>OY970824.1:1296249-2587499 GCA_963853835.1 Calendula officinalis
TTGTAGGCAAAGGGTTGGAATCCGTACAAAAATCAATTCAAAATATTGTTTTTGAATTTCTATTCGAAGAACCCTAACAAGTTTGACGCAAATTATAACTCTTGGCTGCAATCATCCTGTGAGTATCTATTTGATCTTTAAGCTTTATAATTCTGTTGAAATCTGAAAGAGTTTCTATTAGGCTAATGATGTCGCATTTTAGCAAATTCTTGATAAAATTGATACACTAGTTGGAAATTGTTGTTAAATTTTAGGGCAAGAAAATATGTGATTTAGCAATAACAATAACAATATGTGCAGTTGTTAAACTGTATGTTCTGTATTTTATCTTGCTATTAGTGTGCTTATAATTAGATGCAGCATACAGGTACAATTTGACAATTTTACCCCTCATTGTGGTTTATTAACCAAGAAATTACAAATAAGTTGTGTAAAATGTAGTAAATTCAATTTTTTTTTTTAAATTTCGTAGTCCAATCCTGTTTTGGAAGCTTTTGGTAATGCAAAAACTGTCAGAAACAACAACTCAAGGTGCGTTTTTTTGCTAATTTATGGGAATTTTTTGTGTATTTTGTACATTTATAACTGTTTTCTTGTTATTTTTACAGTCGTTTTGGAAAGTTTGTTGAGATTCAGTTTGATCAAAAGGGAAGAATTTCAGGTGCTGCAATTAGAACATATTTGCTGGAAAGATCTCGTGTTTGTCAGTTATCAGATCCTGAAAGATTTTATCATTGTTTCTACATGCTCTGTGCTGCATCACCAGAGGTGACCACAAATTAAAAATATGATTATATTTATCATTTATAGATTAATTCTTATTTAATATATCTTTTTTTTTTTTACTTTTTCCCTCACATATTTGTCCCCTAAACAAACTAAAAGTTGACATATTCTATAAATAATTTGTTCCAAACACATGCTTATCTAGAAATGGAAGTTTTGGGCCATGTACATAAACAACTTTCTCACTCCATGTCTTAATAAATCTACAGAAACCGTATTTGTTTCATATTGTTTGTGTTTATAATCTCTTTACATTCTCATATAAATGCATCTCTTTTACAGATAAGCTTGCCTTTTATGGGGCCCGTTTTGATCTATTCGACCCATTTCCTTTTATGGGACAATGATGTTTAACGAGTGAGCATGGTTTGTCAGGCCCATGATTTTAGAAGCCAAGGAAGGAACACAAATAAGGAGGAAAATGTGGTTACAAAACATGAAAATTAAACTGAGTTTTCGAGATCATTATCTTTCTATCAGCTTGTGGTGGTTTCCATTATGTTTATTTGTTTGCCAATAATTTATCTTTTGCTAGTTTCTTTTTGGGGGTAACATCGGTCTATCTTTTGTTATATAGTTGTGTATAGTTTGTGTACCACGTTTTGTTAGGAGAACAATTTGATTGTTGTTTTGTGTTTTTTATTTTCTTTCTACAAGAGTGATGTTTGTGTTGTTTTTTGAATTTGTTTGGTTATTTTGTATGAGATAGAACATGCAATTTTGGGTTACATAGAACTGGTTACATATAGTTATGTTATTGATCCTAGATGTTCTAAAATATCAGTTCTTGGTTTGGTTCTTAGTTGGTGTGGTCACCATTTAGAGCAGTGTTGTAAAATTTGGTCTCAGGTAAACCTTGTAATGTTAAGGGTTTAAAAGCAATTTGTCTGTTAAGTTTCTAGTTAATCACAAGCCAGTTATTAGTTATGATCGTCACAAAAAAGGTTGAAAATAAAAACTTGTTTTGATGAATGATTAAAACAAGTAATTTATTCCCCGTGCGTTGCTACGGGATTTGAAACATACATTTTTCTCATATAGATTAAGTTTCGGTTTTTATTGGATTTAACTTTCTTTATTTTTTATTGATGAACGGAAAAGTTAATATAGTTCCAACATTATCGACAATATTATTGTAGGTAATCTATTTGAAATTTCTTAAATTATGTGAAATATGTGAAAAAAACATATTTTAGAAAACTTATATAAGTGTTACCTTGTTACTATTAATTTTAATTACTTAGGTATAGCAAAAAAATTCATTTGTAATATTTTGGTTTTTCATTTGTTAGAGTTTTATTTGATCGTTTTAAAATTTTGAATGGAGATTAGAAAAACAAAATTAAAAAACAGGGAATATTGTTTGTTTATTTTGTTTAAATTATAAGAAAATAAAAAAAATTGTGTAAAGGGTCGCAAGGTTAAATTACTGTAAAAATATTACCAATCAACCCTATTTTAATGGGTCCTACATCACTTCTTTCTATACCCCAATTATAAGGGCCTACATCACTTATTTTCCTCAAGTTCTATTTTCTATATAATCATTTTTAATTCTTTCCAGTAAATAGCATTAAATTTGAGGGGCCAAAATGAAAATATTTTACGAACAGTGAAATTTGAATGCAAAATGTATATATAGAGTAATAATATGGACATTTTAGTAAGTAGAAATTAGAAACATATTATATGCATGTGCGATTTTCAAATTACCGGATAATGATTCTAAAACAATCATGGTAACAGTTCAATTGCGTATATCACAACAATATCATATAGAGAGTTTTCATAACAAGAATATTGTTGAAAAGAAGTTTTGCCAAGGAATGTAACGCATATATAATGCAAAAAAGCAATAGGTAGATATTTCCACATCTAGATTTCTCTGATTCTCTCTTTTAACAAATACATTCTACAAATATGTGATGTTTAATGAAATAAAACACCAATTGAGAAACTACAAATATAAATTAATCATAAAAAATTACAAAAAGAAATAGAAACATTAGTAAGAACATTCCTTCAATTACACCTAAAGATGGCCGATTAGCAATATAACCATTCATCTTTTGTTAATACGAACCGCAACAATCTCTTTTGTATATACAATGGTCTTTAATAGTTGCGGTCATAGCTCGATTTTCATTTTAGATGGTGGTTCTTGAGTTGCTTAAAAAAATGGCGTATCAAGATCAAGAACAAAACCCGAATCCGCAATTAAATTCACAATTAATTTCAAGATATTAGTTATCAAATAAAGGTGTGAATAAAGATTTTACATGCATTACCTCAACTGTCTCTGCAATGATTGTACATAATTAATGATTTCAACAAGCATAAGTGCTTTTCCAGTAACCTAAATCATCCAAAGTTCACATTTTTAGCCCATTTTTGTCACTAAAAGTGATCAAAGTTAACTTTTTTCCGATCTTTTTTCAGTGATTAATATTTCCATTTTTGGCTAATTTTGCCACTCTAAATGAACATAGACAACATTTTTACCCAATTTTTCCCACTTAAAATATCAAATTCGATATCTTTCCGATTCGTCGCTAAAATGATCAAAGTTCACATTTTAATCTTCACCTTATCGCAATTCGGTACAAGATTTTGAAAAAGCTTCATTCTTTCGCTAATCTTTTCTCTTCTAACCTGAAAATTAAACACAAAATTGCAAATTTTATTAGCACCCAAATTCGAAATTTCCATATTATAAAATCAAGATTTTTTTTGCAAAAACATACTCTTTCTGGTAAACTATGGCTATCAGATGCTCTTGGATTCTTGTTTCTGTTAAGTTTCTAGTTAATCACAGTAGAGTTATGAGTTATGATCATCACAAAAAAGTTTGAAAATCAAACTTGTTTTGACGAATGATTAAGATATGAACACTTTGGTAAGTAGAAAGAATACTACTTGAGGTCTCTTATTCATTATTTCTAAATCAAGATAAAATTAATTCAACTTAGAATGACAGAAAATTAATGGAACTACATACATATCTTTATAATAATGTGTAAAGTTGACAGAAAATACATGTGTAAAGTTGGATTATAATAAGAGCTAAGTGCCAGACAGCTATGGAGTATGGATAAAAAGTCAAAAAGTATACTCTTTTTCCACAAAAGCCAGTCTAGCTTTATCTTCAACTATGGATTGTCTGTTGTTTTAAATGATTAAAACTTGTTTCATTATTTCTAAATCACTATAAAAAATTAATTAAAATGATAGAAAATGAATTGTCGACAGCAAGGATGTCTAACGTGCAATATGGATCCACAAAAGTCAGTCCACCATTTCGTTCTCTGCCTTTTTCTTCATATATTTGAGCTAATTCCACCATTCCATTGAAATCAAAACCTGATCTCTAAACAAATCACACAAAACCTTTCATTTTACCAAAATACAATGCCTGTTGCTGAAATCTTTATCGGCGCATTTGTTACTGTGTTGTTTGAGAAACTTGCCTCTGGTGAATTGATCAAACTTGCTCAATCAGCTGGAATCGACTCTGAGCTCAACAAATGGAGCGACACACTGAAACAGATCCAAGCTGTGCTTGTTGATGCAGCCCAAAAGCAGATAAAAGACACATCTGTTCAACTGTGGCTAAACAAACTCCAACATTTGGCGTATGAAATAGACGATGTTCTTGATGATTTGACCACTGAAGCTATGCGCCGCCAGCTCAATCAACAATCTCATGCCAGCACTAGCAAGGTATTCAAATATATTCCAGCTAAATTGCATGCTTTTAAGTATGGTCGTAAGATGAGTTCTAATCTGGATAAGATTACAACCAAATTAAGACTTCTCGTTGAGGAGAAAAATCTGTTGGGTTTGAGTGATAATGTTCAAAGTTCAGCTCGACCAACTAGACGGTTTGAGGAAACTTCACTGGTTGATGAATCCAAAATTGTGGGTCGGGTAAGTGATAAAGAAGTGTTGTTGGGGAAGTTGCTGGAAAATGAAATAGGTGGTCAAAACGTGAGTATCGTTTCGATCATTGGTCTGGGTGGAATGGGAAAAACGACTCTTGCTGGTGTTTTGTACAATAATAATAAAGTCAAGGATCACTTTAAACTCATGTCATGGGTTTGTGTGTCTGATGCTTTTGATGTATTTAATATCAGCAAGGCTATTTTTAAAGACGTGGGTGGGGATGACAGAATATTTGATACTCTAAATCAGCTTCAAGTGGCCCTTTCAGACAAACTTTCAAACAAAAGATTCCTAGTTGTTCTAGACGATGTCTGGAACGAAGACGACAAGGAGTGGGAACTACTCCAACGCCCGTTTACCGTAGGGGCGGCGGGAAGTAAAATCATTGTCACGACACGGAAGACAACGGTTGCATCGGTGATGGACTCGGTTCATACTTACCCCTCGGTTCAAACTTACCCGTTGGAGGATTTGTCAGATGAAGAAGCTCTATCTTTGTTTGCTTTAAATGCGTTGGGTAAACAAAACTTTGATTCAAACCCAACACTTAAAGTGTATGGAGAAGGTATCATATTGAAGTGTGGCAAATTGCCATTGGCTTTAATAACACTTGGAAGGTTGTTGCGAACGAAAACAAGTGACGAAGAATGGGAGGATTTGTTGAATAGTGAGGTATGGAATTTACACAATGAAGGTAAGATTCTCCCGGCTCTAAGACTAAGCTACGACGATCTCCAGCCGCATTTGAAGCAAATGTTTGCTTATTGCTGCTTATTCCCCAAGGATTATATGTTTGACAAGCACGAACTAGTGTTATTGTGGGCGGCAGAAGGATTCTTGTACGAGTCAAAGTCAATGGAGAAATTAGGCCGGGAGTGTTTTGAAGACTTAGTTTCAAGGTCGTTTTTTCAACAATCAACAAATGATAAATCACTATATTCAATGCATGACCTTATACATGACTTGGCCACTAACGTTGCTGGAGAGTTCTTTGCATTGATCAACAAGATGGATGCTTACGACATGAATGAAGCTTTGGAGAAGTTTCATCACCTTTCATTTATTCGTGAAGAATATGGATTTTATAAACAATTCGAGGTATTACAGAGAGCTAGACGCTTGCGAACTTTCTTAGCTATGTCAGTTACAAGGTTAGATATGTGGGATGATTTCTACTTATCGAGCAAGGTTCTTTTGGAACTACTTCCACAGTTATCATTTCTAAGGGTGCTAAGCCTAGCGAATTATAATATTGAAGAGGTACCACAGTCCATTTGTAGTCTCAAGCATTTGCGATACCTCAATTTTTCCTACACTTATATCACATGTTTACCCGAACAAATAGGTGACCTTTATAATCTACAGAGCTTGTTGCTTTCTGGTTGTCACAAGCTATCTAGCTTGCCAAATAGTATTGTAAAGTTAATTAACCTGCGACATCTTGACCTCAGTGATACTCGAGAATTGAACATGTTTCCTCTAGGGATGGGTGGGTTGACGGCTCTACAAACTCTATCCAAAGTCATTATTGGAGGATCCGGTCAGTTTAAGATATCTGATCTTCAGAGACTATTGCACCTTGAAGGTCAAATTTCCATTAAAGACTTGCACAAAGTGACAAATGGAGTACACGCAAAGGAGGCCATCTTACAGCAAAAGAAGAGACTTTGTGATTTAGAGATGGAATGGAGTGACGTTTTTGATGATTCTCGGAATGAAACAACTGAATATGAAGTACTTGAAGGGCTAAGGCCTTTTGAGAAGTTAAGAAGCCTTCAGATTGTGTACTACATGGGTACAAAATTTCCGAGTTGGGTCGGTGATTCCTCATTTGATTGTTTAACCCGTCTTACATTACGTGGTTGTGGACGTTGTACATGTTTACCGACACTCGGAAATCTACCATCACTTGAAGAGTTATTTGTTGAAAGGATGAATGGGTTGAAAACACTGGGTTTAGAGTTTCTTGGGCCTCCTAATTCTTGTGATGCATTTCCATCACTTAAAATATTGAAATTTAGAGATATGGAAGGTTTGGAGGAATGGTTAGCTAGCAATGGTGACAAAGATAGAACAACTGGATCGTTTCGGTGTCTTGAAGAGATAACCATAAAAAACTGTCCTAAACTAGATGTAGTGGCAATTGAGGTATTACCCGCCCTTCGGGATTTACATATAGAAGGATGTTCTGTAGAGGTGTTAAAAAGCATGGTCGGTTCGTCTTCATCAATTACGAGATTAACAATGGAGAAAGTTAAAGGACTTGCTCAGCTAAGTAGAGAAGTTTTAGAGCAGCTACAGGCAGTTGAATATTTAGATATTTTACACTGTGATGAGGTCACATACTTGTGGGAATCAGAAGCAGAGGCATGCAACATTCTTGTGAATTTACGGAAGTTGGATGTCTATGGGTGTGTAAATTTGGTATCATTGGGAGAGAAAAATGTGGATTTGGCGACTAATAAAGAAACTTTTAGACAAGTGAACATTAGTGATTGCCCGAAACTAGTGAGATATAAGTGTCCAATTAGTACTGAGAAGTTGAAGATATGGAAGTGTGATTCAGTTACATCCTTGACCTTCTCAGCAATGCATGATCTTCCATCACCTTTGAAGAATCTTAGACTTTGGGGTTGTGGTAATCTGGAGGTGGATTGGCTTCTAAACAACCTCTTGTCATCACTTGAATCTCTTTACATTTCTAATTTGCAGAATCTGAGGTTCTTTCCCGAGGGATGTTTACTTCATCTCACCAGTTTGTTAATTTCTGAATGTGAAAACATAGAAACCATACCTGAAAATGGTTATGGTTTTCTTCCCCTTCATTGCCTAAGATATCTTCATATCAGAAACTGCAAGAATCTAAAGTCATTTCCTCATGAGCATTTGCAAAGTCTCACATCTCTGGAAGAAATGTGGATAACAGATTGTCCAAGTATGGACTACTCATTTCCTTGTGGTTTGTGGCCCCCTAATTTAAGTTGGCTAAGAATAGGAGGCTTAAAGAAGCCAATTTCAGAGTGGGGGATCCAAAATTTCCCAAATTCACTTGTACTATTACGTTTATATGGTTCTAATTCAGGAGTGGTTACATTTGCAAACGCAGGGGATATGGAGACTACTTCATCTTTTCTTCTTCCATCCTCTCTAAATCGTCTACATCTGGGCTTTTTTAATGAGTTGAAATCAGTTTCAAAAGGCCTTCAACACCTCACCTGCCTAGAAAAACTTGAAATTTACGAATGCCCAAAGCTTAAAGATTTGCCAGAGACACTACTCCCTTCACTTTCACGTTTGTGGGTGTCTAATTGTTCCCCAGAATTGTACAAAAAGTGTAGTAGAAAAGGAAAGTTGTGGCCCACCATCTCCCAAATACCAGACCTTCGTGTTGATGAATGAGAAGTGAAATAGAGAAATGGAAACGAAATTGATTTCTTCACTTTCAGTATCTTCTTATTTTAGAATATTGATTTGAATTAAAAAGTTTGCTGCGAATTATAACTCTTGGCTACAATCATCCTGTAAGTTTCCATCTGATTTTTTAGCTTTATAATTCTGTTGCAATCTGAAAGAGTTTCTATTAGGCTAATGATGTCGCATTTTACCAAATTCTTGATAAAATTGATACACTAGTTGGAAATTGTTGTTAAGTTTTAGGGCAAGAAAATATGTGATTTAGCAATAATAATAACAACTTGTGCAGTGTGACAACTGTATGTTCTGTATTTTATTAGGTTGCTTAGTGTGGTATAATTAGATTCTATCTTTAGTACATAACAGAGCAATGTGAATTTATCGTACATAAACAACTTTCTCACTCCATGTCTTAATATATCTATAGAAACCGTATTTGTTTCATATTATTTGTGTTTATAATCTCTTTACATTCTCATATAAATGCATCTCTTTTACAGATAAGCTTTCCTTATATGGGGCCCGTTTTGATCCATTCGACCCGTTTCCTTTTACAGGACCATGATGTTTAACCAATTACCATGCTTTGTCAGGCCCAAGATTTTTGAACCCAAGGAACACAAATAAGGAGGAAAATGCGGTTACAAAACATGAAAATTAAACTAATAGTTCTGGGGATCATCATTGCCTTAATCCTTATTATCATTCTATCAGCTTGTGGTGGTTTCAGTTGTGGAAAGTGAAGCAGTTTTGTTTCACGGGTTTAGGATGGTAAAAATCTCTCAATTATTCATGCAAAAAAAGACGAAAAAACTCGACCTGTTATGTCAAACGCCAATGATTTTTCTTGAGCGAGTCAAGGAGGATTTCACTAAGAAATATGGAGGTGGGAAAGCTGCAACAGCTGTTGCCAATAGTTTGAGCAAAGAATTCGGGTAATTCTCATAATTTTACGGTTTTACCCTTTAACTAATGTCCACTCACACACAATTCTTTAATACCAGTCCGAAGCTGAAGGAGCAAATGCAGTATTGTGTGGACCATCCAGAAGAAATCAGCAAGCTTGCCAAAGTCAAAGCTCAGGTTTCAGAAGTCAAGGGTGTGATGATGGAAAATATTGAGAAGGTAAAACTTATTAGTTTTTTATTTGTTTAATTAAATCATGGAACTTTTATGATTTTTTTTATATATTTTGTAGGTTCTTGACCGTGGAGAGAAGATTGAGCTTCTGGTGGATAAAACAGAGAACCTTCGCTCTCAGGTTAGTCTCTTTCATAAAACTTTAAAACTTTTTTTCTTTACTTATTTTTTAATATTATAGATTCGAGCTAGAGGCGGCAAAATGGACAGGTTGGGAAATGGGTCATAACGGGTTGACTTGGGTCAACCTGGAACGCTTCAAATTTGTCCACATTTTTTTAAATAAAAACATGGCCAAAGTACATTTTAATACCCTGAACTTATAATTTGGTCTTGTTTTCTCACGTGATTTGCTTCTAATATCAATATATTTAGATGAACGTATATTTTTTTAGTGTGTCAAAAGCTCAAACAGAATGATTTCGACTTGGGGGAAATAACTATATGGGGAAAGTCATAACGAGTCTGTTTGTTTATGACTTAATCCACACAGCATAACTTAACTGAAAAGGCCATAAGATAATGCTTTCCCCATTAAATGATAATTTTTTTTCAATTTATATTTATAAAATTTATATTAATTACAATTTTATGCTTTCTATTGTTTGGTTAATAAAATACTTAATTTATAATATTATTTTTTATAAATAAAATTTTTATTTTAAATTTTGTCAATATTTTTTTATTATTAAACTTTTCTATTAAAATTATATATCACTTAAATATGTTTTGTTTACAATAACAAGACATTGGAAATGAAAAATTGTCAAATTTTATTATTAATACTATTGATTCAACCTGAAAAACAAACAAGAACACTAACTTATCCAGACAGACATAATATATACTGACAGACACTTTAACCAGACAGAACTTAATGAGTAAAAAAAACAAACAACCCCTAAGTCAAGTAAGAAAACGTGATTAAATTAATGAGTCAAGATGCTAAATCGACCGTTTGTCAAGTTAAGGGTACCATGTTGCACCTTCAATCAATAGTCCATGGTGCATGTGGTACTAACATGTACTTTGGCCTAAAAACATAGCGCGTCAAATACGATTACAAAAGTAATATTATTTCAAACTTTTTAATAGAATGATTTAGGACGTTTTATGCATCGAAACTACACTTTGGGGCTTGGGCAGCTTTTGACCCGTTTTGATCTATTTGACCCATTTCGTTCTATGGGACCATGATGTTTAACCCGTTACCATGGTTTGCCAGGCCCAAGATTTTAGAAGCTAAGGAACACAAATAAGGAGGAAAATGTGGTTACAAAACATGAAAATAAAAGTGATAATTCTCGAGATCATTATCTTTCTATCAGTTTGTGGTGATTTCCATTGTGTTTATTTGTTTGCCAATGATTTTTCTTTTGCTAGTTTTTTTTTGCGGGTAATATCGGTCTATCTTTTGTTATATAGTTGTTGTATAGTTTGTGTACCACATTTTGTTAGGAGAACAATTTGATTGTTGTTTCTTGTTTTTTTCTTCTTTCTACAAGTGTGATGTTTGTGTTGTTTTTTGAAATTGTTTGGTTATCTTGTATGAGATAGAACGTGCAATTTTGGGTTACATAGAAGTGGTTATATTTAGTTATGTTATTGATCCTGGATGTTCTAAAATATCAGTTCTTGGTTTGGTTCTTAGTTGGTGTGGTCGCCATTTAGAGCAGTGTTGTAAAAATTGGTCTAGGTGGTTGCCTAGGCGTTATCGGCGGCCACTTAGTAGTCGGTGCAATTTATCAGTTAAAATCGGTCAACGTCAACGAAAAGCAAACTTAAACAAATTTTAAAATTTAATTTTAAGGCATTTATTGACTAATTTAGTTGTGAAGTTATGGTTTTTGTTTTGAACATTGTAAAATTTTTTACATAGTTATTCACTAATTAGTTATTTTGATTTTGTTAGGATATAGTTGATATTTATATAAAAGTAAATTTCTTTGTATTTTATGATACCTGCCTTGAAACCGATTAATTGCTAGAAGGTGGTGGTAGTTTATGTGCTTGTTGTTTATCTACTTTATTGATCTTGTACATGAGTAGTTTTAGTGATGTATGCAAAATAAAAGTTCCGTACAATTTACCATTCTTATTAATTAAGTTTAGAAAAATTGATGGAGAAAATATTATAAGTCTATTCCGTTGACCAATTTAGACTTTTTAATTTATCCTAAATTAATAGATTTAGAATAACTATTAATGATTTTGACGGATACTTTGGTAGCGATTGAGTTATAGTAGCTAAAAAAGTACAAAAACCATTTAATACCATAACTTTTTTCAATTTTATAGCAATCTATAGCTAGTTATTTTCTTTATTTGACCAATACAATTACACAGGACTAATGTCTAAGTTGTACCAAACTTTTATTTTGCTTTTTTGAGAAATATAAATAATAAATTACTCTTTTAATGAAAAAGGTAGCATTAATATATTCCTATAAACAGTCTCTCGATTTTCGTATAAAGGTATAACTGTATGTATCTACATCTTCTATATTCACATTTAAAGCGATTGTAGATATATAAATAGAGGGGGATCAAAAAGCACATAAGATTTTGGTACCGACGATGGTCGGTGGTCAACAGGAGTTTGGTCCGCATAGTCACGGGTTAGTTGTTTGGTCATGAACTCCGTGATTTTTATAATATGTGCTCAAGGGATATATCATAATAATGTTAAATATCTTTTATGTCACTTCATTTAATTCATCAAAAATCTTCATTTTTAATTATGATAAGAGTAAAATCGGTATATGACAAAAGTTTTAATGACTTATATATATTATTTGGGTTTTTCTAACATGTGCCCCCTAGGCACATGTTAGGGTGCATTAATGAAATCCAAAATTTCTAAAATTATAGCAATAAACATTAATAAAGTCAAATTTTAGTGGTTTTAGGTAATGCATTAAATGATTTTTGTGTTATTTTTGGAAGATTAAAGTTCATTAATACACTCTAACATATGCCTAGGGGCACATGTTAGAAAAATCCATATTATTTTACTTTAATTAAGAAAATTTAATTATTTTAAATATTCAGATACAACACACATTAGCAAAATCCCAAGAATACACAAAATAAATACTACATATGCATTATTTCTATCGGTATATTGATTGTTGCATTTAGTAATATGAAATAAGGAAGAGTTTTACTAACGTGTCTTCTAGAACATACATTAAGTAGAATTTAATGAAATAATTATTTCCAATCAAAAAGAAAAATATATTTAATGTATCTTCTGAAATAAGATTAATTAAAATTTATTAATTTTATTTGATACATATTTATGTGATAATTGTTTTATTACATTCACGCTCATACATGCACTTAGAATATACGTTAGAATCTAAGTAAATCAGGAAATATATTATTAAATCTTTATAACTCATTCCAATTACATTTAACATAGATCAAATATCACACGATCCATGATAATAAAAGTCAAATCACCATTAAAAATAAGTCAAAATCTTAGTTATGAGAATAATTAAATACAATATTTATATTCACACATAGAATACAAAAACAAACACTATAAATTTGTTTTTTTTCTTTCTCACACCATCATCTTGAAAAATATATAGACACACAAATTAAGAAAAATTAGCAAGAGCAGAAAACTCAATCACACACACAAAACACCATCATCTTCATCGATATACACACAGTTAAAGGCGTTACATATGCAATGCCAAAAAGTGGGGTTTTAGAAAGAGATCCATCTCAAAACCTGAAGAAGGAATTACAGAGACTTGTTAAAGAAATTGTTGAAGATTCAAACGGATTTGGGTTTGAATTTACAGAATATATTGATCGAGCTACACAAACTTTGCAGGATTTAAAGGAATTAAAATCATCTTCTTTCAAGAAACTCGATAAAACGACGTCGTGCCCTCAAGAATTTTATTGCCCTTTATCTAAAGAAATCATGAGAGACCCTGTTGTCATCTCCACCGGAAAGGTAATTTCTTTAATAAATTATTTATGGGTTTTTAAAATTATATTTTAATTCAGTGTTTATGTTTGTGTTCTTGATGAATTGCGTTAGCTTTTTATTAAATCTTCATTAGCTGTATATATTTATGGAAATTAAGTGAAGGATTCGGTTCAGAGGACGATTTTAATCGGTTGCATGGCTTCAAGTTTCGGTTATTTTGTTGGGTTTTATGTTAATTAGGTTACATTATCTTATTTTGTAAGGGTTTTGTTAAAGACTCTATTTTAAATACATAATAAATTGTATATTAATTTATAAAAAAAGTTATTCATTTTTGTACAAACACGTCAAACAACTGTTGTGGTAGATGACTTAAAAGATGTGGTATGAAAATTATCTTTTTTATAAAAATGGTTATAAATTGATGTACAGGTTTCTAATACATATTAACAATTTAATTGTTATAATATTTCATTTTTTAATGGGGTTTCTGTTAATTTGCAGACATTTGATAGAACATCAATCCAAAAATGGTTAAAAGCAGGAAACAAAACATGCCCAAGAACACAAGAAGTTCTTACCCACACGGTTTTAACCCCGAATCATTTTGTTCGAGATACGATCACACAATGGTGCAAGAATCAAGGGGTTCGGTTTCCGGGTCAACTCCAAAACCCGGATGAAAACGGGTTACCCGAATCCGATCACAATCTTTTCCCATCACTTCTCAAGAAACTATCATCACGAAACATGACCGAAACGAAAGAAGCTGCAAAAACGTTACGCTCGTTAACTAAAAGAATCCCATCTTTTCGTTCGTTTTTTGGCGAGAAAACGGATTCCATACCTCAATTACTAACCCCGTTATCCGGGATCAAAACCGAAATCGACCCCGATCTCCAAGAAGATTTGATCACGACACTTTTGAATCTATCGATTCACGATAGTAACAAAAAAGTTGTGGCGGAAACACCGATTGTGATTCCGACTTTATTAGACGCGTTAAGATCGGGAACGATTGAAACTAGAAGTAATGCGGCTGCAACCCTTTTCACGTTATCCGCACTCGATTCAAATAAATCGGTTATCGGTAAAGCGGGCGGTTTAAGACCGCTTATTGATCTTCTAGAAGAAGGACACACATCGGCAATAAAAGATGCGGCTTCCGCGATTTTTAGCTTGTGTATAATTGACCAAAATAAAAGTAGAGCGATACGAGATGGTGCAATAAGCGTGCTTTTAAAAAAGGTTAACGAAAACGTTCAAGTGGATGAATTATTAGCGATTCTTGCTATGCTTTCGAGTAATCAACGGGCGGTTGATGAAATGTGTGATCTTGGTGCGGTTTCTTGTTTATTTTCATTGATGAAAGAGACAAAATGTGCACGAATTAAGGAGAATTGTATTGTGATTCTTTATGCTATATGTTATAGTGACCGAACAAAATGGAAGCAAATGCGAGAAGAAAGTGTTTACGGGACGTTATCTCAACTTGCAGAAAACGGGACTTCACGGGCGAAAAGAAAAGCAAACGGGATTCTTGATCGGATTAATAGACCGATTAATCTCACACATACCGCTTAAGCGTTATGGGTTTTGAAAGAAATATGTAAATCTATCATATATTAGGGTTTTATGAGTTCTTTTCTCTTGCTACATATAAGCTTTGACTTTTTGGTCAACGCTAAGTTTGACCTCAAGTTTTGTAGATTCTTGCTCATGGTTTACAAGTTAATAATGTGAATAGCTGTTTAGGACTTGAATACTATCACAAATGATGATCAAAACATTTTTTCCCCTAACTTCATTGCAATAACTTAGTTGACAATATTAACATGTCGGATGTCAATTTAGTAATTATACTAAAATGTTTAACTTTTGAAATGAGAGTGTAATTGTTGATATTATTGAGACAGGATTGAAAGTAGAGGGCCAAAATAAGAAGAATGTGCCCCTAATCAATGGGGCCAACGTGCCTCTCGTGTGATGGATGTAACATATTTTTTAGTGGTCCACTTAGCACCCACATCATCTATTTTGTAGCCTAATTAGAAGGTGTTCTTCAAAGACATGTGGTTACTAATTCAAGTCCTGATGTGAAAAATTAAAAATATGATATAAATTTAGTAGTTTAAAAGGTATGTATGTTCTGTTGTTGGAAAAATCACATATATTTCATTCCTCTACCTGGTGGTAGAGAGATGGCTTCCAAGCTTATACATATACATATTCATTACTTACTAACATAATACCCAAAAAAAAAAAAAAAAAAAAAAACCAAGGTTTAAAATCCATAATGAAACTGTACAATAAATGAATGCATCACAACCAAATTTTCAGGATGCATGAAGAACAATAATCTCTAGCAAATCCCTTGTATTTACCACCAAACACAATATGTACATATACAGATTTGGATTATTAATATTATATTTAATCCATCTTATATGCCCAACCGTGTTTTTCCAAAAATGCTCCCACTGCTTCTTTAATTGCCAAATTTGGGACTAACTGTAATGGGAAAAGTGTTTCCCGTGTAACTGGATCAAACTTCCCCACCTATCGGAATTCATATTTAGGATTGATAAGAGTTTCAAGGACATGGATACTTTTTTGAAGTGGAAAACAGGTGGGTCGAGTGATGGGTCAAGTATTCGTAGCGGATCATCACGAAATGCTTTTTGTCCAATGTTTCAAATTTTGTATAAATGATTTGCGTGTGTATATGATATAAAAAAGATCTTATTTTAATAATAAGTAATTTCTTGAATAATATGACTAACATAATAAAATAACCTTTTGAAAAAAATGATTTAGGAGGGTTCGACCCATTTGTAATGTTTCACTTTTTAACTTCTTTTTAAACTTTGCCCGTTTGACCTGTTAGAAATTGAACATGACCCGAATCAACCCATTTAAAATTTAATGATGGTTGACTATTGTTATTTTTTCTTTTTGTTTTACGAAAATAGACATTTTGACATAAAAAGTCAACGTCATACCAAGGGTAATTAAAAAGAAGTGGAAAAATAATAAAATATAAATACCTTTTCTAGATGATCAAGAATGACAGCTCTTTCATAAGTCAAACCACTTGGAGTGATAACAGGATCACGAAATATATCAAGTGTTATTTTGCAGCAAAGATAATCTGGAATCTGAAATTTCACAGCATAAAACATAACATGTGTTTTGACTTTTGACTAATTGACTTTTAATTTAAAAAATTATAAATTTAAAACGAAAACTCACATCTGTTGGTGTGTCAGCTTCTGTAGCTTTGTTGAATACCAGTTTCAGAGCAGCTAATTGTTCTAAAGTAGAATCAGTAACCGTAACTTCATCATGTAAATGTTTTTCTTTAAGAGCAGTCTCACAAGATTCTCTATAAAATATACATAATTACAAACGTTAATGAATAAAACATTTTTTTTAAAGATATTAAATAATTTAAAAGGAAAAATACTGGAGTTTTTGTAAATCCCAGGATCGTTTGGCGGAATCACGTTCCCACTCGTGAAATTTGGCAGTTGCCAATTCCTGCCATATTTCTTCCACCATGTAACTATTAGGGTGTGCACCTCTCCCGAGATCCAAAGCCTGCAAACAGGATTTTTCTAGGTAAATTGTACAGGTGGCACTTTTGGCCCATTTACTTATTATGAACGGGCAGATTTCGTTGTGACAATTTAGGGAAAAATGCATTGCATAATATACAATATATATGTATACTAAAGTAAATTATTACCCTTTGTAATGCTTTTATCCCTTCAGCATATTTTTCCCTTAGTAGTAGTGCACGCCCTAACATGTAATGACCCTGCAATTTCACAAGTTTTTCACTTTGTTAGCAATCATGATTCTGATATGGAAGAGAGTTGTGCCACATCATCATGTAAGGTAGTTCACTCATCACTGTGTTTGCAATCAAAGTACAAATCAGTCTACTAATATCAAACATAACTTAAGTTGTAACATGACTTCACTGGCATAATTGATAATTCTTCAACATTATATTGAAGAGGAAGATGTCACTGAATTTGTCAATTATATAGAATTATAATTAAAGCATTTGCACAAAAGGTAAGGTCCGAAAGTTCATAAAATAAATTGTTTGCTTCGTTAAGTACATTCTCAAATAGAATCATTAAATTTTCATCCTTGACAAATAATCAAGAGTTGCAAAAATGTGTAATATGAATTAACCAAGAAAATAAGGTAATTAGACCTTGACAGATTTATTATCAAGCTGAACAGCCTTCAGACAGTCCTCCTCAACTCTTGCCCAATCACTATACACACAAATACATAATAAACAAAATACAAAATTAGTCACTATCAACTCCAAAATTGAAGTTGCAGTTTGACAATTGATGCCAAAAGTAGTCATTATCAACTCCAAAATTGATATGAATTCTGAACATTTACGAACGATATTCAATTCAATTTCGCATTTAGTAGGTATATGTTTGAACAAACCCTAACTGACACATACAAACATTTATAGGAGAGTACATCAGATACATACTCGCGCTTGCTGTGGCATAAAGCTCGATTAGTCCAATAAACTGGAATATTAGGGCACAACGTGATCGCCTGGAAATTAAAAAAAAAATGACGACATTTCATCAAACAGGTTATGGTCATGAATTAAGTTAAGGCTTATAACAATTCAATTGTGAGAAATACCTCGGTGTAAGCATCGATTGCAGCACCGAATCTATTCTTTTTGAAATACAGATTACCGTTTTCCTTTAGTCGTTCTGCTTGTACGGCTGCCGAAATCACGCCCTTCACCATTACCGATCTGGTTATGTGAGTATTTTGTTTTGTCTCCGAGTGGCGACGGCGATCGGCGGATGGTAAAATCGGTGGAGGAGGATGGTTCTAGATCGCCGTCGAAGACTCAGGCCCGTCAACGATTGTGCGAGACCACAAAACGAAGAAGGCGATGGTTAAATGTTAATTCAAGATGTTATAAGTTGCAACTATCAATTAGATATTTTTTGGAAAAAACTACTCCCTCCGTCTCATAAAAAAGTTCTCATTTCTAACAAAACTTTTGTCCCACAAAAAATTTCCTATTTCTCACATTTGATGGGCTCCACATAATAAAATATTATTATTCTTAAGGACCCCACTACTAATATCCACTAACTATCATTCTCTCTCCAATCAAACCTTATATTTTAATCAAAATTAATACCAATGACCCCACCACTAACTACCACCTAAAAACTTGTGCCAAGATAAAATGAGAACTTTTTTGTGGGACGGAGGGAGTATTAAAGATGATATACATTTTATTTGTGTTAGGTCAAGTAATTAAATTATTAGAAAAGGTGGACTAGAAGTTAATTTAAGATAAGTAATAATTCGAATAAATAATCAGTTTACTTCTGAGAACGAAATAGTTTTCTAGAGATTATGTCTCGATATCTATCGTTAGGAAATATTTACAAAATAACTAGAAGAGTTCAGAAATAACTGTCTCAATATCTATCGTTAGGAAATATTTACAAAATAACTAGAAGAGTTCAGAAATAACTACGTCGTGTATCATACTAGTAAAATTGAGTCAAAGCAGGAATATCTTTTTAAATAAGTATCTCTATGTACACACCAAATATACTTTATAAAAGTTTTTGCAAAACAAATCCCTCTCCCTCGTTTAGCTCTTGTGCTATTTTATTTATTATATTGAATGACCGAAAAACACCCAACAATATTAAATGACTTGCTTTTTTCCATTAAATTATAGTTTTTGAGCAACAAGAACTACAAAGGAATGATGGCAACACGTTATTTACATGTGTGTTTGAACAATTTAAAATGATTCACATAGTGCAACTAAATATCAAACGAGACATATGAGATAAACCATCCTATAATCATTAAAATAAGAAATTCAACAAAATTCATTTCATAAGTAACACAACCAACATGTTTTTCATGATTTTGAAAACAAAAACCATATAAATTCCAAAGTAACTGAAAATGCTTCAAGAAACAAAAGACATGTTTACTACTCATCTTCCTGGCTACGCAACCTGGCTAACTTGTTGGTAACAACAACATCCAATTGTGCTGCACGCTCCACTATTTCCTTCCTTTTGCGAGTTGATACATTGTGTGCAATTTCAGCACAATATGTCCTGAAAAAATATATATATAATCCAATAACCATCTATCCAACTAAATAAAAAAAGTTCAAAAATAATTAGTAAAAATGACAAATTTGTGATTTAAAAAATTATATACCTGTTGTGCATCATAAGAACTTCTAGCTCCTTAGCGTTGTGCACAACAAACTTCTTGAAACCGTTTGGCAAAAAGTGACGGGTTTTCTTGTCTGACCCGTATCCAATATTGGGCATAAGAGTCACACCTTTGAACTTTCTCCTCACACGGGAATCAATACCCTTCGGTCTGCGCCAGTTTTCCTGTAACAAAATCATAATAAAACACATTAAATTAATGAGAAAAAACAATTGAAATGTTAAAAAAGAATGTAAAACTGTAATGGTGAAAGTAGCAATAGTAAGTCAGTTTAAAATGTACCTTGACACATATTTTCCAATCGCTGTGTGGCCTCTTGAACTTCTTTACACGCTTTTTGACAATTTTCTTATCAAGCTTAGGAACCGCCATTACTTACTATAAATCAGTTATAAGAAGAAAAAAAAAATTTCAAGTGAGAAAAATGTAGTCAAATTCATTATAACAATGAAAATTACATGTGCATAAACAATTGACAAATTAACATAGTCTAACTATTGAATTTGATATAAATAATCAATACTATCATTATTTAATCAAACTCTGTTAACAACCAAAAAGAGCAATCAACTTCTAGCTGATATACAAACTAGAAGTACTGTGAGCAACCAAAAACAATATACTATATCTACTAAATCGAGTCAACAAAGTAAATTAAGATTTAAGAACCAATTACCTATGATTAATCAAATTTCAGCTTGAAATTCGCTAACAGTCAAACAATAAATAAGAAAATTTTCGATGATAATACAATTGCAATAACACAAGTAAGAAATCAATTCTACGATTCATCATTTACAGATATTTCCACAAAATTCGCCTGATTGTATAGATAAAATCATAAATTGCTTTCGAGCTCACTTGAAAACTACTAAAAGTAGCTGAAGATACACCACAGAGCATAAATCAACAGACAAAAATTAGAAATGCTGAAGAAGCGATATGAGCTTGAGTTTACTCAAATTTAACAGATTCAAATTTGCTATGATTTATACAACAAACAATTATAGATACATTAATTGCATATAAACATGATGAAAAGTATGAAAAACCTACTGATTTAGATGAAGCGGCGCAAAAAAAACTCGTTGCAGACAGGAGCCGTGAGGAAGAACAAAAGAAATGGAACCCTAGGGTTTATATACCATAAAGTCCATAACAGACGAACTCGTGATGTATAAATGGGCTGCTTGATAGATATCAGCCCAATTGTGGCCCAATTGACACTTTTGGTGGTCTTTCTTTTCTAATTTTACTAATGAAAATCATCAATATTATAAATTTAGATAAATATTTTTCGTTCAGAAAATAGTAAATGAGCAGTTGTTCGTGTTTACATGGAAATCTTAGAGTGCTAAAATTGGGATTTTTATTTTACATTTTTTATTAATTCTTTCTCCTAATATCATACTTTCATTTTAACATATGTTTTGATCTAATGAATATAAAAATAAGTAGAAACAAATGACAGAAAAAACAATACCATTACTCTTTTATCTTTGTTGCACCTATGACCTAACTTAGGTAATTTTAGTTCATGCACGGCAGACAGGCAATTCCAAAGTTCAAAGCAAAGTTGCAAAAAGAAAAATAAAATATGGAAACATGCTAGCAAAAGACAATGTGTAGTTAACTTATAGGTTTATAAATTTAGTTATTTGCTATTCGAGATTTATAATCAAAAACATTTTTGTTAAAGACGTAAGGATTAAGATAAGTTATATTTCTAGTTAATTCATATTTAGAGTAAATTACCATCTAAATTCACTGCATTTTATATATATTGATTGAAAAAGTTTCAAAAAATTAAACTTACATATTTACCAAATTTATAATTCGTATTACTTTTCTTTGATACATTGAAACAACCTTGATTAATTTCGGGATTTAAAACGCTATTTATGTCTCCCTTTGCATCAACTTCCCACTCACCAAGTTTCTCCACCATACTCCACCGGAAACCATGGCGTTTCTCCACCGACAACCACCGCTCTGTATCTTCCTACTAACATTGACACTTTCACTAACCTTACCGGTGCATTCTCTCAAATGTCCGTCACAGAAACTCACCGGTAACAATCTGTACACCAACTGCACCGATCTACCAACACTCAATGCATCTCTCCACTGGACTCACGTCGCCAAAACCTCCTCTCTCTCAATCGCATTCGTCGCACCTCCGGCGAAACCTAACGGATGGATCTCCTGGGCGATTAATCCAACGCAAACCGGCATGGCCGGTTCTCAAGCACTCGTCGCGTTCAAGGACTCAAACGGTTCGATGACGGTGAAGACGTATAACATCAGCTCGTATTCCTCCATTGTTGAAGGTAAGCTCTCGTTTGAAGTTTTGGATTCCAAAGCGGAGTATAGCGCCGGATCTATGAAGATCTATGCGACGGTGAAGCTACCGGAGGAAATGACGGAGGTAAATCATGTCTGGCAAGTCGGTGGTTCGGTTATGGACGGAAGGCCGGCGAAACATGAATTTCAGGCGGATAATTTGAAGGCGGTGGGGAAACTGCAACTGCAATTGGCGGAGAAGGTAATCGTCGGTAGTCCTACCATTGCTCCAAACCCTAAATGCTTTATATAGTAGTAAGATAAGAATAATTATAACAAGTTTGTTATATTACTGTTAGTTGACTTTAAAGTTGTATTTAAGACGAGGATGTGATTATGAATATTTTATTTTTGTATGGATGTGATGGGTTGGACATGCATGCTTGAAGAATTTTTATGTGATTAGATTAATGGGATTGAATAGACATAAGTTTAAAATGCAAGTTATTAGCATGGCACATTGACATGAATACATGATAGAAATAATTTATTGTTTTTTATTAATACAATAAAGATGTCATCGGTCTCAAATGAGGATCTAAACACCCAAAAGTATATACTTCCTCTGATTCAAAATAATTGCTACACTTTGGGTTTCACGATTTTTAAGTCAAAAGATTATAATGATGGCTAAATTAAATTGATTGAATGATTAGTGGATAATGTGTCTCAGACTTTTTGAATAAAGTGAGGTTAATAATGTTTAAAAGTAAAAAGTAAGGGTAAATGAGTCATTTCACTTTGTTAAAGTAGATAGTTAATGAGTGTAAGTCTTATTATTTTTTGCTAAATAAAATTATTTTTTTAAAATGTAATACTTATATTGACTCACTTGTATAAGAAAAATGTAGCAAATAGAAAGAAGTAACTTTTATGCATTGGCTGGCCCGAACATCACATTCTCATGATTTGGTCAACGAATACCCCACCCACACCCCAATTTATTAAGACACATTTTTCAATAACGAGAACATATAGGGGTCGCAACAAATTATTTAATTATTATTATCAGAAAAACAAGTTACTTTCGATTATTTAGTTCCTTGCACTAATGCAGAAAAAAATAAGTAAATCACATAATTATAACCAATGAAGAAAGTAGACACGAGAAATCAACATATAAAACATCCAAGTTTTGAGGTCTCAAATTGTAGTACTACTATTAGTATGTATCTAGGGATTGTTTGGGAAAGCTTATTAAGAAGGTTTTATAAGCTTATTAGTTTATTAAACCTTAATAAGCATAAAAACCTTCTTAATAAGCTTTCCCATACATTTAGTTCATTTATTAAAAACAATAAGCATACATCAAATATGACATTTAGTTCATTGGATTTTCTACTTATATTATTACTTTACTTAATTTGGCCCATTCATTTATTAACTAACTCGTCTTATCAAGTTACAAACAAAATATAGTAGTTCTCAAATACTGAACTTGAGTTGATTCTCTCAAAGCGATGCATGTTTACCAATTGTCTATAGGAGTACTTTGTTCATTTGTTTACCAGTGACACTTTCTTAAACTAAGTACCAGTAACACATGTATACAAATTAAAAATAAAATAAAATCATATGATACAATATAGAGAGAGGCATACACGAGCACAAAACCCACAAACACACTCACATGCATATAAAATGAACATATATAGGTATATAGATGTACACTTCTATCTAACCTATTTTAGAGAGAAAAAAATAACTTTGTTTATCATTTTTGAAATTGTTTGATAAATCTATTGTTAAAAAATGATTGTTTGAAAGATGATGTTGACATACCATCAATTTCTCAACAAGAATCCTATGCTTATAATCAAGATTAGTACCACATGTCTTACAAAGGACAGGCACTAATATGGATGTGTAATCAGTAATGTGTTCTAGTGAAAAAAGGAGGCCATTTGTCTTACAAGAGACCGGGTTCAAACTTTACCGGATAACATATTAGAGCTAACACATTAGATAACGGAATAGCTTTGTTACCACTCTTTTCATATATACATTACTAAATTCGTGGTTTTGACCATTTTAGCCATGATAAAAAAAACATGGACAATATAAATCAATAACAGGTGAAATTGTCTAAACCACTAATTTAATGGCGCACTAATCATCCCTCATATGCTTGTTCTAATATCATTCCAAACAATTTCATTTGTTCCCATCGATATGAATCTCTTCTATTCCTTTTTAATCCGACATATAAATATATATTTATGTTAATGTCAACGAGTTCCCCAACCCAAAGTTGTACGACTTCAATGTAGAAAAATAGGTTACTTTTGCACCACTCCGTGATAGTGTAATGACATGAAATAAGTGCGAGTGTAGCCCTTTAAGAGTGTTACACCCCATGTGATATGTGCCATTGGTATTAATTGCACCTCTAAATAAACAATAGAAGAAGTTTAGAAATAAATTGCATGAATGAATTGGGCCTAAGACACTCATGAAAGAATGTTTCCAAATAATTAAATAAACTAAAATACATAATTTCATACTAGCAGGTACCTGTAACTAAATTGTCCGGCGAAAAAGAAATTGTTGACTGGGCGTTTTAAGTTTATGCGTTATGTTGGATGTTTTTTGGGATAAAGCAAGGTATCAAGTAGATCAATTGGTTAACACGCAGTTCATACACGCAAAAGGTCTTGGGTTCAAATCACCTAAGCAATATTTTTTTATTTTGTGGTGTTTAAGATGTTTCCCAAAGTAGAAATTTAAAATTAAAATATTTTAAACTTAGAACACCTAAATACTTTAAGAATGAGTAAGATAAGATAATCAAGTTCACTGAACAAACCAACAAAAAGGCTTCCCCATTGGGTACAATGTTCGAACATGCTAGCACTAATGAACTGGACCCCACCAGAACTGTATACGAGTACAACAAACTTTTGATAAAAAAAAAAGAAAAAGAAAAACTCATTTGGAACAACAATAACTTTGCTTCGTTTTCCCGTCATTAACTAGACTAACACGGTTCATAGACACCTCACTTTTGTAAGAATCCGAGTTCAAAACTTTTCTTTTAATATTATCATAAATAGCACGAATCACAATCTCAAAAGCAGTTGTAACATTTGTTGAATCGAGAGCGGATGTTTCTATGAAAAATAGTTCTTCCTCTTCAGCAAGACTTTTGCCTTCTTCAACACTCACATCCCTAATATTCTCCAAATCACTTTTGTTACCGACCAACATTGTTGCCATTGCCGTATCGCAGTGAGCTGCAAATGTTAATCATAAATTTATTTATTTGTCATCACAAATCGGTTGGTTCTTAAATAATTCACTAAAATGGGAAGCCACATAAACGGGAGCTGATTTGTACAGAGCAATTTTTATCTATACAGAGCAATCTCAGCTCAAATGACAGTCATGCTCTTACTTTCCTTTTATCACATTTTTCATTTTGCCCCTCATACTAAGGGTATCATTATCATTTGATATAAAATTGCTCTGCATGGATAAAAATTGCTCTGCATGGATAAAAATTGCTCTGTACGAATCAGCTCCCCACATGAATATGCTTCATGTGGTAGTTACTAGTTAGACCTTCACCTAACTCTTTGAGGTTTTTTTATATACCAACAAATCTAAATTAAGGGAGGTATTGGAATATATACATTATCTACTTTCACTTCGAATGTAGATAGGGGCCATAGGGAAAATGTCATTAAATAACAATAATAATATTTTTAAGCACATGTCCGTTTTGGTAATTGTAACTTTTTAAGATCCGTTATGGTAATTACAAATTTCTGAGCTGACCTATCTAGGTAATTACATTTTTTTCATCTGTATATGAGGTATGTTTGGCAATGCGAGCACCGAATCTGTTATCTAATTCTACAATTCTTAGATTTAAAGCTCTCCAATTATGTAGTAATGCACATGTTAAATTTGGTACAAATACAAAACCTTAATCAAATGACTTTTTATGGATAGCAATGTGATTAAGGACTTTTAGTTTTTGCACTCTATATATATCCAGAACAATAAAAAATTCGCCACTAACTAGTCAAATTCTTCTTAATTTAATTGTCAATTTTGAACTTAACAGGAATGCTAAACCTAAAACACCAGCTCAAATAACGATAATGTATTAATTCTAACTAATTTGTGAATGTATAATTGAAAACAAGTAATTATTCGTTTGAATCTGTAGCTCTACTATACAAATCTTCGCCGGAAGTACCAAATCCAGTAACAAATTAACAATACTAAACAGATGCTAAGAGCAAAATCACGTATCGAATCAAAATGGAACCGAAATTGACAGCAGAATTAAATTAACGAAATACGAAAGTGCGAAAACTTACTATTGAGTTCACCGAGCCACCGTTTAATACTTTCAAAAGTAGTTCGCCGACTAATGTCATAAACAATGAGTGCACCGACGGCACCACGGTAGTAGGCGGAGGTAACGGCACGGAACCGCTCTTGACCGGCGGTATCCCAAACTTGAGCTTTGACCTCCTTGCCGTCGATTTCGACGGTTTGAGTTTGAAATTCGACGCCGATGGTGGCTTTTGAGTGTAGATCAAATTCATCTCTGGCGAAACGTGAGAGTAGGTTTGATTTTCCGACTGCTGAATCTCCGATGACGACTATTTTGAAGAGGTACTCCTCTCCACTTTCTCCACCGTCCTCCATTTTTAGAGAGAGAAAGTTGTGATAATGGAGTCTGCAACGTGGGAACTTTTTAAAGGAACATTTGATACTTTTTTCTTTCTTTTTTTGATAAATTTGTTAATTTCCCTCGTGAACGCATTTAAATGTTTAATTGTTCTAAAATTAAAAATTTAAATTAAAATCTAAATATTAATCATATTAATATGGTATTTCTTCAATTACCTGAATATTAATAATATATGGGGTTCTTTAATGTCCATGTCACATATTAACATGCAATTAATGAACATAATATTTGTATTTATATAAAAAATGTTATTAACTCATTTTGTAAAATGATAAAAACTAAAATTAATGTTATTTAAAATATATTTAAGAAATATCCCCTTTATAAAGTACGACTTAATATGTATACAAAACTTAAATTTTAACTCTGACATTTAATTTAAAATATATAAGTATTTTAAAATATTTAATGCTTTTCATTTAACGGAAATGCTAACAAGTGCCTTTAGGACATTATTTAGGGGAAAAAAAGAAACTTTAATTTATTTTAAATTAACCATAAAAAAAATCACTCCCTAAATTTCATAACTATATCAAAGTAGTTTTGCTTAAAGACTTATATATTAGTATCCTTCATCATTATCCTAAAGATAATGGTTAACAAAACTCTTCATTTAATTGGGGAGGGAGTGGAGGGGTGTTTAGCAGGGAACAAATGCGTAACTCACGGGATCTTAACATGCTATTCCATATTTCGTCCTCTCTATAATTGTTTTTTCTTTTATGTATCATTATTATAATATTATTTTTAAAATCATGGTATTATACAAGTCAATTGGTCTATGGAATATCATAACACTAAGGTTTGACAAATTAAGCAAGCATCTAATCAATATGGAATATAATTTATATTATTTAATTAATTATGTCATAGGTTCAATCCTTGCTACGAGTAAAAAAACACCCCCTTGTGACCATATGGGTTCACCTCAACTTCGAGCTACCTGCAAAGTGGTGGTCACCATCAGACTAGTCAGCTCTCAAAACGAGTAGAAACAAGTTTAGAAAAGAAGAGAAACTGTCTTGATCATGACAACTTTGATATGATTTTAAGTTTCAAACATGATTAGTTATGAAGTTTCCCATGATGTCGGGGGAATGGAACATCATCTCGAACATCGTTGAGACCCGTGGCAAAAAGAACCATAACATCAAATATAACACAAAAATCCGAATGTTTAACTGTTCCTTGCTTTTAAAGATCTAAATACCATTTGTATTGATGTTTTTTTCAACTCTAATTCCTTAATCATGCAATATAAAAGAAAATCATTAATTATTTATATTCATAATTAAATGTGTTAGTGGGTCGACTCGTTTATCACCAACCCAACCCAAACACAACTCGCTTATTAAATGGGTTAGGTGGGTCAACTTGAACTTGTTTATTTTCGTATCGTCTCGATAAATGCTAAAAAAAACCTCAAGTCGTAGTATGAAATGTGAACAGAATTCCGATATTTGTTACATAACAAAATAATATCGACCATGCACTAACCCAAAACACATACTACATAATTTAAAAAAAAACGTCAAATTAATAATATTGACATGCAGTAAAAAGATTAACAACGTCATCATGAGAACTCGTTAGCAATTAACCATTTCTGATATGTCACACAATGACTCAAGACATGAGATAATTATATTTTTACCCAGTGAACTATCTCACTTGTAACTTTTAGAAAATTATTTTATTTTATAGTTAAAAGATCTTTATGCACAAGAGAATTGATTGTAAAAATATTGAATGAGTCACTAAAATATCCCCATAAAAAGTAAAAACCACTCTTCATGTGTGTTAATGGTCATCTTGCTGTCTTCCACGTAAGTTTGGTGCTACAGTTAGATTAGATGCAACCTTTTTCTTAACAAATTAATTAAACTTAAAGTAAATCTTAATGATTACGTAGATGATTGACCACTTATTTTACTACTCATGGCATCCGAACTCCTTAGGCCCATATTAGGCCCATTTAAAAGTCATCTTTTTGCTGCATAAAAAGCAATATACCTCCCTTCTCTAATCATGACAGTCGCACACTCGCACCCCCTTACGCTATGTACTTCATTTTTACTTTAATGAAAATGTTCATTTCAAGATTTTTTAAAATTACAAAATGTATTTTAATACTCTGAACTTAGTTGTGTATGGATAAGACTATTAGAGATGCATCATAATATCATGAACTTCAAAATTGTCAATCTAGTACTATAACGTTTCTTTCATGATTTTGACAAACTAAAATATATACTTCATCCGTTTCAAAATAGGGGATACACTTTTTCATTTTAGGTGTTTCAAAATAAGTGACACTTTATAACTTTCCTTATTTGGTAAAATATAATGGGACTCATACGCCATACCAACTAACCATCTCCTTTAATAAAGTAAAACGACTCATTTACCCTTACTTTTACTTTTAAACATCATTAAACTCACTTTAATCATAATATGTGTGACCCATCACTCACTAACTATCCAATTTAATCTAATTTAACTTTTATTACAATCTTTTGCCTTAAAAAATGTGAAAGCTAATTTATATCACTTATTTTGAAACGGAGGAAATATAAGTTTGTCTCAATATATCAAAGTTAGAAGTAAATGACATGAGAATTCAAAAAAATTAGTGAGAGAAGACTCAAGATACTAAATTGGTTGATTTTCAGGATAATAAATGACCTAGTTAATCAAATTGGTTGATTTTCATGATACTAAAATATATTTTGACATCTTAAAAAACGTTTAACAAAAATCTGACCCAACTAATGAGTTATGAGCCTTGTGGAGTAATGATAGTGATCACTGATTTCCATGGGACCACAAAGATCATTGAGCAATAAGCTTCAAACCCCTTAAAAGCTGAACACTATTTATACCTACCACTAGAAACCCCAACATCAAAATCACCATTTTAAACTTTGAAAAAACTCAACAAAAACCTTCCAACCATGTTTAAAAGAGGAGCTATCACATTCTCTATGTTTGCCAACACCACCACCATGGCAGGGTGGTGCCGCCAACGCCGGAGGCTGAGGAGGAGGAAAAGCAGCACAATCCGGCTAGGAAATAAGGGCATGAAGCTTCGGGCTAGGGCTAGATCACGGGCAGTGGTACATTGTCGGGCTGTGGCGAGCCTGTTTTGTATATTAAAGAAGTTGATTGTGAAGATGGTGTCAAAAGGAAGGCTTATGGAAGCGTATTATTTGACATTACCTATTCTCCAACCACAATTATTTCCTTTGTGTTAATTGGCGTTGATTTGTTGTTATTTTTTTGGTGTTCTTGTTTTTTATTATTTGCATTTAAGACTGTTAGGAATATTATTATTAATATTCATTAAAGATTTGATTATGTCAAAACTATTAAACTACAAGGACCTAAATGAAGATATGAAGTTCAAGATTCAAATAAAGATTTAGGAGATAATCATTAATGTAAAAAGATATAGTATATCTTTATTAGTTTAAAAGATTTAGTATTATCTTTTCCTTGTAAGTCTTGGGTTTTCTAGTATATAAAGAAACCTAATGACATAGAATTAGATGTTCTTGGAACCCACGTTTTAACGTGTTTTGTGTGTAAAACCTAAGCCTCAAGGTCGTTTGATCCTGTTTAACGAAAAACCGTTCTACATATTTATATGTAGAATTGGGGCTTTTAGTAATCATTGTATATAAAGATGATGATGAAACCTTGTTTAGCTATACAAAACTGTTTATCTAATTCCGCAAATTTTGTTATTTGTATATGCTTATTCCAGATCAAGAACTAACTATTCTTGAGCCTAAAGATCTATGTTTATGAAGAGTTGTTCAGAACTCACAGGTGGTATCAGAGCGAGGTGGCTCTAGATCTGGAATGAAACAAGAATCTATCAGTGATTACAAGAAAATAAAACGAAGAAGAAGCTGTAACCCGCCGTTAGCAGTCCACGACCAATCAGAATCTGATTTATTCAAAATAGACCACGATAAAGTTAGCTGGAATTAATATAAAAGATGGAGGTCATGATGGTATTGACTCAACACGTGGGAGGTAACATTTTTTTGTTGCGTTAATTCTTTTTACTATGAAATTGTTGGAGTTGGTGAACCGTGGGAGGCCACATCAGTTATAGATTGCCACACATGATAATTAAAAAGGGAATTTGAATATTTGGTGAACTTGGGAGGATGTGATAATTTAAACAATGAAGGTAAAGGCAGTAGGTGTTTGGGTCTAATCAAAAGAGTTTATCCTTTTCTACTGCTCCTAATTCTAGTTTACTACTGATCCGTTTACAACTTTACTACTGATCACAATTTGAAGGCAAACACTACTGCTCTATCAATGGCAGTAGTATATCATCTCAATTTCGAGATTTTACTACTGATCTTATTTCAAGTTTTATTACTGATCCAGTGTTTCGATTATTACTGATCCAAATTGAAATATACTACTGATCAGTAGTATATCTTGTTACTACTGATTTACGTTTTTACTACTGATCAGTACTAAACAGTACGGCTACACATTTTTTACTACTGATCAGTACTAACCAAAGAAGATTTTGTTATTAATCAGTACTGACCGAAGAAAATTTTGAAGAAAATTTGATACTGATTTCTTCCATACAACGGATACATCATATTTTGGAAAGCATGTCACACACCATGTTCATTCCATACTACGGTTTATTGATCGTATCTGATAATAATGTGAAACGAATCACATTATTCACACACACAGGTTGAAGGCTTGATAAAGATAAAGGAAGATGGTTTGTTTGTTACATATTTAATCTTTATCAATTGATTACAGAAGATAATTGATTATATTTTATTTGAAGATGAAGTGGAAAGTCTTACTACATAAGATGTTATGTATTGTTGTAACTGCAATTTAACCGAATCTTAACGAAAAGATCTGTTGAAGACTAAGATAAGCAAGTCCTTCATACAAGATATGAAGTTGCTGATTACTATATTTAGACGGAATGTGATGCTTAGTTTGAGTTTCTACTTCAACTTCAAATAGAAGATAGTTGGTTTTCAATGTAATTAATATAGCCTTGAAGAACACAAGAATGATATCACACTTTTAGGGGAAGAAAAAGTGTTAATCATTCAAGGGGAAGTTCAAGTTTCTCGGATTCGTATTTGATTATGTCAAAAAGGGGAAGAGACTTGAAGATTCCTAGCTAATTCTACAAGTTTTGTCAAATCAAATAGGGGAAGATTGTTAGGAATATTATTATTAATATTCATTAAAGATTTGATTATGTCAAAACTATTAAACTACAAGGACCTAAATGAAGATATGAAGTTCAAGATTCAAATAAAGATTTAGGAGATAATCATTAATGTAAAAAGATATAGTATATCTTTATTAGTTTAAAAGATTTAGTATTATCTTTTCCTTGTAAGTCTTGGGTTTTCTAGTATATAAAGAAACCTAATGACATAGAATTAGATGTTCATGGAACCCACGTTTTAACGTGTTTTGTGTGTAAAACCTAAGCCTCAAGGTCGTTTGATCCTGTTTAACGAAAAACCGTTCTACATATTTATATGTAGAATTGGGGCTTTTAGTAATCATTGTATATAAAGATGATGATGAAACCTTGTTTAGCTATACAAAACTGTTTATCTAATTCCGCAAATTTTGTTATTTGTATATGCTTATTCCAGATCAAGAACTAACTATTCTTGAGCCTAAAGATCTATGTTTATGAAGAGTTGTTCAGAACTCACAAAGACTAATGTGTAAAGATCTCAAATTTTATCTTAACCATCAATAAGATCACATGACATCATGTTCAACCGTTTGTGTTCAAAGGGTGCTGTTTGGTAAGTCTCTTATTGATACAGGTAAGAGGACAACCTCTTAATCAGACAGATGCAGAGCGTTTAGTAAAGCCTCTGAATCAGCCTCTGAATCAAAAATTGAACATGTTCTGCCTCTTAATCGGACAGATATAAAGGGAAGTCTGAATCATTCACACATTTGCATCATTCAGATATTATTCATTCAGATGCTACCAAACAGCACCTAAGTGGTTTGGTTACCAGTGCCACATCAACACCACATCAGCTTTCTCTCCGTAAACCTAACATATGACAATTAATACATGTACCACTTACCATGCATAATGTACAAGGATCAATACACAACAATTACACTCACCCGTTAGACTTAATTAACTCGGATCGGTACACTCTATCGTACCTATACTCCTACAGAAATGGAAATTTTAACCCGCTTAGTTATTAACGGGTCAATTCGGGTCATGTGTGATCTCTAGCGGGTCAAAAAGTAGCTTAAAAAACACAGTCAAAAGTAAATTAGTGTTCAAAATTCCTACCAACATAAGGATGATAACTAAAATCTGCCCCAAATACAACAAAAGATCGAGTATATACACACACTATTATTTCAAAAAAAGGAAAATAGTAAATACTAACCTTTACCGAAGTAAGAAAATAGGGTTTTCTGTTTATCACCAGGACTCTTAAAGTTACCCTTCTTTTTAGGAGGAGTTGTTGCATACTGTTTGTTGTCAGCTTCATCTACAGATGGTTTTATATCATCAAACTCACGTTTGAGTAGAGATGCAAATTTAACCCGCGGGTTTGGGTACCCGCGGGTACCCGAGTCTTACGGTGCGGGTATTACCCGTCTAAACGGGTAACGGGTCGGGGATGGTTTAAATTTCATACACGAGAGCGGGTACGGGTCGGGTACGAGTTTTATAATACCCGCACCGTTTATACCCGACCCGAATATATATATTAATGTGTAATTTTTTTATTACATGTTTAGCCCACGAGTCACTACTCAAACTTAACCCAACACTTAATCTCTCATTAGCCCAATTTAATAATGGTTAAAATTTGGCTCGTCTCCCGTTAGTCCATTACGTATTGAACGGAATAAGCCTGAACGAACTAAGAGTTTTAAATGTTTTACCTATTTTGTTTAATTTTTTTATTGAACGGGTACCCGTCGGGTTACCCGTACCCGGCGCGTATTTTTCTACCCGAACCCGACGGGTATTTGACCGGGTACGGGGCGGGTACGGGTATAAGAATAGCGGGTCGGGTACGGGTATGGGTTTTGTAGTACCCGCTATTACCCGTACCAGTTTGCATCTCTACGTTTGAGATGCAAAGTGTTGTGACTCACTGAGTCACAATGGTGTTTGTTGTCTACAGTTTCGGGTTTGTTTTTCGGGTTTTCAGTTTCAGCGGGCTTTTTGGGTGTAGTGGTGAGTTGGGACTCGGGTTGGTCTTCAATTTTAGTGACTTTTTTTGTGAAGAACATTGATATTGGTTTTGTTTCTTCAGTTTTTACTTGGATCTGTAGTTAGTAAGTGCAAAAGTCAACCACAAGAAACTTGATAAAATCTTGGTCAAATACATAAAAGAAAGAAAAAAAAGAGAGGCTTACAAGAACGAGACGGGTTGAAAATCACCCAAAGTGTATTTTTAATGCATAAAACCTCAAATTAACTTATTAGAAAGATAAACTGTTTAAAATCACATAATTTCTGTTTTCATATTTGGCACACTTATTATTCATGGAAAAAAAAATCAGAATTCTGAACAAATTGTTCCAAGTCACCCGGACCGTTTTAATGACTATCTCCAACACCTCAACACCAACGGATACTCTGGTATTGGCTTTAACATATGTGTTAACCAGAGAAAACATCTTTAACATGATTCTTAAATCTATGTTAAAAAATTAAAAACTATTTAACATAGCTTTAATAGCATCACCACACATGCACACACCTTGTGTTTAGGCCTGTAAACGAATCAAACGAACACGAACGGGGTCTTGTCGTGTTCGTTTATTAAGGAAAAAATGTGTTCGTGAACGGTTCACGAACACTCATCGAACGGAATTTTGTGTTCGTGTTCGTTTGTTAATAAAATTTAGTGTTCACGGTTCGTGAACGCGTGTAACACACATAAATGAACACAAACGAACATAAACAAACACAAACGTACACGAAACAAACACAAACAAACATAAACGTACACAAACGAACATAAACAAACACAAACATACAGAAACGAACATAACACAAACTCAAACGAACACTAACAAATGAACTTAAACAAACGAACACGAACGGATGTTTAACTAAACGAACACAAAATTTTGTTCGTGTTCGTTTATTTAGCTAAACGAACGAACATAAACGAACACCGCCTAACGGTTCGTTGAACGTTCGGTTCGTTTACAAGCCTACTTATGCTTGGTGCTCCGGTTTTAACTCGAGCTTATTATTTGTAAGTTGAGGGGTCAAATCAGAATTAAACAAAACTACCGGGTTTCAAAATGCGTATAATTCAATTGATTTCATTTCAATTCACGATTCACAAATCTCCGGCCGGCGCCAAACCCCTCTCTCCCTCGTTCAAAATTTCTCATCGGAACCCCAATTCAAATGGACAATTTTCCGGCGATATCTTCAACGTTCTGATCTGCAACCTTCATCATAACTGGGACTCCAATTACGAACAATTCATCACTGAAACACAAAAACCAGCAAATGAGTGGGACCAGACTGTGTTCATTATTGGCTGAATTAGGGTTTGAAGGTCACGAGGCACTTGATCCTGACAGCTTCGAATGGCCTTTTCAGTATGAAGATGCTCGTCCTATACTCGATTGGATCTGCTCTAGCCTTCGTCCTTCGAACGTCCTCTCAGCTTCTGAACTCTCACAGTTACATCTCTCCCCCTCTCTCTCTCTCTATATCTCTCTCTCTCTCTCTGTATACAGAATTGCATGTTTTATAATAATTTTTTTATGTATAAACATCTAGGTGTGTCGCTTATTATCGTAATCAGATCGATTTATAGAATATAGAAAGTTGAATTATGTAAGACTTGATTGTTTTAGGTCTGCAATTGTAAAACCGAAAACGTACTTTCCCCTAATTTATCAGTTATGTAGTTGGAAAACTCGATTTATAGAATCAGAATGTAGAAAGTTCAATTATGACCACGGGCTCATGTGTTGCATAATTGTAGCATAGTTACAGTTATCCATCTTTACAGGAATCATGTTACATAGGCCATAAAGTTTCTTCTTAGGGCTTGGAGGATTAATTATTCTATCATACTCTCATGTTTTTATGCTGACAATTATATCTGTTATTTAGGTATGAGCAGTTTGTACAAGATGGAAAGCTTTTGGAGGTAATTAACATGCTCAATTTTGATCATAATCATATGTTTAAATATTAATTTTATATTTAAATATTAATTTTTTTTGTATCAAATTTTTGCATAGGGAGAAGACCTAGATTTTGCTTATGAAAGCATATCAGCCTTCTCAACAAGGAGAGATAACCAGGAGGCAGTTTTTGGAGCTGAAGAAGGACTAAAAGAGATCCGGTAAATTTTCCTACATTCCTTTTATACTTAAATGTTTATAATGTATATAACATGCTCAGTTTTATTTTATTTTTTTAATATTTAAAGGGATGCTACTTTAGCCTATAAAGCAGAAGCTGTAGGGCTACAGAGGCAATTAGGGCATCTACAATCTCAATATGACATGCTCAGTACACAAGCTTCATATTTAATTCAAGGAAAAAGGGCAAGAGTTGCATCAACATCTACTGTTAATGGACTATTAACTGCCATAGATGATAGTTTATCAGCAAGAAACTTAGAGGTACAGTTAATAATAAAATTATTCTATACATTTATAACGAAAACGTAAAAAGTTGTATTTTGGGGTAAAGTAATATTTTTTATTTCTCTAATTCCAGGAATATACTACCCTAAACTATTCAATTAAGGTAATATTTAGCAGAAAAGGTAAAAAATTATCAACTTTATTTTTGAACTTTTCCCGGGAAATGTTACCTTAATTGAATAGTTTAGGTAGTTTATTCCTGAAATTAGAGACAAAAAATAGTATGTTTATCCAAATTTATAATTTATTTTTTGTAAAATTTAAATTCGATATGCTTAAATATGAGTCCTGAAACTTGTTTTTTTTTTTGTAACTTAAGATGAACGCAGTTCTTGGACGGATTGCTTCTACAGCCCAAGAGTTGGCTCATTTTCATTCAGGCGATGGTATTATGTGAAATTTATTTTATTTATATGTATGGTATTTTTAGCTTAAATGGTTTGATATATTAAATAATAAATATAATTAATATATAACTTCTTTAATGTGTTTTGATATGTAGAAGAAGGGATCTATTTAGCATACTCTGACTTCCATCCATATTTGCTTGTTGATTCATCGTGTATGAGAGAGTTAAACCAATGGTTTGTTAAACAACTAGATACGGTACATACTATACTGTATATGATGTATGTTTTGTATTTTTAATTAAAATGAATAGTTTAGAGGTGGGTAACAGGTCAAAAGTCAAACCAAACTTTTTTAGTACGGGCCAGGTCGGTGTGCATTTTTGGAATTGTTTATTCATAATTAATGTGTTAGTTATAATTACAAAAACAATATTGTTACAATAATAATAATCTAGATATTAGAATAAACAATTTAGGAGGTTGTATGCAATAAAAATAAACTCTGGGCGACTTTCAACCCGTTTGACTTGTTCCTCGAATTAGCTATTCTTTTATTTGACCCGTTTGAGATAATAAAACGCAAACCAAATCGACCCATTTATAAGTATATGGATTAAAATTGTAACCTCTAGATTATTCTCTATAGCACGGTGGTTTTAATTTTAATTTTTTGGTCAATTAAAACCCTGATTTTTTTTATTAAAAATGGACGGTTTTATATTTTTATTTTATTTGTTTAATTAGGGCCCTTACCGCCTGGTGGCAGAGGAAGGAAAATCTAAATGTTCATGGGTCAATCTTGATGATGTCTCCAATACTTTAGTGCGAGGTGATTATCAATTGCAAAATATTTTATTTTATTATTAATATTTTTATCTTCTACTTTTATATTTCATAGATTAATTCGTTACATTTTTTAATTTATTTATCCTTTTGTGGCTGATTCTTGATGCAGCAGATACCCAAAAATCACAACATCAACGTGTTTCGGAATTACAAAGGCTTCGATCCATGTATGTATGTGTGTCTTTTTTATATATTTTTTTATTTTAGTTTTCTGTTTGTTGATATGATAAATAACAATATATAAAATATTAAATTTGTAGATTTGGAACAAGTGAAAGACAGTGGGTTGAAGCTCAAGTTGAGAATGCAAAACAACAAGCTATTTTACTGACACTTAAAGGTCAAGTAAATTCAGATGAAGCTCATATTCACCTCGATCTTCATTCTCTCAGGTATAATAATTTTAATAAATAATAATAAATATATTAAATATAATTACAAAAAACGATTTTTCATTAGGAGAAAGCATGTTGAATTAGCTGGCGAGCTGTCAAATCTGCAAAACAAAGAAGAGAAATTGTTGTCAGAGGTTTGCATTTTATTTTATTGTTTAAATTATGCGTGAAAAATATTAGAATTATGTTTTTTTCCAAATTACTTTATGCGATATATTACTTCCTTTTTGCAGACTATTCCTGATTTATGCTGGGAGCTAGCTCAACTACAAGACACGTACATTCTGCAAGGTACATATTTAAATAAAATTATTTAACTTTACTTATATAAATTCATTTAATTATGTCTTTTATGCAGGTGACTATGACTTAAAAGTTATGCGACAAGAGTATTATATCCAACACCAGAAAGCGGTATACTACTTTTTTAGCTTTATAACTGAATAAAAAGAACTCAAATTTATATGCTTGTTTTTTATTTTTTATTTAACAGTTCATAAGTCATCTGATTAACCAACTTGCAAGACACCAGTTTCTAAAATTAGCATGCCAATTTGAAAAGAAGACAATGCTTGCAGCCTTTTCATTGCTCAAAGTTATTGAATCAGAACTCCAAGGTTACCTATCAGCAACCAAAGGACGAGTGGTATTCACATTCTCACCTCTGTTCGGGTCGGGTCGGGCAAAATGGGCGGGTCGGGAAACGGGTCAAAACGGGTAATTTTATGTACGGGTCAAAATTTTGCAGGGTCGTTGCTTAGCATTAATTCAAGCAGCATCAGATGTACAAGAACAAGGAGCTGTTGATGACCGAGATACTTTTTTACACGGTGTCAGAGATCTTTTAAGCATTCATTCAAGTAAATTAATTAATTTTATTATTATTTATTTAATATTTATAATTTAAAGAGTACATTAAACGAATGGTCCTTTAAGTTTTTAGCAAATTTCATTAAGGGTCCTTTAGTTTAAAAAATTACACCGATGATCCTTAATTCTGAAAGGTTTTTCATCGATGGTCCTTTACACTAACTAACGTTAATTTATTAATTTATTCTATTAACTCACCCCATGTGCAATGAACATGAGGGTAAAAAAGTCATTTTTAATTTCTTTTCATTCTTAAACTAATTTTTTTTATCTTAAATAAAAGTTTTTAGTCTAAGAATAAAAAGCAATGAAATGAGAAATGACTTTTTTACCCTCATGTGCATTTCACATGGGGTAAGTTAAAAGAAAAATTAATGTCAGTTAGTGTAAAGGACCATCGGTGAAAACCCTTTCAGAATTAAGGACCGTCAGTGTAATTTTTGAAACTAAAGGACCCTTAATGAAATCTGCTAAAAACTTAAAGGACCATTCGTGTAATTTACTCTAATTTAAATAATAAATTCTGTAACAGACATTTTCATTTATCATTTTAGATTCTCAAGGTGGTTTATCAACATATGTATCAGCACCAGGATTAGTCCAGCAAATATCCAGCCTTCAATCAGACCTCATGACTCTGCAATCTGATTTAGATAATGCACTTCCAGAAGACAGAAGTAGATGCATCAATGACTTGTAAGTCAAGTTATCCTATCAGAAACGGGCCGGGTCGGGTCGGGTCAAGATTTACCCGTTTGATATAAATGGTTTGACCCGTTTGACAGGTGCACGCTTATCCAAAGTTTACAACAGCTACTATTTGCATCATCCACCACTGCACAGCCAATTTTGACTCCTCGGGTACTAAATCCATCAAATCTTACAACTAATTAAGTCATTATGAATTTATGATTTATGAATTTCAGAATTTGTAATGTTTTGTGGTTTGTAAATTTGTAATTGCAGAGTCTGATGAAAGAGCTAGATGAGATGGAAAAGGTGAATGCTAAATTGTCTGCTGCAGTTGAAGAAGTAACACTCGAGCACTGCAAGAAAAATGAAGTAATTTTTTTTAAAATATTTTCAATAGAGTAAATTACACGAATGGTCCTTTAAGTTTATAGCAAATTTCAGCAATGGTCCTTTAGTTTCAAAAATTACACCGATGGTCCTTAATTCTGAAAGGTTTTGCACCGATGGTCCTTTACACTAACTAACTTTAATTTATTCTGTTAACTCACCCTCATGTTAAAAAAGTCATTTTTCATTTCTTTTAAAATTTTAAACTAAAAACTTTTATTTAAGGTATAAAAAATTAATTTAAGAATGAAAAGAAATTAAAAATGACTTTTTTACCCTCGCGTGCATTGCACATGGGGTTAGTTAACAGAATAAATTAACGTCAGTTAGTGTAAAGGATCATCGGTGAACAACCTTCTAGAATTAAGGACCATCAGTGTAATTTTTGAAACTAAAGGACCATTGGTGAAATTTGATATAAACTTAAAGGACCATCCATGTAATTTACTCTTTTCAATATTTGAAACGGTTATTTCTAATAAATGAGACTTATAATAATTAATAACTAAACATGGATTTCCATTTGGTGGTTACAGATTGTAAAGCATCACTCTCAAGAAATGGCACTACAAAGGCAAGTTTTTGTTGATTTCTTCTGCAATCCTGACCGTTTAAGAAATCAAGTAAGGGAATTAACTGCCCGAGTTAGGGCTTTACAAGCATCATAATTTTATAATCTCCTTGTGTTTCTTTTTCTGAGTGTTAGTTTATTTAGTTATTCTAACCATTTCATATCTAAAAGCTCATTCATCTCCTTATATCCTTCTGCTTGCTTCTTACAATTATTTATTTTGTGTTTGTGTTTTGATTTGTTGTGCAAATTACCTTTTAACCCTTTTAAATCTACTTGATTTTTGTAAAATTTTGTTACCGTTGAATTTCCATGAATTTGGCTATGAAAACTAAAATTTATATGTTACAGGATAACTTACAAGAACGAGTTCGGCAAAAGCGGGTTGGGTTAAGTTGACAATTTGGTTTTCTTTAATATATAACATCAATATATATAAATTAAACTAGATATCACGTTAATCAAAATTTATTTAATACTACTATAACATTATTATACATAAGATAACACTATATGTAACATATATATACAAATTACATTGAATATGACTTTAATATACGTTAAAAATATAATATTATAATCGTTTAAAAGAATAAAAATTCCCATAGCACATTTTAGGGGTCCTCGCCAATTTGGGTACAAAATTGGCAGGGACAGTGGCACGAAATCGGGATCACATTCCAGTTCCAAATGCTCTTATAAGTTGAACTTTGAAATAGTGTTCAAAACAAGATACATAATAAATAAAATAAAATAGAAATATAATTTCTAAACATTTGTTTAGAGTAAAAAGGTAAGAAAAGAAAACATTGTGTTAAAAAGTTGTTGGATTGTCACCTATCTTTCAATACAAGTCTCTCTGCTTTTGCATGTGCACCACCAATAAATGGAAATTTTCTTCTTCTTTTTTACTTTAATTACCAAAAGACCACATAACCCCACACCCATTCTCTCACATCATTTTCCTTAAAAAGATTTACCTACTCAGAGCTTTTGTATCTTATAATAAAAAATACCTCATTTTGAACTCTTGTGCCAAAAGCACACAAAAGAAGAAACACATCCTCCAAAGCTAAAAACAAAAAGTTTCTACTAAAACAGAATGAATGCAAAAGGTATAATTTGTTGAACTTGTTCCATCCGTAACTGGTCACCACGATCATGCGTCGTTCTTTCGTTTTTCATATGGGTTTGATCTGGAGAAAGAATGTTGATGTGATGCTGATATAATACCGGTGATCAAATATTAAGGCTAAAACAGAATGGATGCAAAACTTATAGCAACAAGGGCCTCTACTCATGTCTTAGAAATATACATTTTAAAACATTTATTACAGATTAATAAATTATAAGTTTGAATTTTGGGTACAAGGCAACATAAACTGGGCATACTCATGTCACTTTCAATTAAAGTGTGACTAGTGGTTTTATCAGAGCATGCAGAACAAAAGCTTTCTTTTTAGGTTGGTTTGGTTTATTATAGCATGCAGACACTTTTATTATAGCAACAAAACATGACCCACCACCCAAAATTCCTATCTTTCTTTTTACCCTTTTCTTCATTTTTTTCATATTTTCCACCAATTTCTAGAGTCATAAATCTTTATGTTATACAAACCATAATCTTGGATACCATTGAGCCAACATGTAACTAGCTGTTTTGTCTGACCTTTTAAGATGATACATACAACTCATAAAGTCTTTGATCGGTTGACTTCATAGATGCGTCACTCCCTTATTTTTTGCTTTGTTTGGTCGGCCTACCGACCAAACTTTGCACGAGAAATAGTTGGTTTTTGTACGAGTTTAGGGTTTGGTAACATTACTGGCATTTGATCATGTGTTCGGTCTTCAGAGAAAATACTGAAGTAGCACCGGATGATAGTGATGACCATCGTTGCATTTGGTCACCATTACTACTAGTACAAAAAATGTTCATTCCAATATAAAATAAACATTGTTGTGTTTTAAATGAACATGTAGATATTACATCTAAACAACATAATAAGCACTTGAAAAACACAATCCAAACCCCAACTAACCTCCAAACTATTTGGACACTAAACTGCATGTTATCGGATTCACGGCTTGTTGGGTGATTTGGAGATATCGGAATTCGGTTGTGTTTGATAGTGATAAAATTCGTAGGTTCATAGTTGATAGTATTAAGCTATTTTCGTATTCGTGGTTGACTCATAGGAATCATAAAATTAAGATTCCGTGGGTGAATTGATTAATTAACTCATTGTAATTATGTTTTTTTAGTTTAGCTTATTTCTAGACTCACGTTTTAATAAAAGTTTTGAAAGTCCTCGGGGATGATGACAATGACGAATCTTCACCCGTTGCCTTCTTTTTGCTGTTCAAATTTTGTTTGGATAAACCCGATTAATCAATCTTCCCCAACATAGTTTTCATATGTTGGGTAACCAAAAAAGGTGATAAAAACTTAAAAATGTTATAAGTGATTAAGACAACAATGGGCCCATAAGTGAAAATCTTGAAATTATGTCAAGTGAAACACAAATATGGATTACACCCAAAACAAAATTAAAAAGAAAAAAAAAACCATAAATCCTTCTCATCTTCATATCTTCATCTTGATCTTCATCTTTTCATACCTATGGGCCATTTCACCATCTTTCACACACACTTATATAAAAGTTATATAACTCTACTGTTTATCTAAGCTTTCTTGTTACAAGATTTCACATAACACAAGTTGGCTTCATGCACATTGAAAACAACCCCCACCTCTTGCTCTTCTGCATAACGAAACAAAATTCAGTTAAAACATTTAAAATTGTTAAAATCAACACCATTACTCTAATTATAATAAAGAATCACTCCTTTTGCTTTTAGTGTTACAATAATCAATTACTCCCTCCGTTCCTAAATAAAATTCCCATTTCTCCTTCAAGTTTTGTCCCTGAATAAAATTCTCATTTCTCAAACTTAAAGGGTCCACTTAATATAATAATATTTTGTATTCACCACTAACTATCTCCTAAAACACTTTCTCTCTCTAATCAAACCTTATATTTTAATCAAAAGTAATACCAAATATCCCACCACTAACTATCTCCTAAAAATTTGTACTAAAAAAAATAAGAACTTTATTTAGTTACATACGAATATTTAATTAACTTACTATGAATGAAATTTGACTTATGCCTCTTTTGCACAAGACAAAACCGACATCCACTTTATTTAATTAGTTTACTATGAATATCATTTCTCTTAAAAAAAATCAAATTAGTTAATAATGAATGAGCTTTGACTTATGATTTATGAGACTGTTGATTGTAGGATAGTTTGACTACGGGGTCCACAATTCATGGTAAATGTTGACAAAAACAAAATTAAATCACGTAAACTGCGTGGATTCAAAAGAGTCAGAAAAAACTCGTGAATTTAGAAGTTATTAAATATAGGAAAATATAATACCCTTCTCGGCGGCGTACGGAGGAGCTCCGGCGAGATCTTATATAAGTCTTCATCAACAGCCTTTGATTTAACTTTAACATCAACACCCTTCATGTGTTTCTCCGTCGCCGGAACTTCCTTCCCTCCGTAAACAAAGTCGTAATCGTAATCACAAACCACCCGAGATTTCTTCTTCACTTCCATCGCCGGAGTTTTCCTCTGTTGACCAAATATCCCAAAAGTCAAAATTATTTCATTTGTAGAATTACACTCAGTTAAGTCTAAATTATAATTAGGTCAGAAATTACCCGACGGCGAGGAAGGACAATCATGGCCGGAGTTACGACATTGTTCTCGTAGAGATCTCCGGCGACGTAAAGATCACGGTCTTGAGGGTAACCATAGCCATAATCGATGAAACCGGCTTGCCGAGCTGACTCAAAACATTGAGTAAACGAAAGATGATTGTTGCAATCCCAGCTGCCGAACGCCGGAATATGATTTCCCCTGAATTCCTGCATAAAATCATGTTTTTAATTTCCAAGGGTAGATTTCAACAGAGAGAGAAAGTTGAGGGGGTGTATATGAAACTTACATCCATAGCTTTTCTATTCTTGTGAATATGTGAATTGTGATAGTGAGTGAAGAGTGAAGTAGGAATGTGGGGTTGTCTTTTCATTTATATAGCACAAGGGGGGAATGTTGTAGAGTTGAAATTGTTAAATTCTAGGGGTGTTGGTGTAGTGGGTTGTACATTGTGTTTTAAGATGTGTACTTTTGGTGGATTTGGGGGCTTTAGATATGAGAATTAATTTTGCTACCACACTTTTTGATGTCTATACTATATTGTACAAGTATTTCTGCATAATGTACAAGTAAGTAATGCATTTATTGTGGTAGATATATTAAAACATATGGTGTAAAAATTACCCCCTTTTAGATATAAGCTTTGAAGTAAAGGGTAAAAAGGTAAAATAAATATAAAAAGGGTAAAAAGGTAAAATAAACATAAAAAGGACATAGAAAGGTATGGATATAGGGAATGTGTGAAGTAGGATATGGTGTGTAATAATCCATAGGGTATGAGTGTGGAATCTATAACATGTTGGACTGAATTGAATTGAATTCAAATTTGGTCGGAACTAAACCGGGTTGAGATTCAAGAATGGAGAGCTAAATTGACAACTAGTTTGCACCGAACTGAGAATTGATTTGCATGAAAATTAAAACTTTGAATTGAAATGTTCAAATAAAAAAATGTAAGAAAATTAAGGTTCCAGATAGGAAAAGTGGTGACAAAAAAGATAGCATATGGTTTAAAGTACTTATTGGTTAATTGAGCAAACAAATACTCTATTATTGTTGCCAACACCCATTGCATTCTCCATTTTCATAGTCACATTTTATACGAATACTCTACTAGCTATATATAACATATATGACATAAAATTAATTTTAATTTCATATTTCTTAGCTTCTAAACATTCTCCATTATCAGTCAAAGTGCAAGCACCCTTAATTTTTTGATCTGATTTTTAGTTTTTAATAACTGTATGAAAATCAAAGTTGTCATAGGGTGGGGAAAGTGAAAAAGGTGAGAGAAGCATTTAAACAAGTGAGAGTGACAATTCAATAAATTAATTTTAATTAAAACAAAAGGTATAACATCATCCACAGGCTTTTTCTAGAGTTTCTGCTTCATTGTTTATTTAATTATTTTGTATAAATTATAATTATAATTGATCATTGTTGAATCTGAATAACATAGAACTGTGTGAAAGCAAGTTACACGTTTTCACGTTTCGCGGTGAATATTACAAATATACATTAAAAATCAATTAAAAGAAAAAATAAAAATTATTTATATACTGTAGCATCTCCTACTAAATGTTATTATTAGTAATAGTAATTACTAATTAGTAATATAACCATTATTCTAAATATTACATCTATATCTATAATATTATTAAGCTTACTCCACAACTAAATAATTACCACTATAAATTTCATTTTTGCAGATTAAAAAGTGTAACAAAATCCAAAATAGAAATAAGATTAAAGTGAGGCCTGGGATGAATAGGTATACTTCAAAAATGTGAAACCCAGTTTTCATTCTTTTCGATGTGTCCAACACTTTGCGCAATTACGCCCCATCACCCTCCCCAACATTCCATTTTTTTACATTTTATTCTAAATTTATTAGAAGACTATTAATAGTATATTACTATTACTATATTAATAAATTATGTAAACAATAAAATATTATTATATAATAAATAATAAAAGTCTAACTATCTTATAACTTTAATCAAACGGTCTAATTTATAACATTTATAAAGAGTTTTATTAATAATAGTTCTAAGGGTTATTTTTAACATGTATAAAATATTTGTATATTCACTGATGAAGAAGTGATTCTAAAATCTAGAAGATGTCTTTATATTACTTTTAAATTCTTATTAACTTAGAAGCGTCACTATTATTTTTTATTTATAAAGTATGATAATATATTTGAAAATGTGAAATACAAGCCCTCATAAACCAAAAGGGATGACTGGTACAAAATTGGGTAGAATGAATAAATGTAAAGGTACATAAAGAACTGTAAAAGAAGATAAAAACTGGATTTGATTTTTGTGTGTAATCTATCTGCTACTCCTACTTAGGCTACTGGTCTCCTATAAAGTCAACAAAATACTTTTTATTCTTTTAAATGGGTCAATGTAGGTTTTGTCACCAGGGCCAACACAAGTAAGTTACAGAATTCATGTTCATCTAGACTTCTAGATGGTGGTCCTTGTAAATTTATATATACTAGTAATAAAGTTATCATTTCAGAAATTTTATAATAATTTATGAGTTTTCCTAATTATAGGCCATAAGACAATGGTTAAGGGTTGGTTAATTTGTTAATATACAAGTATTGAGGTATAACTATTATTGGTGGTTAGTGATTTTTAGATGGTGGTTTTTAAAATATATTTTAAAATTTAGAATTATATGTATGTCAAAAAATAGTGATTTTTACACCACATATTTTAATCTATGTACCACAATCATGACATTATATATTTATACAGCTTGCATGAATATCTGTAAATATGTAAATATGATACTTCCTCCGATTCAAAATAAGTGATACACTATGTGTTTCACGTTTTTTTAGGCAAAAGTTTATAATTATGGTTAAATTTGATTAATTGGATGGTTAGTGGGGAATGGGTCCCACACTTTTTGAATAAAGTGGAGTTAATGATGTTTAAAAGTAAAAGTAAGGGTAAAATGATCATTTCATTTTATTAAAGTAGATAGTTAGTGGGTGTGGGTCTTACTATTTTTTGTCAAATAAGGTAATTTTCCATAATGTATCACTTATTTTGATACACCCCAAAAAGGAAAGTGTATCACTTATTTTGAATCGAAAGAAGTATATAAATTAAAAAATATGATATACAAATTAATTCTCATGTCAAAACGTTACTCTTAAAAGGTAATTTTTCAAAATAGAATATAGAATTAAACTACGGAATTTGCCAAAATCATAAGTCTTAAATGCATCTTTTTGTTTTGTTTTGTTGTTTAGGTTGAGTCAACGAATGACACGTCACCAGTAAAAGTGAAGTGGGAAACAGTTTCCCGACTGCCTTTCTTACTGTAGGGAAGCAGGTAAAAGTGACGGGAGCATTTATATATTTTAATTTCACCCACATTCATATATTTATGAAAAATGCTAATAACAGTCATTGATTGTCACTAAGAAGGCAAAACAACTCTCTGAATTTTAGGAATATTACTTTTTTAATCAATATATAATCTTTTTATGCATGTTAGGTAAAAATACCCAAGGCTTCTAGCCTAGTGGTATAAGGTGTTGCCCATGACCACTGGTCATGGGTTCAAGTCCCGTCGTGGACTTTGGTGGTGGGATTTATTCCCTATAGGTGGAAGGTTTGAGGGAAGACATACTGCCCCTTGTGGATGTCACTGTCTATGCTCGAACCATTAACTTACTAACTTGCCGTTAAAAAAAAAAGACCAACTAAAATACTAACCTGGATAATAGGGAGACATTTTTATATTAGCTAAAATATTTGATATATACAATTTTCACTTTTGAATCGAATTTCTGCACAAACTATTATGTGGTGTAAAAAATCAAAAACCTTAATTTAATTACGACTTCAATATGACTTATTTAAGAAGGGAATTAATTTTGCTACCACACTTTTTGATGCCTATATCACACTGTATAATTAAATGTGCATACTGTATAAGTAAACAATGCAATAGTTGTGGTATAATTAAAATATACTCCGTATGATGTAAAACTCATCACCTATCTAGGAAAGCTAATTTTACAAAACAAGAGGCCCATTAACAAAACAAAGGCTGGCCCTATAATATGGAACAAGCTAACTCTGGTTATTTAAGCATGAGATTGGACCAAATTGATTAAGGGGTGTTTGGGATTGCTTATTGAAAATACATTATGCGTTTTGAAAATGGATAATCAGATAATCAGTGGTTAAAAAACGTGATTCTGAAAAATAGTGTCTGGATTTGATTATGCTGTTTGAAATCGCAATAATCAGATAATCAGTTTTTTTAGTGTTTGACAAACCTGATTATTTGTTTAATAAACATGTAAAATGACTAAAATGGACATACTTTATATTTGTTGAATTACTTAATTTTAACATCTAAAGTAAAGTTTTATAAAAATGAATTACATTCTCAAATCAAATTATATACTTCGTATATAACTTCAAATGCATTTATATAAATAATATATTAAACAAAATTAGCTTGCTTTAAGCTATGCAACCTTAATATCTCAAAAGACAACCAAAACGACCGACCATAAATGCATACTAAGCTAATGGTAACAATACATACTATAAAATTTGCCTATGGTTCATTAGATCTCTTGCAATCATGTCTCTTATCGTGCTCATATATAAATCATTACTACGACTTGAACTTGCTCCATCTTTTGTTTGGTTAATGCTATTAGATGCCTCGTTATCAAAATCTTGACTTGGATTGTATATTTCTTGTTGTGCCGTGTTAAATGCTTCATCAAATTCACCTTTTTTCCTTGTATAATTGTGGATTGCCATTGACGCTATTACAATGTTGACTTGTGTTTCGTAAGAATAATTTACATGCATATCTTTTAATATTTCCCATCTTGCTTTCCATACTCCAAACGTTCGTTCAATCACATTCCTTAACGATGAATGATAGTAGTTAAACGTTTCTTTAATTCCTTTTGGAGCACGTCGGGCCGAAGTTTGGCCCCGACGAAAATCAGGTATATGATAAGGAATGTCATTTCCTTTATATGGAGCAAGATACCCTTTAGTATTTGGGTACCCGACATCAACAACATAATATTTATCTGTTACAAATCATAAAACATATTACGTCATGTGCAATATATGCAATACACCAATATTATAACCAAAAATATTGAGTAAACTTACCACCCGCTGGACGTGGAAAATTTACTTGTGGCCTACGTAATGCTTGAAAAAAAATTCTTGTGTCATGTGCGGTCCCTTCCCATCCTGCCCATGCGAACGTAAAACACATATTAAAATCACAAGCCGGGTAGTTGAGTCCTATCCCCAACCGCAACAGAATCACGAAATAGTTGCTCATAATAGATGTGATACATCTCTAAATTTTTGCCCCTGAATTTGGCAAGTTCTGGATCGGCCTATAAAAGAAACAAACAAAATATGGTTAGTAATTTTTCTTTAAAAAGTATGGTATCCATAAGAAGTACAATAACCGTGTAACAGCCAAGTACCTCTATTTTTTCATCCCACCAATCAGGCGTTGCATCAATAGTCTTCCTCACGGGATCCCACCCAAGCCCGGATTCAATTCTCATTAAACGATCATATAACTTCCAATCTTTTTTCATTGTGTCCCAATGGTTTTTGAGCTGTGGTTTGTTAAGTTTCTTTCCTGTCCGAGCTTTAAGGTTATTTTCTAAGTTCATCCAACCAATCTTATTGAAGTGGCTTCCAGGCCTGTTCCCATTTCTAACCTCCTCAAGACACAACTCAACAAATGTGATATGGGTATCAGTATCCCAAACGGTTTTTCGGGTCCCCGCCTTTTTAGATGTATGGTTAACATTGTTATTATCATGGTTCGGTTCCATGTCCTAAATCGCAATAATATCACATAATTCAAATTGATTATAATTGGGAACCTAATTTTTTTTTCTGAGTTTTGTATATGTAGTTTTTCTCTGAGTTTCGTATATGCTAAAATTGGGAACCTAAACTTTGTATTTTATACTCCTTCAAAATGAGAATCAAACTCTTAAAATCAAATAATATTAGAACAAAAGAATGATCAACCTCTTAAAATAGGAGTATAAAACTCTTGAATATCAAACAATATTAAACTCCTCCATACTCTATGTAAAGAAAAGAACAAATTGACTATAGGAAAAGGTGCGATGATACAGATAGTGCAATTAACTCTTAAAATCAAACAATATTAGAACAAAAGGAGAATAAAACTCTTAGAATTCTATAATCGAGGATCAAACTCTTAAAAAAAAGGTATAAAAGTCTTGACTATCAAACGAATTACTTACAATAAAGAAAAGTTAGATACCTGGAGAGAGGCAAGATACCGGTGAAGTGTGGTGGTAAGAGCGCCGGCAGCTGCGTCGGCGGGGGAAGTGAGGTGGTGGCGGAGCCGTGCCCTGTTCTTACGTTGATATTTTGTAGAAGAGAAGGGTAGGTTAGGGTATTTATTATTTGAGGGTATGTTTCTGAAACGGCGTTTTAAAAAAGCAGGTGGGTTATTACTTTTTCAAAACCACGTTATGAAGGGTTGTAAACGCAAAAAATTGATTATATGACTTTCTTATCCAAACACTCCATAGTAAATTATTGCGTTTTGTAACTGAAATAAGCAGATAATTTAGGTGAAAACTCAATCCCAGACACCCTCTAAAATGATACATACTTTGAGTCGTTCAGTTTAATATATTCATGTTACTACAAAAAAGCATTTAAAAAGTTAACATTTAACCATCATATTGGGACTTAGTAGTAAGACTTTTCAAATGACTTTCTAAAGGTTATGAAATCGATCTTTCTATGCGTAAATATTTATCAGATGGACAAGGGAAGGTTCAAAAACAGTCTCAGCTCGGCCACTCTGGTGAGCCTTATAACGAGAACGCCCTTTAAATAAAATAAAGTAAAATAAAATAATTTGAAAGTTAACATTTGTTTGAAGATGTATTCCTTTAATAAGTTATTTTCAACATATCCCGGTAGATTGTTTTATCGAGTTCACAAGAAGATAGGTTCTCATCCTTTAGTGTTAATTCACATGTGTAATAAACATGACAATTTTTTGAATTCTGTTCATTTATAGATGAATAATTTCAAATATTTAGCTATCAAATGAATTTTAAAACAAGTAAATTTATAATTTTCATATGGTTCTTGCAATTATTGCAAAAATAAGATTCTTGCATGAATTCAAAATATATATTTATATAAATAAATCATTACTTAGCCTACATAAAAATTATTACTTACATATAAAGGGAATTTACCATTTTTACCATATCTTGCAAACTAAGCCTAAAGGACCTTTGTCACTTTAATGAATAAAAAACACACAAAGCCCACAAAGATTTCTATATGGAGAATAAACATGCGCCAATAGGGTCCATATGAAAACCAAGCCAATAAAAGGGAATCTCCTTTTCATTATATAACACTAACAAACATCCAAATGCTTAAACTGATTTGATTATTTTAGCATTTAATTCTTTTAATTGATGAGAAGAACCTAATATTAAAGTTAGAGTTTTGTTAATCATGCATAAAAAGCTTGTACATTGATTAAAAAAATAATATTTCTAAAATTCAGGGGTTGTCTTTTGTTATTTTGCTTTCCTAATCATTTTCCTTAAAGTTAATTAAAACAACCAATTGGATTAGATAACCAAATTGTTTAGAATGCTAAACTCGAGACATCAAAAAATGAACTTGCAAATTACAATCAATTTGATGTCAATGTAACTTTAGGGGTCAAGTGACGCAATAATTAATTTAAGAAACAATAAACGAATATAACAAACGGAACAACAATAATAATCACACTTATTTCTTATTTCTTATTTCTTCGATCAAAAGACTATAAAAACCAAAACTTACAACGTTTTATGTTCATATCCATAATGAATTCAAGAATCAAACTGAACCTATATTGTTCCGGCTATACGATAACTTACACTTTTCTTGATTTTATTTCTTCCACATTGTGTTTTCTTGCATCGTCTTCTCATCAATTCGAACATATTTTCATATAGTACACAAAGAAATTGTAAATTAATAACTTTTTAACTTTAAGACATATACATACAAGAAATGGAAATACCCATAACTTGATTTGAATCATTTTTAAACACCGTTTGAAAACTTATTCTCATAAAACCGCCTTTGATGGTTCTTGATGATTCGGGTTATTGTGCCTGTTTTTTCTTGATAGAATCTGCATATAAGAAGGAAAAAGCTTAAAACTTTATAAATCAAGATTCGGGTCTATCTATATTAAAACTAGAAAGAATCTTGAACTAGAAGAAAAAAGATTACAACTTTATCAATCAAGATTCTATATTGACAAACTATACATACAACCCAAAAGGTATAAAGTCAACTATTAGCATAAAGTCAAACATATGAACAGTTTGAAGTTTAGTTACACACTATAACCTGACCCTGAAGCAATTGAATTTCAAATTGAGTAATTGGTGAAACACATTTTTAACATCAGAATCAACTTTATAAACTCAATAGCAAAATCCCACAAATATAAAGTCAAAATAAAAGGTAAGAAAAAGTCAAACATGTGAAAGCTTTGAACTTTAGTTACCTTAGGAACAGGGGAAGCAAAACATTCTCTTGGGGTTTCAAATGATGATAAAGAAAACTGTTTTGAAACAACACCCACATCGAAATGGATCAAACCCGAACTGGGTATATCGACCCGGATTTCTTTAACCTCAAACCACAAAAACAAATCTTTAGCGGAAATCCCTGATAATTGACCAATTTGACCAAAAGTCAAATTCCCAGAAACGTTTAGATCGTAGTGTAATTCATCTTCGAATTTGGCATTGCAAGGTTGATCTAAGTACACTTGAAAGCTACCGGAATCGTCGATACTGTAATTTGTTACACCTTTTGGGAATAAACCCATGGGTAACCCGTTTGATTTGAGAATTTCGTAAATGGTTGGTGATTCTTGAGAAAATGAAACCCACAAATTGCATGAAAATGAGAAGGTGAAGAGTGTGAGAAGGAAGATTGAAGGTGGAAGTTGTTCAAGATTCATTCTTGCGTTGTGTGTGTGTGTGTTGTGTGTGTGTGGGGGGTGGGGGTGGGGGTTAGGGTTTAAGGGAGGAGGAAGAAGAAGAGTGATATTCAATGATTGGGTATAGAATGAAGGCAATGGCATGTGTGATTTTGTTTAGTGTTGGTTCTTGGGTTGTGTGTGTGGGGCTTATCTATAACCAACCATGGGCAGCCACGTGGAAATTGTACAAATGTGGTCTCTTTTGATGTACTTGAAATGATGAAATTATTGAATTTTCCATTTCAAACACTAAAACATAGAGATTATATACTATTTATATTTATTTTTCTACTTATTTGATTATTGTAAGTGACCAAATTAAAAGATATAAATAAGAAAAATAATTGATGAATTTTATATATTAATTATTTTATAAATTGAAGGATGAAGCATAAGATTTAGTATGAACAGATATAATCTTTATAAAAATATTATTTGGGTCGACGAGATGGGTTGTGTCTTTTGAACATGCATAATAATGCGGTTTAGTGAAATCCCATATTGTTTATGTGTGCCTATGTAAAATGTCATGACATACAAGTGGTGTTTAGATGTGTTAGTGATTATTACAAATTAACATCTTAAAAATTCATTTTAAGAGCATGGAGTATGTGATGAATGTTATAGTTATATATTATAGGGTTTTGGGGCTTCAACATGTGTTTATAACATAGCTTTAAGTCTTTAACATACATTAATATGGTGTTCATATGTTAAAGTATGTTAAATATAATTTTCATGCATAAAATCCTATAATATATTGTCATGACACAACATTTTCATTTTAATATGACTATAACATGAGCTTCGGGGTGGTATAACCCATGTTATAGGGTATAACATGGCTATAAATCGCTATAACATGGTTCACACCTTGTGCTCTAATTGTTCCGCACAAATTTAGTTTTTATTTGATTTTATTTATTAATTCTAAGCCAATCAAAATAATCTATAAGAAATCAATTATTTTAATTTATCTTATTTTTAACGACAACACCAAACATACCCTAACTATACATTTTTCGCATTTGAAATTTAAAACCCTCGACTACTTAGTTGGGGACACCTTATCTTCATCTTGAGGACGCTTAGCTAGATGCTATAAGTCATTGTGTCTGCATAATTTCATTAACGATTTGGTTTTAAAATAGGAGAAAGCACGCATTAACAACAATTTTTTTGCTAACTAATCGTAGGTATGAGTGTAAATGGGTCGAGTTAACTCGTGAGGTACTAGGGATCGACTCAGGTAATACTCGAAATCGACTCGATTTTAAGGTAAGTCGAGCTCGAGAAATCTAGCAGACTTTCGAGTTGAGCTCGAATATGAAGATACTTAGCTCATAAGGCTCGCGAGCCTAATCGAACTTGTGTTATTTTACATTTTTCACCATTTATGCATGTGTGCGTCTTCTAATCGAGTTGAGCTTGGAAGTACCGAGTCTATTCATGTCAAGATTTCAAATATCAAATTAATCAATACATTATACTGATAACCGAGTCGAGTCGAGCTCAAGCTTGACACGTATCAGCTCGATTCAGCTCGATTACACCTCTAGTTCGTAGGTCTCGTAGTTTGGTGTGATTTAAATAATGTGGTAACTTGAATAGATGTATGTTCCTTAACGTCTAGACATTTTCATAGTTTCATAAATGACTCAATCAACATGTCGTTTTATTCGAATTGATAGTATATCTTATCGACCGTTCGTCTAGGACTAGTTGCCTATATCTTGTTTTCATGTTTATCAACATTTTTCTCACATTTATATACATCCATCTTGTCCTGTATATAGGCCTCAATGTTCATGTATTCCTAATATACGAAACGACAATTCATGGAGCCAGAGGAAAAAGACGAATATGTTACAATAACTATTCAGATAAATGATATAATAAGGTTATTTGTTTTGATAATTATGTATATATTTTAAAGTTTGTTTTTGTAATTATAAAGTTTCTTAATCCTAATGTTTAAGAATCTTACATATCTAGGAGAGCTTATTAATGGAGTAATAACCTCAATTAAATTTGAAAATTCAAGTTTATTAAGATAATAAGCTCTAAAAGTCTGTTAATAAGATTCTCAAACATACCATACCCTGAATGTACAATTTACTCATATATTTAAAGAAATATCTTTTTTAAAAGTTAAAGTCAAAGTAAAAAACAAATTAAATTCCTTAATACTACCTCCGTATCAAAATAAGTGATACATTTAAAGAAATATGGTTTTTGAGGCAAAAGATTAAAAGATAGTTTAAGATAAATTAAAGTGGGTAGTTAGTGAAGAATGAGTCCCACTTATATTGAATAAAGTGATATTAATGATGTTTAAAGGTAAAAGTAAGGGTAAAAGGGTAATTTCACTTTATTAAAGTAGATAGTTAGTGGAGAAGGGGTCCCACTTTTTTGCCAAATAAGGTAAGATTTAGAAGTGTATCACTTATTTTGTTCCACCCCTTTTAAGACCGGTGCCAATGGTTTGGCAAACTGATACCGTCAGTTGTTGCCAAATCAGCGGCACGTCAGTTCACTCTCCAACTGACATTAAACGGACGTACCCATGCCAACAATACCACTTTCCTTTAATTTTTTAGGACCCACCATTACAAAACATACACACACAAAATACCCCTTTGGGAACACCCACCAACCGGCGCAACCTCTCCATCCCCGTCTCAAAACCGGCTGCAACTACACTGGCGGAAGACCGGCGCAACCCATGCCAATGGTGGCGGAAAGCGGCTGAAAAGTGGTTGCCAACCGGCGTAAGCCGTTGGTAGCGGTATAAGAAAGTGTATCACTTATTTTGATACAGAGGTAGTATAAGATTTAATATACAATCAAACCAATAGGGTTTTAGTATCCGATATATAATAAATATTCTGCTTTTGAAGTTAAAAGGGGATATTTTAGATTTTATAATTATGTATTCGTTTAACTAGTTAACTCAAAGAAGTCTTTCTAAAAAATTTTGGGTTGATTGAATCAAAACCCATTGTTTTAATTTGGTTTAGCTTTTTGCTAAACTTGCATTTTAATAATATTCAGCCGTTAAAAAAAAAAAGTATGAAAGTTACATATATTAGGACAAGGTATGATGCTAAGTTATACCAATATTAAAAGTATTTTTACTTTTTAAATATGATTTTAACACTTACCTCAAAATTATAATAATCTTTGATTTAATATTCCTATAATACCTATTTGTGATCCAAAAAAATACCCCAAACCAAACACAATTTAAAAAAAAAAAAAAAAAAAAAAAAACCTCATAGCCAAACGCCATTCTCTTGGCAAAACTTGTTTTGGCGGAAAATCAGGTGGCAAAACGCTATTTGACGGTGTCAAAATCTCTTTAACAAAATCAATAAAGCCAATATGTTTGCACGATATATTCAAAGAATTTTATCAAAATTAATAAATATCTATAAATTTAATTTTACAAATTCTCAGCTAGTTTTATATTGATTTGTCCAAATTTATCACGTGTACTGGCGTACATGAGTCGGACATGTGCATGAGGAAGGGGGCCTGGTGTGGATATTAATTAGTTAATTACATATTTGTAGTATTTTTTGTCTTCAAATATATAATTTTATATTTACATGTAGAAAAACGCACATAACGTTTGACACGACAAAACCACAATATGCTATGGGTCTGTAACTTAATGATATTAATGATATTCGTATTAATATTTAATGTTACTTATGAATTATAGTTTAAAGTTAAGAGTTTAAATACTATTGTGGACAAAGTTAAAATAATTTTAAGATATTTTAGGTGTTGTATTAATTATAAACAATATTTTAGTTATAATATTATAATCCTCGCAACATCAAAGGGATATAAATATAGGTTTTGTTAATGATGGTTGTCACTAACATGCATAAAAAGCTTGTACATTGATTAAAAAAGTAATATTCCTAAAATCTAGGGGGTTGTCTTTTGTTATTTTGTCTTCTTAATGACAGCCCTAAGGGCTGTCATTAGCATTTTCCTAAAAATACATCGAATAAATAATGGAAAATGATAATGACAGCCCTTAGGGCTCTCATTAAGAAGACAAAATACACAAAAGACAACCCCTGAATTTTAAGAATATTATTTTTTAATCAATGTACAGGTTTTTATGCATGTTAGTGACAGCCCTAAGGGCTGTCATTAACAAAACCCATAAGTAATTTATGATAGATGTAACACCTCAAATTTTAATGCCAAATAGTGGCCAAAATAAAACATTTTTCATAAATAAAAGAACTATTCCAAAATATGGATTTACAAAAAACCTTTAGTATGAAAATCAGAGTATAAAGTTTGGTGTTACAAAATAGATCAAAACCAAAGCTAAGCATAAATCCAATCTAAAGTTCTTCTATTCTAGGCCCCGCATCTCTATCCATGCGTACCTAAACCTTCGATCCCGAACCTGAGTACATAGCAAAACAAACAAGGAGTACGTGAGACAAAAAACGTCTCGTGAGCTACATGGGTTTAGACCCGATAATAAAATGAATGTCACAATTCATATAACCAATCAATATACATATATATATATCCAACTATCCAGTCTAGTCACATTAGTGTGACCCTATCAAACTTGCTTACCTAGCAATCACAACTAACGTGGATGAGTCGATGGGAATTCACCCCAACTGCCCCTCACTCCACACCTCATGACCGGGAGTATCCCGTGACATCGCATAACTAACGTGGATGAGTCGATGGGAATTCACATGGGAATTCACCCAACTGCCCCTCACTCCACACCTCATGACCGGGAGTATCCCGTGACATCGCATAACTAACGTGGATGAGTCGATGGGAATTCACATGGGAATTCACCCAACTGCCCCTCACTCCACACCTCATGACCGGGAGTATCCCGTGACATCGCATAACTAACGTGGATGAGTCGATGGGAATTCACATGGGAATTCACCCAACTGCCCCTCACTCCACACCTCATGACCGGGAGTATCCCGTGACATCGCATAACTAACGTGGATGAGTCGATGGGAATTCACATGGGAATTCACCCAACTGCCCCTCACTCCACACCTCATGACCGGGAGTATCCCGTGACATCGCATAACTAACGTGGATGAGTCGATGGGAATTCACATGGGAATTCACCCAACTGCCCCTCACTCCACACCTCATGACCGGGAGTATCCCGTGACATCGCATAACTAACGTGGAAGGGTCGATGGGAATACGCCCAACTGCCCCTCAATCCACAACTCATGATCGGGAGTAGCCCGTATCATCACATCATCTCAATCTCATCATAACCCTATGGTTATGCAAATCTAGCTCTTTGCTAGCACTTTCATCATCATCAAGTTAGTTCAATACTATCATAGGTATAACTAACTATCAACTACTAGTCTACACAATTAAGCAAATAGACCATAACACAAGTAATGAAAATATTTAACAGGGCTATGTACTCAGTAAATTCCACACGTACTCACCTTAGCAATATGATGCTCAAATCGTGTTCTTGACACCCAATCTCTTGCTTCACAAACCAATCAACTTCCCAAGACTTCACCAAAAGCCTAATACAATTATCACAATATGATCAACATTACAATCTACTAACAATGTGTTCATCTATCTCTAAATAACACCCAACAATCCATTTCCCCCAAATATGGTGATTTACCAAACCCTAGGTTTAACCAACCCTTAAGATTCTTACAAATCAGAATCATACACTTGTTTCCCTTGTTAATACACCATCTATTAAGTGTATACAACACTTATATCACCATAACCCATAACCCAAAGAGCTAGGGTTTCAAAGCCATACACCCAAATACATAGATCTTAAGCTACAAAGATCAAAGAGTGAAGATATACCTTTAATCTTCGACTAGGAGTGAAATCTAACAAAGATTTGAGAAGAAATCAACCAAGATCTGCACTTGAGCTCCAAAATCGCCAAAAGGAAGAACTAGGGTTTTCTATTTCATCAAATGAGCTCCAACCCGATTTTAATGCTGCACGACAATAGTTCACGACGCGAACAATAGTTCGCGTCGCTAACTATGCGATTTTCATAGATCGCGATCGTTAATCGGACGTGAACTTCTTCGCGATAAAAGGCCAAACTCCCTGGAGCTAGTTCGCGATCGCCATCCTTAGTTCGCGACGCGAACTCCTTTAGGCAGCTGGGCTGCACTTTTTCATCTTTGTCTCGACCCGGTTTCGCCCATAACTTTCTCATACGGTGTCCAAACGACACGAAACCAATTCCTACGTTCTTTAAACGATTTATCCTTATTTATCATATTTTTATCCAATTTATTTATTTACAAATTTCGGGTCGTTACAACTATCTTCCCCTTAAAAGGATTCCGTCCTCGGAATCACTCAAAAGAAATTCCAATTTACATTCTACCGAGTATCCATTCTCATTCTCCCGCGGTTATTACCGTCAACCTTTTCTCATCCCGAATTAGTCAACAATATGTATGTAAACATTCAATTAATCCCGTTAGATCCAAACGGTCAAAAATCAATCTTAAGCCTTTAGTGCCCAAATGGGCCAAACTTGCACAATTTTGACCACAAGACTTTCAATCCTTTAACCAATCATCTTATACATATAGAAATGACATGACCCACGCATAATAATCAACTAATTGACCAACACCAATGTCAAAGTCTAGCTTCGACCAAGTTACCACATTCCAACCTCGTCTAATCCTTGACTTACGAACAAAGTCACTACACTTTAACAATTTCCTTTACCATCGACCTCTAATTATAATTTATCAACCATTAGATACCCAATTCCCAAATTCGACTTGAAAACGCCCAACGGGTCAAAGTGACATAATTTGTCTATAACTCTTTTAATTACGTCATTACCTCTTTCTCATACACACAACTAATACATTATACTACTATCATTGCGAGTCATTCGAAACGAAAGTCAAAACCCATCCTTAACCAAGTCAACCAATCATATGTTGACAAAACTTGACTTTTGCCTAAAGTCAACCATACTTTTTCCAATTAACAGATTCCCTACCCTCGAGATCTCATTCTCGACTTATCACTTCCGGTTACACCCATTAATGTTTCCTTAACAATCGTCCATATTTCCAAAATTTCAAGCCTTTTCAAATTTCCCCAAGTTCTCACATTCCCTTATGGTCACATCAACCCTTTACCGTTTCTTAACTTTCATTTGGTCACCTATACCATTTCTTAGTACCATTTCAATCATCTTCGCCTCACATACCATAATTTCACACAAGCTGACCATATCCTGGTTCCCAATGACAATTGCTTTCTAACAGCATCCTTTTTCTCATATTCGAGAAGTCGTAGGCATCCCATACCTATACATGACCTAATGCCACCCGCATTTCCAACCAAATTTTCATTTACCATAACTTAATAGCAATACTCATTAACCCCTTGGTTCTATCTTCGTCATATAAACACATACGCATACACACCTACATATATATATACATATATATATCACGCCAACTCAATCTGAACGTATCCATTATGCACATATACAATCATATGTATATGTCACCAATACCATCCAAGCATCATCATCATGCGCATATACAACCATATGTATATGTCACGCCAATGTCATCTGACATCCATCCTTTCGCATCGCGTAGCCTTGCTACTATCTTACCCATTCGATCATCCAATCGCTCATCGTGCGTTCTAGCACCTCTCCCATAAAAAAAAATCGCATTATCTTTTTTTCTTCCCTATTCATAAGTCTCCCATCGAACATAGTGCTTAGCACAATTCATATAATATTATCCTTCCATTATTATATACCTTCCAAGGCCATCATATAATGTACATGCATTGCACCCCGTGGGTATACCAATAAAATCTCCGATTGTCGTTTACCGTTTCACTTACACATCAATCATCCTTGACCGGTCCATTTCCTTATTACCGATTTCCAATCCTTTTATTACCACCGGGGTAACCACCAATCTATTCCTTTAACCAAAGTTCACCGGCCAACCCGATCGCCTTTGAGTCAACCAATCGACTCCGGTCTACATTTGTGACCCATGACTTGGCACACATTAGCCCAACATTCCATGTTCCCGTCTTTCTACATCGCGATACCTTGAGATATTTATTTCCCAGTCGTAGCCTCACACACACAATGTCATATTATATCACCTCATTATTATGACATCTTGCCCAAACTCGTCATCTTACCCTTAATATCAAATCGATCATCCCTTGCCCCGAAACTTGTTATGGCTACATGCCAATTTTTTTTTTTTTTTTTTTTTTTTTTTTTTTTTTTTTTACTCAACCATTTCTACCAATTAAAATATGCCATTCCTGACACTTACTCTTTTCCACCTATGTTACATTTATTAGTTCCAAGGCATCACTATACCTTTACTCATTCTTTTCTTTCCCATTTACATACATTAGCATTACATTTCTTATCCGGATTCCCGCCAAATACTCAAGTTTCAATTCCAAGATTTCCATTTCCAAATTTCCATTCTTACTACAATTCTTACCAAAACTTAGTACTTCATTGTACTACTATCCATTTGTTGGAAACATTTACCGTCCTTGCGGTTCCTCTTTTGATACCATATAATAACATCAACCCCTATATCCTTACTATCTGCGACACATCGAACCATATTCCTTTCTAAAAATATAATTTCCATACACATAACTAACCGGGAAAATCATTCCCCAAATAAACATCCACGTCATACAACTTTCCTCCAATTCCTATAACCACCAATCCGTGCGATAATCCAACCATTAAGCTATATCCACACAATATCTTGGCTTGGTGCATACCCAACCAATCCATACCGATAACCACATCAAACACCCTAATTCCCATGGGCAACAAATCCACCTTAAACTTTCTACCGTCTATTTCTATTTCACAATTTCTATAAACACATTCAACCATAGACGTTTTCCCGTCGGCTACTTCTATTTCATAAACCTCATCTAACATTTCGGACGGCACATTCAATTTACAACCGAACTCATAAGACACAACGAATAAGTAGAATCCGAATCAAATAATATAGAAGATGGCATGAAGTTAATGAATAAAGTACCTGATACTACATCGTGCACCTCTCTTGCTTCCTCTCGAGTCACCTGAAAGGAACGTCCCCTTACTTGAGCCGGTTGCTCTTTCTTTTGAGCCGCGGGCACCTTTGGCTCGATCCTCTTTTTCGGGCACGCATTGCTATAGTGTCCCATTTCATGGCACGAGTAACACTCCACCTCGGAGAGTGTCTTGGATCTACAATCCCGTGCTATATGCCCCGTCTTTCCACAAATATAGCACACCTTCGAAACTCCTCGGCACTCGCCGGCATGGTTCTTCCCGCATCTCTTGCACGGGGCAACGCTTCCTTGCTTGAAGGAATTTGATGTGAACTTCCCCTTTTTAGAAGTTCCCGAGCCACTCTCGGCTTTCCTTTTCTCGTTCACATGGGCCCTCACGGCATTCCTTGTCGCATCTACCTCTTCCACACCCCGGGCGGCACCAATGGCCTCATCGAGTGTGACCGCTCTCCTTACCTCCAATTGGTAATCCCAAGGTAGCCCACAAGCATACCGGACTACCCTCGATCCTTCCTCAAAATAAGTTCTTGCAACAAACGGGAGCAATCCCGTGAACTCCCTTGAGTACTCCTCATCCGACCTATTACCCTTCTTTAGGTTTACAAACCTCTCATGCATCTTCTCCAAATCCCCGTCGGGGCAAAACTTTCTCTTCAACCTCGTGGTAAAGTCGTCCCATGACATCTTCTCAATCACCTCCCTCCCGAGGGTCTCATACACGATATCCCACCACACCATGGCATCTTCTTTCAATAGTTGTGACGCATACGTCACCATATCGGCATCCTTACACTTACTACTACCGATAACCCTCTCGGTTTCTCGGATCCACCTCATTGTTACCTTCGGGTCCGAACTACCCGTATACGTGTTTGGCCTACAAGCCATGAATGTCTTAAAAGAACAACCATAATTTTCATCGGGTCTCGCCCTTGCATCACTACAACCACCTGTGGAGGATTTTTCCACTCGAGTGCCACCATCCCTGGTTTTCTCATCCGATCTAGCCTCGGATACACGATCTCCACCCGACCTCTCACGGTCCCCAATGATGCGGTGCACCTCATCGGCCACCACTCCCTTGAGTTGTTCAATAATAGCTTGGAGGTCCGCCATGGTCACCGGAGTTCTATTAGCTCCGACCTCCGATTCATCAACTTGATGCATCGACGGTTGACTTTCCTGTTCAACCACCACCTCGACATGAGGTATTTCTTCCTCCCGGCCCTCCGGGGCTTTACCACTTCTATGCGTGGTCACCATTTCTTTCAGTCACGACTATACGAAAGTCATTAAACATTTAGTACCTTGTGTATAACCCATTAGCCTCATAAGACTCAATATCCATAATCATATCAATTCTCATCGGTCCCCCTAGGTTCAACCCTAAACTTAATATAAAGTCTCAAGGTCAACCTATCGATCTCAAGGAATCTTACATTCCTAATGCTACAGTCTAAGACTAGGATGGTCATCCAACCTAATTCACTTAAACTATAGCTCTGATACCAAGTTGTAACACCTCAAATTTTAATGCCAAATAGTGGCCAAAATAAAACATTTTTCATAAATAAAAGAACTATTCCAAAATATGGATTTACAAAAAACCTTTAGTATGAAAATCAGAGTATAAAGTTTGGTGTTACAAAATAGATCAAAACCAAAGCTAAGCATAAATCCAATCTAAAGTTCTTCTATTCTAGGCCCCGCATCTCTATCCATGCGTACCTAAACCTTCGATCCCGAACCTGAGTACATAGCAAAACAAACAAGGAGTACGTGAGACAAAAAACGTCTCGTGAGCTACATGGGTTTAGACCCGATAATAAAATGAATGTCACAATTCATATAACCAATCAATATACATATATATATATCCAACTATCCAGTCTAGTCACATTAGTGTGACCCTATCAAACTTGCTTACCTAGCAATCACAACTAACGTGGATGAGTCGATGGGAATTCACCCCAACTGCCCCTCACTCCACACCTCATGACCGGGAGTATCCCGTGACATCGCATAACTAACGTGGATGAGTCGATGGGAATTCACATGGGAATTCACCCAACTGCCCCTCACTCCACACCTCATGACCGGGAGTATCCCGTGACATCGCATAACTAACGTGGATGAGTCGATGGGAATTCACATGGGAATTCACCCAACTGCCCCTCACTCCACACCTCATGACCGGGAGTATCCCGTGACATCGCATAACTAACGTGGATGAGTCGATGGGAATTCACATGGGAATTCACCCAACTGCCCCTCACTCCACACCTCATGACCGGGAGTATCCCGTGACATCGCATAACTAACGTGGATGAGTCGATGGGAATTCACATGGGAATTCACCCAACTGCCCCTCACTCCACACCTCATGACCGGGAGTATCCCGTGACATCGCATAACTAACGTGGATGAGTCGATGGGAATTCACATGGGAATTCACCCAACTGCCCCTCACTCCACACCTCATGACCGGGAGTATCCCGTGACATCGCATAACTAACGTGGAAGGGTCGATGGGAATACGCCCAACTGCCCCTCAATCCACAACTCATGATCGGGAGTAGCCCGTATCATCACATCATCTCAATCTCATCATAACCCTATGGTTATGCAAATCTAGCTCTTTGCTAGCACTTTCATCATCATCAAGTTAGTTCAATACTATCATAGGTATAACTAACTATCAACTACTAGTCTACACAATTAAGCAAATAGACCATAACACAAGTAATGAAAATATTTAACAGGGCTATGTACTCAGTAAATTCCACACGTACTCACCTTAGCAATATGATGCTCAAATCGTGTTCTTGACACCCAATCTCTTGCTTCACAAACCAATCAACTTCCCAAGACTTCACCAAAAGCCTAATACAATTATCACAATATGATCAACATTACAATCTACTAACAATGTGTTCATCTATCTCTAAATAACACCCAACAATCCATTTCCCCCAAATATGGTGATTTACCAAACCCTAGGTTTAACCAACCCTTAAGATTCTTACAAATCAGAATCATACACTTGTTTCCCTTGTTAATACACCATCTATTAAGTGTATACAACACTTATATCACCATAACCCATAACCCAAAGAGCTAGGGTTTCAAAGCCATACACCCAAATACATAGATCTTAAGCTACAAAGATCAAAGAGTGAAGATATACCTTTAATCTTCGACTAGGAGTGAAATCTAACAAAGATTTGAGAAGAAATCAACCAAGATCTGCACTTGAGCTCCAAAATCGCCAAAAGGAAGAACTAGGGTTTTCTATTTCATCAAATGAGCTCCAACCCGATTTTAATGCTGCACGACAATAGTTCACGACGCGAACAATAGTTCGCGTCGCTAACTATGCGATTTTCATAGATCGCGATCGTTAATCGGACGTGAACTTCTTCGCGATAAAAGGCCAAACTCCCTGGAGCTAGTTCGCGATCGCCATCCTTAGTTCGCGACGCGAACTCCTTTAGGCAGCTGGGCTGCACTTTTTCATCTTTGTCTCGACCCGGTTTCGCCCATAACTTTCTCATACGGTGTCCAAACGACACGAAACCAATTCCTACGTTCTTTAAACGATTTATCCTTATTTATCATATTTTTATCCAATTTATTTATTTACAAATTTCGGGTCGTTACAATAGATTATACTCCTTCCGTCCCATTTTTATTGTCCACTACAAAAAAGCACACAATTTAAGAAAAGTACATTAATTATATTATGTCACCAATCAAATTTTCTCTTTCCCACTTAAATGTTTTTTGATTGGTTGAAATTTAGGAAATAACATTTTTTGTGGGACAAACTAAAATATTATAGTGGACAATAAAAATGGGACGGTGGGAATATTAAATTTTATTAACCCACCGACAAAACAAACCCAGGTTTGATCATTTTAAACACTTCATTGATATCCGAGGTAACTTTTAGTAACGGTAACTCAAAACAGGAACAAGAAACAGAAACAGAAACTGTAAACACAGAAGATTCTGCAACTTTCTCAAGATCAAATTTTGAATAAAAAAACCCACAACTTGCCACAAATTTCTCAAAAATGGGCCCCAAAAAGCAGAATCCCCATTCACATTTCTCACTCATCAAGCTGTACCTGTACACACTTCAGTTTTCCATGTTACTTTTCTCCAATAACAGATCAAATTACAGATCCCCATAATTCTTTCACTCATTTGGACTGTGTGTTTTTGTGTATGTGTGTGTTTTTATGCAATGCCCACAAAATCTTGGTGGATTTTTGTGAATTCTTTTGTGGGTTTGTTTATTTTTGCATTTGCAGGAGACCCTTTTGTGTATTATGACTGGACTATTTCCTACATCACAGCTTCACCACTTGGCGTTAAACAACAGGTTTTAATTTTATCTCTGTTTTCTTAAAGTTTTCATCTTTTTCTTGATTCGATCTTGGCGATTGTGAATATAGGCATGTTTCTGTGATTAGGGTTAGTTGATTAGGAAGATTATGCTATGTAAAGTAATGATTTTTTTGGAATGATTTATGCAATTTAATGATGACTTGAAATAGTGGGTTTAAGTAATAATTCATCAAAGTAGGGTTCTTTATTTATTAGCTAACTAATTAGGGCTCAAAACTCTGACCAAATTATACTTCCCTTTTTTTTTTCTTCTTAAAAAAGAGTTTTAATTTAGGTTCGGGCATCAATTCGGGCAATTTTAATCTTTAAAGTGGACAATTAGGAGGTTTTATGCATTAAAAAATTATACTTTGGTAGTGTTCGACCCGTTTTGTTTTAAGTTATTTATTGTATCTACCCATTTGACCCGTTAGAGATAAAACTTGACCCTAATCAACCCGTTTTGTTTTAGGTGATTGCAATAAATGGCAATTTTCCTGGGCCAATTCTTGAAGCAACAACAAATTGGAATGTTGTTGTCAATGTAAAAAACAATCTTGACGAGCCCGTTCTTCTCACATGGTAACATTTTTATAACCGCAAAATGTAACTTAATTAAAAAGATTATAAATTTCGGGTAATTAATAATTATACATTAATACTAAAATTTCATTAATAGGAATGGGATCCAACATAGGAAGAATTCATGGCAAGATGGTGTTTTGGGAACAAATTGCCCGATTCCCGTGGGTTGGAATTGGACATATGAATTTCAAGTGAAGGATCAAATTGGTAGTTTTTTCTATTTTCCTTCAACAAATTTCCAACGGGCTTCGGGCGGTTTTGGAGGAATTATTGTTAATAATCGAGATGTTATTCCCGTACCGTTTGGGACTCCAGATGGAGATATCACACTTGCTATTGGAGATTGGTTTGTAAAAAGTCATAAGGTAAACATAACTATAATTATAATTTTAATATGATAAAATGTTATAAAATAGCAATATACTTTAGGAGGTGCCCGTTTTGGTAATTATAGGGTTAAAAAGGGTTAAAAATAACAACTTTAATTACAAGATTGGGATGAAAAAACTTTAATTACCATTTTAGGTCAGCTTCAGAACTTATAAATACCAAAATGGACATTAAAAAGTTATAATTATCCAAACGGGTCATCGTGTGAAGTATATTGCTTTTTTCTGACATTTGCCCGTTTGATTGTTATTTTTTATTTGTTAGTATAAAAGATTTATTTTAGGTGAATAAATAGTATTATTTTTTTGGGTCACAGGATCTTAGGAAGGATATTGAAAACGGGGTTGATCTTGGATCTCCTGATGGTGTATTGTTTAACGGGCTCGGGCCTTATCGATATGATAGTTCCATTGTTCCTGCTGGTATTCAATACCAAGTGATAAACGTTGAACCGGGTCAGTTTTTTTTAGCATAAAGTTTAGATCTTTAAATGGCCCGTTTAAATACGGGTCAAAATGGGTTCATTCTTTTTAGTATAAAGTTTAAATCTTTAAATGGCCCGTTTAAAGATGGGTCAAAATGGGTTCATGACAACCCTTTGTTTTTTCGACCCGTTCGATCCTCTTTCTTGATAACAATTTCCTTCCACTTTACCCGTTTTGACCCACTATCAATAAAAACCCGACCCGTGTCGACCTTTTCAATATAAATAGGCCATTTTTTTAATCGTTCGTCTTTATTTGCAACAGGAAAAACGTACCGTTTTCGGGTTCACAATGTCGGTATCTCAACAAGTTTAAACTTCAGAATCCAAAACCATAATTTACTTCTTGTAGAAACCGAAGGGTCGTATACGGTCCAACAGAATTATACAAATATGGATATTCACGTGGGCCAATCATTTTCTTTCTTGGTGACAATGGATCAAACGGGCAGCAACGATTATTACATCGTTGCTAGCCCACGGTTTGTAAATTCAACAAAAGGTTCGGGTGTTGCTATTTTGCATTACTCCAATTCTCAAGGGCCCGTTTCGGGCCCGTTACCGGATCTTCCTAATGAATCTGACCCGTCGTTCTCAATGAATCAAGCAAGATCCATAAGGTTTTATTTTAAACATAGTTCTTTAAACATAGTTTCCAATATTTTCTTGATTATATTTTTAATTTTCTAACTTTTATTTAATTTTTTTTTATGAAGAATGAACGTTTCTGCCGGTGCAGCCCGCCCGAATCCACAAGGATCTTTCAAATACGGTGAAATTACCGTAACAAACGTATATTTACTCCAAAATAAACCACCCGAGCTAATAAACGGGAAAATACGTACAACATTAAATGATATTTCTTTCTATATTCCTTCAACGCCATTAAAACTTGCTGAACAATATAACATTTTGGGAATTTACAAACTCGATTTCCCAAATAAACCGATGAATCGCCCTCCGGTAGTTGATACATCCGTGATTAATGGTACACATAAAGGCTTTATAGAAATTATATTCCAAAATAATGATACAACGGTTCAAAGCTACCATTTGGATGGTTATGCGTTTTTTGTAGTCGGGTATGTTTATACAATTTAATTTAGGAAGCTGATTCTTACAGAACAATTTTTATTCATACAAAGCAATTTAATGCCAAATGACAATTATGCCCTTCATTTCCTTTTATCACACTTTGATTTTACCCTTACTACTAAGGGTATAGTTATCCTTTAATATGGGATTGCTCTATATGGATAAAAAATGCTCTGCAAAAATCAGCTCCCTTTTGTTTAATTTTTTTTAATATATTATAATTTAATAAGATTAAGAAACTTAACGTTTTTGTATAAACGTTTAGGATGGATTATGGAGTATGGACGGAAAATAGTAGAAGTGTTTATAATAAGTGGGACGGGGTGGCTCGAAGTACTACTCAGGTAATCTTGACTTTTAAAGGAGGACTTTTATCTTAAAGGGCAAAATAGTCTTTTTTATATAGATTTATTAAAGATTTAGATTATTATTTGTAATAATATTGTTTTTTTTGCAGGTTTTTCCTGGAGCATGGACTGCAATTCTGGTTTATCTTGATAATGCAGGCTTGTGGAATCTTAGGGCACAAAACCTAGATTCATGGTACCTTGGTCAAGAAGTTTACTTGAGTGTGGTCAACCCTGAAAAAAACGAGCTTCCTGTACCCGAAAATGCCATATATTGTGGGGTATTATCGTCATTACAAAAGTAAGATGTTTTTCTTGGACTTGGTAAAATGGGCGGGTCGGGTAATGGGTCAAAAGTCGAAACGGGGGTAGTTTTTGTACAGGTCGGTTTGGGTTGACGGTGAACAATTTTTTTGGTAACTCCTTATAAGATTACTACTTCAAATCAGATTGGCCCGTTTGACCAATTTGGCAAATTTTGACCCGTTTGACTAATTTGACCCGTTTTATTTTTCATGAATCGAATGCAGGGACCAGGCTCAAAGAGTTAGATTTTCTGGTGCACCATTAGTCCCGAAGATAACTACAAGAATCTTTATCGCATTTGTGATCACATTCGTTGGAGTTTTCTTGAGTTAACGCCGTTAGCCACTGTTAACATCAACAATCAAATTTTTGACATATTTATAGGGACATATTTTAGATTAGATTATGCTACTAATTCTGTATTCATATTAATTAAAGTTAATTCCATGGTGAAAAGTCATTATTGCCCCTGTAAACTGGGCTTGCATTGTTGTGTTTGATTATTTTTGTGGATGGCCGAAGTTGTACTCTGTGCATTGACACGTGTACGGTTGTGGTGTTTGCTTTTCTTGGTCATGTTAACTGCACTTTAGTTAAAGTTTTTTTCTGTTTTAAGATAAGATGATGATATGGATATATTTTGATGGTCATAAAACAAGAAAAAGTTGGTATCTTTTTGAAAAAGAAATAATAATTGCAGAAGACCATGCTTCTTTAAGAGCAAAGCAACACAAACTTTGAAATTTAAATAATCATTTTATTCTAGTCGGTGTAGGATGCAAACAACCTTAAAGTTCACACTAACTAACATGTGTGTTTGGTTGGTTTGGAGGTGACAATCCTGTGAACCTTGTTTAATTAATGAAATCAAAATATATAAAATTTAAATTCACAAATATCCTGTTTGCAATCAATATATAACCCTATTATAATTATAATTAGTTTACAACCTACTTAAATTTGACAGCCTGTTTACTCGGTCAGGATCGATCCAATCAATTTTTAACACATAGGCAGAATCTTAACCCCTAATTATTTTCCAATCAATATTTAGCTCATTGGCAGAATTTTTAATATATTATTGGGCTTACATGGATTTAGCTAAATACATAGTCGGGTGAGCACGGTCCAAAAACCGAACCAGAAGAACCAAAACCGATAGAACCGAAAACGATGAATTTTCAAAACCGAAACCGAACCAATTACATGATTCCGGATTTGATTCAGTTTGGTTCGATTTTGGTTCGCTTTTTTTAAGTCAAATGCTCATCCTGATACAAAGACCGATAAAACCGAATCCGAACCGATGACATGTTATCATTTTGGTTTCGGTCGGTTTTCTATTCGGTTCGGTTTTTTCTGCCCAAATGCTCACCCCTAGTCTTGTGGTTGGTTGAAATCAAATATGTATAAGTATTATTGCAAATTATACAATTTGTACAAATATATAAAATAACTATTGTAATTTATAAATTGAAAATATGATATAAAAATTACGATTTATTTAGGACCCCAAGTTTATATGGTAAATGTAACGACCCGAAATTTGTAAATAAATAAATTGTACAAAAATATGATAAATAAGGATAAATCGTTTGCAGAGCGTAGGAATTGGTTTCGTGTCGTTTGGAGACCGTACGAGAAAGTTATGGGCGAAACCGGGTCGGGGTAAAGATGAAAAAGTGCAGCCCTGCTGCCTTAGAAAGTTCGCGACGCGAACTATTGGTCGCGATCGGGAAGTCGGGCCAGGTAGTTTGGCTTTGAGGCGCGAAGTAGTTCGCGTTTGGATGGCGATCGCTAAGTCTGCGTGCAAGACTTAGAGTTAGCGACGCGAACTTAGTTCGCGCCGCGAAGTCTGGTCGTGCAGCATTAAAGTCGGGTTTGAGCTCATTTAATGCATTTCAAAACCCTAGTTTTCTTTCTCTCGAGTTTGTGGACGATTTTGGGTGTAAACCATCATTTGGAGCTGATTTCTTCATCAAATCTTGTGATTCTTCACTCCTAGTTGAAGATTAAAGGTATATCTTCACTCCTTTGTAGTTGTAGCTTTAGATCTATGGGTTTAGAAGCTTGGGTTTGAAACCCTAATTCTTGGGTTGGTGATTAATGGTTAAATAAAGGTTGTATACACTTAATAGATGGTATTTTGACAAAGGAAACAAGTGTATGATTTCGATTTGTAAGAATCTTACGGGTTGGTTAAACCTAGGGTTTGGTAAACCACCATGTTTGGGGAAAATGGGTTGATGAGTGTCATCTAGAGGTAGATGAACACATTGGTAGTAGTTGTGATGATAATCTTGTTGTGATAATCGTTTTAGACATTCGGTGAAGTGTTGAAGTGGACGAATTGTGAACAAGGAACCGGCGGAAAAGAATACGGTTGGAGCATTTATTTGCTAAGGTGAGTACGTGTGGAATTTTCTGAGTACATAGCCCTTTTAAATACTTTCATTAATTGTGTTACGGTCTATTTGCTTATATGTGTAGACTTATAGTATTTTGAGTTAGTGATAGATATTACCGATATTATTGGACTAACTTGTTTGATGACGAAAGTGATAGCCGAGAGCTAGATTGGCATAACCATAGGGTTATGATGAGATTGAGATGATGTGATGAGACGGGCGATTCCCGATCATGAGGTGTGGATTGAGGGGCAGTTGGGTGGATTCTCATCGACTCATCCACGTTAGTTATGTGATGACACGGGCTACTCCCGGTCATGAGGTGTGGAGTGAGGGGCAGTTGGGTGGATTCCCATCGACTCTTCCACGTTAGTAGTCTTACTCATTGGACGTATTCCGGTGGGCAAGACAGGTATCGGTAGCGTGGGCGATCCTATTGCCGATATCTTGTTTCTAGTTAGCTCAGGGGCGACCCGATAACTAGATATGTATGTGATTCTAGCTAGTTCGGGGGCAACCCGATAGTTAGACGTGATTGCTAGGTAAGCAAGGTTGATAGGGTCACACTAAGGTGACTAGACTGGATAGTTGGATATATATATATATATATATATATATATATATATATATATATATATATATATATATATATATATATATATATATATATATATATATATATATATATATATATATATATTGATTGGTAATCGTGACATTTCATTTTATTATCGGGTCTAAACCCATGTAGCTCACGAGACGTTTTTGTCTCACGTACTCCCTGTTTTGTTTTGCTATGTACTCAGGTTCGGGATCGAAGGCTTAGGTACGCATGGATAGAGATGCGGGACCTAGATTAGAAGAACACTAGATTGGATTTAGTCTTAGCTTGGTTATGATCTATTTTGTAACACCTACTTTTATACTCTGATTTCATACCAATGTTTTTGTAAATCCAAATTTGAGGATGTTCTTCTATTTATAAAATGTTTTATTTTGGCCAATATTTTGTATTAAAAATTGAGGTGTTACAACTTGGTATCAGAGCTATAGTTTAAGTGAATTAGGTTGGATGACCATCATAGTCTTAGACTGTAGCATTAGGAATATGAGATTCCTTAAGATCATAGGTTGACCTCGAGACTTTATATTAAGTTTAGGGTTGAACCTAGGGGGACCGATGAAATTTGATATGATTATGGATATTGAGTCTTACGCGACTAATGGGTTGTACACAAGGTACTAAATGTTTAATGTCTTTCGTATAGTCTTGATCGAAAGAAATGGTGAACACTCGTAGAAGTGGGAAAGCCCCGGAAAACCGGGAGGAAGAGATACCTCATGTTGAGGTTGTGGTTGAACAAGAAAGTCAACCGTCGATGCATCGGGTGGGTGAGTCGGAGGTCGGAGCTAATAGAACTCCGGTAACCATGGCGGATCTCCAAACCATTATCGATCAAATCAAAGGAACGGTGGCCGAGGAAGTGCACCGAATTATTGGGGACCGGGAGAAATCGGGTGGAGATCGTGAATCCGAGGCTAAATCGGATGAGAGAACTGGGGGTAGTGGCACCGGGGAGGGAAAATCCTCCACGGGTGGCCAAAGTGATGCTAGGGCTAGGCCCATTGTGGAAGAGGGTTGTTCGTTTAAATCCTTCATGGCTTGTAAGCCAAATGTGTATACGGGTAGTTCGGACCCGAAAGTAACTATGAGGTGGATCCGAGAGACCGAGAGGGTTATCGGTAGTAGCAAGTGCTTTTGTATTCCTTGAGCCGAAAAGTTTATCTTGATATACAATTTGTATAAAACGTTTCAGCTTTTGTATTCAGATTTCAGAAAAAAAATGTATAGTACTGATGTCGTAATTGACCAAATACAATTTTCAACTGTAAGCTAATGAATAACACCTTAATATTTGGATGTATTTATAAACTATAGTTTATAACGTATGACTTAATAGTCATGAATTCAAGTCTCATTAAAAATATACTGTTAAAAAAATTGGATGTATTCTTAATGTTAACAATCAGATTTTTTCAAATGATAAATTTCTAAGGGTTTTTCCAACATGTGCTCCTAGGCAGATGTTAAGATACATTAATTTACCCAAAGTTTCCTAATCAAGTCTCAATAAACATTAATGAAGTTCAAAATTTATATTTTCAATTGATGTATTAAATGCATTTTTTAGTTTTAATGGAAAGTTGAAGTTAGTTATTGTATCTTAACATATGCCTAAGGGGCATATGTTAGAAAAATCCATTTTTTAAATATGTTTCGAATAATATTATCATTTTAGAAAATATATTAAATACAATAAGTAACAAATACTCCCTCCGTCCCATAAAAAACTTCTCATTTCAATTTTGCACAAGTTTTAAGGTAATAGTTAGTGGTGGGGTATTGGCAATATATTTGATTAAAATATAAGATTGATTTGGAGAGATAAAGATAGTTGGTGGATAATAAGTGGTGGAGTCCTTAGTGATAATAGTATTTTATTATGTGAAGCTCATCATATGTAATTAATGAAAAGTTTTTTGTGGGACAAAAATTTAGGGTGAAATAATTTTTTTTTTTGGGACAGAAAAAGTACAATTTAATGAATACTTATAGATTAGGAAAGCTTCTTACTTCATTATAATTGTAATTTATAATTGTCATTATAGGTCCTCAAAAGAAGGAGGCTGCCTTTGAGTGATTAAAGAAAAAGTTCTCATGGATGGTTCTATTGGAACTCAATTTCCACCACTATCTTCCACTTTTATCACTCACTTGCCTTGAAAGCTAACAAACTTCACTCTTTTTATACTCTGATTTATATATTTATATTCATCTGCTCACACACAATAACTCAAAACAGATTCAAGAATCTTTCACTTTTGCTCTTTCTTGAAACCCCCAAAAAAACAATCTTTAACATGATCAAGATAATGAAGTCAGCCCACCTAATCTTATCATTCTATCTCTCATTCACCATTTTATTGGCACGATCCGCCCCTGAAAACGCCGCAATTTCCCAACTTCCTGGGTTTGATGGCACTCTACCATCCAAACACTATGCTGGGTACTCTTAATCTTTACTTTCTTAACTAATTTGCTTTCTTAAAAAGATTTGATTTTTATTGATGGGTTTGCTTCTATTTTGCATAATCTTTAATGGGTTTGTTTCGATTTTGCATAATCTTTAATGGGTTTGCAGGTATGTGACAATTGATGAAAAACATGGGAAGAAATTGTATTATTATTATGTACTGTCAGAAAGAAACCCTTCTCAAGACCCAGTGGTTCTTTGGCTCAATGGTGGACCTGGTTGCTCCAGTTTTGATGCTTTTGTTTATGAACATGGTATACTTTTTAATTTTCTTCACTGTTTGATTAAAATTATGTCTCTTTCTTTATTTTTTTCATGTAAATTCTCTTAATTTTCTTGTTATTAAGTACCAAATTGCAAAGGGAATTACATGAAATCTTTATTTGATACTCCCATTAGTTTAACGATCATAATCAAGTTAATTGATTAACAATTTCAGGTCCATTTAATTTTGAAAAAACCGGAGGCTTACCGAAGCTTCATCTCAATCCGTATACATGGACCAAGGTTTATACTTTATACGCATTCGTATTTTCGAGTTCATTAAAATTAATCTGATATGTTACTAGTTGCATAAATTTAATTAATTGCAAGAATTATCTTTTTTTTTTTCATTTTTTTTTTCAATTTTAATTTTTGTTTAGGTTTCAAATGTGATATATTTGGATTCTCCTGCTGGAGTTGGAATGTCTTATTCCGGGAATAAATCCGATTACACCACTATGGATACAAAAACTGCTTTAGACTCACATAAATTTCTCCTTGAGGTATTCTTGAAAATATATATTATATTTGTTGTAATTTTAATTTTATTAAATGTTATTTGGCATTTGACAAATATATTTATGTGATTTAGTGGTTTAAACTGTATCCCGAATACCTTTCAAATCCATTTTTCATTGCTGGTGAATCATATGCTGGAGTATACGTCCCTACATTGTCTTATGAAGTGGTAAAAGGTAAAAATATTGTCTTTAAATCAAACCATCACAAGTCTGATAAAATTACCATAATGCCCTTTTTCGATATTTTTCAGGACTTGATGCTGGTGATAAACCTACCCTCAACTTTAAGGTACACCCTTGTTCAAAAACTGCAAGATGTTTACATACTTGTAAATGGGTCGATACGGTTACGGGTCGATCATGTCAATTGGGTCGGGTCAACCCAAGAAAGATTAGCCTTTTTGACCCATTGAAATTTATGAAAATACAGGGATACATGGTTGGAAATGGAGTTACAGATAATGAGTTTGATGGCAATGCTCTAGTTCCGTTTGCACATGGAATGGGTCTCATTTCAGATGATTTGTATCAGGTACACTTTGACTTTGACTTTTGACTTTAAAAGATAAATCTTTTGCCTTCAAGATTCTAGTACCATAATAAATTCGTTTCAAATTTTAACACACACAAAGATCTTTGTAATAATAATGTTATAAATTTAACAAAGTAAAGATTTTTCCTAGAGAATTTAGTCGGTTTGACTTAAAAAAGTCAAACATGATCTTTATGAGCAGGAAGTTACCACAGAGTGTCAAGGGAACTTTTACAGTCCACAAAACAGCGATTGTGAAAGCCAGCTTGCAAAAGTTGACCAAGTAATCTTTTTTATTCTTCTCATTTTTTAATTTCTCGTAAAAATCACATCTATTATACATTTTATATTTATATTACATATCTTTTTTCTTATTTTGGATTGTGGACATTATCTAGGATCTTGATGGCATAAACATATATGACATATTAGAACCATGTTATCATGGTGATAGCTCAAGTAAGATTAGACTTGGAAAGTCAAAGTCAAAGTCAAACTTGCCCGCGAGCTTCAGGAAATTGGGTGAGACCGAAAGACCACTGCCTGTTCGAACCCGGATGTTTGGGCGGGCTTGGCCCTTTAGAGCCCCGGTTAAGGCCGGTTACGTGCCCACTTGGCCCGAAATTCTCAACAGTGCAGAAAGTGTCCCGTGTACCGTAAGTCAATTTTATATAATAAAAAAGGGCAATTTGGGTGTTTTTGAAAACAATTTTTTTTTCTGCTTGTAAAAAATAAAATAATTATATTTATATTTTTTTGTAGGACGATGAAGTAGCAACCGTATGGCTAAACAATGAGGCAGTCAGGAAGGCAATTCATGCTGACCCGGTAAAATATATATACTAATTTTTTTATATTTTTTGGTAATATTATGATAAAACCGAATTCTTGAATAAAATAAAAATTAATTAAAATTTTCAGATTAGTATGGCTGGAGATTGGGTATTATGTACAGATAGGATCAGATATTATCATGATGCAGGAAGCATGATCCCGTACCACAAAAATCTCACTGCTCGTGGTTATCGTGCTCTTATTTTCAGGTATATATAAATATATATATATACACTATATAAACATTAGATTTTCTGTAGTCATATAAAAATTATATAAAAAAATTAGATTTTTTTTTGTGTTTGTATAGTTTTTATAGTCATATTTAATACTCAACATTATTGTCATCTTAATTGATTTTCATATTATATAAATAGGACCCACAAAAAATAAAATTTTTATATAACTTTTGAAATATGTTGGTGTAGTGGGGACCACGATATGTGCGTTCCTTTCACGGGGAGTGAAGCTTGGACGCGATCGTTAGGTTATAACGTTATTGATGAATGGAGGAAATGGCAGACTGATGGTCAAGTCTCAGGGTATATTTTTATTTTCCAATTAAAAAGAATACGATATAAATATATATAAATATAGAAGTGGGATCCTGTGAGGACTCAAAAAACAGTGAGGATACCTCAATAAAATTTCAAAATATTCCGAAAAAATATATATAACTCCCCATGATTATTACTACTTCTGACCAAAAAAAAATTTTGAAAAAAAAATTATGATCCACTTTTTTTGTGGATCATAATAATGATCCATATTTTTTTGTGGATCAAATTTATGATCCATATTTATTTTTTTTGGATCATTTTTAAAAATTTTTATTTTTTTTGGATCTTATAGGCTGCGATTTTTATGTTTAAAAAATAATTTTTTTTTTTGAAAAAAGTTTGTTTTAGATCATTTTCAGAGTGTTTCTTGGAGTCCTCACCGGATCCGGACCCTATAAATATATTATATAATATTTATTTTTTTCATTTTATGATATCTATGTTTATTAGAAATGTATTTTCGGTGGTTTGTAGATTCATACAAGGATACGAAAACAACCTCACGTTTCTCACTGTTAAGGTTTGTTATTAATTATTATAACCTTTTGGAACCGATTAAAGGGCACGTAACTTAAATATATGAACTTATTATTAGTTAATTAGCAAAGATTATATCTAATATTTGTATTTAGTTAAGTTTTGGTGTTTGTGTAGGGATCAGGACATACGGTGCCTGAATATAAACCGGTAGAAGCGTTGGCATTTTATAGTCGGTGGTTGGAAGGGAAGCAAATATAGGAAAAATGTAATTGATCGGATTTATTACTTTAATATGTTGTTTGTAATGTATTATTAGGTACTTGTTATTTAAGAATAATTTGGTGTTAGGGAAAAATACCATCAATTCTCATGAATGATGAATCATGAATATGAAAATACGATACCATCGTAATTATGATTAGTTTTAGATATGTTTTCATATTTTTCTTTATTACTTCCTCCTATTTAAAATAAGTGTTACACTTTGAGTTTCACGATTTTTTAGGCAAAAGATTATAATGATGGTTAAATTAAATTAATTGAATGGTTAGTGGATAATGGGTCCCACACATTTTGAATAAAGTGAGTTTATGATGTTTAAAAGTAAAAAGTAAGGGTAAATGAGTCATTTCACTTTGTTAAAGTAGATAGTTAGTGGGTGTGTGGGTCCTACTATTTTTTGTCAAATAAATTAATTTTTCAAAGTGTATCATATATTTTGAATCACCCATATAAAAAACATGTAGTATGTATTTTGAATCGAAGGAAGTATATGTATTTAAGATTTTTCAAACTAGCAAGATTTAATTTTCGTCACTATAATTTGCTATTTAGAGACAAATTTGTGTTATAAAAAATGGCCGTGAGACAAAGTTGATAGGTTCTATTTTCAACCAAGTAAAGAAAATGACAATTTACGAAATTAGAGGGTGTCCACGAAATGTCATTCGTATATTTTCTCCTTAATTTTCTCTCAACCATAAAACCATTCCATTTCTTCCTCAATAAACCATCAACTTTCTCTTTATCACCTTTTTGGCATATTTCTCTCCCATTTATCTTTACCCCATTCAACTAAAATCTCATAATCATGTTCTTCATAAACCCGAATCATCTTTCATAATCCCATTCGTTTCCCTTTAATCATACGTATATATATCGTTAAACACACCTATTAACTTTTAAAAAAATGGATCCAGCAGAGCTAAAACGCGTTTTCCAAATGTTTGACCGCAATGGCGATGGAAAAATCACAAAACAAGAGCTAGCAAATTCTCTAGAAAACCTCGGGATATATATCGCGGATAACGATCTCACCCAAATGATCGAAAAAATCGATGTCAATAAAGACGGTTTTGTGGACATGGAGGAATTTGGCGAGCTTTATCAAACAATATTGGGCGAAAGGGACGAGGAAGAGGATATGAGAGAGGCGTTTAATGTTTTTGACCAAAACCGAGACGGTTTCATAAACGCGGAAGAGTTAAGATCCGTTTTGAGCTCACTCGGGTTAAGGCAAGGTCGGTCTATTGAAGAGTGCACACACATGATCGAGAAAGTGGATGAAGATGGTGATGGAATGGTTAATTATAAAGAGTTTAAGCAAATGATGAAAGCCGGTGGATTTGCTGGTTTGGAAAGTTGATGTGTTTATTGAATTATACGAGTAATAGTTTTGTTATTTAAGTATTCTTATATGTGAATGTTGTATATATTCAATTTGGGAGTTATTCATTTTGTATATGGATATGTACTTATGTATTTACTTTTTGTCGTTTGTTTACCACATTACTTGTGACACTTTTGAATACAAAAGTATGTTTTTTTTAACATTCGATATGATCTCTAAACGTGATATTTATGTTTAAGTTGTCATTTATATGATTATTATTATTCGTAAAAACTTGTATGACCGATTGATGATGTTGAATTCTCGATTCTTGATTTTAGGAAGAAAAAAAAAGGATTAAAAACAGATTTGGTTAAAGTATCTAACTGATTACAGAGATGACTTACACATTTAAATTTTTCATCATAACATTTTAAAATACAATATTATTATACTTTAAATATTGCAATAGAAATTCAAATACTTCATCCGATTCAAAATATTGCAATAGAAATTTTTAGTCACTTAACAGTTAAAATTGGATGGAAGGATAAATTTCCAGAATTTGAAAAACTTAAGGGACAAAAAAACCGACAAAAAACATTAGGGACAAAAATCCCGAATTGGCCATAGGTCAGGGACAAAAACTGTAATTTACCCTTAAAAGTAAAAGTAAGGGTAAAGATGTTATTTTACTTTATTAAAGTAGATAGTTAGTGGATATAGATCCCACTACTTTTTACCAAATAAGGTAAGTTTTCAAAGTGTATCATTTATTTTGATACACATAAATATAAAAAGTGTATCACTTATTTTAAATCGAATGAACTATGCAAATCACCATCGAAATATTTATAATCTTTTCAAAATTCAATAATTTTAACCTTTAAAAACTTGAAATTTAATAGGTCACGAAAATCAATTCACATACACCACCCAAACACACTCACTCCCATAAACCCCAAATGTTGATACGAGAACAATTAGGGTTTTAGCTGAAACAGATAGAAATTGTGGGTAATTCATCACAAATTAAGCTTTCGCTCAAAGCTCCGTCTAAACGATGATGAGAGCAGTTGCTTCAATGGCATTTTGCAAATCAAAACAGCTCAAAAATCTCATCTTCACCCCCTTTTTGCGCCGTCAATTTCTTCATAAACCCAGGTAAACACTTTCTTTATGCACGTGATTTCCAGTTACGAATGATACATTTAAGCTGATATTTTTAATAAAATTGCTTGATTTGAACTCAATTACGAGGAAACTGGGTTTGATCTTTGTTTAATTGATTGGTGAAAAATTAGGTCTTTTTTAGCATAGTGTTTATGCTAATCTCATAATATAGTAGTTATTGTGATGTTTTACACAAGGTTTTAGAACATGAACCAACTGTTACATCATATGGAACTGAAAGATACTTTCATGGGAGTAATTTGTGGTGTAATTCAGCTCATATGAACACGGTTCGGTTAGTTCATGAGCCAACGGTTAACCATGAAACCGATACGATGGCTAGTGGTTCAGGTGAAGTTAAACCAAAAAGAAACAAATTAAAGGGCAAAAGAGCGGTTGTAAGGTGGTTGAAGTTTTTTAGGTTTAAAAAGAAAAAAGATTATGAGAGAATGACTGCTGAAGAAAAACTACTTTTTAAGTTGAGAAAGGTAATTTGAGTAATTAGAATTAGATTTTTAATTGATTTTAAGGTGGTTGAAGTTTTTGGATTATCTAATTAAATACTCCGTAACATTTAAAGACTATTTGATGTTATTATTAGGCTAGAAGAAAAGAGGAACGATTAGTTGAAGCACTAAACAAAATCGAACCAAAAGAATCATCACAAACAACACACGATCCCGAAATCCTGACTCCCGAAGAACACTTTTATTTTTTAAAAATGGGAATAAAAAGCAAGAATTATGTGCCCGTTGGAAGAAGAGGAATATATCAAGGTGTGATTCTTAACATGCATTTACATTGGAAAAAGCACGAGACTTTGCAAGTGATTGTAAAGACGTTTACGCCCCTTGAGGTTCAGGAAATGGCGGTTGAACTTGCGAGATTAAGTGGAGGAATTGTGCTTGATATTAAAGATGATGAAATGATTATTATGTATAGAGGGAAGAATTATTCTCAACCACCAACCGAAATTATGTCGCCTAGGGTTACCCTTCCTAGGAAAAAGGTACATATCTTCTTAAATTGTGTTCTTTGTCTGTAGAATATAATTTTGAGATAGAGAGAGAGTTGTTTTTTGTCATTATTTTAAATAGGCCAAAATACATTTTAGTACCTTAAACTTGGCTGACTAGGTCTTTTACTACTCTGAACTTTGAACTATTAAAGGTGCAACATGGTACCCTAAACATGACATAATGGTCGATTTAGTACCCGACTCACTAATTTGATCGCGTTTTCTTACTTGACTTACTTTGTTGGAGATTTTGACAGACTAAAAATATACGTTCATCTCAATATATAGATATTAGAAACAAATCAAGTGAAAAAACAAGACCAATTAGTGAGTCGAGGTAGTAAATCGACCATTTTGTCAAGATTAGGTACCATGTTGCACCTTTAATAGTTCAGGGTAGTAGAGGATCTAGTCAGCAAAGTTTAGGGTACTAAAATGCATTTTTGCCTATTAAATACTATATTAACTAATAAACATAATAGAAAATAAAATTGGACAAGGAGGTGCTGGTGGGTTAGCCCAACCTAACCCGACCCGTTTTGGCCAACACATAAAAGATAACTTTTTGACCCAGACCCATTTGACATGTTAATGAAATGGCAATAATCAGATAATAAGTATTATAGTGCATATCCAGACACTCCCTTGGTCTTTTCTTTTTCAATTATTAATATTTTTTAATTATTTAAAAATTGCTTTTATACTGCAGGCATTAGACAAATCAAAATATAGAGACGCTCTTCGCGCTGTTAGAAAATACATTCCAAGACTTGAACAAGATCTCGAGCTTCTTCGTGCAAAAGCCGAAAACGAACCCGAAATTGATTTAAAAACACAATTATCCATAAATACCGAAAACCCCGAAGAATTATCAAGTATTCATCTTGAAGCTAAGCAAAAACTCAAAGAACTCGTGACCAAAAACAATGATTTCAATGAAGATGATCATGATGATGATGATGATATTGCAACGGGTTCAGATTTAGTTTCGGATTCGGAAGATTTGTCGGATATTTTTGAAACGGATTGTGAAACGGATGAAGAAAAAGACGAAAAACGGTTATATTTGGATGAATTTGATAAGTTTGGTTTAGAAAATAATGAAGTCGAAGAAGATTTTGAAGAACATTTGAGGCGGATTTCTGTTAAGGCAAAGAAGGAAAAGGATTTGGAGGTTGAGTTTGATGAAGTTGATCGTGTGGTTCTCAGAGCTGCTTCACTTTTGAAGAAGAGAAGATGATAGGTTTTGGACCGTTGGATTTAATGGAATTCCATATGGTGCAAACAGAGAGTAAACATTAAGCTTTTTAGGCAGATTGGATAATGTGTCAAAACAAAACAAGTAACTTGCTTGTCAAATTGTGTTGTGTTACAATTTTGTCAATTTTCTTTTATAGTCAATTAATGTGTAAGTTATGATCATAATTCATAAACGATGTTATTAGAATAAAAATCTGGAGTCTTTTAAGTAAAATGATCAGGCCTCTCCAACAATAATCTTTTTCTTTTTCTTATCTATGCTAATTACACCACTTCACTCACTTTACTTTTTTATTATATACAATTAGTTACACACAATAACTAAAAAACACATTTATAAAAGAAATATTCTATTATTTTCCAAATGTGTTCGATTAGAGTCTTGCAAAGTCGATGGTGCACCCGAGCATCGCGTAACTCCTTGTTGATATAAGTAGGGGTGAGTATGTTCCAGATGCTGAACCGATATATGAACCGATATAGATAGAACCGAAACCAAAAATGATTAATTTGTCAAAATCAAAACCAAACTGGATTACATGTTTTCGTTTTTGGTTCAGTTCAGTTTTTTAAGCCCAAATGCTCACCCCTATCCAGGGACCAAATTGGAAGATAAGACCGAAACTGAAAATCATGAAATTACAAAACGAACTGATTACATGTTTTTGGTTCCGGTTCTGGTTCGGTTTGGTTTTTTGACCCAAATGCTCTATCCCTAGATATAAATGATACAATTTCCACACATCTAGGTATGTTTTTCCGACTGATCATAAGAACTTCTAACAAATATAATCACAACACTACTGTTAAATGCCTTATATATCCATCAAAACATCAATAATATTCAGCCTTCAATTCTTTCGACAAAACCCGACATCAAGATTACACAAAAAAAAAAAAAAAACCCCATCTCAAGAAAGCTCCTTTAAGTGAAAAACACACAGTTGTGCGTGAAATAACCAATTTTCAGCTACATCAATCACTAAAGATTTTAACTTTTTCCAATTTTTTCAGATGCAACTGTCACTTAAAGTTTTTTTTGGTCTTCAATCTTGTGTAGTGTCACTCTTTGCAAATTTGCAGGCAGTTTGTGTATATCTATTTGTACATCAGCAAGTATTTGTTGCAGCACACAGTTTGTGTATATCTATTTGTACATCAGCAAGTTACAGTCCTGTGTTTAGCCCCCTGTAAATATACAGTATATTTGCCCTACATATGGTAAGAAGGAAAGATATTTGAGCTGGCCTGATTGACCCGAACCATTTCAAGTTGTTCAAATATATTGCAGGTTTTGACCCATTACCCGATAGCCCATGATGCAACCCTAATATTAGGCAAATAAGCACATAATGGAAAGTGTACACTGTACACACGTATAATCTCTAGTTTTTTTTAATTAATTGATTGATTAAATATAAGAATTTAACAAAATTGACACCATCATGACTTGCAGATTACTTGATGATGAAACATCTTCAAATTACACTAATGCTGCTACCATTTTGGTCATAAAACATCATATATGATATTAGTGTAGCTAATAACAGCTTAAAATTTCACAAATTTAACATCTACAGATTGCTTAACCCAATATTCGAAAGTTTAAACTAATAAAAAAATGAACTACAAAACTGAAGCTGGAAACAGAATAGAAACATATCATGTTATGCGAACACACACAGATTCAGCATATTTTGAAAGATTAATTTTTTTATGCATACCTCCTCAAAAGCCACCGATAGTTAGTCGACGGATATTTTTAACAGCTTGGAGCCCTAATTGCACATAACGAGAAGATAATAAAGCAAAAAAAGGATAAAACAACCGATGAAATCGCCGATAACGAAGCAAAATCGATAAAATCGCCGTTAAGAGATGGAAAACGAAATTAGGGTTCCGGCGAAGAGGAGGGAAAAAAAAATTTGGACCATTTCTCGATTTGTGCGTGTCATCCTTGCGCAGGGGCCATGCTAATCTTCTCTGTATCGTTCCAATTTTATCGGATGTCCCCGAAGGGACGATGAACACTTCTCATCGCCGGCATATAAACCGGCCAGAAGTTGCAACTTTGGTCGATGTGGGACGAGTTTATTTGAAAGCATCCAGTTACACGAACTAATTCACTATTTTACTTGTTTTTTTCTTTTTTTTTTCCTCTCACAAGAATGACCGTCGGCCTTTATTTTGTTTTTCAAATAAGCTGCTTGTCTAATTTTATATTAATCTAAAAATTAGATCCTAATAGAAAAAGGGTTGTGGCACTTCAAAGTTAACATGAGTTTTAACTTCTAAACAATACTTACCTACTATTATAAGTTTATAACAATGTCAATCATAATGCTGTTAAGCTCCTTCATTCAATATTTAAAAAACCCGGTTTAAAACAGTCGAACCGAAAAATGACAAAGTAGCATGTTGGAATGAGTAATTTAAATCGGTGGTTATAACTTGGTTGGATCTATCCGATTGGAAATAAAAATTCAGTTGAACCGGTTGGTCAAACTGGAAAAACCCGGTTTTTCCAACAACAAAAAGTTAAGAGAAAAAATTGAAGTATAGATTTTTTTTATTGATTTTGTAACCTACAAATATTAAATTAAGTTGAAAAGTAGGTTTTGGATTTTTTTTAATTCTTTATGATATGTGTTCTGTATTTTATTTTATTTTTAGTTTTTTTTTTATCATTTATACATTATTTACAATAATTATTACAATATTGTTATCATATTCAACATATTGATTCAACTGTATTTAAGGCATTAAAGTTCAACCCAAAGGCGGTTTTAGAACATAGCTTCCATCTTAGTATCTTACCATGTTTTAACGTATATAAAAGTTTGGTTAGTTTGATGATATTTTACATTCCAAACTAGTTTCCAAATGTGAAATCAAAGAAAATAACCGAAATCCAAATCACATTTCTTACAATTTACCAACACACCAACATGTTACAAACATAATCCAAAAACTGGTCGATTCAATGCAAAAACGCATAAACAGCAGTCGAAATATAAACCAAAAGAGCACAAGTAACCAACACAATCATCGAACCAACCGCATTAACCGCCGACCTACTCCCACAACTCAACATTCCCAACCGAATCTCGATCACATTCACCATCGACAACATCAAAAACAAACACCCCATAACCGACCCAACCGCCGATCCAAGCATCCCAAACCGCAACGCTTTTAAATTAATATGAGCTCTAAAAACCTCATCAACATCTTTACTATTCAACAAGTTTATTGCAAGTTTGAGACCTTGTGCCACTAGCGACGAAAAAAGAAAGAAACTAAAGGATACGACTTCGAATACCAAAAGCTTTTTAGCGGCGGAAATATCGGCGTCGCAAGAGGATCGATTCTCGAGGCTGTGTTGGTTTGGTGTGGTCAATGAAAGTCCTACGAAAACCGCGATTGTGAAGAGAGAATTCACGTTTACGAGTCCGTCGAGTGCGGTTACGTGAATGCTTGTTGTTGATCTGTAAAGAATTGGAATGAATTATATAAAAAAAAGATTAAAAATGTAATTGAGATGGAAATTTACTCTGCCATTGATGAATCTTGAAAGGTTTGGTTTTGTTGATAATGGAGTGTTTGATTGTGGTTTTTGGGGGTTTTGTCGGTAGAAGGTGTCTTGGAGTGTTAGGGAAGCAAAAGTGTTGCTTGGTGAAGAATTGGGAAAGTGGAAGACATAATATTGGGGTTTGTTTGAAAAAAGTAGAACTTGTGGTGTGTTTTGTGCAAATGCTAAAAGCAAGGATGTCGTTTTGTAAAAAAGCAAAACCACTTCACAAAAGACAACAGAATGTAACACACGACGTATCTATTCTATAATTATAATAAAATAAGCATTTAGGGTGCCACTTGGCACTTTTTTAGACACCAACTTGACACGTGGCAGGTTACTATTGGTCCATTCAATTTTTTCCCGCCCATATGAACAATTCGTTTATATATGGTAGCTTTTAATATCCACAAAATTAATAGTACCTCTATTAAACCGAATTAATAGCATATTCGGTTTCCTAAATGATAACATTCTTCATTTTTAAGAAATTTAATACATACCAAAACATAAATAACTTCTTCGATTTAATTAACAAATTAGCTTAAATTACGGAATTATATTTTATTTTCCAAAAAACTATATTAAAAATCCGTGTATATGTAGATGGTTCTTAAAGCTTTATTATTCCGGGAACTTAGCCTGATTTGAAAATTCAAAACTCCTGCATATTAATCAACAATTTCATAAGTTTGATTTTAACGTACCCTTTTTTTTTTTTTTTTGCAGCAGCCTACAACTATTTTTAACAATTTTATGTATATTTGTCGTTTCTTTGATTTTAAATTTTACTGTTTCTGTAATTTTAACATGTTCTTTTCATTATGCAACATCCTTAATTTTTTCGGGAATTAATCATCTGCACCATCAGGTTTTGAACTGTTTTAAACTGTGTTTTTTAACATGTTTTTTTCATTATGTGGCATTCTTAATTTTTACAGGTTTCTGTACCATCGTTTAATTATGCAGTTTCAGTATTATGTTATTATGCAGGTTCAATAATCTCTTAACAAAACAGAGTTATTGCTATAGAATTGAATTTTTATGAACTTTAATTTCAAGGAAAAGGTGTTTTTAGACTTAGACATGAACTGTTTTGCTTCATTTGGAATTTTCGGTGGCCAGAAAATAGCATGACATTTTTTTTATCAATCGCCGATTCTACGGTGAGGATATAGACAATGGGAACTTTCTTTTTCTTTTGAATATCTTTGTTCAAAACTAAATTTAAATGTAGTTTGCAGATAAAACTTTGATATAAAGTGGTATTGAAAATATAAAGAGAATCAAAATGAGAATGAGAATGAGAATGAGATGACAAAGGTATATTTCCCACCCATTTTGCATGAGTCCATTTTAATTCAGCGTCAATTGATATGCAATTAATAGGAATTATGTTTTCCATTTAACCAATTATTCTTTAAATACAATTAATAATACAATTAAGGGATTCCCTTGATAAATTATTTCCTATTTTGCATATTTATTCACTCATAATTGTCATTAATATATAAACTTAATTTTTAGAATTGATTGTTATTTAAAAAAATTTGTTAATCTATATCGTAATTTAAGGATCGATTGTTAATCGATAGCTTATTTCGTTGAATTTAAATATAATAGAACTTGAAAATTACGATAATAGTCAACATAGTCTAAGCAAGAAGTATATACGTTGTTTAATAAATTTGACTACCACAATCTAATTTTATTTGACTATAATAGTCAACATTATCAATGTATTATTAGGACATGAAGATTTGTAATAAATTTTTAATAAATTTGTAATACACTAATACATCAACAAGTATATACTTTGTTTGATAAATTTGACTATAATAGTCAACATATCAATGTTATTTGACTGTATTTATATGTTGAAGAAATGGCTGACTTTGCATATTGATATGACCCCTTGATTGATCATTGGTCTCTTACCAATAATCTTCACGTTGAGCTTAGCAATTTGGACAGATTTGTATTAAATATAAGTATGTAATAAATTTAAAGTAATCTCTTTCATTTTCAGCTAATTCTCAATACAGTTGATGCAGGATGTGACCAAGATAGAAAAAACCATTTTTCCTTTAACAAGATGATAATGTTATTGCTTTTGCCTTCTCATTAAAGAAATTGGTCCAGATGGGAAATAGATAATAAGTTATGTAAAATTTACGTACAACATAAAAACTGGCAACCCGTGATTTTTCACGGGATATAACCTAGTAAAGTAATAAAACTATAAATTCGTTGTCTCATTTGGGTTTAGCCATGTAAACGTACCAGAACAAAGGCTTGTTCGTTAACAAAAATAAGTGTACATGCACACTTAGACGAACGGATTTTTTAATTTGTGCTTGTTCGTTAAAGTATAATTATTTTATTTAAAATACTTAATATATATTTATCGAACATAAACGAATAAACATACATAAACGAAGTACTTAGCGAATGTTCATGAATATAAATAAACAAACGAGGCCTACGACCGTGTAGTTAAACGAATATAAAATCTTATTCACGTTCGTCCGTTTAATAAATAAATGAACATAAACGAATTTCCCGTTGAACGGCTTATTAAACATTCAGTTCATTTACATGCATTTCCCGTTGAACGGCTTATTAAATATTCAGTTCATTTACATGCATATATAGGCCAGATTTAATTTTTAAATTTATTTTTTGTTTAAAAAATGTTGTCACTCAATCTTTCTTACTGATACATACTAGGATAGTACCCACGCAAAACAACAGCCGTAAATAGTTTTCAAGTGTTTCCTATTTCTTTGGGCGTGTAAGAGAGGATGAATTTATCATTTTTTATATTTTTCACAGGACATAGCTTAGTATAAACATATACGAAGCATTTGAATATTCATTTTTAATATTAGAGTTACATTAAAGTTATTAAAATTTTAAGAGTACGTGGACCAACAAACTAACCTAACAACATCAATAATACATGCATTAAACGATTACATTGTCAACTTATACAACCAAATTCAGAAATCAACAGAACTAACATACATATTTTTTCTTTTTTTCTTCCAAATTGAGTTCATCATTAAAGAAACAACTCAAAACGGTTAAAAAGACCTAGAAGTTAAAATAAGTCCATAATTCAAAGTTTTTTGTTACCACATCTACACACTTTAATGAAGATAAGGAGCTTGATACTGATAACCATTCCCAATCCCAAAATAGGCCCCATGATTAGGATGAGGTATACCGTAAGCAGGTGCACCGAGAAACGTGTGAACATGGGTCTCGGGTGGTGGTGGTCCATGGTAAGCATACGGTGGGGGTGCGTATACTTGTGCATACCTTGTGGTGTAGAAGTTTTTGTCTGTAGTGATGTTGCGGGGTCCGTATCCTGGTGCAAGACCGTTGGCTCGGGGTCGTTTGGATTGTGGTTTGACTATTTCTGTTGCTTGTTTTTTGTCTGATTTGACTTTTTCTAGGTGGATGATCCGTTTTTGAAGCGGGTCGGTTGGGTACCCGTTTTCGAGCTTGTGTTCTTCGATGCATTTGGTGATGGCTTTTAGGGCGGATAGTTCTCTTTCGCTGACATCATTCTGGAATTTCAAGATTCAAACATGTCAAATCTTGGCCCGATTGTTGTAATAATATAGTTTTTCTAATTATATTTAACACATTTATTATTCATAAAATTCTATAAACATAATAGAGTAAATTATAGAATTTGTTCATGTGGTTTTCCAAATTCTATGGTTTTTTTTGTCCCTATACTTTTTAATTTCATAATTTTTATCCCAAATTTCATTTTCTTTTCGTCCTTTTTTGCCCTAAAATGACCGAACTACCCTTATAAATATTTTTTCTGAAACTTTTTATCTGTTTTTTTCTTTTTTCTTTTTCTAGAAAAAAAAGAAAATGGATCATAAATAATTTAAAAATTCAGAAAAGATATTTATAAGGGTAATTTGGTCATTTTTAGGGCAAAAAAAGACGAAAAAATGAAATTTGAAGACCATAGGGATAAAAATCACGAAATTTAGAAGTATAGGGACAAAAAAACGAAATTTAAAGTAAAGGGACAAAATCATAGAATTTGGAAGACCACATAATAATACAAAATGTATGCGGTTTGGCTCAACCCAAAACCAACTTGTTCCATTTCAATACCCACTGAAAACTAACTAACTAACTACACGCACGTTTTGAGTTTTGACCCGTTACCCAACCGACCCGCCCATATTGAGAAGAAAGTAAAAACCTGAGCAGATGGAGAAGAATTTCCTGGTTTTATGGTGGAACCTTTAACTGCTTCTTCTAAGTAGGATTTAAGTAATGTAACAGGACAAAACTGCTCTGTCAGTTCGAATGCAAATGCTAAATTAACAGCATCGATATGTCTTCCACTGTTGATTAGCACATCAATTACACCTGAAAAACCAAGAAAATATATTTAATTAATAAATAAGCAGTATATTAACAATTATAAAGTAAAAAGAGTAAATCACATATTTTGTCCATGCGGTCTTCCAAAGTTTATGATTTTGTCCCTACACTTTTAATTTCATTTTTTTTGTCCCTATACTTTTAAATTTCGTGATTTTGACACTGTGGTCTTCGAATTTCATTTTTTCGTCCATTTTTCCCTAAAATGACCAAATTACCCTTACAAAAAAAATTCCGAAAATTTTAATTATTTTTAATCTTTTTTTAGTTTTGCTAGGGAAAAAAAAAAAAAGAAAAAGGATTAAAAATAATTTAAAAATTCAGAAAAATATTAATAAGGATAATTTGGTCATGTTAGGGCAAAAAAGGAAATTCGAAGACCACACGGACAAAAATCACGAAATTAAAAAGTACAGGGACAAAAATCACGAAATTAAAAAAAAATACAGGGACAAAAAAGATGAAACTAAAAGTATAGGGACAAAATCATAGAATCTGGAAGATCACAGGGACAATTTCTGTAATTTACTCAAATAAAAAAATAAAAACCTGGCATCTTGTCAGACAATCCAAGAAATCGGCAAAGATCAGCAGTCTGATGGCGACGAGAAACCATTGGTACCAACTTAACTAAATCTTGATCAACAAAATCAGAATTAATACCAAAAGTAGCAACAAGTTGTAAAAAAGCATGTGCTTCTAATGAATTCCCATTACTATCATCCAAATCAAGATTATCCAATTTAGGTTTCCATTCTTGTGCAATAATCTTTGCTCTGTTCTTCACATCTTCAGAGATTATTTTACAAAGTGTAAATTCATCAAGATCTGCAAGCAGAATGCTTAAACACTCCATTAACATGATGCATGTTCTTCGAATACCTAAAAGATTTGAATCTTTTTTGGAATCTGAGTTTGAGATTTCTGGGATGTAGAAACCGGTGAGTGAATCTAGAACAAGAACACTCGGGTTGTTTGCAGATTTTAATGCAATTGGGATTTCTTCTTTTATTGAGGCGAGGTTTTTGCGGTTATCTGATATGAATTTGTGAAGTCCTTTTGCATCCATTTGTTCACATAATTTTGCCAGCTCAGGATTTGAAAGCAGTTTCGTGTCACTGTTTTTGAATAATTTTTTTATATCATCTACTTTAGATTCAGAAACCACTGCATCAGATGGTTTCTGTTGGTCTTCACCATTAACAGCTGCAGATTCCACAATGCCATTTTTGTTTTTCCCTAAAGGGTGAACAGAAACCGAATCGTTAACCGAAATAACCGAATTAACATAAGATATGCTATATGTATATTAATTAATTTGTGATATATAATTATTATTTTAGCATTAAATAGTAATTACCCCTATTAGTGATAGCAGCAACTGCAACATCTCTTTTCTCTTGAAGTCTAACCAATGAAGCTTCTTCTATAGCCATAACAGCAGAACGACGTTTTTCAAGCACATGTTGTGCTTGAACTGTTTTCATTTCAAACTCTTTTTCTTGATCTTCAAGCTCAGTAAAACGCCTTTTTAAGGATTTTTCAAGCCCGTGAAAATGTTCCTCAATTTGTTGCCATTTCAGGTTTAGGGTTACAGCTCGGTGGCTTTCCAGCTCAGCAAATGCTTTCTGAAGTTGTTTTATTTTGGAGGTTGTAGACTCCAATAATGTAGCAACTGAATCAGTATCTTCCATGGTAGGTAAGACCTATAAACAATCAAACATAACCAAAATACATGATTGATAGTTTGATACTATAACCAATAAAACTGAAGAAGACATAGAATCGGTTAATGTGAACGAACGTCCAAACATTCATGAGCTTGTGATGAAGTTAGAAATGAAACCCTAACTGATCACAATCATCTAGAAACACTGACCTGATCGAGCTAAAAGTGAAAAACAAACACGAAATTGATGTTTAATTATGAAGCAATTAACTATGCCAGCTAACGTGACAGCTCAATCAAGCAACACACAGTATACGATTTCAATTATAAACGTAAATATTACAGTTTAAACAAAAATCGTACAAAATTAAGCTATAAATAGTAAGAGCAAAGCAATTGGATCTACACATTACTATTACGGTAAAATTGGACCAACAAATTAAGCAATTGAATGAGCTTACGGAAGTAGAAGGTGACGGCGGTGAAGGAGGTGGAGGCGGCGATCGACGGCGGCGAAATTTGGATTCCGATCAAGCCATTTATGGTGTGTAGGAGATAAAGAGGGTTTCGATAGATAGATAGAAGAGGAAAGTTATAGGGTTCTGACACAAATTTTGCTTTGTGTGTTTTTGCTATTGCCAGATACAAATCGAGTTAAAGGCACGCGCTTTCGTTAGGTAGGTGGTCTACCCGTAACCCGTTTATAAATGGGTCATTAAGACTATGCGTAATGGGTGACCGATATCATATCCGTTATCTCTGTCACCTCTGTGCCACATCAGTTTTCTCTCTCCTGATCAAACCCATGACCAAACACTGACCAAACCCACGTAATGAGCGACCGAATCGGCGACCAAATTTTTTTGATAAACGGATCAATCATCACCCCTTTAACTAATAAACACATACTTCATCCGTCTTAAAATAAGTGATACAAATTAGAGTTCATGATTTTTGAAGCAAAATATGATAATAAATGTTAATTATATTGAATTTGATAGTTAGTGGAGGATGAGTCCCACATATATTGATTAAAGTAAGTTTAATGATGTACAAAAGTTAAATTAAGGGTAAATGTGTTTTTTCACTTTATTAAAGGAAATAATTAGTAGACGTGACATGATAAATTTTCAAGTGTATCACTTATTTTGAAACGGAGGAAGTAATTATATGGAGTTTGCTAACTATGGTTAAGAGCAACTAAAGTAATTAATGTATAAATACTTATGCATAACCAATATTTAGTAGTTAGTAAAATTTAGGGGTGATCTTTTATATAACTAGATAACTAATGTACATAATTTCTAGGCATTGAAATTCTTTTAACTATTCCATTAACGGCATTTATAGCATTTCCCTATTTATATATCAAAACCAAATTCAACCCAATTATAACCAAATTAAAGTATTTTTCAGTTGAGACTTATAATGGATAAGAACATAAATATATAAAATAATATTAATATGGTACTCACACGGTGATTAAATGATATCTTATAATTATATTTGCGGTGGAAAATAGTGATGATGGTGAGGTGGTGGTGCATAGTAATAGAAATGGTGAGAGGTGGTTAACAAAATTATGAGTTTAGAAATTAATATAAATAATAATGCACATAAGTAATTCCAGTTAAATAAGTAACATTTTTCCTATTAGCTCAGTTAGTTAGTGCCCTTTACTTAGTAATAATATCACGTACATCATGAGCAAAGTGAATTCATTTATACACAACATATTTTGATGCTTACACCACATTATACAAATATTATTGCAAATTATACAAGTATGTAAAGTAACAATTGTGGTACATAGATAAAATATTTAGTGTAAAAATCACCACCTATAAGCAAAAACACATTTTCTATATTTAATATTCCCTCCGTCCCACAAAAAAGTTCTCATTTCTCACATATGGTGGGCTCCACATAATAAAATACTATTATTATTAATAATTCCATCAATAATATCCAATAATTATCTTTCTCTCTCCAAACCAACCTTATATTTTAATCAAAATAATATCAATGACCCTACTACTAATTATCACCTAAAATCTTGTGCTAAAGAGAAATGAGAATTTTTTTGTGAGACGGAGGGAGTAGATGTTATTTATACAATTTCTTTTATCTAACTCTTAAAAATAAAATGATCACAACCTTGAAAAATTAAATGAAAATGGCATCTAACGTCACACTATGAATTGCAAATTTTAGGTCAAAATTAGTCCCAATTTCCCCAAAAGTCATCAATGACTTCACACGCAATTCACTTTCCTCGCAAAATAGTAACAGACAACTGCAAGTCAAGTAATTCATTATTAGTCGTCGCTTGAAACTTGATGGCATTTCCTTATTTGATTTGATTAACAACAATTCTCTCTTAAATCACTCATCTCATTCTCTTCCATACATGTCGAAGATCTTAACTCTCACTCTGTAAGATCTAAATTTTGTCATTTTTCTTTCGTTTTACCTGCTAAAAATCGTTAATTTGTGTGAAACTTGATGTGGGTTTTTGATTGTTTGAGCTGATTTTGTTGCTAGTTTTGTGGCAATATAGTGTTGATTTAAGTGTTGTAGTGCTAAAAAAACTTGAATTTATATGACAATTGATGTGGGGTTTTGGTTATATGAGCTTATTATGATAATATGATGTTTTCTTTTCTGGGTATGTTACTAATTCTGTAGGAATATAGTGTTTAAGTTGCTAAAAATCTTGAATTTATGTGAAATTTGATGTGGGTTTGATGGATTTCATATGGGTTTTTGATTATTTGAGCTGATTATGATGTTTGTTTTCTGGGGTTGTTGCTAATTTTGTGGGAATATAGTGTTGATTTTAGTGTAATTTTTTAGGGTTTATGATATCTCAATTTGGGCAATTGTAATCTTGATTAATTATTACAATTCATATAAATACTAAAAAAGGGTACTTTTTGTATCTTGAATTTCAGTTAGGTCTTTGCACACAATGACACATATCCAAACAATAATTCTCGTGTGCATTTCAATACTTATATCTAGTAATTACTCGAATGCTGTTCAAAGTGACATCGATTGCTTAAAATCCATAAAAGATTCACTTCAAGATCCAGAAAATCTGTTATCATCATGGGATTTCCGCAACAAAACCGAAGGTTTCATATGTCATTTTGCGGGCATCGAATGTTGGCATATTGACGAAAGCAAAGTACTAAACATCCATCTTTCTGACATGGGCTTAAAAGGCCCGTTTCCTCTCGGGCTCAAAAACTGTACTTCAATGACGGGTTTGGATCTTTCAAGCAATTACCTAAACGGGCCACTCCCGAACAACATGTCCGAGTTCGGTCAGTTTTTAACCACTCTCGATCTTTCATCAAACAACTTTACGGGCCCGATCCCGTCGAGTCTTGGAAGCTGTAAATTTCTCAATGTCCTCAAGCTCGATAACAACCACTTCACGGGCCAAATTCCGTCAGAATTAAACGGGCTCAATCGGATTAAAGATTTCAGTGTTGTGAATAACCGGTTAACGGGCCCGGTTCCGTATTTTGTAAATGCTACTATTTCACGGGCTAACTATGCGGGAAATGTCGGGTTATGTGGGCCCCCGTTGCCCCTTTGTAAAGGTGGTGGCAATAAAACAAACACGGGTGCGGTTATTGGGGCGGTAATTGGCGGTGCTACTTTTGCTGCTTTAATTTTAGGTGTCGGGATGGTTTTTTTTATGAGAAAAGTTGTTAGAAAGAAGGAAGAAGATCCTGATGAAAATAAGTGGGCCCGAAGTATCAAAGGAACAAAAACAATTAAGGTAATTAAAGGTGGTAAAATGGGCGGGTCATGTAGCGGGTCAATTTTGTACGTGTTGGGTTTGGTTGACCCGAAATGGTTTTTGTTTAAAGCTTCTGAATTTTTGAATATTAGCGTGATATGATTACAAATATTTATAATTTTTTAAATAGGTTTTATGCGTTAAAAATTGTGCTTTTTGGCAACTTTTGGATCGTTTATCCTTTATGACTCTTTTCATTTTAAGCTATTTATTATTTTATATATTTTTTATTTTGAAAAAAAAAAATGGTTGGGCAGGCTGAGTAACATGTCAAAACAGGTTTTGGGTGAAAGTTTGTAATTTTTTAATCACTTTTTCTCCAAAAAGTTATATTTTCTATATATTATTAGTGCATCAAATATGATTAACAACATTTTCTTATTTCTGTAATAATCAAAAATTTTTAATAAAATGATGTAGGAGGTTTTGTGCAGTAAAAGTACATCTTGGGCAACTTTCAACCCGTTTGACCAGTTCTCCCTCTAAGCTATTTTCTTGAAAATATTACCCGTTTGACCCATTAGAACATAGCTTCAATCAGCCCTTTCATAAGTAAACGGGCCAAATTGTCCCATCTACCCAATTTGTTCAACTAATCCGTTCATTTCTTATGCAATCGCAGCTCTCGATGTTCGAGAACCTGGTTTCAAAAATGAGATTAAGCGATTTAATGAAAGCAACAAACAGTTTTAGCAAAGATAACATAATCGGGTCAGGAAGAACGGGCTCATTATACAAAGCAACATTCGAAGACGGAAATTCACTTATGATAAAAAGATTACAAGACACACAACACTCTGAAAAAGAATTTGCATCCGAAATGGCGACACTCGGAACCCTAAAACACCGAAACCTAGTACCACTTTTAGGGTTTTGTGTCACAAAACAAGAACGGTTTTTAGTCTACAAATACATGTCAAACGGAACCCTACACGATAACTTACACAACATTACCGACGAAAAAAAACGTCTCGAATGGTCAATTCGGTTAAAAATTGCAATCGGTGCAGCCAAAGGGTTCGCATGGCTACACCATAATTGCAACCCTAGAATCCTTCATAGAAACATAAGCTCAAAATGCATTTTGTTAGACCAAGAATTCGACCCGAGAATTTCCGATTTCGGGCTCGCGAGGCTTATGAACCCGGTTGACACACATTTAAGCACTTTCGTGAACGGTGAGTTTGGTGATATCGGGTATGTTGCACCCGAATATGCCCGAACACTTGTAGCCACCCCGAAAGGCGATGTTTATAGCTTCGGGGTGGTGTTACTCGAGCTAGTAACGGGCCAAAAACCGACCCATGTGACAAAAGCGCCCGAAGGTTTTAAAGGTAATTTAGTCGAGTGGATTTCCGATTTATCGATTGAATCAAAACTTCATGAATCGATTGATGAATCGTTAGTTGGAAACGGGTACGATAATGAGGTGTTTCAAGTTCTTAAGGTTGCGTGTAATTGTGTTTTGCCGGCTGTTCATAAGGAACGGCCGACAATGTTTGAAGTTTACCAACTTTTACGGGCTATTGGTCAAAATTACCATTTTACCACTGATGATGAGATTTTGATGCCGACTGATACGGGCGATGCTGGTGATATAGAACTTATCGTTGCTCGTGAGACAAAAGGTTCGAGGAAGTAATCGATTAAGGTAACGCGTAAGCGATTATGTTGAGATATGTGTAATTATAATGAATGAATAAAATGTTGTATAGTGATTATATATATTGGTTGCAGAACTTTAGGTTTTTCGATTGTATATGTAACGGAACTTTTAGAAGGATATGATTTAAATCTATCATAACCATTATATTATTGAAATATATGAACACTAAAATAGCAGTATTTTAAAACTTAGGTTTTGAATTAATTGGTTGACGCTTAAAAAATAGCAGTATTTCAAAAAAAAAAAAAATTGAAAATACAAACAAATATTATAACACGTACAAAAAATTAATAAAACTATTCTCCTATAAAAATCAACAACTTAGAGTTTTAATTCTATTAAAAATGATACCAAACATTTAATATTCAACCAGATATTGTTGTATCAAACTTCAAAAATATAAAATAAGGTAAAGCTCCAAAACTATCAAAAAGGTATGCTAAATATTCACTTTAATAAAAATATTGAGATTAAAAGAAGAAAAAATTTGGTTCATAGCGTGTTCAAGCATCATAGTTTGATCGGGTTAATAGTTAATTTGCCCGTCTGAAGCAGTTCATAAATAACTTTTAACCAGATTGACCCGTCCAACCCGACTTTTGAAATATTGTAAAATAGTCTATTTGAAAAGAGAAACTCAAAACACCCAAAAGTTGAGGGATCCTTATAGTAGTATGATCATAGTTGAGGGACTTTAACGGAATCTTATCCTAATTTTCTCCTAATTGAATTGGAGTTTCAGAAAGCCATGAAGCATGATTCTTATTAGAAAGCCATGAAGCAAGCATGATCAAACCAATCACGATTCGATCCCCAATTCTTAATGAAACCTTAATTCCCTAATCGATTCCACACATAAATCTCATAAGTTTTCCCCAAAATTAACAATCATTTTCTCCGATTTCTCCAAACCCTAATCGGAGAACCAAATGGAATTCAACCCAATAAAAATCAATTCAACTTTCACTTCACCATTTGAGTCTCCAAGGGCAGATGATGAAAACTCATCGTTCAGAAAACCCCTAAGTTTATGGCCAGGTATGTATCATTCCCCTGTTACAGCTGCTTTATGGGAAACTAGGTCAAAAATATTTGAACGATTACTTGATCCACCAAAAAATGCACCACCGCAAAGCGAATTGCTCACGAGAACACCATCTCAAAGCAGGACAACAATTCTGTACAATTTTTCAACGGATTATATATTGAGAGAACAGTATAGGGATCCTTGGAATGAGGTTAGAATTGGGAAATTGCTTGAAGATCTTGATGCCCTAGCTGGTACAATCTCAGTCAAGGTATGAATTTTGATTTTATGTTCATAATTTCAGCTCATTTTTTGTGTTTTATCATATGGGTTTTTGTGTGGGAATTAAGGGGTGGTTGTTTAAAAGGATAATTGCCACAATATAGAGTACCCAAACATCAGAAATTTTAAAAGTGTGTATAAAAAGTTTAAATTTTTGACAAATGTAGGAGTGAAAGTTAGTATTTTGGCAAATTTCTGTAGAACAACCTACTTTTTCATTTGTCCTTATATAGTTATTGTACAAGGTTTATGTCCAATTGGGTTATTAGAAGATGTTTTGATGTCCTGTATGGCAATAACCTGCTAAGGTGAGATATCAAATTTTTTTGTCCTGTTTAGTTTAGGTAATTAAAGATGACTTTGGGCCTCGTTTAGGTCATCCGGTTTCCGCCTTGTCATCGCTTATCACGTCATTAGGTTGCTGAATGATCCAAATGGGACTCAAATCCATCTATTAATGAACCAACTGGATAGAAACTTGTATAATGACTAAACAAAACATGACAACTGTAAAAGTATTTTTTAAATTTTAGGTACTTTTTGTATTGTTTCTTTTCGTTTTAGTTAACGTATTTATGGAACTTTTTATTGTGCAAATATAGCATTGCTCTGATGATGATAGTATGACAAGACCGTTGTTGTTGGTTACTGCATCTGTTGACAAAATAGTTTTAGAAAAAACAATAAATGTTGATGGTGATCTCAAAATGGCTGGTGCGGTTATATGGGTTGGCCACTCTTCTATTGAGGTCCAACTTGAAGTCACTCAATTGTCAAGTTGTACGTTATATTTCAATAATCCTTTTTTCTTATTATAATATAATTTTTCCTGATTATTTTTACCTTAAAAGGGAAAAATGTCAAACAGGTCGAAAGTCACCGAAAGTATACTTTTTTTAATGTATAAAGCCTCCAAATTCATCTTTTTCTAAAATATAGATTATATTTGAAATCATGTTAAATGCATTTTAGTACTCTGAACTTGGCTCAATGGGTCATCATCTACTACCCTGAATTATTAAAGATACAACATGGTACCCTGAACTTGACAAAATAGTCGATTTAGTACACTGATTCACTAATTTGGCCTTGTTTTCTTACATGATTTGCTTCTAATATCAATATATTGAGAAAAACGTATATTTTTTAGTCCGTCAAAAGATCCAACGAAATTAAGCCAACTAAAAAAACGCGATCAAGTTAATGAGTCAGCGTACTAAATCGACCATTTTGTCAAGTTCAGGATACCATGTTGCACCTTTAATAGTTCAAGGTAGTAGAAGTCAGACAAGTTCAGGATAGTAAAATGTATTTTGGCCTAAAAATAATTTCAACTCAACCAAATCCGACCCGACCCGTTTGGCCCAATACTTTACAAAAATTAAAAACTCTCATGATATTTTATTTATTGAATCATATCTTTTTTGGCAGATAGTGCCGATATAACAGAAACCATAGCTCTAACTGCCAACTTTATATTTGTGGCCCGTGATTCCAAAACCGGGAAAGCAGCACCCGTAAACCGACTCTCACCAGAAACAGAGTCAGAAAAAGAGATCTATGAAGAAGCAGATGCAAGAAACAAATTAAGAAAATTAAAAAAAGTAGAAATAAAAGGGATTGAAAATACGCGAGTTGACTCGTTATTAGCCGGAGGGCGTATTTTTTGTGATATGCCCGCATTAGCAAACCGAGACAGTATTCTTCTTAAAAATACCCGTCTTGAAAACTCGCTGATCTGTCAACCGCAACAACGGAATATTCACGGGCGCATTTTTGGCGGGTTTTTAATGCATCGGGCTTTTGAGTTGGCCTTTTCAACTGCTTATACTTTTGCGGGATTGATGCCGTATTTCCTTGAAGTTGACCATGTTGACTTTTTAAGACCTGTGAGTACCTTGTTGCTATTTTTATTTTTTTTAAGTGAATGATTTGAAGCTAGTTCTAATTTATTATTATAATAGATAACCTGAATTGACCCATTCATAAGCAAGTACTTAAAAATTGCTATAACTACTTTTAACTGTAACAAAATCCAAGACGAACGCTTAATTAGTTGTATAGTTTATTTACATTAATCTTTTTTATATTTTTTGTTTTCTCAGGTGGACGTTGGTGATTTTATTATTATAATAGATAACCTGAATTGACCCATTCATAAGCAAGTACTTAAAAATTGCTATAACTACTTTTAACTGTAACAAAATCCAAGACGAACGCTTAATTAGTTGTATAGTTTATTTACATTAATCTTTTTTATATTTTTTGTTTTCTCAGGTGGACGTTGGTGATTTTATTATTATAATAGATAACCTGAATTGACCCATTCATGAGCAAGTACTTAAAAATTGCTATAACTACTTTTAACTGTAACAAAATCCAAGACAAACGCTTAATTAGTTGTATAGTTTATTTACATTAATCTTTTATATATTTTTTGTTTTCTCAGGTGGACGTTGGTGATTTTCTACGTTTCAAATCATGTGTTTTATACACGGAATTTGAACACGCAGAACAACCTTTAATTAACGTTGAAGTTGTTGCACATGTTACAAGGCCCGAGCTGAGGTCTAGTGAGGTACATTTTATATTTTTAACGTTTTATATTAATTTTTTTTTTTAATTGTATCGTTTTTAAAAATACTTGTTTTTGTGCAGGTTTCAAACACATTCTACTTCACGTTTACTGTGCGTTCAGAACTGAAAGCGAATAACGACGGTTTTAGGATCCGTAAAGTGGTCCCCGCCACCGAAGAGGAAGCCCGCAGGATTCTTGAACGCATGGATGCTGACTCATTGGTGTTGAAATAAATTATTTAAATCTCGGTAAACCTCTTAATTAAGAAAAATTAAATAATCTGAAACATATATTAATAAAAACTGTAGTCCAGTTGCTAGATAAAATAATGTACCAACTAACATCAGATTATGGAAAAAATTACTTTCTAACCATTTTATTATCTTTTTTAGTCCGTGTTAACTGTTGAATTTAGTTAATCCAAGTATATTTCCTTACTAATATGCAGGTGTGACATTGACGGTACATAAGTCACATGTAACAAAAAATAAAAATAATAAATTAATCATTTTCCCCATTATAAAAAGCATCATGAATTCATGATTAGAATATATGAATTACCAAAGGGCCAATGGCCTAGCGGTAAGGTGTTTGTCCTCCAACCTAATGGTTGAGGGTTCGAGTCCCATAGTGGACATAGGTGGTTATTTAGGAGTAGATTAGATTTGCCGTTAAAAAAAAAAAAAAAAAGAATATATGAATTATGAGCCACATGTGGAGGGTAAAATGTCCTTCCATGTTTTTCAGTCTTTCTTTCTGGTGAATGCATCATGTGGTCGTTTTCTCCCGTTATTTGTCTTTTCTAATTTTGCATGTCCCATGTGCATGTGTTCTATAAATATTTATAAACAAATATTTAACGTTCTTTTTATACATTATATGATTGACTCATGTACTTGAGGAATAACCTAATACCAGCTATGATTAATATAATTGTATCAAGTAAATAATACCCCTCCAACCCACAAAAAAGTTCTCACTTCCCTTCTATATTTTGTCCCACAAAAAGTTCCATTTCTCAAATGGTGAGAGACTACTTAATAAAATAATATTAAAACTGGATCCCATTACTAAATATCTTCTAAAAACACTTTCTCTCTCCAAAAAATCTTATATTTTAATAAAAAATATCACCATGGACCTCACCACTAATTATCTCCTAAATACTTGTGTCCATTAGAAATTGGAACTTTTTTGTGGGACGGAGGGAGTATAAGACTAGTTTATATGTGTCATGCATGAATTACAGACGACTTTTAAAAGTATTTTCGTTTATAAAAGCCTCTTACGGGTTGACCGAGTTTTGGTCTTCATATACGTGACATAACTGTTTTTTGAGGCTGCTTCTAAACTTTTTACATACTATCTAATAAATATTTACCTAAGAAAAAGATCGAACGCATGATCTCTAAGATATTATTTCAGACTCCATTACTACTAATACACACTACAATTTACAAGCACAAACAATTTAAAAAAGGAAATTATGAATACAAAACATAGGATCACGTGAGAGGTCAGAAATCACATATTTTACAGAGGAATTTGGTAACAAAGAATCTAATTCCATGCAACAACTTTAGTAGAAATAAAGCTTGTTTTTTTTACAGGAATATGCTTATTCTTACAAAATCTCCTCTATATATATTTATATTTATATATCTATAAGCAAATTAATGTCAAAATGTTCTAACTTTATGTATACAAATACAACACCACCAAAAAGACATGAATACCCCTCTACCTACGGAACTGAAAATGACGAATTACTTTCATCATCAGAAGAACTATACTGTCTCTTCATAGGGAATCCATTAAAACCAGTAGGAATTGTCGGGTTTAGATTCGGGTTAACCGGAACCGGAAATTTATAATTATAACCCGAACTTATCACAATTTTTTCGTTTATCGACCCAACTTCTTTGCAGACACGATCAAGAACCGTCACAAAATCTCTCACAACCATAAATATTCTAAACGGGTGAGCTTCTTCTTTAGCCGAATTCCCGTGAAAATACTCGGTTATTTCCTTAACTAAAGAAAACGCGACACTTTCTTGAGCTTGAACCCGAATAATTTCCTCTTCCCCCGTTTTCACGAAACTGTTCATCGATTCCAAAAACCGTCTTTTATTCACACTGTCACTAATTGTTTCGTTCAGCCTCACCACTTGTGAAATGTCGGAAATACCCTCCGATAATTTCATGACATCACTATTAAGGACCTCGGAATCCATGGATGCAGCTTTTTTGACATTTGAGAGCTCTGAACTTATGCTGGCGACGACTTGGAGGCCGAGTTTGCGACACTTGCCGTCATTAGCGACGGTTGAGTTTGGGGTGTCGGGATTGGCTTCGGATGTTGAAATTAGACGGGTGCCTTCGCTTTTGATGATTTCTTGAACAACGAAATGTAAAAGTGTAGTTTTTCCATCAGTTCCTTTGACATCAATGAGTTTGAGGAGTGTGTCGAGTTTGAATGCTTGTGCATCGCCCCGATTTGTCCCGACATTCATTCGGTTTCCAGTTTTTAAAACAGCTTCTAGAAGTTTTAGGAACATTCGGCTGTTTCTTAGCTCTTCGCACGCTAGCTGTAAAATAGTCAGGTAAATCAGACTGTACAAAATTTAAAGCAGACTATAAAAATTAAAGCAGAAATATACCTCGAGGGTTTGAAACGAGCGTTTAAGGTACTCAATTTCTGGCTCAAAATTGGAGACATAAAGCATTGCATCAACTCTTTTGAATGCAAATGGTACATCAAGAACCGCCTTTAAAAACTTCTCGGCGGGCCCGAGTTTCATGGGTGTATCGTCTTTATACTCTATTAATTTCCGTTCTTCTTCTTTCGTTGGAGCCATTTTTAATAAACTTTCAAGAACTTCGGTCCCGAGAGTATCCACATTGCCTAATATAAATTACCCGATTATGAAACGGTTAAATAAACATAACCCGTGAAGAAAGATTGAAACTTTTATAGAATTTGAAGTAGTTACCTTCTAAAAGTGCATCACAAACTTCCTCAATTGTTACATTGAGTGCCCTAAGTGAAATTGCAATGTTTTGGGATTTTTTTGGGTCAAGAACGCGGTTTTCTTGGCTCATGGGTGATGGTAGAATCGGGCGGCTTGTGGCGGGTGTTTGGTTTGAATTACTTGAATTTGGTGTCTTTACAATGAATAATGTCTCGATCATTTCTTCGTTTAACCTGAAATTAAGAACCATAAATTGTAAATAAAACGGTTTTTATTGAGAAAGATCAAATTTTTATGAGAAATTTGATATCTTACTTAAACGAGCTCGTTTTGAGTTGATCCCACACCATTTCTCGATCGGAGCTTGTTCTTACTTTATCCCAGTGAAGTGGTTTTAATTTTGGTTTTGGGGTTTCAACATTTTCTTGATTTTCTGGCAACATTTCAATCGGAGAAACTAGTGGTTGGTCGTTAATTAGAGGTATGGGTCTTGCTGGAGTGATTAATACCGGCGGCTTAGTCGGTGGTGTTTTCGGGCTTGAATTTTCCCAGTGTTTCGGTGGCGGCGGGGGTGGCGGTGGCGGAATTCCAGCTGCCGGAGGAGGTGAGTTCCGATCACTTGAGGAATCTGATAATCTGGGTGAAGATTCTACACTGTCTTTGCTTAATCCGATATGTAGTGACGGGATTACCAGAGGCTGTGGCGGAGGCGGCGGAGGTGGAGGAGGAGCTGAGCGGGACGGCGCCGGAGCAGTTTGAATTGCAAAAAGGTCCGGCGATTTTGGGTGTGATCTAATTGGACTTAAACTAACCGGCGGTGAAATACTTAACGAAACTGACCTAACCGGAGAACCCGAACTCGAAGATGAACATGATGACGAACCCGACCCGATTATCGTCCGGGTTTTATAACCGGACCGGGAACCGGATCTTCCAATCGAGCCTCTAGGAGAATAAAATTCTTCAAATTCTTCATCTTTAGAAGATTCAACATCCCCATTATCAAAATTATTATTCCTGAGATTGCTTTGACTCCGTACTCCGACACTACCTAGCGGCGGCAACGGGCGGAGCTCCGGCGAATCCAATTTTCGTAAATTTGAGTCAACAGCTACGCGATTTTCAATTCCACTTGCATTCATAGCATTAATTCCACCGTGAGAACTACTAACAAGCGTACCAAGGTATAAAAATTCCGCGCTACTTTGCGACGGCCGGTTGAGCTTCGGAATCCGATTAATATCACTATCACTACCTCCACTACCGCCGCCGGCACCGCCACGATTATTAACATTACAGTTAGCAACTACTCTACTACTATTGTCAGATCTATGTGTTTTTTCTTCACTAAAAGATCTAGAATCGTAATCAGACCTTCTCCGCTTCTGAATCCGTAAATAAACAACGATTGCAACAACAATGGCGGCAGCAATCACGAGAGTAACCGCCGTAGCAATTAGTTTTGACGAAACCGGTTTCGATTTCGGAGAATTAGGTAAACTGAGGGAGGAAATGTTCGCCGGGAAGGAAGCAGATGGAGTCGCCGGCGGAGGAGGCGGTGGTGATGGAATATCCGGGAAGAACGGCCGGTCTTCAGGTGGAGATGCGTTGGTTGTAAACGGTACATTAGATGACGATGGAGGTGAGTCCAGCGGGAAGAACGGTTGGTGGAGCGTCCGGCGGTTGTGGACTCTGGCGACGGCGGTGGAGTTTGTACATGTTGAGACAAAAAAGGAGATGAGAATGAAGAAGAAGAATGGGGGTTTCATCGGTGGGTTTTGATTGAGTAAATGTGGGGCTTGTTTATTTGTTGAAATTCAGATTCATGAGTGTGTGTAAATGATTTTGCAGTAATTTGTTGAAGGTGAAAGAAGGTTGCAGGTGGTGTGTGTGTGTGTGTGAGATTTAGGTAATTGGCAGTGGCAGACATGTTTTGTTAGACTAAAGAAGAATAATCAATTATTATTTCAACAATAATGTACAACTAACAGTGTAAACAACTCAAAAAATATTTTATATCGACTCAATTTCAATTTTAAAGCAACAAAAAAAACCATACAGTGTACATTTGTTTAAGAATACATTTCAACTCACACATCATAATAACCAATCCAAAATAATGATTTAGATTTGATTTTAAGATAACCGACACTTTCAGTTAGGTTTCTAGTGTGCCCAAAAAACCAAACAATATTAATCGATTCTGATTACTAAATTCAGTTATAAATTGTTAACCAAATTGTTGATCAAACGTCTCTTAAAAATATAATTATGATAAACTATTTTTATAATGATACACCCTTTTTATGGTATTATTGCAAATTATTCCTACAAAATTACACTATAAATTTTACTGTTTTTGAATGGCACATTCTATTTATCAAATAAAGGGACTAAAATGTTAACTTTTGAACTTTTGGTAGTGGTGGTCTCCACCCAAAAGGTAGAATTCTAGAAAAAGAAAAGGCACAAAAGTATGAGCGCCTATACTACGGAAAATTATAAGAATAAATTTGTCTTTTAATGCGATTTTGCTTATACATAATTCAGGTAGAAAATTTCAAACTTAAACATTAAGGTTATATTAAAAAGTTTGCCCCTTTTGACCTTAAAATGCGGACATAAAGGTATTTTTCTTAGCCTCAAATCCATGATCATGTAGCTATTTGAATTTCTAAAAAGCAATCATAATTTTTTAATAACGTTAAAAAATAGCATGGCATGATTCATGTAGATCAGTGCTACTCCTCTTTCTTATCTTCATTTTATCTGCTTTATAAAAATTATAATTAATTGTCTACTTTTATGTCAAAATTATATATCTGTATCCTATCATCTATACGAATGCCAATCACCGACTGAACGGTAGCGTGAATCACGGTTTTCCGATTTCTTTCAAGGTTTATTTTGGTTTTGGACCAAAGAAGAAGGAGGAAAATTAGATCTTTTTACGTAAAGTCCAACCGTCATTAACATTATTTTCGGTTCATCGTCTTCTAAAAAACCTCATATTCAGGTTAGCAAAAAAAATTTGGATAAATGGATTGTAACACTTACGAGCACAAAGTATGTGAGTTTGTTAAAGTCAAAATGTTTCTATAACATGACTTCTATTACCTACCCAAGAATGCTTTCTTATTTAATATTCATATAACATCTTTTGAGATTCATAGAACACCTCAAACCAATCATAATTTTTTTACGAAGGAGATTTTTTGCTTTAACCAACTTTAAACCCATGCCGCCTAAGCTTTTGGCGCCATGCCTAGTGTCGTTTGATGAGCTTTGGCACCACCAAATTACAAATCAATTATCATAAAAAAATAAAAAAATAAATAACTATTCTAAAACAGGGACGTCTTCGAGATTTCGATGGTCTTGTTCAAATAGACGAAAATTGACCCCCTAAGTACAAATTTTATATAAAAATCTAGATTTTCTAATTTCTTTCTAATAAATTATTAAGTCGGCTTGAATTTTAAGATTATATATATAAGATATATATAAAAATTGGGCCCCTACAAAATATGGGTCATGTGCGGCTGCACCTCCTCAAAGACACCCCTGTTCTAAAAGTATCCATATTTATATCAAGCTCCCCGAGTGGTCAAGTGTTGCTCGCAATGTACACAATTAATCGTTGTCGTGAACGTTTCTAAACATTCTGCTGATCATCTAGTAAATGTTTACTTTATAAAGGGATTGAACTCGTAACCTCTAGGAAATCGTTTTGATCAAAGTAATAATCTAATTTTCATTAAAAAAATAATCAAAAAGACCATAAGAATTTGAACATATTTAATGTGGACTTTCCCGACATGTACTTGACATGAATGTTGACTATCCTGAAATCAAACAGCATATTTATCATCCTACAAAAGAATCCCTAGATACAGAAATCTGCATTTATATAATCGACGAAAAGAATAATTAAGAATCATTTATTCTGTTTGTCTATTAACCAATAGCCTATAGGATCATATCAAATCACAAACCATAACCGATTGCTAATTCCATCTATGAAAAACATTTTTCAAAATTTAAATAGCACATCTAATAAAAGAATGTTACACTGTCAAAAAGGTTCATATCTAGTAAGTGACGAATTTACAAAGTCTAAGAAACTTACCTAAGCATTAAAAATACAAAAATAAAAAAATAATTAAAAAATAAAAAAAAAATCTTACAAACATTTTGTTCTTTCCAAAATGGGAAACTTAATCTACATATAACCCGAAGTAATGGTGGTTTAAAATCAATTAAAGATTAATATAATATCAAATGTGACACTAAACTACAAGAACGGGTCAACGTTTTGAATATATGAATGAAAGCACATCTATGATACAAACTCAAACAAGTGTTCTTGGACCTTTTTAGTTAGTCAAGGGACTGTTCTGCTAAACAAAAAACAAAACAAAAAAACTTGTATTAATGGATAGAATTGACATTAAGTTTTAAGAGCAAATGTAACTAAATAGCAATATATTTTAGGCGATTGTCTGTTTTGGTGATTACATGTTTTCACGTTGGGCCTACTTTGGTAATAAAAGTTTTTTTTTTCACCATCTGTTAATTAAAAAAAGTTCTTTTGGCCGTATGTAGTTATTATTTTGTAAAAAATTTAATGATTTAATTACCAAAGTGGGCCAGCTCAAAAACTTGTAATTACCAAAACAAATAACCGTCACTATTACATATGTTTTTATGGTAAAAGTTTGGTACCTCGAGTAATTTGACTAGAGTATGTAATATGAGGAAAAACAACACTACAAGTATATACCACATGCCATATTCAAGTTGCTATCTTTATTGCCCCTATCTCATCTATCTTTGAGCTTTTATGCTGTAAAATTAAAATGACAATTTAATGGAAAAATAATAAAATTAGTAAAAAAAAGATAAAGAAATTGTTTGAATGCATCCAATTTACCTTACTTTTCTTCTGCCTGTGAATGTCATTAACATCTTCATTCCCATCATGCTTCCTTTTCTGAAACCATGACACCACTAATTACTTATAAACGAGCCGATTTGGGTTATATTTTATCTCTGATTGAAATAGTAAAATTTAAATATAATTATATAAATTTTAGAGAAGCAAAGTGATACAAGTATCTAACCTTGTCATGGTGACTAGTTTTATCCTTCTTTTTGTCTTTTTCCTTATCTTTACTTCGATCTTTATGCCTATGTTTGTGTTTTTTATCCTTATCTTTGTCTTTATCCTTATGTTTTTTATGCTTCTTTTCTTTGTCTTTCGACTCACTTCGTGATTTTCCAGCTATAGTAGCTATTCCCTTCTCAGACTGTCAACAATACAAGCCATGTAAATGTCAACCGTTCAAATACACATTTTGACCCGTTACTAAAATTACCCAACAAAATCAAAAAATAAACAAAGTCAACTTCTTACAGATGGCAAGTCAACAGGTGCAGTCTCCCTGAGCTGAAAGGCTTCCATGAGGTCATTAAGATCAAACGGTTGAATACGTGTATTTGTGTCTCTAGAAAAAGACGTATTGTGAATAAGTTGATCCAATTGCATTCCTTCACCTTTTCTGATTTCTGTATCTCCAACAACGTGATGAAGATAATGTGTATCTGAAATTGATAAAGGGAGTGATTTCTTGCAGAAGAAGTCATAGTGTGGTAACAATTTATAGTAATTTATAAGATCCACAGAGCCCGTGAGTTCCCTTGGTCCTAGATTACAGAAAAGCAATAAAAAAATGAGAAAAAAAGGATATAAAATCCAACTTTATTACATCCAGAAAACAAAAATAGAAATAAAATACTAATGAGCGGGTCGGGTCGGGTCAGATCATTTGAAGTTTATGGGTTACCTTTTCCAAACTTGTTGCTTTCAGGATCCATCAATCAGTGTCACGTATGAGGATATACCATTATCACCTGACAACTTTTAGGATGAACTGTAAACTGTCTTCACCCCTGACCAATGATTTAGAAAATAAACACACACGTAGATATAGGTATGTAATATATTCATAAATTAGCCTCAAGAATTCTGGGATATAACAGTAAATTTATAAAATAGAAACTGATATAACAGTAGATAGATATATAATAAACACAAGTAACCCAAAGACAAAATTGGTCAAAATGCAGAATTTAAGTTGTTAAACCATCTAATGAAGAAATTAGATCGAATTAAAATGGTGTGGCCAAGAAAAATGTATGTCGAAACATGAAAATTAGGTCAGAAATGTGTGTCAAAACACGCATTAGTCATGAGTCACAAAGTCACACAAAAAAGCTACAAAGAATAATAATAGAAAGCTACAGTTTCCCTAAGTTCCCAATATGGAAAAGCAACCCTAAAAGAGAAAACATCACAAATAACCAATTTCCGAATCTTATGATCTATCAATTGAACACCATAAAGTCAAAATCATATTCCTTTGACTTCTAGAATCTAACCCAACATTCAATTCAGTAAGCTCCAATTTCAAATCGACAACACTGATTTAACTAGTTCTTAAAGTAATTCGCTCATTGCAACACCAGATTCAATACTTAAATCACTAAATTGTACTGAAGTTTCTGCTTTAATTCGTAGGTTAGCATGAGATTGAAGTTGATCTCTTAGTGTATCGAAACAATTGATTTCAGCTACTATAACTGTATTTGTAAAAGATTGTAATGCAGAGAGGTCAAATTACCTGATTTGGAAGATGTAGAGCTCGAAATTCGATTAACTTGCGTCTAAATTTTGCGTGAATTATGAAATCTTAGGGCTTTTTTTGGGTGTTTGTCGTCGTTTTCCAGTTTAACCGAAATAAACCCTAATACGTGTCGAGACAGTTGAAAAAGGATGGTGTTCTGTGGCAGCAATTAACGAGGGACTAAATATACTCAGATGACTAACCCCAAGGGGCTAGTTAGATTAGAATATTGTCTTATAGTTCCTCATTTAAAATAAGTGATACACTTTTTATATTTAGATGTATCAAAATAAGTGATATAATTTGAAAATTTAATTTATTTGATAAAAAGTAATGGGCTCCACATCCACTAACTACCGACTTTAATAAAGTGAAATGACCTCTTTACCCTTACTTTTACTTTTAAACATCAATAACTTTACTTTTTTCAAAGATTGTGGGACCAATCCCCACTAACCATCCAATTAATCTAATTTAACTCTCATTATAATCTTTTGCCTCAAAAAACGTGAAATCAACAATGTATCACTTATTTTAAATCGGAGGAAGTATATTTTTATTTTAAAATACTATATTATTTTCTACTAAATATTATTTATTAACGTATCTTTAATAAAAATTTAGTATTAAAATAATATCAGTTTTTTACATATAACTGTAATGCATTACTAGTTTAACTCTCATGGTTGTATAATTTAGAAAGAAACAAAGGAAATATCTGATTGAGTAGGTTTTATTATCTAAATAATACTTCCTCCGTCCTATAAAAAACTTCTCATTTAACTTTTGCACAAGTTTTTAGGTGATAGTTAGTGATAAGGTCATTGATAATACTTTTGATTAAAATATAAGGTTAGATTGGAGAGAGAAAGATAGTTAGTGGATATTAATGGTGGAGTTTTTAAAAATAATAGTTTTTTATTGTGTGGAGCCCATCAAATATTGAAAATGAGAAGTTTTTTGTGGGATAAAAATTTAGAATGAAATGAAAAAAAATATTATGGGACGGGGGGAGTACTGACTATAAACTATTACTTTTGTGAATATATTTAAAAAAAACATTATATGTTTAAATTTAGTGCATATTAACCATAAAAAAACCCTCCTAAAGGTAAAATTGTTATTTATTTTCCTTTTTCTTCAATTAATAAACACAAAAATAATATTCTTTTGCCATGGTAAATAACAAAAGAAAAATGAAAAAGAAAAAAATATAACAAAAAGGTTTTATAAAAATATTTTATTTTATAGTAAATTACATGAATAGTCTTGTGGTTTACTTAAAATTATATCTATAGTTTTTTCTATTTTAAAAATTACAGTAACAATCTTTTTACATCAACAATATAATAGATGGTTAAAGAATTAAGTCCCTTGTGTGCTTGGCATGTAATTGTATAATTTTCTTCATTAAAGGATCTTTAAGCTAGCGATAAAGTAATGTGATTAGGGATTCAAATTTCAGTGTAGACAAAAATATATATTTTTCTTATAAAATATATATTATTTAAAAATAGATTGATATTTACCATTATAAAATAGGGTAAATTATAGTTTTTGTCCCTGACCTTTGCCCGATTCGGGGTTTTTGTCCCTAAACTTTTTTCTTCCGTTTTTTGTCCTTTAAGTTTTTAAAATTCTGCATATTTGTCCTTCCGTCTATTTTTGGCCGTTAACTGACGAAAAATGAAAGGCATGTGAGGGCATTTTGGTCATTTTCACCATTCTTCATCTTCTTCATATTCTGAAATGTTTCAATCTTGGATCTACAACTTAATTTATCTAAGAAAACCCTAATCGCAGATCTTCCATAAATCAAGGTTCTCACTCCAAAACTCTTAAAAAACGAACTTGTCAGAGAAGACGACCTACCGGAGAACACCATCTGAGCTCCACCGCCTCCGGCGAGATCGTCACCGCCACCTGAGAGATCTGCGATGGGAGAGATCTGCGATGGGAGCTGTAGCTTCGTAACTTAAGCTTCGTAACCACGACTTTGCGAGATATACGATGGGAGAGATCTGCGATGAGATCTGCACTTGATGTTTACTGCGCTTGATGCGATGAGATCACCACTGTCACTAACCTCTGCCGGAGAAGATGAAGTTATGCGGTGGTCTACAAATCTGGATTCTACAAATCTGGTCTACAAATATGAACTAATTTAGAGAAAAACCTTCAAAAAAGTCTTCACCGTCACTAACCTCCGCCATCACCATACGTTTTTTGCTTCATTCGTTTTTTTCTGGGTTTTGATTGTGGTGATTTTGTTTTCGACTACAACGACTGAATCTTCTTGGAGATTTAGGGTTTTTTTTCTGGGTTTTGATTGTGATGATTTTTTTCTGGGTTTTGAAGTTTTGAAGATTTTGAAGATTTGAAGATCTGCAGATTTGTTAAAAAGGGGGATTTTGAAGTTTTGAAGATTTGTTGCAGATCTTCGAAGATGAATAAAAAAATGTCAAAATAAAAAGAAAAAGATTAAAATAGGGGTAATTTGGGTAATTAGACAAAAAAATCGTCACTTAAAGGCTAAAAATAGACGGAAGGACAAATATGCAGAATTTTAAAAACATAAAAGACAAAAAAACGGAAGAAAAAAGTTTAGGGACAAAAATCCCGAATCGGGCAAAGATCACGGATAAAAATTATAATTTACCCTATAAAATATATATTTTTCTTTCTACATTTCATATCAATACAAAAATCCTTTTTTATATATCTTTTTTATCTTTATTCTTTACCCCATAAACATATTCTCTGGATCTGCCCCTGCTTCAACTAGCGGTCAATCAATCGTTCGTCCCCTTTACGAATTTGGCCGCTACTTCTCCGGCGTTTTTCGCATCTTCATCGGTTTATCGAACGTCTGTATAGCAAAGGTACAGCTTCCACTGATCTCTTACGAATCCGAACTTATAACTTTGTCGATGAAACCCTAATTTTGCTTCCTTGTAGCCCTAGTCATCTCGTTTATTTCCTGATGGGATTATTACGCTTTTTGTTCTTATACTTTAGAATCGGCGATTGCTAAACATTACAGTTTTTATGATCCGTGCTTATCTTATGTTCATTTAATTTGAGAATATGAAATTTATCGTCATACTTGAGTAATTCATGTTTTTAACCTAATCACAGGACTATAAAGTGAAATGAAATACGGATTAAACCTAAGAGGACCTGCTTCCCAACAAAAAAAGCAACCTACAAGACCTCCTCGCCCTACTGCACCTGGTTTTGGTGATGATGATGAAGATGATATTGAGAGAGAAATTTCTCGGCAAGCCAGCAAGAACAAAGCTCGCAAGGAAGTAAGTCACAGCCATGAAAACATAAATTTCTGTTTTTTCAATTAATTTTTATTTAATTACACTTTAATTACCATTATGTTTAGGTAGAAGAGCAACATAAGAAAGCCCTAGCTGAGGATCCATCAGTGTTTGATTATGATGGTGTATATGATGAGATGAAGGAGAAAGCAGTTCGTCCTGTTGCACAGGATAAACAAGAAAGAAAGGTATCATTAATTATATATAAATTGTTTTTAAAAATTGGACAAATTAGGGTTTGTGAGATACTGAGATCAACCTGACCCGACCCGACCCGTTTTGACCATAATGATCTGTTTACCCTTGTTACAGCCAAGATATATTCAAGCATTGATTGACAAAGCAAAAGTGAGAGAGAGAGAACATGAGATAATATATGAGAGGAAGCTTGCTAAAGAAAGGAGTAAAGAAGACCATCTTTTTGCTGACAAGGACAAGTTTGTTACAGGGGCCTACAAAAGGAAACTTGCAGAACAAGCAAAGTGGTTGGAGGAAGAACGGTTGCGTCAACTCAGGGAGGAAAAAGAAGATGTAAGTTGTACTTTTCTTTTAGTGTCCTTTAATTTGGTGGAAAATATAATTTATGTGATGGAAAATATGTATTCTTCTGATTAAATTGGCATTTTGGTGCAACAGATCACTAAAAAGGGCGGTGATATGAGCGAATTCTACTTCAGTTTATCAAAAAACGTTGCTTTTGGGGCAAGAGATGGTGAGTCAACATATACCAACAAGCACAAACAAGAGCCGAAGATTCACATGTCAGAAGAAAGTCAACCAACAAAGGTGGAGTCAACGAGTGTTGAAGAAGAAAAAAACCATGGTGAAACATCTGCAGCATCTAATGAAAAATCTGAAATTGTTGAAGCAAAACCTGTTGTTGATTATGGGAAACAAGAAGTGGTTAAGGATGATTCCCTGAAACAAGAATCTGGAACCGAAAGTATGTCAGCTCAACAGCAAACAGATCATCATAAAAGAAACCAAGATGCTTTGGCTGCTGCAAAAGAACGGTTTCTTGCACGAAAGAAGACAAAAGTGAATGTTTGATTAAATGATTAATGTAATACAATATTTTGTAGTGTTCACAATAACATTTATCTTTCTACTTGTTATTGGTTCTCTTAAAGTATTAAACTTGAGATACATGTGTAGTGCTTGAGATACTTTTGATTCCTAATTACCAAACAGCCCCTTAGACAATGAGTAGTGCTTAACGGGAAAAACCCCACTTCATCCAAGTAGAAAAACAATGCTTTGATAAGTGTTCTGGTAAATCAACCTGCAAAATTTCATAATCATCAAAAAAATGTTGTTTTAATTGTAATCAGAGCATAATTTCACAAAGAATTCTAAGGTTAATGAACTTACACAGCTCCATGAAGTTGAATACCCATCAGTAGACAACAACCAATAACTTCTCTTTGATTCAAAATCCATCCCATTATCCAACAAATCCAAATCATAACTATCATCATCAAAACCCGAATTTCTTCTTCTCTTCTTTCTATCTTTCCATTTCTTCTTTCTTCTCGATTTTGAGCCCGAATCACTATCATCTGACAACCCGTTATTATTCAACAACAATTCATGCTTGCCCGAATGACGAAAACTAACTCCATTGCTGTTAAATAAAGATTCCCAATCTTCCTGAGGCCCGTATTGTTCTGACAAGAAGAAATGAAGAGCCCAAGATTGTAACCCTAATAATTTAATCGAATTAATCTTCTTTTTCTTCAGGATTTCTTTAATTATCGGGACTAAAGCATCTGGATTTTTTGGTAAATTGCAAATCTTCTGCACAATGTTCTTGATTTTTGTTTTTTCCTCGGTATATTCGTCTTCTTGTAAAATTTGCACTAAATTACGCCCTCGGTTTATAACCGAATTCAATAAAAGCAGCTCATCGATTGAATCTGAATCAATAAATCTTGAAAGTATGATCTCCAGATAGTGACACGTGTCACCAAAATATCTAAATTCGGGATCCGGGTCGAGTTTTTTCTTAAACAAATCAAGAAAAAGAATTAATTCCTTTTCGTTAAGTATAATTAAAAGGTGCAAACATAACGATGAAAATGGTTCATCGGTTAAAAACTCGTTAACAACTTCCCATATCTCCTCCATATCTTCTTTATACATTAATCTCAAAAACATATTAATAAAAAAATTTAAATCAAGAAACAAAATTTCACCGTCTTTTAACGTGTCAGCAAACTCGTGAGAAGACCAAAATTCGGGCACGTTTTCAAGAAAATTTTCGACAGTTAGTTCGACATCAAGATCGAGAAAATAATGAGGTTTTGTTGCAACCATTGCAGGTGATTGCCCGTGTTTTCCTTTCCATTCGAGTTCTTCCCAACAAATATCACGGTTTACAAAAGCAAATTGGGATAATGCTTTTGCTCCCTTTTTATGCTCAATATCGCTAGTGCCAGAAAAATTTGAGAACCAATGCAAAATACGTCTTGAATTTCCTATTTGATTAATAATTTACCACATGTTAATCCATAATTTCATATTAATTAAAAGAGTAAATTACAGAAGTTCTCCATGTGGTCTTTCAAATTCTATGACTTTGTCCCTTTACTTCTAATTTCACTTTTTTTTGTCCTTGTACTATTTAATTTCGTGCTTTTTGTCCCTGTGGTTCTCAAATTTCATTATTTTTGTCCTTTGACCAAAAATGACCAAAATGCCGTTACATATATTTTTCTATTTTTTTTTTTTTTAACCACAAGGGTGGGCGCGGTTGGTAAGACTTGGGCCTCCTATGTGGGAGGTCCCGGGTTCAAACCCCGTGAAACCCCCCTTGTGGCCACCAGCCTCCGTTGAAACGTGGGTCCCCCTCTGTGCTGAAAATGCTGGGTCTCGTATATCGAGCCCAAGCAGAGGTGTGGATATCATTGTTAGGTGATTTGCCGGGGAATGCACCTGTTGCTGGGTCGGGTGTCCGGTCACAATATGTGGCCAGTGTCAGTGGTACACTCCTTTACCATTTTTTTTATATTTTTCTGATTTTTTAATCATTTTAATTATCTATTTTTCTTTTCTTATAAGGGTATTTTGGTCATTTTAAGTCCAAAATGGACAGGAAAATATGAAATTTGAAGACCACATGGACAAGAATCACTAAAATAAAAACTATATGGACAAAAAATGAAATTAAAAGTACAAGGACAAAATCATCGAATTTGAAAGAACACAGGGACAATTTTTTTAATTTACTCTAGTTAAAAATATTATTAAAAAATTAAAAATAAAAATCTAACTAAATTACCTCTAAAAAAGTCCTCTAGCATGTCGCTTTTTTTAGCTAGAATAGACCCTGCTTTTTTCGGCTGTTTTTCAAACAACATTTGCAAAAGTTGCGCTGCTATTTCCCTCTTTTGTGAGCTAGTTTTTAGTAATTTCACAAACAGGTCACGTTTTTTACGGTTAGATAGAGAATTTATAACTGAAATATCTTTGCAAAGCCATAACCGTGCCTCTGATCGAATTTGAGATGCAATTAGTAACTGGAGTACGGATTCTAGGTCATTCAAGAGATGTATTCCTTGTTTAACAGAATCATCATCACCTTCATCATAACTCCAATCGGGTTCAGAAATAAATAAATGAACCATTTATGTCAGTTGTATGCCAAAATTTAGTATGCAGACCCCTGTAACAGATGAAAGAATCTAACTCAATGTAATTCATAGGTATAAATAGCATTCAATCATATTCTCATTACCATCATACCATCCTGAACTAACTAAATAACTGCTTTTGTTGACTTTATTGGACTTTCCTCCTCATGACAAATCAATTGGTGAGCTAATGATTAAAATAAGAACCAAATTCCTTATTCCCTAACCAATATGCTTCAAAAGTGGATTTGAAATTTTGATAGAGATGAAAGTATTTTTCTGTTTTTCTCAAGTTTAAAGTACCTAGCTCTAGCTGAGTCAATAATCAAAACTGTATAAACTATAAACTATCAAACATTAATCGAAAAACAGTAAGCTACAGTAAAAATTATGGAACAATAACAGAAGTATGTGTGAAACTGAATTTAAAAACTTAACAATTTCATCAAAATATGGTGCTAATTGACGATAATCAAGTAAGAGATGAATGTCTTATTACCTAAAAATCTGATTGCACCAAAAAATAATAACCTAACCTGATAGCCTATGCATACAATTAAGACTCGCACGAACACGTAAGCACATACAAACACGATAGAGATGGAGAAAGAGAAAGAACGTACCAGAAATCGGAGAGCGTGTTGCCGCCGGAGACGATGAACGGAGAGCGAGGATTCAATTTTGAGCCCTCGTTCCGATTACAACTTTTCACTTTCGGTTTGGATGAAATTTAAAATAGGACCTTTAACTTCGTGAGACTGTTAACTATTATCCTTTCAGTCCCTGTGTTTTTTACACAGCACAATCAAAACTTTTCTTCATTGAAGTATTAAATTTGTATTTACATTTATGCGTATATTTCACATATGGAGATGTAAGACAACATTCTACGTATCTAAGTGTCAGGTTTTTGGCTTAGCAATATTAGAATGTTCGTTACTAATAAAACAAAATTCAATTCTAAATCCTGATAATTTCATTTTCAAAACTTATGAACTTATTAGTAAGCTCGGTACGGTGAGGTTAAAGCCACACAAAAGCTAATTTTGTGGCGCCTAATCCCGCCAAGCGACACTAGTGATGGCGCTAAAGACTCTAGTGCCATCAGTTTAACGCACGTTAAAGCAATAAAAAAATTGTAATTGGTTTGAATATTTTTCTTGTATGTCATAAATGAATATTATAAAAATATTAAATGAAATAATGTAATTTTGAGAGTATTAAAACAGTGTTAAGTAAACAAAAATGTTTGGATCATAATTTGACCTTATTGACTTGAATACCAATCAGAGCAACCATTTTGGCTTCTACTAAATTTGATCTCTTTTTGATTTTATAGTGAGTTAACGCACTTTGTGTAAAATTATATGGACTATATTTTACATTTCTAATTTTTTCACATACATAAAAGAATAATCACTTGTCAATTTGTTTTATTGAAAAATATAACTATTGAGCGTGTATTTAAAACCAAACAAGATCAACTAATACCTTAACAAAACAACTTTCAAACAAAAATATTTCAAGACAACAAAAAACTAGCATCAACTCAGAAACAATCAAACAAGTTCAACACATTAAAATTTCTCAAAGATGCTAAGATAAGGTTCTGGTATTTGATTCTTCTAAACAAAACAAAATTAAACTTTAGTCTCATCGACCTAAAAACATAACAAAAAAAAACTCCTCACTCATCATCTTCATCTGAATCATCATCATTGCCACCAGCAGCAGCATTTAAAGCATTTAACCTCTCAATAAGCTTTTGCTTCCTCTCATCGTAAGTAAGCTTCTTGAGGTTGTATCTAAATAATACACAATACAAAATTAATTAATATCTGATATATAAATAAATGTAATAAAAAAATTATTTTTTTTATTATTATTATTATTACCTCTTGTGCTCCTTTGGTTGTTGTTTTTCAGTTTTCTTGGGGTTGGGGTCAGCTCGAATAGCAGCATGAACCTTTTTGTAAAGCTCTTCAATGTTATCGGGCTCAACACCAGCCTTGATGTAATCAGCAAAATGAGTCTGGTACTTTTCAGGCTCATCTTCCATCAAAGACTATTTTCATAGGATAAAAAATAATTATTTAAAAATAATCATTTGAATAAAAAAAAAATAAATAAAATAAAAATTGAATAAATAAAAGACGCACGTTCATGTAAGCAGCAACGTGACCACCATAAATGTACTTGCGGTGAACTTCAGCATCAAGGCTTTTCCCGTCCTTGTTAAAACCAGCAAATCTCTTTTCACTGTGGGGGATGTCAAGTCCACCATCCAAAGCTCCCTATAAATTATAAATTAATTTAATATATATTTACAAATTATATAAAATGTGAAAAGATTTTTTTTAATTAAAAATTAATGAAAAATGAACCTTTAGGGCACCAAAAACACGGTTTCCAGTGGTTGTTCTTAGAAGACCAACATCAAGAAGTGCACGGAATGGCCTCCTGCTTTCTGCAGGTTCGACAGAATAATCTTCACCGGTAGCCTGAAAAATTAATAATTTCATCAGAAAAATGTATGTAAAATATATATATATATATATATATATATATATATATAAAATGGAATTATTTGGAACAAATTAATAATACCTCAACATTTCCTTGGTATTCTTCATCCATTTCGAGTTTCTTCAAAACACGACGAGCCAATAGGAGACCGGTACAATAGGCTACAATTATATATTGTTATATAAGAGGTTAACTTTGTGTAAATTTTATAAAAGAAGTAATAAAGTGGGATTATGAAATTGTTTATTTTATGGAAAACAAACCTGCAGCATAGTTGGTGAGCCCAACTTTGAGACCATAGTGAGGGAGTTCATGAGCATAAGCTGATGCAAGAACCATGTCCCCAGCAATGGTTGCAGAAATGACTTGTGCAGTTATATCCTTGTTGGTCTAATAAAATTGTTAAGGAAAATATGTATAAAAATAAAAATGTTTTTTATGGAAAAAAACACTTTGTTATGAACAGTCAAAATAAAATAAGTCAAACACATAATGCATAGGATACAAATCGCACAACATATCGGAACTTTGGTGTGTTGTACTTATTTTTGTCCTGGTTGATCAACCGGATCCTAGCACGGTAATCGGTCTTTCCCTCTGCAATAATGAACCAAAACAGTATAAACAGGTAAATATACAAGTTTATTTAAAAAAAAATAAGAGAGATGAAAATGCAAAAATTGCAAAAATGATAAAAAAAAAAATTGAAAAAAGCAAAAGATACCTCTCCTTCTCTTGAACTTGACTTGAAACCTCTTGAAGTAAGACCTTGACTTCTGGGCGACGAACCCCTTGAAGAACAAACATAAAAAATAGTAATTTTGTCAGAACAAAATTCTGTATGTCAATAAGTTTATGAAAAATTATATCTATTAAACGGGTTTTCATTGCTCTTACAGATCTAACTACCTAACATTTATGCAAAATGAGTAATCAATGAACTCCAGAATCATAGTTTTCTTCAAAAACATTTTAACATGTACAATTGACAACTAACATATATAGACGCAATAATAGAAGCTACAAGCTCACAAAGCTAAAATCAGTTTCAAAACTTTCAGATAGCTTAAAACCATCAGAATCAAACGTAAAGCCCTGCTTAACGCTAAAATCCATAGGTTTCGCACTACATAAGATTGAACACATAAACAACAGAATTTAACACTATAGAATCAAATCAGAATCCAAAAATGCAACGACAGACAACACGAAACAGCTGAAATTGACTTAAAATCAATGCACACAGATGAAACAACAAACAGCAGAACGATTTATCATCAGCATAACTTGATTAATTCGTAATCAGAAGGAGAGTTTAGACAATTACCATCGCTGATCTTCGACGAGCTGCGGTTGAGGTGAGATTACGGAGGCAGTGAAGAATGAATGAAGGCGTTCTCATATAACAAAAACCCTAGGGTCCTGAAGGCGTGATAATGGGCCTTATATTGGGCTTTAGTTTTGTTTTGAGATGGCCCATAATGAGACTGCATCCAGCCCGTTAGTTGCTAGTGGTTAAGAGATTATCTATTGATTTGTATTCGAATTGAGAGGTGATGCATAAATTGCAAAATCACTTCATTAATACATATGGTACAGCATAATATATGTGTAATTATGGTGTGCGGTTCACCTCTTATAAAAATTCTTTTTTTTAACATGTGTAGTTTGAATGTTATGAATACTTGTATCATAATTGAAAATAACGGTTAAAAATATGTTGTACTATATATATGTGTGAATACAATACAAAGCAGCATACTTTTTACCTACACTTACTGATGCAGGTTCAACTGTAGAGGAATGAGCTCTTCTGTTTATGAAGGTTTAAGATCGCATGAGTAAAAGACTTGCGTTAAAATGAGCATAATTTGGGCTACGAGTGTCCGTTCAGGCCCACGATCATCAAATCAATTATTGCATCGAGGAGAACATGGTGGTACACTAGTGATTTGCGGAACTTTCGGGCCCAAAACCGTTGCGTTAAAAAATTTATATCTATTTTAAAGTTTCATTGAGATGCTGAATCAACAATAATTACAATAATCTAGTATAGGTGTGAATTAACAAGTTCAATTTGTATTTATATTATTTTTAATCTACATCACTTATAGATAGGGGCACATGATATTAAGCACCCGATTCTCCATCCTTATCCGAAATCCCCACAATCAATCCCTACCCCTAATGGGTGACCGGGTTTTTTTTACTCTCTTATCTCAAATGAACTTAATTATATAAACTCTTAACAAAAATAGCAAAACTACTCATAATACATGTTCATGTGATTTATGGTTAGGTTAATTACAATATTTGATGAAATAGAACAACGTAGCGAATGTTTAATCATTCATTGTCTAACGTTCAGTAGTCATTGCAAGAACAAGCCGTTTAAAAGAACAATCAAAACAAATCGTTATTTATTGTTTGGAATTTATAAAATACTTGTAGGCTTATAGCATAGTAATATAAAATGTTTGAAATATTTTTTACTGGCTAATTATTAGTTTGAATTTCGATATGAACAGAATAATGATGTAAATTAAAATTTTGAGTAGTTTTGAGGGTTTGTGTTGTCCTCTATTAAAAAAACATAATTTGAATTTATGTGTAGAGAAATTTACTAAGGTGAGTTATATACACGTTTAAGTATTTTTTTTATATATTTAAAATAAAATAGTTTTGATATATTTATGATGATGATGATATTACATACCTGTCGAATAAATTTTACGAGTATTTATTTATTCATTTATACTATTATGTTGTCATATTTATTTATATTTACGTGCACTTTTATACAAAATACTTTTTCTTTAATTTTTATGTTATGAAGTTAGAGAAAATAAAACAAAATTTAGACTTCGACAATTGTATCGTTATTTTTATGTAGGAGTAATTTTCCGATCATAATTCCACATCATCTCACTTTTAAATGGAATTTAGTAGATAAATTAAGACTATCCCTACCCCACATTTTATTTCCTTTAAAACTTGGAAACTCAATGTTTTTCGTATCTTCTTTCTGTTTTTCATCATTTTATATCTTTTATTTTTTGGGAATATAGTGTAAATTTTCAAACATATCTCTACTACGAATAAAGTTTGACGTTAAATTTAAACAAGTTTGATTTTACAATTTTGTCATTTAACATTTACAAATGCAGCATCCATTTATATTTTATAAGGACCCGCTAATGTAAATTCTAAAATTTACATTTATAAAACTTTTGACTAATAATATACTTGAGATCAAATGTTAAAAAAAAAATAATTAACGCATGCACTAGTAGGGATATAACCTAGCCGAAAGTTGAGTCGATACACTGCCAAACTTGAGCTCGACTCAATTATAAAACTCGAAGCTCAAAACTCAACTCGAACTCGATCAAGCTTTTATTTTCAAGCTCGAGCTCGAATTGATTAAATAATCGATACTTTCGAACTCGACTCAACTTAGTTATCAGTTTAACATATTGATTACTCCATATTTTTAAATTCGACATAACTCAGCTTGGTATTTTCGAACTCGGCTCAATTAGAAAATATAGTTACTATGAAAATATGCACGCACATAAGGGTGAAAATATAAAATAGCACAAACTTGATTACACTCACGAGCCTTACGAGTTGGATATTTTCATAGTCAAATTCGACTTAAAAGTCTGCTCGAGTAACTCTAGCTTACCTATTATTAAGAGTGGATCTTAAGTAGTTTACAGGTTAACTCCAACTTGTTTACGTTGCTATGCACTATAACATACATTACGTCTTATTTAATGACATATTTAATTCATTTTCTATATGAATAGAAATTAAAATTAATTAATATTATTAAATAATAGAAACCGTATATACGCCAAATATAAATTAGATTCACGATTCCATAATACGACTCTAGTTCTCAATAAATAGATGCTTTAGCGCCAAATACAAACCCCACAATCGCCTCTTTTGTTTCTGTTGCTACAATTTCGACAACTTTTTCTCCAATTTTTTTCCAATATTTTCTCGTCGATTGATGGAGTTCATTGCAAACCCTACTGGAAATTACCACGGTTCAGCAAGCAACGGCAACTGGAGTCGCTTCGAGCCGGAGAATTCCGCCGCCGGTTCTTCTGAGCGTCCTTTGAATCGCAGAATTATTGTATCAACTCAGTGGACTAATGATGAACAGTCCCTGTTGGAAGAATTGCTCATCAAGTACGTTAACTTTTCTTCTTTTTTGTCGAATCATGAATTTTTTATTGATAATTTTGTAAAATCTATGGGAATGTTGTTTCCCCCTTTTTTTTATTGAAGTATTAATTATGGTTGTTAACTAGGGTTTCATTATAATTATTATCATTAAAATAATATATATTGTCTTTTTATGCAGATATGCCTCAGATAAACCTGTAACGCGTTATGCAAAGATTGCAGGGAAATTGCCGTACAAAACAATGCGTGATGTGGCATCACGTTATAGGTGGATGATTGTATGATCTCCATCCCTCTTGAATTCATTGTAGTTATTTTTCGTCTTTTAGTTTTACATGGCAAAACGGGCGGGTCGGGATTGTTGGTAACGCTGAAACGGGTCAAAATTGGTAATTTTATAGTACTATATTTTTAATAAATTAAACAATTTGATAAATATGATTACTAACATTTTTGGTTAAGCAGTTTAGGATGCATTAAATATTATTTTTTGATTTGGCCCGTTTCAGATATATTATAATCCGTATCAGACCCGTTTATAAGCAAATCTGCATACGGGTCAAAATTCCACCTTTACAAATGTAACACTATACTTTTTTCAAGTCATACATATAACACTAATTATCTATAGAATTAAAAAAAGGAAATATATGTGGGCTGACCTGGCCCGCTACCCAACCCGCTCAATTATTCATCTTTTTTTGTTATTTTTCGTTCAGGAAAACGATGCTAATCAACAGATGAATTCAACTCCTAATGTTACAAATTCTGCCAACGGTCTTCCATATGGTCAACCATCTGGTCAACCATCAACCTCTATGGACATTAGTGATGTTGGCATCAATTATGCAGGTTGGTTAAACATTTCATGTTGCAAAAAATAAAATTTATTTTTGTTTTATAAACATGGATTTCGTATTGTATATGAGTTTTATTAATTTATATTTTTTAGTAAAAGAGTTTGTCTTTTGCTGCAGCTGTTGGTGGTGCATTTGCTCCGCTTCTTGAACAAAATGACCGGGCCTTTGAACTAATTCGTGCAAATTTTTCTGATTTTAGGGTAAAGGTAAATAAATATGCATTTATCAACTTTTCATGCTATATAATATATATATTAATTAATATTAATATGAATACAAAATAGCTCGAAGAAAACGGCCCAAACATGTTGGAAGTTAGTGAAAGTGTAATTTTAGTGCATAAAACCTTCTAAATTGTTTTGTTAGAAAAATTGGTTTTTTAATACAAAAATATTATATTTGTAATTATATTTGACACACTAATTACGTATAATTGTATTATTCTGAATTTATGGACGAAAAGTGTTTCTTTTGCGCCGTGTCTTGAATTTGAGTTTCTTTTGTGTGGCAGGTGCACGAGAACGTCCATCTTTTTACTCAAACAAAAAATAACATTCTCACAATCTGTTATAAGTAAGTCACGAATTCTATATTTAATTTTTTTTTTTTCTTTATTATGTGCTCTATGCAAAACTTTATTATTTCGAGTTAAATAATCGATTAACAATTTATGATTGCAGCTCAGTTGACATGTCACAATTAATAAACACGATGACACCTATGCCCGTTAAGCTTAATTTCAAGCTCGCTAATCTTTGCTTACCCAATTGAAAATTTTAATCTTTTTGTAAATAAGTAATTGGACTTTTTTACTTCGACTTAAGACCCTGGTTTAGGTTTTTAATCATGATCTGGAAGCAGCAAATCACCCGATCATCAATCTAGTTGCGATGGTAATTCAGTAAATCGCATGTTCTTTTTCGGGTTTTATGTTTTCTTGAATCATTTTTTTTTCTTTTATTGGGTTAGACTTTGATTATGAATATTTGTGTTTGGCATGTTGGATATGGTTGTTAATTCTTTTAATTATTAGTTTATTCAAGTTCTGTTATGGTGCAATAAGTGTATACATCTTATTACATACCAAATGGTATATTCAAGTTTTGTTACATATAAATAATAAGCCCAATTTGCCCATCTAATGTAAGGCTCGTTTCGAGCCGAATTTTGTGCAGTTTAAATTATGGGTTTATGATTATTGATCTGTTATCTATAGTTCTATACCATAAAAAAAATCTCTTCATACTTTACTATAAAAGTTTTATAGTATATTATACGAATATAACATAAATTATACTCCGTAGTATATAAATAAACTTTTGTGGCGTAGATAAACTCCTATCGACTAAAGCTTCAAATTTAAGGGCTTTTGAGTCCAAATGCAACGGTCTAATATATTGTCGTGTTTGGTTGTTGATGCACTTATAATTATTCCAAGTCAAAAGCAATTTAAGTTTATTTCATAAGCTAATAACATTTATAAAAATATTATAGATGAGTTGCATGATAAAATGTATTTGTCTCACTGTCTCAGTATGATCAAAACTAACATCTCAAACCTTACACTAAAAATGTATTTATATATTAAAATTTATACTATATTGTTTTAGTAGTCCAATCTTATATTAAACTTAACATTATACAAAGTGCTATTAAATAGTATAACATAATATATACTATTGGATGATTCATGAAAATTAAATATAGTGTTAAATTTCATTACAAAAGTTAGATAAAAAAAGATTATACCTAGAATATTATTGTTAGTATTAAATATAGTGTAATGAGAAGAGTGGCTTAGTGTTAACACTATTTTTTACTATAATTATAAGTTTTAGTGTAAAAAAATATATTATGGGTTTGAAGATGATCTCAACCACAATAAATTGACCACTTTTGGAAAATGTCGAAATCGAAAAATCGTTGAAAATTATTCGCACCACCTATTTGTATATGAAAATTACCAATTTTTGAAGCGTAGAATATCGTAAATTTTAATCAAGGAATGGGTTTGTGTTTGAAAATGTCACAACACCAAAAAAGTCTAGACCAAAATATCATGAATTTTTCGACTGGAAAATATAATCGAATTTTACAAAAAGTAATGGAGTTCCACACAGACGGAGGAACGACCAAGTGAAAGTATCAACGGCCGTCGATTCAACCACCACCTCCGTCGTCCCCAACCTAACTCTAACGATTATCAATTCGTTTGCCTCCGGTTCCTACAAATTTCTGATGCATCAGTAGGTTCATTAACATACGTATCATATAATTTTACCGTCAATTACCATTTGCAGTTATTTGAGATTTTGCATTCCTGTTACGTGATCTGGTGGATGAAATGGATGAATTCGGTATGTTAGCGAAGGATTTTGGCTTCCGACCTCAAGGAAAATCTGCTCCGATGAAATCAAGTGGTGGAGATCGCCGGAGCCGACCTGCATCATCGTCAACAACATTATCTTCTGACGGAAATGATATATTCAACGACGTATTTGGCGGTCCTCCTAAATACACCAATAACAACTCGAGATCAACACCGAAGATGTCTGATTTCGATTACGATTCTATTTTCAAGGATTCGACATCGGCGAATAATACTGAAACTAAAGCTAAACCTTCGTCTTTGAATTCTCCGGTTTATGATAAACCGCTATACGATGACGACATATTCGATGGAATGCCAGGGATAAACAGCAAACCGGTGGCTTCTCCTTCATCGGCGAGATATGAAGATAACATTTTCGCATCTATGACTACTTCACCGCCGAAACAGAGTCAACGGAGTGATCAGTTTGATGATCTTCTTGGCAATTTAGGACGAACAGAGAAGGTTGAACCTATCAGGAATCATAGTGTTAACAGTCCAAAAGATTTTGAAGATTTGATTCCTGGCTTTGGGGGCGGCAGTCCTGCATCCAGTAGCAGGTAATATACTTCGTTTCCATAAATGAATACTATATGCACAACAATCAATAAGCTCACATTGAGCATAAGTAGAACAATCATCGAAATTAAGAAAATTTAAAATTGATTTGCCTTAGCTTTGAGATTGTATAACTATCAGATATTATTGTTGTGCAGTTAGGCTTACGAATTACAACTGCAGTTATTTCAGTTTGTGATGATAAGTTGAGGGAGCTCAATTCGATGGAGAAAATAATTATATTAATCATTATTATAATTGTTCAATTTTGTTAGAATATGTAACTGAAAAAAGTTGATAGTTAAACAATATGGCTGGTCCCTAACATTCATTTTGGTTTTCTTACAGATGGAGTTCAGAACCAAGCCTTACATCAACTAGCAAAACAAAGGAAAAAACAAATGCCGCAGACGACCCGTTTGCAGATCTAGAATCTATCTCAACCCCTGTTGCTTCATCTTCGAATCTTTTCACAGATCCAATGGAAGAAATCAGCAAAATTGGTAAATCCAGAAGCACAAAATCTGGAATATCATCACCGATAGGGGATGGATTTGATGACATAAACAGTTTCAGTAAATCTGCAACCGCTTTTGCAAAGGAGACAAATAACAGGAAAATGAGTCAGGCCCATTCGGAAGAAGGATCCAATATGGGTAGTGCAAGAAGTTCTGTTAGTAGAGAGCCATTAGATGAATCTTCTTTTGGATTTTCTGATAGTCAACCACAGAAGATGACTTTTGATGATTTTCATGAATCTAGTCAAACGGTCTTTGACATGCCACCTGCTGAGACAAGTTCTCAAGATGATATATGGCTGACTGTATCAGAAATCCCTCTGTTCACACCAGTAACGCGGGCCCCACCACCTTCACGACCCCCTCCTTCAATACCAAAACATGTTAAAAACTCTGAAAAAGGTTCATTTGCTTCAAGTAACACAACATTTGATAATGATTTCTCATCAAATTCTACTAAATATTCCCAAAATAAAAATATTCCCACAAATAAAGAAGAAAAGAAGGATGAGCAGGCTATGGACGAGAGAGAAGAGGAAAGGAGGGAAACCGAAAGGGAGAAAGCTAGACAGGCTGTTGAACGGGCCAACAAAGAAGCCCGTTTGAAAGCTGAACGGGCTGCAGTTCAGAGGGCACAAACCGAGGCCCGTGAGAGGGCGGCAATTGAGGCTCGGGAAAGAGCAGAACGGGCTGCAGCAGAAGCTAAAGAACGGGCTGCAGCAGAAGCCAAAGAACGGGCTGCTGCAGAAGCTAAAGAACGGGCTGCTGCAGAATCCAGAGAAAAAGAAGCCCGGGAAAAAGCTGCAGTTGCAAAAGCACAAGCAGATGCAAGGCGTAGAGCAGAACGGGCTGCTGTAGAACGGGTCACTGCTGAGGCTAGAGAGAGAGCAGCTGCTGAAGCTAGAGAGAGAGTGGCGGCTGCTGCCAAAATGAACCAACAAAAGAATGATAATGATCTTGACCCGTTTTTTAATACGGGTTCTACACCAAATAGTGTGCCAAACGCAAGGGCAACTTCTTCTGTGAGTAGCAAATGGTGCTTATAATATAATAGTATTCTGTACAGGTGGCAAAACAAAGGGCGGGTTGGTTGGGTAATGGGTCAGAACTCAGTACGGCCGTGTTAGATTTTGACCCAAATCACTTTTTGTCCAATATTGGTTATAAAAATTAGCAGTTCAAATGTGGTTCCATAAGTTATATTATTTAATAATAATCTGTTATTTTTTATAGGGTTAGTTATGTTATAATCCTCGAAACTTTTATTGATTTGGCATTTTAGTACCTAAACGTTTTTTGGGCAATGGTTTTATCCTAGACTTTGTTCAACTTGTTAAAAAAGCCATTTACAAAATGCCAAATTAAGGTTTGAAGCACTAAATATATGAAAGTTTAAGGATTAAACCATATTTTGCCCTAATAAAGTTTGAGGGTTAAAATGTCAAATATCTGAAAGTTTGAGGAATAAAGCATATTAACGACGTTATATAAAATAATTTACGAGGTCATTAAAGTACATTTTCGGCGACTTTCGACCCATTTCACATGTTTCCTTTTAAGTTATTTTTTTTTAATTTTTTGTATATTTCAATAATATTAATATCTTGCATATTGTATTGTTTGGTTTATCTTTTCTGCCTGATCTCGTATACAGGATTCTTCAACTGATCCACTATCCCAAGACAGACAAGTACCAGATGGGACCCACAGGGCTTCTGGTACTGGAGCACCTTCCAATGTGAGAAAAACACCATCCGCCCCCAATTTTGTTGATGATCTTAACTCTATTTTTGGAGGTATTTAATTTATTAGTTAAAATATAATATATTCAGATAATTTCCATCACATTTAGTACTCACTAACGCCTTGTTATTCCAACAGCTGCTTCGCCAGCTGGCGAATTCCATGATTATGAAGGGGAAACTGAAGAAAGACGGAGAGCTAGGCTGGAAAGACAGCAACGTACTCAGGAACGTGCGGTACGTGATTTATTTATATAATATTATTTTTATTATTTTTTTATTATTTAATTTTTTATAGGCAAAAGCACTGGCTGAAAAAAATCAACGGGACCTCCAAATTCAGAAAGACCAAGAAGAAAGACAAGTGAGCATTTGTTATAGGATCCATTTTACTGTTAATTTTTTACCGATGGGAATAATATGTTGACTTTGTTTGACTTTTGGTGTTCATTTTCAGAGGATTTCTACAACTTTAGATGTTGAAATCAAGCGTTGGGCTGCAGGGAAGGAAGGAAATCTGCGTGCAATGCTATCAACGTTACAATATGTACGTCTCATTATCTTTTTCTTTATGTAATTTAATAATGGTTGAGTTAAAAAGGTAAGCTGAAGGACAATTTAAATGAAATTTCAGGTTCTTTGGCCTGAAAGTGGTTGGCAGGCTATTTCTTTAACTGATTTGATAACTGGTGCGAGTGTGAAAAAAGCATACAGAAAGGCTACTTTGTGTATCCATCCAGATAAAGTGCAACAAAAAGGAGCTAATCTTCAACAAAAATATGTTGCTGAAAAGGTTTTTGACCTCCTTAAGGTATTAATTACTTCCCAAAATGATCGATTTAATGTTAGCCGTTCAATGTGTCAGTTAGATTTACTTATAAACAGTCAGATTCACTTTCAAATGGGTAGATTAAAAAAACTTTAGTTTAAAAGGAAAAAGTCAAACCGGCTGAAAGATGAATGGAGTTTTTATCTAATGCATAAAACCTCCTAATGATTTGATTGAAAAGAAAATACTATTTTAATACCATATGATCTTTGCATTTTGATTGCTATAATATTTGCGTTTGATTAAAATGATAATAGGAAGCATGGAACAAGTTCAATTCAGAGGAGCTTTTTTAATCCTGCAACAATTTATTTGCTTCCAAAGTTATCGGGAAAAAAACCCACATTTTTCTGGAACATATACGCAACAGTTATTCAAGCATATTATACAATTACACATTTTCCCGACCCACATATAATTATGAAAAACATAATGGGAAGTTCTTCACATGTGTGTTGCATATTGTGGTATGCAAAAAGGTGTTTATTCAAGATTTTACGGTGTTTTGGCTGAAATGGGAAAACAAAAAAAGGTTCTAATGGGGTCAAGAGTTAATTGATTAAAATGTGAAATGAGCTTTATTATTAAGTTTGGTGAATGAATCACATATTTTTTGGTTTTATATGTTATGTAATTATAGTATTAATTATGTCAATATCCGATTATTTAAATTTTAGACCGATCACCGATGTAACCGATTGAACGAGTTGAACCAATAACCCAATAAAACAATTCAGTTTCCTGTCTGATTTCATAACCATGCTAGTAACTACCAACAAAAAAAACATAACAAAGATACAAAACAATGACAGTGAATATGAGTTTTAATAACACTTTTTCCATGGAGCAGTAAGCTTCTACCCACTTTTTTAATACAAAATTTATTTTTAGGACACTTATTATATGTTATTTTTCTTTTAGTAAATTCATTTAAAACAAAAACAACCGTAGTTGGTAAATTAAGAATTGAGTTTGTCAACAATCAACTGTGCTAACATGTGCTCCAAATCTTTTGAAAAGCCTTGAGCAATATTACATTCATGGAATTGATAGATGCTAATTGACGCCGCTACTAAAAATATGCAAACACCAACGGGCAAAAATCCGTTGAAAAATGATAAATTTACTAACGGATTTACTAGTAGTTAGAAAATTTATTGGTATTTGCAACTTTTCTACTCGGAGCGAGTTTAAATAGTAATCTATTTATTTTGCCTAGTGGAAACTAAATCAACAGTTAGTATTTGAATTTGATTATTTTATTTGAAATTGTAATAATCACATAATTAACATTTTAATGTTTAGTAAACATAATTATTTATTTAATTAATAGGTAAAATGTAAATAATCAATTTTCAAAACGCAATAAACAATTCACCACATGCTTTTTCAAAACTCCATTTTAAATGCCCCAAAACATAAATAATTAAATATTTCAAACATTTTTAAAACATTCACTTTAGATTATTTAAGTTTTCAAAACAAAATAAACAAATAATCTACTCAAAATCGTAATCCCAAACACCCCTAATTGTCTTTAGATTACTATAGTTTCCTAATTGTCTTAGATTACTATAGTTTATTTTAATCAATTTGTTGGTGTATGAACATTATGTTTTCTAATGAAAAATTGAGGTTAACACTTACCGAACCAAAGTTTAACCACATATTGAAGATAACCGAATAGAAGTTTTAAGTGCAAGGTAAAGCTAGGTTTATGTTCAACTAACCACCAATTATTTATCTCAAATAAAACCTTTTGAATTCTTACACCATTTCCTCAAACCAAAAACAAGATTTGCTAAAAACGCAAATACTATCATCACCATACCAAAACCACGTTCAATTGCTCATAAAACAACCCTAATTTTTCAACTAATACCACCATAATATTGTATTAACATATGCATCTTTATGAGGCAGCTTATTATAACTTTATGACTGCTGAATTTGAATTTGATTCTGATTAATTTTAGCAAGCTGAATACCCTTAAAAGCTGAAGCGGCGGCAGTACCGGCGGAAGTGGTGGCGGCGGCAACTGAGCCATCATGGCTGGATCCATGGCTCGATCCATTGGGGCCCACATGATGGGCCTTTTTCTTGGCATTTTGAGCCCAACCCACAAGTTTTGCTTGAAAATGCTCATCAAATATCGATTTCTTGTAATTCGTTCCCATCTGAAATTTCATCATCAAAATAATGAGATACAAATAGCCCATCTATAAGTAAATGGGATACACGACAATTTTTATCCGCAATTTCATGTCAAAGGACAATTATGCCCTTCATTTCATTTTACAACATGGTTGTCATTTAACATGAAAATTGCTAAATGTGTATAAGAATTGCTATGTAGGAATCAGCTCCCTAAGTAAATGGGTCGAAATCACCACCATCAAAAACACAACTATAGACGAAAAATAAAAATTGGATCTTGAAACACGTACCTGTGTCACGAGAGCATAAAGTGGTAGAGTACTGTAACTACACATAAGCTGAATGAACACCCTGCAAGAAAAAATACAATTTTAGTTTAACTTAACCATGGTCCAGTTCAGTAATTTTGCGGGTTAACAGATTTGCCCAAATATTAATCAAAACTTTTCTTAGTCTAACAAAAGAATACGTACCCGATGATCAGCCTAGGAATAATGTAACGCACTTGCCCCATTATGCACGAATCAAATCCATATTGAACCTATTAAAGAATATGAAAAATGTGTGATGTCAAATTTTTTATATTGCATACCCTCAAACTTTCAATAATTTGCCGATTTAACCCTTGAAACTTTTTACCACTAATTTTGCAAATTATTATCCAAAACATTGGTTTGACTTGTTAAAAAAGCCCTATGACCTGCAAATCTGCTATCACAGGTTAAAAATTATTGCTAAATAGGTGGAATTAAAAAAAATTTGAGGGTTAAGCCACCAAATAAGTGCAAGTTTGAAGATAAAATTATATTAAACCGTAAGAAAAAACATACCCAAATCCAGAAGAAGAACGCAATCTCGAACGCATTTTGAAAAAGAATAAAATGTATGAAAAAAAGGACGATTTTAGGTCTGTGAAACCAAAAATGATCATCTGATGGTTGAACCACTAAATCTCCTTCTATGGCTATGTGTTTTTCTGCAACTTCATGAGCTAATTGAATGATTATGTGCTCCAATTTTGTGCCCACCGCAAGTAGAAGCTAAAATAATAAATAAATAAATAATTGTTTATTCGAAATAAATTCAAAATGTTAGGGTTTGAGATAGACTACTTACGATAAAAGGGATGAACGCTATCCAAAAATACGTGTGCCAGCCATTAATGTTCAGCAACAAGAATATGACAACGAATACCCACAAATACCAGCTGCAAAAAATAAAATCAGAAATAAATATCCTAATTCAAATGACCACATAAAATGGCATTTCTCAAAACTTTGACTTTTAAGAGTCAAAAGTGGTAGATTTTAATTTTCAAAATTGTTGTAGATAATAAATATATATAGTGCATTATAATATAAGATCGTTGTAGACAAAAAGCATTAAAGTTTGAATTTGAGGAGTACTAGGTTTGACCGTTGACTATCTAAAGTCAAACACAAATTATTCTTTACAAGCAATAAAATCACTTGCCTGATCCCAACCACCCTTTTAAAATCATCTTCCAGAGCCCTTATCATGTACTTGTGAAAATTGAATTTCGGGTTACTTCTGCAATGTGTCTAAAAAAAGTGTATTTCAAATAAAAAGTCAACAAAAAGGTCAAACATATAGGGTCGAGATAACTATATATATTCGTTTGATTCAGATCCTTACCGTGATAAATCCCAATCTCAATGCTACATAATCTGTCTTTGTGACGGACCCGTAAAATTGCTTGAAGAAAGAATGCTGTAATGTATATCAAAAAATAAAAATATATGATTAACAAACAATTATATGAAAAATGAAACCTTAATAATCACAAATAATATCAAAGTTTTATCAATTATATGAAGGGTAAAGTTATCAGATAACACAACTTAAGCGTATCTATAATGAAAAATGAGCTTGATAAAAATTGTTGGTATCCGGCATATAAATAAAAACCAAGCCCGGTACTTAAATAGGCATAAAAATAGGGCTAAAAAATAAAATAAATAAATTTTGATAATGACAATCCTTAGGGTTGTCAATAACAAATTATTACATGCATTAGAAAGTTGTATTTTCATTAATGGATAAGGGACACCTAAAATACATGAGTGGTTGTTTATTAGTGTACAATAATTTGTTATAGACAGCCCTTAGTCTGTCATTATCAAAACCTATAAATAAATATATAAATTAAAAAGGGTGCTAACTTACCAGCCAGCCTCGAATGGCAGACCTTTTGCCAATACCCAGAAAACGGTTCCTAATAAATTCATGATCTTTAACATGGGTGACTTTTGACTTGAAAACTGTAAACAATCATAATTAAATTTATATATTTAGAGTATAGCTTATGATGGGACATAAACTTATAATAATGCACATTATTAAAAAGATCCTTTTAAAGGAAAAATGATACCTCCATGATGATTATTAGACTATTATTACTGGTGGCTAAATGGGCGGGTCAAGTGGGTTAAATAACAGGTTTCTGTCAAAATGGATACGTTTGGTACAGTTGTGGTTGACCCAGAACACTTTTAGTCCACATATGATTACAAAAATTATGATGTTTTAATAGCTATCTAGTTTCAGGGATACAATGTGTAGGAAGATTTTATGCATTTAAGCTAAAAATATTTATAAATTTTGTTACTTTAAGTGATAAGTATCTACTAAATTCAATAACATTATTAGAAGATAGACCGTAATCACCATATTTAACCAAAAAATAAACGACATGTGATAACACTTACCTTGTGAGTGATCAAAGTTTTCTTTTGTGACAGATTCTTCCCAATGTTTCCATTGCCTTATCTACACAATCACAAACTAATGTATAAATATATAAATAAATAAAATAAAAAATTTAATAAAATTATACTAACCTTTGCTCCACCAAATACAACGGTGAGGACAGAAAATGCCACATGCACAACGGCTAGTACAAATATAAAAATGTGTAGATGATGTAACGCCTCAAGAGATAAAAGTGGGACTTTTTTCTGAGTCAAAGTAAAAAGACACATATTAAATGTTTGATTAATGTTCATGAAACCCCTAATGAAATCAAATATATGATATGAATCAAGTAAAATTTCATCAAAATTCATTACCCTTAAAGCACAATAACCAACAGCTGTTGCTTCTTCCTCAAGTAAACGACGAAGATGAGTTGTAGTCTCCGGTTTATGACTCATTGACTTTTCTTTATCAGTCAACGAGCACGGGAGAAGGTGTTCCACTACACTCTCATTCACACAAATTTTCACAATTTTTGATTGGAGAACGGTTAATAAAAGGGAAATAAATCCCAAAAGCATCAATTCTGCACACAAAAATAACAAAAAAATAAAACACTTTGTAATCACATTTCCGTAATTTGTCAAAATTCAATATTCTAACGATATTAGTGGTCATATATGTATGAACATCAAAATCGTACTTTTACAAGTTTTGAAGTCTAAAATTAGTATGTTTGACCTTATAAGACAAACCAATTCCTACTTTGAAAATGTCAAAATAATTTGAAATTTTAAATTACTATCTAATTCCACTAAATTTAGTGAACGGATTATGTTTAATTAATCTTAAACAATATTAAAACTAAAAATATTATATTGATGCTAAATAAAACTTCAAAAAGAAACCTTCTTTGATCTTTTGCAGGGCTTCAAAGAGTGGCTTTTGGCCTGCCTTTTTCAATTTCTGCAAAAATATTTAAAACAAATTAAGATTCAACAAATTTACTTTACTTTACACCAAATAATAAACAGATCAACTAATAATTGACTGATTAATCAAACAAAAAACTAACCTTGCCGGTGAAATGGATTAGCCGTTCGACGGCGAGTGAAATTCCGACGATGACCGTACAAACGGCGGCGACAACCCATGTGGGTGTAAACTCTAACGTCGTACCTTCCCCTTCACCACCCGCCATTAATTAACTTCACTCTTCACACCAAATTACAAATTCTGGGTACAACTAAAAACACAATCTCTTACTTAAACACCATTTTCAGCAGGGTTTTTTTGCAAAGATTCTTGCTTTTTGTGTTTCTACAGCAGAATTCTCGGCCGATTTGCAGGATGAAGGTTTGATTTAAGGGTAATTTAAGGGGGGATTAATTATAAATAGGAGTAGAGAGTAGAGGGGGAGGTGGTTATGGAAAATGGAAACTGAATGGAAAAATGTGTGAAGGGAGTGTTTAAAACAATCGCTGTCTGGATTTCGGACATTTGTTGCAAAAAAATCCAATATTTTTGTCAAAAATGGAATAATATCCGTTCATTCTGGTTAAAATATTATTAAAATATTATGAGAAATGGTATTGGTTCTACCTATTTGATCATAATAAGTGTCAAAATCATATGAAGAAATATAATTATTAGATTATACCCCGTACATGTCAAATTTATAAGTGGGTAGATATAGGGATAGAAAAAAATTATATGAAGAAATATTATTTCTCATATTTTATTTATATTATTTAGTGTTAAATTATGGGGGTGAAAGTGAAAGTGTGATGATAATCCGCCCGTTCAAGTTAGCCCACATCTTGCATGTAAATCGGTTACATCTGACTGGCACCATGCCAGTTTTTAGGTCCGACTTACCGTTCCAAACCCGATCCTCAAAATATTGGTTGTTGGGTTGTATGCCAACGTTTGCTTATAAATTAGGCAAGCAATTAGCTAATATATTTTCATTAAGGGACAAAAACTAAACCAGTAATCAATAAGATATAGTGGTTAAGATTAATCACATATTTTCGTAAAAAAAATTAATATTATTTGATAATTATGTGTGGTACTTAATCACATGTGATTTTAGTGTACAATGACATGTGATTATAATCAAATGTGATGTTTTAGTACAATCACATGTGATTTAGTATATAATCACATGTGATTAAATGTACAATCACATGTGATTATCACATTATGTGTTATTAACGAAAAATAATTAATTTAAAAAAATCATAAATAATAAATAATAAAATTAATAATATTTATTTTTGTAAAAATGACCAAAATATCATTCATGTATAAAATATGTGATTAACGTGGACCATTATTTATAGTTAATCAATGGTTGACATTTTTCCATTGGGACTACATAAAAAATAATGACTACATTAAATACATCTCAAAAAAAGATAACGAGATTATGAAACATCATTATTAAATTACAAGTAAAATTAAGAATTTAATTTTTATTTTTTTTACTATATAAGTACCTAAAAACGGATAATTGTTACATTTTATTTTAATTAAATACAGTCAAATTAAATTTATATATTTTATCTATCTGAGGTACATGTTTCTCGTATTTACCAATTTGTGTTATACTTCACTTTTAACAATATTTTAGATGTTGTATTTAATTATACATATTGATATTCGTTTTGGAAATTAATTAATGTTCACTTGTATTGTTATTTAAAAAAATACGAGTATAATTTATGGATACGTAATCAATAATGTGTTCTATAAGTATTTCAAATTTATTGAAGTGTTTGCAGTTTTTAAATTTATAACGTTTAATTAATTTGGTTATTGTTGTAAATCAAATTAGCTTCAATCAACCTTCTCATTTATATCATTGTGCTACAAGAATTGTGATAGAAATGAACATGAGAACTCTCATAGAGAAGTAGAGATTGTAAGTCAAGAGTATGAAATATACATAAATGTGGGCAACCAATTAATCACATGAGTTACAATAGTTATAAAAAAAATAGGATTATGCTAGTAATTTTAACTATTAAAATCTTAAGAGATTCAAAACTTATGTGATTAAATGTTTATATATGAAAAATGATATTTTTTATTATATTTTCTTTTCTACTAATATTCATATCTATTTTTAAACTTAACATGTGTAATCTATTAATTCTCTTTACTCATATCAGCTCTTCATATTGACATTTGTCATAATCAAATTAGTAAGCATATAAGTAGACATAAATGGTAGGAACCAATACCATTTCTCTGTATATATTAGTAGCAGATAATTTTAAGATTTCATTTCCATTATATATAAGTATTTAAATTTAAATTGATTATGTAAATGTTCATCAATTACATAAGTTTTTTTTTTGGTAAAAAAATATATTTAATATACGAATAATGGTATATGTGCCTACTAGATGTGCCTACCAATTAGCCTATCAATTTGATAATGACAAGTGTCAAAATCAAGAAATGATATGAAGAGAGAATTAGTGGATGACACATGTCAAATTTAGAAGTGGGTAGGCCTATAGATAGATACAAATTGTAGGCACAAATATTATTGTCTTTCATTGTTTGTTTTTGCCTTCAATATTGAATTTAAGCTTTATAGATGGGAGTTCAATTTAAATCAATTTTCATTTTTAGAGTTATTTTGTTTACGGAATATATAATTAATATTTTGATAAATATATAATTTAAAATTAAGAAATTGTGAACTTAAGCAAAATAAGGCACTATAGAATATAGAATAAGTTAGTACATAATACAGTAAAACCTCCATAAATTAATAAGGTTGAGACTAGGATATTTTATTAATTTAGCGAGATATTAATTTATCGATAAATTAATAAATTATTAATTTAAAGATAATATTATTATAGAATCAATTTATCTAATACGTATTCACATATTTACAGGAAAGAAGCATTGCAAGCGGCAACAACTCTTCACAACTTCTTGTTGCAATACGAGAATACAATGCCTCAACTCTTAATTAAGTGCAATTGGGAGATTTAAAGATGAACTCAATATAGATTTGAAGTTCACAAAAAAAAAAACAAGTGACTATAGATTCATTTTTTACTTGATAACTTTAGAATTTTGAAATTTTATTTTAGTAATTATTAATTTATAGTTTGGTTTGGACTAATATATTTACATTAGGATTTCAAAAAAAATATTATCTTATTATTTTATCGATTGTGGTCCGATTTTGTACTAGTCCCAAGTTTGGGACCGGATAAATTATTAATTTTATCGAGGTTATTAATTAATCGAGTATTAATTTATGGAGATTTTACTATATATTATTGTACTGTATGTAATGACATATGAGTTTAAATTAAAGTATCGCTAACATATAAATCTAAATTAACACACAATAAGCTATTTAATATCTTTATATTATATTTCAAAAGTCTACCTTCAAAAAAATAATGGTGATGGGTTAACGCTACAACTCTTACTTTATAATCATTTACCAGATCGTTAGTGAAAAATTCAAAAAACAACCGTGACAATAGTTAGGTCATATATATCACGTGCAAATTTTTTAGCTAATTATACAACTATATAAACAATGCTTATAGTACTTCCAATAAAAATTGTGACATAAAAATTAATATTATAAATAATGCAAGACGAGAACTATTTCCGATACATAAGTATGCTTTAAATGACATGGTCCAATAGCAATTCACCATTTTGCCACTTGCTATTACCCCTTATCGAACTGCCCTCACCATCTTAGCTATGCCTATTAGCATTTAGCACAATCGTTGTCACCACTAAAATGCTATTATTGCTACCACATACGGTCCTTTTTGGTATGTGTTTCACGTTTGTCAAAAGATAAAGCTGAACAAAAAAAGATTTTGAAGCACTACATGTGGTGTGTATTTATATAAAATAAAGTTACATACAATCGAGTTAGACGGGTAGTAACTATCACCAAATCCAAATTTGGTCATCAGTGCTACATAAGCAACATTTCATTTTTTTCTCTAAGACCAAACACGTGACTAAATGTTCGGTCGTTTGGCTGATCAAACCTAGCCAATAACAAGGAAGATGTGCGCTGGTCAGCAATCATGTAGTAGGGAACGCATTGCATAGGTGGGGGCCACACGGTTCGGTCGCTCAATTACTTATATTCTTAATTATTTGACAGTTTTCTGTTTCATATACATTTTTCAACAAATGATCAATATGAAATTATAGCCTCATTGTACTTTAAACAAACATTCTTCTTAAACAATTGGTTTTTGAAGCTCTATTTGTGACGTCATATTAATAATTTGATTGACCAACAAATATTTAGTTTTAGAAATTATATAAGTACGCCATTGCTTTATAAAAATCAACATTGACTTAAATGAAATAGTTTGATATGATTATAAAATTTAAAAGACCGTTTATTATAAAATTAAGAACTACACCATAAAAGTTCGGTGATATATTATTTATTTAATTTAGTTTATATACGTCTACCTACCTAATTTACGAGGAGACATATGGAGACACTCCATGCAACCCGTTTACAAGTTAAACAAACTTAAATAATTTAATAACTAAATTGCACTTCTAAACTTTGGTTTTTAGTGGTTGATTGGTTAATTATTAACAACATTGAGAAATACTTTTTGCTATATATGCATTGCATGTTAGATTGCCATGTTCTATTATTCCCTGACCCAAATTTGTTGATAAAAATTAACTTAGGGTTTGAAACAGGAATAATACGTACGTGATAAACTTTGTAAAATAAAATTAACTAGTAGATTTTACCTTTTTATATGATGCTCAAAGATTGTTCACTAATATTTATAAAACATTAAAAACTTGTTTTATATTAAGAGAACAAACATGGGTTCTCAAATATTTCCAATTACATAACTTTCAAACAGATATGCTAATTTTATATTGATCAGTGGTTGAGATTTATCATTTAAGACTACAAGAAAATTGAAGACTACTTTAATTAATTATTTGCACTTGAATACTTTGCTTTAAATGTTGTAATTGTATGATGTGCTATATGAAATAGTTTATAATTCACATCTCATTACATAAGGGGTGCTTATGTGTACGTAACAAAGTTAAAAGGACCATAAAGTGAAGGGTGGTGATTTACACAAGGAAGGAAGTTTTTCTTGCAAGGAAATTTAAAGGGAATAGATAATCCTACCCTTTAATATAACATTTTCATGTTAAAATAAAACTATGTTTAGAGATAGAATTGTTTATTTGGTTTATATTTTATTGTGAGAACAAATAGTATTTCTTGTTTCTTTTTTCATTGTTATTTCGGATTTTGGGCCTTCTTAAACGGAAAATTTACTTTGAGGCCCATAACATACTAATTCCAATAATTTCTCAACCATATATAGAGGTGCACAACAAAACCGGATTTTTATCCGAACCGGTTTAAAAACCGGTTTAAAACCGGTTTGAAACCGGTTTTTTGTCAAAAAAACCGGATCAGACATAAACCGGCGGTTCCGAACCGGTTTGGGTATTTAGCGATCGGATCGGTTTTTTAACCGGTTTTGTAGAACCGGTTTTTTCACCGGTTTTGTAACCGGTTTTGTCCGGACCGGTTTTTCCACCGGTTTTGTAACCGGTTTTGTCCGAACCGGTTTTTTAACCGGTTTTTAAACCGGTTTTTAAACCGGTTTTGTTATCGAAAAATAGAGGCGTTAGAATATTACCGTTGAACTAGCCGTTTCGTTCGAAAATATAGCCGTTGGGATCGAACCGGTTACAAAACCGGACAAAAAACCGGTTTTTAAACCGGTTTTCAAACCGGTTCACGCAGCAGAAAAAAAAGAGCCGTTAACTAGCCGTTTTTTGACCGTTGCATCGGTTTCTAGCCGTTTTTTTTGTCTTTTAGGGTCCACAATTCACCTATAAATACCCCTTAGGTGTTAAGGATCAATCACCACTCAAAACACTCTGATTTCTAGCTTAAAAACTCACACCACACTCAAAAACGCAAGTAATCTTTGCTATGGATTCGGAATCTCAACCTTCGGTTGGTATGGGTGAATCTTCTACCGACGTTATCGTAGAGAAGATACTTCCTACAAAGAGAAATCCGGAAATTTGGTGCAATTTCGACTTATGTTTGATGTCGGATGGATCGAAAAAAGCTCGGTGCAAAAGATGTAGGCGTTTCTTTAAAGAAGATGGAAATACAAGTTTGAAGAATCATAAGAATAAAAGTTGCACCGTTGTAAAAATGGGCTCGACGAGTGGCCAAACAACCATGGGAAATGACGGCAATATACAAACTTTCGACGCTAGTAGGCTTCGTCAACGAATGGCGAAGTTGGTGGTTCAAGAGGCGTTGCCCTTTAACTTTTTCGACAACAAAAGGTTGACGAGCATGATCCAAGAAGAGTTGGAAGCACGCTATTCCCATGTAAGTCGTACTACCTTAAGACGTGATGCTATAAAATTATGGAAACTTGCTAAATATGATTTAAAAAAAGGTTTTGAAAATTTACAAACGGGGGTTAATTTAACTAGTGATGTTTGGACCGCCCCAAATTCTACACACGACTCGTACCTTTGCGTTACCGCTCATTGGATTGATCCCAATACTTGGGTAATGATGAAGCGTACGATTGCGTTTGAATTATTTGGGACTCCACATACGGGGGAAAATTTGTACCAAATTTTAGACTATGTTATAAGAAGTTATAAATTAGAGTCTAAAATCTTTTCTATGTCTTTTGATAATGCGTCCAACAATACAAATGCGGTTAAAAAACTAATTCTTAAATATAAACCGATTTGTAACGGTATGTTTTTCCATAGTCGGTGTGTTGCACATATTATTAATTTAGTTGTGCAAGATGGGTTACATGCTATTGAACCCACAACAACCGCTTTTAGAGTAATGCTAAAAGATGTTTTTGGTACTACCGGTTTAAGACATAATAAGTATATGAAATTTTGTGTCGATGCGGGGCAAGATTGGTTAGGTCCAAATTGGGACGTACCTACGCGTTGGAATTCCACTTGCCACATGTTTGAGTGTGCTTTGCGTCAAAAATTATCTTTAAGCATTTTCCATAATATGTTAGCCGATCGAAACCGTGTTGTACGATTTGAGGAGTCTAAGTGGGAAACGATCAAACAAGCTACCGAATTACTTTGTGTTTTCAAAAATGCAACAACTTATTTGTCGGGGGTTTACTATCCTACAAGTCCATGGGTGTTAAAACAACTTTACTTAATGTGTTCAAAAATAAATGACTTTGAATTTAGGGGTCCCCCATTTACCGAAATGGTGGTACCGATGAAAGAAAAACTTAGAAAATATTTTACCGAAATGCCCCCCGTTATAACAATAGCCGCTGCTTTAAACCCCATGATAAACACTTCAGGGGTTGAGGTGTTAATTACCAATATTTGTAGCGATTTGAATTTGTGTGACCAAGACGTTCATTTTGCGGAAAATGCCATTAACCATTTCAACAATTGTTTAACGAACATGTTTAATGTTTACTTGGAAAAATATGGTCCAACAACACACATTCATACCATGATGCACGCGGGGGCCTCTGGTTCGGGTCATAGGGATTATGATGAAAATGTTAGATTCTACAACACTTTGAAAAATGAAAATAGCAAACGAGCTCGTGATAACACCACTAGTAGCGAGCTTGGGAGGTATACACTTACCGATTTCTTGTCAACTATAAGTGTAGAAGAATTTCCAAACTTTGATATTTTGGATTGGTGGAAAGGAAAGGGTATCCAATTTCCAATTCTTTCCGCTATGGCTCGTGACGTACTAAGTGTTCAAGCTTCTACGGTAGCTTCGGAATCCGCTTTTAGTTTTAGCGGTAGGGTTATATCAAACAGGAGATCGAAACTCAATCCTTTGTCGGTTGAAGTTATAATTTGTTTGAAAGACCATCTCGATGCAGCAGAACGTTTACAAGATATTGCATCACTTGAGAGCGAGTTGGGCGACGTGGAAGTTCGATTACATAACTTGGAAATAGAGGGACATATGTCGGTACCTCTAACACAAGAAGAACTTGCATTCGACATGGAACTACGCGACAATGTCATGCGAGATGAAGAATGAAGAATGAAGAATGAAGAAATTGAGGCGGCGAATGACGACGAAGACATGAAGATTGAAGACTAGTTATCGTTTGGTTTGTATTATGTTTATGTTTAAATTTATGTTTAAAACTCTTGTATTTGGATTAAGAACTCTTGTATTTGGATGGTTTCGTTTAATTAAAAGTCGATTTCTATTGTCTTTTTACATATTTTCTCCATAAAAAATACAAAAAAAAAAATAAAAAATTAAAAACCCGTAAATCCTGTTTTTAAACCGAAAACTGATCCGATCCGATCCGATCCAAAAAACCGATCCGATCCGAAAAACCGATCCGATCCGATCCGGTAAAACCGATCCGATCCGATCCGATCCGGTTTTAAACCGGTTCAAACCGGTTTTGACCGGTTTTAGATATTACGAGTAAAACCGGTTTAAAAACCGAACCGGTTTTGTCAAAACCGGTTTTGACCGGGGTTGACCAAAACCGATCCGGTTTTTAAACCGGTTCGGTTTTCCGAAAAATCCGGTTTGCGCACCTCTAACCATATATAATATCTCCCAAAAACTCCAAAATTTGAGGAAAACCAGAAGCCCACAGAAATCTGGACCAATAACCATCAAGAATAAAAAAGATTTAAAAAGAAAATGAGTGGAAGATGAGCAACGCAATCAACAAATTTTATTTTTATTTTACTGAAAAAAGAAACTAAAGTTGCTCCATGAGTGAGTAAACTAAAAATAGCAATCAGTGAAGGGTTTTGAAGATCACTATATCCCCAGTTCAGCATAAGAAAAGAAAAAAATATTTTTAAATTAAAAAATGGAGGAAATTGGGTTTCTGGGAATGGGAATAATGGGGAAAGCTATGGCCATGAATTTGCTTCGAAATGGATTTAAAGTTACTGTTTGGAATCGAACTCTTTCAAAGGTACCTTTTTTCTGTACATACAAATATATGTATGTATGTATTGTATTATTGATTATTGAATTAGTATTTGATTATTATTGGATGATGTAAACAGATTGATGGTTCGATAATCGATATTACTATATTTTTTTGATTTAGGGGTTTTGAGAATTTGATTTTAACTAACATCTTTATGTTTAGAATCTGGGATTGGATATTGATTATGAATATTCATAGCTAGTAATTGTTAAACTTTTTTAACTCGATTATCCAATATCACTTCAAAAGGTCAAAAGGTCAAAATCAAAGTCAAAGTCAAAGTCAAAATGTTTTTTTGTTGTTGCAGTGTGATGAACTAAAAGAGCATGGTGCTTCTGTAGGGGAAAGTCCTGCAGCAGTAATAAAAAAGTGCAAGTACACTATTGGGATGCTATCAGATCCTTCTGCAGCTCTTTCTGTTAGTACAAACCACTTTTAATTAATTTTTTAAAATATTTCATTTATGCCAATTAATGTTTTAATATTTTTATTTGTTGTATGTAAATTGTAATATGAGGATTGAGGAGCACTAAAAATGAAAAAAATGTGATTGCGGGTCTCATCGACGTTTCAAATTTTGTTAAGAAACTGATTAACTTTTTACAAAAATAAAATGTAATATTTATTTGTTTAGGTCGTATTTGATAAAGGTGGAATTCTTGAGGAAATTTGCAGTGGGAAAGGTTATATTGACATGTCAACAGTTGATGCTGAAACTTCTTCAAAAATCAGTCAGGTAGGGTTGACCCGCCCGACCACAAAAAACCCATATTGACCCGCCCCGCCCGTTTTGCAACATGTAATTTATATATTTTTTATTTTCAGGCAATTAAAGAAAAGGGTGGTAATTTTGTTGAAGGCCCGGTTTCTGGTAGCAAAAAACCTGCTGAAGATGGACAATTAGTAATTCTTGCTGCTGGTGACAAGGTAAAATTTTAGATTTAAATTCATTTCAGTAATTTAAAATTCCGTTGATATTGACGTTTTTAAACACGTTCAACCCCGTCAATATCACCTATTTTGAGTACGTTTTGTAAGTAAAAGTATGTGATATTACTCAATATAGTGTTGGTTTTGTATTTCAGGTGGTACGTTAGAAACGAGGCCGGAAAAGACGCAAAAGAGAACAAAAAAAGAAAGAATTTGCAAGAATGGGAGTTCGCGGCCAAGCTCGATCGAGGGTCCAAGTCTCTGTTTGATTCTCACGATCGGGAACCCGAGTTCACGATCTCGAACTTCCCGTGTCAAGGGTTCGCGACGCGAACCTCTGAAGTTCGCGACGCGAACGTCGCGGCCAGAAAAAAAGTTAAAACGCAGAATCAGGTCAAGGGGGCAGTTAACTAGTCAGCTTGTGCGTTTTTTGGCAGTTAGAGGACGATTTTGAGAGCATTTCTTCAAGGGTTTCATCAATTCTACAAGCAATTATTGATCTCTTATCATTTGGGAACAATTTTATGGTTGTAATTCAACTCTTACACTCTTGTTTTGTGATTTCTAGCATGTCTATGTGCTAGTAATCCTCATATTTGCTATGTTTGGATGATTCTAGGTTTAAGTATGGTTAAATCTTAGGGTTATGTTTATGTTTAAACAAATTGTTGATGTTTAATTACTCTTTTGGTTTAATCTATGAATTTTCGTTTCTTTATCGTTGGTGATTGATCTAATTAGGTCTTGACAACACTTTATTGATTGATTATTTCCCCAACTTTTCACTTGTGACCTAGTTGGTAATTCACTAGAAATAGGGATTAGAGACAAGATTCCAATAAGTTAGATTAAACAAGAAGTTCAGCCCTAGTAATGAAAATTCTAGGTTAGAAGACTTTGGTAATCGAAGCCGGTAATTTCAACAAGTAGGAGTGTGATTAATTATAACTCTTGAGAGAAGAAATTCCTATTAGTTGTAATTAGTTTATTAAATGGGATTGAGAGAAATCTAATACCGTGACTTCTAGAACATTAGACTGACCGGTGCTTAATAACCATACTTAGAACTAGATGAATCCAGACATAGTGAATATCTCTTAATTATCAAATCAACGTCCATCGTACGTTCTTGTTGACTTAAATTTTATGTTTACAAATTACAAAAAATCAAACTATGTTTACAAATACTTTCTTAATTAATTCTTTGACTTTCAGTTGCTGGATTACATAATCTATTCCCTGAGGATTCGACAACCCGAAATACTTGCCTAACCTATATTACCCACGATTAGGTATACTTGCCTATGAATGTGGTAGTCTAGATTAGTAGTATTTGGAGCTTTATTTTATAACTAGATCTTGCACATCATCCGTCTTTTTTTATTTTTTTATGTTGAATTTCTTTAATTATTAATATATTAAAAAATATGGTTACAAAAGTCGTTTGACTTGTATGAATGTAGGGATTATATGAGGAAATTCTTCCTGCTTTTGACGTGTTGGGGAAAAAGTCATTTTTCTTGGGTGAGGTTGGAAATGGAGCAAAGATGAAGCTTGTTGTCAACATGATAATGGGCAGGTAAAATTACATAACTACCCTTAGCTTTAATCAAATGATTATTATATAGTTATGATTCTTGATAATTTAGTAATTCGTTTGAAAATATTGGAACTGCAGTATGATGAATGCGTTCTCAGAGGGACTTGTGCTTGCTGATAAAAGTGGACTTAGCCCTAAAACTCTTCTAGATGTTTTGGTAACATAATTATGTATTTATTTAATTTTTTTGGATTATATTTTTAAAATTTTGATTTTTTGCAGGATCTTGGTGCAATTGCTAACCCGATGTTCAAAATGAAAGGGCCTTCGATGATTAATAATAATTATAATCCCGCATTTCCATTAAAACATCAACAAAAGGACATGAGATTGGCTCTTGCTCTTGGTGATGAAAATGCTGTTTCAATGCCAGTAGCAGCTGCTGCCAATGAGGTAAAATTGTAAAATATTTATATATACATAATGCAGTTTATCATCAAATTTTACTGTTTTTGTGAACTTCTTTTTTTCAATAAAATAAATAATGCAGGCATTTAAGAAGGCTAGAAGCGCAGGATTAGGAGATCTTGATTTTTCAGCAGTTTATGAGATCTTCAAGTTTACTGAACCATCAGCTTGATTAATCATAAATCAAAAGATGATCAAGGAAGAATTAAGGCATTTTCACATGATTCAAATCGAGCAATCTTCCTCTTGTTAATTTTGAGATGTAGTGATCATGATGAACACTCGTACTCTGTATTATTTTGATTATGATTCTATATTTGCAATGATTAAAACAAGTTACCAATGCTTTATTATCAAAATACTAAAAGTTAAATCATATTGTCTTAATAATTAATACATTTTGGCATTTAAATCTTTCTTGTTGACCAAAAACACCATGTTATTTGACTTTAGCTCCATAATCCTAAGGAAAAACCGGGTTAATTTCATATAATAGTAACACTATTTCAAACATGTTCTATGTAGGTCAATCAAATTCTAATTTCACTTTATAATAATGACCAAGTTTCAAAAGTATTTCATCCGAAATTTACCTTATAGTAGTATTATAAATTAACAAGTTAATTTATCTAAATTTATACATAAAAAACCCATAAATGAAACACTAACTTGTATGTGATTTTAATAAAATTCACATTTCAAGTGATGAACAACCAATTTGCAAATTTCCAATTTTGACAGTTATAAATCATAAAATTTCGGTATTTTTACAAAATACTAGCCCCTAAAGAGAAGCCTAAATCGTATAAATTATGATCACTGCTTCTTGATAATGACATCATCTTCACAAACTTTAAAAGCTGACAAACACGTTTTAAATGTTTTACTTTTTAGATTTTGATGATTTGAACACATTTTCTTTGTAGTATTTGAGCTCTGCTATGCTTTCTTTGATGTCATCCATGGCTCTGTGTTTGTTCTCCTTCCTTGGAGCTTTCTTGTTATCTGTAATTTATTCCAATTAACATAAGATTACCTATAACTAATTTATTGTTAAATTAACATGTTAAATTGTTAGGTTATTTGTAATAATAATTACTTATTAGTAAATAATGAGAAGTTTACACACCTCTTGGGAACCAACGGAGAGTTAATGCCTTAACACTGCTGACATCAACAACTACATGAGAGAAAATACTAGCCAAATCAGGCATGTACTTCTGCAAATAAAAATAATAAATAAAAATAAAAATTAATAATAAGTAATGAATTTTTAACTGAATAAAATATCTAACAAAACAGTACACTGAATTGTGTTACCTTCAAGAACATGAAATCAACATAAATTGAATTTCCTGCAATCAAAGGAGAATGGTATGTGCCGACATGTTTCTTGACAAATTCCATAACCTACAGAAAAATTATCAGAATTTAATTAAATAAAACCGAAATTATGAAAGCAAATGGACATATTTTTCACCAAAAAATAACTCTGTTGAGCAAATTAACCAAAAATGAGGTTTAAGATTTTGAATTACCTGTAGTTCAGCTTCTTTTTCACTAATCGTACTTTTGATAACCCTTTCAGTTAGACCTATAAAATTAATAAATAGATATAAATTCTTTACATTTATTATAATTTATAGTTTATTAAAACTGAAAATATTTTGATTATAAGATAGACTATTTACCACTTGCTGCATGATGTTCTTGACACCATTCTCCCATTTTGTCAAGACATTCTTTTGATTGATGTATCACCAAGTCAGGACCCTGAAAGAAAAAATAAATAAATAAATAAAATAAAAAATAAAACTATTTTCAGTCCCTAAGGTAAAAACCGTCAAGAGTCAACATCCAGCTTACATCTACAGATTTAGTCAACTTCCCATCTGTAATCACGCAAGCAATCTCCAATATTCTATCTACTTCAATATTTAATCCTGCACATACAACTTTAGTCAACTTCCCATTTGGTCAAACTTCGATGTTGTGGGTAAATGGGCGGGTCGTACGGGTTGTGTAATGGGTCAAAATGAGTAATCTTAAGTATGGATCAAACAGGTTGATCTGGCACAACTTTTTGTCCAAATTTTTTTGGGATTTTATAAATAATTAATGTACTAAATTACCTGTCATTTCCAAGTCGATCCACACGAGAGGCATCTTGTATTCTCCTTCTAAAATGTTTGTGCTTTGTTGAGTGTCTTTATCATTCTTACTGGATGTTGCATCCTTGGAAATATTAGTTTTTTTCTTAGAATTACCTGCATTATGCAATAAAATTCACAAATAACTTATAAGGCTGTTTAACTTCAACCAAAATATTTAGCTAGTTATAACTAATAGAATTTATTACCTAAAAAAACAGTGTACTTTTACATTTGTCCCTTTTTAGTAATTGTACACAATTCTATCTAATTGGGCGGCTTTGTGGCATGTTTAGGTCATTCTGCAACTTGATGACTTGATAAATGATGAGGCGGTAACCAAATGACCCAAACGAGACACCAAAAATGGCATGTGACTTGCCACCTCAGCAAGGTTACCGACACACCATCAGTTGCAGAATGACCCAAACGGGACACAAAGTCATCTTCCAGGGACACAATTGTACATAAATTTGTGTGATGACCAAAAGTAGGTTGTTATTTTAGACCATAAAAAAACCTAATTTGTAAGATAACAAGCTTTTAGAAAAGTACCAAAACAAAAATGATTTTACAATCACATATACCATTAGCTTTCTCTGAATTATCAGTAGAAATGCTTGTCTCTTCCCTATCATCCTCAACATCTACTTCTAGCAACGAAAACACATTTGAGAGCCCGTTCATTTTTAATAAATACCGTTTATAATTCTTCAACCGTTGAGATCCTGTTACAACAAAGTAAGTGAAATACTTGCAAAATAGATTAATAAATGAAAGCTATGAAGAGCAATTAGTTACGAATTTGCACTGTCGGCGGTTTGATCTTCGATGTTATTTTAGGGTTTTAGTTTATCCTTCCAAAACGAAATCAAATAAATGATTAACAGTTGGACTTAATTTCGTACCTTCATAGAGCAATTTGAGGGAAATTAGGTTAAAGATTATCGATTTGTAGTTTGCAGTTCTAAATTACAGTCAAATGAATATCTTTCAAGTTTCAAACGCACGGGCTTTTTTATTTAGAACTTGATGGGCCATTCACGTTCATTATTTAATATTTGAAAAATGTTATTGGTTTATATCATTTGTGTCTATACCTATGTTTATTAATTTGATCATAATAAATATCAAAATTAAGAGATAATATAAGTAAAAAGAATTAATAGATTATACATGTAAAATTTAGAAGTAAGTAGAGTAGAAATATAAGTAGGAAGAATATGTAACAAATAAAATTTCTCTTAATATTATCATGGTTAAAAAAACTTATTTAAAAGTATCAGCGTCAAGCTACAACAAGTTATTATTATAAGTATATCACTTGTGGCGATAAAAAAATTTAAATTCATATGATAATTTTACATCTAGATTTATAATTATATACATTATTATATTTTTCTTAAAAGAAAATTTTAATTTTCATAAAAAGCATGATAATTTCATATATAAATTTATAATTCATAAAAAGCAAGATTTCATTCCAACGATCAAGTTCATATATTTTGGTGTGTTTTCAAACATACATCTCAACCTCTTTATATAGGCCACAAGTTGGCACTATAAGAGTCATAGAATAAATGACCATTACACAAGTTAATGATAGGTGTAAATATAAGAAAACCAAAAGTCTAGTGAGTTACAATACTCCCCCTTGGTTGCTTAGATTTATATTGAACTATACATGCACTTCATCTTGTATCTTCAGACAATCCTTGAAACATTCGCCTCGTTAAAAACCTTGACGGAGAAAACCCTTTGGGACAAAACTCTGGTTGAAGGATAAAAGAGTACGATCAGGATGTCTTGAGATAGGGAAGGAACCATATATGATGTGCCTCATTAAAACCTTGTTAAGAGAAAACCCTGTGGGACAAAAACTCTAACGAAGGACAAAAGAGTGCACAATGGCTAATAAGTAATCAACTCGATACTCCCCCTGAATTCAGCGATTCTTATTGAGTGTGGGATACAGTTAGTGTCTCATTAAAAAACTTTGTCAAGGTAAACCCAATGGGACAAAACCCTTGAACTAAAGAAAAAGAGCACACAAGCATTCATCGGGATGCTCCCCCTCACATGCACTCAACAGGGTGCAAAGCATACGTCAGGATGCAATTATTATTTATATACAAGTGCATGATACATGTCACTTAGGTAGCTCGGAGAGTTTCCTAAGTCCAATAGCTTTGACATGTTTCTGGAATGAATACTTTGGCAGTGATTTGGTGAACAAATCTGCATGATTCTTCTCCGATCCAATATGTTGCACTTCAATCTTTTGAAGTAACTGTTGTTCATGTGTAAAGAACAATTTTGGAGAGATGTGTTTAGTGTTATCCCCTTTGATGTAACCATGTTTCGCTTGGTCAATGACAGCAGAGTTATCTTCATACATAACAACTGGTTCATCGGGGTCATAAGCTAAACCACATGTACTTCGAATATGACCAATTACAGATCGAAGCCATACACACTCTCTAGTTGCCTCAAAGAGCGCAAGTAGTTCAGAGTGATTTGTCGAAGTAGCAACCAGAGTCTGTTTACAAGACCTCCAGGATATCGCTGTGTTCCCAATGGTAAAGACATAACCAGTTTGGGAACGTCCCTTATGCGGGTCTGATAAGTAACCTGCATCAGCATAACCAGTAAGGGTTGCGTTATTTCGAGTATCATTAGGGTTTGATCCACTCGACGACGCGTAGGGATAGAATAAGCCCATATCTGCCGTACCTTTTAGGTAACGGAATATGTCTTTAATACCATTCCAGTGCCTGCGTGTTGGCGCATTGCTGTGCCTAGCCAGGCAGTTCACAGCAAACGAGATGTCCGGTCTAGTACATTGAGCCAAGTATAATAATGCGCCTATTGCACCCAGATATGAACACTCGGGGCTCAATATCTCTTCATCGTCCTCCTTTGGACGGAATGGGTCCTTTTTAATGTCTAGAGAACGAACGACCATGGGAGTAGAAGACGGCTTTGCATCATGATGACTAAAGCGTCTTAACACCTTTTGGATGTAATTTTCTTGATGAAGAAAAACACCATCTCTACGTTGCTCGATCTGCAGGCCGAGGCAAAAACGTGTCTTCCCAAGATCTTTCATCTCGAATTCCTTCTTCAGGATTTCAGCAGTTTCGACCAACTCTTTCGAGGTTCCTATGAGATTCATATCATCTACATAGACTGCGATAATCGCATATCCTGAAGTGGATTTCTTAATAAACACGCATGGGCATATCTCATTGTTCAAATATCCCAGTCCGATCAAGTACTCACTTAGGCGGTTATACCACATCCGTCCAGATTGTTTTAATCCATAAAGTGATCGTCTCAGTCTTATCGAGAACGTGTTCCGTGGTCTAGAACTACTTGATTCAGGCAACTTGAGTCCATCATGGACTTTCATGTATATCTCCGTGTCAAGATCCCCATAGAGATAGGCTGTGACCACATCCATAAGCTGCATATTCAGTTTTTCGGAAACTACTAAACTGATTAAGTAGCGGAACGTTATAACGTCCATTACGGGAGAATATGTCTCCTCGTAATCAATTCCAGGGCGTTGAGAGAAGCCTTGCGCCACTAGGCGAGCTTTGTATCTTACAATCTCATTATTCTCGTTACGCTTCCTTACGAACACCCATTTGTAACCAATTGGCTTAACATTGGGTGGTGTTGGAGCAACAGGTCCAAACACTCTTCTTTTCGCTAAGGAATCCAATTCTTCCTGGATTGCTTGTTTCCATTGAGGCCAGTTCGTTCTACGTTGGCATTCAACAATAGTACGTGGTTCCATGTCATCATTGCTCATAATGTCAGTGGCCACTGCGTATATGAACACATAATCAATGACAGTCTCGTTTCGCTTTAAAATATCGTCTAAGCTAGCATACTCGACAAATATTTCAAGGTTATCGGGATGATGAGAAATTGGTGTTTCATCTGAAACACGCTCCTCCAATACACTCCCGTGATCCTTAATGATCTCATGTGGCAAAACGGATTCAGAAGAATTTCTCCTCTTTCGAGGCAGAACATCCTTGGAACCGACTGGTCTTCCTCTTTTCTTAGGAAGAGCAGCAGACTGGACAGCTGATGGTAGCGTCCTTTGCACGGTGGGTACGACCGGTGCAACATGTTCAAGTGGAACATGGCGTCTCTCAGGGACGTCTATCCTTGCAGGCACATTTGCAGCAGGTATATTTGATCTCGTGACATTTGCTAGGTCATTAAATGCGTCTGGTAGCTGATTAGCAACATTTTGTAAACCTAGAATTCTTTGCACATCCTTATCACTATGTGCAGTTGGGGGATCCATATGAGACAAGTTGGGTTCATGCCACGTTATTTCACGTCGTTCCTTATCAACGTTAACGTGCAAATCTCCCCCTAACGACGGGAAGATTGCCTCATCAAAGTCACAATCCGCATGTCTAGCGTTAAAGAGATCGCCTGTCAAGGGCTCTAAATAGCGTATGATGGACGGGGATTCATAACCAACATATATTCCCCGTCGTTTCTGAGGTCCAAATTTCGAACGCTTTGGAGGTTCAATTGGAACATTTACCAAGCACCCAAACACGCGTAAATGTGAGACATCAGGCTCATATCCAGTTACCAGCTGGTACGCAGAAAGTGGTTGGGTGGCCATGGGCCTCAGACGGACCAATGCAGCAGCATGCAATATCGCATAACCCCATGCAGAAATTGGAAGTTTTGTACGCATAACTAAAGTTCTCGCAATCATTTGTATTCGTTTAATGAATGCTCCTGCAAGACCGTTTTGGGAATGAACGTACGCAACAGGGTGTTCAAGATCAATGCCCAATGTCATGCAATAATCATCGAATGTTTTCGATGTAAACTCCGCAGCATTATCAAGTCTAATTGACTTTATTGGATAATCTGGATGATGAGCCCTCAACTTAATGATTTGGGCTAGGAGTTTAGGAAATGCTGCATTCCTTGTGGACAACAAAGCGACGTGTGACCATCTTGTTGATGCATCAACCAATACCATGAAATATTTAAATGGTCCGCATGTTGGTTGGATAGGTCCACATATATCCCCTTGAATTCTCTCAAGAAAACGGGAAACCACTTTTGTAGGTTTTACATGAAGTGGTTTGAGATGTGTCTTGCCAATCGAGCATGCTTGGCATAGGCTTTTTGGTTTAATCACGAAATTTTTACCTCCAAGAGGATGCCCATGAGATGCATTCATAGTTCGAAGCATCGTATTTTGACCCGGGTGTCCCAGCCGGTCATGCCATAACATATAAGTTCCCTCATCAACGGGGGCTCGACGAATGACTAGATTGCTTTCAATGTGTTTTATCGTGGTTAGATACAAACCATTTGACAAACATCTCAACTTCTCCAATGTACGCTTTTGGTCGTATTTATCAGAGGTAATGTAGAGGTATTCAATACCATTTTCTGAAGCAGTTTCAATATGAAACTTGTTTTCTCGAATATCCTTAAAGCTCAACAAGTTTCGACCGGAACTTGGACAATATAAGGCTTCATTAATGGTTAACACAGTACCATTTGACAACGTAAATTGTGCTTTACCAAAGCCTTGAACAAGGGTCGACGGGCCCGAAATAGTTGTCAATGAAGTTACTTTAGGCGTTATGTTGATGAAGTAATCCTTGTATTTTAGGACAGTGTGGGTTGTACCACTGTCAACCAGACAATCAACTGACCCAATATGTATGCCTAAAAGTAAAAATAATTTAAAATCGGTCACACGTATGTAGTATTTTCATAAGGAAAAACTTTAAATTATTTCGAGAAATGCGTTCATTGTAAACAAACCATTATCCAAAAGTGAACATTATTTAAACTTGAAAGCATAAAATAACATGATCCAGGAGCTCAACAATAGCTCTAATCTTCAATCTGAGCCACAAAATCAGGTGTCTCAAAAGACTCACGTGTGTTGGTTTCAACCACATTTGCTTCAGCTCTTTTCCCGTTATGATAGTTACGAACTTCGTCGGGAGTAGCCTTACAAACTCGTTGCATATGACCATAATCACCACATTTGTAACAAAGGGTATGCTTATCAGTATGTGCCCTTTCATTGGGACGATTGGTCGTCCTGTTATTGTTCCCAGTACGAGATGGCTTAGAAGCCGAAGGCCTCCGGTCAGAGTTATATTCTGAATCACGGCCTGAAGGTCTTCGGTGCGAGTTATATTCCGAACCTCGACCTGAAGGTCTTTGGTATGGATTATATTCAGAACCTCGCTTCGCTTGGTGAGGTTTACGATCACCATAGTGCTTCGGTTTTCGGGACGACTGGCCCTTATCTCGGTTTCCGTTCCGCGATTGAGGCCCACGAACATTATTAGCATCAGGCATTGGAATTGCCTTTGTCCCAGCAGGACGAGAATTGTTATTTCTCATTAAAACAATGCTATTTTTCTCATCCAATAACAATTGGGTAATGAGCTCGGGGAAAGTTGTGAACTTGGATTGGCGGTACTGCTTTTGAAGCAAGTTGTCAGAACTAGGAAATGTGGTGTAAGTCTTCTCCAACAAGTCAGTATCAGTTAACTGTTGACCACAGTAGTGGAGAAGTGCACGAATTCTACAAACTTCAGCGTTATATTCAGTAACCGAAGTGAAGTCTTGGAATCGTAAATTGAGCCAATCTTGGCGGGCTTCAGGAAGCCAAATGGTCTTTTGGTGATCGAAACGTTGTTTCAAAGAGTCCCATAATGTCTTGGGTGAGGTGATTGATATGAACTCAGACTTCATCGTGTCTGACATATGTCGACGAAATAATATCATCGCCTTAGCATTCATTTCGCGGGTAACTTCAACCTCACGATTATCCTCGTCATAGATGACATCTAATATGCCTTGAGTATCTAGATGGTTCTGGATATCTTGAGTCCAGTCTAGATAGTTCTTGCCGGCAGCATCCAAGATCGGGAAATCAAGTTTGATAGACATTTTCCTACAACGGGAGGAGAAATACTGGATCAATCATCATTCAAGATGATAAGTTTATATGTTTATGGTTTGTATAAGCACAAATTGTGTGTCGAATCAGCAGGTTCGAAAAAACACAATTGATATTAGGTTCTCATTTATCGAACGACAGGTCGATTATGAGACACCGATTCAGCATATGTATATAAACACATTCAGAGAAAAATTATTTAGTCAACCCTTTTCGGTAGCTCTATTCGAATACAACCAGGAAAGACGGTAAGGGTAGACAGCGCTTGTGCGTATCGGAACCACCCTTATTAGGAGTCAGAAAAACCGCCTATCTTTCCTAGACATTGTTAAGAATAGGTGAGCCTAGTTGTGGATGATTAATAACTTTTCAAGGAAGTGCATATAATGCTCATAAATCCTCAAGTTCTTTAACTTTTGAAGACAAAAGAAATTGTAGTATAATCACTACATTTAGAAAAGATTAATTTTTATCTTCATGATTTATTTAAGAAAACAACTTTCAACATAAAGAATCTCAAAATAATTTTTATACCAAAAACAAATAATCATTTGAGCATAATACTTCATAAATCATGGATTTTTAAAAAAATCATTCTTTTAGAAGAAAAATTTTATTATAATTTTTGGACTTGTTAGCCCAACTCATTAAAAATATTGGGCTAACTTTTAGTTGCTTAAATGTTGTGGTTTTAAAAAAAATTCAATCTGTTTGTTAAATTTTTTTCCAAAAAAGATGAATAATCGGCCAAATGAGTATTACATTTAGAATTAGAAAAACCCATGAACTGAATTAATTTTTGTGAAAGAGTAGCAATTTTTTTTTCTCTTGAAAAGTCCATATGAAAATACTACATGAAGAAGCTTTGTGACTTATCATATACAAGTATTAACTTTTAGATAGATTAAATGGATTTTTATGTGCTCAATTTAAGCATCATCAAATGAAGTGTTTTTTTAAAAAAAAAACAATTGACCAACCCCAAACATGATTTTCAAAACCACATATATTTTGATTTCGATGGATCTTTATCCACTATAATAAAATGATATCAAATAGAGTAAAGAGACGTTGTTTACCTTAATGTTATGAAGAATAGTTGGTGAGATTACTTGGTTCGAGCAAAGTGCCGATAACGTGTTGTGATACAAAATAGCCAAAACTCTAAGATTTCATTCCAACGATCAAGTTCATATATTTTGGTGTGTTTTCAAACATACATCTCAACCTCTTTATATAGGCCACAAGTTGGCACTATAAGAGTCATAGAATAAATGACCATTACACAAGTTAATGATAGGTGTAAATATAAGAAAACCAAAAGTCTAGTGAGTTACAATACATCATTATTTTTTTTCAAAAACCAAAACTTTTCACAAAAAGCTCACTCATGACGTCTTATTATGCCTCATCACGGCTTAAGCATGAGCCGTACTTTATCCGTCATAATACGCATTTTAGAATCCTGCTTTTAACTAGAGGTGTGAGATGATGTTTTTAGTTATATAAAAACATTTTTGGTAAAATAGTTTAAGCTTAAAAATGTAAAATAACAAATATATTTTCTCAAACTTTTGAAGAAGAAAATAGTTTTGCAGTCGTTTTCTTCTTTCAAGTTTCAATTTTGAACAAGCCACTCCAAATCTCGGTAACAATGGCGACCACCGTTCCTCCTCCACCTTCGCCGCCAGCTGCGGCGGAAGCGATCAAGCTGGAGAAAGTCGATTATATGGACCTACCATGCCCTATTCCTTACGAAGAAATCCATCGGGAAGCCCTCAGTTAGTATCTTGCTGTTCTTCAACCTTAATTACTAAACTTCGTCTTGTTAGTTATCTTCTATTTTTTTAATCATTTAGGATTTACTTGATTGGAATTGTCACATAAACCCTAATCCACTGTCGTCGTTAAACCCTAAATGTCAATTTCTAAATCGAAATTGTTTATATTGTTACTGACTTCACTACTGATACCTTAATTGCTCAATTCTGTATAAAAAATGCACTTCTTTTTGAATTCTTAGGAGCAAATATAGCAAAGAAATAGATTCCACAAGTAAAATATTAGGTCATGGAAATCCTATCAGGATATTTGATTTAAAAGGACTTAATACATCTCTAAAATATGTAAAAATTGAACTTGATTAATGTGTATTAACACATTTTACTATTTTAGGAGAATCAGAGTTCATTAAATACATTATATTTAAGAATAAAAGTTACTCCGTATTAGATTAAATGCTTTTTCTTCTTCTTCAGTGTCTTTAAAAGCTGAACATTTTGAGGGTATGCGTGTCGATTTCACCAAGGGACTTAATCAAAGGTTCTCACTGAGTCACAGGTACTAATTCCACATCAACATCATTATTTTTTTTAATTTTTATTTTAAATTTGTACGAATTTTTCCCTCATTTGGTTTAATCTTACAGTATTATCATGGGACCCACAGAGATTCCCTCTCAATCTGCTGAAACGATTAAAGTTCCTACTGCACATTATGATTTTGGTGCTAACTTTATCGATCCAAAGGTCAGTTTTCTTTACAATATCATTTTGTCAATGATCAATTTCTGTTTTAACCATCAGTCTGACTTTGACTTTGACTTTTAATTTAAATTTTTTTATGTGTGGTAGTTGATGCTTATAGGAAGGGTGATGACTGATGGGAGGGTGAGTGCTAGAGTGAAATATGATTTGCTTGAGAATCTTAGCATGAAGGCCAATGCTCAGGTACAAGGGTAGATTAGTAATTACTAATTATTACTTTCATACACATAAGTGTTATTTGGGTGAATAAAGATTGTTTTTTTTTTTAAAATAATTTCTTATGTTCTTTTTCCTCAGCTTACAAGTGAGCCACACATGTCACATGGAATGGTCAACTTTGACTACAAGGCAATTTTACATTTTAAAATACTTATATTAAGTTGTCTTATTTAATTATTAAATTCTTTATTTCATATACAGGGTACCGACTATAGGACTCAATTCCAATTAGGAAATGGTGCCTTACTTGGAGCTAGTTATATCCAGGTAAATTGTTTTTCATTTCTCATATTAATGCCATATATTTAAATTAAGTATTTATTTATTTTAATATCAAAACAATTTTATTATGTAATTTTGCTTGCAGAGTGTGACACCTCGTCTCTCGTTAGGTGGGGAGGTATTTTGGGCTGGTCAGCATCGTAAATCTGGTCTCGGTTATGCTGCCCGATATAACACGGATAAAATGGTAATTTCACCATGCTGACATGTCTGATTATTTAATATATTATTAATTTTTAATTTTTAATTTTTTTCTTCCATGCAGGTTGCTGCAGGACAGATTGCTAGTACTGGAATGGTGGCTCTTAGTTACGTTCAGAAAGTGTCGGAAAAGGTAAATAATACATATTTTTTTATTTAGATATTATTAATTTTATTTCATGAATTATTATTTTCTGTTCTTTTTGTAGGTTTCTTTGGCATCTGATTTAATGTATAATTACATGTCGAGAGATGTTACTGCCAGCTTTGGTTATGATTATATACTTCGCCAGGTCATTATTTCTTCATTAATATATAGTTTGGCAAATTATTATTTAAATTTTTGATTTTGATTTTGATTTTGATTTATATATATATATTTTTTAAATGGACAGTGTCGTCTTAGAGGCAAGATTGACTCAAATGGCTGCACATCCGCGTTTCTTGAAGAACGAATGAGTATGGGTCTTAATTTTATTCTTTCTGCTGAGGTGAGTTTTTATTTATTTATTTTTAAAATTTTTAATCATTCAATATTTCAAAGGATAAACATCTTCGTTCTTTTTAAGGGTTGGGTAGTGGTTCAAGAAGGGTATTTTGGTACGGGTCAAAACAGGTAGGATTGGGTTGAGATAAAAATACTTTTTGAGCCATAAAAAGTCATTTATGGCCCCTTAACTTATTAAAATGAACATAAAATTCCACTCCTTTTCTATTTTTGCTTTTTGATGCATGTTAAATAGGTGCAGTTATTATCCCCCCAAAATTCATGTCATAAATTTGGGAAAATCATCTGTGCATCTAGCTTTACAACTTATGTGCAGAAAAGAGTAAATGGGGCTATTTATGGACATGTGCACAACTTTAAGGGTTAAAAATGAAACTTTTTTATTTTTCTTACTCTTTAAGGGTTATATATAAACGAGTCAAAATTGCCATCTCTAAATTACTATGTGCACCAAAGAGTAGTACTCAGTTTACCACTTTTTTATTTAAATTTACCAAATTCTCAAACTATGTAAAATTGTAAATGCAGTTGGACCACAAGAAGAAAGACTACAAATTCGGGTTTGGATTGACAGTTGGAGAATAGATACGTTTACAATCGTTGTTTCAAACTAGTTAGATTGTCATAACCGACCGATTATTTTTTAATTTTACAGTCAAATATCAGTGATTTTTGTACCTTCTTCAAGCAATATTATTTTTGGTGGCGGCAGTTTTAGATGCAAACGACAGTTAAAAGCAGTATTGACGTTAAAGTTTTCAGTTTGGGGGATCTAATTTAATGTTTTAGTGTTTTTAGTCTTTTCTATTAATTATAATAAGGCTTGATCCCTTTTTCACGCATAATGTGTTATACCTTATGCTTTGATTATAAATTAGTGTGACTTTGGTTACTGCTATTATAATCATACTAAAATCATCTTAGATTTATACAAGGTTGTACTCTGGACCTTAAAACTCGTATTAGTACGAACATATGAAATCTATAACATTCGTATTATTTCTATTATACTAAAATTGAATAAGCAATACTAAAATCACCGGAATAATGCCAAACCATATATGGAGTAACATGCTATAGTTTTACTCTCAATTACTAGAAAAACTGGCCTCCTCTCAATTACTTGTTTATTGTCTTGGTCAAAGAAATTCATCAACTCTTAGTTACTTGCGACAAGACAGTTATGTAGTTAATTATGTAGTTAAGAAAGATGTTTAAAAAGACAAACTTTAGAAAGAGAAAAAAAAAAATCATAAAATAGAAAACACCACCGATTAATAGATTTTTTTTTGGCTCCATTTATTTTTTTTTGGCTCCATTTCTTCCCTCGTCTTTTTGCACTCGAATTGGATAAACATTGCTCGGTTATTCTCATTTATTTTATCATATCTATTTGAGTAAATTAACCCACAGCTTCTAGCCTAGTGATTATGATGAAATGAGTAAGGTGTTGCCCATAACCTATAGGTCATGGGTTCAAGTTCTGCCGTGGATAATATGAGTAGATTAGATGCCGTTAAAAAAAATACAAAATATATCACTGATTACAATCTTAATCCTTTGAAATTCATTTATAAAGTGTTTGACCAATAATTGTCGTCAGAAGTTAAGAGGCGTTTAGGTTAAGGGTTAATCCGGCATTAAACTAACGCAATCGTGTTTAGATTATATTGGTGAAACATACTGAAATTTACTCGGGTTTGGCGTTGCCCTAGGATCCTATCATGTTAATACATTTATGGTGTGCTCTCTGCATATCCTAACATGTTTCAGCTTAACATATCTAATTGCATTAAAATATGTAACACCTTCTTGAAGTACATAAGCGTGAATTTTAATCCAAACGTTAAGCAAATTTTGCTCATGGAGCTACATAAATGTCCAATTCAAACTCTAATTATCCTTTCAAAAATCAACAGCAAAATACTTGCACATTTTTCAAGCATTCGAATGCAATCTTCTCCACCTCCCTTTTATTTTCGTCCTATTACCATCTTTACTCTGATCACTGGAAAAAATAAAAAGAAACAAACAACATGCACATGCATTTTAACTACATATATGGCTATATATCAGGCTAACATGCATCCTCTAAAATATATTAAAAAAATTATTTCTACACCACATACTTAATGCACCACATATTTACAGTACCACATTGAAAGAAAACTCTACGAGCACTATAAAATAATGATTATGATGTGCAAAGTATATTAGTTCTTATCTTACATTCATGTACTTTATATAACCAAAACTACTATTGAAGGTTTTCATAACATCTCAACAATGGCACTTCTTTTTCTATTTCTTCTTCTATCTCTTCCCCTCATATACATCCTCTTCCTACTTCCCAAAATCATAAAAAACCGATCAAACTCATATCCACCCGGCCCTCTTGCACTACCCATAATCGGAAACTTGCACCAAATCGATCTATCAAACCTACATACTTCCCTATGGAACCTCTCCAAATCCCACGGTCCAATCACATCCCTCAAATTCGGTTTCATCCCAACTATCGTCATTTCTTCCGCGAATCTAGCTAAAGAAGTCTTGAAAACACAAGATCTCATCTTTTGCAACCGGCCTTCGTTTCTTGGCCCGCAAAAGGTGTCTTACAATGGTGTAGAGCTCATATTTTCGCCGTATGACGAGTATTGGAGACAAATGAGAAAAATTTGTATAATTCATTTGTTCGGGCCTAAACGGGTACAATCTTTTAGGTCTATTCGTGAAGATGAGGTGGCACGGACCATGAAGAAGATACGCGGGCTGGCCCGTGAATCTAAGGAAGTGAATTTGGGTGAGATGATGAAGAATACGACTAACACTCTAATGATGAGAGTGGCTTTTGGCAAGAGGTTTGAAGATGGACACGAAAGAAAAGATGTACTTCGCCAACTTGTTGAAATTCAGGCGATGATGGCGGGTTTCTTTGGGTCGGATCTTTGGCCGGGTTTGCCGTTTGTAGGTTTGGTTGATAGGTTAACGGGAAAGATGGGTCGGCTTGAAAAATGCTTCGAATATTTTGATGTGTTTTACCAGGAACTCATTGATGAACACCTTAAACCTCGAAACCCTAAGTCTTGTCATGAGGAGGAAGAAGATTTTATTGACATATTATTACGACTCAAGAAAGATCAGTTCTTCGGTCTCACTTATGATCACATTAAAGCCATGATAATGGTAATTAATCATTATGTGCCCTCTTAATTTATAGGTCGAATATGAGTTTATCCATTTGAACTTTAATAGTACTCCCTTAATAAAGTTCATATTTCTCCTAAAATATTTGTCCAAAATAAAGTTCTCATTTCTCAAATTGGAGGGACCCACTTAATAAAATAATATTATTACCATATACCTCACCACTAACTATCTCCTAAAAACACTTTCTCTCTCACAAAGAACCTTATATTTTAATCAAATTTATTACCAAGGATCTCACCACTAACTATCTCCTAAAAACATGTGCCCAAGAGAATTAAGAACTTTATTAAGGGATGGAGAGAGTAGTATTTTGCAAGCAAATTTAATTATGAAGAGTCGATACCCGAGTTTATTTGACCAAGGTGAGATTCCGGGGACGGAATCTCTTTAAGGAGGGGAGATTTGTAACATCCCGAGACCCGACCTATAATATTTTATTACTTTTGGTAAGTAATATCTTATTGTTTATTATTTTATTATTTTTATATGATTTTATTTGAATTAATTGTATTTTTAACCATGGGGTTAAAAATTAGTAAAACTGAGATATTTTAATATTAAAAATGATTTTTACATATTTGGGTTCACTTCTGAACCGAGGTTCTAAAAATATCTTCGTTGTAAAAATTGGAGTTAGTTAGGTCTAAATTAATTATCTGCGAACCTAATATCATGTACTGTGTTTAAATGAAAATACATGTGATGAAGGGGAGGGTGTACGTGTTATGTTAGGGGGCGGATGTCAAAAATTGAGTTTCCTCCTCCTCCTCTTGCCAGTACACGACACACACACACACACACCACACTCACTTTTGAAGCTTTTCTCCCTAAATTGAAGATTAAACTTTGTAGTTCTTGCTTCCTCTTGGTGATTTTCGGAATCTAGAAGCTAGATTAAGTAAGTTCTTTTCTTCTTTAGCTAGAGTTTCATGTTCTTGATGTAGGGATGAACTAGGGTTCTTGAGCTAGTGGGTTTTCATGAAGTTCTTGTTGAATCTTGTTGGAAATCCGAAATTGATGCATGATTTGGTGTCTAATTGAGTTCTTGCAAGTATTGTATGAATTGTTGTTAATTATAGCTCATTTGGTGAAGCTTTCATGAAGCTCCATCCATGGTGTTCTAGGGAAGAAGATGGGTTTTCCATAATTTGATGAATTGTGTATTTTGGTGTTCTTGATGTTGTGTTAAGTTAATTATGCATGTTAGAATGGTAATTGTTAATTATGAAGATCACTAGTTAACTATTGTGATAATGCCTAAAGAATGGTAGTGTTTTGGCTAGATGGAAATTTAGTCATAAACTAGCTTAATTCATGAATTGTTGACTTTAGTCAAACCTGGGAGTTGACTTTTGGTCTGGTACAGCTTGTAAACTTTAATTGTCAAATTCATGTCATTTATATGATAGTTGTCTAGTTGGGTAGTATAATCATGTTTGTTTAGGGCCTTGACCCGTTTGATTGACAATTGGTGCATTTGACCTAAATAAGGTCAAAGTTGGTGAAACTTGCAATTGGATGCAAGTAACTTGTTAATTATGTAATTGTGATGTTGATCAAGTAGGATATCTCATTTGATGATGTTGTTTGTAACCCCGACTCATTATTCTTGTTTTGATCCGTTTGGGCCTAAGGTGCAATTTGGTCAATTGGTATAATGAATTGACTTGTTGAAGTTTTAGACTTTAGTATTTGTTATGTGTGGAAATACAAGTAATTGGTTGCAAGTTGTTGCATAAAGATGAGGTCTTAACCTATATTACTTGTTGCAAAATTTGGTGATTTCGGGTGACTAATTCGGTATTCATTTTGTACAGGAAAAGGGAAGGAGCCTCAGTGATATAAGATTACTGAGCTCACTACTAAAAGGAAGCTAAGGTGAGTGGATTTAACCTTATTCTTGTGTGATGTACAAAGGTTTTGGTATGGTAGACTTGTAGGAGAAAATGCAGCATTTTGGCTGGTCTGGGGGAGATAGCAGCGCTATCTCTGCTTCGTTTTGGAAAATTGGAACAACGGCCCGAAATAGCGTTTGGTATTTAGATAGCGGACGCTATCTTTTGGTGGATAGCGGCGCTATCTTCGGATAGCGGCGCTATCTCCATGAAAGATAGCGACGCTATCTATGATAGCGGCGCTATCTTGGCAGGTTTTGGGAAAATTCGTTTTTCTTGGTTTTTAATAATTTTCCAGTGGTGTCATTAATTGTGGGATTGTTAATGGTAGTATGTGCACATGTTTTCTAGAGGTTAGCTATGAGTGGGTTTTGGCTAGGCTTCGTTACTATTGGATGGGGTGCTCGGACTCCTACGAATGTGTTCCGTCAGGGGTGAGTACCGTGCTAATAGTAAAGTGGCCATCGGTAAACTGTTGTTCGGCCAACAACAGTTGTAGGTACTTTGCAAGTCCGCCGATACTTTCATAACGTCCAATTGCTTGTGGAAGTTTGGACGGGTTTCCAGATTGATTTCTCTTGTCTCTAATTTGTTGTGGTTATGCAAATTGATTGTTATTTCTATTCACTTAGCTTTGTGCTAATCCCTCATTTGTTGACTCTTTTCAGGTTGTGGATTTAGCTTGACTAGAATCGGGTTTTGGAAATCTGACCGTACTCTGATTTTGTAAACCAAGTCGAGCCCGTTTTCAGTAACACCTTAAATGTTTTATATATATTTGATTAACTTTTAAATGGTTTTTATGTTGTGTAATAAGTAGGAGTTATGGTATTTCTTAATTCGCTTCCGTATGCATATTAAAAAAAAATGGCTCTAAGATTGTGGTGTTACATTATATCCTACAGTTCCTCTATTAGTACCTCGAAAAACAAAAAAAGAAACCATCTTAAACGGCTATAAAATCAAGCCAAAAACCCTAGTTTTCATAAATGTGTTGGCTATCGGGCGGGATCCTGAATCTTGGGAGAATCCTGAGGAGTTCTTGCCAGAGAGGTTTTTGGATGGTTGTAGTGATATTGACTTTAAAGGGGCTAATTTTGAGTTGATTCCGTTTGGTGCTGACAGAAGAATATGTCCTGGAATGTCAATGGGAGTAATCAATGTCAATCTTATACTTGCTAATCTTCTTTATTTGTTTGATTGGGGGTTGTCGGAAGGTTTGAAGAAGGAAGATATAGAATTTGAAGTTATGCCGGGATTAACCATGCACAAGAGATGATTTTTGCCTTTTACCTCATGTGTACATATAAACTAACTATCACCTTCAACATCTTTTGCACTTCTTTACATCTCTACATATAGTTGTATGTACGAGCATAAGTTTTTTTCATACTAGCTTGTTAGAAATCTCGATGTTCGAGTTTTGGCCAACTATTTTTAGAGTAATGTTAAATTATACCATAAACATTTATACGGTTACATGACATGCATCTAACACATTCAGATGAAGGGCCCACTCTTTCACTTTTGACTTTTAAATAATTGATGACATGTGACAATAAAACGATGTAAAATCGAAAACGATAACACAGATTAATTTCATTAATTCTTATAATACTCATGAGTCATGCCAATGAGTTTTCACTTTTGCCACGTTTCAAGGGGCTAAACTAGTAATAAGTTTTCACTTTTTCCAAGTAGAATATATTTACTTTACAATATATTTACTTTTATAATTGTTTCCTACAAATAAAATATCACTTTAAGAGCACACGGTGTGTTCTACGGTGTGCTCTACGGTATAGACACACCAAAGACAATTTTAGGCCAATAACGGCGTTAAACCATATCGTGCCCTCCGCCAAAGAGCATTTCGTCAGGGGTATAACGGTTCAACAAAGTTTTTTTTTTTTTGGTTAAATTGTGATTTATTTGGGATATTTTTTTCTCAGTTCTAAAGGGATGTTATAAGATGTTAAACGAGAGAATGTAATTTTAAGGTGAGTGTTAAAATCATGTTAAATGAGCAAATAGCCTTTAACATTGCTTCCATACTTTATGCTCTAATAATCATCATAGCATACCCTAAACATTACGACATTTACAGCACATTCTTAAATTCGTACTAACATTTTTTAAAAGGCATTTCCAAAACAGCACAAAAAGGCCCTTAAAAAAGTAAAAGCATAATTGTCTAAAATCTAACTATTTTGGTTATTTAATCTAGCTGGAATTTGTTAAACATCACAATATAACAGTCTAAAATTATAGTAAATTACAGAAATTGTTATATAGTAAGTCATTATATGTTTGGTAAAAGTAAGTAATTTCGTAACAAAATGTACCATCTATGTTTGGTATATATTTATAAAAGTAAAACTAAAGATATACGCGTAAACGAAATGACAAGTAAAGAAATACTTATTACTTAATGAGAAATAAAATTTAAGAAAAATTACATATTTGTGTACTTTAACAATTTCTTGTAATAACGGAAGTTCCTACATCTTTCTTACAAGCTTTATTTGCCCCATGTATGTATCACCCCAATTCAAAATTATTTCATTCATTATATATAACATGAACCAACATAAGCTATATTACTCGGATCTTAATTTTACTTAATTTTGTTTATTTTCTTCATATGCAGTTGGATTTTTGCTGCAATGGAAGGAAGAATTATGAATCATGGTTCTTCTGGTTATAGCGTTATCGCAAATCATGCAACGTCAAGTAATCAAATCTTGTGGCTGTTTTCAGTTTTTGGGGGGTATTTTCATGTGTAAAATTGTAAGTATTTTTGCTTCTTTTTCTTTTTAATAATAATAAATATTAGTCCAATTAGTAATGTGTTCCCCCATAAATATAAGTATATAACCCAAACACCCCCTCATGTATTAATATTACGACTTGAATAATTATTTAGGGGGTGTTTGGATATGTGAAAGTGATGAAACATGTTGCAATAGATCATATTTTTGTTGCTTGCAGTTATAATAATCAGTCTTAATCTTAGATGGTCCATGGTATTTCACAAAGGTTATTTAAGGAACAAATAAATAAAATAAGTGCGTTTAAGTAATTATAAATTATTTTTGTACAATCAGTTTTTTTTTTTGTGGTTAATATTAAAAAGGGTAAATTAAAATCCATTATTTCACCTCTAAAGAATCAGATAATCATTTTCAAAGCCCACATTTCTTAAACTGATTATTGTTAAGTGTAACGTTTTTATATTGAAGGCTTATGAAATAACAGGCATAATTAGTCCATTGATCTTTGAAGGTTTTTACAAACTCGAAAAAGCCCAGAAACTTGAATGGAAAAGACGGTTATATTTCTTATTCTTTTCACGATGATGTTTTATACTTGAATGGTATTTCACGATGATGTTTTATTCTCCAATGGTGAATTTTATGTTGTAATTAGTAATGACAGGACTGTGAAAAAGAAATGGTGTGTGTTTTCGGATTCTGCTTTAGAATTCCCAAGTTGTAAATGAAATTGTGTGTTTGGGGCTGGGATCACGTGGAAATGGTGAATAACAGCTCACGAGCAAGGTTTGATTAAGATGATGACAAAGAAGAAGTTTGGGTGGAAAAAACCAAAATATGAGGAATTGGACGAAATTGTAAAATGAAGGAAAAATGAGAACCGTATAGACAAAATATGAAATGAAAAATCTAAGAACAAACGCAAAATCTGAGATATCATAGAGACAATTTCTGTAATTTATTTTATTAATATCTATATATAAGAATATACAATATATTAAATATATGAACAACCCACAACAAATTAGGTAGAAAGTGAAAAAGAAATAACATTTTAATCGTATAGAGTATAGACCATTCGTAATGAATGACTATGACTATAGGGTCGCCCCACCCCCAACCGCCTCCATCTCATGACGTGACCAAAGGTCAAACGCGCCCCCTCTATTGTTTCCTTTGATTTGGTCGCTCAAGTGGTCATAATTTTTATCAGAGAGTGTTTATTGTGTTATGCATAATATTGAACCTTATGCTCGTTATGTGTTTAGTCAACACTACAAGAGTTTTATCCGGAAAGAAAAACTTAATATAACTCTAATGTAACATGAGTTTATCGTTACTAATAGTCTTACTTACTAAAGCAAACTACTATAAGTAACTAATACTCCCTCCGTCCCACAAAAAACTTCTCATTTGACCTTAATTTTTTGTCCCACAAAAAACTTCTCATTTCATTTAATTGATGGGCTTCACATAATAAAATACTATTATTACTAAGGACCCCACCACTAACTATCCACTAACCATCTTTCTCTCTCCAAATCAATCTTATATTTTAATCAAAATTATTACCAATGACTCCACCACTAACTATCCCCTTAAAACTTGTGCCCATATCAAATGGGAAGTTTTTTGTGGGACGGAGGGAGTATTAAATATGAAAAGTAAACTTTAAACTTCAAATGTAATATCTTTTTTGAACGATATTAAATATAAATATATAACATGAGTTGCCACTACTAATAGTCTTACTTACTAAAGCAATTGATATTAAATATAAAAAGTAAACTTTAAACTTTAAAAATGTAAACTTTTTTAATGATAAATCATATGCTCTTAAATATCACTTATATTCATAATTATATTATAATTATACTTGAATCCCTGACAACAAAATACAGGGCAAATATCATACTACTGATACTTTAAGAATGTAATACTTCATTCGTTTCAAAATAAGTGATATATGGAGTATTTTGGGTTTCATATTTTTGAGGCAAACAATTATAATAACTGTTAAATTAGATTAAATTTGATAGTTAGTAAATAATGAGTTCCACATATTATGATTAAAATTAGTTTAATAATGTTTAAAAGTAAATATAATGATAAATAATTTATATCACTTTATAAAGAAGATAATTAGTGGTATGAGTCCCACTAATTTTTATTAAATAAGAAAATTTATAACTTATTTTGAAATGAAGGAAATATATGAAATTATTCCAAATAAGAGGTTGTTGAAAAGACTTGATTGCCCTGCCCTGCCCTACACCATCTTCCCGGATCAAAGTCAGTAGACTTGTGCGGTCTGCTATAAAAGTCCAGCTAAGGACATGTTTAGGAAAGCTTATTAACGGGACTTATGAATTTATTAGCTTATTAAGCTCCAAATAAGTTTGAATTTGAAGCTTAATAAGCTAATAAGCCCCATTAATAAGCTTTCCCAAACATGCCTGAGAACGCCATTTCCCTCAACTTTTTATTTTCTCCACGTCACCCCAAATTTCAAAAAATATTTCCATCCGTACCTCAATTATTTTTCAACAATTCCATTCGCTTCTTCAATAATATCTCCTTCCTACCGTTATCAGTTTCTCATTAATATCTCCATAATAACACAGCATTTATAGCTATACCTAAATCATTCACAAAACCCTAGTAAGTTTATGCGTTTTCTTCACTAATTATGTAAGCTTTTCTCATGGGGTTTTGCAGTTTTCTGGATCCGGAGTTGGGGTTTTCTTAATTTTTTTTTTTTTTTTTTTTCTATATGCAGTTGGATGTTTGCTGCAATGGAAGGACAAATTGTGAATCACGGTTCTTCTGGTTATAGTATTATCGCAAATCATGCAACTCCAAGTAATCAAATCCTGTGGCTGTTTTCAGTTTTTGGGGGTATTTTCATGTGTAAAATTGTAAGTATTTTTGCTTCTTTTTTTAAAAAGAATAAAATTAGTCCAGTTAGATTGAACAATGTGTTCCCCATAACCCTAACACCCCCTCATGTATCAATCATACGACTTAAAGAATTATAATTAGATAGAACATGAGATATTTAGGGGGTGTTTGGATGTGTGATTTGAAACTAGTTACTGTCAAATGTTATTTTAATTCTAATAGTGTAACGAACGTTATTATGTTGAAGGCTTATGAATTAACAGGCATAATTAGTCCATTGATCTTCAAAGGTTTTCACAAACTCGAAAACGCCAAGAAACTTGAATGGAAAAACCGGTTATATTTCTTTTTCGTTTTCCTTTATTTTTCGTTACTTTTATCATTTCATAAACTAATTTCATATTAATTTAAAAAATTCAGGGGCTTCTCGACCTTTCATGCACTTTTTGCAGCCATTGGTTCTTTTTACCTTTTGGTTTTTTCGGATGTTTTTGATGAACAATTTCGAAAAGATTCTATCATCAACAGATCATCTACATCGTCAGACACTCTACTTGGGGTACGTTTTTTTTCTATATCTGACATGATTTATACATGTTTTACAGAAAACTGTACAAACATACCAAAACAATAGCTGAGAAAAAAATGTATAAGCTTATGTATAATGTATGTATTTGTTTTTGTATATTTATAGATGTCAATTGGTTATTTCTTGACGGATTTGGCGATGATTATATGGACGTATCCAACTTTAGGTGGTGTGGAATATGTAAGTATACACATGTTTTCTATAACTAAATTCAATTAAATTATGAAATTAAACCATTTTTTGTGAAAATTACGGGTATGGAACTTGATTTTGTTGACAGTTTTTACACCATGGACTCTCATTATTCGCCATTGTTCAATCCCTCATAAGCGGTCAAGTTCAGTTCTACATCCTTATTGTTCTTTTCACCGAGATCACAACGCCCTTTGTAAATCTTAGATGGTAATTAATTATTTACAAAAAAAACTTTAACTTTTTTAGCATTTAATATCCGAAAATGATCTTAGATAAATATATGCAGGTATTTGGAGGTAGCCAATAAGAAGAATTCCACGCTTTACTTGTTGAATGGCATTGCAATGTTTCTAGGGTGGTTGGTAATGTCTATCCTACCCTTAATATCTCTTTTACAGTTAATTTAGAAAAAGAAAAATGTATTATTTTACATTTGTATTTTTGGTTATTATTTATTAACGTGTTCTGTTATGATTCTTGGGTTTCTGCAGGTTGCTAGGGTCATCTTATTCGTATTCTTTTTCTACCACATCTATACACATTTTGATCAGGTAAAATGTTTCAAATTTTGTTACAGAGGAGATAATTTTGACCCGTTTACTTTTGAACGGGTCAATTAGGGTTACTTAACCCGTGTTGTTTGTTTTCAGGTGAACGAAGTTTATTACCCAATGGGATATTACACGTTATTGACAATCCCACCAACGTTGGCGTTGATGAATTTGTTTTGGTTTTGGAAGATTGCTAAAGGGATGGTTAAAACTCTCACCAAATTAACAAAGCATAGTCATAGTAGTTGATTACTTTTTTTTTGTGTATTTAATTGGTAATTTAAACCATCATTATTGTTACTATTTTTATATAAATTAACATGTCCTTTTTGCAAAGTTGCAATAATAGCAAACTTTGCGAAAGAGTGAGTATTTTAACCATCAAAAGTCTTCTTCTTTTCTTTATTTTTTTCATTTACTTTATAAATTTAGATGGGCTTTTAAATTAATAAATACTCCCTTAGTCCCACAAAAAACTTCACATTTGGCTTTTGCACAAGTTTTTAGGTGATAGTTAGTGGTGGGGTCATTGATAATACTTTTGATTAAAATATAAGGTTGAGTTGGAGAGGGAAAGATAGTTAGTGATATTAGTGGCGGAGTCTTTAGTTTTAATAGTTTTTATTGTGCGGAGCCCATCAAATATGAGAAATGAGAAGTTTTTTGTGGGATACAAATTTAGAGTGAAATGAGAAGTTTTTTTTGGGACGGTGGGAGTATATATTATGATAATTTAATTTAAAAGTAAACAAGTTGTTGAGTTCTTCCTCCTTTCCCAAAGTTGACTTGGCAAGTTGTGACTTTTAGTTGGTTCTTGCTTGGTTTCCTTGCCTTTAATTTGGATAATTTAATATTATCTTTGTGATAAAAAAAAGTATAGTCTGAATCAGAGTGATTAAACAAAATAAAAAATAAATAAATTGTTAATATTAAATTATTAATGACATTTGCTTGTATATTAAGAAAAAAGAACCCCCTAAAAACGAAGATGAATTGTAATTGTAAATGAATTTACGTTACACAATATACTTCCTCCGTATCAAAATAAGTGACACTTTTTATTTTGGGGTGTATCAAAATAAGTGACACACTTTGAAAACTTTCCTTATTTGGTAAAAATAGTGGGACCCATACCCACTAACTATCCACTTTAATAAAGTGAAATTACCCTTATACCCTTACTTTTACCTTTAAAACTCACTCATATCACTTTATTCAAGAAAAGTGGGACCCATTCTCCACTAATTATGTACTTTAATATATTTTAACCTCTACTTTAATCTTTTACCTCAAAAAACATGTAAGTTAATTTGTGTCACTTATTTTGATACGGAGGAAGTACAACTTTTACAATCAAGTAAGCAAATATGTTACAAACTTAAAACGGTATCTAGTTTTAATGGTGTTTCACTACTGTTTCATATAATTATGGTTTCAAGTCCCATGGATAAAATGGTATAAAATTAAGATATGTGTTAGCCGTTAAAATCATGTTCATATCGGATTATGATTCCTGCTGGTACATGATCTTATTCCGAACACATCCCCTGATATGTAGACCTTTAATATCTTATTAATTATTCATACAATTAGTTTATAATAGGAATTACCAAAATGATATAGGTTTTTGTTCTTGCAGTATAGTGAAGCCTTAGAAGTCACCATATTTCAGTGATTTAAGACGATAATTTTATACATAAATTAATATTATATGTATACAGTTTTATAAACAAAGATGAAAAAATACATAATTATAAATTTATAACGTAGTTCATTAATTTTTTTCTCAATCTTCTGTATATCCAACCTTTCTTATAACTAATTAGCTATGTATATCTGACCAATATAGTTTCTTTAAAACTGGGCGTAAGGGGAGTGTCCCTCCCCTGCGTCCCCTTGCGTCCTGTGATCCCGAAGTGCGTTTGGTTGTCCAGACGACCATTACCGGTCGCCAAATTTTCAAAGGGAGGGGCTTGTTTTCAAAGGGAATGAGTTCGGTTGCCTGTTACGTGAGTTTGGTCAGGAGTTTTCATGTGTTTGGTTGCAAAAGAAAAAGTTAATGTGTCACTGATGTGACAGGGGTGATCAATAAGAGAAATTATTTTTATTCTAGTAGAAAATAATATCATTATTCTTTCTTTAATACACCTAAAAATAAAATTTATTACGAGTAAATATATGTTGTACGCAAATCTTAGACCATTATATGAGACGGTTAAAAATGAAGCTTTAAATAGATTTGATCGGCACGATTTCAAAACATAACGCTACACGCGCATTCCATACTCATAGTCCCACACGCCACACGTGTCACAATCGGAGCCCTTGGTATCTTAGTTTTCACGGTCAAATCGGACCGTCGCCCACTCCCCCCGTTCTTCTCTCTTTCATAACTCAGTTTCTCCCTCTGAAGACATTGATTTTTCTCTCTGAAACCGACTCGCCGGCGACATTCATTCCGCCGTTACTAACACAGCTATCGTTAAGCTCGTAAGCATCCAAAACATCACTGAAACAGAATTAGGTTTTCAAAATGGACAGTTAGGTATTAGATATACGTACGTATTCATATATAGCTATAGATATACAGAGAAGATGTGGAGATCGTCATTTTTGTTGTTGAAAGAAGGTCTGTTGTCGGGAATCGTTAGGTCAAAGCCGGTTACGGTTGGATTGAGAAGAGTTGTTTCCGTTGAATCTAGTAACAGATTTTGCGGTTGTTTGTTTTCGAGTACGGCCGGCGGAGACGGTGGCGGAGTAAGGCCAGGGGTTAACGACGGTGATAGTATATCGTTTGCGGAGGCGAAGAAGCTGATGCGATTGGTGAATGTTGAGGCATTGAAGATGAAACTCGGTACGGAAGGAAAAGAGGTTATTCAATATTCGGAGCTTTTACAGGCGTGTGAGAATCTGGGCGTTGCCAAATCTGTTGATGAAGCCAAAGCGTTTGCGAATGTTCTCGATGATGCTGGTGTTGTTCTTATTTTTAGAGATAAAGTTTACCTTCATCCTGATAAGGTACAATTTTAGTATCTGTGTGTTACTTCGTGACATTTGGTTGAATTAGGTTTATATTGCAACAAATTTTGGTGTTAATATGTGTTGAATTAGGGATACACATTATTTGATTTTGAATTGATGAATCCCAAATTGAACATTTGAACTATTTTATTTGTTCCTGAGATTAAGTTGAATTTGAAATTAGGTTAAAACCTGTGGTCCTGTTCTTTCTTTGAATAAAGGTGATTATAAAGGTAGCAAAATGGTATAATCTTTATAGGCATTATGCTTAAGCTATCTAATTACTGTAGCTAAAAGTCTCAAGCACTATCTTCTATTGTCCATTTTATCAAAGTTGATTATGGTTCTGATTATCCAATATCACTTGATCACTTTCAAAACACACATCTAAACATTATGCAACTGTTAATTTACCTTACTTTCAAATAATTAGGTGGTGGATCTTGTCAGAAAAGCAGTACCACTTGCCCTAACATCTGACGATGATCCAAGAAGAGAAGAACTAAAAACATTACAAGCAAAACAAGAAGAAATCGACAGGCTGGCCCACAAGCAAGTCCGCCGGATCCTCTACACCGGGCTCGGGTTCTCACTAGCCCAAATCGGGCTTTTCTTCCGGTTGACTTTTTGGGAATTCTCATGGGATGTTATGGAACCAATTGCATTTTTTGCAACAACATCGGGCCTTATTGTAGGGTATGGTTATTTTCTCATAACATCAAGGGACCCCACATATCAAGATTTGATGAAAAGGTTGTTTTTAAACCGTAGAAGAAAGTTGATGAAGAAATGTAATTTTGATGTTGAAAGATTTATGGAATTGCAGACGAAATGTAAGTCGCCTTTGGATGCACATCCTAGAGCTAAGCATGAAATTCAAGGATTGGAATTGGAGACTCGGGATCTCTTGCATAAGAACTAGTAATTTTGTCTTTTTGTTGACATATTGGTTTGACTTTTGACTTTACTTTTTGGTACTTTGTTAATCGGAAAATTTTGAGGTAAAATATTTCAACGGGATTACCCTTTTGTGGGTTATACGGAGTAATACTTTTGATTTTTGTTTATGCGCCTGTTTTCTCACAAGATTCGTGTTTAACAGATAATTCGTGTGTTCCATTAGTGGATGACATAGCTTCAAATCATGCCTTGATATGAGTATAGTCAACAATGGTCAAAGTCAAACAAGAGGGGGTATTTTAACCCAATTATGTGAAATAAAGGTCAATTTAGGTTCTTTTTTTTAAAGAGTAAAACTTCAAAAAAAACAATAAAAATAAAAAGAAACTAGCTTGAAAGAAATCTAACAGTTTAGGGGCTGTTTGGTTTAGGGTTTAGGGTCAACCCTGCAAAACCCATAAACTAATGGCTAAGGACAAGTTTCAACTATACATCCTTCTCTTGCAGCATCCAATACATATCCTAGGACCATGTTGACTTTTGTTGGGGCTGATGAATGAGTAAAGTTCTAGAAAGAAATATTACAAATGGTTAAGGACAAGTTTCAACAATTTCATTGAAGTTAGTAAAGGTAGTAATTTCGACTCATTTACTTACAAATGGTTTGATTTGGGTTATGTTTTTATCTCAAATGGATCATATAAAATTTTGGAAGAAGGGAACCGGTCAAATAGGCTAAAAAGTCAATGCAAAAATGACTTTCTAAATTGTTTTATTTCAATAAAAATGCCATTATTGTAATAAGGAATATTGTTAAGAAAGGCAACTAAAGATCTGAAATTTGAGAATGTGGGGTGAGTAATTTTCTATCATCAAAATGAGTGAAAGTTCAATTTTTGATAAAATACAGGGAAGTGTCAAAATTAAACTATATTTGTGTCCTTAAATTCGTCAAAAATCTAACTTTGTGTCCTAAATTTGTCAAAATGAAACTCACTCCTATATTTGTCAAAAATCAAACTCACGTAATTTTTTCAAAAAATTAATTTTCATTCGTTTTGATGAGAAAGAAAATTACTCGTATCCCACTTTGTCAAATTTGGGATGATTTGTTACCTTTTTTGATAATTTTCCGTTGTAATTACATTGTTTTTTAATATAATTAACACATTAATTACTGGTAAAAAAGAATAAATAAGTGTATATCAGTCAATTCTTTTGTAATATAATTAACACATTAATTATTGGTTAGAAAAGAACGCAAAAGTGTACGTCAATCAATTCAGCATTGCCGTGCAAAAAAAAAAAAAAAAAAAATCAATTCAACATTGCACATTTCAACTATATTAAAAATGTTCTGTTTCTATAACTTGATTCGACTCATCACCCAACACACTCATTTTACCACCAATTTAATATTACCTAAAGTAATTAATAAATAAATAAGACATACATCATCTTGACACAATGGTGAAGCGCCCATTGATTTGATTTAATCATACTAAGTAACAGTTAACAAAGGTAATATGATTAAAGATTGACATTTTATTAGATAAATATTACTTTTAAAATTTGTAAGCTGGCAAAAACTAGGGGGTAAAATGTAAAATATAGAGAGATGGGGGGCTACATATTATATTCGTTTCCAGCGAGAGAAGTAGATAAGATTTTATGATTGCAAAATAATACGAAATCGTCTTCTACCTCCGTTACTGTTTCTAATCCAAAAGAGCAAATTATGAGTCTGGTGAAATCTCTCGGTGCGTCGGCGGTGGTGAACGTTCCCGCCGCCGCTGCCACCACCACCACCTCACAACTCCGTCACTCCACACATTCCGTCCCCTTCCTGTCATTGCCACAACATTTCCCCAAACTAACCACCACCACCGGTATCAGCTGGAGAACAACCACCTCCGTCAGGACAGCTGTCGCCGCCGTAAATTCTTCTGATACCGTTGAAAAGGTCAGTTTTTTGCTCACAATTTCAGCATTCTAATTGATTTCGAGCAATTTTGTGTTTAATTGTATTCCGTATGATGGACCGCAGAAAATAGGGTTAGGTTTTTCGATAGGGTAGGATGCATAATCGATAAAGTAAATATAATTTGATTTGCTAATTGTTATCATGGAAGCTTGATTTGAACAACATTAATTAACTAATTTTCTTAATTGTTGTTATGGCAATGCTATAAGTTGTTTTTGGGCTATTTTTAGGGAATTCCCACTAATTAGATAATCCCATATGGCCATATACAGTTTATGATGGTCAATGTTTGTCAAATTGGTCAACTCTCTTCTCAACTACTTACATATAATACATTTTTGTGTTATAAATGCATTAGCACTCATATTTTCACCATTGTTGTGAAATGTAGGAAGCTGAGAGTAGCAAGAAATACCATTTTGTGGTTGCAAATGCAAAATTTATGTTGGATGAAGAAGAACACTTTCAAGAACAGTTGTTTGAAAGGGTTCGTCTTTTTAAAGAACGAAACATGGAACAAGATTTTTGGCTTGTGGTTGAACCCAAGTTTTTAGACAAGTTTCCTGATATTACCAAGAGACTTAAGAGACCCGCGGTTGCTCTGGTTTCCACCAACGGTACATGGATCAAGTAAGCCCGTTACCACATCTTTCAAAAACAAGAATAACTGTATTTTGACTTTTTAATGGTCAAAGAGTAATTACAGTAATATTTCTTTAATTAATACTCGGTAAATTAATATAGTATCTAAAATATTCCCGAATGTAAAAAATTGAAAAACTCGATAAAATAATAAGATAATTATCTTTTTGGGAGATCCCTTTATAATTTTCAATCCCGAGAAAATCATAAATTAATAATTTATAGAAACTGAAAAAAATATATTACATTTATTGTACTTCAAAAGTCATTATTGATTTTCAATGCATATGAACGCAGTAGTTACTAATTTACATTGAGTCCCAAAGTTCGCTGCAACATAATTCTAAGTGGCATAGACCAATTTTTCCTTTATGTTAGGTATGTACAGTATAATTACTTAAAACTCTTTAAATTAATAATTATTAATTTATCGATAAATTAATAAATCTCTAAATTAATAATTTTCTCCGGTCATGACATTATTAATTTAAAGAGATTTTACTGTAACTTTTTACCTTTTATACCACATCTTAATTTATATATATACATGATAAACAGGTTTATGAAGCTGAGATTAGATCGGGTTTTATTAGAAAGCTTTGAATCCGAGAGTCTTGAAGAAGCATTAGCCTCAAATCCTGTTAATCTAGAGTTCGAGAAACCCAATAATTGGGTTGCACCGTACCCTAAATATGAGTTTGGTTGGTGGGAATCGTTCTTGCCACCAACCGCTCAAACGCAACAAGTATGAGAAGTTGCATACAAATTGTGTAAGCAAATGAATATGTTTTGGTGTTTTTATGTTGTGGTCTAGAGCTCACATGACATGTAAAAGTGTCTAAATTTGTATTGTAGAATCGATAGAAGGTGTGTATGTTTGAGGTTAATAAGAATGTTAAGTGTTTTTTTTTTTTTTTTTTTTGTGTTTTTTTGGGTTTGGTTTGGGTTTATTTCGGGTTTTTTGGAAAGCAAAAAGTTGGTAAAATACTAGAAAGATGCATAATGAAAAAGACTATCAATTTTAATAGTATAAAATCTTTTTTCAGATCTCATAAAAATGTCTACAAACAACTTAAAAATATATAATTCTGTATAATATAACATATATATTTAGAGCAGACTACCAGAACCACATCATATTTCAAAATACATATAAGCATATACAATATACTTTACAATATGTAAAAGAATCACTAACATATATGATTATCTACGAAATACATTCCATTCTATAGCAATACTCCCTTGGGCTCGGAAAGTAATAACGAAATGGCTAATCCAATAGCAGATTTCGCAACTGTCACCATTGGAAATAATTGATATGTACTAGCATAGTAATCGTGTAAAATATTGAATAATTATACGTTTCATTTTATAAGTGATTTTAAATTAATATATAGATGTTAAATGGTTTATGTTACATGTTCTTCGGGTTAATCGATTCGTATTATGTGCAGTGGCGGACCCAGAAAAAAAATTGAGGGGTGGTACCGGTTGCACATTTTTTTTCTCAGGGGTGTCACCTACACTAATAAAAGAAAAATAAAAAAAATTTAACACTACTTTAATGCTATTCAGAAAAATTACAGGGTTGCCCGTCCACCCCTGATTATGTGTATTTCTAATAAAAGCAAGATTGTTTATATGACTGAATATTTAAAGTGTTACACATAATATAAATGCTTTTAGTTTTTCAATGATTTTAATTTACATATACTTTAGTGTAAATTTAATTTAATTCTATTGATTATGAATTTTAATCATCTTTTGGAAGGGATATGTTAGTTAAGATAAGATATGCAATCTTTTCTATGAAGTGTTATATGAATAAAAGGGAACTAGAAAATATGTAGAGGGTAAATTAGTGATTTAAAGTGTAATAAATTTTTTTTTTCGGAACGGCAAATGAAATAAAGGAAGCCTACTCGCAATTTTTCAGTGAGCACCCTGAGTAAAATTATTTTCAAGGAAAATTCCTCATATGTGCCCGTGTGAGGTGTGAGTAAAATTACGCTAATGCAACGCTCCCAAAGGGATTCGAACTCACCACTTGCAGCTCACATAGGTATAAACTCAGTGCCTCAGACCAGCTAGGCTGACCATCATTGGCAAAGTGTATTAAAATTAAGTTAAAAAAATAAGATGTTATAAAATATCTAACAAATATATATACCGTCAGCTTTTGGGCCCAATGAATAAAAGCAAATATTGGCCCATGAGTTTGCTAATTTACAAAGCAGTAAAAGACCACATTAACGATGAATTGATTAGCCATTGACTCAACTGGACTTCAGACCAAAAACCACGAGAGAGAAACAGAGAAACGAGGGAAACAATGAAGACGAAAGCGAGCAAAGGGGGAAAATAGGATCTCAAAAATTGAAGTGAAAAATCGAGCTTACAGGTCTACAAAATGGACGGAGTAGCTGAAGGACTGTGGGAATTAGCAGATTTGCACGAGAAAAATGGCGAAATTGCGAAATCTATCAAGTGCCTTGAAGCAATTTGTCAAAGTACTGTATCATTTCTTCCAGTTATTGAAGTCAAAACTCGACTCAGAATCGCTACTATGCTGCTTAAGCATTCTAATAACGTGAATCATGCGAAATCTCACCTCGAACGCTCCGTGAGTCGATTCTCATTTTGACCTCTTTTACTTGAATTGATTTTATATGCTATAGTCTATGTTTGTTTAATTATGTCTATGAAGTGAAATTGAGCTGTATTCTTTGAAATCGTTACTAAATTGATGAAGATTTTCAGATTTAATCATTTAATTGAAGTGTAGACGTGTTTTTTTAAAGTAATGAATGATTCAATCTGGTATAAATACCGAATTGATTATTGTATATTCACTTAAAATTTGGGTAGCAAAGTTGGTTGACTTACTATAAGGATATAGTCAGATATTTGCTAGATCCACTAACTGAAAATTTCATCGAGAATCCTGTGTGTAAATTTATGGTATTTAAATGAAATTAACTAAACAGAGTTGTACTTGTTTTTTAACAGCAACTACTTTTGAAGTCAATTCCATCATGCTTTGAATTAAAGTGCAGAGCTTATAGCTTATTGAGCCAATGTTACCATCTTGTTGGAGCAGTTTCTTCACAAAAACAGTTATTAAACAAGGGATTAGAACTTACTGTATCCTTTGGGGAAGGGTATGCTTTCATTACATGCAGTTAAATTTAATCTTTAAATTTGTATTAATTTTTAAATAATTTTTATTGTTGTTTATCTGAAGCTTTTCTGGGAAATTATGGTCATGCAACTTCAATTCACAGCTTGCAAATGCTCTCATTATTGAAGGAGATTATCAGGGTTCAGTATCTGCTCTGGAACACGGTTATGAATCTGCAAGCGAGATGTATTATCCAGAGTTACAGGTAGTGTGACTGTGATTAATAATTCTATATAAAGTTTTTAACCACTGGATATAAATTATTATTTTATTATTATTATTATTATTATTATTATTTTTTTTAATCTTGTTTTTTGTGTTTTTGAACAGATGTTTTTTGCTACTTCAGTTCTCCATGTGCATCTGATGCAATGGGATGATGGAAGTTTAGTTGAAAGTGCTGTAAGTAGATGCAATGAAGTTTGGGAATCTGTTGATCCAGATAGGGTAAGTTTGCTTCAATTTTACTGCTCTGGCACAAGTATAAATTTGACATAAAGTTTCAAATGGATTGCAGTAATTTTATTAATAGTAAATTACAGATTTCATATTTTTTCGTTCATTGTTGACCTAAAATGACCATAATATCCTTATTTTAATTATAAAAAAGGATTAAAAATAATTCAAAATTTCAGAAAAAATATTTATGAGGATAATTTGGTCATTTAGGTCAAAAATGACCCAAAAAAAAATGAAATTCGAAGGCCAGGACAAAATCACGAAATTAAAAAGTACAGTTACAAAAGAATGAAATTAAAAGTATAAGGACAAAATCACAGAATTTGGAAGACCACATGGACAATTTCTGCAATTTACTCTTTTAGTTAATGACAATATAACTATACTAACATCATGAAATTAGTTGTGTATTATATGTAATGTTAGAAGTTATTCGGATTATAAAATTAAAAGCTTGTTTTCTACTACATTTCCCAATTTTGATGTAAATCTAGTGCTCACCTAGTGAATTTGAAACAGGTTAAATGGGTCAAATAGAAACATTTAACCTAAAGTTTTTTCTAATGCATACCTCCTAAATCTTATATTTTCGAAGATCTAGAATATTATTCTAAAATATTTTGTTTTTGTAATCATAATTAACACATTAATTATTATTTTAATTTTAATTTTCTTTTTTTTATTAAACCACAGAGACAACAATGCCTAGGTTTATTCTTCTACAACGAACTACTCCACATATTCTATCTATTACGCACATGTGACTACAAAAACGCCAATCAACACATCGACAAACTAGATTCCACAATGAAAACCGATTTACAAAAAATGCAACATGCTCGTGAACTCACAAAAGAGCTCAATATAGTCAATGAAGGTCTTTTAGAGCCCGATTTACCCTACAGAGATCGGGCCACACTCAGTTCAAGGAGAATTCAACTTGAGGGGCAAATTGGTAATTTTGTCGGGTCAAATTCTGTTGGTCAAGAAGTTTTGGAGCCCGCTTATTTTGGTAATGTGAAGAGAGAATTAGGTGATAAACTTGAGCTGGCACCACCTCCTATTGATGGAGAATGGTTGCCAAAAAGTGCGGTTTATTCGTTAGTTGATCTTATGGTGGTTATTTTTGGGAGACCAAAAGGGTTGTTTAAAGAGTGTGGAAAAAGAATTCAATCGGGATTAAATACTATTAAAGGTTGGTACTTTTTTTTTCCTCATTTTATCTATGTAATTTTTTGATATTTTTAACGGGTCAAAACGTGGTTTGGGTCAAAATTGATACTTTTCTTGTACGTGTAAAAAATGATCGGGCCAACTTGTAAACAATTCTTTATTCTTATTTGGGTTTGTAAATAGTTAAGGTGTTAAAATATGATTACTAAAGTGCATTACTTAGAAAGAGTACGTTTTTTAAAAGTGATAAAGAAGGTTTTATAAATTTGAGCCCGTTTGACCCACCGTTTGCTTATTAGGTAAATCTTTTAGCTTATTCCATTTGACCCGTTAGAGATCAAACATAACCCGATTTACCCAATTTAATATAAATGACATGAGAAAATTCTTGGTTGACCTTTTCTGTCATAATAATTACAAATTTGTCCTTTTTCGACATAAAAAACTAAATTAATTACTTGTTGCATGCAGCTGAGCTGGTGAAATATGGAATAACTGATGGTACAACAGGTAGGATATTCTTATTTCTAGAAATCTTTTTTTTACAAATTAAACTTAAATTAAATTATTATTTAAATCTAACATATCGTTTTACCTACAAGCAGAAGTGGATTTGCAGCATTCTGCCATTTGGATGGCTGGTGTATACTTAATGATCTTAATGCAATTTCTTGAAAATAAAGTAGCAATTGAACTCACTCGTTCAGAATTTATTGAAGCACAAGAGGTTTGTTCCGTCTGAATTTAACATTAGAATATTATTTAAAATAAAAAATAAAAAAATATATTAATATTTGCAGGCGTTATTAGAGATGAGAAATTGGTTTAACCGTTTTCCCACTATTTTACAAGCTTGTGAAAGCATTATTGAAATGCTTAGAGGTCAATATTCCCATTGTGTTGCTTGTTATAATGAAGCTGCTTTTCATTTTATTGAAGCAGCAAAGGTATATGTTTGGCTTATTACTCATTTGGACCCTCTATTTGTCAATAAATTACATAAATCATCCCTATGGTTTGTTAAAACTTTCAGAATTAGGGAGTATCAGTCCATAATTTCACACAAACCACAGGGACAGTTTATGTAAAATAGTAAAATAACTCTCTATTTATTCAAGACTTAGTTTTTGAGTTTTGTTGGATGGTATATTTGCAGTTGACTGAGAGCAAATCAGCACAAGCCATTTGTCATATTTATGCATCCGTGTCTTACATATGCATTGGCGATCCAGATTCATATGCAAAGGTGAAATTTAGTGTTTTTTTTATAAAATAAAAAAAAATTAAAAAAAAATTGGTGTTTTCTCATTGTGCAGGCTAAAGAGCTGATTGGGCCCATTTATAGAGTTATCGAATCTTATGTTGGAGTACGTGAGAAAACTAGTTGTCTTTTAGCATATGGTTTCCTTTTAATGAGACAGGAGAATCTACAAGAAGCACGGTAAATATCCTCATTTGTAAATTTAGCGGGTCAAAAGGGGTTCGGGTTGACCCGTTGACCCAAACCACTTTTCTTTTAAGTTTTATATTTATTTTACACATAATTAGTGTGTCAAATATGATTGCGAAATATACAAGGGTAATTTATGTTTTAATCCTCAAACTTTCATCGGTTAGGTGGTTTAACCCTTAAGCTTTGGTTAAGTTGTCAAAAAGGCCATTGTGACATGCTATCATAGGTTACTCACAAATTACTAGTTACAAAAATTAAAAATCATTTTAACCCCTGCTTTTTGTTTTCTTGTAACGGTTTAGTCCCTTGACCTTCATAAAAGATTATACCATTTTTTACAACAATATCAAGTTATAATTATAGTATTAATAATAATAGTGTTGTTAAGTTAAAAGATTTTTGAAAAATTGAGAAAAAAAGTTAGAGTTTAAACCATCAAATAGATGGAAGTGTTAGGATTAGACCATATTTAACCATAAGATAAGTTACACCTTACCACAAAATGATCGGTTCACCAAGAGGGTTAAATTAACCTAGATATATTATTTCAACAAGGCCAAAATGCATTTTAGTACCCTGAACTTGGCTGAGTGGAATTTCTACTACCCTGAACTATTAAAGGTGCACCATGGTACCCTGAACTTGACAAAATGGTCAAATTAGTACCCTGGCTTACTAATTTGCTCTTGTTTTCTCATATCATTTGCTTCTAATATCAATATATTGAGATAAACATACATTTTTTAGTCCGTTTAAAGCTCCAACTAAATTAAATCATGTAAGAAAACGCGATCAAATTTATGAGTCAGGGTACTAAATCGACCATTATGTCAAGTTCAGGGTACCATGGTGCACCTTTAATAGTTCAGGGTAGTAGAAATTCCAGTCGGCCAAGTTCAGGGTACTAAAATGCATTTTGGCCTTTCAACAATAATCCAACTTTTTGAATAAAATGATTTATGAGGTAAAAATAAGGTGAATAATAAATAAAAAAAAATGCAGGATTCGATTGGCAAGTGGGCTGCAGACTACACATATGACCCTTGGGAATCTTCAACTGGTATCACAATATCTAACTGTTCTTGGGAATCTGGCACTTGCTCTTCATGATACGGGCCAGGCCCGTGAGATTTTGAGATCCTCGCTTACATTGGCAAAAAAGCTTTATGATATTCCAACTCAGATTTGGGTCCTATCCAATCTTACAAGTATGTTCCGCATTTCACTTCCACTTTTTTTTAATTTTTTAAATTTTTTTTATTTACATGAAATATGGAAATGATCACTAAAGCTTGTAGCTTTGCAATCAAGAGCTTAATGACACTTAGACCTGTACTTTCCAACTAAAATTTTCATTTGGCCCGTATGAGATTAAACACAACCCAAACCGGCTCATTTCTTAGTATATGGGTCAATTATGTGTCACATAGTGTTGTACTTGACTCTGTATGTATGTGTGTGTGTGTATATATATAGGGGAGAGATCTATTGAGTTTGAAAAAAAAAGGTAGAGATGGTGAGTTTTTGGGTTTATTCATGTATAATTATATAAGACAAGATTATTTGGTTTATTCACGTATAATTATACTTCTTCCGTTTCAAAATAAGTGATACATTTTGAAAACTTTTCTTATTTAGTAAAAAAGAGTAGGACCCACATCCACTAACTTTCTCATTTAAATATTTAATAAAGTGAAATGACTCATTTACCCTTACTTTTACTTTTAAACATCATTAAATTCACTTTAATTCAAATATGTGGGACCCATCTTCCACTAACTATCCAGTTTATCTAATTAATCTTGATTATCATATTTTGCCTTAAAAAAACGTGCAAGCTCAAATGTGTCACTTATTTTGAAATGGAGGAAGTATAAGACAAGATTATTTGGTTTATAATCTTAACTAAATGGAACCAACTTCCACACACACACACACACACATGAAGGTTAATCAAAGAGTATTTTTTTATGCAGCATTATATGAGCAAGTAGGTGAAAAGGAGAATGAAGTGGAGAATCGTGAATATGAGAAGAAAAAGGTGGATGAGCTGCAAAAAAGACTTGCTAATGCACATGCATCCATTCATCATCTTGAACTAGTAACTTTCTTTATTCCATTCATTTCATACAAATTATTAACATATTAAATATGATTATAAAAACTATACTACTTAAATAATGTATTAAATATTAAAAAATAGAGTAAATTACACGGATGATCCTATTAGTTTATAGCAAATTTCACCAATGGTCCTTTAGTTTCAAAAATCACACTGATGGTCCTTAATTCTGAAAGGTTTTTCACCCATGGTCCTTTACACTAACTGACGTTAATTTTTTTTTGTTAACTCACCCTATGTACAATGCACATGAGGGTACAAAAGGCATTTTTCATTTCTTTTCTTTTTATTCATAAACTAAAAACTTTTATTTAAGATAAAAAAGTTAATTTAAGAATGAAAAGAAATGAAAAATGATTTTTTTACCCTCATGTGCATTGCACATGGGGTGAGTTAACAGAAAAAATTAACGTCAGTTAGCGTAAAGGACCATCGGTGAAAAACCTTTCAGAACTAAGGACCATCAGTGTATTTTTTGAAACTAAAGGACCATTAGTGAAACTTGCTATAAACTTAAAGGACCATCCGTGTAATTTACTCTAAAAAATATATTTTATCAACAGATTGAGAAAGCAAAATTCCAAGTGCGAAGACTAAACGAAATCGAAATCAAACGAGCGATTGCGGGACCCTCCATGAAAATGGATCTTGACATTCCAGAATCTGTTGGATTGTCATCATCTGCACCGCGGTCTTTATCTAGACTCATGGATGTTAATCTTGGTAGGCGTGTGACCCGCAGAGGGTAGTTTCGTAATTTCATCCTACTAGTATATTATATAATGTTAATGTGTTGTAGAAGCATGATATTCTAAGTAGTTGCTAATTCTTCTTGATTATTAGAGTTTAGAGCATATGCTGATATGCTAATTGTAACTTTGTATGTAATCGTACCATTGTGATAGATGTAAAATTTATCAAGATTGAATCATTAGGGTGCGTTTCGTAATTTTCATGTCTAATTTTCTAGAAAATCCTCATTTTGAGAGATGATTTCTTTATACGGGTGAGTGAGATGATTGTATAGTTAGTTATAAAATTTGCATTGTATAGTATATAAGCTAAAAGTTGCGGTATACAATAATACAAATGAATTCTCTTTTATATACATGCGTTTTGCGTATGATATCTCAAACTAATTTTAATTTGACTCATAAGTTACTTAATGAGAAGTATATATACTACAAATTATATTATCTTTATATCTAATAAAGCAAAGGATTTAAAGCCACGTAATGCCACCTCTTGCCACATAATGCCAAATTTTAAAGCCACTTTGGCACATAAATGCCACATCAATGCCAGCAAAAGTCCACATGTGCATATTTAGTCTAGCTCATTGACCCTTCGTCTATTGCTACCGTTATCCCTTCACCTCTATGAAGCAGGAAATTTAAGTTTTTCCTTTTCTCATTTCCCCTATTCCACATTGATTGCGGCTTTGATTTCACAAAACCGTTCTTTCCACCTTTAAATTTTGGGATCTCTCAATAACCCTGACATTTTATAACGTAAGAAGTCTGCCTACAAGGTACCGTTCTTTGCATTTTTCATATTGTTGTATTTTGTATTTGTGTGTAACTATGCGATTCTTAATCAATTTTCCATTTTGATATTGATTCAGGTTAAGAAAGAAGTCGAGAGAGATCATATGAAAAATGGTGAATAGACAAATAAAAGAAGCTCTTTGATTATTAGATCTAAAAATCCTAAAAAAGTGAAGATCAGAAGATGATTTTATATCACCCTCGGTAAAAAAGAAAATTAAATAAATACCCAAAAAATAGTTTTCAACTGGTAATAAAATTACCCATTTTGATCTGACCAAGCGGCCCAATTTGTCACTCCACTTATGGGCAATGTTTTCGTGGGTGGGTCGGACGAGCCGGTTAATATGTCAGTTAAGACCCGGATTGAACCGGTCGGTTTATGTCACACGGGGTTAAACTGTGCCTTTTAAATCTGTGGGCTTTCACTTTGGGACGGATTTTTGGAATTTCTTTAATTTGGAATTTACCATACAACCCTATATATCTCATTGTAGTGAATAGCCTCTTGACTACAATATCTTCGTTTCTTCTTTTGAGGTATTGATTACAGTTTCTTCTGATTCTTCTTTTCTATGTGGTATGTAGTATATATGTTTTCCAATTAATTATTATATGATACATACACCAGTTTTGTAGTATATGACTGCAATGGATACACTAATTAAATAGTACTCCTTCCGTCCAACAAAAATTTCTCATTTCTCTTAGGCACAAGTTTTTAGGAGATAGTTAGTGATGAAGTCATTAGTAATAATTTAAATTAAAATATAAGGTAGCATAGAGAGAGAATGATAGTTAGTGGATAATTAGTGATGGGATCTTTGTTAATAATGTTATTTTATTGAGTGTACCCCGTCAAATTTGAAAAATGTGAACTTTTTTGTGGGGCGGAGGGAGTATATATATGAACGATATACAATTATTTCTTGCCACAATTACAATATCTTATTTTTTTATGTACTACACAAATACAATTACAATTATTTTGGATTTATTATAATGATGATTTTTTGTATTTTTCAGGTGTCTTTTTAATCCAGTTCAACCGGTTTGATCGTTTATTAGCCATCGGCCGGTCCAATTCGAAATCTAGGTTTTAAAACATTGCTTATGGAACAAATGGATTAATATTTTTACCTTTTTAGAGTAAGTTACATAAATGATCATGTAATTTTTGAAATATTTGACACACTAATTTAATCTTGGACTAAAGGTGATTCACAAACCAAATGTGATGTCAATTGGCCTTATTAACACAGAAGCCACACCAAAAGGAGGCCTACATTACTTCTGGTGGATAAGCAGGCGTCTACAACGATGACTCAGAAAGATCGAGCATTTGAATCAGAAGCATTTTGTGGTGGATCTGGTCCTTCCTTGGATGATTAGATTATGTATGTATGTATAACACCCTTTGTACGGGTTAATATGTACATATTAACGTTTATAAATTATAATAATGCAGTATTGATTACGAAAATGTTATTTTTTTTAAGTTTCATTCTAAATTATGCAATTTGCAATCATATGTTAATAATTAGTGTACCATTCTCGACGAAAAAGTATTAATTTCGAACTACATTTTAATCCTGCTTGATTATAAAATATAGTAATTTGGAATTACATTTTCGTTAATGAAACAAAATGTTATGTAAATAAACTTTTATATTTAAATGTACAAAATTATTTTAAATGTACAAAATTATTTTAAATGTACAAAATTTTCAATGGAGTAAAGTAATCTTACAAAAGTAAAATATTATGAAAGTTTTTATAAGCCACCCGTGGTTCATCACGGGTTATATGCTAGTTAAATTTATATGTTTCTATCATAATTGAAGGTAAGTTATCTAGATAAGATGAGACATGAGGGTTGAAATTTATGTTATTCTAATTTATCTACGATATTTATAACAGTTAGACTAGAGTTAACGACAATCTTTTGTTGAAGGTCCATTAGTTTAGAGCAATTGTTGGCACCAAGCTTTTGGTTGTCATCACGTGCTGCTGCCTAGGGGTGTAAACGAGTTGAGTTGAGTTGAGTTCTGCCAAGCTCGAGCTCGACTCACCAATTAAAACTCAAGCTCGAAACTCGACGAGCTTCCATTTTTAAGCTCGAATTCGACTCGGTGAAAGCTCGAACTCGACTCGATACTCGGTTCGGCTCGAAAAATTTTGATTTTTTTTAAAAGTGCACTATTTTGTTGTAAATATGTATATGAAAAAGGGTAAAAAGGTAATTATGTATATAAAAAGGGGTAAAAAGGTAATTAAATAAAAACTCGATAAGGCTCGCGAACCTAGCGAGCTGTGTATTTTGGAACTCGAACTCGACTCGAAGCTCTACTCGAGTAGCTCGAGCTCGAGCTCGACTCGGTTCACAACGAGTCGATTTCGAGTATTTTGCGAGTCGGTCTCGAGTAACTCACGAGTTGTCTCGACTCGATTACACCCTACGGTGCTGCCCTTGGTTCAGGTGAATGTGTAATCTTGACATAAGTATTGAAGTTTGATGTTAGTTAAAATGTTAGTTATAATATTAATGTCACGTTGAGATAACAAAAATTGAAGCCTAGTAGTTTTATAGATATTTTTAAGATTATTTATTTATTTATTTATGGCAAACTGTTTAACAGAAAGGTCAAAGCAATGATTCCACTTTTGCTCATCGGAATGAATATTATACCCAAAGAAGAAAAACGACCACCGGACGAATCCATCTACACAAACGCAGAATCTCGCCGGTGATCGGCATTCCTTGACGCTCTCCGACAACCACAAATTCCGTCACCACCATTATTGTAGCATCAGATCTCTTCAATTGCCACCAATTAGGGTTCGAAGAACAAAATTTTAAGCCTAATAACAGCATTTCACATCTTAGTCAACGACATCAATGCCACAACCTTTTAATAAGCAAAAATGAAAACAATGATTAGTGCAAGATGCGCCAGGGCTCGCCAGATTCTTCTCCGAAGAACGGCAGCCAATAATTTGACGATTATCTCGAGCTGTACTGGTACCAGCAGTAGCATTTCTCGTTCATTTCTTCAAACAAATTCTGCTGATGTTTTACACAATTCCGGTAGAAGTATTTTTACTAGAAAGTTTTCCGTTCGTCGGCGAAATCCGTGGGATGTTTCAAGGAATTCTACGCATTTTTTCAAACATCTAACTGCGTTTGTTTCGGATTCCTCTCCTGCTTCCCTTCAGAAACCTGTAAGTACGTGTTTGTGCGCCTAATCTGTAATTTCGTTATTTTCTAGCTGGATCATGAATCATGATATATCGAATTGGTTATTAACTATATTAAATGCTAATTTATGAAACTATGCTTAACTAGATTTGTACAACTTGAGCTGAGTAATCACTTTAGAGTTTAGATTATTGTTGACCAACTGATCTATGATTCATATGTTAATAATTACATATATGACATGTTTATGTCCCTGTGATTATCAGGGTTCTATCCCTAATGGATATGCTTCACTTTCAACATCCAGTGGTGATGAAACAAAACAAAATCTTATTACAAAAGGAGAGAAAATCAATAATGCTAAAATTCTTAGCACACTTGCAAAGTATTTGTGGATGAAAGATAACCCGGAGTTCAAACTTAGAGTGCTAACTGCTATGGGATTTTTAGTTGGAGCCAAGGTGATTAACTGCTATGTTCTGTTTTTAATTTACAGTTAAAGTCATCAAACTGTATCATATTCTGAAAAAATTTGTTCTTTTTAGGTATTGAATGTTCAAGTTCCTTTCTTATTCAAGCTAGCAGTTGATTGGTTAACAACAGCAACAGGAAACCCTAGTTCACTTTCTGATTTTGCAGCTGCAAATTCAACTGCTTTAACTGTTTTTGTGAGTCCAGCAGCTGTTTTGATTGGTTATGGAATAGCACGAACAGGGGCTTCTGCTTTCAACGGTACTTCACTATGAAGTAATTGCTTGTACTTATTGCAACACTAAGTATTTAGAATTATAATTTAATTATTAAATTAAATTAATAAATCCAAAATATAGCATGTAATATTCGGTTCTGCCTATGTGGGGTCCACATCTCAATCTGGATTTATTTTGTGTGTTTTTCTTGAAACAGAGTTGAGAACTGCAGTTTTTTCTAAAGTTGCATTGCGGACAATTAGGTCAGTTTCAAGAAAGGTATGATCACTATTTGAGCTCATCCGGGTCGGGCGGGTTGGATAGTAAGTTAAAACGGGTCAGGTTGAAACAAGTCATTTTTAAAACTTCTTTTTGATACAGGTGTTTGTACATTTACACCAGCTTGATCTGCGATATCATCTCAGGTATATCTGTTTAAATTGGGTCCAACTTTTATATTTTTTTTTATTTTATATTTATTTATTTATTTTTGCAGCCGAGAAACAGGAGCTTTAAATCGAATTATCGATCGTGGTAGCAGAGCTATTAATTTCATACTCTCAGCCATGGTATTTAATGTTGTACCAACTATTTTAGAGGTGATATTCATTCTCTTTCAAATTAAAAAATATAAAATACTTTTTTATATTAACATGATCATTTTAATATTTTAATTATATGCTTTCTTTTAGATTTCTTTAGTATCGGGTATTCTTGCATATAATTTTGGAGCACCATTTGCATGGATTACTTCTTTATCGGTTGCTGCATATGTCGCCTTCACGTTGGCTGTCACACAAGTATATTGTTCCCTCTAATTTTTTTATAATATTTTTCATTTTATATAAATTATATTTTCTCCAATTTTATCTTTTGTAGTGGAGGACTAAATTTAGGATGGATATGAACAAAGCTGATAATGATGCAAGTACAAGAGCAATTGATTCACTTATTAATTATGAGGTGAAAAGTCAACATTTTATGTGTACCTTGCTTTCATATGTAAATATAATAATGTTTTTGCACTGACTGTTTAATACCATTGATCAGACCGTAAAGTATTTCAACAATGAGCAATATGAAGCTAAGGAGTATGATAAATATTTAAAACGTAAGCATCTTTTCTTCATATATATACACATATATAATTTGCTTCATGTATTTTATCTCTACTATTTAAAAGATTCGTCAATAATTGTATGTATATTGTTTGTGGCCCATTTCAACCTGTAATAAAATGTGACCCGTAATCCGACCCGCCCGCCCGTTTCAGGCTATGAAGATGCTGCCTTGAAGACACAACGTAGTCTTGCTTTTTTAAACTTTGGTCAAACTCTGGTCTTCAGCACAGCTCTCTCAGCAGCAATGGTACTCAGTTCAAATGGTATTATGAGTGGTGTAGCAACTGTTGGTGATTTGGTAAATCTTCTTTTATTTTCCTATTTTACCTTTTATTCATTAAAAAGTAAATGTGACAATTTTGGCCCGTTTACTTATGAATGGTTGACCTGAGTTATGTTTTATCTCTAATGGGTCAAACATGTAAAGTAAAAAAAAATAGCTAAAAAGAAAACGGGTGAAATTTCATTGTCTCACCTATTTTTAATGCATAAAACCCGTCAATCAACATGTTTCAAAAATTGAATTATTATTGAAAAAAAAATATTTTTTGTAATCATATTTGACAAACTAATTTTTCGTAAAAGAACTTAATTTTTTATTTCTAACGGGTTAAACATGCAACTTAAAAAAATTTAGCTAAAAAGAAAACGGGTCAAATGTGTTGAACAGTAAATTATTAATGCATAAAACCCCAAAAGCAATTCGTTTAAGAAATTAAAGAATATACGGAGTAATATTTTTGTAATTGTATTGTTATATGGAGTATTTGTGATATGTGTAGGTTATGGTAAACGGGCTCCTTTTCCAGCTGTCTCTTCCACTCAACTTTCTTGGGAGTGTTTATCGTGAAACCGTGCAAAGTCTTGTTGACATGAAATCCATGTTTCAGCTACTTGATGTAATTTCCATTTTCAAAATATTTAATATACCATTTTTTTTAATTTTCAAATTAGGACTATTGGTTGCAAAACGGACGGGTTGGGTAATGGCCTAACGGGTCAAATTGGGTACCTATTTATATGTGTTGAAACAACTTTTGTCAAGAAAATTAAACTTTTTATCGACAACTAGTGTGTCAACTGTCAAATATGATTACAGAAAGTGTATTATTTATTTCTATGAAAATCCAAATCTTTTAATTAAATGATTCAGGAGGTTTTATGCATTAAATATTGAAAATACACTTTCGAATCATTTGACTCTTTTCTTTTTGGCTAATATTTTTGGTTTTACCCGTTAGATATCAAATATAACCGAATCGACCCGTTCATTAGTAAACGGGTCAAAATCTCCACATCTTAATTCTTATTTTTGGTGTGTTTGTACAGGAGAGAGCAGAAATCAGAGATGAAGATGATGCAAAGCCTCTCAAGTTGGGTGGGGCCAGCATTGAATTTGAAAATGTTCATTTCAGGTGGAGTTTTCTCTTATTTGTGGGACCCACATATAATATAATATAATTATAATATAATATATGATGGCTTTGTTGATATTTTTGCTGATATTTAGTATGTTTTCACGAATTTAGTTATCTGACAGACAGAAAGATTCTTGATGGGATATCATTTGTTGTGCCAGCTGGCAAAAGTGTGGCTATTGTTGGAACTAGTGGCAGTGGTGAGCTTTTCAACTAGTTTCTGTTCATGCTCTCAGTTTAGTATACATAATTAAAAGAGTAAATTACAAAAATTGTCCTCGTGGTCTTCCAAATTCTACGATTATCTCTATACTTTTAATTTCATTTTTTTGTCCATGTACTTTTTAATTTCATGATTTTGTCCTTATGGTCTTCAAATTTCATATCTTGACCTAAAATGACCAAAATACCCTTATTTTTAATTTATTTCTTGTCTTTCTTCTCGACAAAAATCACGATACTAAAAGTAAAGGGACAAAATCGTAGAATTTGAAAGGCAACAGGGACAATTTTTGTAATTTACTCTAATTAAATTTAATGGTGAAAATTGCATAGGAAAATTAAATTAAGTAATAACTAATATTTGTCCACAAATTCCATTCAATGTGCAGGGAAATCAACAATCCTTAGGATGATCTTCAGGTTCTTCGACACCCAATCTGGCACGGTAACTTATTTTCTGTTAGGTTGACTCGAAGCACTTTCTGTCCAAAATAAATTTTAATTTTTATAATTAATTAGGGTGTTACATATGGTTACTAAAGCTGAATTATTACAATAATAATCTAACTTTATTAATTAAAAATTAAAAAATAACAAAATAAAAACAAAATAAAGCTTATTTTCCTTTAGAAAGCTATGACTTAGCAGATTGGTGGTTGACAGGTGAGAATTGATGGTCAAGATATACGGAAAGTGACAGTTGAAAGCCTTAGGAAGCATATTGGAGTTGTTCCACAAGATACAGTATGTCTATTTATTTAATAATAAATAATGTTTGACATATTCATTCACATATATTATATTTTAATTTATGAGCAGGTTTTATTCAACAATACAATATTTCACAACATTCAGTATGGTTGTCTCTCATCTACCCCTGAGGAGGTTTGTTCCTTTGAATTATGTTATTTACATATTATATTATATAATTATATCATGCAAAATATCTTATTTTTTACTAATTAATCTTTATAGGTATATGATGCTGCACGAAAATCAGCAATTCATGACACCATCATGAAATTTCCTGAAAAATATTCAACTCTTGTTGGGGAACGAGGCCTTAAGGTCAGACTAATTTAATGGGTTTAATCCAATTATTTTAGAGGTGGTAAAATGGGCATGTCGGGTAACGGGTAACGGGTCGGGTCAGAATATGTAAATTCAATAATTTGTAAATATTTAATGTATTAAATATGATTAAGAGGATATAAACTCATAAATACATTCCAGGTCCCGTTTGACCCAATTTGATCAAACTTTGATAATTATTTATTTATTTTTAAATTCTTGCAGCTTAGCGGTGGTGAGAAACAACGGGTTGCATTAGCTCGTGCGTTCTTGAAAGCACCTCCCATTTTGTAAGCTGTGTTGTCTTTTAATTATATATATATTAATGATTAAATTCTTGCACCCCATTTATTTAAAAATAAGTCAATTTGGGTTATGTTTTATCTGTTACGGGCCAAATAGGGAACAAGCAACACACGTTGAAAGTCATACAAATTTTTATTAACTATTATTTTATTCGAAGTTATATATTATTTTTTTAATAATATAGTGTCTGTAATCATATTAACATATTAAATTTTTATAATTTTTTTATTTCTTTGTTTTGCTATTTTAGGTTGTGTGATGAAGCAACAAGTGCTCTAGATAGCACAACAGAAGCAGAGATACTAACTGCTTTGAGGTCTCTCGCCAATAACAGAACATCCGTTTTTATTGCTCATAGACTTACAACTGCAATGCAGTGTGATGAGGCAAGTTTTTTTATTTATTATTATTATTAATTTTTAACGGGCAAATCATTTAAATAAAATGGGTCAAACGGGTTAAAAACCATTTTCTTCAAAAAATCAAATTATTATTGCAATAAAAAATAATATACTTTTATTAATTATATTCAAAAAACTAGAAAAGATTTTTGTTTGATGAATTCTTACATCTGATATTGAGTTGGTTATGTTTTTCTTGTTTTGATATTTTTCAGATTATAGTTCTAGAAGGTGGAAAGGTTGTAGAACAAGGTCCTCATGAAATTCTCTTGGCAAATGCTGGTAGATATGCACAACTTTGGTCACAACAAAATAACACAATTGATTGATTTAATTTCATCATAAAAAAGGTTTAATAAACAGAAGAAATAAACATTAAATTAGATTATTCGGCTTTTTTCCCCCATCGTGTTGTAGTTATTGATCGTGTTCATTAAAAAATAAGTTAAATCTCGGCTTAGAAAACACACAAAGAATCCGAGATATTAGACGGTTTTGGTCTTTTTCCCCATTGTTTTAGAGCCATTTGTTGTGTCTACCAAAATAAGGTTTGTATTAAAATTTAAGTATAATATATTATTTGAATTTGTAGAGATTCCACAAGGTTTACTTTCAAACAAAGTTACCAGCTTTATACCATTGTTAAATCCAAAATTTATCACATGCACATTGTAGACATCAAAATCAAAAGACAAAGTTGACAATGTTCATGTCAACAAGAAAAACACAATCTCAATAATATAAAACACCTTTCTTAGCACTCATCGAAACCTCATTTCACATATTTACAAAGATTATCCAAAACACAACAATTGTGCAAAAAACATCCCAAAAATGGGTAATTCGATCTCACTCGCGTGTTGTCAAAACGAGTTGGTGGGACCGAGACGGGAAGTTCTAGTGATCAAAGAAGATGGTGAGTCATTAAGGTTCAAAGATGGGATTCTTGTGAAAGATGTCTTATCTCTTTATCCGTACCATAAAATAATTCGTTGTTGTTCTGAAAGAACGGTTTTAGAGGGAGAAACTCAATTAAGCTACAATTGGCTTTACTTTTTGTTGCCAGCTGGATTAGCACTAAGTGAAGCAGCGTACCAGAATCTTGTTAGGTACGCTGTTTCACAAAAGTTGATTGTCAACAGAGTAAGGAAGATTAAGATAGAAGAAAATAATCAACGCGGAACAGAAATAGGTAACGGAGGTCATAGACAAGATCAAATGTACAACGATTATAGTTGTTCGAACAAGTGGAAACCGATTTTAAGGACTATTCCTGAGATAGCCTCGCCTTCTACTTAATATGATGCTTGCAACAAATAAGGTGACTGATGCATATATCTAAAATTCCATTCATGTAACATTATACAATTATTTTATGTTTGTGGAGAATAAAATATAACTGTCTACATCTCATATCCCTCATAACTCGATTTTGACGAGAATGAGTATCGTTGTTGTTGTATATTGGATTTATGGTATTTTGAGATTAATGTGTGTGTATTTCTTGTAACAACATAAATTCAAGTCTATTAATATGTCCGTTTTGGGCAAAAATTACTAATAGGTAGTGAGTGTTTGTAGGGTTTCTTTGGGCTTCTGATTTTCTATGTTTATATCAATTTCATGTTTAACAACATTGGGGAGAAATGAAAAGATCTATTTTCTTACTAGAGTTTTCTATCTCCACGTGGAAATATGATTGTCTATATCTTATTTATTCATAATCCATCTTTGACGGAATTAGATATCGTTGTTGACGTTGTAATAAGAACAACACCATATACACCTATGTGTAACGACACAATACACATTTACTAATGGGTTGAAAGAGCATCGGGAACAAAATTTACTACAATTATTTTTAATATCTAATAGTTATTTTCGTGTAGATTCGTAAGCATTTAAAACATACCAAAACGATTGACAATACTACTATTTGATTTTTATTTAGGTTTATAATAATTATTATTTTTCGTATAGAATAAAATAAAAAACGATGAAAATACTCTCATGTGCACAACATATGCCTTGGCTTAAATATTAGCCAAAAGAACCGTCGGTGCAAAACATTTCAGATATAAGAATTATTAATGTAGTTTTTAAACTAAATAACGATTTATTAAATTTGGTATATACAACATGGACAATTGGTGTAATTTACTCATTAATTAATATAGTAGGAAAATTCAATTAGCAAGAATATCTATCAATCTATCCTATTGGGCTTATCAAATGAGCCCAAAAGTCATGGCCCATAAAGACTAACGCTGCACGATACGATCAATGTTGGGGATAATCTAGACAGATCGGAGATATCAAACGGAGAACGATTCCGGTCATGATAACGGCGGTGATGAGCGGTCGATCGCCGTTACATCATAACGCGATGCCTGATATCTGGAAGGAAATCACGAATACGTCGCTCGACACGTCACCGAGATTCAGCTTAACGCCGTCCTCCTTGACGCCACTGTCGTCGGCATTTGAACGTAAATCCACAACACCTTTTTATTTGCAGCAAATTGATCATATCATATGGATTTAGGTTGTATATTCTCGTGTTGATATATGTGAACTGCCTAATTTCTTACAATTCCACTTTTTTGTTTGTTTTAGACATTTATTCAATTATACTGTTATGATTCTTAGTAGTTAGTTTATCATAGCTTGTGAGTAATTTATATGAATTTATTCATGAGCTGGTTACAACAATTTAGTACTGGTTCTGTGTATATTGAAGCTGAATTTATAATTTTATATGTATTGAATTATATATTGATTTACATATTTCCAGATGGTTATTTCATTATACACATGGTGGCCTGCAAAGATACAAACCTGGCAGTTTGTATTTTTTTCAGTTACACAAGATATTGCTATTTCAAATTGATCATGGATGGTTGGAATCATAAGGTATTGTTCTATACTTTGTACAGAGCACAGTTTCTATATAATTTCATGTTAATTACAATTTGTGTGGTTCTTATGGAAAATTTTAAAATAAGTAACAAAAGAGTGAATTGGTTAATGGTTATTTAGTTGAGAATATATTCTGGCATTCACTTGTAATGTTTGTTTTTAGGATTTTCGGTTTCATATACGTCCTTGTTTTCAATATTACTATATATCCTTGCAAACTTCATTATTACGTATATATCCTTCCAAAACCTCAAAATTCTCATATATATCCTTTTACCTAATTTAATAATATTTAAATATTTTAAAATTTAAAAAACATAAATCCTAATCTAAATTAATGGTAAAATAGCCTAAAACCCTTGACGAAAGAAAATGCAGTTTGTGTGGTTCTTATGGAAAAAATTTAAATATGTAACAAAAGAGTGAATTGGTTAATGGTTATTTAGTTGAGAATATATTCTGGCATTCACTTGTAATGTTTGTTTTTAGGATTTTCGGTTTCATATACGTCCTTGTTTTCAATATTACTATATATCCTTGCAAACTTCATTATTACGTATATATCCTTCCAAAACCTCAAAATTCTCATATATATCCTTTTACCTAATTTAATAATATTTAAATATTTTAAAATTTAAAAAACATAAATCCTAATCTAAATTAATGGTAAAATAGCCTAAAACCCTTGACGAAAGAAAATGCAGTTTGTGTGGTTCTTATGGAAAAAAATTAAATATGTAACAAAAGAGTGAATTGGTTAATGGTTATTTAGTTGAGAATATATTCTGGCATTCACTTGTAATGTTTGTTTTTAGGATTTTCGGTTTCATATACGTCCTTGTTTTCAATATTACTATATATCCTTGCAAACTTCATTATTACGTATATATCCTTCCAAAGCCTCAAAATTCTCATATATATCCTTTTACCTAATTTAATAATATTTAATAAATTTAAAAACATAAATCCTAATCTAAATTAATGGTAAAATAGCCTAAAAACCCTTGACAAAAGAAAATGCAGTTTGTGTGGTTCTTATGGAAAAAATTTAAATATGTAACAAAAGAGTGAATTGGTTAATGGTTATTTAGTTGATAATATATTCTGGCATTCACCTGTAATGTTAGTTTTTAGGATTTTCGGTTTCATATACGTCCTTGTTTTCAATACTACGTATATATCCTTGCAAACTTCATTATTACGTATATATCCTTCCAAAACCTCAAAATTCTCATATATATCCTTTTACCTAATTTAATAATATTTAAATATTTAAAAGTTTAAAAAACATAAATCCTAATCTAAATTAATGGTAAAATAGCCTAAAAACACCTGACGAAAGAAAATGCAGTTTGTGTGGTTCTTATGGAAAAATTTTAAATATATAACAAATGAGTGAATTGGTTAATGGTTATTTAGTTGAGAATATATTCTGGCATTCACCTGTAATGTTTGTTTTTAGGATTTTCGGTTTCATATACGTCCTTGTTTTCAATACTACGTATATATCCTTTCAAACTTCATTATTACGTATATATCCTTCCAAAACCCCAAAATTCTCATATATATCCTTTTACCTGATTTAATAATATTAAAATCTTTTAAAATTTAAAAAACATAAATCCAGGTCTAAATTAATGGTAAAATAGCTTAAAAACCCTTGATGAAAGAAAATGCAATTGTCGAATTTGGCAAGAAAATACCTTTGACGAAAGAAAAAACCCTTGACCTTTAAGTATATTTAAGATATGTTATCATTAATTTAGATTAGGATTTATTTTTTTTAATTTTTTAATAGTTTATATATTATTAAATTAGGTCAAAGGATATATGTGAGAATTTTGAGATTTCGGAGGATATATACATAATAATAATAATGAAGTTTGCAAGGATATATGCATAATATTAGAAGTTTACAAGGACGTGTATGAAATTATCCCAATCTTTTAAGTAGAGAAATGAGTTTATTCTTTTGTTACTAATCTGCTACTAATTCTTTAGTATTCATCATTTAATGTAAAAAGGAACTGCAAATACTCAGAAATCATTTATAGAAAAAATGTTAATAAAATCACATTTAGGATGTCACTTGTAACAATTAAAGTTCATAGAACGTGCGTAAAATAAGCTAAAAGCTAAATAATCAATGGTGTAGATATACTCCACTTGTTACTTTCTGATGTAAGCCGCTTAATTTCCAACTATAATTCCAGTTTTTTTTCTTATTTAATTTATATCCTTTTTTCTCTTATATTCTTCTCTTCAGGGTTTAATGCCCAAATCGTGTAAGCTATGGCAGACCTATACGAGCAGAACTTGAAATCGCCACCTGTAAGGTATATTATTTCTTTTGCTACAAGATTAGTTTTTTCTTGAATTTTTTATAAAAATTCTGATTATTGTAACATTTTTTAATTTTATATATGATTTTTGGTGTTATGATATGCTTGCATTGCAGCCCGTATTTGGAAAAGCTGCTAGATGAAAAGAAGAACCTTGCTTTATATGTACAAGATCTTCCTATCTGCAACAAATTGCTGAATCAAGGTTTAATCTTACTTCTTTCTTTGAAAAATTGGGGGATAAATTATTAAAAGAATTTGAATTTAATAATTGGCGTCAATTTGCTGAAATTAGTACATTGCAATATTAAATGAAATCAAATGATTTATACCTGATAATGCTACTAATTTTATGAAAATTGAATATCAAAGTCTTTAAGCGGTGGTATCATAGTGTTTTACAGTCGATACATGATGCAAATATTTAATGGAGTAAATTACAAGGATGGTACCTTAGGTTTACATCAAAGTTCACATATGGCCCTTTACTTTAAAAAATTACACTGGTAGATATTTTTTTGGAAACCTTTTGCACATACAGTCTTTTAGCCTAATTCTTGTTAAAATTTCTGTTAAAAATTACATTGCTAGTCCTTTAACACCGGCATTTCTTTTTTTGTAAGTGCAAAAGGGTTCCAAAAAAAGGACTACCAATGTAATTTTTTAAGCAAATGACCATACATGAATTTTGGGGTAAACCTCAAGGACCATCCTTGTAATTTACTCTATTTAATGCAAATGATAATAATGACAATTTGGCTATAAGCCATATCAGAATATATCCATTATGGATTTGATTTTATGTATATAAGACAAGTTAACCTTCTGAAAGTCGTGACATTTATTAATACTCTAGAGTTATTTAAGCTAATAATATCTTAAAGTATTTGAATATGTCAGAGTTGCATGTATTGCTACAGAAGCAGAGTTTTAAAATAATTATTTTTATTGAAATCCAAAGGGTCCAAAACACAAACATATGCTAATCTCCACCAAAAGATAAATAGAAAATGAAGGAAAGTAATATAAAAGCTATTTTATGAAAAATAAATCCCCAAAAAATAGAGAATCACTTATTTGATTGTTGCCTCCTTTGTTGACTGTGTCGTTGACTATATATGTGCTTACAAATTTGGTTAAAAGAAGGGGTAAAAAAGCAATTTTACTTTATTGTTTGATAATCAGTTTTGTTTGTTGCAGCTAGTAGGAACCTAGTTATTTAAATCTAAATAATCAGAAGCAGAATCTGTTTATCCAAACATTAGAAATTTATAATTGTGATGACAAGTCACAATAATCAGATAATCATTTAATCCAAACACCCCCTAAACCGTAAGACTCTCACTCTCACCGTCACAATAATATATATGGGTTTTATGTTAAAATTAATATTAAATTAATCTATCCTCTTGGTAAATGAAACTTGTAACCAACATTGGTGATTACACTACACCTTGCATAATATCATATACTTAATATTATTATTTGATTATGATTTCCATTTTTAATAATATTATTACTTAATTCCACCCACAGAGATAACTAGGGTTTCAGAGACACCAAATCAAAGTTTTAATGATTTTGATGAACTGCAAATTGGAAGCCCAAATATTCTGCATCCCTTTGACATGATGATGCCTGATTTTTCTGCTATAAGTTTGGGTCCTACTGATGGAAATTATGGTTGGAGCCCTTTTCAACAGCAGGTAATTAAATACATTTATTTTAAATTTCTTGTAAGGAAAATATGGTATTAATCTCATTTTTTATTCATATTATTGAGTTGTACAGTTTGAAAGTCACCCAAATTTTAGCTTTAATACATTAGTCTTGTACTGTTGTACATCAGTTTATTCATTAAAAATTTTAAATTGTTATTAAAATAATTTAATTTTAATTTTGATCACAGGGATTTGCTTTGCAACAAGGACCACCAGCTAGCCCAACATTTTTAATTACAAAGAAGTTGTTGCGTGTGGATGTGCCAGTTGATAGTTTCCCTGATGTAAGTTACACACCTCGAATTTTAATTTCTTAAATCTTCGATTATATTTATATTATATTATATTAAAAAAAGGTGAACGCTTATTTTACTTTTTTTTTTTTTTTTTTTTTTTGTATGTCAGTTTAACTTTGTGGGCAGGCTTCTTGGTCCTAGAGGCAATTCCTTGAAGCGAATTGAAGCTCAAACAGGCTGTCGTATATTCATCAGAGGAAGAGGTTGCATGAAAGACCCTTACAAGGTCAGTTTGACCTGAAAATACTTTTTCATATTTGAGTAAATTACTCGGATGGTCCTTTAAGTTTATAGCAAATTTCACCAATGGTCCTTTAGTTTCAAAAATTACACTGATGGTCCTTAATTCTGAAAGGTTTTTCACCGATGGTCCTTTACACTAACCGGCGTTAATTTATTCTGTTAACTCACCACGTGCAATGCACGTGAGGGTAAAAAAGTCATTTTCAATTTCTTTTCATTCTTAAATTCGTTTTTTTATCTTAAATACTTCCTCCGTTTCAAAATAAGTGATATATTTTCCTTTTTGGGGTGTTTCAAAATAAGTGATACACTTTGAAAACTTTCCTTATTTAGTAAAAAAGAGTATGACCCACATCCACTAACTTTCTCATTTAATAAAGTGAAATGTCTCATTTACCCTTACATTTACTTTTAAACATCATTAAACTCACTTTAATTCAAATATGTGGGACCCATCTTCCACTAACTATCCAACTTAAACTAATTAACCTTAATTATCATATTTTGCCTCAAAAAACGTGCAACCCCAAATGTATTACTTATTTTGAAACGGAGGAAGTAAAAGTTTTTAGTTTAAGAATAAAAAGAAAATAAATGAAAAATTAACGTCAGTTAGTGTAAAGGACCATCGGTGAAAAACCATTTAGAATTAAGAACCATCACTGTAATTTTTAAAACTAAAGGATCATTGGTGAAATTTGCTATAAACTTAAAGGACCATCTGTGTAATTTACTCTATTTTTAAAAAAATATATATTTTTATATTTTTATGGTAATTTGTATAGGAGGAATGTTTAAGAGGAAGATTATGGCACCTAAATGAACCACTTCATGTGTTGATTGAGGCCGAAGGACCTACAAATATAGTTGATGCACAATTGAGACAAGCTCAAGAAATCATTCAAGGATTGCTCATACCCGTTGTATGTTTTCTTATTACTTGTACCTTGTGCATTCATAGCGGTACACACAATTTCAACCCATTTTCTTATGAATTAAACTCGTATAACCTCTTAAAATCATTTTTTTTTTCTTCATAAAGTTAAGTTGTTACTAGCTAGAGATAAAACATAACCTGAATTATTGTTATCTGATATTCGGTTATTTTACTTTTTTTTTTAACATGCAAGAGTAACTCGCGGGATTTATACAAAAGACAACAGTTGCAAGAACTAGCAATGCTCAAATCTCTCAGCAGCAGTGCGATGAAGCGCACTACAAGAAAAGGAAACCCGTAGTACCTCTTGTCTTGCATAATGTACAACCCTTCGATGCATGCATGTTATCTTTTTTTCCGAATCGTGTTTTGTTTTGTTTTGTTTGTATGATGTTTATGTAGCTTTTCGCATCATGTTTTAAGGGTTGTGTGCTAAATAATATGAACTATGAACTATGTGTCTTGTTTTGTCATTTGTGTGCTAAAAGTTAAAAACTAAGAGGAAATCAATCAATCATAGATGCAATATCACCAAATATAGATGCAACAAACACAAAAACTTGAATAATATTGCACATTTTCAGCCCTTCATGGTTTTTTTATTTAACATAGAAGATATTGATGCATTTATCCCTTCAAAGGAAGGGTATATGGGGATAAGATGTAGACTATCATATACTTATCTAGAGGTAGAGAGACTGCTTCCAGGTTATTTAACATAACAGTCTTACATTATTATTTGTCTCATGCAAACTTACTTGCAAGTTGCAACTAACATCTGTTCCTGAAAAACTGAATTAAGTCCCATAAAAAAATTAATGCATCATGAAAACTATGTTTGATTTGGTGTTTTGACAAATATTAGTTATGAAAGGGCATTGTTCATTTGTTCTTTGGTAACATCAGTTATAATATCTAAATGAAACGCATGTATTCTCATTTATAACGAGCTTTTTTAAAGTGATAGTGTTTTGTTCATGATGTACATGAATTAACCGTTTTGTGACCGTTTATGAATTTTACCCTGATTATCTGCTATATGTATACCTAGAGAATAATCTAACTTATAACTTCTAGTAGATCATATATGGCGTCCTTACCTCCAAGTTATCACTAAATAAGCAAATTAAAGACTTAAATTAATCGGGTCAAATTACAATGACAAAATAAAGGCCCAATAACAAAGCCCACTAAGAGGGCAATGGCCCAATAAGAAAGCCCACTTAAGTTAATTTTCCCAATTTTCTTCGGTCAAAGATCAATTTTGGGTGCTTCTTCGTTTTCGATCTCTTGTTCTTCCACCAAATAGCATTTTCAAACCCTAATTTTAACCTCGTCAGATCGGAACAAGCGTAGATGGGGAAGATTCCGGTGAAGATTAAATCTGTTGTGTACGGCCTATCGCCGTTTCAGCAGAAAGTGATGCCTGGTCTCTGGAAGGATTTCACACACAAAGTTACTCACAAAGTCACCGAGAATTTGCTCAACACCATCCTTCTCGTCGGACCGGTCGTCGGCGTTTACTCGTAAGTATCAATAGCAGCATCATCTTTATCCTTTCTAATTCGATTTATATTTATATGTTTGGTTTTCTAAATTTATAATACCTGAATCTCTCAATTATTTTGGTCAGATGTTTGTTTCTGTTGGATTGCTATGAATTTGTTACATCAATTCAGCTCTGAATTCATATATTCATTTGCAATTGAGTCGTTTTTTTATTAATTGCATTTGCTTGAAATAGATCCAGTTATGTGATCTAAATCATGAGTTTCATATCGAGTGTATTATGTTTATACATGTGTTTGTATGTTATATGTATAATTCTCTAGGCTATAAATCTATAAATGTAAGCAATCAAAATATAGTTTTTATTTAAATTAGGATAAAAATTGATATAACTTAATAGAAATTAGTAATAAACAACTTATGTTTGTAACTATGCATATTTTGGTGATCTTTCACTTGCAGCTTGTATTTTTACATGTTACTTATTTAGAACTGGTTGAACTTATGTGACAATATGGTCGGGTCATGTAATGGGTCAAAATATGTTTGGGTTGGAATTGGTCATGCGGGCTGTGCTGACCCCAAATCCTTTTCTGTCCATTTTTTGTACATAATTATATCATGTTAAGTATGATTACAAAAACAATGTTATAATCTGGACTTCAAATAAAATGATTTTAGCAGGCTGTATACATTATAAGTAACACTTTGGGCAACTTTTGACCCTCATTCCTAATTATTAAGATTTGACATATTAGAGATAAAACATAATAGGAAGAGTCTCTTTGCATATCTTCAAATTATATGGTTGATAATTGATATATGTTGTTTTATATTAGGTTTTATTTTTTATTATATTTTCATCAATTAGCCTGATCTAACTAACAGAAACTTTCATCACCCTTCGAGTTCTTTACATTTTTTTTTTTTTTTTTTTACTTTTTTGTTTTATGGTTGCTGAGTAAGCTAGTTGTGTTTACAGGTATGTTAAGAGTTACCAGGAAAGTGAGAAGTTGGAGCATAGGTACTAAACACAGCTGTGTCACCTCGAGAGGAATCTATTGATGATAAATTTCTATTTCTTGATTAAATAATGTGTTTTGTGGTGGTCAATGTGTTGAGCTCCTAAACAACTATTTTGTTACCTTTATCTCATGTTTCATTTCCCATTTTGTCTAGATTGAATTGAACCCTTTTACCATGAATGAATCCATGCATTTTGTTATGTAATGTAATATTCTTTAAAATACAATGTGTGCCTGAGCATTGGTCCGTACAGAAAATGTATATTTCACATGATATATGCTCATTAGAGGTGGTTATCTTTGTCCATGACAGATAAATAAGAAACATAGCCTAAAAAAAGAGTAGGTTTTTTCACACTAATTATTTAGTTAAGTTAGATTTGTACTCTATATATAAAGGGTCCCTTGTACACAATATTATTCATTCAATAATAATATCATAAACACTTTCAGCTAAAACCAACTCAAGAATACTCTTATCCTCCAAGAGTAGTTGCATCGATTATCTTAATTAAAAAATGTATTATGATTTAGGTTTGTAATTAACAAAAATAAAAGATTAATGTCAGAAAATAAGAAGTTGCTGAAAGGCTAACCTAGACAAAACCTATTATAACATCACAAACTCTGATAAACTTTTGAAGCCTATTTCATGTTAATTCAGATCCCTTCATCAAGCATTTGAAAAAAAAAAAAAAAAAGAGATACATTAACAAACTGCCACAAGATCAACAGATGAAAGCAGGGTGCATTTGAGTTCAAATCACAAGGTATTCTTTCAGTACATAACTCAAGCACAAAGTAAAAACAAAATTCCATAAATGTATTCTTAGTAAACATAAAAAGGGAGGTTTTTTCTGATAAAAAAAATTAACTAGATATTTTGTGCTGCACGGATTATGTTTCTGATTACTTAAGCAACTGCATCAAGGAACGCTCTTCCAGGCTGGCGGTTTGCAAGAGGTCCGTGGCATCCCAAAAGCTGCATAAAGATTATCATTATAAGCATTAGTCACTAATTACTATGTTTAAATTTAATCTTTTAGCTTCAATATAATTTCCATATAATCAAAGTTCATTCATCTACTTAACATTAATAAGAAAAATTCAAGAATAAAGAAGCAATTCAACAATTTTCCCAAATGACACTTTATAATTTATAGAACCTCAACTTTTCATAAAAGCTAGGTCAAAATATAAAATTTTAAGCAATGGTTAGAAAAGTTCACATCCAGTTAACCAAAACACCTTCTTGACCTTTTGTCCACTTTTAAATATTTATAGTTAAAATGATATATAATTACAGAAAAACAAATCATTACAGTGATGATCTGACTTTATAGTTAAAGTGATACTCCCTCCGTCCCACAAAAAACTTCTCATAATTGGAGGGACTCACTTAATAAATTAATATTAAGTCATTAACTTTATGTCATTTTTTATCATTTTTTTAAAATTTCTCTCACTAACTTTATATCAATCTCTAAACTAATCCTATATTTTAATCAAAATTATTACCAAATACCCCAATAACAACTATCTCCTATAAACATGTGCCCAAGTCAAATAGGAATGTGACTGAGAGAGTATATAATAAGATAAAAATAAAAAGAAACAATATTTAGTGATATTCGACCCGTTTGACAAAAAAAATACCTTAGCATTAACACCATCAGGCATGATACGGTTCTCAGATTTCCACTGAAGATAGTCAGTACGACTGAACTTGGTAAAACCCCTGCAATTACAATTAAATTAAAACATTATAAACAAATGACAATAAAAAAAGAGTTAATTACATGGATGGTCCCTTAGGTTTATAGCATATTTCACCAACGGTCCTTTAGTTTCAAAAATTACACCGATGGTCCTTATTTTTGAAAGGTTTTTCACCGATGGTCCTTTACCAAAATGTCCGTTTTTCAAGTTAACTAACATCACATGTGATGCACTTGGGGGTATTTTGGTCAATTTGTCTTTCCCCTTCTCATTTAAATTACACGGATTTAGGTTTATAGCAAATTTCACCGATGGTCCTTTAGTTTCAAAATATTACCAAAATACACTCAAGTGCATCACAAGTGATGTTAGTTAACTTGAAAAATAAACGGACATTCTGGTAAAAGACCATCGGTGAAAAACCTTTCAAAAATAAGGACCATCGGTGTAATTTTTGAAACTAAAAGACCATTGGTGAAATATGCAATAAACATAAAGGACCATCCATGTAATTTACTCTAAATAAAATTAAAAAATTACACAAAATTATGATAGTATTTATACCATTTCCTGCTGACAATAATCTTCTGACGACCAGGAAACTTAAACTTAGCCCTACGAAGAGCTTCTTGAGCATGCTGACTGTTTCCATCTTTACACCTAACCGACAACAAAACCTGACCAATACTCACACGTGCGCACACACCTTGAGGTTTACCAAACGCACCACGCATACCAGTTTGAAGCCTATCAGCTCCAGCACACGAAAGCATCTTGTTGATCCTGAGAACATGGAACGGATGAACCCTAACTCTCAAATGAAAAGCATCTTTTCCTGCAAATTTCGTCATGTATTTGTTGCAGGCGATTCGTGCAGCTTCGAGTGCTTCTGATGACACGTTTTCCTTCTCCCAACTGACCAGATGCACGCAGAATGGGAACTCGTCGACTCCTTTCTTCTTCATGCCGACATCGTAGATGCGGATCTTCGGGTCGGGTACACCGCGGCAGTATCGGGATTTCGGGTAGGGTTTGTTTTTGATCTGGCGGTAACACCTGGCAGGTCCTAAATCGTTGAAAACAAATGTTAGATCCTAATCAGGTGAAGTTTTGCATCATTAGAAGTGATAATTTGAATAAATTGACGTGATTTATAACAAATTAGATTGGAAATCAGCACCATGGAATGTACGAACAGGAGAAACTTACTTCTTCCCATGGCGAAATCTGGTTTGCCGCTTCAATTGTTCTGCGTAAAACCCTAAATTTGACTTTGAGGGAACGTATTTATAGTTTGGGCGAATTGAGGGTTGTTTAAATGGGCTTATTAGGCCTATAGAATGATGCTAGTGGGCTTCAAGAAGTGGGCCCAATTCGACCATGACTTTGAAATAATTTTCTAGAAGTGGGCCCAACTATTTAAACTACTTAACCATCGTTTAAGCTAGGGGTGAACATAGTACGGTACCATGTATATTTTCTTCATACCGTGTACCGTACCAACTATAATTGGTACACCAATTTAACTACCAATATCATACCAAGTTTACTTGGTACCAATTTGTTTGGCTACCAACAATCGTGGTTGGTACAAATTGGTAATGGTATATACCAACATCACAAACATATATGAAATTAAAAAAAGTAATAGCAAAATAACAATGATATATTATCATTATCGACCAGTTAAACATATTAACAAGTTTTCCGAACATGGAAACAAAATAAGCAAAGTGATATAATATGTTACATGTTATATAAACATAATTTAGTATGATAAAGTAACACATGATGTAGTTATCTTGTCGTAATTGAAGTCTTGGGCAAATAGATTGGTAGTTTGGTACAATATATTTAACTAAGGATTATATATATATATATATATATATATATATATATATATATATATATATATATATATATATATATATATATATATATATATATATATATATATATATATATATATATATATCTATATCTTGGTTGGTACAATATACCATGGTATTTAAAAAATTTGTACCATTACCGTACCATGATTACACAATTGGTACGGTACTACCAACCAAACATGTTGGCTACCAACATATTGGCTACCAACTATTCTTGGTACGGTTTTGTTCGGTACAAATTTCACACCCTTAGTTTAAGCCAACTAAATTAACGGTTTAAGCATTGACAAGTCTCGGCTCGAGCTCAATAGCTTGAAAATATCAATCAAAATCATGACTCGATAAAAGCAAAATATACTCTAGCTTGACCCGTAAAATACACTTTAAATAACTAGACATATTGGAACAATTTATATTAAATTCAAGTACATACATTGATGATGCACATCTAAGGTTTGGGAAGTTTGTTGATAATTTAGCCGGTTTTTTATAATTGTTAAGACGTTACGAGTTCATACATGTAAATTATCAAATTTGACTCGGTCAAGCTACATTCGAGTTCAAAATTATTGGACTCAGATAGAACAAAGGGTTGAACACTAGTTATAATATATTGAATCTGTACTTGTATATGTTATGGTTTATTTGGGTCCGTTTCCATTTGGTTGAAATTAGTTTTACAATTCAAAAAGGGATAGCGGCACAACTTGTTGCCCGTTTGCCTTCTTTCACTATGTAAAAAACGTTATTTACTCAACAAACATGTTTTAAGTTTTAACACTAATTTATTAGACTACCAACTATCTTTAGGAGTTTGGCTCCATTCGGTCAACAAGTGCATCATGCATATACATGGTGTGTGGCTTTTAGCAGTTTGCAATCAATTTTATTTCACTCAATAACAGTACAATTTCTCTAGATAAATAATGATGTCCGAGCCAAAATGACAAATTATGATTACAAGTAAAGCTTAGCGAGTCAAATAAAAGATAAAAATAAATTATTTTTTCTTGTCATAAGCTTCAATATTCTGCGGTTCACATTCAGGACTAAAAAGGCGCACAAGTAAAGCCGTGCTTGCACTAACAGTTATGGCTCCGGTACCCGCCCACCTCAAACTTCTAGGCACATTCACTCTTGGACCTGTAACACAATCCCACCAAAATATTTATTATTTTTGGCAAAAATGTATTTTAATAACCTAATTTTTGTCACGTTGCACCTCGAACTTGGAATACTGGTCAATTTAGTACCCTGACTCGCTAATTTTGTCGTATAAATTAAAGGCCAAAATGCATTTTAATAACATGAACTTGGTTGACTGGGTCTTCTACTACCCTGAACTATTAAAGGTGCACCATGGTACCCTGAACTTGAAAATATGGTCGATTTAGTACCTTAACTCACTAATTTGACCTTGTTTTCTCACGTGATTTGCTTACAATATCAATATATATTGAGATGAACGTGTACTTTTTATTCCGTCAAAACCCCAATGAAAGTAAGTCAAGCGAGAAAATGTGATCAAATTAATGAGTCAGGGTACTAAATCAACCATTTTGTCAAGTTCAGGGTACCATTCTGCACCTTTAATAGTTCAGGGTAGTAGTTGACCTAGTTAGCCAAGTTCAGGGTAGTAGTTGACCTAGTTAGCCAAGTTCAGGGTACTAAAATGCATTTTGGCCTAAATCAAATTAAATGCCACTCACGTGAGAAAGCAAGACCAAATTATTGAGTCATCATACTAAATTAACTACTTTTCCAAGTTCAGGGTAGTAGGGTACTAACATAATTTTTATATCATTGCATATAAATGCATAACAAAGAGCAACATAATATAGAAGTTAAATAAATACAAACCGTAATGCAAACGACAAAGAATCCAAAATCCTAAAGCTCCACCAACACTAAAAACACCAGCAGTGTGTCTCATTAATCTTGAACAAGGTTTTGAATCGGATCTTGTTAACTCACCATCAGACCAACCAAAAAAACGCCTTAACGACATTATCAACTTCCACAAAGTCAACTTTGGTCAACCTGAATTAAATAAGATAACAGATGTTTGATGTAACATACGAGTATATAAACAGCATACTAATATTCAACACCAGCTAAAATCACTTGTCCAATGAATTATGAATCCTTATGGTTGCAAATGTCTAAATTGCCATTTCCCTATTATTTTTTTAACTTTCTATTATTTTTCTACTTCTACTTCTTATTTCTTTTATATTCTCTTGATATAAATCATTAAGCCTTTAAGCAGAATATAAAGTGTACCTTAATCTTCTTTTTATTTAAGGTTTTTGTTCGGTGTAAGCCGGTGCACAACAAATGTAAGCTAATAAGCTTATAAGCATGCCGACAAATTAACTATTTCTTCTTTTCTAATACTCTAATAGAGTACTACAAGATCTTAAATTCTTAATATATACTTCTGCATAAAAAAAAGAGGTTTATAGCTTAATTTACGAGGCTTATTAACACACATGAGTAACAATATCATAATATTTTCCAAAATATAAGTAACTGTACCAAAATCCCTTTTACATTCACTAATCTCTTTAATTCACAATCGCTAAGAGTCTCTAGGGTTTTCATCAATCTAATTATAGGCACGTTGATACACAATCTCACGAATCTACCATAATATTCTCAATTCGTAACAAGATTCAGACAATAATTTGGAATTTGAGCATCAGATTCAGCAAATTCAACTAAAGTTACAACACTTCAACGGAATAAATACGAACAGTTTATTCCAGCATATTGAAACTTACGAGCGAAGGATAGAGCTGATACGGTGTCTGCAAAAAAGTATTTGATCGTTGCTCCGGCGGAATAAAATGCAGCCTACGCCGTCGTATGATTCCGGTGGCTGATTGCCTGCCGCGTCAATTCTTCCAGAAAAACCCTGAAACTAACATTAAGAAATGATATTTATATATGGGCTTGTTTGAATGATGTTAGTGGGCTTTTAGAATTGGGCCCAATTTCCATGACTTTTGAAATAAGTATTCTAGAAATAGAACTATTACTTAAACCGTATTCTTGCATGAGTTTAGCATTTAACCATCGTTTAAGACAACTAAATAACGGTTTAATTAGACCTCACAAAATCAAGCACGACATAACAGCTCGTCACAACTGTCATGAAATTTGTGGGTTTGGGTTAGAACACGTTTAAGTAAACGAGTTGACTCGACACAACATATAAGTAAAGAGGTTCAGTTAGTATCAAAAGTCAAAACTTTTGGCTCGAAAATAACTCAAAACACCTGTTTAAATGTGTATAACTATTAATAAATTTTATGCTTTTATTAGAAATTTTTTATTTTTGCAATTGTATTGGAAAAGTTTGGACTATTATTATGACATTTGGATGAGTTTATTAAAACAGTTCATAATTCATTCCAAAACAACTGCAATTAAGGCTACTCACATCAGCAACTTCAATTTGAACACACGTTGTCATAAGCCTCCAACCGATGGCGCGGTGCCGTGAGTTAGAGAGAATATAGTATTTCGTGGTTGGGCAACGAGAAGAGACGGACCAAGGAGTATTACAATAGGTATTATGTGTATATTTTTATAATGGCATAGACCAAAAATTTAATGAAAATAATATATTGATGACATACTATGTGTCTATGTCAGTTGAAGTGTTAATTAATGTAATACTTCCTCCGTATCAAAATAAGTGACACACTTTTCATTTTGGGGTGTATCAAAATAAGTGACACACTTTGAAAACTTTCCTTATTTGGTAAAAATTGTGAGACTCATACCCACTAACTATCCACATTAATAAAGTGAAATTACTCTTATACCCTTACTTTTACTTTTAAAACTAATTAATATCACTTTATTCAAGAAAAGTGGGACCCATTCTCCACCAACTATGTACTTTAATCTAGAGCGAATTACATCTAAGGTCCCTGTGGTTTACCACTTATTGCAGCCACAGTCCCTAAACTTCATTAAGTACACTGGGAGTCCCTGGTGTTGCCACTTTGTTGCACCCGTAGTCCCTGAAGCAAACAGACGTTAATTAATGCCGTTAAGTCCCCCATGTGCACACGACATGATGGGTAGTATGGTAATTGTCCACCCCTTCCTCATATTTAAACCTGAGTAAATTACATGGAAGGTCCCTGTGGTATACTACTTGTTACAGTCTTAGTCCCTGATCTTCATTTATTACACCGGAAGTCTCTGGTGTATTCACTTTGTTACACGCATGTAGGCCTGTAAACGAACCGAACGTTCAACGAATCGTTTGCGAACCGTTCGGCGGGAGTTCATTTATGTTCGTTCGTTTAGCTAAACAAACGAATACAAACAAGATTTTGTGTTCGTTTAGTTAAACAAACGAACACGAACAAATGCCCGTTCGTTTATGTTTGTTACCCTAGTTCACGAACCATTCGTGAACACTGAATTTTCTTAACATAAACGAACACAAACGAACATAAAGAAACACAAAAGTACACGAAACAGACACAAACGAACACTAAACAAACACAAACGAACATAAACAAACTCAAACGAACACTAACAAACGAACGGATGTTCACGAACGTGAACGAACGAACGGGCATTTGTTCGTGTTCGTTTGTTTAACTAAACGAACACAAAATCTTGTTTGTGTTCGTTTGTTTAGCTAAACGAACGAACATAAATGAACTCCCGCCGAACGGTTCGCAAACGATTCGTTGAACGTTCGGTTCGTTTACAGGCCTACATGCGTGTAACAAAGTGTATACACCAGGGACTTCCGGTGTAATAAATGAAGATCAGGGACTAAGACTGTAATAAGTAGTATACCACAGGGACCTTCCATGTAATTTACTCACGTTTAAATATGAGGAAGGGGTGGACAATTACCATACTACCCATCATGTGGTGTGCACATGGGGGACTTAACGGCATTAATTAATGTCCGTTTGCTTCAGGGACTACGGGTGCAACAAAGTGGCAACACCAGGGACTCCCAGTGTACTTAATGAAGTTTAGGGACTATGGCTGCAATAAGTGATAAACCACAGGGACCTTAGATGTAATTCGCTCTTTAATCTATTTTAACCCCTACTTTAATCTCCTACCTCAAAAAACGTGTAAGTTAATTTGTGTCACTTATTTTGATACGGAGGAAGTACTAATTTAAGAAAAAATGAAATGTCAGTTAGTGTAACGCATGAAAGTGGTCAAACACGCAGTACAAAAATAGGACTAAAATGGCAACTGATGGTCGATGTGGTAGAGCCAAAACGACATCATCTTCTGGCGTTTCACTTCGAAATGGCATCATCCCCACGCCATGATACCCAAAAAGAAACGGAAGAGAAAAAAGTGACGACACCCTGCGTTTATTCCAAGCCAACTACGGACCCCACAATTTCCACACATAAATAAGATAAACAAATCAAAACCCTAGCATTTCAATTTCCCCTCTTCCATACGATTGGCTAAATCTCTCCTCATTTCTATCCAAATTCAACTCTTTTGCTTCCATTTCACATCTCTTCCATCAGGTAAACTCATCTTCATTTTGCATCAATATGTGTTCAAATTTCGATTTATTTGCTGTAACGCAGAACAATTTAGTATTTTACTACAGATCCTTGATTTTTTACTGTTTATTATCCTTGTAGACGTTTGAATTCCGCCGTTGACTGATTGTGTTGTTTGAATTACTGTTTGTTTAGGCGATTTTAAGGTCTCACGATCCGGCGTGAGAGATAAACTAGGAGTTCTAGCTTCTTGTTGTGGTGATGGCGTCGAAACGTATTTTGAAGGAGCTCAAGGATTTACAGAAGGATCCTCCTACGTCATGCAGCGCTGGTAAAATTAATTGCAGTTTTTTTGCTATGTAGTGTATGTTTTTTTTAATCTGCTACAACAAGCTACAGTTTGTTGTATATTTGTAAATCAGTGTGACAAGTTTTGAATATTAGCTTTGGTTGTTAGCTGTTTTCAGAGCTTATGCTGTATCAAGATAAAATAAGCTGTTTTTTTGGTGTGTGACAAGCTTTGATTATTAGCTGTTTTCAGAGCTTATCCACTTGTTGAAATTGGGGAAAGCTGATAAAAAAACTCTTCTGTAATGGCTTGTGAGCTTAGAACTTGAGCTTATGCGCTTAAATAAGCTTTAGGCATATAAGATCATGCTATTAAAACTTGATCTTATCGAATTTTCAAATTTTTTATAAGTATTGAATACAAGCTTTGCGAAACACCTTCTATCTTAAATAAGCTTATAAGCTATCTATTCACCATCTACTGCAGTGTGTTTTGATGCTGTATAAACTATTAAACTGTTTTTTATAAATACAATAAAGCTGTCTAAATATGTAAGCCCTTGATTCTGCCTGAATCAAGACATGTTAATTTGGGCATCTTTTGCTGATTTCAACTTTTGAGCATCTGATATTTGTTAATGTGATATAGCTGATAAGGTATTTATTTGACTTTGTAGGTCCTGTTGCTGAAGACATGTTTCATTGGCAAGCAACAATCATGGGACCATCTGATAGCCCTTATTCTGGAGGTGTATTTCTTGTTTCCATTCATTTCCCTCCTGACTATCCTTTCAAGCCTCCAAAGGTAGTGTCATTCTTCTATTATATTTAATGTTAATCATAACAATTTGAAAGTATAATTCTTGTATTTATCATTGTATTGATTGGTAACTGAAATATGTTTGATATTCAGGTTGCATTCAGGACTAAGGTCTTCCACCCCAACATCAACAGCAATGGTAGCATTTGCTTAGATATCCTCAAGGAGCAGTGGAGCCCAGCTTTGACAATCTCCAAGGTTTGACATTTTTAACAATATGCAAATATATATTTATTAAATTATTAATTTATTAATTGTTGTGATTTGCAGGTGTTGCTTTCTATCTGCTCCCTGTTATGCGACCCGAACCCTGATGACCCGTTGGTCCCAGAAATTGCTCATATGTACAAGAGCGATAAGTCCAAATATGAGGCCACTGCTCGTAGCTGGACTCAAAAGTATGCAATGGGATAATGTTTGAATGAGTGAGTGGTGGAATTATAATAATAAAATGTTAGTAAGACTTCTGTTTTTATTCTTCATGTGTTTGGTAAGAAGCTTGGCAAGGCATTGAAAACTTTCCTTCTCAATTTGTGTATATTTCATTCTGAACAAAGCGGGGAAAAAATGGTATTGTAATGGTTACATGTGTTTTTGTGATTTACCTGTTTTGTTACTTCAATTTTTGATATTCTTGTGTTATTTGGATTGGAAACTGAACCGGCTTTTTATGTGGGTTCAACAGAGTATCAAAAGATAAAAGTTATGTCGAGAACTAGACCGGTGGTTAAACAAACTGTGAACTGGTTGGTTACAAGTTACAACTTACACATTTCAATCTTTATGAATAATTTCACATTTCTCCTTTAGTAGGTTTTCTTACACTCCAATTTTTGGATATAAAATGGTGATGCGGGTATTTCCGTTGGTTTTAATACGATAATTAATTCAAGTTTATTAAATTTCCTATTGAACGACAATAGGAGGAAGAGGGGAGTTTTGATATTGTCCACCCCAAACAAAAACTATTTAAGGCTTGTAATCTAGTGGTAAAGGTGGAAAATTAATGTGTTTTTCATGACCGATAGGTTATGGGTTCAAGTCCCGCCGTGAACAATATGGTGTAGATTAAGTATCGTTAAAAAAAAAAACTTAAATTTAAAAAACTAGCAAAATGCTAGCAAAGTATAAACGGAAAATTAGAAATACAAAGTATGACAAAAACACCACATTGTCCAACATAAATCACTAAATCTAGTCCTATACTTTATCCAAGTGAATAAAGTTGCTTTCAAATCCTCTTGAATTTTAGTTACCTAAACGATTGCTTTATTGAAGACCATGTTGTTCCTTGCTAATCAAATGCTCCAAACTAAACCGCGACTTCTAAAAATAGTCTTCGCCTTTTGTAAAAAAAGTTAAAACTATAAAAAAAAAAGCTAAAATGACTTCATAACGTACCTTTAAAATCCATCTCAAAACTATTCTCATTTGTACAACAATCCTTTGAAACCCTATGACTTTATTTATTTTTTCCCTTTTAAGGGGGTGTTAAACCGCCGAGCCTTTGGCACGGGTTTTGGTGCAATGGCCGATTGGACGGTGTCAATAAGGAGGTTGCATAATCATTTCCATACATGGCCTGATAGTCTATAAAATGCTTATAAAATGCTGTTGAGAAAGAAAAAACTACTATGTTTTCTACATAATTTTATGCAAATGCTGTATTTGTCACTTTATTTGATTTTTTATATTTGAAATATCTACCTTTTTATTAAGACTTAAGAGTATATATTTGTAACATCTTTATGATGTGATTGATCAACGATGCAACAGTAGCTGAAATACAAATCCGACAGTAACTTTCGGCCATACTTCCACCCTTCCAGGTCGGTTATTGACCGGTGAATATTGACCGGGCCCCATTGGTGAATTTTTAAGTTTTACCAACACGGCAAATGTCAGCATTTTCCAACTGTCATTGAATTTTTTTTATTTTTTTTTATTTTGATAATGACTGTTAATAACCATGGATGTGGGTTATAAAAAAACTTTAACTAGTGACATTAAATATCATATATCCTCTTTTAATTCCATTAGTCAAAGTATCTTCTTTCTTTTTAGCAACATTCAAATTCTTCCACCAATCAAAATCAAAATTGTTCATTCTTATTCATTTTTATTTATAACCCTAAAGATTATAATTATCAAAACCTTTTTTTTTATTTTAGTAAAATTCATTCACTTTGAAACCTTCTTGAATTCGTGATACGTATATGTTATAGGGAAAATGGATTTTTTTTTGTTTATCATTTTTGGTCAATTAAATTCAAACGTCCGAGTCATTGTAACATAAAATCTCTTGAAGGGAGAAGTGACGGAATAATATTACAACAAACATATTTAATCTTGTTAAATGCACGGTACGTGATAAGTGAAATATAAATAATTATATATTTATATAAAAGTAGCTTCCCAAAATACTTCCGGCCAAAATATGTCACGAACAAATATAAAATATAAAAATAAGAAAAAAAATCACATGACGAATTGAATTTTAGTTTCAATATCTTTGAAATAAGATACGCATTTTTTTCATGGAAAATGCTAATGACAGCCCTTAGGGCTGTCATTAAGAAGGCAAAATACACAAAAGACAACCCCCTGAATTTTAGGAATATTACTTTTTTAATCAATGTACAAGTTTTTTATGCATGTTAGTGACAGCCCTAAGGGCTGTCATTAGCAAAACCCTTTTTTCATTAGTGTTTCAATTTTATGTCATGCTATATAAATATTATTAGATTAGATTATTGGCTCGCGTATCAAACAAGTACTTATAAATTATAAAATATATATGAAATATTTAGTTTCTATAATATCAATGTAATAACAAAAACAAATTCAACTAGTTAAAAAACATATTATCAGGGCCGTCCCCAAGAATTTGGAGGCCCTGTGCAATTTATACCTAAAAGGCCCTAAGACTTGTAAATTCTAAAATCATAAATCATAAACTTCTAGTTTGTATTTAATCTAATAAAATATTTAAAACGACAGCTTTAAGCTTTTGTTTTTTCTTAATTTTTCATATCCAGATTCATGTTTTTTTTTTTTTAATTCTAGAATGCATACTAAATTACAGAAAAGAATTAAAAGATCAAAGGAAATAAAACACCTGATTTGCAAATTCCTATTAGCATGTTCTTGAGCAACCAAATCACATGATTATAATACTGCAGTTAATATAAATTACAGATTATAATCAAAATTTCAACACAAAATCAACTATTCTTTTATATAACTTAATGATTCAACACTTTAAAAACCAAAATTATGTCTACAATCGATTTTATATTCATAAATGATTGCATGATTAATTGATTACCTCCTTTAAAAAATGAATCACAACATCAATACATCACTAGGATCACCATGTAAAACCAACAATCATGAACCAAGTTTCTTGTTAACTAAATTCGAACTGTAAACGTCAAATTAAGAAGAGGTGTTAGAATCATAATCACAATTGTATATAACATTTATCTCCTAAAAATCAATAAATTTGTAACAAGTAATAGTAAGAATACCAAATACATTGTGAATTCGTAAGGAAATAAAAATTCAAATACGTATAATCAAGGAGGTAGCCGAAAACATTTGCTGTTTGCAGTGATAATCCCGAATAGTTGCCTATGATTTCTGAATTTCTTGATCGGTGGTATGGTCGATGGATAATGCCGCAGCGTGTTATTGGGTTACAATAGTAACTGATTAATTGTATAACCTAATTTAGAATTGGGCCTAATGAGTAATGGATATTAGTAAATATTTTGGGCCCTATTTCAAAGTGGGCCCTGTTCCCTTGCACCTTTTGAACCTAGCTGTGGCGGGCTGCATATTATATATTGACATATTGCAAATGTTAATGGTTTAAAATGCAAATGTTAATGATATTAATGTAATTATGATATTTGATATATTATCTCAAATGTTGCATAAAAATTGGAAAATATCATATTTTGAACGTTAATACGTTTCTATTATTCCGAAATGTATCTTGATTCCACTCCATTCCAACACTGTGTTGTACGGCTGCTAAGCTTTAAAGAGTATGGTCATCGTATACTTGTACATTAAGCTTTAAAAGTGGTACGATCTATGCGACTTTTGAGTCAAACTGAGCGGACTTGTCAGTGGAAGACTTAAATCCCGAATTAAAGATTTTGAAGGAAGAAACTTGAGATTATCACACGCTGACACGTCAGCAATATGCCATGTGTCACGCTCCTACTTTTTTGTCCTCGACACTAGCCAGAGGATACTGCATAAAGGGCTATGAGAGATAAATTGTACTACTGCATAGAGGGCTATAAGTTGTTACTTATGACTAATAAGTCATGGGTTTAAATCATACTTAGGGCAAAAAAGTGTAGATTAGATGCCGTTAAAAAAAATCACAGTTTTTTAGGCGAAAAAAAATATAAATATAAGCCAAGAAAGATTTAAATAGATAATTAGTAGGAAATGAGTCCTATTTTTTTTGAAAAAGTGACTAAAATATATGAATATGAAAGGTACTCAAACTAAATATTAAATATTCTAAGATACACGATTAACCACTAAGCAAATATACAACTTGTGTCATTTATCGCTCATATATTATATATCTTTGGGTGAGCAAAAGATAAAAAAGAACTGACCGATAAAAAAAATACTAATTGGAAAAAAAACCGGGTGGGTAGATGCTCACCGTGCCAACCCCTTGCTACCGCCCATGCCGAACGCATGTTTGGTCGCCCGGAAGACCGGTAAAGGTCGTGATGTATCGTGCTAGGTTGTTTGTATTTCGTGTTTGGTAAGTACTATATATATTAATAAATTAATTTTAAGATATGGTTGTGAGTTTGGTCACTGCTACACAGATTTGGTCAAAGTTTGTCACATGTTTGATCGAATGAGGAAAAACTTATGCGACGTTAATGTGACAAGTGATCACATTGGGTTTTGATCACCAATTGATAGTCTTACATTATGGGGATGTAGCCAGTAATTAATACGCTTTTCTGCAAACTGAATTATGATTAAGCTACTAATCTCATGGAAATAAGAAAATATAGCATTTTTCCCTTAAATATCTGTAAATAGATGCTCCACTTTTTTTTATCTAGTTTTACTCTAACGGGGAATAGTGTGTTTGCAGTGAAGCTCACACACTTCCATCTCTCCCCGCCGGTCCAATTAATCTGTGGGCCCTGACAAAATCTTTAAAATGGGCCCCCAGAAAGTAATATTTTTCCATATAAATAAAAAAATTCGGCCAAATTAAAACTGTCATCTCAATCCCCAAGTAAAATGTCCAGATTGGACCCTATAGTCCGCTTATTTTCAATATTTCGTTGCATATACCTTTATTCAAATGAGTTTACATACGTGTATACATGAGCTAATTTTTTTTGAAAGTGGACCCCTAAATTTTGTGGGCCCTGGGCGACCGCCCTTGTCGCCCATGCCCGACGGCCCTGTCCCAACCTCTATATTATATAGACACACTCACCGGCAATTCTCACCCTTTTCTATTTATTTCTCTGTATCTCAATCCTAATACCATTCCGTAGAGGGGAATTTCCCGCCAAAATACCTACACCTTCATCTTCTTCTCGTGCACACTTGTTGCCCTAATCTTGCCGATTGTGATGAAAACAACCGTGTCCGTCCAATCAGCGGTGAAGTTTTCAGAGCACGTGCTGAGAACAAACAAGTATGTTAAATCACAGGAGCCGCCCGGCGGCGAGCATCCGACGACGTCGTTTAAGCATAAGATCGTTAGGATCACGTTAACTGATCCATACGCCACAGATTCTTCCGGTGACGATGATGACGTCAGAGTTTTAAAAAGAGTGAAGAAACATGTATCCGAAATCAACTATAAACCTCCGTTTTCCAGAGGTTGTTACAAAAACGTTCAACGCAAAATACAACACGTGAGGAGTGCTCGGTCGTCGGAGAGAAAGTTCAGAGGTGTACGACGAAGGCCGTGGGGCCGTTGGGCGGCTGAGATCCGTGATCCGTCACGGCGGAAACGTGTTTGGCTCGGAACATTTGATACGCCTGAAGAAGCGGCGACGGTGTACGATGAAGCTGCCGTTAAATTGAAAGGAGCTGACGCCGTTACGAATTTCGGTAAGATTTCCTTCCCGGAGTCTGTGATCGTTACCGGAGAGGTGCTGCCGGTGACCATCACTAGCACAAGCACTAGTCGAAGTGACGGATCGGTGAATGGCGTCGTTTTTTCGCCGACTTCTGTGCTTTCAACTAACAGCGAGTTAACGCCGTTGGACGGTCTTGGCTATGGGGACGTGGACGCTTTTGGATTTGATATTGACATGCCATTTAATTTACCGGATTTTGTGGTATCGGGAAGCTACCGTGACGAGGAATTCAGCGAGTTTGACATCAATGATTTCCTCGTTGACGTTCGATAAATTATTTAATTAAAAAATTAAATGGTACATTAAATAAGTTCGACTGTTGTGTAAGTGTAAGATTTAGTGATAAATTAAAGCTAAAACAGTACATTTGTGTATTATATGATTATGTTACAAAAAGGTTGAAACCGGCAATCTGGCCGGTTCTATCGAATCCGGATTCCAAACATATTCGATTAGGGTGTATTATATGATTATATCTGAATATTATGGAACCATTTAATATACTTAATTAGTTAATTGTTCCAATTGTTCTATGTAATGTATATCTTTTATTAAAATAAACTTACTAGAATAATTAGTAACTCGATCATATTTTAGGTTTGTGAACGTTTAGACATGATTTATTCTCATTTTATTAAATTCATATTAATATACTACCTCCGTATCAAAATAAGTGATACATTTGGGAAATTGCGGTTTTTGAGGCAAAAGATTGGAAAGTGATTTAAAATAGTATAAAGTGGATAGTTAGTGGATAATGGGACCCAATTCTTTTGGATGTAGTGAAATTAATGATGTTTAAAAGTAAAAGTAAGGGTAAAAGAGTAATTTTACTTTATTAAATTAGATAGTTAGTGGAGAAGGGGTCCCACTTTTTTGCCAAATAAGGAAAGATTTTAAAGTGTATCACTTATTTTGTTCCACCCCTTTTAGGAAAGTGTATCACTTATTTTGATACGGAGGTAGTATGTCTTTAGAGAAAACCCATTAATAAGTCTTTTAAAGTTTATAAATTATGTATATCTTTTTTATCTATATATCATAATTAATTGTTAATTAATATATTTATACAATCTGAATTCATAATTATACGTTATGGTGTATAAAAAAATATATGATATACAAAATAATTCCCTTTATATTTATTAATTAAATTATGAAATACTCAAACTTTAACCTTTTTTCGTGGTTTGTATTTGATCTTCTAAATAAAAAATTGTGGGAGGACACAGTCGGTCAGTTGTTGGATGAGTTTGCGGTCGCTAAACATCCACCCGTATAGTATAATAGTCTTAGCATTTAAAAACTGCGTTGGATGACGTAAGCTTTGACCACCATCGATTAGTAGTCCCCATATATGAATTCGACACCTACGTTTGAAATATAAAAATGCTTACCCGAAGTAGAATATATCTCAAGGCACTTACACTTTTATGTAAAATTATAAGCTTTTAATCACAAATATTCTTATCTATATTAGATACTAATATAATATTTGAAGTTAAACGAAAAGGATGTATCGTAATATATTTATGTAATAATTAGTTTCTATATGAAAATACTTTCACGAGTCACTTATCTTTTGAAAAGTAAAGACACTAACAAGTTAATATATAAGACTTGATATAAAGATTTTTTTTAAATATATAGGGTTAAAAAGAAAAAAGTTGAAATATATGGGCTAAGAAAAAAAAACCCCTATAATATAGAGGCTAAGAAAGGAAAAAAAGTTGATTTATAAAAGTAAGAAGGACAAGATTCAAACTCTAAACCTCCTCTATACATGCACAAGGTGTTAGCAAGCTGTGCTAGCCAACATACAAGTATTATTATGACTTTTCGGATATATATTAATGTATTTAAAATACAATAAAAAAAAAAGTTCTGAAAATTTACCGTATCGAAAATTTTCAAGTAGTAGCACGTGCCACTGTGTGATATATACTACATCCGCCCCTGCTCATATGTCGGTTTATATAAACGACGTACCCGTATATTTAAACATGATGGATTAAATATTAAAGTTAATATATATAATTAACACAAGAAAAGAAAAAAACATAGGGTCCCATTGTGATATATTATACATGGGTTGTTGGATTTGTGTGCCTCAAAACAAAGCCTCGATCTATAAAAGTGGATGATATCTTCTTGGTCACGTGATAAATAAAATATTTCTCGTTTGGTCATGTAATTCTTATTAACTTCTTGAGTCAATATCATAAGATTTTATTATATGTTATAGTTTTCAATTAGGGATATGTTATGTTCCGGAATCGAAGGATTGGAAATGAAAAAAACCTGAAACCGAAAAATATAAAAAACAAGAACTAAGAATCCGGTCGAAATAATAATTCCGGTTTAATCTGGTTATTTCAGATTTAGAATCAGTTCTAATCAAATAATAAATCATCAACAAAAAAAGGGAAATGATTATTTTTTGAGAAACCAATAAAACAACATATGATTTTAAGACCAACATAAGTTCGTTAAAGAAAAAGATAGTCAATGGACTACTTTATGACCAAATTATTGATAAAGACATAAAACCAAAATTACTAGGCGTGTTATTAATTTGTTTTTGAGTAAAGAATGGCCAACTTTCAGGACTAGGAAAAAGTAAAAATATGACTAATTTCAGGAATATAAAATATCAAGAAAGGCGAGGGGCACAAAAATAAAATTCTAATTTTTGTTTGGAAGGACCTGAACTTTCAAGGGTCCCGCTTTTACCACCATTGAGATATGAATTAAAGTTATGGGGCCGCTAATTCTCCCAGCCGCCTCCCACGACTTCGACAGTTCGACTTGCTCCTTCACTCCGTTTAGTTTTAGTAATAAAATAAACATTCACTTTGACCCATCAACTTTGCATTATTTGGATTTTTAGACCCTGTCGTTTTTCAAATGGCGATGATGTACCACCTAAATATGTATCTCATAGTCATTAATCACTAGCTCAATAAGAAATCGTGTTAATGTTAGAGCATCAGGTGTGGTGAAGCCTACCACTACACCACTTAGTGTCACTTTAGTACCAAATCAAATCAATACCACTAACATTATAAATATCATGTTATGGATCACATCAACCAGTATGTCATTTTTAATAATCTATTCACACATCCCTCTGTCTGGCGCGCGATCGCCACAATGGAATCAATGACCGTGGGTCATTCTGGTGTGGCAAGGCGCGATCATGATGACCGTTATGAGTGCCCATACCTGATACTCTTATGTTACAGTGGAAGCAAGATATGTAGAAGAAAATATAGTTAGGAATCACTATTTGGGCATTTACCCCATTTATAGGCTAGGCGAAGTAAAGTAAGCTAATATAATCATCCAATTCCCTAGCATTTTCCATGTGTTGTATATGGCATGTGGTGATACAATTTAGGGTCCTTTATTGTGCATGTGGAGCACAAATCACACCAAACATTTTTTATTTTATTTTTTGAAAAAAAGGGAATAACCCTCGGTATAGAGCTTCGTAATTGCCATCACCCCAACCAAGAGAACCCAGAAATATATTAATTGAAAATCAGACAAATTACAAGGGAGAATTCAACAAAATACACACACCCCAACAAACTAGAAGTTGAGACATACAAAACCAGTAAACAAAAACACAGAAAAATTATCTACTCTGCATTTTGACACCCCAAACATCCTCAACTTCCTTCACCTGTTTAGATGGTTTAACATGTAAATTCAAAAGTTGCAGCTTGATATCATCTTGTATACGATTCAGAACAACATCTGCAGATCTTGACTGTTTTTTAAACAACCCATCGTTCCTTTCTCTCCATATAACGTACACAGCTGCAGCCAAACCAATTCTCCTAAGAACACTTCGTATGTTATTATTACACATATTAGGATTAATAAACATAACAATGTTCTTCCAATCACTCGGAAAATTTCCAGCATAAATCTTCCCTTTTAACTGATTCCAAATATGATTAGAGAAATCACAACAGAAGAATAAATGGTCATGGGAATCAACACATTTATTGCAGAGGGGACATTCCAAGGCATTGCCAGTGTACCATTTTAACATTCTATCTTGAGTTTGCAGCCTCCCATTCATAGCAAGCCACATAATGAAAGCTTGTCTAGGACTTCCTTGGGAAAACCATACAAATTTATGCCAATTAACTTTATTACTATCAATTTCAACCGTCAACCAAACATTTTTAGTAGAAAAGTCCACTAATTTACCCTGCCTCATCTTCCATTTTACCACATCCTTCTTATTAGCATCAATTACAGGTACATTAATATTTTGGATAATAGGAAATCTGTTGCACCAGTCATTAGGCCACATCCAAACACCATTATTTATCATACTCACCACTGATGTATCATCTTTTAATCTTGCTGTATATATGTGCCTTTTATCAATAAATCTGCTCAAAGGACTATGATTGCACCAAATATCATGCCACATAGAGGTCTCATTGCCATTACCAATCACATGGACAATTGAATTTCTAAATTTCTCTCTTAAACTCAACAAGGACTTCCACATCCAACTGTCCTTAACATTCGGAATTACATCCCAAAAACTTCTACCCTTTAATTTCACCAGGTTCACCCAGTCCACCCATAAAGACTTTTTCCTAGCAACAATGTTCCAAATATGCTTACTTAGTAAAGCTTCATTCCACGGACCAATCATCTTAATCCCAAGCCCTCCTTGATCTTTAGGTTTGCAGATCAGTTTCCATGCCACCTTTGATTTACCTTTACTAACTTCACCTTGACTCCATAAGAAGTTCTTTAGAAGCTTCTCAATATCTTTAATGACAGTTTTAGGCAACAAAAAAAATAGTAGCCCAATAGACGTGTATGGAAGCTAAGACAGAAGTAATCAACTGTAATTTACCCGCAAAGGATAAATTTTTATTTTTCCAATCCCCAGTTTTGTTTTTTATTCTGGTCAATAACTGCTTACAATCATTTACTCCAATTTTCTTGTCAATCAACGGGACACCAAGATATCTCATAGGTAACTTACCTATAATAAATGGTAATTCCTGAATAATTTGACCTTTCACCACATCATTAATACCACAGCAAAAAATAGTACTCTTGGAAATATTGGCCATTAGCCCAGAAGAGTAACTAAATTCCATAAGAGCTTCTTTAATAATTCTGATAGAAGTTATATCTCCATGACTGAAAACAAGGAGGTCATCAGCAAAACATAAGTGGGTCAATTTCATCTCTTTGCAACCCTTATGAAATTTGAAACTAGGCATCTCATTGATTTTCCTTTTCATCATCAAAGTAAAAACTTCCATAATAAGAGTAAATAAGTAAGGTGAAATAGGATCACCTTGCCTAATACCCCTACCACTTCTGAAAAACCCATGCCTTTCCCCGTTAACACAAATAGAGAAAGAAGCTGTTGTTACACAGACCATGATCCAATTAACCATTTTTTCATGAAACCCAAACTGAGTCAAAATTCTTCTCAGATCATCTCAATTCACCGTATCATAAGCTTTCGCAATATCAATCTTAAGTGCACACCTTTTAGGACCATTTTTTCTGTTATAACCTTTCATTCACACCAAACATTTGTCAAGGTATCTACATGTAAAACAACGTTATTTTAGTATCCAATAACAATAATGTTCCATACCAAAACTACTAGACCAAATTTTATAGTTATAAATTTGGAAATTGCAATTTGGAACTATCAAATCTGTGGAAATAATTATTCGAGGCAAGTTGGTGAATCACCTTATATTACAGTTTAACGATGATATATAATCTCTTCAAATAATAATATTAACCAATAGAATATCACCCTTTGGTTATAATCACAATCATATATGTCAAGTACCGTAAACTGCTTGTTAGAATTAAAGCCATAATAATCAAGTCAGCAATACGTTCTACCACACGTTTTTTAGGTCATATAAATACCAGTTTAATCATTTTCATCACTAAAACCGTTTTGTATTGAAGAATTATTTACATTACAATACATGTTGTTTGGTTGTTGAACAATATAAACAACTAAATTGTCTTCACCTTATACTTCGATCACATTATACGTTTTCTAAATTTATATCACTTACAAATTAATATAAATATACACAATTTTAATAACATTATCACATAAAAATAGAAACTTGAAACTTTATAAAAAGTATCCAAAGTATCGTAGTTGTTTTTATTTTGAAAAATGATACCAAAATACTATTAAATGTTGAGTAATGATATTTAGTCATACCATTTAGTCTTACTTATGGTTCTACTCATTAGATGAAGATATGTGTCAAAATCAAGGGATAATATTATGAGATAGAATCAGTGGATTATACATGTCATCTTATCAAGTGGACAGGACTATGAGTAAGACTAAAAGATATGACTAAATATCATTTCTCTTAAATGTTCAAGACATGTGAGCCAAAGTACTTAACAACAAACACGAATTGAACAAATTCTGTTTTTGGGAACTTATGAATAATTGAGTAAGCTAGCAATTATCCGCATTGAGACAACATTTAACAACACTAAAAATTGTTTCTGTAAAACTCTTTGTGTAAAATACACTTTTATGCAAAAAAATCATTATGATGAAACATTGTTCACAGAAAACCCATAAATTGGTTGTTCAGGATTGGGTTAATATTATAGAATAATAACATAATTTCATAAGTTATTGAGTAAGCTAGCAATTAATTAACATCAGCGATGAGAGTCGCCGACGGCTTGTCATATGCAACCAAACGACTCCATTGATCAATTTCATCATCAGCGCCTATCACGAAGAAGATTTCCATTTTTACGGTATTATTAATCGATTCAGCTTATTCATTTTCATCTGCATTATTGTTTGCTGTGCAACACATCTTCTATTTGTTAATCCACAAATGATTCAGCTAATTTTAACGAACTCACTATATGACGAAAGTAAAAATTAGGGTTTATAATCTGCAACGAATTGATGACTGTTAACTGTTCATATAAGTTTTGTTATTGCTTAATTGGTTAGTTTAATAGTTTGTAATTTGTAGTAAATTTAGCATCATGTGCATTGTTAATTTATAACGGTGGTTATGATATCCATTATGGCTGGTAGATGTCTGTATTCAACTCAGATGTATGTTTGCTGGTATGATATTATGAACTCATTCGTTTCTATTTGTTTGTTGATCAGAAAAGGTTTGGAACCAGTAATTCTACAAATTTAACAAAAATGCCTAAGAATAGAATCAAATTGAGATGAAGGAAGAAGGAGGTGATGTAAGTTTTAGATGCTGTTTCTATTTACTTTTTTCCTGTTTTAGTTGGCATTTGATTGGAATTTTGACTAATTTTTTTTGCAATCACGTTTGTCTATCACTAACGTAATGCAGATTGCTCCTTTCAACCCTTCAAAAAATAAGAAGAAAAAGGTCTTTATTCATGATCCTGCTAACAGATCGGTTAAACAGTTGGATGAGAAAACAGAAAAGTAGAAAACTTATCAGGTGAGTTATGCATCCAAATCAGTTTTATGCATTACATTATTTATTTGTTTTTGTTATCATTTATCAATAAGTGAATCATAATAAAGGATATACAATTATACATGACATGCAGTTTCTGAAGTTGTTGAACCCACATTTACTGGTTTAAGAATAAGAATAAGTAGCAGGTAGAAATAGAACCGTTAGATGATGATAAAGAAAATAATGGCGATGATCTAGATCGTAAGAAACTACTTTGTTTAAGTTTCCTTCATTAAAACGTTAAGACATGCATAAAATTAATAAGAAAAAAAACCATCTGGTGATAAATTAATGGTAATAAAGTTTTTGGCAATGTTGTATGATTATCTGCTATGGAGAGAAAAGTAGATAAATTTTAGCTCTTTCTGAACATGTATAATGAATGCATCTCGTATATATTCGTAATGGCCTATGACGAATAAAAGTTTTGCCTACATTGACTGAATGTTAACTATGAAGAGAAACCATATTATTTCTGAGGCCCTTTATAAAATTATCTTTATTATATATAAAGTTTTATATGCAGATATTACTATTGATGTATTGTATTCAACAGTTTGTTTTGCCATTGGTGCTAATGGTATGTGCAGTTTTGATTTCTGAATTTTTTTTTTATTACTAGTTAAGATGTTTTAGGATGTGCATTCTTGATTTCATTTGTCAAATGACCAGATGAGATGCTTAAAAATTGCAACGTGAAGCTGTACATTATTTTTTTTATTTTTTTAAATGTAAGAAGATTTTTATTAAAGAAGACTAGTAAGAAGTTAGAAAAAAAAAATAAAAATATAAAACAAAGTTACAAATGAGACTTCAATTTTGGATCACTAACACCAATTGTTCCAAACTGACTTCCTGAGTTCCTTCTATGACTTCCCCTAACATTTAACAAGAAGAATGATAAACTATGCAATTGATTGTACAAAATAAAATAAGGCAAAACTCGAGCGGTCTGAACAACGATATTCTAATATTGACCAAAAAGTTGGTTAATTGACGTGGACATCAAAACTCGAAAAACATGTTATTTTTGGTCGGTCAAGACAGATTGCCAAAGCCGGTATTTATTTTATTGGTTTAATTAATTAATTACTAATACTCGACATGTGTTTGCGTCTTATCATTCGGCCAGAAAACGATTATTACTGTTGGTGGGTCATTGATAATATGATTTCATTTGTTTATAATAATAAAATATGTAAATTTAATACACGCATCCATGTTAAAAGAAATACTCGTAATAAAAAAGTCACAATTTACCCAACAAATTTGTCGGCTTTCAGCTTCTGTTATTAGTTCGAGCTTATCAAATGCGTATAACACCCCTAGATAACAATTACTGAGAGTTTGACATTTAGCTTTTAGAGTGATAAACCCTTTAACTTGTAAATTACTCGTTGAATGACAACTAAAGCACATTGTGTAATCTTGAAACTAACTGAAATATTTGATTTTTGTCATATCATTATATCATTATCTGACACTCAAAGTGACATATCTATATGAACCTTACCATATTAAAATACATTAGATTTCTTTCCCAATCTCTTTAGCATCCAACCGAAGTGAATGACCTGAAAATTGAAGGAACCGAAGCATCCAATCGAAGCCAGCGTTGGCAGTGATCTAACTTGTAGTTGATGCTAGGCATGTAAACGAACCGAACGTTCAACGAACACGAACAGGATTTTGTGTTCGTTTAGTTAAACAAACGAACACGACAAAGGCCCGTTCGTTCGTTTACGTTCGTGAACATCCATTCGTGTTCGTTTGTTTACGTTCATTTGTTAGTGTTTGTTTGAGTTTGTTTATGTTCGTTTGTGTTTGTTTATATTCGTTTGTGTACGTTTATGTTTGTTTGTGTTTGTTTCGTGTACGTTTGTGTTTGTTTATGTTTGTTTGTGTTCGTTTATGTTTGTTACCCTCGTTCACAAACCGTTCGTGAACACTAAATTTTCTTAACGAACCGTTCGTGAACATAAAATTCAGTACGATAAGTGTTCGTGAACCATTCGCGAACACAACTTTTGCCTTAACAAACGAACACGAACAAGGCTCTGTTCGTGTTCGTTCGATTCATTTAGATACCTAGTTGATGCGATTCGTTTAATCCGGATGCAATGAAGGCTGTCCATTTAATCCCGTTTTAATCCGACTGATTCATTTTTAGTTACTTGTGCACACTATTAATAAGGAAAGGGTATAAAATAAAAGGATGCTTTTTAGTTTTTACACCACAACTTTAATAATAAAAATTTACAACTAGCCGTAAAATTGCACTATTTGATAAAAATGTTTTCTACCGTATAAACATAACTACATAAGATCCATGTGACAAGGTTAAACGTGTTTCAGTTACAATCATATCCACAATCCCTCTTTTATGCTTTCATGAAATGCAATATTTATAATAAAGCGTATTTACTTGATCTTTTTTGAACGGCAAGTTTTGGTCATTGATACGGTGTATACATTAATTTCTGAGTTATATATAAAATTTATTAAATGGTATCAATTATCCAATAACTAGCCTATAACCCGTGATGAATCACGGGCGGCTTATAAAATTTTTTATAATCTTTTAGTTAATTAAAAATATATTTAATTTCTTGAAAATTATGTACCTTAATTTGAAATAATTTTGTATGTATCACAATATTTTTATAAAATATTTCAGAGCATATGCCTACCCCATGATTAGTTAGCTGAAATCAAATATACATTTTCTGTTGATGCATAAGAATAACAAGAATGCAGGTTCACACATATAAATTCTCTCTCAAAATTGTTCAACCTTCGTGAGAATCAAAGGCGCGCACTCAAAAACCAAAACTTTATACTATGATTACAGAAAGTGAGTGATTACACCTTAATAGGAAAGTAACATTCCACCATCTTTTAGTAATTTATTTTGTGCAAGAAACCCTTCACCCGTTCCTTCAACTACAATAGTAACCATGTGCCCGTTTTCTTTTAGTTGTTTTTCAACAAACTCAAACGTCTCACCTTCCATGAAGAATTGTGATTTGGGTATTAAACATAAATCCACATAACTTGCAAGAGTTGCATACGTTGAAACAAAGTCCGAAACAAAAATTTAAAAGAAAAGATTTTGATAAATTAATTTACTAACGTGTACACTTACTAACCAGTAAGGAAAGTATTATGTTGACAACATCATCTAGCTACTCGGGTTTTATTTTCTTACCAAAAATTTCTAGTGTGGCATGGTTGAAAATAGGATGCAAAACAGGGGTGAGATATAAAGTAATTATATCATAATAAGGGGGGTTTTTTAATTTTTGAATTTTGTAATTATAAAATTTATATTAAATAATTAAAAATATCTTTAGTCCTTCAACAGTACAATCTATAAACTTGACATCCATGATCTTGATCTGAAAATGCCCATGATTATAAGCTCTAACAAAAAATCAAGTAAACATGTGTGAAATTTGTCTCGTTATCATCAAATATACAATCCGTACTTGAAAATTAAAGCAAACACATAAACCCTAATTCATCTGAACATAAATAACTACAAAATTGCAGATGAAAATTGAACATCTTTTTTTTTTAACGGCACCTAATCTACTCCACTTTGCCCCCACCAGGGCTTGAACCCATGACCTTTAGGTTATAGGCAACACCAAATTGGTCAAATAGATTAGTGTATTTAATTGAGTTACATGGCTCAAAAGGGATATAGTTTAAAATGTATAAAATTCACATAAACTGCATTCAGATAGTAGTTGTGTTACAAAAGATGAACCATCTCGCCAACTGAATATTATGGTGAGGATCATTGCGTAATAGTGTCATATTGCCAGCTGAGCCAAACCAAGTATTAACCGATTTCATCTACGGCAATCATTTACTCAAATGGGTCAACCCCGCCCGAGTAAAAATAACACGTAACCACACATACCTGATCAAACAGTGGATGTTGGGCTAAATAAGTATGGCCCAAAGGGCTGTTGTGACTGATTTCTCTCATGAAACTCAAAAAATATTAGCATCGCTTGCTTCCAATCATTGCATAAAAGTTTTCTGCAACCTGCAACATGTGGTAACAGACGAAAATCAATCCGATTGAAACGTGAAAATATTTGTGGTAATCACTTTGCTAACATTATTATGGTATTATTAGAAATTCTCCCAACCGAAATGGAAAAGAATTTGGCTTCATTTAGCTGGTTAACAATGTCTATTTAGGGGCCACTTGGTATTGCAATTAGATACACAGGCTACGGAGCCAGTGACGGCACTTTACCAATAACTCCTACTACCAATTATATTGGCGTTGGCGACGATGGTAGAAGCAGAGTCAGTGAAGCTGTTAAGGGTGGATTGAAAATAAATAGGAACGACAATCAGCTAAGAATTAAACTGAATATGCTAATAATTAGGGAGCAAAATCACTATGTAACGGTTACACAGAAAAAGGAAACCGACTTTAGTATTATGCCATGATGTTTAAATTTAGGCAAATCAGCTATGTAATGGGCCACATTTCACGGGAATTAAATCATATCGTATAGGAATTTGATTCTAAAAAAGTGGAGGTATCCAGCAGGAAGTAAAACGCATGTGTGGAATAACGACTTATCATAATAACATCGCACCTTTAATAGTTTTAGACACAATATATTATAATTAGCAGCTCATAATAAATCAATTTTGGACACAATATATTGTAATTAATGTTATTATAAAACTGATTAAAAACTGGTAAGTTATTCATAATGATAATTTATACATTTGAACATACAAAAAGACTATTTGTTAGAACGATAGACACGCACAAGTTACATGGCTTTTAGTATGTCATTAATTTCACATACACCATAACGAGTGTAACACCGCATTTTTTTTAAAAGGCAATTAAGTATTAGTCTAAGTACGGAAGCATCTAGATAGTTAAGTTTACAAAACGTGGTCCCACAAAATATTATAACCAAAGTCGTTTAAAAGACGGTATTACTAAACACGGCTCATTTTACAAAACATAATTTAAGCATGGTCAAACTTCCCGTCCAAGGCCGACCCGTTCAAGCCATCCAACCTGAAATGTGTCAATAAGGGAGGGATTAGCACAAAAGCTAAGTGAATGAATTCCTAACTCTACCAACTACACTAGACACTTTAACACGGAAGTTAAAGAACGTCTCCGGTTTGGTAGTCACTTAAACGCGGAAGTTATAAAAACATCTCCGGTTTGGTAATCACTTATTTGAGAGGATCGGCGGCTTTGCGGGCCTTAAACCATGGTCGGCCAAAACCACGGTAACCGATAGCGTTTTGCATCCAACACCCAGGGCAACTCCCTCCCCTTAACACTGTAACATATACAGGTAAGGTCGGATACCCTATTAGTCGATACACTGTGCCCAGCCGTTATCCATCCGACACTGACCTCATCCCGATGGTGCACCTAGTCATGTATGGTATTCCCTAACACTAGGCATACATAACAAGTCAACTAGCTACGAAAAACACCGCGAAAAACGTCAAAACTGAGTTCCCAATCGCGAACGCTAGTTCGCGATCGCGAACTAGGGTTCGCGCCGGGAACTCAGTCGTGAACTACTTCGCGACGACCAACAATTTTCTCTGGACCGACTTCGCGATCGCGAACTAAGTTCGCGTCGCTAACTCTCTTCATCTGGCGATTTTCTGCATTTTTCACCAACAAGACAATACCATAAGAAATAACCGAAACCCGAGTTGTAGGTCGAATCCACTCACCTTTCAACCTTCGATTCCTTAACTCAGTGAGCTAGTATCACTGAGTATCCTTCCCGGTTCCTGTCAACAACATACCGAGTTAGTGATGATCCACTGAATCGTCAAAATCATCAATTTCAACAACTAACTACATAAGACTCATAAAATGCACATTTTATGACATTTACAACTAGTACAAATCCTTCATCAATACATTTGACCATTTTGACCATTTATCAAGTATTCACAACTAGTTGACCCAAACGGGCCAAAAACCCGAATATGATCCAAACACTTCCACATTTCCATTAACTAGCAATTAATCTTTAAACTAGCAATTCACAATCATCTAACAATTTCATCAAGATCACCATCACAAATCCAAGTATGATACTTCCAAGATCACTAGTTAACCATTTTGACAAAATCATCCAAAACTCAAGAAATCCAAGATTCAACAAAACCCACCTTCAACATCCACCATTAATGGAGGTTGAAGGTGATTTTCACCAAATCTTGTATCTGTTCAACAATCAACCATACAAATGATGTAAAAGCTTACGTAATCACATAAAACAACATCCATTTCAAGATTCAACCACAAATCAACAAGTTACCTAAACCCTAGCTCAAGTTCAAGCTCAAGAACAACATAAACAAGTAGAGGAGAGAGTGTAGCTTACTTCTAGACTTCTTTTACACAAACACTAGTGAAATTTTCGGACCAAGGATGAAGATTTAACCCCAAAAGCTCAAGAACAAGTATATGGTTTCTAGAGAGAGAGAGAGACAATGGAATAGTGAGAAAGATGGATAATGCTTGAACAAATAAGACAAGGAAGAAAAAGGAGGGTTTCTCCCTCCCTCTCTCTTGACCGGCCAACTCAAGGGGGTGGGACCCCGTTGTGGCTTTTGTTTTAATTATCAGTATATGTCTGAAAAGTCCCTTTCGAAATTAATTTATTTAAAATAGTAAACGGACTCCAATTTTAAAAACGAAAGCATTTCTGGAAACGATATTTAACAAGGAATCCAAATACATAAAAATCACGTTTTCATTTCAAATAAATCACAAGTCGGGTATTTTAACCCCTTGGTTAAAATACCGCAACGGACAGCAGGCTAATTAAATTAACTAAGCATTTAATCAGATAATCATTTAATAAGGTACCTTAAGGTCAATAAACTACTAGGCCGGGTTTCGGGATGTTACAACGGGTGGACATAAGTAAGCTTTTAATTTGTGTCTTAATGCAATTTTATTATGACATAACGTTACAAGATGCTTGTACACATAAATAAATATCCCATTGATTATACGTATACACATAAGCGTGATGACACGTAGATATTGAGCGTACACATAAGCCTCATACATGGCATAAGAAATGATGTGCTATTATGACATAACTAACATGACATGTCAAGATTTCAAAAAAACTTTAGTTTAATATATATAAAGATAAAGAATCTTTTTTGACACTGATTATCATAAATTAAAACTTAATGTAACCGTCGGTTTTAACAATAACAATCATCAAAAAATATAACCAAGTGTTCTATTGTATAACATGAAATATAAAAGATCTACACGTATTTACATTTAAGATTGTTTATGTGGACAGTTACAACCTTAATATTCCATTGCATTGAATTTAGAAAAGATATAACTAAAAAATATAACTAAGTGTTATATCATATAACATAAAATAGAAAAGATCTCCACGTATTTACATCTAGTAAGTAAGGTGGCTTAAAAGTGCATATGTGGACTTTTAGGTGGCAATAATAACTTGGCATTTAAGTGCCAAGTGGCATCATACATGGCATAAAGTATGATGTGCCATTATGACATGGCTTTAAAGATTTCAAAATGACATGGCTTTAAATATTTCAAAAAAAACCTTCTTTTAATATATATATAAAGTGAGGTGGCTTAAAAGTACATATGTGGACTTTTAGGTGGCAATAATGACTTGGCATTTAAGTGCCAAGTGGCATCATACATGGCATAAGGTATGATGTGTCATTATGACATGGCTTTAAAGATTTCAAAATAACCTTCTTTTAATATATATATATAAAGATGAGCCGTGTATATTTGGTGATGGTATAATTCTCGAATAACTTTCAAGAAATCATGGCGTCAATCCTCTATGAAATAAATATTTAACAGATGATTATAAAAAAAAGTTATAAATTGACCGCGATAATAATTAGGTAGTGTACATGAGCGAAACCCTACCATCCCATCCCAGGAAACCCATAAACAATGTATACATTATGTGATGGCCATAAAATTTAATTACCATTACTATTAATCTTACGTAGGTAACATGTAAATATGTGTAGCTAAGTAGATTATATCTTATCTCTGCTTATATTTTTTTTCTAACTTAACATGAATTAAATAATAAACTTCTTGAATATAAAAATTAAAAAACAAGATTAAAAAGTATATATCACTAAATTGTTTTCCTTTTTTACAATATAAAACAAATAAAAAGTATAATTGAACCTTTTCAAACATATAAAATATCGAATGAAGCGTATTGGTTGAAAAGGTAATGGGTAGTTGACAAAAGGAAGCATGTGAAAATTGTATATACATACTGTGTGTGATGGTACCTTGACCTTATACGCGTCCCTTTTCCCAAATTCTCAATTAAAAACGAAGCTTCGTTTTCAAACTCTTCTCTCATCTCCCATGGCGGAAACCTGAATCCTTCTTCATCAACACTCTCTCTGTTTCAAATTGCTTCAATTGCTGCTTAATTTCTTTAATTTCATCATCGATTATTAAGAACGAGGTAAAAACAGATTTATTAATTGTATTCATCAACGCATGTATTTGTAGATTCAGAGCTACTATATTTCATTGTTTGCTTAATATTTTTTCTAATTCGCTTTAATCTGTGCTTAATTTCTTCATTTTCATCATCAATAATCAACAAACAGGTAAAAATTAGATTTAATGCGTGTTTAGATTAGGAGCTACTGTTTCAATCTGTGCTTAATTTCTTCTCAAAATTCGCTTCAATCTGTGCTTAATTTCTTAATCAACAGCGAGGTTTAAACTAGATGTATTACTTGTGTAAATATGTTTAGATTTAATTCAAAGCTGTTACTTGAATCCTGCTATATCGGTCAATTTAATTTCATAGAAAAACAGTATCTGGATGGCCAACTGTTTTGATTCCGGTTTCGTTCTCAGATTTAGGTTAGAACTTACATTTTGTTGTATTAATTGTATATAAATTCGAGGTTTTTCTTCAAAATTTGCTTAATTCGTCTTGATTATCTTCGTTTTGCCTTCGAAGCTTCCTGGATCACATGTTTTTGTTTATTATTTTATCCCTTATACGTATCTTATCTCGAAGATTTTGCATAAAATAATTTACTGCCTCCTAGTTCTTAGCAATGATATATATATACTATATATAATACCGAACTTCAAAAATTTGGAGTCATTAACTTATGATTATGCCTCTTTTTGGTATTATTATAAAATTCCTTTTCACTTTTTGGCATTTTCTTAATGTGTTCTTTTTGGTTCTTCTGATTTGAATCACTTTTAAATTCATTGCCGCCTAATTGAATTACTGTACATACGTTTGTAGTATCAGTGAAACAAATCTGGAAATTAATTTTTCCTCTCTTATTAACGATTTTACATTACATACTTGCTGTGTTATTTTATTTAAATTTGAAATTTGAAAAGAAAAGGATATATTTGCTGTTTTATTAAAATTAAATTAAATTAAATTAATGCGTTGGTATTATGAATGTGGGAACCGCATTAGCTGGAATCGGCGTTTCTTGCACTTGTTTATTTCAGTCGCTACCCTCCCGCCTGATATTTAGCGGATTTTTACTCCTTATTAAGTTTATGTGACCTACTCGCGGGTCGGAGCGCGTGTTTCTCACACCTGCTTTAACAATGGATTCGTGTTCTTTAATGTTGAGTGTATGGGTGACACGTTTCATGATACCTGCATTCTTTGTGTTGGAAACTTGTGGATGAATATTGCCTTCATCCAGTTACATTTTATATTATTTAATATAATTCATTTTGTTTTTTCTGTATAATCCTATATTATTCACGCCAGTCCCAAATATAAATATTTTAAATCACAATACCAACAATATAAAAATACATGAACATCTTTTTTGGATGAAAATAAATAAATTGAAAGATTAATTCTGACTTTTGTTTTAAAAAAATTGTTTGATTTTAAAGAGTCAAATATAATAATTATTTAATTTATTGGACCGACTAATTGTTGTTTTACATTAAAACAAGTGATAAAAGTCGATTAATGCTATAACAAAGAAAAAGTCTTGTGAGACTTTTTATTTTTCTTGATCATATTATATAATGTTATATCCTCATGTTCCTAAACTTGAACAATAATTATAAATAACATGAAGCTAAAATCAACCATTACTTGGGATTTTATGTTAACAAAAGACTCTGTTCATTTTTATTTTATTTTGAATTTCAGGTTATTATATTAGCACGAATTAAGGAAAATGGCATCAACTCTGGTAAGTGGACTTTCATGTTAAGTTCATATTTTGTCAGCTAATTTTCTCCAACTTATAACTCATTGTTGCCATATAATCAAAATCGTTTGATTTCGATCATGTTTCCCTTATTTTGGTTAGTTAACATTTTATATAATTTTTCTTGTGTTAATAGGCCAAGTCTCATAAAGTTTATAGGAGGACAGAATCAAGAAATAAACATTCCTGGTGGTGGGATAGCCACATCAGCCCCAAAAACTCCAAATGGTTAGCTGAAAATGTCGAAGGTAATCAATTAATATTCAATTCCATTTTGTTTCTTGTTACATCAAGTAAATAGGGCCCACATTCACAATGCCTTCTCCTTGTATCACTGAAACAAGGTCCGCAAAAAAAATTGTTTTTTTTCTCTCAACAATCAAATATTTTCTTTAAAATGTAAAAGTTGGTGAGATTGTCAAAACTACGAATTTATAGTGATGTATGATTAAAATTAATGGTATTTAAATGGAGGTGATTTCGACATTACAAAAACTACTCTATACACCACAGTTACTGTTAAACTGTACTTGTACAATTTGCTCTAAATGTTGTACAATGTGGTGCATGAAGTAATTTGTGCGACGTTGAAATCACCTCCCTGTTCAAATATAACGCTCTCTCCTGATTTTCCTTTTTGCCTTTTATAATTCTTTTTTTAATGAAAAAAGTTGGATTTTGTAGCATGAAATTCTAGATATTTCCACTTAAATAGTCAAATACCACTCAAAAACTAAGTACTTTTTGCAAGCTAAAAGCCTTTTCTTCTCATGGAAGTTGATAATATGTCCCCACTTTTGGTTCCTTAGTGGCTGTCATAGTTGTTCCTTCAAATCTCCAACACTTTTTAGTGATCTAAATCAATGTAGGTCCCTCCCCTTATAATTCAAATCACACCACCCAATCTAAACCTTTACCAAATTCAAAATCAAATGGCCAAAATTTCAAAACACAAACCAACAAAAGATTTCTTGATTGCAGAAATGGACCAAAGCGTAAAACGAATGCTGAAACTAATCGAAAACGACGGTGATTCATTCGCGAAAAAAGCCGAAATGTATTACCAAAAACGTCCCGAACTCGTTTCACACGTCGAAGAATTCTACCGAATGTACCGATCGTTAGCCGAACGATACGATAATGTAACCGGTGAGTTAAGAAAACACATTCCATCTGATCTACAGTCTCAAGGCTCGGGTGTATCCGATGTGGGGTCCGAACCATCTTCCATAACCACCGGTTCGAACCCACCGCCCCGGTCCGTAACGGCTCGAGCCGCTGGGTTCGGTGTTTTTCTTAAAAGTGGCGGGAGTAGTTCGGATTTGGGAACTAAAGAAGGAGATGAAACATCTACTTTGGATTCAGAGTCTGAATCGGATGATTCATCGGTTAATAATTACTCGAGTGCATCGGGAAATAGTGATCGATTAGGGTTAAGGAAACGAATCACTGAGTTGGAAAGTGAACTTAAGAAATATCAAATGCAAGTAGAGGAAATTAATATGAAGAATGATAAAATCAACGAAGAGAATGAAAAATTGAAAACCGAGCTCCAAAAATATGTATCGATCCCGCCTCAACCCGTTGTTGATTTTGAAGATGTAAAATCTTTTGGTATAAATGACGATTTGGAAGCGAAATTTTTCGATCAAGAACGCAAAATTCGTGCACTTGAGAAAAAACTTAATGATTCAGAGGAAGAAGTCAAAAGATCAAGACATGAGCTCGAGAACAATGGGTCTTCGAATAATAATTTACAAGAAAAACTCGTATTGGCCCAAAAGGAAATCTCGAGCTGGAAATCGAAAGTTGAGAAAGAAAAACGAGAAGTATTGAAGATTCAAGACCGAATCACGAGATACAAAACGAATTTATCGGAACGTGATCGCGAAATCCGTGCGATGCGGGAAACGTTATCGAACGCTAACAAAACGTTATCGGAAGAGAATTTTCAACTTCAAGAACAAGTTACAAAAATGTTGAAAGAACGCGCGCTTTTGGATGATGTCATAAAAGAAATGGATCTTCGTTGTCAATGTTCGGATGAAGAACTCCGTAGGTTGAAAAATGTAAAAACCGAAATGGAAGTCGAAATCGAGAAGTTAAACTTCGAAAACGACAGTCTTATGGTCAAAGTGAACGAGCTTAACCGTGAGTTGACTTTGAAAGACGGTGAGATTCACCGTTTGGGCCAACATTTGGATCAATTACATTTGGAACATGTCGAGATGGTTGACCGGATTGAGAAGTCAAACGAGTCAATAACGGAATTGGAAGTTGAAATCGAGAGGCAACGGGAAGTGATAAAAGAAGGTGCGGAAGAGAAACGGGAAGTGATACGGCAACTATGTTTTTCACTCGAGCATTATAGAGACGGGTATCAAATGATGAGACAAGCTTTTGTGGGTAATAATAAACGACACCCAATTAAGGCATCTTAGGATACAAATATCAAAATTAAACTGAGTTTTAAACTTTTAATTGGTTGTTGCAAGCTAATCATCGGGTGCTAATAAGTGACACCCTGTTATGAGATATCAAATGCATCGGGCAAGCTTTTTATGCGTTATCGTAAGTTACTGATATCGTGGTAATTTATGTTTGTTTGCTTTTAGCATTTTTGAGTTTCTTTATTTTATTTTAATTTTATGAGTGTGTAAGTAAAGGCTTGAATGTTGATGTATCTTGAATGGGACCTCTGGTCGTCATTTACTGCCTTCAGTTCCTTACTTTCTTTTGTAAGGTTTTTAAACTAATGTTCTTTTTTGAATCGGTTTTACATGTTTTCTGTTTGCTTACTGACTTATAAAATATTTCATTTAGTTTAAACTCTTTATATATAATCCATTTGGGAAGGAATGAAAGTTTAATTTTCTGCAACACACTTACTATTTGCATTATTATGCACCTCTATTTCTATGTTATTAGCGCAATGTCCAAACCAATTGAGCTAATAAATTATATATTTATTATTTAATTATAATTATCTTTATTAATCTCTTAAAAATTTTAAAGATTGAAGTTACAACCATCACCACCACGCTGTAATATATAGTTGCCACCACCCCTACTGTAAAATATAGTTACTGGTCATTAACTGTCACCTCTTCTCAAAACAGTAACAAATCAATCCTAATTTAGAGGGTCACAAATAAAAACCACAAAGCATCAACATGGAACAAACGAAAGAAGATAAAAAGAGGTTTTGTATTTTCAATAAAGTCATCCCTCAACCATGCTCATGTCCTAAAATACGACTTCAAAACTGCAAATTATACACAAACCTACAGTATCTACTACCAACCTCTAAAACTTATTCTCATCATATTCTTCATTAAAAAGATATATATATATTTTTTCTTTTTTAAGTCTAGTGGTACGGTTTTAAATAGTAGCAGAAATGGGATAAGTTTTTTTTTTTTTTTTTTTTTTTTGAATTTTGGTGGTATTTATTAATCGTCCCAAGCATCATCAGCAGCACCTTCTGTTTTGACCATGGGAGAAGGGGCAAGCATGTACTTGTATTTGTCTTCAACATTTATAGATGTTGGTGGCAGTTTTGATTGTGCAATTCTTGCTTCTTTTTGTGCAGCTGCTGCTTCTCGTTCCTTCCTTCTTGCAACCTATATATTAAATTCCGTTACAGATTTAGATAGAATAAGGGTAATATAGTCATTTTTTAAATAAATGAATTTGATTATAATTATTAATTATTATTGATATTATAATGATTTAATAAATATCAAAATAGATTTTTAGACATAAAGGAGAGATTTAAAGATTTGGAAGGATATGAAAGTAATTAAAAAGTTTAGAATATTTTAAACTATAGAGATAATTTATGAACTTTGGAAGAATTTTGTAGCTTGGAAAGTACTCCCTTCGTTCCAAAATTATTGTCCACGGACAAGATTCACACAGTTAAAAAAAAAGTGTATTTATTACACTTTGCAACCAATAGAATTTAATCTTTACCGCTTAACTGTTTTTTGATTGGTTGGATTTTTAAGCGGACAATAATTTTGGGACATATAAAAAAGGAAAGATCAATAAAAATGGGACGGAGGGAGTAGAACTTTTTTGGGAACTTTCTAACATGTTAACTATTATTTTCCCCGTTTTACTTGTTCAGCTTTTAAGGAAAAAATATAACCCAAATTGACCCATTTATAGTTAAATGGGTCAAAATAAGCAATTATTAATGTTTTGATGAGTAATGAAATAAAAAGCATACCTTGCCAGTGGCGAAAGCAACTGTATTCCCAGATTGAACATCTGCTATTGCCTTCCTTATTTGTGATACAAGGAACTGAAAGATATCAATTGTTAACCACATAAGCAACAAATAAATGACTAAAAAGGGCTCAGACTTATTCCAAAACCCGTATATTTATTTGGCTCACGGTCAAACATTTCTGTTAAAACTTTTTGTCTGGTCAATTGTTGCAATTTCCACAATATCAGAGGGTGTAAAAGTAAATAAAGAGTAATAAATAAAAGGAAAAAGGTAAAGAAAGGAGACACCATATCACGGTCTGTATAAAATGAAGTAGCTCTGCCTGTTGATCCTGCACGACCTGTTCTTCCAATTCGGTGCACATAATCCTCCATTGTCTGAAACTCAAGGGCATTTTAGTAATTAACCAAAATTCATAAAAAAAATTAAATTTAAACTGAAAAAAATAAAAAAACTATATTGTAAGAAGAAACACCTTTGGAAGGTCGAGGTTAACTACATGAGCAACTCCTGTAACATCTAGACCACGAGATGCAACATCTGTAGCAACCTGCAAGTCAAAACTTATTGTAATTTTAAAATGCAATATACTGTTTGTTAGGGGTAAAATGGTAAATTTACATACCAAGATACTAGTAGGACCGTGTCTAAAATCACGTAAGGCAGCCTCTCTTTCAGTCTGAGTTCGGCCTCCATGAAGAGCAACAGCATTTAAACCCTGAGCTACCAATGCTTCAGCAACTTCATCACACCGAGTCTGTTCATGCACAACACTAATTAATGCATGCTAATCATCATTAATAATTCTTAATCGTCATTAAGAATTTGAAAATTTTCTTGCATTAACACTTGTGTTTATAGTAGAAATACCTTGCGTTCCACAAATACAATTGTTAAGGGAAATGGGTGCCCTAATTTTTCAGCCAGTGCAGCCTCCTCAACAAGCAAAGATAACAGTCGATCAATCTGCAACAAATTCAAATTATAACATAATTAACATAACTAAAACACCTTCATTATTCCTAAGGCAACACACAAATTAATATAACTAAAACACTTAGTTTGGTGGGAAATATTGTGGAACTGAAACTGGCATACCTTTTCATTTTCAGTAATTTTCTCCAAATTTTGGGATACGTTCTCTGTTGGGCTACTCACTTTTCCTACCTTGACTTGTACTGGATTGGTCAAATATTCCTGAAATTTATAAAACGCAAGGAAACTTTTTAATCAAACAAAAAAGCTGAATCACATAATGAATTAATGATCGACTGTTTTGCAACTCAAATGTTGCTGTTAATTAACAATTCTAAATTTCATCTGGCAGCTAATTTGTGTCAAAAATGTAAATACACTTTTATTATGATTCACAGATTTAGAAGTTTATAACTCAAAAACAAAAGAATAACAAGCTAGGTATGTATACCTGTGCTAGAGCTTCAATCTCCACTGGCATAGTTGCACTGAACAACAGGGTTTGGTGCTTTTCTGGAAGATTATGCATTACCTAAAGATACAAATAAAAACAAAAATAAAAAATATGAATACTTATAAGAACTTGGCCTTGAAAATGCAACACAATTTACCTCTCTTATTTGAGGTTCAAAACCCATATCAAGCATTCTATCTGCCTCATCCAAAACAACATATGAAATCCGTGTGAGAGACGTATTCCCTTGCTGTAAATGATCAATAAATCTTCCAGGAGTAGCAACCACAATTTCTACCCCTGCCCTAAGCTCAGATCTCTGTTATATATTCACCAAAAGAAGAAAAAAAATGTAATATATCTTCAGAAATTATTTTGAGAAAAAAAAAAGCAAACAGTTGACAAACAACCAATTACATAAATCTAAATGAAACAAAAATTCAAAATTAGTCACCTGGTCAGCAATGTTTGTTCCACCCACAACAATTGCAGTTCTGAAAGACTCCAGTGATTGACTGAAAGCCTTCACCTGTAACAACCCATGAAACATATAAATCTCAATTATGATTTTATCTAATGATTTTGGTTCAATTAATCATTTATTAGTGTCATAATAAAATGCTTTAATGTAAATCGGTATGCAAAACATAAAAAAACCATGAAAAACTGCATGTTATTGGCTTACTAGATCAAATATGAGTTACCTTACCTCTTTCTCTATCTGTTGTGCGAGCTCTCTAGTGGGAGCAAGCACTAGGGCTAACGGGCCATCTCCCCGCCTAACAGAAGGCTGAGCTATACAATGCTGCAAATTTGAAAAAAAAAAGTAAATAAAATTTCATTTTTTCATTTGTTTTTGTTATTTAATATAAAAATTAATGAATTAGTACCTGTATCATAGGTATTGTGAAAGCAGCAGTTTTTCCACTGCCTGTTTCTGCACAGCCTAAAAGATCCCTTCCACTTAAAGCAACAGGCATTGCTTGTGCCTGAATAGAAGTAGGTGTTGTGTATTCATGAATTGCAATATCCTTCATGATGCTGGAGGCCAAACACTACACATGAGACATATTTTAGTATATTAAATAAAGATTGGTTCAATCAAAATATAATATAAAATAATATAATATATAATAGTATAAAGTATAAGATTTGGTTACCATGTCTGTAAATGATTCAATTGGTGCAGGTGCAGGGGGTGAGTCGGGAGTGACTGTAACATCAACATTGAGTCGTAATCTGACCTCTTCAATCTACAGATTTTGTAAGCAAATTATATTATAATAAACAATATATATGATAAAAGTTCAAAATACAGCTTGTGTGTTAACAGAAATTGATAACATGTTCCCAAAGTGCAAGGCATGTTTCTATGAACATGCAATATATATTCAAAATGTCTACAAATTAAGCTCATTCAAGCATAGTTTGTATGAGCATATATAGTTCCTATCCTAACTCCTAAAAAACAATATAAACTGTTCGACAGCATAAGTTGTGTAATCATCTATAATTCTATATCTAATATAATCCTCCATTTATGTACCAAAATCACAAATGCACCTATTCTAACCAAGGCAGTATCAGAAATCCTAAATCTCAAACCGATATGCACTTTTCATTTGTAAATTTGATGAGAGCGTTAGGGATTTGTTAATTAATTCGGTGTATGTTTCGATATGCTGGTCAAATCAATTAAGTATAGAAAGCTTCAAATTATGCCCTAAGAGCTCAAACAAAAACCTAAACACAAAAACAGAAACGCCTTAATGATCATTATATCATCGGCTGAGAGAATTAGTTCAAATTCATTCAATCTCAAAACCAAAACAGTTGTCATGAACAGTATAATAAACAAATAATATGTTCACCATAAAACGACGTCGAATACGTTACCTGCTCGGGTTTAAGACGTAGAACGCGTTCGGAAGGCTTCCATTGAGGAAACACTACGTTAGGTACAGCTAGGGCCCTCGACGGTTGGTTGTGATTGTTGGCTGAGCTCCGGCGAGGAGCTGCATTGGAAAAGGCATTGTTAATGGATTTGGAGTTAAGTTTATGGTTCGTGGTGGCGTTGTCTAGGGTTGCGGTGGTGGTGGTGGTGGCGGTGGTGGTCGCGGTGGCGGTCGCGGTGGCGGCGACTGACTTACGGAGGTGAGGAGGTACATAAGACATTTTTCAGATGGATGAGTGTCGAGTGTGTGTTTTGTGTGTGTGAGAAATGGAATGATTTTCAATCTTAAGTGCGAATCTCAACGAAGTCGACATGCCATTTAAGATTTTTATCTCAAAAAAAAAATCTTGGAATTAGGGTTTTTATTTTTTCAAATTAAAGGAATTTGGGGCATTTCAATCGGACTTCGAAAATTTTTTATTGGCTATCAAAATATTTAACTTCATGAATTTTATTTAAATTATACTCCCTCAGTCCCAAAAAAAATTTCATTTATTTTGGGCACAAATTTTTAGAAGATAGTTAGTAGTTGGGTCCTTATTAATACTTTTGATTAAAATATATAGTTATATTGAAGAGAAAAAGTATTTTATTGGTAGAATCATTTGTAATAATATTATTTTATTAAGTGGACACCTCACATTTAAGAAATGAGAACTTTTTTGTGAGACAAAATTTAAAGGAGAAATGAGAGTTTTTTTATGAAATGAAGAAAGTAACTAGCTTTCCTTTGAAATAAAGGTCAATTTATCCCCTATGAGATAATTATTATTATTAGTAAATAGATATGTATATTAATAAATATCATGGTTGCGATTTATATTTACTACTATAATCTATATTTGTATCTATATTTATATATTATATACATAAAAATTGAGTTCCAACTTTGAAGTTACAATTAATATCATGCATTTAATATAAATAATAATATTATATAAATTAATATATAAAAACAAACTCATTAAATTGTAAGATTAAGAGTTTTGAAATAAATATAAATAATTATAATAATAATAGATTCAATTAATAAGAGACTTTTCAAGTTGTATGAATTACATCTATAAATACTCATTCTCACATTGCAAAACTTTTAATACTCTAAAGGTGTATCCAAAAGAAAGACCAAATAAATACCTAACAAATGGAGTCAACAACAAAGATCAATCTATAGGGCTTTTGTTATTTATCATGTCTATTAATTGGTAATCCAACATAATCTTTACAATTTGTATTTTTTATAGAAAAATAAATCCATTTATAAAAAAAATAATAATGAATTAACTATATATACATAAAAATTGAGTTCCAACTTTGAAGTTGCAATTAATATCATGCATTTAATATAAATAATAATATTATATAAATTAATATATAAAAACAAACTCATTAAATTGTAAAATCAAGAGTTTTGAAATAAATATAAATAATTATAATAATAATAGATTCAATTAATAAGAGACTTTTCAAGTTGTATGAATCTTACACATTGACATCTATAAATATTCATTCTCACATTGCAAAACTTTTAACACTCTAAAGGTGTATCCAAAAGAAAGACCAAATAAATACCTAACAAATGGAGTCAACAACAAAGATCAATCTATAGGGCTTTTGTTATTTATCATGGCTATTAATTGGTAATCCAACATAATCTTTACAATTTGTATTTTTTTATAGAAAAATAAATCCATTTATAAAAATAATAATAATGAATTAATTAATTGTAAGATCATAGAGATGAACTATTTGTGATTTTGTTTTATAGAGATTATGTTAGTTGTTTTTGTTTAAAATTACAAGTCTCTTTTGTATATATGTAAAAAATTATTATTCATTGTTTATGTACATTTTGTATAAAAGTTATATTATATAATGATCTAATAGTTATCATTATAGTATATGAGATTGTGTATGATATTATCACAATTATTTAAGATGGATATCTTATCATGTTAATGGTCACAAATTATTGTATCGTATTATCACAAATATTTAAGATGAATATCTTATCATATTAATAGTCACAAATTGTTGTTCATTTGATTTGTTATTTTACTTAATCCAATTAATAGGTTTTATCGCCGTTTTTCACAACTTGCGATTCTCTAAGATTGTGTATGATATTATCACAATTATTTAAGATGAATATCTTATCATGTTAATGGTCACAAATTATTGTATCGTATTATCAAAAATATTTAAGATGGATATCTTATCATATTAATAGTCACAAATTGTTGTTCATTTAATTTGTTATTTTACTTTTAATCAAATTAATAGGTTTTATCGCCGTTTTTCACAACTTGCAATTCTCTAATTAGTAGGAAAATATTAAATTAATTATATTGATGGTTATTGAATTTATGCTTATTTATTTTTATATGTATCTATATCTACATAAAAAACGAGTTCCAAAATTGAACTAACATTTAATTCGGTAGCCATAATTATGGCCGTTACACAACGTAAAATCCAATAGAATAATTGCCGCATTTAACCCAGCAAAAAAAAAACCGCCACACGCCTTTTAAGTATCCAATAGAATGATCACCTTCAATGTTTAAGAAGCAAACCATCATTTAATCTTCCAAGATTTAGAAGAAAACCATCATTTTCCTTCTTTCAACCTGGCAATAACCGATAATCTTCATTCGGTTCAATCAAAGCTTCATCAGTACGTATTTTCTTCACAACCCTTCGACCTATATTATGTATTGTTTGTGACAGATGTTTACTTTGACCCTAATTGTAAATTTTAATTGTTAACATGTTTGTTTTCGACTTCAGATCATCTTCATCAACACCAGTTACTTGATGCACACCAACTATTTGAGGAAATGTCACAAAGAAAGTATCAAATGATAGAATTTTTCTTTTTGTTATTGGTGAAGTTATATAGTCTATGAACATGATTAAAGTGATTCTTTTTTAATGTATATCATCATTATAAATTTTTCTATTTGATTTTCTCATTAACTAAATTTCATTAATATTAATCGATTGACTTCGTCAATATAGCGATTCTGTTTTACTGATGCAGGATTGAAACTTCACAATGTTAAAAAAATATATGTTCTCTATTTTTATTTTTTATCCTTTAATTTGGTCATTGAAGTAATGCTTTGTTGACTACATACATATATTAATCAAATGGTGACTGAATTGAATTTCTCTTAAAGCAGTTAAGCCTGGGCTCGATGATTTTCTTTTTACAAGACAAGATCAATCTACTGTAATCCTCAAAATTGCAGACTTTGACCACATGTAGTATGTTTTAGGTTTTTTTTTCCGAAGATAAGATAAATTTGTTGTAAACATGAGGGATTTGCTTTTAATTCCATGCCTCGTACCTTTTAGGTTGTACCCATTCAATCATCTCCACACCAATTCATGACATAAATACCCTGATGATGGAAGCCAATATCATACAACTGAAAACCTACCCCTTTAACCATCTCCTACGTCGTCGCACTTCACCATGGTATCGCCGTCATCCTCGGCCGTTTGTAGTTTGCCGTGCATCATATCAACCATTTCTCAATTTTCTAAATAGTAATCAAAGTTTTGTTTCATTACTTTTCGAAATTAACCGTTCATTTGATTTTAATCAAAAATTTAAGTTTTTGATATTATAGTTGTTTTTAAATTGTATCAATATATATGTTGTTGTTGCAGAGCATTGATCAACTTAATGTTTGAACTTATTATAAGATTTTTTTATTGCACTCCAAGTGTTCCGCATTTTGCCTAATTTAACGGAGTGATTCATATGAATGATTCAGGCGTTAATGCTTCTTCTAATCCGTCTGTTCATAACATTGAATAACATTTTTTATGTTACGCTAATGAAAATGATGATGTTTTATTACTTTACCCTTTCCACACAATTTGCTTATTATTTCATCTTTTTAACGTCTATATTTCTCAACATTTCTACCTTTTGTTCCAGCTCATTTTTCTGATATCCAAAAAATGAAATAAAATCTTCCCTCATTGTTGAGACATGAGAGATACAAAGAGAGAATCATCGACGACATTTAATCTGATTCAGTCGGCCTGCCTTAGTTTTTAAAATTTTTGGAAGTTCCATTTCCTTAAATTTAAGACAATCTTTTAATTCAGTCAATGCTCAGAGAGTGTTAACATATTACATATTCAGCTTAAAATTTTAAAAGTAACTTACACATTGAACATCATTCAAAGGGCAATAAAGGGATCTCAAGACGATGATTAACCAAAAAAGACACTTTTAAAATATCAAGCTATATACTCCCTTGTCCCACAAAAAAGTACTCATTTCTCATGGGCACAAGTTTTAAGAAAATAGTTAGTGGTGAGATAATTGATATTACTTTTAATTAATATATAAGGTTTGATTGGAGAGCGAAAGATAATTATTGAATAGATAGTGGTGGGCTCTTTGAAAATTATATTATTTTATTGAGTGGACCCCATCAATTTGAGAAATGGGAACTTTTTTGTAGGACAAAAGTTTAGGGAGAAATGTGTACTTTTTTGTAGGACGGAGTGAGTATTAAATACATACAATCAAATCAATGTCGAATTTACCCTGTTAGTTAACGTTTTTAATTATCTATGTAAGATTGAGTTTGTAAATTCGTGCATCTACGTTCATATCTATATAAATGCATATTTCAGTTTCTATCATAAGAATTGGATTGAAAGGTGAAGTGTATGCATATTCTAAAATAAAAAATTCATGTGAACAAATTAATAATGAGAAAAAATATAGCTTCGTTTACTGAACCTTTTCCGTCATGAAAATATCAGGAGGTTCACCCAATAACGATGCCCAGCTCTGTTTTCCTGACGTTTACGAGAGACCGATTCACATATGGCAATAGATCCATGCTTTTATACTTCAGGTTATTACGAAATTACTTAAATTTCAATAACTCAATTTTAATTCAAAACTAGAATCTAATTTTGCTGAAAAAATGTAGGTCTAGTCCAGGCCCCCAAATCAGAGAAAAATCAGTGGGGGCAGACATGACGACCTAAAAGTTGCTCGATCTTCGTGCACAGTACCATGCTACCTTCATCGAAATTATCCAGAGCATCGGCTTAATTGTACACGGATTCCATTCAATCTCTTTGATAACACACATAAAAACAACAGATTAACCGGAAATTGAACAAAAAATTAGAATCAGAACACATGATCGAGAAAAAAAAGTAGAAGGCAATTTTGTAGCAGAAAAATCGTCAGAGAATTGTAATGCGGAGGGATGAATGTTTGGTGAAGTCGATGGTTGAATATATATAAATCAGGAGAGCTATTAGGGTTTTGTTATGCTTGGAAGAAATGGCCGTAGTAGTAAAATATAGGCCCAATACAATTACATTGGTACGAGCCCAGTGGCTGGTATGAATTTTTTTTTTGGAAATTTAGGTTATTTTGTTTGCTGTATTTTGAAAATGTAAATAAATCTATCAATTATTTACATTTTGTGCATACAAAATGGACCTGTGAAGAGGTGATTATAACATTTTGAAAACCGATTATATATATACGGAGTATTAACTAAACAAGATAATCACCTTTGACATACATAAAAAAAATAAAAAAATTAATCATTTGACTATTGCGATTTCAAAAATCATAATTAAATTCAAACAATATTTATAATAGTCATTTTTTATAATCACTGATTATCTTTTTTCAAAAAATAATATTTAATATCCTTTAATATTGTTTGTAAGAACTCCAAAATACTTTCATTGATTCGATACGAAGATCTATATGAATAATCTTTATCTTTATATTATATATAATAAAAGAAAGCATTTTTGAATTTTTGCCAAGTCACTCATTCCACATCATAAAACACGTCATAATTCCATACCACGTAGGATGCCACCTAATCTCCATATACTTTCCAAAACTAATTTTGGTATTAAATCCGTTTTTATAATGCATTTCAAAACTATTGATCCTAAATTCTACATAAAACTATTTGAAATATTGGAATTTTAAAATTGGAATTTTAACAAAATTTCCGGATTAATTGGTACATATATTTTCCAAAACTACTATTATGAAGAAACTGGTTTAAATAATTTTCATAACCAATTGACGGATCCTATCTCTATCTCTGTTCTCTATATGTTAGTGGTTTTGATAAACTCAGAGTGACATTATGTACATACATATTTTTTTTATGAGCATATTTGTCTTCATTAAACACTTTGTTAGCAAAAAAATTAAGTTCTTTATAACACGATAAATGTCAAATGTGATTTCTTATATTCAAAGTGTTTATTTATGGCATCGCCACTGCCATTTGCACTTCCTGCTGCAGGTTTGTTTTAACAAAAGTTCAATGGTGATGATATAATAAACTAACTTTTGAATGCACCTTATTCACAAATATTTGCTTCATGCTTGGTTGCTGCGAGCCTGATATATAACTTATACAGATTTTAAAACCTTACGATAATTTTTAAGTTTTAAATAAATGGATGAATTCCATTTAAAAGATTTTTTTTTAACTTTAGTCAGGTCTAATCGGGTCAATCAGAAACCAAAAGTACGTAATCGAACCCGCTACCCAACCTGATGCTAACCTCTGGTTTGTTGGGTTGGGTTAAAATAATCAGTACATAATTTAATAATCTTTTGAGGGTTATGTTTTCTTACATCTCAAAAAGCTTTAAAAGTTATTAGGTTGATTCACAAATTATTGATTAAAGGTTAAGACTTTTTATGCAAAATAACTTGACTTGAATAATGATATGTTCTTAGGCTAAATGGATGTTGTTTCTAAATTGTAGATGGATGTATATGTTGATACTGAAGCAGAATACCACCACAAAAATTATAGGGTTAGTCTCTATTCCTTTTGGACATAATTACATATAAGCGGGTCATTTGACTCTTAAGTCAACTATTTGTGTTGTGTTGACTCTTAATTCAACTATTTGTGTGATCAACTTGGTAAGAATTATTACTAAAAAAATAACATTAAAAATATTACATTACTCCAAATAAAACATAAGAGAATCAGGTACGTTGACTTTTTAGGTCAAACCTTACACTTTATTAATTCGATATTTATATGGATTCTTTAACAATTTTGACTTTAAGATTTTGCTTCTTGACTTCTTGTAATATTTGTTAATAAGTTTCATGCTTTATGAATTTTTTCCTAAAATTTTGAACATTTAATTATATTTTTCAAGTTACCACAAACGTGAAACTAAATATACGTATTTCTTTTTTTCTGACAATTTTCTTCTTGGTAGTATATGTTAGGGTAAATTACATAGGTTATCATGCAGTTTGTATGAAATTATAAATTCTGCCCCTAAACTTTTTTTTATTATACGCCTAAAAAGGTTGAGAGACAAAATTGGTAATGTAAACCATAGGTTTAATTATAGCGATTTTGTTTTTAAGGTTTTTGTATTAATAAAAAATAAGAATTTTTAACAAATATTTTTACAAGGCGCCCGTAATGGGTTATAAGCTAGTTATACATAAAAGATGTCATGTGCTACAAGTAGTAACATAAACTGGTTTTGTGTTAGGTGTGCATGTCTCTATCAATGTTTTAAAAACCTAAATGAACCGTCTCGTTGGACCTATATTTTATATTTTAATATTAAATATTCTTTTACATATTATATGAATAATTTTATTTTTTAATATTAAATATTCTTTTACATATTATATGAATATCAGTAAATATTCTTTTGGAATTCATATAAACATGTCCCGCAGTATAGCATGAGAAAAACACACTAGCTATATACATCTAGCAATTAAAATCAATCCAAGAAGACTCCATAAACAAAGGAACTCTCACAACCACCCAAACAAAGACATCATAAGAATTAAATGAAAGCATGCAATATTCCGAGTAAAATTAACAAAACATATATGTAGTTATAGAAAAAAGGAAGAATCTTGAGGCCATAATGATCATCGAACTAAGGCTATTCATGATTTCATTCTGGTATTCAAAAAGTTATCATAACAAATAGAAGTAGAAAGAGTAAATTTAAAGGTATACATTATTGTTATTTACATTTCCTACCCTATATCATATGATCTGAGACTGCCTGCAGAACATATATTGACAAGATCCATTACAGTAATTTCACTAGGTTTACTTACATCTCAGCTTCAATTTCACAAAAGTGGCAAGCCATAACTTGCAAATTGCAATCTAGTTTAACAGATATTTCAAAATGCCCAAATTTAACTGAATATTGACAAACTATTACACTAATAAACTATGAAAAATTGAAACAACGATTCGCAGAGATTCTACATAGCATTCAAAGATTGAGGTTTGGATGAATACCTCAAAGTTTAACAATCAGTGTTGATCATTGTTTGGTTGTTTATTTCACATTTTTTATGATAAATTTTGCACTAATTAGAAGAGGGAGATTAAAAGTTTAGGCTTCCCAAAATCTGGGTCGGTTCAAATCCATTCAGGTCACCAGTGATTCAGTTAGTAATCATATTATCAGAACCATTGCTCAGAATCACCGTGATTGTTAAATTTGAGATTATTGTGGCTATTAGATTCATTAGGATGACTTCACAAGCTCTATTAACAGCATAAATTTAGCATCATCATAACTTCTGGCAGATCACTTGATTCAACATCTTCAAATGCCCTAATTTGAGTTAAAAACGTCCAGGAATATGAAGTATATAACTGAAACTGGAAACAAAATTAAACATATGATCTTATGCAAACACACATAGACTCATCATAGTTTCTAATATATAAATTTTTTTATCCGTACCTCAATAAACTCCGTCGATGGGAGGTCCGCTGGAATTTCGTCAATTTGGAAACCTGGTTCACCACAAGAACATAATCAATAAAAAGAACAAATAAAAAGAGGCCAGCCACCTGTGAACGCTGTTTCGACTGCCGTCCATCGGAGAAATGGAGCTCCGACATGAAATTAGGGTTCCGGCGAAGGCGAAAAACGATTTTTTAAAAAAATTTGGACCATTTCTCGATTTGTGCGTGTCATCCTTGCGTAGGGGCCATGCTAATCTTCTCTGTATCGTTCCAATTTTATCGGATGTCCCCGAAGGGACGATAACAACATCTCATCGCCGGCATATAAACCGGCCAGAAGTTGCAACTTTGGTCGATGTGGGGCGGACTGATATGACAGTATCTCATTTCACATACTAATTCACTATTTTACTTGTTTTTTTTTTTTCATTAACAAAAAAGACCGTCGTCCTTTATTTAATTTTTTCAATATATCAAGAAGAGTTAAAACAATTAGAGTGTTATATATTAAAGTGTTATTTCTTATATTCGTCAACCCAAATATATGTTAGTTTGCTAGTCTTACTACTAGAGTTTTCTAGGACTAACATATTATTGTTAGAACTTTTTAGTATGATATATGCTAATTAGTTGAGTAACTTGTATAGGGAACATGCGTTTATGGAAGCTAAACCGTATCATATTTTTAACTAAACCTCATGCATATATTTTAGTTAAAAATATGTAAATATAAAAAAGTACGCATAAACTTTACAACTTATTAAAAACTACATGAAATATAGAATCGCAACTAGGACTGAACTTGAAAATGAGTCTGATATGATCAAAATCACACTTATAAGCTAATATTTAATATTAATATTAATATATATCTATATCTATATATAATAATAATGGTGAAGGTACTTTGGCCTTCACCGTGAAAATTTCAACAACCTTACACACATATATGCAACAAAATAATAATAACAGATGAACTATAGTTTCATCAAAACTCTAGATATACGACTATTGTAGGGGTAAAATCAGAAATAAAGAAATATAAAAAAAAGGGCGGGAAAACCCAATGACGATTGTACCCCGAGATCAACCGCCTTCAACCACTTTGTTGTTTGTCTACACCGGGCCGTGTCGAACGTCACCTGTTGTACCATCGGGTACAACTCCTGCAGCCTAAGTTAGTATCATCTCTTCTTCCCTCGGGTCACAATTGAGATCCAATTCTTGACCTTTTTTACTACCCTCAGGCATCATTTCGGGCCCGAGGCCCGTTGGAACTGATGATTTCTGGCCCATTTGGGCCTCTTGTTCCATTAGTCGTTTTTTCTTACGTAACATTAGGGTTTTGAAACGACGTCTAACCATTGAACAAACATTACAAATGCAATTTGGTTTGTGGTTTCCTTTTCCACTCGGGGGTTGAATACAAACAATGCAACTGCAACCGGGCCTGTGACGCGGGTGTTTTGTGGTGGGTTCACTGCCATTTTCACCCGCGGGCTCGGGTTGTTTTTCTTCGGTTAACTGATTTTCTCTAATTTTTCTCTTTTTAGGGTCTGCAAAAAATAATATGTTAAAAGGGTCTAATTTACCATATAATAAGTCAATGGTCAACGGTCAACACAAAACTGGAATCGTACCTTTGCCGGATCTCAAAATCTGGTCCAGATTCCCAACCCGTTCTTCCTCAGCAGCCGATTGTTCTTGTAAACTACACAATAATTAATAAATTAAAAAATAGAATATTTATAAGCATGTTAATTTAACTGGAAAGGTCCACAAGAACATAACGGTATATAAGTATAAATATATTTAATCAATATCAAAAGAGAATTTCAATTTAAAATTATAAATATAAAAGAGAATTTATTACCTAGAAGCATTTGTTGTGAATATGGTCTTCTTGCCAAAGACTGGTGGTTCCTGAATGAAACCACACAATTGTAATACTATAGTTTTTTACAATGTTATTTATCACATTAGTTATCTATAAAACAGGATTTTGGCACGAAATGTTTCTGGTTAACCCGACCCATTATAAAAACTGCTTAAGAATAAAAGTAGATGTAAATATGCTTACATCATATTCTTCCAATTCACAATTTTCTATGAAAACAAGAGTTGGTTTAGAAGAAGGTGGTCTGAGGAATTCTTGTGCTTCAATCCATGTAAACTTGAGCTCCAAGGCATCTTCTTTATGCATGTGCAGCCTTTTGTTTTTCGACCCGATATTACGCGTTTTCTTTTTCGGTTGGATTCCGGATTGTTTCACTGGATCCAAATTACTTGTGCCTTCAAGATCCATATTCTTTGCCAAAAAAGGAAACTTTATTAATTAAAATTACCAACAAAAAGAAAGTAGATCATTCACTAATTATGGGCCAAAAAGGTGTTGTCGGGCCCAAGCCCAATCAGAAATGGTTTAACTGATTTCATCGAATAACCGAGTCAAATTTACCAATTAACCAATTTAACTGAATTGATCGGTTTGGTTTTTAAATTAGCTGAAAATTTGAATTACAGCCCCAAGAAAAATAATTTTTTATTTTTTTTTGAAAAAAAATTATATTTAAAAAAAAAAAGAACGTACTGATGGCATAGAAGGTCCATCATTAACAGCATTAGGAAGAGCAGATGCTTCTGTAGAAATTGGTGTCTTTCGACATACAATTACAAATTTATCTCCCGGATCTAACCGACTAAATATCACTGCACAAAATTAGATTATTATGGAGATAAGAATATATTACAAAAAAGCCACTGTGTTTTTCTCGAAATTATGAATTTGGTCTCTCCTTGAAACTAATTACTGATTTAGTCCCTAATGTCACAGTTTGCTTGCATTTTGGCCCAAGTAAAATGACCAAAATGCCCTTACCCTTTGAAAATTTATGGTTTTAATTAAATTCGATAGTATTATTTAATGGTTAAAAAACACTAGTTATTTAAAATAAATTAAGAAAATGGACAAAAAGTGTTTCAGTCCAACGTGACCCGTTAAGAATCATGAAACAATACCTGTGTCTCCAGCTTGCATTTGCATGTTTTGTATGCAAGGTGTTACACCTTCTAGAACATACATTCGGCTGTTATTATTGGGCCAAAATCTGAACTGAAATGTCCATTCTGTCCCTTTCATATCCTGAACCTTTAACGGTACACCATCTGGTTGATTAATAGGCGGAAAATACGCCTGCATTAATATTTAATTATCAGTAATTAAAGCAAGAAACAACACAGAAAATAAAAAGTCAAAGAAGAAGAAGAAAAAATTCAACTCACTTCAGCACATGCTTTTGGTAGGACCAAACGACCAATTCGACCAACATCACTTGCACTTAGAATCTTCTCAAATAACGGAGTAATGGTGCAGTTTGAGTTTAAGCTAGAACATGTCAAGGTGAATGCACATATTTTCTAATAGGCAATTTCGCCCCGTTTGCTTATAAATGGGTCGATTCAGGCTAAGCCAAAAAATCCCCGTTTTGACCCGTTACTCAACCTGTTTCGACCCGAACAAAAATTCACCAAGAAAAGGGTCATTTTAGCTGGAATTAAAAAAACATGCTTTTTCAAATGTCATGTTTTAGTCATTGTACTTTCTTTTGTACATCTGAGTCATTAAAAGATGATTTTGTGTTCCGCTTGGGTCATTTGTAACACCTAATCTCAACATTTTTGTATAATATTTAACATTATATTTAAATCCAACAATTTTTTATACAAAAGAATAGCATTTCTATATAAAATTATCATTTACGAAAACCGATCTTTTGGTTAAAAATTGACTCGCAAACCCATGTTTTAATTAGTTTAATTTACAAAAACAATAAGAAAATTAAAAAAAAGGATACTCTCCAGATATTTGCAACAATTCTTGATCAGTAATCTTAGGCCAGTATCTTGGAAGTAGCTGAGTCCGACCTCGTCCTTCAGCAGGTTGTTTGGCAACACGGATAGCAATCCGCGATTTAGGTTTTACAAACAGTTTTTGTGGTGTTAATGAAGGAACTTTTTCTTGATTTTTACCCTCTGCAACCCCATTAGGTTCATTATTTGAAGTTGACCCAAAATTCAGTTTTTCGTTTTCGCGTAATGTGGATAAAGGTAATTGATTTGGAAAAATTGAAGGTGAAGGTAAAAGGGTTTTGAAGTTCGGGCCAATATCTTTACTAGACGAACAACGGGCCCCGAATTCTGCAGAATAAGTTACTGAAGATGTGTGTTTATATTGCTCAAGGGTTTCGGTTAATGGTGTGAGGTTACTTGTTCGGTTGGTAAAATCAGAGGGATGCCAACTTCCAGAAAACTGAGTGAAGAAATTTGGAATCTTATTAATAACTTTAGATTTTTTACATATTTGTATATATATTAGTATTATATTAAAAAAATTATTGATTTAAGATCACTCACACATGTAGTTCACTTACTGTTAACTCTCATCACTTTTTTAGAAGAAAAAAAAAAGTCAACATCTTTGACCTTACCTGAGTGGATTAACGTATATTGATTTATTTTTTTTAATCTGAGGATTTTTATGGGTGAAAAGAAAGACAGTTTAATGAAATAAAAATTGAACCAAAGTTTGTTACTTTTTTATGCAATTACCTCTTTCTTTTATTGACTTATATTCCCAAATTCATGTACCAACCACCCGTATTCTTGCAAAATAAGCAAGAAACTTATAATACTTCAATAATGATTTAAAAAGAACAAATTACCGGTTTTAAGGGTTGAGTTCTCTTAGCTCTCATGCACTTGATACATGTTATCCCTCCAGAATCAAGGCATTCAAAAAGATATTTTGAAACAATACATCCACAGTGAACAGGCTGCAAAAAATGGGAGTTAGACAGTTAGTAGTTAGTTGAGGTGGCAATTTCGACCCGTTCACTTATAAATCGGTCAATTTGGTTTGTGTTTTATATCGAAAGAGTCAAATAATAAATAGCTAAAATGAGAACCGGTCAAACGGGTTGATAGTCGCCCAAAGTAATTAATGCACATAATCTCCTAAATTGTTACTATTCATAAATTTAGATTGCTAAAATGAGAACCGGTCAACCCATTGACCGACCCAGCCCGTTTCAAGAAATCGTTGGAAAAGAATTTACCTTATCACAAAATTTGCATGCTCTCCAACCCGATTCGTTCAGGTGAAATCGTTCACAGTAGCGTACATTATCATATTCATTTCTGCAATCCATAAAGATCATATCAAAGAAAAGAAAAGATGTATACCAACCAATAATATTGACAGTGAATATGGAATTTATAAACTAATAAAAGAGATATCAACAAAACAACAGTCATGATCCATTGTTTATGTTAAAGGTCATCAATTACAAGTAGTTAAGCTACGTGGTGATATTTAGCTTTTTGCTGCAAATAAACCATCATTGTCACAAAAATGCCAAAAAAAAACAATATAATAAAATAAATTATTTTAGACAAATTGTGAAATGCCCAAAAAAAACACTACAATTTGCAAAAATGGGGAACTTGTAACATATTGTATGGCCTTTTTTCTGGTCAAAATATGATTTCTATAAATTAGGGATTCATATATCTGAGTTATAAATTAAATTAAAACGACCCTGTGACAGAAATTAATACCTGTGACAACTAATTACGTAAATTTGTCAATAATTAAGGGTAAATTTGGGATTAAAAAGGTCCATACCCACAGGCGTAGCAGAGAGTAGCAAAATCGCCGACTTTCATGGGCCAACCTCTCTTCCATTGAGTCGCCGTCGTTGTACCGCACAAATCGTTCATGCAAATCTTCACCGGCGACGACATTTGACCCCCTAATCTCGCAAATCCAAATCTCCTGATCTTTTTCTAATCAGTTTCCATGAAAAAAAAAAACCCCAAATTAGAAGTTAAAACCCTAAAATTCACAAATCGAAACAAAAATCACCAACTTCCTTACAAATTTAATAGATCACAAACAGCAAGCCAATTCACCTCAACTTCAAAACTTTACCGAAACAAAATCGAAATCAATCGATTAAAATAGAATCGAAATTTACATAATCGAACACACTAATACGATGCTTACAAATTCTGCAACGTACTCAGAAACTGTGTGCCGGTGGTGGACGGCGATGGAGCTAATTTGACGATTGTTTGACGAACTGTAGACAAAAAAATGTTAGAAAGAGAAAGCATGCACGAAGTGCATGCACGACACTTAAATTAACGAGGGTTTGGGATGAACTTGATTATTGTAGTAATTTAAAAATGGTGGTGTTGTAAGAATTTTGAAATATTTTGGATGGTGGTAATTCAGTGTTTTATTGAGATGAGAAATTGATATTTATTCCTATAAAATTTTAAGAGCAATGGTATTGGTTTTTAACATTTTTATTAGAGTAAATTACACGGATAATCCTTTAAGTTTATAGCAAATTTCACCAATGGTCCTTTAGTTTAAAAAATTACACTGATGGTCCTTAATTCTGAAAGGTTTTTCACCGATGGTCCTTTACACTAACTGACGTTAATTTTTTCTGTTAACTCACCCCATGTGCAATGCACGTGAGGGTAAAAAAGTCATTTTTAATTTCTTCTCATTCTTAAATTAATTTATTTTATCTTAGATAAAAGTTTTTAGTTTAAGAATAAAAAGAAAAGAAATGAAAAGTGACTTTTTTACCCTCATGTACATTGCACATGGGGTAAGTTAACAGAAAAAATTAACGCCAGTTAGTGTAAAGGACCATCGGTGAAAAATCTTTCAGAATTAAGGACCATCAATGTAATTTTTGAAACTAAAGGACCATTGGTGAAATTTGCTATATACTTAAAGGACCATCCGTGTAATTTACTCTTTTTATTAATATAAGTGATTCCATTTGATTATGACATATATTAAAATCAAATGATGATATGATGATACATGTCAAATTTAGAAATAAAAAGAAATATAAGTATAAAGGAAATGTATGAAAAATATCATTTCTTAAATTTTAATACTTAGTATACCTATTATACAATATTCATAATTTTTTTACTGTTCACTGTATGTGTATTGGTCAAAAAAAATTAACTAGACAGAAAAAATGTCAAAATTTTGGCCACGTGCATCATTCTGGCCTTCTCATTTTTCGAATGGAGTTATAAAAAAGTTTAAAAACCACCCCTATCATAGGGTCAGTTTAGTAAATAGCTACTAAATATTTAGTTTCCATCTTCTAATAATAAAACGGCATGTAACCGATAATTTATGAAAATGAATAATACTTTAATAAATATAATTTATATTGAATATTTTTTTTGTTTAACTTATAAATTTAAATAAGAAACCACCGTAGCGGAGCGCGGCTTCACAGTCCTTATTTTCTTACATATTTGATCAATACAGGAATTAAAATCAAATAATTAGATCAGTAAATAGTATTAATAAATTACATATAAATTATTTTATGGGTTTTGTTAATGACGGCTCTAAGGGCTGTTTTTAACATGCATAAAAAGCTTGTACGTTTATTGATAAAGTAGTGATCCTAAAATTCAGAGGGCTATTTTTACTTCAATTTTACCTTTTTATTGACAGTATCATTATCATTTTCCTTATTTTATTATGAATAACATGATAATTTAAGAATATTTTAATCAATATCATTCTCTATGGCGATTTATGAATCAAAATAATATTATTATTATTAGGGTTTTATTAATGACAACCCCTAGGGCTGTCATTAAGGGGTAGTTGGATTCATAAATTGTCTGTACTTTTGTTAGTGGGGAATGATTCCTAAAATGTAGGGGGCGGTTATTGATTATTATACAAATTTTGATACATATTTTAGCCTCTTATTAATAGCCCTTAGGGCTCTCATTATCATTTTCCTTATTATTATATGACCTAATTTATGGATTCTTATGAAAGTTGAGAAATTGTATTATTTCCTATTATTTTTTATTTATTTATATAATTAATATAAATGTTCAAATTAAAGGATAAAATTATAAAAAAGAATTATTGAACTTCAGATTTTAATTGTTTTATGGAGTATATCATATCATAAAGTGAGAAAATTTAGAAGTTGAGAAATGGTATTATTTCCTATTATTTTTTATTTATTTATATAATTAATATAAATGTTTAAATTAAAGGGATAAAATTATGAAAATGAATTATTGAACTTCAGATTTTAATTATTTTATATATCATATCATAAAGTGAGAAAATTTAGTCTTCCATTTTTTCATTAAAACTATCTAATACGCCTCATATTCATTTGCTCTGACCAAAATTAGAGTTGAATATAAATTTTCACATGCATTTTCATGCTTATAGTACAAAGGACTAAACATGATAAAAATACAAAATAATAGTCAAAAACTAATTTAGGTGATTTGTTTTTTACTATAAAATAGCAAGCTGCCATAATTATTTGTATGATAAAGACATGAGATATGTGGGGGTAAAAAAATGCAACTTTTATAAAAAGTAAATAATATTATGGGTTAAAAAGTGTATAATATATATATGTGTCAACACAAAACAAAAAGAGAACATGTCAACCGCGTCACTTGGCACACAAATTTGGTGCTAAGGATAGTAGACAACAACTTGTGTATTGTACATATAGAATGTACTATATTAATTAGTAACTGTGTCACACATGTAATGTTTATAGCGACGAAAATTTCCTTATGAGATGATAGAGGAGTTGCTTTGATGTGAAAATCATGTGAAAATGTAGAGACGGTTATACACTTACATTATTGAAAATCATGTGAAAATGTCAACAAAAGTGTGCATACTTAACTAACTTATTTTAGTTGTGGTTCTTCTTGGTGTGACTTTGATCGGGAGACCCATGGAAGGATATGGCATAGGTTGTCGAGTGATTGCTTCATTTGGATATATTAGCGACCATTCGTACATAGTCACGAGTTTATGTATTGTAATTAACGTTTCGACTCTCGCAAACTCATTCCCTATACACGAATGTAATCCGCCCCCAAAAGGTATATAAGTGTAAGGAGGAATCGGCTTTGACAAATTGGTTTCGAACCGAGATGGATCAAACTCATTCGGATTCACAAATATTTCATTGTCCATGTGTGTATTGTATGCAGACCAAAACACCTGAATAAATCTATATGTTAGAAATGATTGTTGTTCATAATTTATCTCACTTTTGGGTGATGTTTATTGGCACTGCAAGAAAGTTGGCTTGTAGTGAAATGTATATTAAGTCACTAAATGTCAAAAAATAGGCAAAAGAGTAAATTACAAATTTACAATAATGATTCTTAAGGTGTACATCAAATTCATTTACTTAAAAAGTGAACTTATCGTCTTGAGGTTCACAAGTGGTTTTGGAGAAAAAGAAGTATATTTTTATCTATTTTATTAATTACCTCTAAAAAGCAAGTCATATCGAATAATTTCAAAAGTATCACTAATACTCTATAGTGACGTTTTCAGTGTCGTCACTAACAAAATGTGATTATGGTGAAAATATGTACATTACCTGCCATCCTTTGGGGATGTCGAATCCATCAAAACTAGTATCGCGTACGACTTTCCGGAAGCTTCCAAAAACCGGCGGTATGATCCTCATCAACTCCTGTGCAACTCTCCATGTATATTTCATCTTCTGTACGTCACCCCATCTCAAATTCCGGTCATCCCTTCCCTCAATATCTCTTTGTATCTCAATTTGTTCTACAACCAAAATATAGAGATCGTATATATGAAGTAACTTTTAAATGTAAATATACTCAACAGTCAACACTATTAGTGACGAACATGGTGTCGCCTAAAGTGCCTTCTCAGCTAATAATTTAGTGACAGAGGTTTCCGAATGACTTTCTAAATGCCACAAGTTTGATCTATTCATTGGTAAACATTTATCATATGATCAGTGGAAAGTTCAGAAACGGTCACGATAGTTGGTTACGGTTAGATCACGTACATCACAAGCAACGCTTAAGAAAGCTTACCCTTAAAAAAATTATCAACCCAGGGCCTGCCCAATCAATTTTTGGGCTCTAGGCAAAATCTTAAGGGTTTTGTTCTAACAAGCTTAAAATGATTATACATTCATTAATAGAGTAGTGTTAAAATTCAGGGGGTTACATTTATTTTGCCTTGTTATTGACACTCATTGTCATTTTCGAAATCTTAAAAATGTCCCTCTAAAGTAATTTTTTTCCAAATAACTAAAAAATTTCCACAAAATTAAAAGTGTTGCACCAATACTCAATTTAAATGTCCGCGTTGGACCCGGTAGTCAGCCTATTTTTAATAATTTGTTGGATCTACCTTAATTCAAATGATTTTACACAAATATATACATGAGCTGAATTTTTTTGGAAAGTGTGTCCCTAAATTTTGGGGTTATGGGCGGCAGCCTTTGTCGCCCATGCTCAGGAACGGCCCTACTACCACCTAAGCAACAAACGACTCATGTTCTAAATATAGTTTTACCAAACACAAATTGCGTACCTTTGAATACGTTACGATAGATTTCGGGATCTTTAGACATCTTCCAAACCATCAAAGTCATGAGAATCGCAGAAGTATCATGTCCCGCAATCATCAACGTGACAAAATTATCAACAATCATCTCATCACTAATCAAATCTTCATTTTGTTCTTTAACATCGATCAAGCTCGCCAAAATGTCACTCGCGGGGTCCACTCGACCCGTACGAAGATCCACTTTTTTATTCCTAATGATCGGTATCAATCGGTCAATGATTCTTGATCGGGCCCGCATTCCATGCCAATAAGCCATTCCCGGGAAGTTAAGTGGAAGGGACCAAACGGCTTTGAAAGCAATTGCAAAATCGTGACTGAATTCATCGATTGTGAGCTCGTTTTGAATGCCGAATAAGACTGAGGATGCGATATTGAATGTGAGATGTTTCATGAAGTTGACAGTTGGGATGATGTCGGTTTTTTCGGTTGATTTTTGAAATAAATTAGTGATTAAGTTGTCTATTTGTTTGATATTGGTTTGAAGGCTTGTTGGTTTCATGAAGGATGATAGTGCTCCCTTGATTAATTGATACCTGTTAAGGAACTCAGTGGTTACAATCAATTGAAAAGAAAAATGACTTTTGCGACACATAGACCATGTCAATGAATCTAAAAAACTGTCACCATAACCCGATTTTGTCACTATATAGATTTAACTAGGGGTGGCAATTGGGTCAGGTTTGGGTTAACATGATCGGGTTGGCATGTTGGAATCAGTCAACCAAAACCCAATACGTTTAGAATCTCGGGCGAGAAAAAATCGACTATAACTTGGACAGATTTAAATCATGCTAACCCATATATTACTAGTTTAACTCATTTAACTTAACAAGTTGGTGTGTCGAATGAGTTAGCATGTCAGAACCAGATTTGCGAGTCTAGAATAAAAAATGATCCGAATATACCGCCAATCTTTACATGACTTCAGTATATTAAGAGCTACAAAAAAAAAAAAAAAAAATCTCAAATTCATTATCAATTAACACATTAGTTTATACATAAGTCAAACCGAACACGACTTGATTTATAAACGGTTTGGACAGGTCGACATGTATTTTACCCGAACCTATTTAGACTCAACCTGAACCTGATTATTTTTGTGTCGGGTATGTGTCGTGTCGGGAATTGACGCCACTAAATTTGAGTCGTAAATCCCACTATCAACATAGATTTATCTAGCTAATGTATATGCTACTACATAAAATAAAAAAAGTTACATGGACCATGATCAACTAAGATTGAACATATAGACCATAGAGAAAATTAAAACACACGCACCTTGATCCCGTGAGTTCGAATATATTATGTTTTCCGGCTATCGTTGATAGGGTCTTGGGTTGTTTTGCAATAAGAACATCTTCATCGGACCCGAGTATGAATTTGTTACCGGATTGACCTATGATGACCACCGTGGGTGCACCCATAAGGGACGTTTTGAACACCGGTCCGTATTTCTTAACCCTATCTTTGATCCATTTGGGACCTTGGTCCTTCTTTTGGGCTTGAAGAAAGCTAAATTTCTCTCCTATTAGAGGGTACCCTAAAGACCCTTTAGGCAGATTTTTAGTTCTTGCTTTCTTTTTTAATAAGTTTAGAAGCAAAAGTAAGGAAACCAATGTGATTGCAACTATGATGAAGAAAGACATTTTAAGCCTTGCCCACAAGAACCATATAGCTTTGATGTGCTTGTATGGTGTGTGTGTCTAATATATATACAGGGTAAGGTTTAATACATAACCAAATAACCAATCATATATGTTGAACATACATAGCAAATAGTCAAATATTTGTTTGATTATTAATATTTAAATGATATAAATTTATGAATGATTTAGATTTTTTCTTAAATCCTTTTAATTAACAGGATAAAAATGTTTAATTTTTTAATTTAGAAGCTGATAAAGAAAGCTTATCAAACACTCGTCCAATATGAAAAATACTTTGTTGGTTGTTACTTATTTGTGTTTTTTTTTATTCTTACAAAGATCAAGCAATTTTGGAATCTTCTTCAAATTAGAAGTTTAGAGCATTGGAACTATCTTTTTGTCGGTTTTGGAAGCATCTGTCTGAGCATATTTACTGATGATGCCAACGAACGGCGACCTTGTCTATTTGGTATTTACTATATTATTTTGGTTGAGAGGGTGACGATTTTTTTTATTTTGTAAAAAGTTATGTTAAATCACTGTCAACGATGATAAATCGACGACGTCATTTGGGCAAAAAACTGAACCCATCGTTGGCACATAGGGTTCAGTGGTGGCGTTAGTTTGGGGACGGGAAGGAGGGTAGGGATTGGTTGGTGGGGTTGGGCCCAAATGGGTATTTTATGTGTGTATTTTATAATGGTGGGTCCCAAAAAATTGAAGGGAAGAAGTATTGTTGAAATGAGTATGGTGTTGTTTGATAGGAACAAAACGATTAAGTGCTGAATGATTTGATGGTCTGAATGATTAAGAGATTTTGTATAAAATTTGTTTTGAATGTGAGAAACTTTTTTATAAGAATTTTAACTGCTTAATGATCCAACATATGTTCTAAGGAAGAATGATTTAGCAGCTTTTTGCTGTCCCATTCAGCATATACTTCATTCAGAGGCGCTAAACAGACGTACTGAATGCTGAATAATTAAGCATTCAGCGCTGAATGGTTCCATTTAACTGCAAACAAACACAACCTATGTCAGTTTAATGTCGGTTGGAGGGTGAACTGACAATTTTATCACTGTTGGGAGTGGTCTTATAGATCCTTTAACGGCACCAAAGGTTATAAAAAAAATGGTAAAGGAGTGTACCATTGACACTGGCCACATATTGGGACCGGACACCCGACCCAGCAACATGTGCGTTCCCCGGTAAATCAGCTAACAATGATATCCACACCTCTGTTTGGGCTCGATATACGAGACCCAACATTTTCAGCACAGATGGGGACCCACGTTTCAACGGAGGCTGGTGGCCACAAGGGGGGTTTCACGGGGTTCGAACCCAGGACCTCCCACATAGGAGGCCCATGTAGGGGTGTTCACTATTCGGATATAACCGGATTGTCGAATTGGACATTTTGGATCGGACTATTTGGATTGGTTATTTGATTTTTTGGATCGGTTTGGACTTGAACCAAATTAATATTTTGGATTTCGGATTGGATTTGGTTTCTGTTGTGAAAACCGGATTGTCCAAAAAAATCGAATAGTAATATATAGTAAATTGATTTATATACTAACACTTGTTAGTTTCCATTATAAGCAGTTATGGTACACCTTTTCTTTACATTTCTTATAGTAAAATTATTTATATATAAACACTTGTTCCATTTTATATTGTTTCATATGGCGATATACCAATCTTTTTAAAGTTTTTGATAAATTTGATGTCAAGATTTTTGCATATATCATTATAAATGTCACAAACTATTAACTAGACTTGTTTTTACGCACAAAGTAGTTTATCATTTTGAAATTTTACATATCGAAGTTAGTATTATTTATTTTATATACTTTTGTAGTATTTTGAAAATTTTAAGGAAAAACTAAACGGATAAAACCAAACCAACCAAATTGTTATTTGGTTCGGATCGGTTTGGTTTTCGAATTAGTTTGGACGGTTCGGTTTGAACTTTTGGAAACCGGACTTTATTTGGTTTCATCTATTTGGTTCGGATAAAATTAAACCGTTCAAACGAACACCCCTAGGCCCAAGTCTTACCAACCGCACCCACCCTTGTGGTTGCACCAAAGGTTATACACTACACCATGTCTTGCTTTTAACATGCATATGTTAAACCAAGGATCTAAAAAGCGTAAGGATTTACGTGGCGGCACCTTCAAGCGTCAAACCATGACAAACCATAACGTTTTCCAAAGTGTGACTTAATACGACAAATTTTCCAACATCTGAATTTTAAATATCAAATTTTAGATATTCAGATATTTTTCAACTATGGGCCATCCCATCAGTAATTATAAAACGTGAGCCCAATTGTAAAATCATAGCCCATGGTCCAAAGGCTAGGGAATATACCAAAATCAATCCACTTGCAAAACCCTAGATCAAAAAGTTGCATCGCAGCAGCCAGCAGAAGCAGGTAATCTCTCCTTGTCGAAGAATCCGCACACAGAGGATTTGACGGAAAATGGTAAGTTATCCGATTTCAGATCACATTCTCCGGCGATCTAATTAATAAATTCCGATTAACTGACTATTGTTCGCGCAGACTTTCAAGCGAAGAAATGGCGGACGTAACAAGCACGGACGTGGTCACGTGAAGTTCGTTCGCTGCTCTAACTGTGGAAAATGCTGTCCTAAGGTAATTATCATCTTCTCGTAGCTTCAATTTGGTTATTCAATTGTGAAGGACGATTATTACTTGTTTTCAGATCTAAAATACTGTTTTTGATCTACAGGATTTTGATAACAATTTTTAGAAGTTTGTTAATTAATTACTGGCGGATTGCTTGATTTTCAAAGAGTGCTTTGTTTGATAGGTTATAGCCTGAATCAAGTAGTGTTTGTTTGGTAATTGAGAACTAGTTTTAGGCGGTGTTTTAGTAAGCTTAGAAACTTGTTCATAACTGAAGTTAATACTTTCTACTGAAAGCATTTGTCTGAATACGTTCTTTTGCATTAGTTCATGTAGTTGCACATATCTTAAAATTTGTATTACTTGGTTACATTTTTTCGCATTCAAACGTATTAACTAGTTATGAACATATTATAAAATCAAGTCAAATGTTAGTTTGTTAAGCAATACATCTCCCTTCACGAATACGGGTATTTTTTTTTCAGGATAAGGCTATTAAGAGATTTACTGTGAGGAATATAGTGGAACAGGCTGCTGTTCGTGATGTTCAAGAAGCTTGTGCTTTTGACCGTAAGTATTATGTTTGAATATTGATATACTATAATTTATCATAACTGGTGTAGATAGTAATAATAATTTAATTTGATTAAATTGTGTGTTTTTTTCAATTGTTTCAGAGTACACACTTCCCAAATTGTATTTGAAAATGCAATATTGTGTTTCATGTGCAATTCACTCTAAAGTTGTTAGGGTTCGTTCACGAATCGATAGGAGGAACCGTGAGCCACCAAAGCGTTTCAGTCGCCCAAGGGTATTTTATCTAATTTTCTTATTATTAATAAATAATAATACATCTTTTTACGTTATCATTGTTTTAATTACTGATTATTTATTTATTTATTTATTTAATTATGATTCAGGATGATGCTCCTAAACCAGGTCAAGCACCCCGTGCTGGTGGTGCAGCTGGTGGTCCTCCTCCTGTTCGTTCTTGAATTTTGAATTAGTAACTATCATGTTTTTAATTACTGTCAGAATTAAATGGGATTTTTTTTTAATCAGATTCTTGTTTAGTTTTATAACCAGAAATATGTTATCACAGTTTTTTGGTATTATTATGTTCTTTTTACTTGCTAGCTTTTAATTATGTGGCAACTATGTGGCAATTATGTGGCTTTAAGTCCGTATGAGTTACATAGCAGTTAGTATAATGTGACGGTAAGAAAGTATCTTTGTTTAGCAAAAGAGTTGATTATTTGTTTTTCTGTGGTAATTTTAAACTTCATTAACTTGACATTATTTTAATTGATTTTTGTAGGCTGGTAATGTATTGAGTTTGTTCATTTTAAGTGGTTATTGTTGTTATCTACTATAATATCTACTATATTATTAGGGGGTTAGTCTGGTGTGAGGACCAAACCGTAACTATAAAACTGAAATTGAAAATCATGAAATTACAAAATTGAAAATTAAATACAAAATTTATAATTGGTATTAGTTTGGTTTGGTTTTGGTTCGGTTTCTGGTTTGGGTTTTTTTAATCAAATGCTCACCTTATCCTAGGATCTGATAGGACTGAAATTGAAAATTATGAAATTACAAAACTAAAAATCATAGAAATTGAAAATTATGAGATTACAAAACTAAAAATCATAATCGGTGTTAGAATTTCTTTATTTATTATTTTCTGAAGGTCAAAAGAATTTAGTGTTTTGAACTTGATTAACTAAAATTTCTACCAACTAAAATTGTTAAAACATGACATACTGAATTTGCAAAAATAATTAATTTAGCATCCTTATTAATTGTGTTTTCTTAGATTGTTTAACTCACTTATAACTAACTTAAAAATATGTCTATCTAAATATATTGAAATTAGAAGCATAAGATAGTGATAATTCAAAACTAAATTAGTTAGTTAAGATTCTTAATTGACCATTTTTGCAAGTTTATAATATTATGTAAACGAAAGTAAAAGATAAGGTCAACCAATATACCAAATAGATTTGGCCTAAAAAGAACACTACAACAATATTTGTTACATAGATAAAAAAAGCCATGATCTGGCAATGGTAAAGTGTTCAACAGGCTAGGGCACAAACTACAAATCACGAAAACTTGTGATGAAAAAGAAGATACGGAATTGAAACGGAGACAAAAATTTAAGCTCAAGAACTCAAGTCTTCAACGTGGTAAAATGAAATTTTTGGGTGTTTTGTTACTCTTATTTTGTACGTCACATAAATAAAAAGGAGATCATGAAAAATGGAAATACTAAAGTGTCTGTGGTCTATCAGTATAATGTTTGCCTCACAACCTTTGAAATTAGGGGTTCAAGTTCCATTGTGTACATAGGTAGAAACTAGGTGTAAATTAATATTTGCGGTTAAAAAAGAAAAATGGAAAATGAATATAACAAATAACACATCAAGTTTCAACTACTACAGTCTGCAAGTCAAAGAGCTTTACTTGCTTTTTCGGCTTCACAATTATGCCATTCTTTATGCTACTTTATTAGTTTAAAAGCCTTTCCAATGGACTTACCAATGTTTAAACTTATATTTTATGATATCTCTATATCATAAAAATTGATTCTTTCATTACAACTTATATTTTACTATAATTATACAGTTTATCTTAAAACTACTACAATGTAGTGTGTAGATAAATTTTTGTAATTATATATATCACATTTCATTTCCAAATAGAAAACATTTTTAGAAAGTTTAAACGTTCTATTTTCTAAGATAATATATTAAAAATCCTCAAGACGAGACTAAAGTTATGTTCAAAAGCTAGCGAAAGCCCCTTATAATTTGACCATTATTGCAAAATTAACAAACAAAGTACAAAAAGTCTCAAATATCCAATACTTTAAGGACCACTTTTTTATACTTCCTCCGTATCAAAATAAGTGACACACTTTCTATTTTGGGGTGTATCAAAATAAGTGACACACTTTGAAAACTTTCCTTATTTGGTAAAAATAGTAGGACCCATACCCACTAACTATCCACTTTAATAAAGTGAAATTACATTTATACCCTTACTTTTACCTTTAAAACTCACTAATATCACTTTATTCAAGAAAAGTGTGACACATTCTCCACTAATTATGTACTTTAATATATTTTAACCTCTACTTTAATCTTTTACCTCAAAAAACATGTAAGCTAATTTGTGTCACTTATTTTGATACGGAGGAAGTAATTTACTCTTTCAAACTTAAATATTACCTTCGTATCAAAATAAGTGATACATTTGAGAAATTGTGATTTTTGAGGCAAAAGATTGGAAAGTGATTTAAAATAATATAAAATGGATAGTTAGTGGATAATGAGACCCACTTCTTTTGGATGTAGTGAAATTAATAATGTTTAAAAGTAAAAGTAAAGGTAAAAGAGTAATTTTACTTTATTAAAGTAAATAGTTAGTAGAGAATGAAACCCACTTTTTTGTCAAATAAAATAAGTTTTAAAAATATATCACTTATTTTGTTCCATATCTAAATAGAAAGTGTATCACTCATTTTGATACGGAGGTAGTATAATTAATACTGAAAACAACACATGCTTTTTGCTAATTGTTCCAAAATCATCCCCTCATTTCCATCGCGTCGCGTCTCGTACTTGCTTCAAAAATCGATACATTCATACAATACAGACAATAAATCCACCTATACATACACCATTCTGTATATCTATACACTCCCATGCCAGAGAAACCGACGAAGAAGAAATGATCCAGGGGGTAACCGTCTGAATTAGTCTCTACAGAACACACACAATTCTGCGTATGTTTTTTCTCCATACACCTTAGTTTTCCCCCAATTTTAGCTTCGGATTCTAGAATTTCTACAGTCATGTTTCCGATATCACTTTTCAAAAACCCTAGTTCGCGCAAATTTTGGGGAATTTGATTGATTAGTGTTTTCCAAGGGTTTTTGCGTTACTATAGATAGATATTCGATTAATCTGCATCTGTTTAAATTTTCACTGTTTAAATGGGCGATCTTGGTATGGATGAGGATCGCCCGTATTTACCGTCTTTTGCTGCACCATTGAATAACCCGGATCCGAATTCGATTCGGGTCGAGGCGTGGGTTTTAGCTGAAGACCCGACCCGGGAAGTGTTGAACTGCATACACCCGACGTTGGATTCTGAGGAGAAGAGGAAAGACGTGATCGAATTTGTGCAGAAGCTCATCAGATGCAATCTTCAATTAGAGGTTAATTTAATTTAATTACACCAAAATTTTATTTTATTTTATTGTTTTTGCTTTATTTTTGTATGTGTAAATCTCTCATACACTGAATTTTTTTTATTAATTTATGCAACTAAGCTTGCTTATTTATTGTATTTAGAAGGTGTTTGGATGTGCAATATTAAATGAAAAACTTTTGATCTGATGTTTGCTGGTGCACTGTGTTTTAGGTGTTCCCTTATGGTTCAGTACCACTCAAGACTTATCTTCCTGATGGAGACATTGATCTAACGGTCCTTAGTACTCCTAATTTGGATGAGATCTTACCTCGTGAAGTTCTTCGTGTTCTTCAGGAAGAAGAACAGAACGGAAACACTGAATTTGAAATAAAGGATACACAATTCATCGATGCTGAGGTTATCCCTGTGAAGAAAAAAAAACTGTTCTTTTTTAAAAATAAAATATTTTGTAAAAAACTGGAGCTTTATTTTAAATGAGATTTCGACCTGTTTTTATTTTTTTTAAATGGGCTAGTCGGACGGGTTAGGTAACGGGTCAAATATACAATTTTGTTGTTGAAACGGTTCGGGTTGACCCTGGGCACCTCTTGTCTAATTTAATTTCTTTTTTTAATTAAATAATCCTGTTTGACACGTTTAATTTACTTAGTTGACCCGTTATAAATTAAACAAATCTGAACCGACCCGTTCGTAAATCATAAGTAAATGGGTCGAAATTGCTACCACTAATTTTAAATGTTTTTTTTAACATAATATTTTTCAACATCCTCTAATTTTTTTGTTTTAGGTGAAGCTTGTGAAATGCCTTGTTCAAGATATTGTGATTGATATATCATTTAATCAGTTGGGTGGACTCTGTACACTCTGCTTTCTTGAACAGGTATAAATATTTTTGATTATTTTTAAAATAATTTAAATTTAAATTATTTTTTATTGGTACCTTTTATTTTGGACAGGTGGACCGCCTAGCTGGCAAAGACCATCTGTTCAAACGCAGCATTATTTTAATAAAAGCATGGTGTTACTATGAAAGCCGTATACTTGGTGCTCATCATGGATTAATATCTACTTATGCTTTGGAAACTTTAGTGTTGTACATTTTCCATGTTTTTTATGCTTCTTTAAATGGCCCCATTGAGGTGATAAATTTATAATATCATATGAATATAATATTATCTTTTTAATTAAATATGCATATATTGATTTATTTTACCCTTTTTTTAGGTTCTCTACAGATTTTTGGATTATTATGCAAAATTTGACTGGGAGAACTATTGTGTTAGTTTGGATGGTCCAGTTTGCAAATCTTCCTTGCCTAATTTAGCCGGTAAGTTGACAATTTCAACGGATTTATATTAATTTTTTTTTTTAATTTTAAAAAATATATTTGTATCTTGTGTTTCAGTGGAAAATGCAGATAATCAAGGAACCGATGTTTTACTTGGTGCTGAATTTAGGAAGAACTGTATGGACATGTTCATAGTGCCTTCTAAGGGAGCTGAGACTGACCCGCGGGCTTTTTTCCTGAAGAATCTCAATATAATTGACCCGTTGAAAGAAAACAACAATCTTGGAAGAAGTGTTAATAGAGGTAAACATTTTTCTTCCAAATATACCCTTTTGTCTTTTTGCCTAACGGGTCGATTGGACACTTGCAGGAAATTATTATCGAATACAGAGTGCATTTAGATATGGGGCCCGAAGGCTTGGTAAAATTCTACAACTGCCAAATAACAACAAAATTGGAGATGAAATCAAAATGTTCTTTAGAAACACCTTACAAAGGCATAGGCCCAAATACGGGCCCGATAACGCGTTAATTGCAGGTGTAAACGGGCTCCACACTTTATCAATTTCGTCTCGTAGTGGTTACGAGGATGATATATATTCAAGATTCTCAAATGGTGGTTTTGATGATTATGTCAACGATGAATCAATTAATCTGAGTTTGGAAAATGACCGTAATACCCCTCCATACAACAACTTTGTTGATGGAGATATGATTTGCGTGTGTATTGATAATAAGGAAAATCACGACATTTTATCAGAAAGTGAACTTTTGGACCCGTTTTCTGATCTAACGGGCGATTATGATGCTCATATAAGGAGTTTGTTATATGGTCAAGGGTGTCATGGTCATGCATTGTCTACAAATATGGTTCGGGCCAGCCTGAGCCCTAGCCCGCCTACTTCACCTTATGAAAATAGGAGCCCGTGGGACCCGGTGGCCCATTCATGGCCCAAAGTGAATACAAATGGTGTAATGATGGGCCCCACACACAACGGGCTTGTCAATGGTAACAAACGGGCTTCGGGTAATGTTGTGGGTCGCGGGACCGGGCCTTATATTCCTGTTATGGTATGTTTTTTACTCGTTTGCTTTTATATTTTATATTTATTTTTATTTTTATTTCTACACCACCCTATGGCATATGTGATGTCCTTTTTAACTAATCAAAATGGGTAATTTTTTTGGTATGTGTCAAAATATGTAATTTTTGGTATGCGTCAAAATGGGTAATTTTGTGGTACGGGTAAAAAAATGGTATTTTTGAGGTACGAGTAAAAAATTGATAATGTTGTGGTACGGGTCAAAATTTGGTAATTTTTAATATGGGTTAAAATTTGGTAATTTTGTGGTATGGGTAAAAAATTGGTAAATTTGTAGTATGGGCCAAAATTTGGTAATTTTTGTGGCATGGGTAAAAAGTTGGTAATTTTTTGTGGCATGGGTAAAAATTGGTAATTTTGTGGTATGGGTCAAAATTTGGTAATTTTGTGGTACGGGTCAAATTGGGGCCGGGTTTGGTTGACATGGAGAATGTTCTTTGTATACATAAATTTAATTTATATAAATAAATCATGTAAATTTAAAATAATGTGGGACCCACTATGGATTTTTTTTGTAGCCTGAAAGAAATTAAAATAATAATCTGTGAAATTAAAATGGTAATCCAAAAATTAAAATTAATCATGTGATTAACACACAGAGGTGCAATACATGCAAGGACAGAACGGGCCCCACACGGGGCAGAGGAAGGGTAGCCCGCATGCAACCACACTCTAACGGTCATCATCATAACCAACGGGCCCGTGGTCGTTCTGTTGAACCCAAATTGGTTATTGAAGCTAATAACCATTCAACCCAATTCCCACTTGAATGGTCTCCAAAAAAAGCCCAAGTCAATGCACGGTCAACTCAACCAAACCCTAGCGCGGTTAACTCAACCGGTAATGGAAATGGTAATGGTAATGTAACCAACCACACTCACAAGAACCCTAACCCGGTTAACTCAACCGTTAATGGTAATGGTAATGGTAATGTAACCAACCATACTCACAAGAACCCTAACCCGGTTAACTCAACCGTTAATGGTAATGGTTATGTACCCAACCTCACTCACAAGAATCCTAACCCGGTTAACTCAACCGTTAGTGGTAATGGTAATGTGAGCCAACCAAGGAAACTTGAATTTGGATCTTTTCGGTATATTACAGATGTAAATGGCAGAAAACAGGAGAGGTAATTTTAATCATTTTTTTATATATTTTTTGTCTTATATTTTCTCTTAGAGGTGGTAAAATGGGCTGGTTGGGTAACGGGTCAAAATGGGTATTTTTTGTATGGGCTGGGTTACCAAAATTCAAAAACACTTGTCCATATTTGTTTTTTTTTTTTTTTTTTTTGCATAAATAAGTAATCTGTTAAATAATATAATTATATAAGTTAGAACAAAATGATTTAGGAGGTTTTTTGCATTGTAGGTACACTATGAGACTTACTTTTGACCTGTCAAAGATAAAACATATGATTTCAAATACGGTTACAAAATCATATCATTTTAGCGATAAATACAATTTTTATGATTAAATTTATTATTTACCTATGAGAATGAGATGTTTTATATATAAAAAAATATACTCTGGGTGACTTTTAACTTGTAAATGTTATGATTTTACCTGTTTGACCCGTTAGAGATGGAATGTAGCATGAATCAGACCTATAAGTAAATGGGCCGAAATTAGTTTTTTTTATTTTTTTATTTTTTAATTTTTTTTGTGGGTTTACAGGAACGGAGAGAATTCATTCCACCTGAAGAATGAGGACGAATTTCCGCCTTTATCATCAGCTTGAGTTTTGTGATGAAAATGTATAAAAAAAAAGGATAAATCTTTAGATGGTAAAATATAATTCCAGTTGATATAACTCATATTAGGGGTGGAAGTCCAACCCTTTTTTTGCTAGTTTTACTTAAAATTTACCGTACGAATAGATTTTAGTTTGGGTTTTTGGTTTGTTGTGTCATAATGTAGAAAAAAGAGGTTAAAAAAAGGTTGTAGAAATTAAGAAAGAGGAAACCTTTTGTTCAGATTATGTTTTCTGTAGTTTGATATTTTCTGCTTTTTTATGTTTATTTTTATTTTTCTTTGAGTTTGTAAATATTAAGATACTTAATTCTTATATGTAATCGTTATTGGTATCTGCCTGTTGTTACTCTAGGTTATTTGCAAAGGGTAAAACCGTAAAAGGGCTGGTTCTTTTACAGTTGTGGATAATCACTTGTAATTAATGAACTAAAAAAGTTGTTTTAAACAAAAATGGATATAGGCATACAATGTTTACCTGCCAAAAAGAAAGATTTTTTGTACTTCTATATTTTTAAATAAAAAATAATAGGAAAATGCTAACCATTGCCCTTAGGGCAATGTTTAAGAAATTTTTATTGGCTTTAAATCATTGTACATTAACTAATAAAAAACCACCCCCATGCATTTTAATAACCACCTTTGATTAGTTATGCATCATTAATTGTACAAAAACCACTTTATCCATTCTTAACCATTGCCCTAAGGGCAATGGTTAGCAAATCCCAAAATAATATACTTACAGATTTATAACCGCTCAACTATGTTGAAATTCTGAAAATAAATCAAGTTATTATTATTTTCTTTAGTTATAAAGAGAAGGATTAATATATACTTCCTCCGTATCAAAATAAGTGACACACTTTCCATTTTGGGGTGTATCAAAATAAGTGAAACACTTTGAAAACTTTCCTTATTTGGTAAAAATAGTGGGACCCATACCCACTAACTATCCACTTTAATAAATTGAAATTACCCTTATACCCTTACTTTTACTTTTAAAACTCATTAATATCACTTTATTCAAGAAAAGTGGGACTCATTCTCCACTAACTATGTACTTTAATCTATTTTAACCTCTACTTTAATCTTTTTCCTGAAAAAATGTGTAAGCCAATTTGTGTCACTTATTTTGATACGGAGGAAGTATTACATCTTTTTATCATTCTCATTCATTATCCCTGACAAGACATCATAATTCATCTACCTAAGAAAATCTAATTAAAAATAAATTAATTGGAAAACATGTGTTTAATTTGAAAGGTTTTGTCATGCATAAAAAGCTTGTACATTGATTAAAAAAAATAATATTCCTAAAACTCAGGGGGATGTCTTTTGTTATTTTGTCTTTTTAATGACAGCCCTAAGGGTTATCATTATCATTTTTCCAAATTTTAAATAGATTAGGTTGATTAGTAGGCCACTATTACCAATACCCTGTAAAAAATAACCGAAACTAAAAACATGTAATCGATTTAGTTTTATAAATTCATCATTTTTAATTTCAGTTCTATTGATTTATGCGCGACATCACGACACTCACCCCTATAAATATGAAGTACTACAACCTCCCAACAGATTTGTTCAAAAAAAAAAAGTTTTTTTATTGATTAAAGATGAATAAAAAGAGGAATAAACAACAAGCACCAGTGGTCTATTGGTAGAATAGTACCCTGCCACGGTACAGACCCGGGTTCGATTCCCGGCTGGTGCATTTGCAATGACGATACTTGTGCTTAATGTGATGTTGGTTCATCACAATCATTGGATCCTTCGAAATTTAGCACTTCTGAGCATTAATTTTTTTTTTTTTCATTTTAATTTAGCACTTCTTTAGCGCTCATAATTTCTTTTTTAACAGCCAGTTAGTAAGTTAGTGGTTCGAGCCTAGATAGTGACATTCACAAGGGGCAGTATGCCTTCCCTCGAACCTTCCACCTATGGGGAATAAACCCCATGTCTACGACGAGACTTGAACCCATAACCTTGGCCATAAGCAACACCTTATATTTTTCACCAATACCACTAAGCAAGAAACCTTGAGTTCTTTTGCGCTCATGGTAGCAGACAAATTTGATTTAGTTTGCTAAAAGTTTATTATAAAATGTATTCAAGATGCATTGGAACTTATCAACAAGTATTATTTTATTCTACTTGTGCTAATCAACTTTTGTCACTACCACCCTTGTGCGCTAAATTTCACGCCAACTGGCCGGTGCCAAGTTACTTTTGTTTTTTGTGTGTGGTGTGAGCGATGATGTATTATTGTGTTTTAAAAAGTGTAAATACTTGAGTTATAAGTATTTTAGTTTTTTTTTTTTGAACACCAAAAACAAAGGTTAATCAAGAATGAGGTTCGGCATTGCCATCACCCATCCCGACCAACCCGATTATCATTAATATGGATCACCTGGTTACACCAAAACTAACTCGTCCACCTATTACATGTATGCTAAGAAAAAATAAAGAAAAGAGAAAAATACTACATGCACACCAAATCAATTCTCAACAATCAATACTCCTACTTTATATACAACTAGCAAATAGTTCCCCGCGCGATGCCGCGGGGATTTCATGCAACGCTCAAAAGATGGTTTACGTATGTTAATGTTTCAGTTGTTCAGCGTCTAGCTGTGTGTGGCATATGTTATTCTACTAAAGAGTAGTTAAAAACACCATTTCTAGTCATATAAGAATTTAGTAGTTATACAGGAACATAAACGGTTTGATCGTAAATTATTATTTTTAGAAAAATATAGCTATTAAAGATTATAGTTATAGGGAGTGTATGGTTATTTAAAAAGAAATTTCAAGATAGTAAAAATATAATAAGTATTTTAAAAAATTTAAAGTTCAGGAAGTAAAGTTGCCAAAAAAAGAAAAAGGGATTGAAAAAAAAGTGTTGGAGTAGGGACTCGAACACAGGTTGTGGGGAGAGAAAGTTAGAAAGGGTGGTCAAAGCCAAGCTGCAGGAATCACTTTGGTTTGTAAATTGCACGTGTAGTTTTAAATATTAAATGAAATGTTTCAGAAAAAAGAGTAACGTTTGAAAAATTTAGAAGAATTGCAAAAAAATATTATATGCGCTGCCGTCGGGACTCGAGCCCAGGTGGTGTGAAAGGGGATGTTAGAGCATCTCCAATGGTAGCTTTTTCAAAAGCTTATTACTATTTCAATAAGCTTTTGAAAGACTTTTTACCATTGGAATACATAGCTTTTTTGAAGACTTATTGCAATGACTTTTTTTCTACTAACCTTTTAATGAACTTATCATGTTTGTCTCTTTTAGTCCCTCTATATTTAATAACTTTTCATTTTAAGCCTTAGATATGGGTTATAGTATTAGACTTGTGTTTTTTTTTAATATTTGCAATGTAATGTTTTTATCTATTTAAATATTAATGTCAATTATTATAATACTTTTGTATGAAATATTTTTAAAAATATTAAGTTTTATAAGATGTCAAAAAAAATTGTCAATTTATATATAGGGGTATATATGAAACATTTAAGATAGATAAAGATGAATTAGAAATATTGTAAAAAAAGCTTTTGTAAAAGCTTAACCATTGGAGATGTTATTTAAGAACAACTTTTTGGTTAGTAGAGTGTTGATGTGGCAAAAGTAATAAGCTTTTGTAAGGTTAACCATTGGGGATGCTCTTAGAAAGGGGCGGTCAAACCAATGGGCAGTCTTCATTTCACGCTCTAAACTGCATTTAAAGTAATATATATTCAACGAAAATTTTCAGAAAATGACAAAATTCCACTGTTCACCGAATGACAAATGTTATATATACAATATGCGATTATGGTACCCAACCACCAGTTTATCCGATACACCTATTTAGATTGATGAAGGGTCTGTGCACCACATTCCCCAATTAAGTGAAGTCCACCTCACTTTCGTCCGATTTTTTAGCCAAAAAAATGCTTGAGCTTGTGAATGCATATTAATTAGTTGAAAAGCACCGTGGTTTTTGTTGAAAACTATTTCATTCCTTACTTTCCAAATTTGCCACAGCGTGGAGATGAATGTTGTAAGAAATCTTTGTGCCTTCTCCTTCACAAAGTTTGCCTTAATATGCCACTACATCAGTTGATCTATCCCACTTATATCCCCGATATTAATATTCCACCATTTGCAAAAATCCACCCAAATAGCTCTAGATTTATAACATCTCCAAAACAAGTGTTCTTCATCTTCAATCTCTCTTTCACAAAGAGGGCATACCGCTGATTCCAGAGTTATACCGTGTTTTAACAGATTGAAACACGTTGGGAGACGCTTATGCATAAATCTCCAAAAGATAATGTTAACACTAATCGGAACTGCTTTTACCCACGAGAAATTAAGTATCGGGCACAGGCCAACCATAGTATCTTCAAAAGCTTTCCTCGCTGATGCCACAGTGAACATACCATCGTTTTCGAAGACCCAATTTGTTGTTATCATTCCCGAAACCGGGTGTACCCTTTGTTGAAACCATGAATCAAGTGGGATGTTTATTTTATCAAGGTGCACACGGATTTTAACGATGTTATTCCACACACCCGGGTACTTACTACTCGGAATATATGGACTTGATATGTTATGTAATGCAACAATAACCCTTTTCCACAAAGAGTCATCCTCATGTTTTAACCTCCACCACCATTTTGCCAAAAGTGCGAGATTTTGGGCTTTAAGGCTCGGGATATTCAAACCCCCCGATTGTAATTTACCATGCATTTTTTTCCCATTTAAACCAATGGATTTTCCTTTCTCCATTTTTAGATCCCCAAAAGAATCTAGCCCGGATTGATTCTAACTTCTTAATAATACTTTCGGGGACTTTAAACATAGAAAAATAATAAATCCCAATGGCCCCTAGAACGGATTTAATTAGGGTTAACCTACCACCATAAGAGAGTGATGATGCTTTCCAAACCGAGAGCTTTTTTTGGAATTTGTTTACAAGTACATCCCAATGTGAAATTCTATGCATCGGTGCTCCAATGACTAGCCCGAGATATTTAAACGGGGTAGTCCCAATACCACAGTTCAATCTAGATGCAATACGGTTCACTTCATAATCTGATACACCTACACCGTGGATATTGCTCTTTGACATGTTAACTTTTAGACCCGAAGCTAGATGAAAACAGTTGAGAATGCGGTTGAGATTTCTTGCATTAATTTCAGACCACTCACCAATAAAATTGGTATCATCAGCATATTGCAAATGAGACAATGGGGAATCTACATTTGGTATTTTGATCCCATGAAAGATACCTTTTTCTTTCGCTTCGATCATAGCAATATGTAAACTTTCAACCGCAATAATAAATAAAAAAGGAGCCATCGGATCACCTTGCCTAAGACCCCTACAAATATCGAATTCATCAGTAGGAGATCCGTTTAGCAAGACCGAAGCCCTAGCGGTCGATAGACACATTTGAATCCATCCTCTCCATTTTTCACCAAAACCCATTTGTTTCAAGATTGAGTCAATGAAGCTCCAATTTAGTGTGTCATAGGCCTTTTCGAAATCCACCTTGAAGATTAGAGTCTGCTTTTTCATTTTTTTACACCATGACATGACTTCGCTTAATATTAGTGGACCGTCCAATATGTTCCTACCTTCAATAAATGCTGATTGTTCGGGACTGATTAGGTCACCGATAACGAGTTTAAGCCGATTGGCCAAAACTTTAGCAATAATCTTGTAGAAACTTCCAATTAGGCTAATAGGACGAAAATCTGATACCTCTAACGGAATTTCACATTTTGGTACAAGGGTGAAAAAAGATGCATTGCATCCGAACTTAAGGTCTCCCCCATTTTCGAAATGCGTTACGGCCCTCATAAGGTCCTCCTCAATGATACTCCAGTATTTTTTGTAAAATGCGAATGTAAAACCGTCAGGACCTGGTGCTTTTTCCATCCCACAATCCCACACTGCTTTCTTGACCTCTTTATGCGAGAAATTGGATTCGATTTCAATTTTCTGAATAGGCGTCAAGGTTTTGAATTTACTACTAATGAATTTTGGCCTTGAACGCCTTGATTCTGAGAAGATCATCGGAAAGTGTTCGGCTATACCTTCCTTCATTGCCTTAGGATCTTCAGTCCATACGTCGTTTATTGTTAGACCGTGAATGAAGTTCTTACGGTTGTTGTGTTTTACGGTACCATGAAAGAATTTTGAGTTTTCATCACCATCTACACACCATTTTACCCTAACTTTTTGCTTGATATCTCTGATTTTAATTGCTTCTTTTTCTCGAATTTGAATATCAATGCTCATTCTTTTCTGTTTTTCCGGATCGGAAAGGGCCACTGATTCTGCTTTAGCATCGATTTCGATTGCCTGTTTTTGTAATTCGATCATGGTATTGTCTGAAATTGTAGATCGCCACTTCTTTATTTCTATTTTAACCTGTTTAAGTTTTCTGCAAAACAACTGAATATGTGATGTGCAGCCGGGAATGGGCATTGCCCAGATCCGGCTAACAATCAGCTCCAAAGATGGGTCATCAGTCCATGAATTAAAAAATTTAAAATACGTAGGCCCAAAATCAATATTTAAAGAGTTAAGAAATAAAGGACAGTGATCACTATACCCTCTTGGCAAAATGTTTACGTTGGGATTTTGCCATTGTGAAAAAAAGTTGTCTGAAACTAGAATCCTGTCCAGCAGACTGAGTTTCCCACTATCTGGTGTACTCCTTGAATATCTTCTGCCTCCCATCTTAATCTCGTATAGACCGGCTTCACTTATGAAATTATTAAAAACCCGTGCCCCTCTCGGAGAGAACGTTGTACCTGCTCTTTCTGAACTTTTTCTCACCTCGTTGAAATCCCCGAACACCACCCAGACCCGGTTCGGATCTGCCCTAATAATCTGAGTCAGTGAGTTCCATAGGATTCTTTTTTTATTTAAATCTTGTGAGGCATATACGTTGACAAAACCGCATACTATATTAGACCCAATTATTACACCACGGATTATTAAGAATCCTTCTCCATTTAGTGAGTCTGTTTTTGCGAACCAGGATGGGTCCCAAATTGATAATAACCCACCCGATTTGCCAACTGGATTTAGATACTCAAAATCCATACCTGACCTTCCCCAAAATGATCTAACTAGATTTGAATCTATATTTCTTGCCATTGTTTCTTGCATTCCGACAAATTGTACTTTATTCGCCACTTTTATACCTTGTATCCACCTCTTTTTAAAGGTGCAGTTTACACCTCTTATATTGATTGAGATTAGCTTCATTGATAAACAGATTTTAAGCCTGCACCTTTAACTATATTCCTAACGTCCGATTCATACCCGTTCATCTCGAACCCAACTACCTCCCCAATCTCTATCGTGTTTTCAATTTCATCGGAGGTCTGAAACTGACTGGATGAGGCCTCAATATGAACAAAACTCTTTTTCTTTTTGTTTTTCCTTTTGCCTTTTTTCTTTTCGCTCATTAGATTCCTAGACATCTTGCCAAAGGTTAGAGGGCAAGATATTGTCTTCTCCGAAGAAGATATCGACGAACATGGTACATTAAGATCAATCACTATGAAAATATGAATGATGAGGTGATGATTAGGTGACTCTTTTACCTTAAACCATCATATTCCGTGCTCTAATTGACTTTATCATGAGAAATCTCAAATCTATAATTCACAAAATAAAGTGTTTTTTATGAAAAAATTATATTGTTTCATACTAAATCTTTTTACCTCGGCCTTGTATTTATAAAATGATTGATGTGTAAAAGTGTAAAACCTACTAATTCTTTTTTCTAGTTCCCTTATTTGATTTAAATAATTATATTGATCAAATATATAAAAGAATATAAATAGGACCATCTAATAAGAATCAATATATTTATTTTTAAGCATTTTATTTTATTTTGTTAATATAACATCATTGGAACAATAGTTAATCATGATTAGATATGAGTGGATATACGGAGCATTGAACTTTCCATGGATCACATGGCATGCTAATGTGTCATGATTAAAGAAAGGCAAAAATGCAACGTATTTTAGGTTATTGTAGTCTAAATGTTATTTTTTTTACGTACATTGTTAATATATTCGGATGTTACAAGTTTAAGACAATATTTTCTCAAAACACGTTAAAATAAAAACATTATATTTCATTACTTGTTTTTATTATACTAATTATTGTTTGCTTTGATAATATTTGTAGTAAGCACCGTATAATTACCCTTTTGATGTGTAATATTTATCTACTTAGTTTTATTTTAACAACTAGGTTAATCTCAATCATTGGATTGAATACAATTATAATTTCAACCATTAGATCTATATTATCTATTGATCAAATAGGGGGGGGGGGGTAATGTAACAACCTGAAATTTGTAATAAATAAATTTATAAAAAATATGATAAATAAGGATAAATCGTTTAAAGAACGTAGGAATTGGTTTCGTGTCATTTGGACACCGTATGAGAAGGTTATGGACGAAACCGGGTCGAGACAACAACCGAAAAATGCAGCCCTGCTGCATAGGGGAGTTCGCGACTACGGTTCCCGATCGGGAACCGTCTTCAGAGATTTTGGCCTTCGGGCGTGAAGTAGTTCACGACCAGTTAACGATCGCTAAGTATGCGTGTAGAGGAAGAGTTCGCGACGCGAACTTAGTTCGCGCCGTGAACTATGGTCGAGCGGCATTAAAATCGGGTTTTCAGCCATTTGTGCTATCTTCAAACCCTAGATACCTCTTTGGCGATTTTTGGAGCTCTAGTGCAGTTCTTGAGTGATTCCTTCACGAATCTTGATAGATTTCACTCCTAGTTGAAGATTAAAGGTATATCTTCACTCCTTGATCTTTGTAGCTTTAGATCCATGTATTTTGATGTATGGGTTTGAAACCCTAGCTCTTGGGGTTATGGGTTATGGTGATATAAGTGATGTATACACCTAATAGATGGTATATTATCAAAGGAAACAAGTGTATGATTATGATTTGTAAGAATCTTAAGGGTTGGTTAAACCTAGGGTTGGTAAATCACCATAATTGGGGGAAATGAGTTATTAAGTGTTATCTAGAGATAGATGGACACATTGGTAGTAGAATGTGATGTTGATAATCTTGTGATTATTGTATTAGGCATTTGGTGAGATCTTGGAAGGTTGACCGAATTGTGAAGCAAGGAAACTGACGTAAAGAATACGGTTGGAGCACTTATTTGCTAAGGTGAGTACACGAGACTTTTAAACTGGGTACATAGCAAATAGTTTTGAAAGTACATATGATATGGTATCAGTCTTTATTAACAAATATTTTGATAAAGATAGTAATTGAAAATTTATGAAAGTATGTAGAATGTGATACTAGAATGTGTCTAGTATGATTGATGAATTTGGAGTAAATTATGATAGATTCAAGTAATTATGGAATCTATGTTAATGAATAATAATAATGAAGTAATTGATTAAAAGAATGTATACGGAGCCTTTATTAATAATTATGTATTAGTAAAGCAATTGGGAATGATTTTATAGTAATGAGTACCTATTGGTAAGATATACTAATAAAAGTAAAGAACGAATATATATGAGAAAGAATATGATGTGACTAGTAATAATTGTCTATTATAGTCAAGGAAGAGATAAAAGTATTATGTTATCGATAAATAAGAAATGTATCTTATGTATGAAGTAAGTATGGACCTCATAGGGTTCATAGATGTAGAAGTAACTGTGGTCGCTTATGATCGGGTCCGTGGGACCATACAGGTACGTCCACACTGTGATGAACTAATTATATGTCGTTAGTATTAGATGACTAACTTGTTTGATGTTGGATGTGATAGCCGAAGGCTTTGACTGTCATAACTGTTAGGTTATGGTAAGAGATAGATGGTGGTGACGCGGGGGACCCCTGGTCACTGGACGGTGGTATATATGTTTATACACCGAGTGTATGTATGTTTATACACTAAGCACACGGGTGCTTCTAGTACGCATATGTTTGGTACTAGGTATGTTAGGTTCTAATACATATATGTTTATGTATTAGACATGTTGATGCTTCTACTACATATATGTTTATGTACTAGATATGATTGGGCTTCTGGTACCTATATGTTTAGGTACTAGATATGTTTGCTAGGAAAGCAAAGTAGCTAGAGTCACAAAAGGGTGACTAGACGGTATTTATGTAGTTTATATATATATGTTTATATATTTATGAAATGACTATTATTGGGGTCTAAAACCCATGTATTTCACGAGGCTATTTTGTCTCACGTACTACGTTTGTTTTGTGGCTATGTACTCAGGTACATGTTTGAAGTGATAGAAGGTTGCACTAGAAGTAGCCTAGAGATGTTTAGCTCGGGAGCTAATAGGTAGATCCCGTTGCCTATGGTTTTGATATACTCGGTGACACCGTATTTTTATAAACTCTGATATAAGTTTTAAAGTTTTTGTTAAACTGTATTTTAGACAATATGTCAGATATTGAGAAAATGTATTTTAAATGATTTAAATGATGTTTTAAAAATACGGATGTTACAGTTAACACTTGACACTTTCATAAAATATATTATTAATTATATGATTATCATATATTGTTAGTTTTCTGTAAAATAATAATAAAAAAATCATGTGAGTATTAAATGACAAACATATATCTCCGTGTATTTATCATGTGATTAACTTGACAATTCATTAAAATAGTAATCAATGACTGAGATTAGCTATTTAGACTTTTAATTAAAACGTGAATCATAATAAACCAATCACTATAACAAATTAACAATACTCAAAATATGTTAAATGTGATTAAAGTTTTAATTAGATTATATGCACCACATAACTCCAAATTATATTTGACTTGTCATTTTAGTTGCTCCAGTCTAAATTTTCATATTTTATTAATTTTATTTTGTAAAAAATTTAATTAAAATTTAATAATGATTATAATAATAGTGTCAAGTGTCAACGCATGTGCACTTTACTCGTTTAAAAGTTGCGTTACTAAAAAAATTATGGTTCACCCTGTCGTGCACATTACTAACGATGTGGGCTCATCCTTGTGTGCAAGTGGCGTACACCTATTCTCGTCTTTACAATGGTTTTTATTTATTTTCATTTTGTGATAACGTGTATGATTATTATTGGTGTAATAATTAGTTTAGTTTGTTTAAATATTTGATAAAATTAATATCTTATTCTAATTTTTTTTCATGTTTATAAGATTTGATAAATGTTTTAGATTGTGTTTTGGAGTAAATTATATGTTTAATACGTTTTGAAAATCCAAATAGTTTAAAATGAATGTATTGATAAAAAAAATTATGAAAAATCAGTTAACTGCTTTTAGAACATCCAAATGAAGCTATCAAAAATTAGTGAGGATATGCTTATTGCATTTTGAAAATTGATATCATTTAATTTAATAGTTAAACAAATAATCAGGTTTACCAAATACTAAAAAAATTGATAATATAAATGTTGCACTTTCATATATAATAATTAAATATGGACAATATTTTTCAGGATTAAGTTTTGTAACCGTTGATTATCTTAATATCTATTTTAGAAGACATAATATACTTTTAGTAAGCAATCTCAAACACCCTTTGAAAAGCCCAATGATTAGTTATGCTTAAGTGATATATTTATGTTATAATAAATGATTAGTTTTTTTATTTGTTAAGTGAAAGATTATAATAAATGTTAGATTAAATTGAACACTTAGTGGGGATAAGTCTCACACCCCTTAATAAAATAAGGTTATTGGTATATAAAAATGAAAGTAAGATTAAATAGATTATATTATTATATTGGAGCAGATAATATTTAGCAGTGACCCTTATTTTTTGCGACATTTCAATTCCAGTTGTACGGTAAATTTGGAACCCTCTCTCGATGATGTTGAAGGTCACTAACGATGGTGATAAATGTGGTGGAAATTTGGTGTTCAATCACGTGGGTGTTGAAACTGAAATGCTAAAATTCTTTTATTTTGTATTTCGATTTTTTTTAATATATGAATTAAATGCATATTTTGAATTGATAAAAATGTTTAATTTATCAACTTAAAAAGGAGGTGAGATGAAACACACTAACTTTCTTCTTACTCTTTTTTTAATTATCATTATAATAATTTAAGTAAAAATGGTAGGATCACACTGACTAACTTATATTAGTACGAAGGAAGTATAGATAATTGGTTTTGTTATGGCGATAGTGAGTGTGTGGCTGCCACTTTCTCATCATATTTTAACACTTATACAATAAAAAAAAGTATATACACACACATGAACATGCATTCAATATAAACACTATTTTCATAAAACATGTACCTTGAAACACCATTTTAACAAAAAACATAATTAAGATTCAAAATAAGTGATGAGTTTTAGATGTGATTTGATTCACTGGATACACTAGTAAGTTTATGTGTTGAGTTATAAATTTTTTTTTATCAAAACAACATAGTTTTATATGGTCTCACACCTAAACTTAGGTATGTACAACCACACATTCACTTTTTCGTTTTGTTATTTATCTAAATCTTAGCATCAAATTATTATTCTTAGGTTAATTAGTTCACTTAATCATTTCTATTTTGAAAATAAGATGATATATACAGATTAATGGTGTAGGTAGCACATGACCAACTTATGGTTTTTGTAAAAATGATTTGCAAATTTGGGTTTTATATGTGGCTAAAATGATACCATGAAACTTCCTATGAAGTAATATAAGACATAGTTCTTAGTCGGTGATAATATTTTCTTCATACTAATATAAACTTAAAGGACTATTTATATAAGACGATAGTTCTTAGTCGGTGATAATATTTTCTTCATACTAATATAAACTTAAAGGACTATTCATGTAACTTTTAAATATTAGCCAATTAATCCAAAAAGCTCCAATAAACCATAGCCACAAACCTCAAAGTTCAAAGATCCTTGTCATTGTTGTCTCTCATCTTCACCAAGAGTTCAATTCTCCTGGATTACCCACCAAACATTTTCCCCCAATATTCCATTGTCAAATCAAATCAAACCCTAGACCCACTCCAAAATTCCCCAATTTCCACAACTTAATCTCCGCAAAATCAAATGTATACCATTACTAATACTCAAATTAGTATTTTTAATATTCACGAACTGTCAACCATTGACTATAATCCTCAATTTTGGCTTATGGTCGCTGTCGTTTTATGCGAAAAAACATGACGGTAAAAACCCTTAATTCCATAAATAAATCTTTTATTTATAATTTTGGATAGGGGTGAGCATGGGGTTTTAAGAATTACAGCCCGTTCGGTTTTAGTTTTTTTCGGTTTCGGTTTTTCGGTTTTTTCGGTTCGGTTTCGGGGTTTTTTTCGGTTTTTTGTTTTCTTTTAAATTTACGAATTTGTTACCTTAAAAATTAATATTACGATTCAAACTCACAAACATTAACACATTTCGTTATAAATAAAAAACAACTAGTAAGTTTAATATAATGTAATGATAAATTCAACTAACATAACTTGAAACTTAGAAAATATATGAATAAATCACCTAGAAATTCAATCATATATTTTATTCAAAAGATAATTAAATGTCAATTTATTTATAAATATAAGAATATTTTTAAAATTTTGAAAGATATATAATGGCGGGGCGGGGTTTTTGGTCGGGTTTTTAATATCCCCGAAAACCGCCCCAAACATTCGGGTTTTCCAATAATCAAAACCGTTGACGTCGGTTTTTCAAACGGTTCGGTTTTTTCGGGGCGGTTTTTTCGGGTTTTTCGGTTTCGGTTCGGTTTTTCGGTTTTTATGCTCACCCCTAATTTTGGATTTTCGATATTAGATAGTGGAGGCTTATGTTACTTCTCTGTTCTCCCCTGTTTTTCATATTCTTAATTTTATACACGTATCTTCAGCTTCATTTTATTATTATATAGTTTTTGTAAGCAACTATTGGGGTGAAAAAAAAGGAGCAGCTATGGTTAACCCGAAATCAAGATCGGGTTATGGTGATGAAGATGATGGTAATCGGTACGTTGAAACCGACCCGACTGGGCGATACGGGCGGGTAAGATACTAAGATTAGTACTTTAATGGGTCATTGATATTTCATGCAATTGCTTGTTCTTAAATTGGGTTAAATTGAATATTGTTTCAAAAAGTTTGAATTTTTATTTCTTTTTTGTTCAAGTTTTGATCTTGAGGAACATCGCACATGCATACTTGCAGATCTTGTAGGTTTAATAGATGAATAATTTCGACCCTTTACTTTGAAATGGGTCGATTTGGGTTATGTTTATCTCTAACGGGTCAAACAAGTAAAATAAAAAAAATATAGTTAAAAAAGAAACGGGTCAAATTTGTTGAAATAATGTAATTCTTTAATCATACTTTACTTTTATGGCTTACAGAAAAAGGTTAAAGATTGCCCATTTTGGCTCATACTATGAATATAGTGGTCTACCCATTTCTTGCTTCAAGATGGTTCATTTTTTATTTTATATATTTTATTTATTTACAAATTTAACAAATAATTTATATTTTAGTTTAAGGAAGTGCTTGGAAGAGGATCTATGAAAACGGTTTACAAAGCAATTGATGAAGTAGTTGGTATGGAAGTTGCATGGGGTCAAGTCAAACTTCATGATTTACTTCGATCTCCAGAAGATTTGCAACGTCTTCACTCTGAAGTTCATCTTCTTGGAACCCTAAATCATGATTCAATCATCAAATTCTACACTTCATGGATCGATGTTGAAAAAAGAACATTTAATTTCATTACCGAATTGTTCACTTCCGGAACTCTCAAAGAGTAATCTTTTTTTTTTATTCCCACTAATTTTTTTTAGTAGATTATAGAAATTGTCCACGTGGTCTTTCAAATTCTACGAATTTGTCCCTAAACTATAGGATATGGAAAATGACTAAAATGCCCACGTGCTTGGCACGTGGGGTCACTTAACGACCCGATTTAGACGGAGTTGGACATAAGGACAATATTACGGGAAATTGAAGAGCATGAACAAGCAAAAAAATGAAACTAAAAGTATAGGGATAAAATCGTAGAATTTGGAAGACCACAACGACAATTTCTGTAATTTACTCTTTTTTTTTTAGTAAATTGCATATATTGTCTATGTGGTTTGTATGAAATTATGGATTTCGTCCCTCGACTTTCGAAACTTGTAACAATAATGTTGAATTTTTTAGGGACCGTTAGATGTTTCAAATTTTAAAATTAGGAAATGTTAAGTTACAAGTTTCAAAACTACAAAAAAAGGCCCAAGGACGAAATTTGTAATTTCATACAAACCACATGGACGATTTATGTATTTTTTAGTGTTCCATATAGTGCTAATTTGAAGAAGAATTATTTTATATATTTGTAGATATAGGAAGAAATATAATAAAGTTGATATTCGGGCTATAAAAATTTGGGCGCGTCAGATATTATCCGGGTTGATTTATCTTCATGGGCATGATCCTCCTGTGATTCATAGAGATCTGAAGTGTGATAACATATTTGTAAACGGGCATTTGGGCCAAGTGAAAATTGGTGATCTTGGGCTTGCAGCAATTCTTCGCGGGTCATGCAGAGCACATACCATCATCGGTACATCTCTTCTACACATTTTTTAGAATTGTAAAATGACAAGAATGCCCCTAATGTTTAAGTTTTTTTTTTTTTTTTTTCAGGTACACCTGAGTTCATGGCTCCAGAACTTTATGAAGAAAATTATAACGAATTGGTTGATGTTTATTCATTTGGCATGTGTGTATTAGAAATGCTTACTCATGAATATCCATACAGTGAATGTACAAATCCAGCACAAATTTACAAGAAAGTAACATCGGTATGCTCAGATTTTTTATAACTTCAAACGGGTCGGGTCGGGTCGTTAGGTTATGTAAAAAAAACAAAAAAAGTGAAATTTGAAAACCATAGGGACAAAAATCACGAAATTAAAAAGTACATGAAAAAACGAAATTAAAAGTATACCACATGGATAATTTCTTTAATATACTCAATTTTTAAATAAAATGTATTAATAGGTTTTATGCATTAAACATGCGGTTTTATATTACCAGTTTGACCTGCTAAATCTAAAACATAATCCGGAACCGACCCATTTATAAGTACATGGGCCAAAATTTGAATTTTACATTTACAACCTGTTTTCAGGGCAAACTTCCACGAGCATTCTACAAAGTCAAAGATGTTGAAGCTCAATGCTTCATTGGAAAATGTTTGGTCAATGCTTCAAATAGATTATCAGCTAAAGACCTAATGCTTGATCCATTTTTAGCAATTGATAGTGACGAATTTGCACCTGTATCGAAATACGTTCGTCAGAAACCGTTTATGAATGATGATATTGAAATTGAGAAACTGCAATTGGATGGTTATCCACCAAGGACAAATATGTCAATTGCAGGGAAATTGAATCCGGATGATGATACTATTATTCTTCGGGTCCAAATTGCTGATAGAGAAGGTAATTCTCAATATATTTTTAAAAAATATGAGTAAATTACAGAAATTGTTCCTGTGCTCTTCCAAATTCTACGTTTGTCCCTAGACTTTTTTTCGTGATTTTTGTCCCCATGATCTTCAAATTTCATTTTCCCTCCTTTTTGGCCTAAAATGACCAAAATACCATTATACATATTTTTTCTGAATTTTATAATTATTTTTAGAAACAAGAATTAAAAAATTCAGACAAAATAATTAAGAAGTTCAGAAAAAAAATGCATAAGGGTATTTTGGTCATTTTAGGTCAAAATGGATGAAAAAAATGAAATTCGAAGACCATAGGGACAAAAATAACGAAAAAAAGCTTAGGGACAAAATCATAGAATTTAGAAAATCACAGGGACAATTTCTGTAATTTACTCTAAAATATATTATACAAATTCACAGGTTTTTGAAAAATATCATTTTTGGTATACAGGTTCGGTTAGAAACGTGTACTTCTCGTTTGACATATTAAACGATACCCCCGATGAGGTGGCATTTGAGATGGTGAAAGAACTCGAGATCACAGATTGGGAACCGACTGATATTGCTGATATGATTGAAGGAGAAATTTATGCTCTTATTCCCACTTGGAATAATAATAATAATAATAAAATAAATCTCAATCATGATGAAGAAGATCACAACCGTTCATTTCACTCACTATCATCATCTTCATCATCTCACTTATCGTTTTTGGGTTCCCGGCACATAGATGGAATGGTGGTGGGCTGTGATTGGCTGCAAGGTACGCTTTAAAAGAGCTGGCAATTTCGACCCGTTCATTTAGCTGAAAAGGAAACGGGTCAAAATTCAGTCACCCAAAGTGTGTATGTAATGAATAATTAAGTCATAATTTATTTTAATCAAAAAGTTGGATTGTTATAATTAATGCAACTTTTGTGACAATTCATGTCAGGTTTTGGGTTGGCGGGTTGGTATCACTCACCCCGAACACGACCTGTTTAATTAATCGTGCAGAAAATATGACAGTAACCCGAACATGGCCCGCATAACCTGTTTATCTAAACGGTTGGCAGGTTTAACGGGCTGTAATCGGGTTGGTCATTTATACAAATTGGGTTGGTCATTTATACAAGTTGACAAGTGGACCCATTTATCAACAACCCAACCCGAACACTACCCATTTATTAAATTGGTTAGGCGGGTTGACCCGTTTAGGCACAACGTACCCTAACCTGTGTACATTCATGTCTTGTTTCGTGCTATGTCAAGAATAGCCACCCTTATAAATGGCATACTAAATGTTAATCGAATAAAATTTAGGACAAAAAAGTGTTTTGGGTCAACCCAGTCCAACCCGTTTCAACATGCTCCAAAGCAACCTGTTTTGACCCGATACCCGCCCTGCTCGCCTCACCCGTTTTCCCACCTTAATAAAAATCAAATCTTTACAAAATCTTGATCAGAACTGTCTTTATGGCCTATAAATACATTCTTGCAGATCACATTTTTGATGACACAAGTTCTCAAGGGACTGTACTTTCAGGAACATATTCAAATTTAAGTTACATTTCTGCTATAGACCATAACGAACACCCTTCTTTAAGCCCAAAAAACATAACCCACAACTGTACTAGGTTCGGTCATAACGAAAACCGGTCAAACATCACAGTTGACTTTCATGGTGCTTCAACATCTAAATCTAACATGGGGTGTGGACCTAAGCTAACAAGAAACCGTTCATTGGTTGACATGAGAAGTCAACTGCTTCATAGATCTTTGGTGGAAGAAGTGAGTAAACGGCGTTTATCGAAAACCGTTGGAACCGTTGAAGATGTTGGGTTCCAACCACCGGTTGATGGGTTGACCCGGTCAAGGCTCGGTCAACAGCTGAGGCATAAAGGAACACGGGTTTGACTCGAGATGAATAGTTATTATTAGTCTTTGAACAAATTTATACGTGTGTGAAATATGGAACTAAGTAGGTTTAAGTTTGTAAAAGATAGTCCGTTTAGGGCTTGATCAGTTGTGAGGATTGTAATGTATTTCCAAAGGGATGCCTTAGGATGAGATCATGTGTATAGAAACGAATAAATCGATAGTAATGTATAAGTTTTATTGCATAAAGTACAAGTGATTACAATTGTATTGTTTTGAAAATTGTGATTTTTCTTCAACCCCATATGAGAAATGACATAATGGAAAAGGGATTTTGAAATCTTGATGAAGAGTTAAAATAAAGATTATTTGAATTTTGGCTCCTTAACTATTTCTTGTGGTGACAAAGTTTTTGCTTTCAAATTCGAAGGATTTTATTTTTGGCTTTTTGGTTATATCCAATATTAAGATGACTACACATTGAGGTGGGCCTTTTAATGTCTAAAATGGTCAAATGTTTGACAATATACCATCTTTATTATGTAAAGTACAAGTCAAATATACTTTTCTTTTAAGAATAGGGACTTTTCAATAATGGTAGAGAAGCTTAATTTATCGATATAAAATCAATCTAATAAAGAACTTGAGATAAATGACAAAATTAAACATGAATACGTTCCTCAATTTAGTACCAAAAATGACAGAAGACAACATTTTGCATCATTTCTCATGTTTTCCCCCCTATGAGATCTAGTAAAGCTAGACGTTTTGTGATATATAAAGCAAATATTACATTTATTATATTATATTGTGATGTACAAATGAACTCCATAAAAAACTAGTGAAAAAAGTTAGCCAAAAAGTGTGCGCCCTAAAATATGTTGTCCATAGTCCAAAGAACTGTAGTGGTGTTTGGTAGCAGTCAGTTTCTCCAAGAACCACTACTATACATGTCTCTTTAAATGTCTTTATATCTCTTTCTAGAGAGAGAAACACATACAAAATCTAGAGAGAGAAATTAATAAAGAGTCGGTCAAATGTCAAACAAAGGGTCAAGTGTGTGAGTTGTGATCAGTAAAAAGAGAGGATTCATGTGTTTTAGTTTCTGAGATTGGGAATCCTTTAAAGACAGTGGCCATAATCTGCATACAGAATCTCACCTCCAAATATAGCAACACAAAGGATACTATACACCATCATCATCTGCTACCTTCTTAACATTCAAATTCCATCTTCTCTCTCTAAAACACACACACACACACTCTCTCTCTAGCTCTTTCTCTCTCTAATCATAAGTTTTTCTACAGATTTATCATATAAAGACTGAAATCAAAAGCAAAACACAAGTGGGTTTTGATCTTTAGTCCCAAAAGTGTTGCATGTGTCACTAAATCTCAGCTTTTAACCTCTAAAGATTCAATCTTTTTTGTGGGTTATGTGATATTCAAACTCATGTCTACTCTCACTAAAGCTTTATCAACACTACTCATGTGTTTGTTCTTGTTCTTCATATCCATTTGTATTCTCAAAAACCCTTCTTTAGGTATGTAATCTGAACTCGATTTAAGTGTTTTCTTGATTAATTTTCTCCATTTCTATAATTATTTTGATTGGTACTATGATTTATATAACTCATGTTTTGTTTTGCAGTTTACATGTCTGGATTGGCTTCCAAACACCAAGATTCTCATCTTAACTTTAAGGTTGGATTTTATGTAATTATGTTCATTAATTATTTTCTTCTTGTAATAAGATTTTATTTTTTAAATCTTGAATATATATTTTTTTCATGAAACGTACACCACAACAGTTTATCATGTAGCTATCAAATTATTTTTTGAATAATTTCAACGTCCTCCTCTAACATAAAGATGACAATTTAAAAATCGAGGATTTTGGAAAATTAAAGTTATATAGAAAAACACTATAATTTCAATTTTATTTTTTTTTTAATTTCAAAATACTCTAGTAATATGTGTGAAGATATATATTGCAACAGACTATTTTTTCCTAAGAAACATTGATGTGCTTTAGTTATTAAACAATGTATGTAAAGTTCATAAAATTCATTTTTAGTGTCTTGACAATTATAATTAACTTGTATTTAGATATATTTTTATTAACTATGTAAAAATCTTTTGATATGTACAAAACAAATATAATGTACTATAACTAATTAAACATACTAAATCTTAAAATTAATAGACAAAATATGTAATTGTCTTAAATCTAGTAATGATTATTATAACTAAACGTACGTACTTATCAATATGTTATATTGATAAAAACTTAGTTAAAAAGGGGGGAAATATATAAAAAGGGGGAAGGAGTGGGTCGGGTGTTGGAGTACGATAATCTGTGCCACTGTCAAAACTAGGGTAAGACCAGGTAGGGTTTCAATTATATAGTCTAATAATATAAGTACACACATAAAAGTTAACACCTTCGGAAACAATTACTACTCCCTCCGTCCCTAAATAAAGTTCTCATTTCCCCTTCAAGTTTATCCCTAAATAAAGTTCCCATTTCTCAAACATAAGGGGTCCACTTAATATAATAATATTATTACAAATACTTTCACCACTAACTATCTCTTAAAACACTTTCTCTCTCCAATCAAACCTTATATTTTAATCAAAAGTAATACCAAATACCCCACCATTAATTATCTCCTAAAATGTTGTGTCCAACACAAATGGGAACTTTATTTAGGGACGGAGGGAGTATTTTTTTCTGTAAAAAATTATTGTTTATTCCGAACTATTTTTGAAGGTTTAATCTTCTTTTAGGAATACTTTAATAGACAATATAATCACAACTATTAAAAATTTCAATTGGAGAATAATTAGAATTATTAAATTATTAATTCTTAGTATTGTTAAAATTTCAATTATTAGAAATATTTAAAATTCAATAGTCTTTATTCATAAACATCATTAGAAAATACTAACCAAATTATTCAAAATCTATACTGTTAAGGGAGTATTTTTGGTATGTATTAGTAGTACTTCTACAGTTCTACATCTTCTAAAAAATTTCATAATCTCTATTAGATAAAACGTAGTAAGAATACACTATTAGTTAATTAAGTATTCATCAATAAAAATAAGTTAGATAAACTATTTTCATTTGTAGACTAATAAAGTGTAAATTTACATCACATCGATCGTATCTACTTTCAAGAGCTTTATTCCATGCCAAGCCTACTGAAGGAGACAACGTCATTGACTACTTTTGATACTTAGAAAATTGGTACATGTATATGATTTAAATTATATATAATATAACTAAATCTGCTTTAAAAGATTATAAAAATATACACCATAAACATGTATATGTAGGGTGTTTTAAAATCTAATGTATACACAATATTAAATAGTTTTATATAACATATTATATTATATACGTAATCTTTTGTAGTATACTAATTACCTACCTTTAAAAAAAAGTAGGAAAATTACTTGTGCTTTTAATTGCCGCACATTTGACTACAACAAGATATAATTGACAGATAAAAGCAAAGTTTTAATAAGCTTGTGTTGATTTCTGTCATGGTTCTATACTTAAGACTCTATCAATGCAGTCATGCTATGGTCTAAAAATTAAGCGTAAGACTTGATGTATACTAAGGTTTAACTGGACTTGCAATTACTCATCATAAGCCGTAGTTTTTTTAGGCGTATTAATTAATAAATGTATAAAGTCATGTAGGCCAAATACATGCATATAGTTATGTAATAATAAAAATGATTGAATATGCTAAAGATGAAGAAAAAGATTGATTAATTATGTTATAAATTTATAATTATGTGTTTTTCTATCTTTATTTGTATAATTGTATATATACATATATTATTATTATTATTATAATTTATATACAAAAATGTCGTTTTAAATCATGTATTAAAAAACGTTATGGTACAGGTATACCATACCTTCTAAAATTTGATACTTGTCCCCACGCATACATCACGTTGTTTATAACTTTAGGTATAATTGTTACTTGTAACTCTATGTGATTTGTTGTGTCCATTAAAAAGTGTATTTGAGCGAGATTTTTGTAGTAGCAATTAAAAATGGCGCATGTTAGTCTTGGAAAGCGCACATTAGCCGCTTACCTTATGACCCCAATAATCAGTCTCCAAAGGGACTCATGTGCCTTTTTCTGTGATGTACGTTATAAAATCCAGGATATTGCCAGTAGTGAAAAAGACACTATTATGTGGCCTTGGACCACCACCACTTCAAGGAGGAGATTAAGCGGGCCGGGATCATCACCGCCACGTTGTGCTTGGAAATGCGGGCGGTGCACACCGTGTAAGCCCGTTCATGTGGCGGTGCCACCTGGGACACCGGTGACCGCCGAGTACTACCCGGAAGCATGGAGGTGCAAATGTGGAAACAGATTATATATGCCATGATGCATTTTGGAATTATTACTAGTTAGTTCTTTGTTTTATTACTTATGAGGGGTGTTATGTCATTAATCATTTTAGTAGGACTTATATGATCAGAAAAGTTGGAAAATATTTAGAAGCTTAACTAATATATTGTACATTTTCATATTTTATCATCTCTTCCACCAGATCATTTTGGCTAGTGGGCAACACAAATACAATGAATTGCAATGAAAATTATATTTTTAACCGTTAAATTTATATTAATAACATTTTTGTCCCATAATATCACGGTGCAACATGTAAGCGCGCAATAGAAAAACTTGTTAGACATCATTTTGTAGCGTTTTCTTCTTAAATTATTGAGTTCAACCTCGTTTTGTAGCCTTGATAACTTATGACTCTAATGTCATTTTCTTGAAATCTATGTTTTCTTGAACCTTATTTTTAAAGTTGTTTGATTTATTAAAAATATTTGCTTGAAATCTATATTTGTTATTATGTTTGAAGCATTCTAATTAAGCGACGGAATAACAACGAATTATGACACATTATTATATGCGATCAAACTTTACTTGTGATGTAAGTGACTTAACGATTGTCATGATTATTTCTGAATTTTCCTCTAAGTATCTAATATACATATATAGAAGCTAGGAAGTTATACATTGAATTTATTATAGTTACTTTTTTCTTATTATTTTAAACATGAGTATCGTTACTCGTTTGTAAAGTAGTTGACGTAAGGGAATCCGGAGCATAGGAGGAATATTGTCCCTTTGCCGTACCTAAGTTATTATATGGTGGTTTTTGGTGACAAGTAAACATCCAAAGTCCTGTTTTCATCAAAACACACACGTGGGCTCATCGTCTTCACCTACCCGTTTTCAAACCGGGTCCCCCATGCATGCTCCATTATTCAACTATACGTCGCCATCGCCAAATAGCACCATTCTTGTCACTTCTGTATTTGGAAACGGATACGGGTCGGGTTGATACACCTACACGTATATCAACAAGTACTATGTCTCAATCAAAAGGTAATACGTGTTAGAATTATAGAAAAATATATAATTGGGTTGTTGAAATTTGCAAGAGTTTCAAATGGGTTAGAAAGATAGCAAAAACGTTAAAAAAAACTACCAAATATGAAGGGCCGCAAAAAGAAACTAATTATAAATTTGAGAGACCAAGAGTGTAATTAAAAAAATATATAAATTGTTATTTTCTAAAATTTAACTAACAAGGAGTTTTTACCCACGCTTGACAGCGGGTATACGCTATGAACAATTTTTATTACCTATAGAAATTCAATTTTAATTTGACAATAATTTGAGACAAACTAAAAAGAAAATGTGGACAATAAAATTGAGAATAAGGGAGTATAATTACTTTCTATTAAATTTTGACTTCATATTCCTAACACAAAATGATAGATGTATGAAATTTATATATTTTTTAATCTATCATTTGATTTGGACAAATATAATAATCAAATGAGTACAGAAATACATAAAAATATTTAATAAAAAGCAATACAATGTCTCATAAAAGTAAACCATGAAATTAGATTACAATTCCATAAATAACTTCAACGATAGATCATTTGTATAAATTTTACCAAACTAGAAGGACGATTAATGTAATTTACTTCACCTTATATTTCATGATTTCAAAACTCAAAAGGCAAACAAGGTTAATTAAAGTGGACCGAGAACTAAAGAAAATTTGCTAAAAATGGTAATGTATGATAAGCAAATGTCAACTTTGAGGTATGTATTTCATTTTTTCCCAATAAATATAGTTAAGCTTTAATAATGTTAAATCAGAGTCATATTCATTAGTGGACATATTTGTATAATTAGTAGTAGTATTATTTACTTCATTATATACTCTATTTATATATGTTTAAGCCCATATAATGGCTTGTGACAAAGAAGAATCCTTCAACTCCTCCTCTGATAAGATCTTCAGTATTGTGAACATCAAGGCCGATGCATGGCGTGAACTCTTCATAGCCCCGTGTTTGAATTTCGATGTTCTTAGTCACCTCAACGGTAAAACCATTGTTGTAACTTATTGTGCTTTATTTATTTACGTCTGATAAGAATATCTAAATTAATGAGAAATATATCATTGTACAATTTTACATAAGTATGTCATCATTTTATAAAAAAATCATGTAAATTTTAGCCCTCCTTTTAGGTAAAAAGAAACCTTTTTAAAAATTTATGAACTAAGTAACCTTAACTGGTTGTGTGAAGTAACCCCCCACCCCACCCAATGAGATCAGCTATTATTAAAATTTAATAATACTTCTATTTAACTAAATTATAAAATATTATTTCACTATAACATGTTTCATCAAAATGACTGGAGTGTTGGAACATGGGCAATCATAGTCTAGTTTATGTTCGGGCTTTTAACGATTAGTCCCCTACTGAGCCCGATAGCCCAATAACACGAATAGAATAAGGCAATGAAGGCCATCCACTGCCATATACTTACTACTTTTTTTTTACTGCTATATTTTTAATTTAATCACCATAATTATTGTTTGTTTAATATAATTGTAATATGAAATTGTAACACATAAATCCATCTACTTATGAGTGAGTTAATTTTGCTCAAATTGTACTTTATTTGTTTTCTTTTTTATCAAAAATAAAAGTATAGATTTTTTTGGAGTTTATCAATTAATATGCCAAAATACATAATTGGGCTAATATTACATGCTCAAAATAACCACTTATAATTTTAGAGTAGTTAGGAGACAAATGTTCAAGGTAGTCCAAGAATTTTACCTAGTCACAAGGGACAATTAATAGCCATTGGATCAAGAAAAAGTCAAAGGTCAAGATCAAGATTCAAACCACACAAGCACATGTGCTTCAATACATCAATCCCCCACCTACCTCCGGCGGCCGGCGGCGGTCGGCGGCGGTCGGCGGCGATGGGCGGCGACCGGCGGACGGCAGACGGAGGTGGCCGCCGGCGGTGGTGAACGGTGGTGGTGGCCGTGACTGGAAGCACATGTGTTTGAAACACATGTGTTTTGAAATAAAGGAGTGTATACATAAAGCCAAACACATGTGTTTCAAGTAATGAAGCACATGTGCTTCATAACGTTAAGCACATGTGCTTCTTGATTTAAAGACAAATGAATTGCTTGTGAGTTACATGTGTTCAGGAACAAAAACACATGTGCTTGGCTTTATGAAGCATATGTGCTTCATAATGATATGTTCGTCACTTGTTCTGATTTTTTCTTCTTGTGTACTGAAGCACATGTGTTTCATAACGTCAAGCACATGTGCTTCGTGATTCAAACACAAATGACTTGCTTGTAAGTTACATGTGTTCAGGAACAAAAGCACATGTGCTTGGCTTTATGAAGCACATGTGCTTCATAATGATATGTTCGTCACTTGTTTTGATTTTTTTTGTGTGTAGTGAAGCACATGTGTTTCATAACGTCAAGCACACGTGATTCGTGATTCTAACACAAATGACTTGCTTGTAAGTTACATGTGTTCAGGAACAAAAACACACGTGTTTGGCTTTACGAAGCACATGTGCTTCATAATGATATGTTCGTCACTTATTTTGATTTTTTTTCTGTGTAGTGAAGCACATGTGTTTCATAACGTCAAGCACATGTGCTTCGTATGCTCCCTTGTGTGTTTGGAAACTCATGTTTTTAGTGACTTGAAACACATGTGTTTCGTGACCTGAAGCACATGTGCTTCGAAGTAATATGCTGTGTTTTAGTGAAGCACGTGTGTTTCAATACATCAATACCACCACCACCCCCATTACCACCAGCACCTTCACTGTCAGCCACCACCCCCATGAACTCGGCGGTGGCCGGCGGCGGCCGACGGCGGTGGCTGTAGGTGGCTGTAGGTGGGGGATTTAATTTTGACCATGTTGATCCAATGGTTAGGATTTGTCCCTTGAAACTAGACAAATCCATTGGACTTTATAGAATACAACTCGTAGTTAGGATAATAAACTTATAATGCTAAAAGTCCATGGTTGGTTAATAAAATTTTTGGAACATATAAATTTCATTCGATAGATGCCCATAAGTCCATAACTTCCACCAAATCCGGATAAATCACAAGTTAGCAAGCAAATTTTTTTTTTTTTCAAAATAACAAGGGAGGTGATTTATATACCATATAAATTACTTTCTCCATCATAACTTATGCTTTGATATGTTTGTATAATCTGTTTTAATTTTTATACATTATGATAAGTAAAGTAACTTATGTGATATATAAATCATCTTCAAAATAACAACTTGAAATAAAACAAATTTAACTACTTTCAAATATCATTGGGTCTAGAATGACATATTTTTTATTATGAAAACGGCATCCATAATTTCTCAAAAATAAATCTAAGAAACATAAAACGTCACAATTCCAACTAACATCACCGTCCTGATCGAACCCCACATAGCCAGACTATTACCATCCCCGAAGTACATGAGAAATTGGTCTTTATGCATTTTTGCAGAATCACCTAATGTTCTTACAGTTTTATATTTTCTTTTCATACTGAATCATTATTAAAATATATTCTTCTTAGCATTTCTAGCTGTCATATTACGAGTTGTCTTCCTGGAGTTTTCTTTCTTTCATTTCTTAATTTATAGAATTATTTATAGTTAGTAATTCTATCATCTTTAACACCTTATAAAGCATTTGATATAAAAAAAACTTAATTTTATAATAAACTGATTATTTTTATGCCTATTCATCCTGTTTTATTTTCCTTAAAAATTGTGATTAATTTGTTAAATGTAATTATTATTTCATCTAATGCAATGTAAAATTAATTAATATTTATACCCTTACTATTATTTACCCTTCTTTTAATAATTAGTACCTTGTAAGGATATAAATATCAAAAAAATTTAATTTGACTTTGATGAAATAATAGTTGATTTGAACAAATCAATTTCTTTCAAAAATAGTCAATTTCACCCTCCAATCCTCCCTATATAAAACATGTGATTAATCTTGACCATTAGTTATTATTAATCAATGATTAAGATTTGTCATTTGAAACTATAAACAAATTAAAGACTAATTTGAACACATCTTTATAGAGATAAAACAAAACAAAAATTATAATTAAAGAGAAAATACCATATTCATTTTAGGAAGAACAGAAAATTTCTAAATTTACTTTCAGACGCAATTAACACATATTCAGAACCTTGTAAAATCCGTTCAAAAGAAAAAATCCTTGTAGAATATCCTATGCCATTTGTGAGGTCAGAGGTGTCCTGAAAACTATTAATTTTAATTTTAATAATAGATAAACTAAAATAACTTATAATTGTCTTTTTATTTTTCTAATTTCGTGGTTCAACTCAAATTTGTTAACCATAGCTCTGTATTTGTAAAGTTAAATAATTAAAAAACTTTTACTCCCTCCGTCCCTAAATAAAGTTCTCATTTGTATTAGGCACAATATTTTAGAAGATAGTTAATGGTGGGGTATTTGGTATTACTTTTGATTAAAATATAATGTTTGATTGGAAAGATAAAGTATTTTAAGAGATAGTTAGTGGTGAAAGTATTGGTAATAATATTATTATATTAAGTGGGTCCCTTAAGTTTGAGAAATGAGAACTTTATTTAGGGACAAAACTTGAAGGAGAAATGAGAACTTTATTTAGGGACGGAGGGAGTATTTATCAAATAAGGTAACATATTATGTAAAGAATGCTATTTTTATAGCAAGAGAATTAATATGGCAATAGCATATGACCGCCAATGATGGCCAGCCTAGCTGGTCTGAGGCACTGGGTTTATACCTATGTGGGCTGCACGTCGTGAGTTCGAATCCCTTTAGGAGCGTTGCATTAGCGTAATTTAACTCATACCTCACACGGGCACATATGAGGAATTTTCCTTGGAAATCCCTTTGGGGGCTGGGTTTGCCCGCTTATGCGGAGCTCGAACTCGGGGTGCTCGCTGAAAATTTACGAGTAGGCTTCCGTTAATTTATTTGCCGTTTCAAAAAAAATAGCATATGACCAACCACCGACTTTAAAATCGTTCACGACCTTGAGCCGTCCCTCATACTTTGGAAATTATTTGACTTCTAAAAGTCAAAGTAAAACCTCACTATTATTTCTTTTTCTTTTTTTTTGAACGCCAAGTACTATTATTTCATTTCTAATCTTCTAGATTCGTAGGATGATTTTTACAGCTTAAAATTCGAATATTTTTTCTTAAAAGCCTAAAAATAGGAAAAGCCAACATTTCAAATTAATTGAAAATTAAGAGTTCTGGTTGATTAATTTGGTGTACCTTCGAGCTACCTTCTTCTGTAATTGTTTATTTATTTAATTTAATAGTCGATTAGTGATGAATTGATGTACACCCGCGTCTTATATTCGAAAATTTTCACATTTAAAATATATTAAAAATGTTGAAAAATAAAATGCAATGAAACAGCGAATTATATTGCAGCTGCAACCGTTAAACAAAAGAGCAAAGTAAACAAACATTCTAATTGGAAAACCCCCAAAAATCTGCTCCGATCTTCTTCAATCTCGATCTTCCCGTACTTCTATCGAACGCCACCAATTCCAATTCGATCTCTGGTGTCGTTCTGTCGACGCCGGAGCTCTTCAATTTTGTGTCCAGCATGGCCATATCGCCGGCAAATTCATTATTCGGTAAGTATGAGGTCGGAAGACTCCTCGGTTGTGGAGCTTTCGCTAAGGTGTACCATGCCAGAGACATCAACAACAGCATGAGCGTCGCCATTAAAGTTATTAACAAGCAGAAGATCTCTCATAACGCTCATCTCATATCGAACGTGAAACGCGAGATCGATATTATGCGCCGGTTACACCATCCGTACATCGTAAAATTGTACGAAGTTTTGGCGACGAAGACGAAGATCTATTTCGTGATGGAGTTTGTGAAAGGCGGAGAGTTGTTTGCGAAAGTTGCGAAAGGTCGTTTATCTGAATCGCATAGCCGGAAGTATTTTCATCAATTGATTTCTGCAATCGGATATTGTCATTCGCGTGGTGTTTATCACCGAGATCTGAAACCTGAGAATCTGTTGATTGATGAAAATGGAGATCTGAAGATTTCCGATTTCGGTTTGAGTGCTGTTACAGGTCAGATCCGAGCCGATGGAATGTTACACACGCTATGCGGTACGCCGTCGTATGTCGCGCCGGAGATTCTCACGAAGAGAGGATACGATGGAGCAAAGGCGGATATCTGGTCATGTGGAATCATCCTATTTGTGATGAATGCTGCTTTCCTTCCGTTTAACGATTCGAATCTCATGATGATGTATAAGAAAATCTACAAAGGAGAATATCAGTGCCCTAAGTGGATGTCGCAGGATCTCCGGCAGTTATTATCTCGTCTTCTGGACACAAAGCCAGAGACCAGAATCACCGTCGGTGAAATAAAAAGCGATCGGTGGTTCAGAAAAGGATATAAAGAATTGAAGCTAAACGACGACGTAGAAACCGTCGTGAAGCCTGAACACGACCGTAAATCAACGGCCTTAAACGCATTCGATATAATCTCGTTTTCCTCCGGTTTAAACCTCTCGCCGTTATTTGACGGTGCAAGTAGCTCGTCAGAACAACATGAAAGGCTGGTAGTGGCTGAGTCGCCGGAGAATATCATCGAGAAAGTGGATAAAATCGTGAAGGAGGCAGACGCTAGGATCAAAAAACGGAAGGAATTTGGTGTGGATTTAGTTTGCCGGAATGGTATGCATGTAATCGGATTAGAGGTTTTCCGGTTGACGGAAAGCTTAGTGGTGGTGGAAGTTCAAAGTAGCGGCGGAGGTACGGATTTCTACAATGAGTTGTGGAATAATAAAATTAGGTCGGAGTTGCTTGACCGACGGAATGTACAGGTCGCCGGCGAGGGGCAGGTGTCGGATGTATGTGCTTGATCATTTTATTTGTCGACATGTTTGTTTTTTGTAAGAAAAATTATTTGCGAGTTAAAAAAGGGTAGGAAATATAAACATATCGGGCAAAATAGTAGTTTATGATTTTGTACATAACATGTAATATGCCCTATAAATTATTTGACTATTTAAACACCCTTTTTTTACTATTTATACACCCCAAAATTGCTAATAATTCTTACACAATCTCCACCATACTGGGCCGCTAGCCACCACCTCTACCAACTCACTCGTATCAGAATCCGCCGGCCACCGTCGCCGCTTAGTCTGCCATTCACTCCGACATCCAACTTACTCCGTCACTCATTACGCCTCCACCAATTAACTCATCCGCTAACTCCGCCACCATCATCCAATCTTCCGCTCACCACCACTGTCGACCACCGATTTTAAGTTAAAAAACGTGAATAATCATGTTAATTAATTATTTGTGATCATAGTTTTCAAGTTTTAAGTTTGGTTGGGGTGTTTATTTGGTATAGAGTGATGTTCAAATAGTAGGTCCTTTATAAGTTTTGGTTTTGTGTTGTGAAATAAAAACAGGTTCGGTTTATATTGTTCAAACGATATAAGTATTATACAGTAATTAAAATCATGATAATTGCGCAAAACAAAGGGTATTTATTATTCATATTTCCATTATATTTAGACGATATAAATTACATTAGTAGACAATGATGATATTGGTGGGTAGTGGTTGTAATTTGTAAAGATACTAATAAAATTGTGCCTGTGAACAGAAAAAGTGATTGTATGAACTAAACCAAATTTTGATATGTTAGAAAGAAGTGATATTTATATCACAAAATTATTTTCCTTATTTTATTATTTAAGTTTTAAAATAGATATATAAAAGTTTATCAAAATATAAATTATGATGTGAACAAATTTTTGTTTGTTATAGAAAATTGTTTTGCATCTAATTAATAAAATTTTCTTACTTTTTCTTGAACGACATCTAATCTAGTTTAATCTGTTTATGACGAGATTTGAAATGTTTTGTGCAACATCTAACACCAATATTACAATAAATTAGATCAGTCTGTTATATGTGTCACGTAATCATCAGTAGATTGCAGTTATTTGTAATCTTTGACTTGGTATCAATGAACATAAATCGGCCGTAATACTTGTCTCTAGAGGCTTCGTATGAACAAATATAAAGCGGAAATAATTTTAGTGGCTAGGGTTTCAAGAAAACTAAATCAACCAATCACATGTTGACAAGTGGTAACCTTCTATGGTTTTGATTAGGTTACATCAACATGTTATACAAGGAAGACAATGACATCAAGCCAACCTTTTTCACATCCATGTTGGATTGTGTCACACGTAATGCTCGAAACAAAAGGAGTCTTAGATTAGATGCAGTAGTGACTAAAATCAAGTTTGATTATCGCTGTCATATTAGTTTTGAATTAGTTTTTTTTTTCCTGACCAAACATACGATATAATACAATCAAACTCATGTAGCAGTGACCAATCTCCATCCTTTTCAAAAGAGAAATGATATTTGCCTACAATTTGTGCCTATTCATAGGCCTACTCACTTATAAACTTGACATGTATTATCCACTATTTCTCTCTCTTCATATCATCCCTTGATTTTGACACTTGTCATAATCAAATTGGTAGACATATAAGTAGACACATATAATAAGCACAAATACCATTACTCTTTTCAAAATTCAGCGACTTCTAACGATAACTTGGATTGTGTTTCCGATCGTTTCCCTCCTAGTTCAAAGGCCCAAACAAACAAATTAAACTCTTTTATTGGGCTAAAGTTGAAACAGGCCCAAATAACTCAAACTAACCAGTAGAGCATTACTCACCGTACAAGCTACAAAGAAAGAACACTTTACAGCTGAAGAAACCAAATTGATTTGGCGGCAAAGCAGAAGAAAATGGCAAACGGATTGCAAATTAAACTTTAGCAAGCAGAGATAAAAAGAGACACGAAAGGAATCTGATGAAAATTTGAAATTAAATCATCCGAAACAATATTAGGTCTGTTATTTCTCTTCGAATTTACCACACTTGTTGTTTTCAACTGAATGATTTCAGTAAACTCAAATTTGTTTTGTTGGAAAAAAGAAATTAGAAAACAAGAAGAATTTGGGTGATGATTCAGTGACAATGTTTGATAGACCAAAGAGAAAAAGGCGATTAATACGGACCGGGTATCGAAGTGATACACTTTCCTAAAAGGGGTGGAACAAAATAAGTGATACACTTCAAAATCTTTCCTTATTTGGCAAAAAAGTGGGACCCCTTCTCCACTAACTATCTACTTTAATAAAGTAAAATTACTATTTTACCCTTACTTTTACTTTTAAACATCATTAATTTCACTACATTCAAAAGAAATGGGTCCCATTATCCACTAACTATCCACTTTATACTATTTTAAATCACTTTCCAATCTTTTGCCTCAAAAACCGCAATTTCTCAAATGTATCACTTATTTTGATACGGAGGTAGTATCTTTTGTCAATGAAAATGCAATTTCTCTTGATTAGTTGTTTGTACAGGTGGCAAAATGGGCGGGTTGGGAAACGGGTTAAAATGACTGGAGTTGAAATGGGTCACTTTTTGTCATCTACTCATTCTAGAGATGCAAACGGGTACGGGTAATAGCGGGTACTGCAAAACCCGTACCCGTACCCGACCCGCTATTCTTATACCCGTACCCGCCCCGTACTCGGTCAAATACCCGTCGGGTTCGGGTAGAAAAATACCCGCCGGGTACGGGTTACCCGACGGGTACCCGTTCAATAAAAAAATTAAACAAAATAGGTAAAACATTTAAAACTCTTAGTTCGTTCAGGCTTATTCCGTTCAATACGTAATGGATTAACGGGAGACGAGCCAAATTTTAACCATTATTAAATTGGGCTAATGAGAGATTAAGTGTTGGGTTAAGTTTGAGTAGTGACTCGTGGGCTAAACATGTACTAAAAAATTAACACATTAATATATATATTCGGGTTGGGTATAAACGGTGCGGGTATTATAAAACCCGTACCCGACCCGTACCCGCTCTCGGGTATGAAATTTAAACCCATCCCCGACCCATTACCCGTTTAGACGGGTAATACCCGCCCCGTAAGACTCGGGTACCCGCGGGTACCCAAACCCGCGGGTTAAATTTGCATCCCTAACTCATTCTCTAGTTATTTAATATGTTTGTTGGATATATATTGCTCTGCTAACCTACTATAATTGTATTATTTTGGATAATTAATTGATAATTATTGCAGTTATTGAGTTTAACAGGCAGGATACAATATTGAACTTTCTTCCCCTTTAGATAATATTCCCTTTTCTACAAGCTCAGAAAGAGAAAGAATCGAAGAATCAGAAAGCTTCCACTTTTTAACTAATTTTTTTTTATTAAAAATGTAAAAACAATGGTTTTTTGGGTATTTATCAGATTCGTTTGTTCTTTTCTTTTTTCAAGTTAGTGCTAGAATTTCTATAAACAACACCTTATTCTTCTAAATTACAACTTAGCTAGAATTTCTATAAACAACACCTTATTCTTTTGAATTACAACTTAACTTTGAACATTCGTTTGATGTTATTACAAAGTTTGACTTTTAAGGTCAAGCTCGTCAATTTTGGGATTAATTATCTAAATTAATAATAGTGTTGTAAATTATTCATAAAATATTTGTTAGTTGCACTAAAGTTTGTGAGAAATGCTAAAGTAGTGGATCTTTATTTATAATCAAATGCATATTAACCTCGAATTTGGAATGCTGATCTGTTTGACTCTAAAGTCAAAAGGTATTTGTTGTTCTCTTAGTGAGGTGGGGTGAAGCCTCAAAACTATTCCTCCATTGGTCTTGGAAATATTAGTGGATTTTAATGACTTTAAGGTCTGTGCACGGTCCAAAAATTAAACCGCTTCTAACCACATCCTTTAGAGCCTTTAGATATAAAAAACCCTCCAAATAATATACAAATATGAAGTCACTTTTTGGATGATTTTACTAACCTTCTAGTTAACCAGAATACCTGAATAACAAGATTGGAAAAACCATTGCTATAGGGGTGGAGTTGTGACTATTCTGACTAATTAATTAGTTAGTGAGGTGGTTATAACTAATCACGGTTTTAGCTCTCTAGTTGGAAGTCCTTTAAAAATCGTAGGAAACGAAATATAAAATGGGTGTTACTATTTAAACACCCATGTACGATATAATATCTTAATCTCAATAATACACAATAATTTAAATCTTTTATTATTAATTCTTATTTAAATATTTTATTTAAAATTAATTTGAATCTTTTATTATTAATTCTTAACTTCAATCTTTTTATAACTTGTTACATTTACCTTCATCTAATAGTAGTAATTGAAATTGTTAGTTGCCGGTATTTTAGTTACCAGAAAATTAGGAAACTAACAATAAAAAAGGAGGGACAAAATTTAAATTAGATTTTACTTTGCTTAAATAGATAATGAAGAAATAAATAACACAAGTTTGAAGGGATCAAACACCATCACTTAAACCTTGTGGCTGCAATCTTAATCTACAAAATTGACTCTCTCTCTCTAAAAATAAACTTCTAGAGAGAGAAAACAATGTGTCCTTTACGAATTATTCTCATCTTTCTGTCGGCGACTCTCGCCGGATTCTTCGTTCTACGGAACTTTAAATCTCAACCAATTACTTCCGACACCGACGACGATTCCACCTCCGTCTCCAAATCATCACCGTATTCCGACTCTGCATGCGTTGGGCGATCATCTTCTAAGGTTTGTTCTTTGATTTTCTAGGGTTTTCGTTTTCAGTTTGTGGTATATTCAATGAATTATTACGAATTTAGTCAAATGTGTAATGTTTTATGTACTAATTGCAGATCTATTGTGTTTTTGTGAATGGATTCTGGACTTGTGTTGACATGGCGAGTGGACGTTATCTGTGGAGAAACCTAATTTCTGTTTCCAAAAAGTCGGATTAGTGTTCTGATTCTGTGAGTTTCGTTTCTCATACGCAATTAATTAATCGATTATTTCGCGTCTTTTATGTGTGTTTAATTGTAGTCATTGTTAAATTTCGGGGAAAAGCTGATTTCCATAACTTGTTGGTAGCTTGAGTCCTTTTTGTGATTAATAGTGTTTACAGTTACAAGTACAAAATAAGTGCATGTAGGGTACAACAATTAATTGTGTTTGGTGGTTTGGCACAACTTTATATTGATGATTTAACTCTTTTATTTCGAATTATGCAATCAACTATGAATGAATTGCTTTTCAGTTTGTGCTTTTAATAGATAGGTGAGATAAGGATTTCTGTTGATTTTTAATCTATCATTTGTTAGAAATTGAGATCTATTGTAGTGCAGTTGTTGTAATCTGCTTACAAATTTAATATAATCAGAGTAGACATGAGTTAGTATTATTTGTATAGGTTGTTATGAGAACTACAATTTTTTTTTAAATGTTGTTGGATGTTGTTACTTTTATTAATCAAATTCCATAATATATGGGGTTAAATTGGGACATTTATTCATGTAATGTGGTATATAAATATAGGTTGGTCAACTAATTAACGATATAATTCTGCCAGCAGATGTGGAATGAGTTATGAACTTACAATGATAGTAGCAGTCATATTTAGGGCTGCCAATGGGGCGGATCTGCTCTGATCTGACCCGTGACCCAACTAAATGGATCCTGATGTAACCCACAACCCAACTAATTCAAATAGTTGGATCATGACCCAGCCCATTTATCTTTTGTTTCCTTAACTACGATTAGCCATTACCAACCACCCCTACGGCCTACCTAACCTACCCACCTTCATATCAGATGGAATTTTTGAACATTTAGAAACTTACGTACAAATCAGCCTTTCTTTTAAAAGTGTTAATTTTATCATCAAAAATTTCAATTTTGCAGGTGAAAACTTGGAGTGGATATAAATTTGCATTTATTCGTTTTTGTTGGATTTCCAAAGGAACATATAAAATCATATCATGTCTACACTATAGTATAAAAGTATTATGCACTTTTTGCATCTTATGTTATTAGCTTCTTTACTGCCCATATTATGTTATTTGCTTCTTTCTTGCTGATTCATATCGGATCAGGATGCTTCAATTGTCTAGTCTAGTCACAAATCAAGAGTGTACATATATGTTTGCTTTCTTTTATTAAAAACCTAGTTACAAATGTTCGTTATCAAAATTATTTTTTGAATCAGATTTTAACTTAATACGATCAATAATATTAATGTCCACCCCTTACTATTACATTTATATGTTGCATTAGACTTGTATGGCCTTCATTCCCAAACTATATTTGTTTAGTTTAAAATATCATTAAAATAATTATTATTTATTTAGTTGTAGTTGTTGCACCAACAACAAAATACATTATTAGTACTCTCTAGAAAGACCTGAAAACTATATTCGAGCTTGAAAGATTACCATCTATCAACTAGACCACAACTATATATTGTAGTCAGATGGTATCTAGTTTTTAAGTGTTCCACAAATTTGTAGGTTCAAGTTATGTTATGGTAAAAAATAGTATAGATTTAAGATGTGTGTTATCATTCAGAAATAAAATAAATAAACTAGACCATGCTCACCCCTACATTTTATTGTGAACAAGAAATAGCTTTTTTTTATACATCCATTTCTAAATAATATTTTCCAACAGTTCCTTTTGAAAAATGGTACGTAGTTGAATTTATATATTCTTTGTACATTTAAAAGTGGTTAGTTATTTATTTAAATTTATTTACTGAATTGTAAATGTACATGCAAGAAAGTGTAGTGATGATCAACTTAAGAGTATAAGGATATTTTTAATATTAATCAAATACTATCGTAGATAAAATAAAAAAGTGGATTAAAAAACTGGAAATGTGAATATTTGACTAAGATGTACATATTAATCGGAGTGTTTTTTATGGCCTTTTGCGAACACATTATCTGGTCATCCTAAAGTTTTGAGACGTATCACGTTTTCCGGTTAGATTTACGATTTAAAAAAAAAATATTATATTTATGAATTTGCTGGAGATAGCTCCACATCAAGAAGCATTTAAAATGTACATATAGGGTCAAATATACTAGAAGAAAAAGACCTCTCAACATTTTGTTAGTTTATCTGTTATTGGTAGTTTGTATGTTATATTCTTATTAATATTTGAATATTATACTTCACTACTATCTATTTCCTTTTAGGGCAGAAACTACTAACTCTATTTGTATAAGTTGTCCATCTTGAATTTTGAACACACAAATAACCACAAAAGTCTTACTTATTAATGAAGAAATCACAAGTTTAAGTTATACTTTGAATTAAATGTTGATGATGCAAGGAAAACGACTAATCGACAATATTGTCGCTATATGAACCTTTTTCGGTGTCCTTTGGCTACTCGGAAGTTGATGAATCAAATCAAGCGATAATTATGTACTCTGAGTTAGTTAACGTATTTTTAAAGGGTATTCTCATTATAACAAACACTCTAAGTTACAAATTTAGGTATTTGACCAAGAGCTTTAATTAGCAATCTTGATTTCAAATTTCAAACCAATACAAACCTGCCCTAAAAGAATTTGCACTTGCACATGCACCCCTCATTTAAAAATTTGTGATTCTTGCTACAATGCCGGTCTCACATGTTCTATTACCAACATATGTCCTTAATACCTTCGAGATTGTAGGTGCCATTTATATCTTTGCTTATTTTCTATAGGAGTTGATTGGTACAGAGTAACTTTTATCTATACATAGCAAATTCATTCAAAACGACAATCATGCCCTTAATGGGAGGGGTGAAATGCAAATGTGTTAAAAGTAAAAGAAATGCGTTATTGTCATTTGAGAAGAATTTGCTTTGTATGGATAAAAATTGCTCTATACGAATCAGCTCCCATTTTTTATATCAACTTGACTCTAGATTTGACTCTCATTTTCAATATATAAAATAAGAAAATTTGTATTTGGTTCTTATTAAATTTTCACACTTTATCCTGCTACCTACCTATAAAATGATTGATATATAAAATTCATTGATACTCTTTTCTAATATCACCATTTACTTAATTATATTAATAAAATAATAAGTAGAAAGATAAATAAAAATATTTTGTAAAAATTAATAGTATCTCTCATAAAATAATAGAAAAGCTTATTTGTAGGAGTTCACATGATAGGAAGCTCGTCTTGTAAGAGCTTTATCATGTCAGTGTCAAATCAGTGACAAGTTCAAAATTTTCGATTAGAATATGTACAACAATGTCTAATAAAATAATAAACATGTTATAGTAACATATTTTTCTTAAACGAGAAAGGGAATGTGTATTGGGAACTTAACTATATTTAAGTAACTTCTAACTTCATACCCCTATGTGAGAATTTCCTAATGAAGTTTTCAAAACACCTAACCATTCTATACCCTTGATCCATTGTTGTTTTGAAAACTATAAAAATTTTATGTGACTTAAGCTTCAAGACATCTAGAAAAAAAAGATGAAAATTCTTTCGGGTGATTCCGATCTTCGATCAATGACCTCCACTAGTTCAAGACGTTTATCAAGCGAGATGGCAATTCATCACTCTTCTTCTATAGAAGTTTATTACTGTTGTGCATCGGTTGCAGTTCCATTCAAATGGGAATCACAACCAGGTACACCTAGAGTTCGGTTTCGTGAAACTCCATTGCCGCCACTAACACCGCCACCGTCATTTCTCTTCAACTCTCCACAAACACCTAACAAAAAGTTCTCAAAACCAAAAGCGGGTATTCTACATGCTATCCTCATTAGGCTTATTTCCACTAGAAAAAACAACAATTCTCCTGTTTCACCAATTTCTTCTGAATCATCATCTTTATTTTCTCCTTCATCTTATTCGGATTCTGGATCGTCTCCCTATACTCTCAACAACGACACACAAACCCGAAGGAAGTCATTTGGAGATCAAGATATGTACGGATCACCCGTGTCAACTCTTTGTTTCCATTTCAGGCGTAGTGGGAACGGGACCCCACAACCGTAGGGGAGTAAGTCGGGTCCATTATAAAGTCCTATATTTTGTGTTGCTAATAACTTCTACCATGTTTTTATATTTTATTTGGAGGGTTAGAGTTTGGCTGGTTTATGATTTTGGGATTGGCGTGTTAAGGTGGTGGTTAATTTGTTCCTTTTTAGTATTAAATAAATGCAAAATTAAAGGTCCTTTTGTGTCGTAAATATGCTACGAATGTGTTACTTCCTCCGATTCAAAATAAGTGATACACTTGGGGTTTTACGGTTTTTGAGGCAAAAGATTATAATAATGATTAAATTAGATTAATTAGATGGTTAGTGGAGAATGGGTCCCACACCTTTTGAATAAAATAAGGTTAATGATGTTTAAAAGTAAAAAGTAAGGGTAAAGGGGTCATTTCACTTTATTAAAGTAGATAGTTAGTGGTTGTGGGTCTCATTTTTTTTGCCAAATAAGGAAACTTTTTAAAGTGTATCACTTATTTTGAATCACCCAAAAAGGAAAGTGTATCACTTATTTTGAATCGGAGGAAGTATATATTTAGTTTACTGTGCATATGTGATGATTATTATACGGGTTTATAAGCCCATCCAAACAGTTGTCTTCCTTTATTCGTTAGTTTTGACACGTTAATTCAAAATCAATATTTCTAAACTAAGACATCAATATTTCAAAATCAATATTTTTTAAAAAATGTTAAAACAAAGCTAAAGTCCCATATTCAATCCTAAGAGAGAGAAAAAAAACTGGAGATGGGCCAAAGATGAGGCACTGGAGATTAGGCCCAGCATCTCCGATACTGGGTTAAGTTGGAGATTAAGAACGCTCAACTTCAAATCTCAAATTAACCAAGATTAACAAGTAAATGAATTTTTATTAATTATCGATGTTGTAAATTAGTTATTGACTTGTTGAAATACATACTACATCATAAATATGATAGAATGAAATTCATTTTTATTAATGAAATTACCGTTATGGTGATTATAAGACTATGTGTAGTGGTGCATTTGTCGCCATCCGTCTCTTCTCCTGCGACGTGACCTCCCTACTACGATGGTCGCCTGCAACGCGTTCCTCACACACATTTGGTCGTGGGAGCGATCTTTGGAGGTTGTCGGCCGCCTGCTATATGACTTGTACATTATGTATAATAAGTCGTACATGTATTTGGTTGTGTATTTGTTCATCATTACGAGCGTTTGATTGTGGTTTATAATGTGTTTGGTTGGAAAAGTAAAAGCTAATGTGACGCATGCAATATATTTGCTAGAATACTTAATCATTTTAGTAACAAACAATTTATCTCATATGGGAAATAACTACTAGGGACACAGGCATATATATAAAGATAAAGAATACAAATACTTCATTTCCTGCATTTAACCTAAGTATAATTATCCTGTTAGTTCACATGATTTCATATATTGTCGAATATAAGTCAACAAGACATGTGAATTTTTGGTTCTCTTTGATGAGAGGTGCAATTAGGACTAAAAAGAATCCAATGAATTCTCTAGCTTTCAAGTTTTTGTCATTTTCAAACTAATTACTTCCTCCGTTTAAATAAAAGTTTAGTTGTAAATAATTGAGGAAAAAGAAGTCTTGTATAAAAAGAAAGGGCGGGAGGCTATTATTTTCAACGTGTGATAAATTCACAGCTACTCGTTGTTACAAAGTCAACACCAGCAATTACCCGCACGTGGGTGACCTTTGACACGCGCTCTCATCCCCACCAATAACAAAATAAAAATGCATATAAAACGGATATCTATGTACCAGTATTTTTTTTAGAGTTTTGTTAATGACATCTCTAAGGATTGTCTTTAACATGTATAAAAAGTTTGTACATTTATTGATAGAATAGTGATCTTAAAATTCAGAGAAGTGTTTTTACTTTGATTTTGTATTCTTATTAACAGCCCAAGGACTATTATTATCATTTTACTTTTTCTTTAACTATTTACAACAATAATCTGATTAATACTCACATAAGAATCATGTACTCAAAAAATCATCATATTTAACCATATAACTACGAAAATTAATATTACTAATTTATCATACTATTTGTAAAACGAAATATATATATATATAATTTTACTAATTCTTTTTCTAATCTCATTATTTGATTGAGACATTTATATTAATCAAATAAGTAAAAAGATAAAATTTAGTACTCCGTATGAAGCAATATCATATCTCTATAAATAATTGTAAATAAAACGATCAACTAAAAATCTTTAAACTAAGATAAAAATTCTTGTATTACCTAATAAATTATGTAAATTGTTTATTGACTTACCACCATTTTTAGTAAAAACTATGTAGGGTTCTTATACAATTAACTTAAATAACAAGATAAATTGTTCACATTTTTTGTTTGGCTATGAATTATGATGCATGAAAACCTTGAATAAATAAAATAATTTTAATTGCAACTTAGACCTAACCTTAATAAATTAATATACATTATTTAATGTTGGAAATTCATTACTTTCCTTGCCTTTAAAGCACTATTTTCCTCTTCATCTTAATGCTTCTTCTTCTCCTTCCTTCAAACTCTCTTTCTCTATCTCTTTCTCTCTCTTCATTTTTAGATTTCTTGAATGTCCAGAGAAAGGTAGAGCAATATCCCTCTTTAGATTCAACTCATGTAAGCAAATTTACCATTTTGATTCAAGAAAATAATCACCATCAATAAGATAAAGACTAAATGATCAAGATAATATGTTTTTTTTACCAACCAATTTTCTTGTTTTTAATAATTTCTTGATTCTTGTTTGTAGGGAATTCTACGATGATGCAGGAAAGAGGATAAAAAGAGAGATCGATGCGTATATTAACACAACAACTGCTCAAATGGGAATTGGAAGGAGATCACAGATTTCGATTAATCCTGCGGGAACTTTGAACACGATCACACCTTGTGCTGCGTGTAAACTGTTGAGAAGAAGATGTGCAGAAGAATGTCCATTTTCACCTTATTTCTCACCTCATGAACCTCATAAGTTTGCTGCTGTTCACAAAATCTTTGGTGCCAGTAATGTTTCTAAGCTGCTCATGGTACGTATGTAATACTCTCCGTCCCTTAATAAAGTTCCCATTTGTGTTGGGCACAACATTTTAGGAGATAGTTAATGGTGAGGTATTTGGTATTACTTTTGATTAAAATATAAGGTTTGATTGGAGAGAGAAAGTGTTTTAAGAGATAGTTAGTGGTGAAAGTATTGGTAATAATATTATTATATTAAGTGGGTCCCTTAAGTTTGAGAAATGAGAACTTTATTTAGGGATAAAACTTGAAGGTGAAATGGGAACTTTATTAATATTAAGGGACGGAGGGAGTATATAATTATATATATGCAGCCTTTTTTCCCGATATAATTCACTGGTATTTTTTTTATATATAATAATTAGTTCATCAGAAAAGAAAAAAAAAATCTGTTAAAGTGTTGGAGACTTAGAAAAACCTAAAAGTTTTTAGTTCGAATCTTAAATTTATGTTTTGACTATATCTTTTAACGGTTTTATTGAGTTTGTTTTGATGGTTTGGAAAGTTTTGAACCTGATGATTATAATAGCGTTTGCAAGACGTTATTAATCAGAAAATGTGAAGTCTATCAATTGTTGTAGATGCAATTTAAATGTCTAGAGGTATAAGATGTTAAAAAGTCATGTTCCCATTGACTTGCGGTTACTGGTTCGAGTTCTGGACAAAATGGTGTAGATATAAAAGTAGTTTAGAGTATGTCTGTTATACTGTTAAAAAAAAGCTAGATATAATGAATAAATATCGACCATTTACAAGTATTCGCTCAACTAGATATTCAATCGGTTTCGATTTTAGTATAGCCTATAAATAATTAAAAGTTCTTTTTGCTATTTGTTTCTGTTAGGAAGTACCTGAAAGCCAAAGAGCAGATGCAGCAAACAGTTTAGTATATGAAGCAAATGTGAGGCTAAGAGATCCAATTTATGGTTGCATGGGTGCAATTTCAGCATTACAACAACAAATTCAATCATTACAAGCAGATCTTAATGCAGTTAGATCCGAAATTATGAGATATAAATATACAGAAGACATTAATATTATTAATGCTTCTAATTTGGTAATTTCTCCTGGTCCCATGATCACGGTGGCTCAGCTCTTAACCGTCCAAGCACCGCCTACACCGCCGCCAGTACCACCGCCACCACAACCGTCCATTGTTATATCATCGTCTTCTTCTTCATCATCATCATCTTCATCGTCTTCTGTTCATCGTTATGGAATAACTTCTAGTACTTCTGGTTATAGTACTAGTGCTAATATTCCTAATAATAATGTGTCAAGTTACTTTGCTTGATTATATGAAACCCTAGTTCATTCTTTTTTTGTTTGTTTTTTTTTATGTATCAGTAATAAAAAGATGACTACACATTATTACATTTTACAAGGGCTTTAATTATATTGTGTTTTTCCTTCTCACTATTGTTGTGGAAATTTAAGATTTTGGATCTACATCACTACATGTTCATAATTAATGAAGTTCGTTATTGCTAGTATTGGAAGTTAATTTAAAAGTAAATCAGTTTCCTTTCAGTAATTCGATCTTGTAATGATTTGCTAATTAACTATCTAAATATCTTAAAAACCATGTTCGTATAGATGAAATTTCAATGATTTTGTACTTGTACATGGATTAGTATTTATGATGAACTAAATGAATAATTTTCTTTTTACATATGTCTTCATGGGAAGTTGATATAAATTCTTTTATCAATTAATTAAGAAACTAACTTTTGTTAGATTTTTTTTTTCGAACAGCAATATATAAAAAGAAACAATCTAGTAATTAAGGAGCTACCATATAAACAACACAAACCGCCATTGTTCGATGATAGAAGCTCCACAACATCCACGTATACGAATACACGACCGCCGTGAAATTTTGTAAGATTTTTTTTTAACTGCAAATCCTAATCTACACCTTATTATCACTTATGTCTACAACATGACTTGAACCCCCAACTTTAAAATTGTAGAACAACTTTCGAGAAATTTTGTTAGATTAATGCCTCAGTTTTATACGATTATGCAATTAAATGATGCATGTTATTTTATACATAAATTGGTCAGAGCGAAATTAATTAAGAGGACGTGAGATGCAATTAAAGCCCACGCACACGTTGGGGAGACAAATAGTATTCTGCCCCCCTTCACCTCAACTTCCTTCAAACATACATTTATGATTTATTCTTATTTTATAGTTTAACTTTTTCACCTTATGACTACTATACTGTTTCATATTAATGTATACGTCTATTGTATATATGGTTATAGACTTATAGTTTATATGTTTAGTATACGTATAGTGTATATATGGTTATCAGAGCCTATACTTGTGATATAAGTGATCTGGCCCTTTCCATAACCGTTTGGGGATCTTCTTTAGGTCATCTTATAAATATTTACATAGTGAGGATCATAACTGCACCTCTAGGAACTTATTCGGATGTCATTACCACAAGGCCATCACCAAATGATTATTGAAATATGATAGTTTAAAATCAATGTAAATGTTGTGCGAAAAATCTTGTAAATTTGCGTAACAAATCAAGTATGGTTTAGTTGGTCCAATGTTATTATATGAATCTGATCTGAATTCAAATCTTATACTAACAATTAACTAATTCAAACACCCCTGAAACATAACTAAAGGAATAGTACTATACCAACCATGTTGCCGGCAAAGTGTAAATGCAGTTTATTTTATTTTCTTCAATCTCAAGATGAATTATAAAATAAAATACAGTAATTATTAGTGAAAATTGTAAGAAGAGAGTTCCAATACCTAAGCACGTAGTTGACTTTTTCCATAATAAAATAAACAAAATTTTCATAAGTCTGTTTGTTTTTTTCATTTAATAATTTTCAGATCCTAATCTTAATTTTGTCGGCATATAAGATGTTCACTTACTGATCAATAATACTTATAACAGTTACATTTCATTAAATTTTTTAGAAGTGTTTTTTATAAATAATGAAAAAATGTGTTTTTCATTAATTGAATATTCAAGCTCATCTAAGCTCAAAAACCCCTTTAAATAAGTTTTCTTAATATGTCCTAACTCAAGTTACAACTTGTTTTTCAACCTTTTTGGTAATATTGATTGGGTATTCCTTAATACTTTTGCTTTGGAAGATAAAAAAGATTGGGAAATACATCTTTTTTCTTTCTTTCTAATACGGGTCAAAAAGAAAGATGGGCTTGATTCAGTAATGGTACAATATCATGTATGGACTGTTTTCTTCGTTGGCCCAAATTGTAGACATCCTACAGTTTGTTATTTTAAAACGGAGCTTTTGATCCTTTAAAATTATTTCTCTCGCTGTTCTACCGATAATATATTTATGGACAAAATATCAGATGATATTATTATATTAAGAGATGTGATCTATTTTGATGATTGAAAATCCAGGATTATATATCCTATGTAGGTCCTCAAAAAAATCGAGACGCAAGTAATCAGTTGAACGAGTCAGCTTGGGTCAAACGAGTCATTTGATCAAACGGATCGGATCCGAAAATAATAAGAACATGCAATGCATTTAATCATTTCTTAATCCTTTATATTTCAAAACATCTACATTTTCCATAAACAAAATATACAATAATAAAAGATTTAAGATCAAAACTTAATATAAAGGTATTGAACTCCAATTATAAATTATCCACTAATATAATCAATATTTTAATTTCATATATTGTAAAACTCAATGTAACATGCATATATAAACCCAAAGAACATTTATCCACAAATTCAATATAAGCCAGTTATATAAAAAAAAAAAAAGATAATAATTATTCGCCGGATTACACAGCGATGATATTTAGCTAAAATATGTCTTTCAATATATTAGGGTGCGATAATTCGTATTAAGGAAAGAGAAAGGGAATGGTAGGTAATACTAATCAATCCCCCAAATTTAATGAGGGGAATTAAGTTTCCTACCATAATTTTTGATACCTATACCACAATGTACAAATTATCCTGCACACTGTACAAATACATAATGCAATTGTTGTGGTATATAGGTCAAAAGATGTGGTGTAAAAATCACTACCTTTTAATGAGTAATGATCCATTACCCACTACTAAGCAATGATTAATTTTATTATATTCAACCAAACCCATTTAATAATTGTCTTACTCATTCCTTTGTATTCTAGTTGTGTTGTTGGTTTCAAGACAAATCTTATTTGGGCTAAAAATAAGCGGGCTAATATGGTTTGAATTTATTTGTTAGAGAAATGATATTTAGTCCTACCATTTAGACCTACTCATAGGCCTACTCACTTGATAGGATGACATGTGTATTCCACTAATTCTCTCTCCTAATATTATCCCATGATTTTAACACGTGTCTTCATCTAATGAGTAGGCCTATGAGTAGGTTTAAATGGTAGGCCTAAATACCATTACTCTATTTTTTATTCTAGTATACATTGGGAGAAATATTTTAAACTAGGTCCTTTTAAACTAGCTCTTATAATACTTTTCTAAAACTCAAAAATCACATTAAAATGTTGCATGAAACAAATTACACTTGAAGCTTATTTTAAAATAAAATAAAACACAAAACATACTTTTTAAAAAGTCGCCAAATATAAAAAATCACACTTTGATAGTCCAGAAAACAAATATTTTCCAACAAATTACGAATTAGCCACCCGGCAGTTCTTCCTGATCTCACCATTGCCGCCGGTGAGAGGCCGTATATCACCCATCTTAACCATGGCGGCCGCAAAATCGACATTAAAACTTTTAGGGTTTTTGCCATACTGCTCCACCAACAAATCAGTAGAACCGCCGTTGTGCAGCACCTGGTCTGACCGGAGCAAACCCTGTTGACTGATCAAATTCTTGTAATAACTGTTATCAAAATTATTCGGCGTTTTAACGTCAAGTGGCGCGAGGTTGTTGTCGCCGGAGCCTGCCGGAGGTGGGCACTTTGACTGCCGTGATCTAGCGAATGAAGTATCGATGTTGGTGTCGTTATAAACACGTGCTCTGAAAGTTGTACATCGTGCTTGTCCGATTGTATGTGCACCGGAGAGTGCCACCATGTCTTTGGTGGAGAGACCCACCGCTTGAAACCGGTTGATGAGGTTGTTGAGGGTGGATTGTGGTGGCGGAATGACGCCGCTGTTGGCGGCGGCTAGACTGGCTGATTTGGAATCTCTTCTTCCTAATTTAACATTCCAGCTGGGCCCACCTAACTGACAAAAAAAATGTATATAGCGTCAAACTCTATTTAAACACAAATAATACACTCTCCATCCCAATTTTATTATTTGCATTTTCTATCTTTGTTTAATCTAAAATAATTATCTACATTTATATTTCAACTAATAAAAAAATATAACATGGGAAACAGAAAATTTAATTGGTGATATAATATAATTAATGTATTTTTCTTAAACTATGTGTTTTTATCTTGTGAACAATAATATTGAGACGGAGGGAGTATTCCGTCCCACAAAAAACTTCCCATTTGATTTGGGCACAAGTTTTAAGGAGATGGTTAGTGGTGGGGTCATTGATAATAATTTTGATTAAAATATATGATTGGTTTGTAGAGAGAAAGATAGTTAGTTGATAGTTAGTGGTGCAGTCCTTAGTAATAATAATATTTTATTATGTGGAGCCCATCAAATATAAGAAATGAGAAGTTTTTTGTGGGACAAAAATTTATGTCAAATGAGAAGTTTTTTGTGGGATGGGGGGAGTATCAAACTTTCAATCGAGGACTGAGTAATTCGTTTGAAATTTACCAGTCTTAACATACTATGCTGATCTATTAAATGTGCAATATAGTATTCTAAATTTATGAAAATGATTGATATAGTATCATGACTCGTTAATTTGATCGTGTTTTCTTACATGAATTACTATCATTAGAGCTTTTAACGGACTAAATAATATACGTGTATCTCTATATATTGGTATTATAAGTAAATCACATGAGAAATAATACCAAATTAGCGAGTCATGGTAGTAAATCGACTATTTTGTCAAGTTCATGATATCATAGTGCATCTTTAATCGTTCAGGAAATAGAAAACCTAGTTAGCCAAATTTAGTTATGTACTAATATGCATTTTGACATGCTGCTTATTAATGTATAACTTACAGCAAGCACAGATTCAAGAGCAGAAATTGCTAGTATATCAGCACATGAGACTACACCAGGGCAAACTTGTTCAACTTTCTTCTTCACATCATCAATCACATTAAAACCTCTAACTGAGTTACGATTTGGCCCGGCAGTTTTTTCTCCGGTGAATGAGGACGTATCATCTAGTAAAATTGACCCATCACATCCCTACACAAAAAAGAACAACTAATTTGACATCATTGTCAAAGGGTTTGTAAGCTAACAGTATAAAGTGTTGTAAAGTGTTTCAAGACTGCAGTTGACTAAATGGTATTGATTTAAGAGTAATTTAGAGAGAATGTATGTTCTACTAAAATTAATTATAACTTTGACTAGGTCAAAGAAGCCACTTTGAATCGATAACATAAATCGACTCAAAAGAAAGAAAACCATATACATTTACGAAACAATCATGGAAATGGAGCCGAAGGAGAGAAGCGCCCATACGCTTCTCCTTGGACACAGCGGCCCGAACCACTGAGCCCACGGTTTCAAGAACCTTCGGGCAACTTTTCGAGTAGAAGTTGGGTCTGAGTTGAGCGGAAGATGTACTGCTCATCAAGCACAAGGTGCAAGCAATCAATGCAAAGGAGATGATCATAGAAGAATTCATTTTTTTGCCACGAGAAAGTAGTGAGTGTGTTGAAGAGCAAAGGTTAGTATATATAGTAAGAGATTAAGATTGAAACTTCAAAGGAGTGTGTTCGGCCAGAGCAGCTAACCTAATAATTTGGACTAAATTGCATGCATGGATTTTTAATTTAAATTGGGTTTACTTCAAAGACGTTTACGTGATAGGATGCATGTATGAATTTGTCAAAAGTGGGTCCTTTCATGCTATTTTGTACTCGTATTACGTAATTTCACTCGTTTGTATTCGGATATGCTTAGTGGATGCCAATAATGATTTTGCCTAGGCCATGCACAATTGTGGAATGTAGGAATATGTTTTTATATCTTTTAGTAAAATAAAAAATAGTGTTTGGAAAATATCGTGATGTATATGATTTTTCATTAACTTTGTACTCCTACAATTATGTGTAAATATGTAAGATATAATTAATGATTGGTACGTAGCTTTGTGTTTTTCTTTGTGAGAGCTACGTGATGAGTTAAAGAATATCTAAAATGAAATTGTGAGAGCTTCTTAATATTAACTTTTAAATCGGATGTGGGTTAGGAAGTTTTCTCACAAACTAATATGGGATTTATAAGGTAGGAATAGCGATGAAGGTTAAATTTTTATATATATTTTAAGGGTTTTATTAATGACAGCCCTAAGGGCTGTCTCTAACGTGCATAAAAGGTTTGTACATTCATGGATAGAGTAGTGTTCCTAAAATTCAGGGGGCGGTTTTTACTTTATTTTTGCCTTCTTATTGACAGCCCTTAGGGCTGTCATTATCATTTTCCATATTTTAAATGTATATAATTTCTATTTTTATTTAAGCTTTTTATATAAATCGTCAATATAATAGATTGATGTTAGTTGCAGTTGGTTAACTTTTTATTAATTTTTTATTCAATCATTAATTTTAATTAATAAATATCCTACTGAGTCTACTGAAACAATTGATGATTAAAAAACTACACAAATTTGGATGCGTGTATCGATTAGTTGTGGACCTACCGTTTATCCTAAGGAAGTCTCACTTTTATTTGTAGAAAGTTCGTTTACTCATTTTCAGTTGACGATGAAGATCGTTATTGTTTGAAGTTTCTCCTAATTATAGCTATCGGTCAAGTTAAATGTAATTTTTTTCGTGAAAGAAAAGCCTATGATTGTAAGTTTATAACGATTACAAAATGTCGCGGGTTCGTTAGTTGCTCAAATGAATTATGCGAAGTTGTTGAAACGATTTTGTCAAAACCTAATCTTTAATTAAAGTTTAATAATAATGCCCGTTTGACTTTCTATATGAAAAAAATAGGGTGGCTAAATTACTAAATTTTCTTGCTGACCAATGCTTTTATTAATTATGTATGTAGTATAACTTTTTTCATAACTATGATGGTTTCTTAGCTTTTTACTTAACACATCTCTATATTAATTTAATTTAGACGAAAAAGGTAGGATGTTCAAAATTCGAGCATAGGTAAAAGTGGTAAACTATTATTTGTCTAATTTTTGTTGTGATGTTGACAAAGATATCTTAACGATATGACCAAATCCATTGTATTCACAATCTCTCATTTCGTTATTTGACAAGTTTCACAGTGTTTTGTTTTTATATGATTGAGCTACTTTTTACTTTTTAGTACCCTATTAATTAATTAGCAACTCTGATGGACTTTCTCAATGCAACGTTGTTATCACCATTAGTTTGATATATTTGAATTTTCTCATATATATAAGCAGGCTATTCGGTATAGGACACACATAGCGTTAAAGGAGCCTAGGTGGCAAGCAACCACGGCGTGAAGACACATGGTACACCGTCCCTCCACACCGTGAAGGGTTTCGTGATAACGCACTATAGCCACAGCCACAGAAGAGAACGGGAAGGAAGAAAACAATTTTGGTCATGTGAACTACATAGAACACCGTCCCCTCCATATTTGATGGATGTGGTCATGTGGCGGGTATTTCCTCTGAAACGGTTTGGTGTGGTTACTGGGTGACAGATGATATAGCAGTAAAAATGTTAGGTCACAACACCCCTCAATATTGTTAATAACATTGGTAAAGACAAGATCATATACGTCATACGATTATTCTTATTAAGCACAAACGTATAAAATGTGTTCTTGGTTGCGGAATAACCAAGAACACTCCACAAAGTGTTACATTTAGAATTGGGTTACCGGTGATCCACACAAGTGATCAACGGGGATCCAAAAGGATGCTTAACAACTAAAGACTAAACCTCTATTTATAATGTATAGAGGTTTTACAATTAACCCTATTCTATATGTAACTCCCAATTCTAATAAATACATACCATGATTAAAAGATTTGACTAATTAAGTAAACATGGAAATATTAACTCAGTCATTCTACTCAGTATTGAGTTTCAATACTGAGTTCCAATACTGACCACTCAGTATAGGACTAAGACTTAACACTAGTACCAACAAGTTGAGGGCAGAAGATCATGCACGGATATCTCGGTCATTCTACTCAGTATCAGACATATACTGAGTAGTTCAGTATGAGACCGATACTGAGTAGGTCAGTGCAACTCATTTGTGATCATCTTCAAAGGTTTTGAGCTGTCATATCTGATCGACGTCTATCTACTCAGTATCAGACCTATACTGAGTAGCTCAGTATGAGATCTGCCCCACTTGTTTGTTTTGTAATCATAAGATAACAAGGGACATGGGCTTTGCCCTAACAATCTCTCCCTATCTAATGATAACAAGACAATCTTCAATCTTGTCTTGTATCGTCTTCTTTTTGAGATCTTTTCATATTCTTTATTCACCGAGTACTTCAAGAAACTATATATCACACTAACTTTTCTCCCCCACAATCATTGACTCTTTTCTCAAACTGTCCGGTAGATTTGAATTGTAATGAAACATCACTAAGGAATCATTCAATTAGTAGATTTCATCAGTTTGAAATGATTCAAATGATTGTAAAATAATGTGTGACACGTACCCCCTTGAATAACTTAGCATGAACATCTTAGCTTAAAAGAACTTTAGCTTCATATAAAGAAAACACATATCACATTGTGTTTTCTCCCCCTGAATCAGAGTCATCTCCTTAAACTGTTCGGTATATTTTATCTTTGACTTGAAACACCACTAAGGAATCAATCAACTTATAGATTTCCTCAGTTTAAGATGATTTCTTATGACTAAAAGGAGAAAAATATGTGAAACATACTCACTTGTATAATTCAGCATGCAGAATTTCATTTCTCTAATTTTGCAGCAACTTCAAAAAATCATATCTCCAAGTATAATCTTCTGATCATTATGAATTTTTTACACAACATACCTATACCTGTATTCAACATCATATCCAAAAGTCATAAGGATCCAACGGTTGAAACGATCACAGTAGTCTCATACTGACCACTCAGTATGAGACAATCAGTATCAGAAAACCAGCAACTTTGAAAATATGTATCTCTCAGTATATGTTACTGATCAGTCTGAAATATTGATACCGAGTACATGTATGTGTTATGGATATAATATCCAAAATTCATGAAGATTCAACGGTTACAAAAGATATAATAGCCGTTTTATCACAGTTGCGCGGAATTAAAAACAAACCATAAATATTCGTCAATAATCTTCAAAAATATATATCTCTTAATTAACGATTCCTTTTGAAGATCTGAACAGTGTAAACATTAATCACATTATGGTGAACCTTCTGTCAAAATTTCATGCTTATTCGAAGTTTGAAGAAAGAGATTTAATTTTTCTACCATGGCTGCCCAGAAAGTAAGGAATAAAAAGCAAAGAATCTGACTTTTTGCGCCATACGTATCTCTCTACCAGAACCTCGAAATGCAATTCTGAACGGTCAGATTGTGTTTCCGTGTGTTGAGAACCTCCTGTTCAAATTTCACACATATTCGACCATTAACGAAGGAGATTCGGCATTTCTTCTACCCGTGCGCACAATATGACGAAAATTCTGCATAGTTCTTCTTTATGAAAAGACTTGATCTTCAACAATATATAGGGTTATAAGATCATCAAAGTTGTAGATAACTTTGAACCGCTCTGATACCAGTTGTTAGGTCACAACACCCCTCAATATTGTTAATAACATTGGTAAAGACAAGATCATATACGTCATACGATTATTCTTATTAAGCACAAACGTATAAAATGTGTTCTTGGTTGCGGAATAACCAAGAACACTCCACAAAGTGTTACATTTAGAATTGGGTTACCGGTGATCCACACAAGTGATCAACCGGGATCCAAAAGGATGCTTAACAACTAAAGACTAAACCTCTATTTATAATGTATAGAGGTTTTACAATTAACCCTATTCTATATGTAACTCCCACTTCTAATAAATACATACCATGATTAAAAGATTTGACTAATTAAGTAAACATGGAAATATTAACTCAGTCCTTCTACTCAGTATTGAGTTTCAATACTGAGTTCCAATACTGACCACTCAGTATAGGACTAAGACTTAACACTAGTACCAACAAGTTGAGGGCAGAAGATCATGCACGGATAACTCGGTCATTCTACTCAGTATCAGACATATACTGAGTAGTTCAGTATGAGACCGATACTGAGTAGGTCATTGCAACTCATTTGTGATCATCTTCAAAGGTTTTGAGCTGTCATATCTGATCGACGTATATCTACTCAGTATCAGACCTATACTGAGTAGCTCAGTATGAGATCTGCCCCACTTGTTTGTTTTGTAATCATAAGATAACAAGGGAAATGGGCTTTGCCCTAACAAAAAAAAGTGTGGTGGTGTGGACTCATACCCAATAGCAATGAGTCTTAAGTCTTAACCCAAATAGACATATAAAAGTTACCCTAGCATTAATCATTTCATATTCATACCCTCAAATACCCCTTCACTCATAAATCAAGACCTCAAGTTATTATACATTTTTAGACCCAAAAAAATAAACCTTCGCTTACCACAAAAGAAAACGAAATGACACGGTTGATCGACGCCAACAGTTCTGCGTGAGACTTGGCCCAAGGCATTGACGGTGTGGTGACTTGGGATAGCGGCGCCAATTGATTTTGCCACCTCAATAAGTATTTCCTAAATATAGAAACGGCAATGTTAACAGCTTCATAAATCTAGAGAAGCCTACGAGCTTGATTCATTGATGGCCCAATATGATGGGCTAACTCTTTCCTTTTACAGAGCCCAAAAACCCAAACATTGTGAAATTTGAATTGAACATTTTGATATTTTATTGAGAAAATGAATTACTAAAAATAAGGAATACAAAATAGGATTAATTTGTATATCATAATTTTTTATGTCTATACCACATTGTATAAGTATTTATGTAAATGGTACAAATACATAAAACATTTATTGTATAAAAATGCGGTTTAAAAAATCACCCCTATACAAAATCTCAAAGACTATTAAAACCACAAGCTCACACAATCGATATTACATGACTCCACAATCGATATTACATGGTGAAATGCTTTGTTAATTTGTTTAGTTATAGAGGGTTTTTTAGGCTATTCACGTTAGGAATTAGTTTTCCTACCACAATTTTTTATTCCCCTACCACAATGTACACATATTAATGCAAACTGTACAAATATATAAAGCAGTTATTATGGTATAATGCTTAAAAGATGTGGTATGAAAATCACCCTCTATTCACATTATATGGGCACTACGGTGACTGAGTTTTTTTTCATAATATATGCGACCTAATGGTTTGTCTGACCATTTTCGAACATTCCACCTGATCATCTCATAATGTTTACACAAGGAGTATTCAAACCACTATCTGAAATTTGGATATCCCCAAACTCCTAATTAATATACTTTATACATTATACGACCATAGCTAAATATCATCAACTTTATATTTGTTTTGCATCAATGAGAACACCAAAAAATAAATATTCAAAAATCACAATTTATTTTATTTTCCTTCCTACTCAAAAAAAAAAAAAAAAAAAAAAACAAAAAACAATAAGCAATATTTTCCAAAATTACGAATTAACCACCCTACAGTTCTGCCTAATTTCACCATAATCTCCGGTGAGTGGGGTAATATCACCCATCTTAACCATGGCAGCCGCAAAATCCATGTGGAAACTTAAAGGATTTCTGCCGTACCGCTCCACCAACAAATCGGTGGGGCCTCCGTTGTGCAGCTGCTGGTCTGAGTGGAGTAAACCCCGTTGTCTGATCAAATTCTTGTAGTAATTGTTATCAAAACGGTTCTGTGTTTGAACATCGAGTGGTGCTAAATTGTCGTCGCCGGATCCCATTTCCGGCGGGCAGTTTGCTCGCCGGAAGTTGGCGAATAAAGGATCGATGTTTGTTTCGTTGTAGATACGTGATCTGAAATTTGTACAATGTGCTTTTCCGATTGTATGTGCTCCGGCGAGCGCCACCATTTCGTTGGCGGAGAGACCCACCTGTCGGAAGGTGTTGATGAGGTTGTTGAGTGTGGATGATGGTGGCGGAATGGAGCCGCCGTTGGCGGCGGCAAAGCTGGCGGATCTGGAGTCTCTTCTTCCTAGTTTAATTTTCCAAGTGGGCCCACCTAACTAAACAAACGTTCGTAAAAATATAGCATGTAATTTAGTGTAACATCAATTAATAGAGAAAATGTTACTAATCCATACTCCCTCCGTCTCTAAATAAAGTTCCCATTTATCTTGGACACAAGATTTAAGGAGAAATTTAGTGGTGAGGTCATTGGTAATAAATTTGATTAAAATATAAAGTTGGTTTGGAGAGAGAAAGATAGTTAGTGGATTGTTAGTAGTAGGATCCTTAATAATTATATTATTTTATTAAATGGACCTCATCATCTTGTGAAATGAGAACTTTATTTAGGGACAAAAATATAAGGAGAAATGAGAACTTTATTTAGGGACGGAGGAAGTATTAATCTTCCTACTCATTTAATTAATAAAAATATCCAAGTAACATAACAAATTTAGAAAGGAGAATTAGTTGATTTCACGTTTCAATTATTTTATGGATAAAATTATGAGGTATGAAAATTTAGTAGAAAATAATACAAATTTTCTAATTAATATTACGTGCTTTTTATTAAAACTTACAGACTATCAAATAAATAGTTGACACTGTATCAATCTTTTTTATTTAAACATTTTGAGTAGAATATCTTTTTGTTATCAAAACGTATATATTTTGAGTAAAATGTATATATTTTTGTAAAATGCAAAAATGTGAACTAATACAGTTATACTTACAGCCTCAACGGATTTGAGAGCAGCAATTGCCAATATATCAGCGCATGATACAATACCAGGGCAAACCCTTTCGACGTTCAACTTGATAATATCTATCACCTCAAAACCCCTAGCCGAATTTTTGTTTGGCCCGGCGGTTTTTTCTCCAGTGAAAGTAGGCGTATCATCTAGTAAAACTGACGCGTCACACCCCTACAAAGAAAAATACGTTCAAAGTTTTAACTTTTACAAGTCAATGTGAGTCTCTAACTTAAATAAACTATAGATCGAGGGAACACATACATTGACGAAACAATCATGGAAATGGAGCCGAAGGAGGGATGCTCCTATGCGATTCTCCCTTGACACAGCAGCCCAAACCACGGAGCCTACAACCTTCAAAACTTGCGGGCAACTTCTAGCGTAGAAGTAGGGTGTGAGTTGAGCCGAAGCACCACTCATCAAACACAAGGTACAAGCAAACAATGCAAAGGAAATGATCTTAGAAGATGTCATAATTGCCACTAGCTATGAGTAATAAGTTTGTTGAAACATCACTGTGTTACTATATATATAGTAAAGGTCGAGGTTCAAAGAGCCAAAGAGATATGTTGGCCCACCTTCTATTGGTTTTTATCGTGGCTTTGAAAAGTTTAATATAGTTTTTCTACTTAAACAAAAGCTTTTTACAAAAAGTTCATTATTAGATATTACTTGGTCCGAACCGATTTTTACACTTATCCTTATGACTTAGAACTTACATAGTTAAGATACTAGGGTGAGAATTTTCCACATATCTATATGATTAAACCTTTTTCTATTATATTTGTTACCAATCCGACAAATTAAGTGCAAGCAAACGCTCCTTTTTTTAATTCCAAGTACCATGATTTTCAATCATGTTTTTAGTTGGTTTCATATTATTGGATTAATATGCTACTTTCTAATTGAGGCGTTAAATAAATGGTACATTATTAACGACCGCTTGACGTGTGCCTCTTTAGTCTTTACAGGGTACTAGCAGGTTACCTGCGCAATGCGGCGGCGGGTACCCTATGACTAAATTTGACGGCGATCAAGTAGTGGGTGGTGACGATGGTAGTGATAGTGGCTGCTGGTTGTGGTCGTGCGGATAATGGCTGCTGGTTGATTGGACGTTTTAAGTTTTTGCGTTATGTAGGATGTTTTTTGGGATAAAGAAAAGTATCAAGTAGATCAATTGGTTAACACACAGTCCGTACTCGCAAAAGGTCTTGGGTTCGAATCCCCTAGGTAATATTTTTTTATTTTGTGGTGTTTAAGATGTTTCCCAAAGTAGAAATTTAAGATTAAATTTAAGATTAAGACCTTCTAAACTTAGAAGACCTAAATACTTTAAAAATGAGTAAGAATAAGGTATAGACTTTAAAATTTAGGGGAGAATTACTTTTAACATTTTTGCTGTGACGTAGAATTATTAAGGTCGTCATAAAAGCTAAATAATGAGCTATTAATAACTTTAGATTCTAATTTTTAATTGATATATGGAAGTTATTAATCAGTCAGTTACTTTCTGTTTTTTTAGTTAATTTTGTCATCTGTTGTATTTTGATTTGGGCATGGGTAAAAGGTTACTTTTGTAAGACTGTTGGGTATGATATGTCGATCATGAGTATACCACAATCAACAACAACAATTAGGAGATTGAAAAATCTCACAATTGATAGCTTTAGGATAAGTGGTAGAGCAAACCATAAGTGGGATGGAGTAATGATGAACGATATGAAGGACCTTAGACTATATGAGAACATGAACTTTTATAGGAATTTTTGGAGGATTAATATTACGACGGAATGATAGGAAACGACATATAACCACTTATGTAACTAACTGTATATTTTAAAAGAGTTTTGATAATAACAGCTATTAGAGCTATTGATATAGGAGAGCGGTTATTAGTCAGTTTATAATAAACTTTCTATGCATGTCAATTTAGAACTGTCATTATCAAAACTCTTTATGAAAAATAACATGAGATTATTTCAGATTAATGAGCTGCAGAACGTACTATATGTGGTATATGCATAAAAAATATATGATACACAAATTTCTTCTCTCAACACTTCATGTATCCGAAGGGAAAAAGTCAAAAACTGACGCAATGAACAGAAGGGGCCTGCCATTGCTTCCCCTAACCAAAGTACCAACCGAAGAGAAAAGAAGTGTCAGTTGGCGCCGCTCTAGGGCTACTCGGTATGGATCCACGGGACCACATCAAAATTATGGTCACATTCAGATGTTTTTTTTACGCTGATGCGTTGTTTGGTGTCAAATCAACTTTCTAAATAACGTTTCATCCACTCAATCTTTTGAACCGATCAATAGAAACAGATACTAAACTTGATCTAGCTAGGTTAAAACTTAAAAGCCAAAAACGATATATACATACTAATGGATACAATATATAGACCTGCCAAAAACGATATATACATACTCATGGATACAATATATAGACCTATATATATGCATCTGTATCTCGAACGGTAAAATCGAAAATCTTAAAAAGCTACATATAAGTCTTTTTAGCTCTTGAATGAAGAATTATAGCTAAAAATGTCCCTATAAAACAGAGGGAACCCCAAACTATAAAACTTGTTTCATAACATTTGATTCCCATGCATTTTCCATCGCCATTTGCAAGCCGTCCCTGTTGGCGGTAAAGTAACGCCGCCATGTTTCCTAACAAGAATGACCCTATCGGGATATTAATGACCACAACGTTATGATTCACACCAAAGTTCTTGGCCCCGAAAAGCTCGGTTGTGGTTGACACGGAAATCGATGTGATAGCGCCCGTGCAAATTCCGATTGTGGCTGTGCTTATATTAAGACATATGTTGTTGTCTTTGAGAAGCAAGAAAAAGGCTAATGTCATTGGTACCATCATAAGAGCTATAAGTGCTGGTCTTGAAACTTTGCGTTTGGTCCTGAAAATTGATAAATTTTAACAAGTGACACTATATTTTTTTTTTTTTTAAACTTAAACTTATAAATTTGTAGGACACCTAAAGTCCTAAACACAATATACCGTTGGGCTATAAAGATTTTGATAAGTAGACACTACATGAGGCTTTTATTGTACTGAGATTGTAAATGTTATAATTTTGTCTAGTGTTTGGTAGCAATAGAAATAAATGAGTACCAAAAATGGTGGCTCAAGTGAGACTTATATTTGAATTATTTCAACCATATCATTCCATGTCAACATTAATTGTCACATTAAATATTTATGTACAACACAACCTTTTGGGAGTCTAAATTGTAAGGTTAATAATTTTTCCACGATACTTACTTGTATATTATACATTAAGAATTATACATTTATAATACCATTTTCATTAGGATTAAGAACAACAATGATACTTAATCTTTCCAAAAACAAGATATACTTCGTAATAGAAGTGAGATGTAGACAGTTATTTTACCAGTGAGTAGAGAGATTGCTTCAAGAAAAATGCAAGGAAATTGGTAATGTATAAATCAGTTTGTATGATTTAAAATTACCTTGAAATATGGTAGTCGAGGATGCAAGGAAAGATACGGCCAAAGAAACCAAAAGAAGAGGCCAATGACACCAAAGAAGAAGTCTTTGAACTCCCACGAGACTCTACAATTTGTCCCAAATTGTTCAAATACACCATGCCAACCGTCGCACCAAACATATACACAAAAAAATACAACCAAAAATTCAATGTTTTCACCATTACTTTAACCTCCATCTCTACATCATCACACACAAACACCCCTTCATCTTTCACCCCATGTTCATTTACCACCTCTCCATTTTCTTCCACCATGTTACTCTCATCACATACCTTTTTCCCATAGTATCTTATCAAACATTTATTTTCCATTCTCTCTCTTAATTTCTCCATTATTGGAACACCTAATGGTGCCACCAAGAACACAAACAAACCAATCAAGATTACTAAAGGAGGACAAAATGCAACTTTTTTTGATCCTAAACTTGTAATCACCGCAAATGTACTGGTAAATATGGTAATTGCAAAGATTACAAGAAACCCACCCGCTAATCGTCGAGATCTTGCGGTATCAATCACTCGAACCAACGGTGAAGCCATTACACAAACTACAAGGGGCAAAATGCAATTTAACAAAAGATATGATCTTGCTCTTTGTAATGATGATGATGACTTGAAAACCACATCAACTACATCTGAATATATCTTTGCACTTAAACCTTGATAACTTGTTGATAACCCGACTGCTAATTGTCGATCGAGCGGAAAATTTTGGATAGCGATCACATAACAAACCGTATTAATCCAACAAATACTATTTCCACCCAAAACTGTTAGTAAAAATACAAGACTATATGGCAAAGAAGAACCTTTATTTGCTAAAAGGATAAGATATTGAACACCATAGCCGATGAACCCGAGTGATGAACCGATCAAAAGAACGAGCCATAAGGGGAGATAAATCGCTGCTATACCGGATAAAAAGCCGAAAAGTTTTCCTGCATCGGAAGCAAAAGCTAAGTTGTTGAGTTGAAGTTGTGAGAGTGAAAGAAGTTGTTTGAGTTGAGAAGAGTAAGCAGGAAAGTTTGTGTTTGTTGCACTTATAGATTGAAGCCAAATTGTACCAACTAAACTTAGCCATTGAAGAGCCATTGGTGAAGATTGAGGTTTCTTGGAAATTTAATTTATTTTCAAGAATGTGTTGGGGTACATTTATATATAGGGTTTTTTTGGATGCATATATCATATTGTACAAATATTACTGCAGACTATATAAATATATAAAAGAACTATTATGGTGCATAGATTGAAAAGTGTGTTGTAAAAACCATCACCGGGTTAGTGTGTGTTTTGGTGTGTTTGTGCGTGTTTACTGTTTAGATATAGTTATAGGGAGTGATTTTCAATATGTGATTTAATGAAAGACCACCACCATTTGTACTACACATGTTATTTGTTTGGAGAGTAATTAGATGCGTATGAATATGAATGTAGCAAGAGAGATTTATGGAGTTGTATACGCAAGGGTTACATATGCTTACATCAAAATGTCGTATCATTTTCATTATTCTTTTGTTTTATCTATAGCAACATGATTTGAAGCTGTCGCAAAAACTACTACCGCAGCTAAATTAAAAAATATTTTTCAAAATCCATAATTTGATTCCAAGGCCCGACTCCAAGAGAAGAGGTTTTTTCACCCGTAAATATACAAAAATATTTGTAACAACGATGTATAACTACTCATATACGAAGTAATTGGTAACATAACAAGATTGAAGTAGTAATTAAAGATAATAAACAATTCATGGACATATTTCATTATCTCAACAAGTATACATATGGAGTAGGAGTGTAGGACTTGAAGTAGTAATAACTTTTTAACTACATATACCTAAACACTCCATTGATCGTTCCAACTAACAGTTATAAATGTGGTCTAAAAAGTTTTTTTTTTACCATATATAATGTATTTCGAACTTTTTTAAATTGACAATACTTAATTTTCAGTCAAGTTACTTGCTATTTAGAGAAATATTTACGTTATTAACTGAGAGCTCTAACAAACTGAGCTACTATGACAGATGTCGAGCCAATTAAAATGATCAAATTAAATACTTTGTGACCACCACCATCATCATTTAACACACATTACATGACCATACGTACCTTGTGTTAGGCGAGGATAAATTAATGAAGTTTTATAACACACTGTATACATTACTTGTTGTAGCCAAGTTAGTTTTTTTGTCCTATAACATTGTTGTAAGATTAACTTCAAAAAACACACTTTTTCCTATAACATCTATAACACAAACCCAAAAAACACATCAACCCATCACAATTTGCAAAACAATAAAAAAAGAAATTTTTTTAATGCAACATTAATACTATGACACCGGACCTTTAGCGCCATTTTGGTGCAGATATCTGTATCATTTGGCGTCGCTTTAACATGCCCATACCCGGAGCTTTTTTAGAAACTTGTCATGTCGATCTCTTATGTTTCGATGTTAACCAAACGTTCAGGTAAATTATGTTCCGATTAGAATAACAACTGATTAGGTATGCAACACTAAAAACCAACAAATTGCTTAAGGTGGACAATTTCTGCCACACAAATGACAAGTTAAGCACGTGTAAACGTTTCTTCACAATCCGACATCCCCCTAACAAATGTAGTATTCACATTCTATACTTTCTGTTGAGAATCATATCGTACACATTACATCACCTCTTATTTCAAATGATCAATATCTGAACGATACATAGTTATTAATAATTCAGACTTGATTTATATTTATTAGATTATGAGTGGAAAAATATTCAATTTTTTATTCAGATGACTAATATAACATACAATACACTCTTAATATGTCTAATTAAGAGGTTATTGCGTCTTAATGGAATCATTAAGAGGACTTACTAATATGATTAGATTATTGTAAAAAACTATTAATAATCAAAGTTTTGTGAACCAAGACTTGTAGGCTGCTAGTTGTATTGGTGTGAGGTATTAAGTATTGTTCATGACCTATATGCAATGTGTTTAAGTCCCGTCGTGGAAAAATATGAGTAAATTAGGTGATGTACGCAAAAAAAAATAAAAGTGTGTTGTGGGACCACATCGGGACACGTGGTAACAATTGATCCACACATAAGTTGGGAAGTTAAATGCCATAATCCTTTCTTATGTAATTAATAATCTAAGTTCTATTAACATAGAAGAAGACGCATCTTAATTAATCACTCTTTTTTTTCTATTTAGGCATGCCAACTTTTCTGCTCCTGGATGCGGTTTTGTTTGTGTTCTTATTCTTTCATTGTGATTCGTTGACGGAATACAATAAAGTGACATGTCGCAAATTCTTAGAAAAGTGTAACGGGATATGATTATAATTGTGATTTAGATTTTGATTTTGGTTCTAATTCAAATGTTCCACTTTTATTAAACTTTTTATTTTATTGTGTTAGAAGATCTTTTGTTTCTAACAAAGAGACAAACGAGAAATATCATGTGAGAGGGGTAAGTCATATATGAAAAATGTTCATTTTAAATCGGAACACATGGGTCAGAAGTCAGAACCTTGGATATAGTAAGAAGTAAAAATGGACACAAATGAAAGTATATAAAATATGTATGCATATCTATAAATACATACATAAGTATAGATTGATTGACAACTCCTATATAGAAGCCGTTTATTAGGCGGGTGGACACAACTGTCTCTAACTTTGCAATCGGTAAATTTAGGCTCACAAGTCACAACAAAATGGGAATTCATTTTTGCACCACAATTTTTACTTTCTATACCACAGTGTACAAGTTTTATAGCACACTATACAAGTGTCTTAAGCATTCATTGTAGTAGATAACATAAAAGTTGTGGTGTGAACATCACTACCTCAACAAAATATCCCTTTCTTGCATTTGCCTAATTATGAGTTATGACATAATTATTACGTATTATGGTATTTGTATTTTCAATTCATATATGAAAACAAATTAACTTGGTCCAACATGTATTATATACATTCTTTAGAATAATCATTTAAATAAGTACGTATTTTTATAATTTCTCCAATAATTAGTATTTTTATATGTTTAAATTAATTCCCGTTCAAGATAATCTTATTTGTCCCATCATATTAATCATAATAATATTTGATATCTTTATTTTTCACTACCAGTTCATCATAACCCCACAACATTACAATCGAAAGCGACAACTGACATGTCACGACATTAACATAGAGGATCTAAAACCAACTTTAATTCATACCTTCAACCGATTATATAAGATGACTCAAAGTTTAGAATTCATTTATGAAATTATTACAGGAACAAAAACAATAAAATTACGTATATACGAGTATTATTTTGAAATCATAGTTATGTCACGTATGTATAACATGAATACCTTTTAGAAACTTGCTATGACAATTTAATAAAACATTGTATACATGTACATATTTACACCACAAACATTAAAGTCAATATAACAATGAAAACTATTGAAATGATAACCATAAGTACTGCGACTATTACGAAAACGTACGACAATCATTTTCTAAGTAGTTTTACATCCATAAACATTGATATCTTGATTATAGGAGTTAAGCGTATATATAAAATGGGTCTTAGACACATAGACTATCACCATTATGAAAGTACATAAACAATATCGATATTTAATTCCTGTAAGGGTAAAGTATAAAGGAAGTAAGTTATAGAAAGTCATAATTCTACCAAGACGTAGAGAGGCTAATTCTTAAAATTCTTCTGGCAAAAATGTATGAGTGGTGGATAAAATAATATTAATAATAAATAAATAATTAAAAATAATAATAAAATAAAAGCTAAACTATTTATAGTGCCAAATATAAAAATGTTGCCCAAATCAACGAGTTATATGTTCGGTCTTTCTTTTAAGTTTTTTACTCTGTTCTTTTCATTATTTCATTATACTTGTTTTGATTCAAATGGATGCCATATGTAAATATTTTACACTAAGAACATTATATTGCATATAACAATGACAAGTGTAGGAATTATAACCATAAGGAGTATGACTATCAAGAAAACGTATGATTATCATTTTCTAAGCATAGCTAGCTATACACATTACTATCTAGCATGTAGATATTAAGACATCATAAACCTTACATATAGACAGAGACATCGCTTTTAGAAGGTGATTACAACTATCTACTTATGATATCAATTACAATATCATTTCACAATATTATCTCCTTTTATCAGTTACTATCTCCTTAGAAGGATTTCCAAAATTTGATCTAGATGTATCACTATAAGATATATTTGTAATGTTTTGTCTGTAAAAATTATTCTAAGTTTACTATGAGCTAATTCAAATAAACTAATAAAAATCAATGAAGAAATTAGGGGTGAGCATTTGGACGAAAAAACCGAACCGAAAATCGACCGAAACCGAAACCGAACCAAACCAAAACCGATAACATGCTATCAGTTCGGTTTCGGTTTTGAAAATTCATCGTTTTCGGTTTCGTTTCTATCGGTTTCGGGTTGGTTTCGGTCTTGAAAATTCATCGTTTTCGATTTCGATTCTATCGGTTTCGATTTTGAAAATTCATCGGTTTCGGTTTCGGTTCTATCGGTTTTGGTTCGGTTTTCGGAAAAGGATGAACATTTGGCCTAATTTGACTGGGGAAGACTTGAAAGAATGGCTTCCTCATCGACGATCGGGACTGATGATAGAGATCATACTGAGAAACAGAAGAATTCCGTACGGGTACAACTTTTATTTGAACGAAGTGAAAAAAATGCGATCTTTGTTGTCTCTGTGCAAAAATTCCAATCAAAGGGGGACCAGTTGGATAGAATCCAGGAATTCGTTCAAAGTCAAAGAAAGCCGAACCGAAACCGAACCAAACCAAAATCGATTTCGGCTTTGAATATTCATCGTTATCGGTTTCGGTTTTATCGGTTTCGGTTCGGTTTGGTTCGGTTTTAGACCGAGCTCACCCCTAGAAGAAATTAATGATAGTGCCTCACAATTTGATTCCATCTAGTATTAATACTTTAATAGTAATAGATATCGATATCCTAGTAACATCGGGCAATATAATAACATACGACATTTAAATCCTCTAAAAATTAATGAGTTTTGACTTTTATTTAATTATATTGGTAATCTGGATTTCAACTTTTTTTGTGAGGCGACTGATATCAGAACGAACACTCGCTTTGCATGTAGCACAGAGTCATCACATGTAAACGTCTGTGGCCAAAAGTGGATAATTTTTGTTGCTTCTAAAGATTGAATATGAGACTTCCTGTTAATTTTACTCTTACGAAAATCAGATGAAACTACTAAACCTTTTAAATATGGTTATGTAAATAAAACAGAGATTGAAAGTTTATATTAGTTTAATTAGTAGAATTTTTGAATGACAATTATTTTAGAACGTGTTAACAATTAAATATTTGAAAATAAATTTAAGAGAGAAAATAATAGAGAAATAAATCAAGATTCAACACCATCGCATTTTTCATAGAATAAGATTAAACAAAAAACTTAAATAGGGATTTAGTTCGTGTAATGAGATACTGTCATATCAGCTCGTCCCATATCGACCAGAAGACGAACTTCCGGCTGGTTTATATACCGGCGGCGAGAAGTGTTCATCGTCCCTTCGGGGACATCCGATAAAATTGGAACGATACAGAGAAGATTAGCATGGCCCCTGCGCAAGGATGACACGCACAAATCGAGAAATGGTCCAAATTTTTTTTTCAATCGTTTTTTCACCTTCGCCGGAACCCTAATTTGATGTCGGAGCTCTATTTCTCCGATGGACGCCAGTCGAAACAGCGTAGACAGGTAGCTGACCTCTTTTTATTTGATATTTTTTATTGATTATGTTCTCGTTATGTAAACTAGGGTTTCGAATCGACGAAATACCAGCGGACTTCCCATTGATGGAGTATAATGAGGTATGCATCAAATGTTCTATTTTATAAACAATGTTGAATCTGTGTGTGTGTTCGCATTATCGCATAAGATCATATATTCCTATGTTAGATTTTGTTCCCATCTTCAGCTTCGTACTTCAATTTTCTGCAAATTACAAATTCGAATTGCGACAATTAAATACGTTTAATCAAGTAATCTGCAAGTTATGATGATGCTAAATTTGTGAAATTTCAAGCTGTTTCTAGCCACAGTAATCTCCAATCAATGATGTTTTGTGCTATAGCTGATTAGCTGAATGTCGATTGAAAGTTTGCAATTTGAATGTGTGATTTTTTAAAACTTGAGCTTTTTTTTAGACCGATCGGTATGGGCCATTGGCCGTTGGCGTGGGGCTGACATGGCACCCGGCCACGGCGTTAACCAAGGTTAGCACTCCGCCCCCCTTAACAGCGTGGGGTGCGGTGGTGCCCAGAGGTGGTGACGGCAACGGGCGTTAACGAGCGAGAGAGAACGAGATTTTTGACCGTTGGGCGATTTCCAACGGTAATATTACCGTTTGAAATAAATAAAAAAAAAATTATATAATATATATTATATATATATATATACCCCAATCACACACCAATATAAATACCCATCTTATAACACAATACATATATCATTTCATCACCTTTCTTAATTTATCATCACTACGTTAATCATGGCTACATCATCATCATCGTCTTCATCGTCGTCGTCTTCATCATCCGACACATACGATACGGCTTTGTTGGCGTATTGCGCGACGCGCCTGAATCAGGTAGCGGAGACTAGTAATGCCCGCTTCGACACTCGGACTGCAAAGCTGAACCGTAATCGTGCCGCTGGACACCAACGACTTTATAGAGATTATTTTGCGGATGACAGTGTTTATAACGACAAAGATTTCAAACGACGATTTCGGACGGCCCCCGTCATACGTTGTATGTACCGGGAACCGCTGAATATTTGCATAGGGTTGTTGACATTCGAGACCATGCAACACACGATAGACTTCAAGAAGACTTGGCGGAACATTTCTACAATAACGCAAATCACAATGCAAATGAAGACGAAAATGAAGACGAAGATTAAAATATATGTTATTTGTATTATTTTTATTAAGTTGTTATTTGTATTTTTATTATAATGTAATTTGTGTTTTATTTAAATTAAATGGAAAAGAAATGATGAGTTGGAAAAAAAATGGTGTGGTGTGGTGTGGTGGGTATTTCCTGAAAAAAGTGGTGTGGTGTGGTGGGGTTGCTGAGGTGGCAGATGATGTGGCAGAAATTTTGGTGTTAAGGTGAGGCCCATTCCTTAGTGATTTAAATGTGCATTTTTAGCTTGTTTACCAATAACATTTATGATGGTCCAAAGAATGACACCTAAACTTTTTAGATAATATATAGTTAATTTCTGTTGCAGAAAGAATCCATATAGTGATATAGTTGAATGTTGCTTTCTTGTGTTACATAATGCAAACAAAGACCATTTAATATGAAAAACTTACCAGAAACAGAGTTTATGTCTTCAATTGAATCATAACAAAGTATATTATTATCAGATTAGGTTATCACTAATTACACATATATTATCGGTTCACTTATATCAAGATGTTTTGATATAAGACGATTATTTTGTAAATTTTGTTTGGAATATTGTATGCTTTTGTTTCTTGTTTAATTTCTTATGGTTTATGAAGTCTGTGTGTTGGGTGGTTGTGTAGGTCCTTTATGTAGTCTTCTTGGATTCATTTTAATTGCTAAAACTCTTGTCATAAATTTCTATAACTTGTGTTGAAAATGTTTTATTAACCAAGTTTAAAAGTAGAATTCTTGATTTTGTGCTTTTTTAACTGTAAATGGTTTGTGAGAGGTTATTGTAGCTGCTGTACTAAAATGAAAGTAGTAAATGGTTGAAAATGTACCACCTAAGATATATTGGGTTAAAAGTTTTTTTAAAATAATTATAGAAAAGGACAAATCTACCCTTACTCTATAATACTATATTACTATTCATTTCAAAATCACTTTGAAAATTGATACTTCGTATATGTTATAATTTAATATAATATAATGTGAATTCTAAATGTGTAAACAATGAATAATAAAATACTATCAATTTGATATATGAAAACAGCTTTATCACATTTTGTTCAATTGAAGTATATAAAGTTAACTAAAAAGGAAACATGTGGGAAGCCATGATCAGAACCATTGTTCTTGTTGTTTTCTTCAAAGTAAGGTCATTTTGCTCAAGGGTCAATTTAATTTAGCTAAAAAAGTCAACTAAAAAGGAAAAAGGAAACTGGCCAAACTGGTCAAGTGATTGAAACTTGAAAGTCATTTTACATGTATCCAAACTTCAATTTCTTGGTTCATTTGTATGTAGTTTGTACATATATTGTTCTTGTATTTTGTTAAAAGGAATTTGGTCAATTTACTTGACATAAGCATACTAAGATCGTGATTCATTCCTATTTGCTGGTATATATTATTTGGATGATGGGTTTGACCATCTCGAAATATTTATCCAACGGGAACAAAGAGTCATTCTAACAAGTTGAATACGGTTCTTTGAAATAAAGTAATGAAATAATAATGAACACATTAACATTAGTTAATCGTAAATTCGTAATTCGAGTTTGTCTATAAACCATGACAGTCTATAAAAGATGATTATGCTTACATTTCCCATTCATAGCGCGATGAGAACCATTCTCACATATCAAATGTTTTACAAAGTTAAATCGAGTAGATAAAGACAATGAAAAAGGATAAAAATGAGTATGCCACGATAATGGAACATAGATAGAAAGTTAATTTTACATGTTGAACGATATTATTATTATTATTGTAACCTTAAGTTACAAGACATGAAATGTAGGGGTGTTCAAAACTGGATACCCGGATTTTCGGATACCCGAAATTCGGGTACCTGGATTTTCGGATAGTGATTTTTACTACCCGCATTTGGTACCCAGATTTCAGATACCCGGATTTCGGGTACCCGGAATTTCGGGTATCCGAAATCCGGGTATCCGGTATCCGAAAAACACAAATATTCAAATATTTTTCGAATATTTCAAGTATTTTTCCGGATATTGATATTCCGTTTCAAATATCTTGGGTATTTTTAAATATTTTGGGTATTTTCTTAAATATTTTGGGTATGTTTTGTATTTTTTCGTATATTTTTCATTTATTTTTTATTTTCGGGTAATTATTCGAGTATCAGGTATCCGGAAATATTGGAAAACACTACCCGTATTTGGTACCCGAAATTCGGATACCCGGATTTTTGGATATCCGGATTTTCGGATACCCGATTTTTCGGATACCCGGATTTCGGATATCGGGTAATTTTTCGGATACCCGGTTTTTCGGATATTTTTTAACACGTGAAATGGACTAGAGCGAATGTTTACGACTTGCTCACAAAATTATGTTTTGCAGTCATGCATAAATAATACTTAAGTCAACTAATTAACACTCATACGTCAATTAAAAAGGATAAAATTTTAATTGAGAAAATAATAACGGAAATTAAAATTCGTCGCATTTCAGTAGAAAAATGATACGAAAAAAAAAAGAATTAAAGTTAGTGAATTAGTTCATCTAACGAGATACTGTGATACTGTCATATCAGCTCGTCCCATATCGACCAGAAGACAAGCTTCCGTCTGGTTTATATACCGGCGGTGAGAAGTGGTTATTGTCCCTTCGGGGACATCCGATAAAATTGGAACGATACAGAGAAGATTAGCATGGCCCCTGCGCAAGGATGACACGCACAAATCGAGAAATGGTCCAAATTTTTTTTTCAATCGTTTTTTCACCTTCGCCGGAACCTTAACTTTCGACTCAGCTCAATTTCCGGCAGTCGAAACAGCGCAGGCAGGTGTTCAAACTGGTATAGCTCGGTTCGATCAGACTCAATCCGGTCTGGTTCGAATCTGCGGTTACGGTTCTGGTCAATTCTCAGTTTAGTTTTCTCGCACATATTAAGATCTTAATAAATACTTTGCTTTTGAATGTTTGGACGATGAAAATGAGAATTTGTATAGTAAGCTAATAGACTATGTTAATAAGCTCTGCTAAACATGAAGTTTGTATAAAATCAAAAGAAGGAAAAGATGGTCTTATTCTTGGGTCAAAGTAATTTAGCCGTTTGAGTCCACTTTGACCGCATAACACACCGGTACAAAAGAAGGGAAAAGATATGACATTGTTTAATTGTTTTTTCATGTTTTTTTAGTCGTCGTAAACTTACATTTATCAAATAAATTGACATCAACTTTGTCTTTTTTGTCTCTTCAAACTCTATTCGTATATATAAACACAAAATTACATCTATCTAGCTAATTAAAAAAAAATGGAAGGACTCAACCAAACCATCGTGTGTAATTTCTACAAGGCGTTAGCTACTCGTGACACCAACAAACTACAACGCCTCCTAGCTCGAGACATCGATTGGTGGTTCCATGGCCCACCGGCTCATAAAAACAACCTTATGCGGTTACTAACCGGTAATTGTGTTTCCGACAATACTAACTCTTACACGCCACTCGTTGTTGTTGCTATTGGATCGAAGGTGGTGGCCGAGGGATACCACGATCACGAGAACCGAAAAAGCTATTGGGTGCATGTTTGGACCGTTGAGGACGAGAAAATTATAACAGAAGTGAGAGAGTATCTTGATACATTTGTTATGATAACAGCTATTAGAAAGTCTAGTAACATTTGTTTGACTTCACCACGGTCTCCTAAATACAAGAACATGTGGGAGAGTGAACTTAGTGATAGTGTTTCCGTGCCTCGTCTTCTTCTTGTACTTTGAATTTACTACCTTTTATAAGGTTTTTAAACATTTTTTTGGTTTAATTGTTGTTATCTATCTAAAATTTTTATTTGAGATATAGTCAAATTAAATGGAAGTTTAAGTTAATCTATGTTCTTTAACATATTAGCACACATTGAAAAAACTTAATTTTAAAAAAATAGTCGATGGAATATCATGAACCGGCACACGGCTAGCAGTGATTCTACTAGCAACTACTTGTTTAAAAAATGATACTAAATTCTTTTCTTGTTATATTATCGTAACATTAGAGTAAATTTGAGAATAGTTGGTAAATTCTGTTACTAATGAACTTGTCGCCAAATATGTGAAAATATGTTGGTGGATTTGTGTCTTTCGTAGTAGGTTTTCGTAGTAGGTGTGGCAATTCATGTGATGTTGAGATACAATGTTTGGTTTTGAAATTTTTTTCATTTTCAGTTTCATTTTAGTTATTTTAATTTGGTTCGGTTGATGTGTAACGTTATTTTGGCCAATTTTAAAAGGGGTAAACAAAGCTAGGTTGTGTTTGTTAGCAGTTTAATGGAACCATTCAGCGCTGAATGCTTAATCATTCAGCATTCAGTGCATTTGTTTAGCGCCTCTGAATGAAGTATATGCTGAATTGGACAACAAAAAACTGTTGAATCATTTTTCCTTAAAACATATGCTGAATCATTAAGCAATCAGAATTCTTATAAAATAGTTTCTCACGTTTAAAACAAATTTTATACAAAACCTCTTAATAATTCAGACTGTTGAATCATTCAGCATTTAATCATTTTATATTACTACTATATAAAGCATTTAGACCTACCCCATTAGGCAAGTTTAAGGAGCTCCTTAAACTTGATTTTAAGGACCTTTCCACTTTTGTCAGTTAGTTCTCTAACTTAAAAAAAATCGCGTCTAATAAGATTCGAACTCAAGACCTCTCCTAACTTATCACTATGTGTTAACCACTTGCTATACATTACACTTTGATAACACCACCCACACTTAATAACAAAAGTCTGTTACTTGAAAACCATTTTACCCAATAACATTAAATATACGACGCTGTAAATCATCAACTCTTACCAAAATCCACATTTCCGTTTAATTATTTATTTCTAGCAACAATTATTACCGTGTAAACGAACAACACTTGCTCGCCACAAAATATGATTTCTGGGTACCCGCCATCGCATTACGCGGGTACCCTGCTATTCATATTAAATGCATGAATCAAAATGCTTGACGTAACCCCAAAACTAGAAGCATCCTTCCATTCCTTCCTGTAACTTCTGGAGAATCGTATATTTCGGAAAGACGAGTATCTATCATAAAATACGGATTCATTTCATACTTCGTGATTCTGCCTTTAATTTCTGATTGATTTCTTCCATTTGAGAAGAAAAAAACCCTAAATTAAAAAACCATAATCGCTCGATTTCAAGGAATTAGTTGATCAAAATCAATCATGGCCCTAAACCCGCATCTCTACGCTAACGGGATGCCGGTTGCATTCATCAACGAGATGTTCGTTTTAATCAGAGACGGAATCGAATTTGAAATTAACAATATCCGCGGGTCAGTAATCATTCATTTCATCAATTTCTCATATCCTTTTGCTCTTTCGTGATCCAATTTGATGATCAATTTGTTCGATTTGCGGAATCTAAACCTAAACCTAAACTTAGGTATTTATCGTAACAATGTAATTGCACATTTGCACCTAAGAAGTTCAGGTTTCCATTTAATTTGATCGGAAGCTTATTAGCCCTTATACATTATTTGGTACTAAAATTATGGGTGAGCATAAAAACCGAAAATCCGAACCGAAACCGAAAAACCCAAAAATACCGCCCTAAAAAAACCGAACCATTTGAAAAACTGATGTCAACGGTTTTGATTATTCCTATATTTTCTAAGTTTCAAGTTATGTTAGTTGAATTTATCATTACATTATATTAAAATTACTAGTTATTTTTTATTTATAACGCAATGCATTAAGGTTTGGGAAGTTTAACCATAATATTAATTTTTAAGGTAACAGATTCGTAAATTTAAGGAAAACTAAAAACCGAAAAAAACCCCGAAACCGAACCGAAAAACCCGAAAAAACCGAAAAACCGAAACCGAAAAAACCGAAACCGAACGGGGTGCAATTCTTACAACCCGAACTTTTGGGGCGGGATTTGGTTTTAGTTAAAAACCGCCCCGAACCGCCCCATGCTCACCCCTAACTAAAATACACAGAAGTACATTAAATTTTGTATGATCAAATTATGAAATTTGTTGGTTAATGCTTAATAATTCGTTTAGGGCTCGTGGAGGAATCGTGAAAGCAAAGGGTGCAATCTTTTTATCAAATGTCCGTACGGTGTTTGTTGCTCATAAACCTACACAAATATTTACTGCTTTCGACATGCCTCTGGTATGTACAAACTAATTTCATCTTCTTTTACTCCAATTTTGACTTTTGTTCAAAAAAGTCAAAAGCCTGATATTTGTATCGATCGATATTATTTTTTCTTGATATTGTTTTTTCTGCATGCAGCTTTACGTGCACGATGAAAATTTTCACCAGCCGATTCTTCACTGCAACAATATATCTGGACTAGTGGAGCCCGTAAGTAGTAAAAACGACATTTTTAAATTGTAAATAACATTAATTATTTTAGAGTAAATTACATGAATGGTTCTTTAAGTTTATAGCAAATTTCACCGATGGTCTTTAATTCTGAAAGGTTTTTCACCGATGGTCCTTTACACTAACTGACGTTAATTTATTCAGTTAACTCACCCCATGTGCAATGAATGTGAGGGTAAAAAAGTCATTTTTAAGTTCTTTTTATTCTTAAATTAATTTTTTTATCTTAAATAAAAGTTTTTAGTTTTAAGAATAAAAAGAAAAGAAATGAAAAATGACTTTTTTACCCTCATATGTATTGCACATAGGGTAAGTTAACAGAAAAAATTAACGTCAGTTAGTGTAAAGGACCATCGGTGAAAAACCTTTCAGAATTAAGGACCATTGGTGAAATTTGCTATAAACTTAAAGGACCATTCGTGTAATTTACTCATTATTTTATAATGCGATCATGTTAAAATTGCAGGTAGTTCCATACGATCGGAACAGGTCAACGTACCCTGCTCACGCTTTCAAGATTCTGTTCAAAAATGGCGGTTGTGGAACATTTGTGCCCTTGTTTTTTAATTTGGTGAAACTTGTGAGACAATATAACCGACAATTTGATGCGGGAAATGCAACCGAGACCGATCCTTTACTGGCAGCCCAAACTCCAGTAGATGATATGATGAATTGCGCGTAAGTATCATTTCTTGTTTTTTATTTAAATTTCCATTAATTTGCATACATATTGGTGGCAATTTCGACCCGTTTACTTACAAACTGGTCTATTCGGGTTATGTTATGTGTCTAATGGGTCAAGCGGGTCAATTTGAAATGGAATGGTTCGAAAGTAGCCCATTACACATTTTTCATGCATACGACCTCCTAAATCCTTTTATTTTAAAAAACTTTACATTGTAGTTGCGATATTATTGACTTTGTAGTCATTTAAAAAGAGTAATTTATAATAGAACCTAAGAATGATATGGACAAAAAAGTGATATTATCGTCTTTGTAGTCAAGCAACCCAATCTGGCCCGTATTATAATTACACGTTTTGGGCCGTATTATGATTTATATCCAATGAATTTGAAGTTACTGGTTGATTTATGAGTGTTGGGGTATTTAGGAAATTTTTTTCAAAAATATTCTTGTTTTTTCAAAAACTTTCACAAACGATGCTCTTTTTTTTTTACTTTCAAAAATAATGTTTTAGGACTCTAGGAGTCCGGAAATACCTTTAAATAGGACTCCATGAGTCCGGAATTGGTACTTTTCTGTGTACTTTTCTGCAAAAAAACTGGTACACTAGTACACTTTCTGACGCACAGGTACAAGGGTACACTGTAATTTCGGACTCATGGAGTCCAAATTATGGCTAATTCCGGAGTAGAGTCCAAAAACACTGTTTTTGAAAGTCCAAAAAAAATGCATCATTTGTGAGAATTTAAGAAATAATAGTAGAATTTTTGAAAAAAATTCATATTTAGGGGTGTGAATGTGAAATGCTGATGTGAGGTGGTCACACCTAACCCTCTAAAACCATTGAATACAAAATTTGTAGATATTAAAAACAATGCTAAATTACACACACGTATTTTGAATGTATTCTTGCATGCACGTAATTTTAATCGTATATTTATCGTTTTTATCGAGCAGATATGTTGATCCGAGTGACCCGACAAAGATTTATCTGCAGCAACCCGTTTCAGAGCCACACAGGCGAGACAATTACCATTCTTAATCTCAACAAATAGTATCGCGACACTATGATGGTTGTCTATACTTTATAATCTTTTGTTTTTCTAAGTTGTACTTATGAACTTATGTACATAATCCAAGTGTTCTTATTAGGTTAATCGAATTTAGTGTTGATTACATATTTGAACATAACTTCTAGTAAATACTAAATAGCTAGTGCCTTAAAAGGTTTTTTAAAGTTATGTTTCATTATGCCGGTTCGTTTGTGCTCTTAGAATTTGTCGCTTTTCTCATTTTTTTGAAGTTCTCAAATTTTTGGGTATGTTTGGAGATAAACTTAATTTTTTTAGTTTTGATAAATAAGTTTGTGTAAGAACGAAAATTTTGTTAGGGATGTGCAAGTTCAAACTTTTATTTTAAAGGAAAATGCCGAAACAAGAGACTTTCAAAAATCAAGAGTACCGTAACATGTTTATACAGCCACATTTACTCCTAAAGTTTAAAACAAGATTTTAGTAAAACAATACTTACTTTAGTTTTTTTTGTCTCTCGCCATTATCAAATGCATATACATTTGATTGTTTTGTTCTCAAGTTTTTTTTTATCAGTTTTAAATTTACTTTAATTTTAGGAAAATGCTAAAATTGCTTTTAGAACAATAGTTAAGAAAATATTGTTGCCTTAAAGTAATTGTATACTAACTAATAAAAAATCACCTTCTTGAATTTTATTAACCACAATTAAGTAGTTATGCATCCTTAATTGTAAACTAACCATTTTAATCATCCTTAGACATTGCTCTAAAGTCAATAATTAGTAAATCCTTTAATTTTATTATACTCTAATTTTGTTCATTGTGATTCTTTCACCATTTAGGGCGTTAATTTCGCTACTAAAATATCATCCGTTTCCACCTAGGATCTTAGCATTATAATTTTAATTTTATCTAAATTTCAGAGTAAATGAGCTTCTAGATGTTGTATTAAGACTTAACATACGAGGATTAGCCATGGATAATGCCGTTTGCTAGGGGTGAGCACAAAAACCGAAAAACCGAACCGAAACCGAAAAAACCGAAAAAACCGCACCGAAAAAACCGAACCGTTTGAAAAACCGATGTTAGCGGTTTTTACTTTTTGAAAAACCGAATGTTTGGGGCGGTTTTTGGGTGCATACGAAAAACCAAACCGAAAAAACCGCTCCGCACCGCCATATATATATATTCCAAATTTTGTAATAATTTGTATATTTATAAAATATTTGATCTTTAACTATTTAAAAGAAGGTTTTATGTATATATTATTTGTTATTTTTCACATGTTTTTTTTCATTGTTTTCCGGGTCTTATAACTATATAAATACTAAAGTTTAGATCATAACTTTAAGTTAACAAATTGGTAAATTTTAAGGAAAATAAAAAACCGAAAAAAAAACCGAAACCGAACCGCTTTATTGAGAAAAACCGAAAAACCGAAACCGAAAAAACCGAAACCGAACGGTTTCTAATTCTTAAAAACCGAAGTTTGCGGTTCGGGGTTTGGTTTTAGTGAAAAACCGCCCCAACCCGCCCCATGCTCACCCCTACCGTTTGCTGTCATCACTACTACATGAAATTGATATCTTTAAAATTTTGATTCATAACCATTTTTCCGTTTATTTCCCCTTTCTAAAGTTTAGTCAATAAATAAATTATTTTCTCATTTTGTCCTCTTCGATAAGGAAATATAACAAATATCCACTTTCTAGTAAAATCCATATTCTCTTCTTCCAAAGGTTATCTTCTAATTTAATGATTCTAATCTATATATTTAGCCTCTTACTAATCCATATACCTCCAAATTTATCTTCTAGAACAATATTTTCACAATAAATGATTATTAAATATAAATGTTGTCTTCAACCACCACCTTGAAAAATGATTTATTCATTTTTAGGTTTTAATAAAAGTTGTACTATAAAATTTTTGAAATGATTTGTACATTTTTAGGTTTTAATAAAAGTTGTACTATAAAATATTGATGCTGCAATTTTAAAAAGAATTTTTAGGCATCTTAACAGTTGGCATGTCATCGGTATCACTTTGTAATATTCGTCGGTTTCAACCGACGAGATCCTGTTTACACAAGTCTTAGATATTTTAGTTGATGTTTGACTAAACTTATTTTTAGATCTCATTGAGTTATATGAAGTTTGGAAGAAACTATTCTAAACTTAAGTTGGTAGCTTATTATAACACATAAAATCAAATTAGTAAATTCTTAAGGATTAAAAATGAGCTTATCTAACTTTTAAAAATATCCGTTAACTTTGAAAGTAAGTTTGGCAAACTCCAGCTCACGATAGTCAAATAAAGTTACTCTGTATAATGCTAATCAATTTCGTTATATACTTCAAAATTCAAATCAAATACTGCATTTATTTCAAACGAATAAAGTAGCACTTTAAATTATTTTATACACAATTAATGCAAGGAGTCCTTGTAATAAATACAAAGAGTCTTTTCTAATAAGTGTCGTTAGGCTAGTGGGTATGGGCACCACATGTGGTGGTGTCCTTTTCCGCCACGTCATCGTCACCTCATACACCAAACCACCACCACACCACAACATTTGGTGGAAATACCCACCACACCACACCACACCATTTTATTTTCCAACTCATCATTTCATTTCCATTTATTTTTCACACAAATAATATTTTATATAATTTAAAATTACATTACATTAAATAAAATTAAAATGACAATACTTTAAATTAAAATGAAAATACTAGAAATTAAACATTAAAATACTAGAAATTAAAAATTACAATAATTAAAATAAATTATTACTCTTCATCGTCTTCATCGTCGGCGTCTTCATCGTCGGCATGTGCGTTGTTGTAGAGATGGCCCGCCAAGTCCTGTCGAAGTCGTTCGTGTGTTGTTCCGTCTCGAATGTCGACAACCCTGTGCAAATATTCTGCACTTCCCGGTACATACAAAGCATGTCGGGGACCGTCCGGCACATATGGAGAAATCATCCGACCAGTATCTTCGACAACCATATTATGCATTATAACACATGCATACAAAATATATCTTAATCATTCAAGGTCATATGAACGGGCCGCGTTTTTGACAATGTGCCACTTCGCCTTTAAAACTCCAAAAGCCCGTTACACATCCTTACGTGCGGATTCTTGTTTTTTGGTAAACAAGACCTCTTTTGGATCAATTGGATGTCAGTAGGCTTTGACAAACGTCGCATGACGAGGATATATACCATCGGTAAGGTAGTAACCGAATCTATATGGATTGCCATTCACCGTGAAAGGCGCATCGGGTGCCTTTCCTGATAACAAGTCGTTGAATATTGGTGACTGATCAAGCACGTTAATATCATTATTAGAACCCGCAACCCCAAAGTAAGCATGCCAAAACCATAAATCTTGGGAAGCAACAGCTTCTAATATCAACGACGGTACTCCATGATGTCCATCGGTGTACTCACCTCTCCATGATTGTGGACAGTTCCTCCAATCCCAGTGCATACAATCAATGCTACCAAGCATTCCAGGAAAACCATGTCTCTCTTCGTGTGCCTCATATAATTTTTGCACATCGGTTACTGTTGGTTTTCGCAAATAAATAGGTCCGAATATTTCCAAAACCCCTTGTGAAAATCTATACATACTTTCCCTAGCAGTTCTTTCAGACATGCGTAGGTACTCGTCAAGAGAATCAGGGGATGACCCGTAAGCCATAGATCGAATTGCTGCAGTACATTTTTGCAAAGCAGTGAATCCCCGCCTACCTCTAGCATCGTATCTCAATTGAAAAAAAGGATACCTGTTTTCTAATGCGGTACATATGCGCATAAATAAATGTCTGGACAGACGAAACCTTCGTTGGAAATTGTTGTCGTCATAAACATGATCATCCACAAAATAATCTCGGTATAGCATGTCGTGTCCAGCTTCTCGATTTCTATTTAGCTTCGCGGTTCTAGTGTCAAACACTTCTTCACTTACATCGGAGGATATATCATCGAGGAATTCTGAGTATATTGTTAGCATAAACAAGTCATCGTCGTCAGATGATGAACCAAGATAATTCATTACTTGTGAGTTGGGGTATTTGTGTAGAGTTGTGGTGTGTTTTGGTAGTGTTTTGAGTGTGTTTATATAGGATATAAATAAATTAAATTAATTAATTATTATTATTTTTTTTTAAAAGTTCCAACGGCTATAATAGCCGTTCAACGGCTATAATAGCCGTTCAACGGCTATATTTTACGCAAAAACCGATCAAACAATCGCGTGGAGGGGCATTGCCCGTTGCGATCTCCGGCCTCACCGACCCCCAACGGCGTGGGGATGGGGCGGTGTTTCTGCTTTTTGCCACGGCGTGGTGGTCTAGTCACCACCCCACGCTCATGGGGCGTGGACCCATTCCGTCCAGTCTTAGGATACATGCTAACATACATACAAATTTCATTTAAATCGAAATTGTAGTTAATAAATCTTCTAAAATATAAAAATTAAAGTTTATTAATATTATCTAAAACATATTAAGAATTAACTACTTAATTAAATTTATCTTAATCTATTAATCATTTATCATGTGATTCTTACATAACAATTTCAGTTCATATAAAACAATTTTATATTAAAAGATAACTATATCTCTTAGTGGGTCAGGAGAAATCAAAAGAAATGAATGACATAATCTTGAAAGGTTCGAGGGAAGATACATTGCCCCTTGTGGATGTCACTGTTTAGACTCGAACCACTAACTTATTAACTTGTCGTTCAAAAAAAAAAAATACATAATTGTCTTATTTGTCTTTTCTCATTAAATTGCTTTATATAAATAGAAACATCTCTTGTTTACTATGAAAACCCAAATATAAATACATATAGGAGTTATATACATATATATTTATGTATTTTGCATGAAACTTCAAAACATCTAATCAATGGCGTCCACCATTTTAGCTTTCATCTTCATCGTACTTCTCAAACTCTCCGCCGCCGCTCCAATCCAAAACCTCACCAATTTATTCACCTCCGTCCTCGTTTTTGGCGACTCAACCGTCGACACCGGCAACAATAACTACATCACCACCTCATTCCAAGCCGACCACGTTCCGTACGGCGTAGACTTCCCCGGAAAGATCCCCACCGGCCGGTTTTCTAACGGAAAACTCGTGCCGGATTTCTGGGTTTCCTTAATAGGCTTAAAAGAAACTATTCCGCCGTACTTGCAGCCGAATCTCACAGATTTCGACATCCGTACCGGAGTAAACTTTGCTTCCGCCGGATCGGGGTATGATGACGTCACTACTGAGCTTTCTCTGGTGATTCCGGTGTCGAAACAAATGCAATACTTTAAACAGTATATTGCAAGGTTGAAGGAAGTTGTGGGGGTAAAAGAAGCGAAAAGAATAGTTAAGGGGGCGTTTGTGTCAATTAATGCAGGAACTAACGATTTCACTATTAACTACTATGATCTCCGTACTAGAAGTGATGATTTTGCAATTGGTGATTATCAAGATTTTGTATTGAAGAAGCTTGAAAATTTCATTACTGTAAGTATATATTTTTCTTATATATGACGTGATAAATTTAAAGTTTCACAGTTTTTATGTAAAATATAAGTTAAAATAAATTAAAATGAATAGTTATGAATAACGAGTCATATTCCTTTTGGCTAAATTAAAATTAATAATATTTTAAATTAAAAGTAAGATTGAAAATGTAATTTCACTTTATTAATCAACATAATGGATGAAATCAAATACTTTTTCTGATTCAAAATAAGTGATACACTTTGAGTTTCACGATTTTAGGCAAAAGATTATAATGATGATTAAATTAGATTAATTGGATAGTTAGTGGGGAGTGAGTCTCACACCTTTTGAATAAAGTGAAGTTAATAATGTTTAAAAGTAAAAAGTAAGGGTAAATTAGTCATTTCATTTTGTTAAAGTAAATAGTTAGTCGGTGTAGGTCTCATTATTTTTTTACCAAATAAGGTAATTTTTGAAAATGTGTCACTTATTTTGAATAATCCAAAAAAAGAAAGCGTGTCAATTATTTTGAATCGGATGAAGTAATAATATTACAAAATAAAATTAAGGAATTATACATGTCAATCATTTTATGGATAAAATGAAAAAGCATGACCCGTCCAATCAATTTTTTTAGGTCCTATGCAATATTTTAAAAATGATTCCTTTAAATAAATAAAAAAAACATGTTTTCAAATAAGTAAAGTTTTTTCATCAAATTAAAAGTTCGCCTAAATTCCTAGTTATATGCGCGGTTTTGTCATTTGAGTCATTTAGTACGCTCATTTTCAATATTTCAATTGATTCAAATAGACTTAAACATATACATATCTGATTATATGTAAATGGTCCCTAAATTTAGTTGGTTATGAGCGGATGACATGTGGTACATGCTCACATCCGGCCTGATAATGAAGTACAAAAACTTTGATTGAAATGAAGCAATTTTTTCCTCATAATCTTATTAAATTGATATAATTTCTGTTGTTCGAAATAATAATTAGGAGCTCTATGATCATGGATGTCGAACAATGGTGGTTTCTGGTCTTCCACCGATGGGGTGTTTACCGATTCAAATGTCGACTAGATTCACAAGAACTTGCATACATGAGCAAAATTTTGAAGCTCGAATCTATAACAAGAAGCTAGTGACTTTGTTACGTCAGATTGAATCTTCTCTCCAAGGGAGCTTAATTATTTATGCTGATATCTACACTCCGTTGGCGAATATGATTCGAAATCCACAAAAACATGGTAAGTTCTTAATATTAAATCGTAGTATTGTAATATAGGAGTACCTTTTAGACAATAAGATTTCTAAAAAAATAATATTTTATTTCGTTTAAGTAGATATCAAATTAAGATAATACTTATACAGGTATACTACCTCCGTATTAACAATAGTAGTACATTTGAACTTTATGGTTTTTGTACTAATAGATTGAAATTTGAGTTAAGATATATTAAAGTGGACAGTTACTGAAATACTGGTCCCACTTTTTTTTGAAAAAAATAATATTAATAATGTTTAAAATGAAAAAATAATGATAAAAATATAATTTTACTTTAATAATGTGAATAGAGTTAATTGAGAATGAATCCTATTTTTTTACAAAATAAGATAAACTTTAAAAGTATTTCATTTATTTTAATCCACTCTTAAATAATGTATTACTTATTTTAATATGTAGGTATTATATTTTTTTCACTACTAAATAGTTATGGGGTCATTAGGAAAAAAAAACATTTGCAAAAATCAATCCTATTTTAAGAGGTTTTTCAAAAATTCTGTACAGCCCATTAATTTTCCATTCCATTCCGTACAAAAATACATGTTGTCCAAAAAAAAAAAAATAAAAAAAAAATACTCAGATTAATTTTGTAATACAAAAATACTTGTAAACCCATTAATTTTGTAATGATTCTATCGTTTACAATGTAATGATCTCACTTACTTATAACCATGTGTATTTTGTCTAAAGAACATTTAATACTAGATGTAGAAAGTAATATGATTATGTAATTTAAATTACGTTTCAAATTAGAAATTACTACAGTATTATTTAAAAACACGGAAAAAAAGGAATTAAATCATAATCTCACACAGACAAAAGTTTAGGGGTAATAATGAAAATTTAAATGGTTACAAAAGTTGAATTAAATAAAGGGATTGATATGACAGTCCTAAGGGCTGCAATAATACATGCATTAGAAGCTTGTATTTTAATCCACAATCGACTCTTAAATTTCAGAAACTACTATATTGTACAACCTTTTATGTACTTAATGATGGCTGTTATTATCAAAACCCATAAATAAATTATGTTTTTTACACAGATGAGTGATGTAAAGGAGCAACAAATTGTGTCCAAATTGAGTTGATAGCCTTTTTATATTCCAAAAGTTATTTTTTTTAAAAATAATATTTTATAAAATCTAAGTGTTATATGTACTTCCTCCGATTCAAAATAAGTGTTACACTTTCCTAATATGAGTGATTCAAAATAAGTGTTACACTTCCCTTATTTGATACATTTTTGTATATAAAATTATCATTTTATCCTTACTTAACTTTATTAAATATTATTAATTTGTCCTTCCCAACCATATTGTGGGATCCTTTCTCACTAATTATCTCCTTTAATCAATCATAATTTCTATTACAATATTTTGCATCAAAATACGTGAAAGTACAAGTGTATTACTTATTTTGAATCGGAGGAGTATAACATACTCCCTCCGTCCCACAAAAAACTTCCCATTTGGCTTTTGCACATGTTTTTAGGTAATAGTTAGTGGTGGGGTAATTAATAATACTTTTGATTAAAATATAAGGTTAGATTGGAGAGAGAAAGATAGTTAGTGGATATTAGTGGTGGGGTTTTTAATAATAATAGTTTTTTATTGGGTGGAGCCCACCAAATATGGGAAATGAGAAGTTTTTTGTGGGACAAAAGTTTAGAGTGAAATGAAAAGTTTTTTTGTGGGACGGAGGGAGTATTAGATACTGTTTAGGAAACCAAAAAAAACGTAAACAGTAAATTGAGTACGACTTTTATATAATAGTACAATAACAGTTTTAAAGATATGCAATACTTGATCTCAAAAATGGATTTGCAGGATTTATCGAAACGAAAGTGGGATGTTGTGGAATAGGGTTTTTGGAAGCAGGTCCATATTGTACAGCATTTACTCCAATATGTCCAAACCCTTCAAACCACTTGTTTTTTGATAGCGTTCATCCAAGTGAAGCTGCGTACCGTTACGTTACCAAAACCCTTTTGGGACATATCATCCGTCGTTTGAATAAATCTCCCAAATTTGCAGTAAAAAGCTTGGATTAGGCTTTTTTACTTTTTGTTTTTCCTAAATAGAAATGACTAGATCCAAAAACAATGTTCAAAGTTTATTGCACCATGTACAAGTTGTACCAGATGTTATGCTTTGGAAATTGTCATTTCTTATCTGGAAAAATGGCCTTATTGCTATAAATGGAAATAGTTTTCAAATTATGTGTTAAATTATCTTTGAAATTATATATTGTAGTAGAAAAAGTAACAAAATACTAGTTTGGGTCTACTAAATTTGGGCTAGGGCCCAAAGAGAGAGCCGAGCCGAGCTTGAAGGCTTTAAGATTTGGAAGATGTTATTTACAATTTACACCATAAAAAGAGTTAATTATATTTAATTTCAAAAATTACACTGATGGTCCTTATTTTTGAAAGGTTTTTCACCGATGGTCCTTTACCAAAATGTCCGTTTATATTTCAAGTTAACTAACATCACATGTGATGCACTTGGGGGTATTTTGGTCAATTTGTCTTCCCCCTTCTCATTTAAATTACACGGATGGTCTTTTAGGTTTATAGCAAATTCCACCAATGATCTTTTAGTTTCAAAAATTTACCAAAATACCCCCTAGTGCATCACATGTGATGTTAGTTAACTTGAAAAATAAACGGACATTCTGGTAAAGGACTATCGGTGAAAAACCTTTCAAAAATAAGGACCATCGGTGTAATTTTTGAAACTAAAGGACCATTGGTGAAATATGCTGTAAACCTAAAGGACCATCCATGTAATTAACTCCCATAAAAAATAATTTTCTCTATCACACCGTATAAGTTTCAAAGTAGATTATATACATAGTAGTATGTGATAAACTTTTTTTTAGTGTATATATATTATCTCCCTTAAAAATTTATATTCATGTGTGTAAAAATATGAAACTTCACTAAAAACCAACCAACTAATCACATACAATGGCCACAATGTAGTCAAAAAAGAACCCATAAACTAACAAAAAAACATTGTACAATTACATATAACAAAATATGATAAAACACGGTTCAAAATTTACTTGCTCAAATTTTCTTCCAGCTACGGTCAACACCGTGGTTGACTGAAACAAATCATCAATCCGAGCTACAACTGTCTTCAATGGTGAACTAAACATGTTTATCTGCATATTTCCCAATATCTTGAAGATTATGAAACCTTCGATTTATGTAAGCGGGAAGCAAAGTTCCTGCTACTAGAATCTTCAAATCTACGATTCTTCTCTCGATCGTTCATTGAATATGACTCATGTAGGTTATCTATTATAGTTTAAATAATTTACAAGTAAATATTTGAATTTATCGTTAAGCCTTTTGGTTCAAAACTAATGGACTCAATTAACCCAATGGACTCACTTGGTCCATTTAATATTGTTAGCCTAATGGCTCACATAGTCCAATAATCCATGTGAGTTTTGTCGAGTGTGTAATGTGTTGACTATACAATTCTTACAAATCAAACAATCAACTTCCACTATCATTATATTCTGATATTCTTAATCCCAATAATCACCATCTATGTAAAACCGAGAAAACGCCAAATTCATAAATAACAAAAGTGATGTTTTTGAAATTTTTTAATAACCATGATAATAACTTTTTTTAAACAGGAAATTAGTTATTTAGTGGTCCGAGTCATGCAGTGACATTCAAACGAACTGTCTCTTCGAACATATCTTCATTTCTTTCGGGAATAAACCCCACCATCTTTTGTATTTCCATGTAATGCCTTTAATAAGTCTTAAACTCAAAATCTTTTGAAAGAAAACCTACAAAGTTTGATGGCTAATTTATCATGATAATAACAGGGTAAATATATAATACAACTAGATTATAACCCGTGAAAAATCACAATATGGTAACGATAACGCATACTCGCATAGGCGTAGATCCAACTTAAAAAGGTTTACAATAACGTGCATATGAATTCATAGGAAATACCATATATATCCCTTCTAATTCGTCGAGTCATTTCAAAGTAAAAAAAAAAGTTGAGACCCATTCTGACAAAATTACCCCTTAATCTATCCATTATTTTCACCCATGTCCTCCTCCCAAAACCTCCCGATCTCAGATCCTCCGTCGTACGCCACCGGAAATGCCGCCTGGTCATCGGCCATTTCCGCCACCCCTGCCTTACGCGCATTCCTAGGGCGTCTCACCGAGTCCACTAGACGCGCCTTCGCTCGCCGTCGTCCGTGGTACGAGCTAGTCGATCGGACCGCCTTCTCGAAACCAGATTCACTCACCGACGCCACATCTCGCATCCGCAGAAACTTCAATTACTTTCGCGTGAACTACATCACGTTACTCTCCGCCGTGCTCGCGTTCTCTCTCCTTTCGCATCCATTCTCTCTCCTCACAATCGTCTCTCTCGTCGCTGCCTGGCTCTTCCTCTACATCTTCCGAGCTCCCGATCAGCCGGTTGCTATCGGCGGCCGTACATTCTCCGACCGTGAAATTCTAGGGATTTTAGTTGTTCTCACGGTGTTCGTATTTTTCCTTACTAGCGTTGGTTCACTGCTCATGTCCGCAACATTGACAGGGCTAGGAATTATCTGCGTTCATGGTGCAATTAGAGATCCAGAAGATCTGTTCCTCGACGATCAAGAGATTCCTGGCACTGGACTGTTTTCTTCGTTCACCGGAGCTGCAACTTCCGCCGCCGTCGCCGATGTGATGGCGCGTGTTTGAACAAATTAGGTTTGATTTCTGATATGCAACTATCATCGATTATTACGTCTTTGTTTCTAGATATTTTATCATTTTTCCTATTGCTTGTTGTAGATTTGTATAAGATCAGATACAATTCATGATTTTTCGGCTACACAATTGTAGTTTGACACTTTGTTCGATTTTTACTAGTATTCCTGATTGATTCCATTCCATTTACTGCAATTTAAAGTTCATCAATGAAGCTTATTACATTTAATCAAAGTTCATCATGTGATCTTATGAAAAAAAAGTGCTTGTTTGGTGTAATCAAATTTCTGTAATATCTCATTTCGTGATTGTACTTCATCAACTTTAGATCTGTAACAAGATTATTCGATTAATATTGAATAGAAAACTATGCATCTTACGATCGAACATTTGATGCAAATTTAACACAAATGAAGTCTAACTATAATAACCACCATTTCAATGCTAATTTACTTGCTATATTCTTAACATTTGTTTAGGTAACATATGCAAATCCAGAAACTCATTATCATGAGTTTAATGTGTGTTTCCAAATCACGTATTTGTTTAAATTTTTATATCAATTTTCTCCATTTTGCTTACTAGACTTTATAAGAACAAAAACGTTGTGAATATATACTATTTCTCATTGTTCATAGTGCAGTGGTACAGTTTGTGCACGAAGGACTCGCTCACTCGCACAACTGAAACAAAGCGGCCCATAAACTGGTCAACTAGATTTTGCTAGGCCCATCTATATTGGCCCATTTACTAAAATCATTTGTACACCAGGTAAAATCAAAAGCATAACTAACTTTTTTTCTTTCAAAAAAGTATTCCTAATTTAGTAGGCTTCCCACGATGATCTAGCTCTGTTCCTGATGTATACATCTTCCTTTCACATTGGAAAACTCTGCAACCAAAAAGAAAAAATCCCAAATTTATTAAATTAAAAAGAAAACTCTGCAACCAAAATCAGATACAATTTTATATTTTTCTCCTCCCAAATTTATTAAATTAAATCGTGTGTTTCCAGTATTTTAAATGAAATAAAATATTACACAGTATATTAAATGGCGACTGTCACTAATTATTCCTGCATACACAAAAAGCACGTATAAGAATCATAAATTTAGGACGTATTTTGTTTAAAAGATGTTCAGATTTATAAAGTACATTAATTGAAAGTACTTAATTACAGTTTGGATAAAAAAAAATTATGATTTTTATATATGGGAAAACTGAGTTCTATAGAATATAAGATAAAATGAGAATGAGTAGATAAATAAATAAAAATCGAATAATAATATACGCATTTAAAAAGAAGAATAACGACAACTCTAATGGTTGTCATTAAGATATATAAAGACGTTAATTAAAAATTTGTACATCAATTGATAACAAACTTAAAGTACAAATTTTTTATGCATTTAATATTTTTTTTTATAAACAGCTCTTATGGCTATCATTAACAAAACACATTAAAAAATACCATCCCGTGTCAAAATGCTGTAAAAAATATTGTGTTTATGTATATATCAATCATAAGTATAGTGTACACAGAAGGAGAATCATACCATGCAAGATATTCAAAGCGTTTGTAACTTTCTGTTTTGTAACTTAGTGAGAGAAGAGTTAGGTGGAAGAAACAATGAGGCTCAAGATAGATAGCGCCACAAAGATATATACATGTATTTATATATAATTGGCGCTATCCCTCCTGAGCTTTACAGATTCTTTCAACTGTTTTTTATAATACACACATCAATATCATGGTTATCAAAATCATACATTTGCCAGCACAAGTTTCTACATATATTTTGATGTATGTGGTGGGTTGATAACTGTGTTTTGGTATATACATACATTCATGGGTGTATATATATAACCCATGAATGTATATAAACTACTCCGTATAAAGGTAAAAGTGATGGGAATGCTCATGGTGCCAAGGTCATATTTATAGGAGGGGAAGACAGATATAGGTGTGGGGGGGGGGGGGTGGGGGGGGGTGGGGGTGGGTGGGGAATGCTAGATTATGGTATTTGGCACTCAATACTATTTACTCCTAGTTTAATTCAAAGTACTCTTTTACAACCTAACAAAATACCATTCACTTATAAAATACCTTAAAGAAAAAAAAAAACTTCATTGATCTCCTCTCTACTATGTTATTTCACCATTAAAGTGGCACACAACATCACTCACACAACGCCATGGGGTGGTGGCACAACCAGTTTACGTTGTCATGTATGTGGCGCCACGATAGTACCGTTTCTTGTTACACGCACACACAAATATATCTAGCTGGATATTTTAAAGTATTCTCTTTTAAATGTGATTAAGATTATATAACTTCCAATTTGATAGATAGCTTAATTAGAATTTACTTTAATGTTTAGATATCTAGAATATTTTCTAATTAAATGATTATAAAGCACAATAAATATCAATAATGCTTTAAAAGCAATTTCTGTTAATAAATTTGATTAAACCAATCTGCTATTTATATGATTGACATGGTAATATGTAAGGGTGGTAATTTCTGACCCGACACGAAACCCGACCTGAAACAACACAAAAATAAACAAGTTTGGGTTGGGGTAAAAAATAATTGGGTCGGTCTCGGGTTGAGTGAGCTGGCCCGTTTATTAAACAGGTTAGGTTCGGGTCAATCATAATTTAAATGGGTCGACCCGCCAACCCGTTAAATTATTAAAATATATTTTAAAATATATATATTTACTAGCCTATAACCCGTGATGAATCACGGGCGGCTTATAAAATTTTCTTTAATTAATATAATTTTTTTTTAGTTACATGTAAATTAAACCCTCCGTCCCACAAAAAAATTTTCATTTCTCTTGGACACAAGCTTTTAGGAGATATTTAGTGGTGACTTTCTTGGTAAAATATAAGATTAGATTGGATTGGAGAGAGAAAGTGTTTTAGTGTAGAATAATTAGTAATAATATTATTTTATTAAGTGGACCACTCAAATTTAAGAAATGATAACTTTTTTGTGTGACAAAATTTTAATGAGAGATGAGAATTTTTTTATGAGACAGAGGGAGTATATATTATTACTAAAGTCATTCGTTATAAATTTACATGATAAACAATCATAAGATAAGGGTACAAAATATTTAAAAACTTAAAATATATGTATAATATAAAATAGACGTGGCAAATGGTTGTGTCATGTCGAGTTCGTGTCGTGTCGGAACCTTAAGCGTGTTGAGACCCCTAAACCCAAACCCGACACGTTTAATAAACGGGTTCAAAATGTTGACCCAAACCTGACACGGTTAATTTCGTGTCAACCCGACCCAACCCAATTACGTCGTTTAAGTGGTGAAAATTCAGATAAATCGATTAAACATAATAATAATAAAAAATTCATATGATCGATAAACATAAAAAAACTTAAAATCGATAAACATAAAAAAAAAATTCATCCTTCATATGATCATATCCTCTAACCTAATTCAAATTGTTGTGTTTAAGCACTTGATTTGTTGTTTTCGTATAAAATTAGAGTAAAAAGATCCTTATAAAATTAGAGTAAAAAGATCCTATAAATCAAGGCAAACATTACCAATAATCTCAAACCTAATTAGATTTTAAGCTCAAATGAAATAAGAGCCCAATCTTTTCTACTACAACTACTAAGTAATAATATTTACATATAATATACTTAAAAATATAAGATTCATTAAAATATATACATACTTAAACGGGTTTTTCGGGTTACCTTTGAGTTGAGTATATTGAGACTAACCCAACCCGTTTATTTTCCGTGTCGTGTCGAGTCAACCCGTTTACTTAAACGTGTCGAAACCTCTAACCCAAACCCACTAATTTCGTGCCGGGTTCATGTCGAGTTGTCGTGTTGTGTCTGATTTTGGCAGATCTAATATAAAAGACACAACGTGAACATTTATTGATATGTAAAATTAGATAACTTAAAGTTTAATTCTAATAGATGGAATCTATATTTAATTTTGATTAAATTTTTTGTAGTACTTCATGGTAGACAACGTTGATGTCTTCTTACTAACTTTCCCGTCTTTATCGTATACCAATAACTTCAATCCTTTATAACTTTTTACCCTAGAAACAACGACATAGAGAGATAAAATTTCGGTTAGAGTATTGAAATAATGTCAAGTTTATAAGTGAGTAGGCCTATGAGCATGCACAAATTGTAGCACAAATATCATCTCTCTTTCGTTTATAAAAGGAAAAAAATAATAATATAGCATTTCATATATCCGTATATAATTTTTAGATAGACTCAAAAGTTTGAAAGTTTTTAAAACGTATATAATTTTTAGATAGACTTAAAAGTTTGAAAGTTTTTAAAATTAATATATAGATTGAATATAATAATGCTTATCTAATTTCGGATAAATAGGAATTGAATTTATATAGATGGTGTAAAATCGGATGACATGGGTGACATGGCACATATGTGGCAGAAGCTATTATGACATGGCATTAGTGACATGGCAAAAAATATTCTTTTATTATATAGAGAGATACTTAATTTATTGTTTACTAGTTAAAACGTAATTAATAGTTAGATAAAAATTAAAAATGTTACTTAGTAATTTGGTGTTAAGTATTTTGTTATGAATTTGTGTAATAATAACAACATTTTGATCTGCTTGACCCGTTTAACTTGTTTGACCTGATAATCTGTTTAACCAGTTTCATTAAATGGGTTATCTGAGTTAGGTTTGGGTTGAAGTTAAACAGGTTAGAGTTGAGATATCTGACATGTTTATATAAACATGTCGGTTTCGGGTTGAACGTTTCTGACCCGTCAACCCGCGAACCCGACCCGTCAATCCGAACCCGACCTGAATTGCCAACCCGAAACAAAATGTTCCAAATGGTAGAATTATACCAACCAAATTTGCGTAATAGGAATACTTTAATTTTACTATTACACCATATTTATTTTAATTTAAATTGTATTTAAAATAAAGTATATAATCCAATTATTAAAATGGTTTTTGTTAATTTTAAATAGATCAACAATCGTACCCAAATATCAACTACGTGTCTCCAAACTAAAAGCATACTTACAAAAATACAAAATTTATAATTTCACAAATACAAAAAAGGACATATATAAGCCTTTGTCCAAATGACAAACGAGACCTTAAATTCATGATATTCTTTATTTTTTGTATCGAGTAACAACAAAAAGTGGAAGCCTATTTTAAGGGATTTTTATGTCTTAAAATTAACAAATATTCCTAAAATTGGAATTTAATATATTCCATAAATTATGATTTTCGAATTACTCCTTAGGGGAGTTTGGATCTTCGACAATTTCACTACCTTTTTTTTTGTTTTCTTCGTACTTACATAAATTTACATACATAACCGAGTTTAATCATACTAGCATGATCTTATAATAATTATATAATTGATAGAAATAATCATGTTCACGACTAGTATGATATTCAATGGTTTTAATTTAATCGAGAAACATTATCATAAATGTTAGTTTCTCGATCCCTTGTTCCACCTTGGACTCTCGGCGAGTCCTAAACATCGGTATATTTACAAAAAAGAATGATATGTAATCATGATAGCATAGTTAATGTAGGTGTTGGGAAAGCTCGTCAATTGATGTCTATAAGGCTTTCTTAAAGGTGCGTAAATATCAAATGATCGCAATAATCAATCTTGTTGCTTGTCAATTCATTGTAATTTGGTTAATTTACATCATACCAATTTTAGTAACTTCTCACTTTTATAATGAAAATTAGGTTATTACCCGTGAAATTCACGAGCTGTGGATAATTTTATTGAATGTAATTTTTATAAAACAAATTTTATAAAAATAAGTAAATGTTCAACGATTACGAAACAAATTTTAACAAAATAACGATTTAGAAACAATCCCATTACCAAAATAAGAAAAGTTTATATTTCTAAACACTTTCTTTAATACTTCCTCCGATTCAAAATAAGTGTTACACTTTCTTTATATGTGTAATTCAAAATAAGTGCTACACTTTAAAAAATTACATTATTTGGCAAAAAATAGTAGGACTCACACCCACTAAGTATCTACTTTAACAAAGTGAAATGACTCATTTATCCTTAATTTTTACTTTTAAACATCATTAACTCCACCTTATTCAAAAGGTGTGGGACCCATTATTCACTAACAATTTAATTAATCTAATTTAACCATCATTATAATCTTTTGCCTCAAAAAATCGTGAAACATAAAGTGTAGCACTTATTTTGAATAGGAGGAAGTATAATATTTGATGTTTTATTTATAAGACCATCGTCCTTATCTTTTATTAATATTTTAAAACTTTATCTTGTCTTTACTCTATATAACGTATAATTGTATGTATAATTGTATGTGTGAAAACGATGGCTCTCTCAAATACATAAAGTTTTTTTATAATGTACTTATATGGTCATTATGAACACTTTATTTAACAAAAATTTAATAACTTAAATAAACTCTAGATTTATATAGTCTATTGTTGATGATTTTAACATGACTATAATTGGACTTGACGTAAAATAAGAACCATAAATTTTCAAACAATGTCATTCAAGGTAAATCTATGTAGTTGTGTAGCTTTATGGACTCAAGATCCTCTTTTAAACAGGTGTGTACATGTAATATTTGTTAGACACGGAACATGAATGTTGTTTATAACTCGTTAGTTGTTAATTCAAAGAAGTACATAAAAAGCAATACATTCTAAATAGGGTTAGAGTGTAAAGTTAGAGTTTAGGGATTAAAAAGGATTTAGGGTTTATGGTCATGGGTTAAGGTTACGATTATTGGTTAATCTCAATGATTCTAAAACATTCAAAACAAAAAAATCCCTCAAAGGGACAAAAAATAGAAAATATCTTTTTTAATTTCTTGATCTCAATCTTCATAAAAGAAAAAGACTCAACAAATTAAATGATCATATCAACTCTTTATTTAAATTATCAAACTTTGAAGCATATATATCCATTTAGCACAAACTCAAAAAACTAAAAAGAAACTAAAAATCAAATCTTTTGATATAAAGTTTCTGCAAATTATCAAACTAAAATCATGGGTTTTAATAACCCGTGATATAAAGATCAATGATGTTAAAACACCTCAACACTAACTTGATGTTATATGATGCTAGAAAAAACTAACCCGTAAAATAGCAATTTTATTTTTAACGAAAACAAAAACATATTAGATGTATAAAATGTATATGAACCTGAAATTTAAAATTTGGAATTCCGTGATTTACGTATAAAAATTAGGAAAGACTTATTTAGTTATTAATATAAATGGGATGTCTAAAAATAATTTATGTTAATTCAAACTTTAATTTAAGTAAGTGAATGAGTATGGTAAATTTTCTGCAATTACATTTAAAATATAAACTTTGAAAAAAAAGATTTCCATAAATCGAGTGTTGTTAATGGGCGGGAAAACGAAATTTGGGGCCAATTAGGAGTTGCCACGTGGCATGTTAAGGTCTAAGAAAATGACATGTGGCTATCAAAAGCTTCTTTTATTATATTTAATAGATTTGTCATTTTACAAAATAGTAAAATATTGAAGAGATATGCGACTCAATAATTAATTGTGGAAAATAACAAGAGACTTTTGGAGAAGTCAAAGGTCAAAATTGATAATAGCAAAAGTCAAAACGTTGCTCCGTGATTTTATCTGTAACATCCCGAGACCCGGCCTAGAATTTTAAATTACTTTCGGTAAGTAATTCTATATGTTTATTATCTTTATTATAAGTTATGTGATTTATTTGGATTTTATTATATTTTAATCAAGGGATTAAAATATGTATTTACTGATTTGATCAAGTATAAAAAGGGTAAATTTCATTTCTTATTAAACTTTGAATTACAGTTCCAAAAATATCTTCATTATTAAAATCTGAGTTAGATAGGTATTTTTAATTAAATCAAACGCGATCTAGACTTCCAGTTTTACACTGTGTTTAATGAAGTGCTGGACTATTTTGGGGTGTGGGCACGTGTCTAAGAGGGGTCAAAACCCCTTTTCCCCTTTTCTTTTCCATGCACATCGACACACTCACACACACTCAAGAGGGTTTTTGGTTTTTCTTAATTTTGGGTGTTTGTTGCTGAAATCTCCCTCTCTTTCTCTGCAATTCCGAATTCCAGTCAAGATCAAGGTTAGAAATACTTCTTGGTTGCTAGGGTTCTTGGTCTTGCATGCAAAAATTAGGGTTCTTGAGTTTTTATGAGATTTTCTTCAATTTTGTGTTGAATTGTTGAACTCTTAGGGTTTAGATGATGTTTATATTTGGATTGTAACACCTAATTTTTCAAAACACTATTTAAATCATATTTTTAAATAAAATACTACAATGTCCAAAGTTCCCAAAATACGGTTTAACAAAAACCCTTAAAACATTTATCAGAGTTATAAAATCCGGTGTTACAAAGATAATATCATAACCATAGGATAAACGGGATCTACCTACGAGCTCCCGAGCTAGACAACGCTAGGCCACTTCTATCGCGACCCCCCTAATCCAACGATCTTGAACCTGAGTACATAGCAAAAAACAAAGTAGTACGTGAGACAAAATAGTCTCGTGAGATACATGGGTTTTCGACCCATTCTCAAAAGATTTATAAAATAATATTTATAATATCAAAAATACTTATCCTTATCATTTCTTATTAATTCATAATTCATCTTCTATTCATTTAACCGTATAAACTAATAAGCTTACCGTAAGCTTACTCGTCATCTAATCACATACTTGTAAGTTATCTCCAAACTTACACTTTCATTATCACATATGCGACGGACCTCTCCGAAGCCAACTCTCCCGATATGGGACGTCATAGGTAACTATCAAGGTAATTGGGAACCCCCATCTTACCGAGATTCATAAGCTCTCCCGTTCCCGGGCCGTCATGCTCACCCATCATTGGGTGTCGTAAACTGTGACATTCTACTCTTTGCGCAGGGAGGTACCACCCCAAGTAGACGTCTCATGCTCCCCCATTTCTGGGCGGTCTTATATAGGATATCTCATTCATCACATATGAGCCTCAGCTCCATTCATCACATATGAGCATCAGCTCCTTTCATCATTTCTATCATTTATTAGAATACCTCTATTCTAAGTTATCATATCTTTCTCATTACTTATTCAGTTTCAACATTGACTTTACCAAGTCCTTTACTAATTTAAAACATATTTATCTTTTATAGAAATCATCTTACTTTGACTCTTCTTTGACTAGAATACACGTTTATTACTAGTCACTTGTTACTTATTCTCTTAGTAATTCAATAACTACTTTCATTAGTATAATATACTAATCGATACTTATTACATAAAAATCATTGTCTCAAGCTTTATTAATACAAATTATTAATAAACCGATTATCAAGCTCTTTTAAATCATTATCTTTATTCATACATCTTATTTATGAAAACTCACTAATTACTTTTCATTATCATAATCTCTTTCAAAATCAACAATCGTTTAGATATACTAAAACAGTCTAATACTAGCATTTTCTCATCATATCAATCATATCTTTATTAAAACGTTTATTAATAAAGACTCTTAAAACATCATAGTTTTCAAAATCATTTGCTATGTACCCAGTAAAAGTCTCATGTACTCACCTTAGCCAAGCTAACTCCAAATCGTGTCTACCAACACGAATCCTTGCTATCAAACTTGTGAAATGTCACCAATCTTTAGGTCTTCTTGACCTACCATCAATATCATCAAAATAACTAGTTATTATCCATAACTAATTATAAATCAATCCATATTCACATTCCTAACCACCAAGTTCATCCAACTTGGTGGAATCTCAAACCCTAGTTCAAGATTTCCATCAATAAACCGAAATCCAACTTGTACACATCGATTACAAGCTTACAATGAGTGTTCTACACCCATGTTTAGTCATCTTCCCCAAAGATGACATGGTTGGTTCCCCAAACCACCATTTTTACCCATACAAAGCTCACAATCAAGGTAGATAAGCAAGACAATCAAGAATACTTACCCTTGATGTTTCAATCCTTCAAGAAGATGAAGATTTGAGCTCCTTAGCTCCAAAAACGACCAAGAACACTCCCAAATCGGCTGCACTATGTGTTGGGGTTGTATGAGAAATGAAACCCTAGCTCACACACAAGTTTATATATTCCAGACGCTTCTCGCGCCCCGCTCGCGCCCACCTCGCGCCGCGAGGTGATGCGGGTTCGCCTGCTGGTTGCCGCTGAAATACAGACCTCGCGTTTCGCTCGCGTTTCGTCGCCTCTTGTCTCAACTCGAGATTCTCGCGTTTCGCTCGCGACTGGCTCGCGTTTCGCTCGCGACTCTTGTCTCAACTCTTGATTCTCGCGTTTCACCTTTGGAGCTCCTGTTCAACCTCGCGACTGCCTCGCGCCTGGCTCGCGCCGCGAGGGCTGTCTGGGACAGTTTCTTGCCTTTTAAACTTGTTTCCATCCAAGTCTTGACCCATACTTGGTTACACCAAGTCCCAAACATCCAAACACTCGATAAAACACAACGGAGACTCGATTAAACATTTTACTACCTTTATTCCTCAGTATTTCCGTTTAATTCATTAACCGAAAATTCCGGTCGTTACATGGATTTTCTTGTGCTAATGTGTTATTGCAGTTGAATTCTTATATGATGTTCTTATCACCAAGCTCTATCAATGGAGTTTTGGAGAAGATGACCAAAACCCACCAAATTTGATAAATTGTGTAAAATGAGTTCTTGATGTTTTAACTAGTGTAGAATCATAATTAGATGTAAATTGACTGAATTGTATGTGTGTTGATGTTAAAAATTGGATGGTGTTTGGCTAATTTGGCATTTTAAAGATTATCTAGCTATTTGGGTCAATTATAGAAAAAGTCAAAGCTGAAGTTTGACTTTATTTCCAAGAAGTCAAAATTATATTTGAAATGATGTGTAACTACTAATTGATGTTAAACATAGGTAATAACTAGTGAAGCATGTTTTTGACGACATACTTAGTTTGAGAAGTTTAATTCATGATTATTGCCATACTTAGAGTTGTGGTGAAATGGTTAAATGAATTGTGCAAGTTTTGGGTTATGTATGAACTTCTACTTTTAAGTATTTCGGTTAAATTGATTACTAATTCGGTTGTACTATTATTACAGGCAAAGGCAAGGGAACTCAGTAGTTAGAATACTGAGTTTTTGGGACTGGATTGCTAGCTCAGGTGAGTGGATTTAGCCTTCATTTAGTAGATGTACAAATTGGTAGGAAATTGGGCTGTTTTGGTAAAAAGTGCAGGAATTTGGTACCTGGGTAAGTTCGCGTCGCGAACTTGAGTTCGCGGACGCGAACTTGGAACATAAAGTTTGGGCCTCGATCGTGAAGAAGTTCGCGGAACGTGAACTTGTCTTCGCGTTGGTGTTCGCGACGCGAACTCTGAGTTCACGACGCGAACTTCTTCAGATGCAGAATTTTTATTTCTTGGGACTGCAATGTCTATTGTATGTCTACACTTCGGTATAATTAATAAGTTAATTAATTAAGTGCACATTTGGGGAAGAGGTCAGTAATTGGAACATTCTACTGAGCATAAGTTTACTAATGATACGGTGTACCATCCTTAGAAGCACTGGTTGTTCTAAGGAGGTACACACCGTCATTGAGTAAAGGGCTATCGGTTATCATTGTTATGCCAACAATGATTTAAGGCTTCGGCAGAACCCCGTTACTCTTCAAAATAAAATAATTTGGGCTAATTTGAGTTAGCATTCGGTTGTCTTTTATTATTGTCGGTTTGAGTTCATTCACTTAGCTGTTAGCTAATCCCTCCCTCGTTGACTCTTTTGCAGGTTTATCTTTTGGGCGGGTCAAGGGGTGTTATAGGAATGGTTGACCAACACTCTGATTTTGATGTACTTGTGACCGAGCCGCCGGGTGTTTATAACACTGCAAAACTACTTTTAATATTTTGGAAAATTTATTGTAAAAGGCCTGTTATATAGTTTAAATGTTTTGTAATAGTTCTTAATACGCTTCCGTTAGTTTTTAAAAAGAAAAAAATCGGGTTTAAATTTGCGGTGTTACATTATCCTTCAATGCTTCAACCCCCAGGTTCCGAACATCACATTATGCACGTACTTTAAAAGCTATCTTTTCCATCAAAGCAATGATAACTAAAATTAATATTCCATTGGTAGAAAATGGGCACCAAACTTTTTAGTTTTTATGCATATAATTTTGTGTTGTTAGAACCATTCCAACGATGTCTTTGGTTGCTCGTCAGTTTTGTTAATATATAGAGTTACAGATACATCACATTTATATAAGAGACCATACACTATACAATATAAGCATATGAGATATAATACAAATAAATCTAACTATTTAACAGTCGCCCAATGGACGTCGTTGCTACGGCTTCATCGGTTGGATTCTTCGGTGGATTTCTCTAAGTATACTTAAGAAGAAGAGACGAATAGAGATGACAAAAAGACCTGAACACCTAATGGAGAAACCCCATATCTAACTAATGACGTGTTAATTATATTATTTGGCAAAAAATAGTGGGACATACACCCACTAACTATCTACTTTAATAAAGTGAAATGATTCATTTACACTTACTTTTACTTTTAAACATTATTAACTCTATTTTATTCAAAATGTGTGAGACTCATTTCCCCACTAACCATCTAATTAATCTAATTTAATTATCATTATAATTTTTTGTCTAAAAAACCGTAAAACTCAAAGTGTATCACTTATTTTGAATCGAAGGAAGTATTAGATTTCCATTCACTGCCCAAGTTGGGACCACAAAAAATTATTATTTTAGAGAGTTTATTAATTTATCGAGTATTAATTTAAAAAGTTGTTATTGTATGTAATTAATTATGTGTATAATAAAATGTTAAAATTGTAATATAATTGAAGCTCGATTAGGCTCGCGAGCTGAGTATTAGGGAACTTGAGCTCGGCTCGAAAACATACTCGAGCAGCGTAAGCTCGAGCTCCATTCTATTTACAGCAAGTTAATTATGAGTATTTTCCGAGTCGGGCTCAAGTAACTTACAAGTTCGACTCGTTTACACCCTATATTAAAATGGTAAGTGAGAATTTAGTAGCATTGCAGAATGCAGTGGTACTAAATACCTTCATATTGACAGTCGGTATATTTAAAACAAAGTCTGAAAAGGAATTCATTGACCATGATGTCAATTTCATTAATGCTTACCAATCGACGCTCCATTTTTTTCCTAATTATTCAAACTAGTTTTTACTTTCTCGTAGCATGACTGACTATCAGTTACTTTCAGGGGTATATAGGTCATTTGGTTTAATTTGTTTGTAGTATGTGGTATACGATATCCGGTTCAAATTGAATCATGTATTGTAACTTCACATATCAATAAAAGATATGTTCATAGTTACCGGCTAAGGTGTACTATATTTTCAATGTCTCAGTGTCCTTTCTAGTGGCAAATTAAAGTGACAATTAATGTCGTGTTCGGATTCATGTACTCGTGCTGACATGTATTATCTCTAACCCGAGATTTAATTATCCATGTCGAAAAATCAACGTTCATCCGACTCATGTATTAAACGAGTTAGTCGAGTAAACCAATTTATGATTACCACTTATATAATAATAAAAAGATTTTTTTAACATCAAAATAGAAATTTAATTAGAAACAAGACTAGCAAGGAGTTAGATTACAAACAAAAACAAACATAAAAAGATTAGCAAAGAAAGAACGGGTCACAACACCAAATTGGCAACTCAGGACTATTCTAATCTAGATTCATCATATGTTTAAACCAGTAAAATGATTGAGCTTGGGCCTCTAATAAGATCGATTCTGAGACTTCTAAATACACCAAAGTATATACACTTGAGACGAACAAATACATCCTTTTCTTTACCAATTTGAGACTTTTACCCCAGTCCAAAACATGATCCAAACATTTGATATCACCTGACGGGATATTCCACCGCCGACTAAAATCACACCAGATTAAAATAAGTTACGTGATAAATATTAGAAGGTTGGGAGTTATATTATTTCATATTAAATTGATTGACATGCGTAATTCACTATTATTTCTGTTCCATAATTTCATACTTTGGTAGTATTTGGTATACATGAATAGAAGACGTAATGGAATGGATTATTCCAATGGAATCAAATAAACATGTTTGCTTGCAACGTTTTACGTAATGCGATTCCTTCTTTTTTTGGAAACGGCAAATGAAATAACGGAAGCCTACTCGCAATTTTTCAGCGAGCACCCCGAGTTTGAGCTCCGCATAAGCGGGCAAACCCAGCCCCCAAAGGGATTTCCAAGGAAAATTCCCCATATGTGCCCGTGTGAGGTATGAGTTAAATTACGTTAATGCAACGCTCCCAAATAGATTCGAACTCACGACCTGCAGCCCACATGGGTATAAACCCAGTGCCTCAGACCAACTAGGCTGACCATCATTGGCAATGCGATTCCTTCTACTTTTAAGAATTTCATTCTTTGGGAAGAGGTGTTTTTTTTTTTCATTACATCAATGAATGGAATGAAACTTTTTAATCTAATTTCATTTTTTTAATTAAAATATTGCTGTGTAATACTTGACAAGAGAAAAAATTATATTTAAATACTATTTTTTTTTTTTGTAAAAGTAACTAAAATAATTATTTTTATTATAATAATTGTTTGTATCTTTTTTTCAAAGTGCAAATTTTGTATCCACGTTAAGAAATATATGTAAGAAATCACAGTACTGTATTGGTGAATTGTAAGCTTCATCATTAATGTTTGAATACGTAAAAGCTATGCATGCTTCAATTCAAACTTTTAATAATACGTGAAGTCAGACGCATATCTTGTACAACACAATCTATCTAAGAACATGGTCATGTTTTTTCCTACTTTGTTTAGTCAACATACACTATAACTACCATGATGTAGATGTTTGATTTGTCATTTTTAGGTCATAACATTACTTTCTATCTATAAGTTTGAAAATTTAAATCCCATATCCCACATGTTTTACACATCTTACTTATCACTGTACCATTTCAAAACCATCAAACTAATACATGACAACATTGAACCAATATTTTGAATGATAAACACAAGCAGTCTCGAGTTTCCAACAAACACTCTAAATTCTGGCAATACCTTACAATTATGATATAATAAAACGCATACATTTTATATAGGGTAATTTCAAAAAATAAACTTGGAAAAAACCCAAAATTCCTAAAAAAAGATTTTGTTAGGAATATTTCTATAATATTCATTATTGATTTGATGTGTCAAAACTTATAAAGTACAAGGACCTAAATTGAAGATATGGAAGTCAATATTTGAATAAAGATTTAGGAGATAATCACTATTGTAAAAGATATAGTATATCTTGTTTAATTTAAAAAGATTTAGTATTATATTTTCCTTGTAAATCTCTAGGTTTTCTAGTATATAAAGAATCCTAGAGGTATATAATTAGTCGTTCTTGTAACCCACGTTTTAACGTGTATGTGTGTGTACTCTAAGCCTCAAGGTCGTTTGATCCTGTTAACCAAAACCGTTCTACATATTTATATGTAGAATTGGGGCTTTTAGTAATCATTGTATATAAAGATGATGATGAAACCTTGTTTAGCAATACAAATATGTTTATATAATTCCGCAAGTTTGTTATTTGTATATGCTTATTCCAGATCAAGAACTAACTATTCTTGAGCCTAAAGATCGATTTATATAGAGTTGAAATAAACTCATCAGATTTCATTTTCAAGTTTTCTCAAAATAGACCGTGCTTCCTGTGCGACTACACAAAAACATCCGGGTCGCTAAAAAACATCGGGGTCGCACAAAAATAAACCGGAGTTGCACAGTCACACAAAAACATCAAATCATACGGTTTATTTTTGTCTTTAACGGGTAACACATACCCTTTAAATCTACATTATTTTTGTCTTGACCATGACTTGAACTCACAACTTTGTAAGATACTTAAACACTAGATACCGCTAACTCTAATACTTTTGATAATAAAAAACATGTATTGGACGCATTGGAAAAGGTGTTCCTAGGGGAGGAACAAGGGATAGGGGTTGACAATCAATCATGTGTAGTTACATCCTGTGGGTATTATGTTTGCTTTACATTTACTATTTCCTTGTTCTTTAAAGCAACTACACCCGTAATCTAACATCATCACGTGTTTCTGCAATCTTATTCCGTCAATTCAATTTCAGGAGAGATTATTCCTACCGTTAATTTACAGATGCGGTTTAAAAATTAATCAGAATGGAGGGTGCAATATGGTGTATATTTTATAAAAAAAAACTAAAATATTAATATGCATACTTGTTAAAAGTTCTTTGTTTTTACGACACACAACATCCTTTGCAATTAATTCTACATCTTATTTCCATTAATTCTACATGTCATTTACTCATTTAGTAGGAATTAATTAAAAAAATTCTTCCTCTTGCATAAAAATGAAACAAACCACTCAAGTAATCAAAATATAGAAAGTTATATAATAAGCCCATTAGTAGAAAGTGAACATATCATCATGTCCAGTGGGCTAATAAACTGAGCACAATGAGCCCATTGATGTGGGATCAAAACGTCTAGTTGAATTTTGAATAGTCTCATTCTCATACCGTTATACGACAATACCAGTGAAGAAATATTAGATTCTAAGTTGAAACTTGAATTCATTATAAAGTATAATGGACACTTATCGTCACGTTTTATTATTTCAACTCATCAATGAAAACCTGTTTATATTTAGACTTGTTATTATAATATCAAATTAATAAATTTTAGAAAGTAGATAAAAATACATATAACAACTCATACGTTATCCAAACCATACTCAATAATTTCATGAAGTCATGGGACTAGGATTGTTAACAATTTGAGTTGAATTAAGTATCGCCGGACTCGATTTACTATTATAGTATTATACGGCTCAAGATTGACTCGAACTCGAATAAACATTGTTTTACTGAATTCAAACTCGAGATCAAGTATTTTATTGAAACTCGTTTATTTAATTGATCCATATATGTGTGTCGAGTTTTCGAGCGAGTCGAGTAAAATACTGGTTTTTTGGGCTCACTTATTTAACTAATCGAGTAATGTATTTTCTTCAAGCTTGACCCAAACTCAAAATAGTTAAGCCTCGAACTTGTATATATAATCCCGAATTCAAATAGTTCGTTAATTACTAGACTCGTTAATACATCGCACTGAGACCTATAATGAACAAGATTATTCAATGGGAAGTGATATTTACACCATAAATATAAATTTACTTATAACACTACCCAAACCTTAATACAAACTGTACAAACATACTAAAACATAGGTTGTGATGTGTGAAATAATTTTTGTGATGTAAAATCCACTTTCCTTATTAAATAGGCTAGAAAAGCAAAAAATTATTAGTTAAGGTACTGAAAATGAACATATTAGTCAACAGTTCAGAAGCGAATAAAACACCGTCGAGCAAAAAATGAAGATAAAAAAATCGTGGTTGTAGTGGAGGCCATCCGCCATTGTTGCTCAAGCTTCCATCAATCCAGAAATGGCGATGGCTTCCTTGTCTCTCAATTCTTTGCCTATGAAACCATCTTCTCACAAGCTCAATGACGCCCCGCCATCAACGTCCCTTAACTACGGTAGCGCCGGCGCCGGAACCTTAAAACCCATTGTCATCTCCGGCGATCCTCCGACGTTTGTTTCCGCTCCCGGTCGTCGCATCGTTGCTGGTTAGCTATATTATTAATTGTTTCCTTCTTTGTATTGGGTTCTAGATTCTGATCCCAAAGGGTTTATGTTTTTAACTGCATTTATCAAATTTTCTTAATTAAATCTATCACTTACTGATTTGAAATACTTTTGTAGGTATTATAATTGTTGTTATTTTATTTTCAGCTCAGTTAATTTACCTAATTTCTTCATAAAACTACAAAGGCTATTGCGGATTTCGAGTTTAAAATATATATATCGAAATTCTGAAGTTCAATATTAAAGCAAATTATTTAGGTTGAGTACTGAAACTAAAAGTACAACCAAATTACTCTTACTTTAATGCCTATGGGTGTTTGGGGATTAGGAATGCTTACATAATCCGTTTGTCTACTTTCAAACACTATAAAAAACACAATAAGCGTTTAAATAAGCAATCCCAAACACCCATGTTACGAATATCAGTTAGCATTTTGTCTCCATAATCCAATCCTTTTCAAGAATTTGTGTTCTTTTATTTTTTATTTGTTAATTTCATATTCATTATGTTGATATTTTACATAAAAAAATAAATTCTTTTTAGTTGGTGATTTGCACGGGGACCTTGCTAAAGCTCGTGGTGCACTTGAGTTAGCTGGTGTGTTGAGTTCAGATGGTCAAGACACGTGGACTGGTCAAGAGACGGTTATTTTCTAGCATTTTATTAGTTATATAGTTTGGTATAATTGATGTGGTTATTTACATATCTACCCTTTGACCAGGTCCTGGTTCAACTTGGAGATATACTCGATAGGGGTGAAGATGAAATTGCTATTTTATCTTTATTAAGGTCATTGCAAATTCAAGCTAAAGAACATGGTGGTGCTGTTTTTCAGGTATGCTTGCCAAAAAAAAAAAAAAAAAAAACTCTACTTGTTGGTTTTATGGTTTTCTAGTTATGTAATTTAGGGTTTGACTTTTTAGGTCAAATGGATTACTTTTCATATTTAATAGATGAAACTATATTGTTAGGTGAATGGAAATCATGAAACTATGAACGTTGAAGGGGATTTTCGATACGTTGATTGTGGTGCATTTGATGAATGTACAGATTTTTTGGAATATTTAAACGATTGTGATCATAATTGGGAAAATGCTTTTGCAAGTTGGGCTCAAGTTTCTCAAATTTGGAAACAACAACGAAGATTGTCACAGACTTCCTGGGGACCATGGAATTTAGTAAAGGCATGGAAATTTTTGATGTTAAAAGGTCAAAATACATTTTAGTACCTTGAACTTTGCTGACTAGGTCTTCTACTATCCTGAACTATTAAAGGTGCAACATGGTACCCACAACTTGACAAAATGGACGATTTAGTACCCTGACTCATTAATTTGATCACGTTTTCTTACTAAATCACGTGAGAAAACAAGACCAATTTGTGAGCCAGGGTTCTATATCGACCATTTTGTCAAGTTCAAGGTATCATACTATCATGTTACTATAGTTCAAGGTAGTAAAAGACCTAGTCTGCCATGTTCAGGGTACTAAAATGCATTTTAGCCTATGTTAAAACCTTACTTTTGCAGTTATTTTAACATGTTGTTGATTATATTCTGATTTATAATGGGATTATTTATGATTAATTAATTTAAATATTAGGACAGCGACAAAAGGGAATAATTGCAAGATCGGTTCTTTTAAGACCGGGTGGCCCGTTGGCAACTGAATTGGCCCGACATCCCGTTGTTCTAAAAGTTGATGATTGGGTTTTTTGCCACGGTGGACTTCTTCCCCACCATGGTAAACTTGTATATATGTTTTTTTCTTTAATTTTATTGAAAAAATACTAAATTATATATTGCTTATGATTGTGCAGTTACTTATGGCATAGAGAAAATAAATAATGAGGTATCTAAATGGATGATTAATGTTAGTGAAGAAGATACTGAGTCACAAATACCATTTATAGCTACAAGAGGCTATGATAGCATTGTTTGGAATCGTTTATATTCTAGAGATTATACTGATGATGATCAAGATTATCACATTGAACAGGCAAGTAAAATTGATATTTTTATTATTAATACTACCTCCGTATCAAAATAAGTGATACACTTGAAGAATTGCGGTTTTTGAGGCAAAAGATTAAAAGGTGGTTTAAGAATAATTAAAGTGGATAGTTAGTGGAGAATGGGTCCCATTTCTTTTGAATAAAGTAATATTAATGATGATTAAAAGTAAAAGTAAGGGTAAAAGGGTAAATTCACTTTATTAAAGTAGATAGTTAGTGGAGAGTGGGTCCCATTTTTTTACCAAATAAGGTAAATTTTAAAAGTGTATCACTTATTTTGTTCCACCCCTTTTAGGAAAGTGTATCACTTATTTTGATATGGAGGTAGTATTATTTTTTAAGTAGCAATGTACCTTAAGTGGTGGTTCGTTTGGGTAATTACTGGTTTCTTAGGTTAGTTTTGGTAATTATAAGTTTTTAGCTGACCTGTTTTGGTAATTATATTTATAAAATTCATAAGTCAAGAACTTATTGATTTTATAGAATTATTATATGCATATATTTTCAATTAAAACGTGCTTGTTCTACAGATTCAGTCTATTCTTGATAGCACGCTTCAAGTGGTTGGTGCAAAGGCAATGGTGGTGGGCCACACTCCACAAACTACAGGGGTGAATTGGTAAATACTTTCTCATAATTACCAATTATTTTTAATACGGGTCGGTTAACGGGTCATATACGGGTTGAGATGGGTCACAAACAACTGTAGCATATTATATTTGACTAATAGTCAAACATGTAATATGTTCAGTCAAACTTTTGTGTATCATGCAGTAAATATAACTGTAGCATTTGGCGTGTTGATGTTGGGATGTCTAGTGGAGTTCTTGATTCAAGACCCGAGGTAAACTTAAACCTCATTTTTTTAAAAATAAATGTATTATTTACTAACGAAATATAATATAATTTGTTTAATTTTGTAAAAATGTTTAATATTACTCATCAGGTTCTAGAAATCAGAGGCGATAAAACGAGGGTAATAAGGAGTGAATCAGATTCATTCAGTGAACTTCAGGCTGCTGATTATTTGTAGATAAATCACAAGGTACCACTAAAAATGTTTGACTATTGGTCAAATGTGTTGCATATTATTATTACGATAATAATCTTCTTCTTTTTTTGTATAAACTAAGTTAGGAGGTTGTATGCATTTTGGGCGGGTTTAAATCCACTTGACCCGTTTTAAACTCTGGTTAGGTGGTTTTTTTTCCGCAGGGTGATGTGCTAAAGATTTAAAACAGATATGGTTTGGGCCTGTGAACGGATGGCCCGTGGGCCCACAGACGGTTAAATAATATATTGGGCTTGGATTGATGGCATAAAAGGTGGGCATATTATAGAATAGGAATGCAAAGCCTTGTAAAATAGATAATTTTTATGTGTATATTTGTATATAAACAAGGTATTATGGAATAAAGCTTGTTTGTTTATGTACATGCAAACAAGCATAATGAAGTGAAAATAACTTTTTTTTGCCATTTATTTGAATTTTATAAATTAAGAACGTATTAAAATAATGGTCTAGTTATTGTATGCATTCAAATATGTTTTTTTGAGGACTTTACCCTAACCTATTTGCATTGTTTCCTTTTTAACTAAATAAGTTCCAAATCAATCCATTTGTAGACAAATCATTTGTAATTGTTACATTAGGCTTTATATGATTGGTTAAAATATAATTATGCTAGTTGTCAAAATATAATAGCGGGAGCTGAAAACTGCCTAATTAATAAAGTGCGTGAGATGACTTTTATTTTGACAAATATCTCTATAGACTATCCTTTTAGGGTTGGTTCTACAATAGGAATTTAATAGGAAAAAAGGCTCGAGTTTGACTTTTTAAAGACTTTTTGGTACTACGCTATGACGTATTTACCATGCAAAACATCTACCGTCATGTAGGCATAGTACTTACTTTTTTGAACGTCAAATAACCACCTATGTTTACTATGGGACTTGAACCTTCGACCACTAGGATAGAAGACAAACACCTTACTGCTAGGTTTTACTGCTAGGTCATTGACCCTTTAGTATGTAGGCATAGCACTTGATTGATATATAAATCGTATAATCAATTTCTGAATTATTATGACTTTATGCTTGGATATCAATTTAACTATGATTCATAATCAAATTAGAATTAGACATAATTTCTAATTTACATTTTTGATGATTTTTTAAAGAATTCATATTCAAAATGTATGTCAAGGTGTATGTGTTTTATCACTTTATGTATCATTTAACAAAAGATTGCTCATGTTATACGTAAACAAAACCAAGGTAGGTCCATGAAGTTAGGAGCGGTTCCACGAAATTAGTAGCAGGTCAAGGCTTATTAGCTGGTCGACCACCAACTGATAGCCTATCAGCTGGTCATTTATAACTACATTCTTTATATTCGTTTTTATTTCAGGATGTTATCATAATCATTTATAACACAAACACAAAATCCTCTTTTAAGTTTTAACCATTTATAACACAATACAAAATCTTGGATGGATACCATTTATAATACTGTAACTAAAAATAAACTTATATAAAAGTTTAAAATAAAAAACCCTATAAAAACACAAAATGAGAGAAGTTGTTACATATTTATTTTTTTTATAATTTTGATAATAACCGTTAAGGCTGCCACTAAAAACGAATAATTTGATTTAAAAATTAAAAACTAATTAGATTCCTATCTATGTTTGTCTATATGATTCTGTTCGTTTCCTTCTATTTAGGGTCTCTTACTTTTGCTTAGGCCTAATCATTTAAAATATAAATTTATCATGGAGAAAAACATAAGATAATTATTTAAAATATAATTAATATTTATTTTTTTAAATAATTATCTATTCTAAATAAAACAGTTCTTGTGAAACTTTGATAGTTATACACAAAACATCAATCCAAGTAAACAGTTGGCATGTTTGATCCAGTTTCAAGTCCTTTCTCAATATCTTCACTGTTCACACTCTCACTCCCCTTGTAATCTCCGCTACAATTTCCAAACAAAACCCTATATATAAATTCAAACCCATAAACACTAATTGCATGCTTTCTTCCCACCAATCTCTAATCCGATTCAACTCCCCTCGATTTCTCAGACAATTCAATCAACAATGGCGTCATCGTCTCTACTGCTTCCTTCAATTTCACTGAATCATCAGGTGTCTCTTGATTCGATTCCATTGAAGAGCTCAAATTCTGTTTGTTTTGGGGGTTCTAAACATGGATTTCGACGGATTAATTTGGAGAAATCTAGGGTTTCTATGATGACTCTATCTGTTAGATCTACTACTGCAATTGATGATGCATTGTTTGCTAATTACAAACCTACCACAGCTTTCCTTTTCCCTGGTCAGGTTAGATTTGTTAATTAGAACAAGTTGTTTTAGTTAAGCTGTTTAATTGGATTGTAATTGAAGAAAAAATGTTAAATTGATCTATGAAAAATACTGTTCTGAACTTGCTAATTTGAAAATTTTCTAAATTTATTGAATTGATGCTTTAAAAAAAAAAATTATAATAATTTTGTTTCAGGGTGCACAAGCGGTTGGAATGGGACAGGAGGCTCACAAGGTGCCAGCTGCTGCAGAGTTGTACAACAAGGCAAATGAAATATTAGGGTGGGAACAATATTTAAATTAAATATATAATATGATAATGCTTTTAATCAGCTCAAATTTGTTTGAATTCTCATCAATTGTTGTAAACCTTGAGCAAATTTTGGTCTTTTGTATGAAGGTTTGACATCTTGGAGGTTTGTATTAACGGGCCAAAAGAAAAGTTGGATTCCACTGTTTTAAGTCAGGCAAGTTCTTATCCTGTTCTGTTTTCTACATTTATAAGATGATAAATCAGATTAGTTATTTGGTAGTTGGAGTATTTATTTATATAATTATAATATTGCAGCCAGCTATTTATGTAAGTAGTTTAGCTGCAGTAGAGATATTACGGGCTCGTGAAGGAGGTCAACAAATAATTGACTCAGTGGATGTTACTTGTGGCCTAAGTTTGGGTGAATATACAGCTCTTGCATTTGCTGGAGCTTTTAGGTGAATCATTTTTAAAATCCCAATATTATTATTATTATTAGTTAGCAGTGTATGTTTGTCGTGACAAAATGTTTATGATTATTTTGTGCATTTTTTTAATCATTAGCTTTGAGGATGGTCTGAAGTTGGTTAAACTGAGAGGTCAAGCAATGCAGGTAAGGGAATGAATGTAAAGTTATACTATATTCATGATTATTTTTTATTAAAATAATTAAATATTTATGGTTTTATAGGAAGCTGCAGATGCTGCAAAAGGTGCTATGGTGAGTATCATTGGGCTAGATTCTGATAAGGTGCAACAACTCTGTGATGCAGCCAATCAAGAAGTCGAAGAAGCTGAAAAAGTTCAAATTGCAAATTACTTATGCACTGTAATGCTCTCTCTCTCTCACACACACACATATGTGTGTGTGTGTGTGTATTAGCATTTCACCCTTCTATCTTATAAACTAAAGGTGGTCACCCAACTATTCAAAACGGGTAATTTTTTTGGTACGGTTTGAAACGGGCCAAATTGTGTTGACCTGTCCAAATTTTTGTCTAAATATCTGATTTTTTTTATTATACATTTCAATAGTAATATGATTTATTGTATAAAATGCTTTTTTGGGGGACTTTCGACCCGGTTGACCCTTTTGACATGTTTCCTTTTTGGTTATGTTTTTCTACCTTACCCATTAGACCCTTTAGACTAAAATATAACCTGAATAAACGGATCAAAATTTCTACCTCTAATAAAAATAGTCCCTTTTATTTGAAAAAAAAAAAGAATAGAATTTCGCTTTGGAGGCCAAATAGACTAATTTCATAATAATTACGAGTAGTTGGGAAGTATTACATTTGACCTTAAAAGTCAAATTGTAATTTTTATTTTTACTTTTACTTTTTGGGAATTTAGACTGATTATATATATTGTATGGTTCAGGGAAACTATGCAGTCTCTGGAGGTGTGAAGGGAATTGAAGCTGTAGAAGCAAAAGCAAAATCATTCAAGGCTCGAATGACGGTATAAATTAATTAATTAATTAATTTCCCCACTTTTTAATTATCAATAATCATTTTTTTTTTTTTTTAATTTCTGCTGCAGGTGCGGCTTGCTGTTGCTGGAGCCTTCCACACGAGATTCATGAATCCAGCATTATCCCAATTAGAATCTGCATTAGCAGCAACTGAAATTAGGACTCCAAGAATTCCAGTTATATCTAATGTTGATGCACAACCGCATGCTGACCCGAACACAATCAAGAAAATTTTGGCCCGTCAGGTTAGCTGTTAAATCAATTTCTCATACCCAATAAAAAAAATAAAATCTTTTTCTATAATTATTATTCCCTTCATAAAAGTTAAGAAATTGTTTTTTATTAAATTTATATGACAGGTTACATCACCGGTTCAATGGGAGACAACTGTCAAGACTCTCCTATCAAGAGGACTGGAAAAGAGTTATGAACTTGGACCTGGAAAGGTAAAACGGGCTGGGTTGACCCGAAACACATTTTAAGATATATTTTTTGTATATAAAACATGTTATGTTTGACTTGTTGAGTGTAAAATTAGGTTATTGCTGGGATTGTGAAGAGAATGGACAAAACATCGCCAGTTGAGAACATTAGCGCCTGAACGCCAGCTTCCAATTACAATAATCACAACATTGCAAGATGTAGTTGCCGTAAAAGAGTGTATCGAGCTTATTTAGAGAAAATTAATTTAGTTGAGTTGTTGTGTATTATCATAAGAGTTGTTAGTTATTGTATTTGTATCATGATTATATGCTCACCAAGTTTTATTTATCATCACTTTTCTTAAATTAATTTCTCAAGAGAGACCACACTTCTTTGAGTAACCAAGTATTTTACTTAGTAGTAATTATGCTTGTATTTATTAACTAATCATTAATTATACTTGTTAAAATGTAAAAAAGTTATTAAAAGCTATTTTATATATTAATTGGATATAATTTCTATATCAATTTATTAAAAAACTATTTAAAAAAAATTCAATTTATTAAAAAACTATTTAAAAAAATTCAATTTATTAAAAAACTATTTAAAAAAATTCAATTTATTAAAAAACTATTTAAAAAAATTCAATTTATTAAAAAACTATTTAAAAAAATTCAATTTATTAAAAAACTATTTAAAAAAATTCAATTTATTAAAAAACTATTTAAAATAAATTGTAATGCACCAGCCGGGAATCGAACCCGGGTCTGTACCGTGGCAGGGTACTATTCTACCACTAGACCACTGGTGCTTGTTGTTTGGATTACTGAAAATATAATCGACATTAATAAGTAAAGAGTGACGTGGCAAAATGTCAATCAAACCCACAGGCACAAACACACCCACACTTCTGTGTGAAATACGAACCTCAGAGCAACGGTGGTCGGAGTCGCAACTCGTCAATGGCGATCACGGTTTCTTATTGTCATCATCAATTCTTATCTTCATCCGCAACTGCAATTCAACTGCCGAAGTTGAAAATAAGCTCTATTCGTTGTTGTTCTTCTTCTCCGGTATCCAATCCTGTTGTCAGGTATTTATTATTCCCCTGTTCATTCTAACTTATGAATTTCATTTGTTTTTATTCGAATTGATTGAAGCTAAATCAATTCCTTCTGCTTCATGAAATTGGCGTGATTTTGTAACTCGAACTAGTACCAATTAGTAAGTTAATATTTGGCATTACTTTAGATTGTTTGTTGTTTTATAGGCCAGAGTTGACTATCCGTGTTGGAAGTCAACTGATTCCACACACGAAAAAGGTATAGAAACTAGAAATATTATTTTCTGATGATAATTAGTTTCTGATTGTCAATATTTTCATAGGCTGCAAAAGGTGGGGAAGATGCTTTCTTTGTGAGCAGTTACAATGGGGGAGTTATTGCTGTTGCAGATGGTGTTTCTGGGTATACAAATATCAATCAATTAACTGAAATTAAGAGATTTTTAAAAAAAAAAAAATTTAATATAAACTTTTGGTTTTTGATTATTGATGGTAGGTGGGCAGAAAAGGATGTGGATCCTGCAAAATTCTCTCGAGAACTTATGAGAAAAGCTTCATCTTTAGTTGACGATGAAGAGGTACTTTATCTTTATTTGCATAAAGTAATTATTATCTGTTTAGTCATTGTACAAATTTATGTCCAATTAAAAGACGGTTTTGTGTCCTGTTCTGGTCATTTTGTAACCTGATGACCTCATGATGTTTGTGTTAATGTTGTTATAGGTTAATTATGATCCTCGGATTCTTGTTAGGAAAGCACATGCTGCCACCTCATCCACAGGTTCAGCTACTGTGTATGTTATAACTTATAGCAATTAAATCACAAATCACTAGGTGTATTTACATTTAAGATTTTTTTTTTATTAATTCTTTTATTTTCATAGAATCATTTCCATGCTAGACCAGAACGGGATTCTAAAGATTGCCAATGTCGGGGATTGTGGTCTTCGGGTTATTCGCAAAGGTAATAATTAATACAATATTTAGATGAAATTAGTGGGATTGTTCTTATAAAAATCTTGAAATTTTAGGTCAAATAATATTTTCAACATTTCCACAAGAGCATTATTTTGATTGTCCATATCAATTGAGCTCAGAGGCCGTCACCCAAACATATCTAGATGCCACGGTAACAAATTCCTATTTCAACCCGACCCGTTACCCGACCCGCTCATTTTAATATCTATGTTTCTTTTGTATACACAAATGTAGGTTACTAGTATTGATTCAGTGAAAGGGGACATTATAGTAATGGGTTCAGACGGGCTTTTTGATAATGTGTTTGATCATGAAATTTTGTCAAAAATAGCCGAACATAAAGATGTCGTACAGACTGGTAACTATTTTTTTTTATATAAAATATAGCTATATTTTTTAATCAAAAATAGCAACTTGATGAGCAGTTTATTTGTTTGAAACTTTGAATGGTAGCAAAGGTATTGGGTGATCTTGCTTACAAGCATTCAGTGGACTTCTATTATGATTCCCCGTATTCCATTAAAGCAAGAAGCAGAGTAAAATTCTCTTTCCATCACTACACCAAAACGGGCGGGTGGGTTGGGTAATGGGTTTGGGTCGAACCAGGGTACTTATAGATGGGTCAAACCCGTAAAATAAAAAAGTTAGCTTAAAAGTCTTCCAAATTGTATTTTAGAAGCATAGAGCTTCCTAAATCATTAAATTTACAAAATAATACGATTACTAAAATAATACAATTTTTGTAATCATATAAATATTTATAAAGATTCTATAAGATTCTGACAAAAGGTATTACACGTTGACCAAACCCAACCATAAACAAAAAATGGCCCGACCCGTTTGACTAACCAATTTGCTAGCTCTAGTAGTTTGTAAGAATAAGTTGTGAGCTTTTTGTAGGGGTTTGATGTTCCATGGTGGAAAAAAGTGTTGGGACAAAAGCTAACAGGCAAGACCAACGAATTCAGTAACTTTATATAATTACTATCTAGAACTTTCTAGAAGGCTTAGTGATAAAAGACAAGTTTTATGTTGGTGTGCAGGTGGAAAGATGGACGATATAACTGTAATTGTTGCTGAAGTTGTAAGCAACTGATTTTTGCTTCCATGAATCTGTTGATATTTATATATTGCTTGTAGATTTGGGATATTATTTGTAAAGATTTCATTTTAAACATCCAACAAACTTGTCTTCTGTTCTGTTCTGTTCTGTTCTGTTCTGTTCTGTTCTGTTCTGTTCTGTTCTGTTCTGTTCTTGGAGGATATCATTGAAAAACACCATGTACAGAGATGAGATATTACTCAATAGCTTCTCATAATATGAGTTTGCTAATATAGCATCACAATGCCAACTTCAAAAAACTCAGACTTACAAAAGGCAGATAATATAAAATAACAATATAATTTAAACAGATAGTCCATTTCAGTAGTTATAACTTTTTAAAAATCATTTAATTTTTACTAGTTTTAACATTGAAATTTTGATGAAAATTTTGCAAATTGAACGAAAGTTCAAAATGGGGCTCAATAAGTTATTTCAAATGTTTTAAAGATTTGGTAGAACCAGCAGTCGAACAGGAAAATAGGAAGGTAGCCGGTCGGTTAAAACTGGCTAGATCTATTGGACATATAAATCTGGTTAAACCGACCGTTCGAAAGAACTATTTTTTCTAAAAAAAATTAGATAAATATTGTTAAGATCGAATAACTCTTCATAAACATAGATCTTTAGGCTCAAGAATAGTTAGTTCTTTATCTGGAATAAGCATATACAAAACATAAAATTGCGGAATTAGATAAACAGATTTGTATAGCTAAACAAGGTTTCATCATCATCTTTATATACAATGATTACTAAAAGCCCCAATTCTACACATAAATATGTAGAACGGTTTTGGTTAACAGGATCAAACGACCTTGAGGCTTAGGTTTTACACACAAACACGTTAAAACGTGGGTTCTGAGAACATCTAATTCTATGTCATTAGGTTTCTTTATATACTAGAAAACCCAAGACTTACAAGGAAAAGATAATGCTAAATCTTTTAAACTAATAAAGATATACTATATCTTTTTACATTAATGATTATCTCCTAAATCTTTATTTGAATCTTGAACTTCATATCATCGACTTAGGTCCTTGTAGTTTAATAGTTTTGACATAATCAAATCTTTAATGAATATTAATAATAATATTCCTAACAATCTTCCCCTATTTGATTTGACAAAACTTATAGAATTAACTAGGAATCTTCAAGTCTCTTCCCCTTTTTGACATAATCAAATCAATCCGAGAAACTTGAACTTCCCCTTGAATGATCAACACTTTTTCTTCCCCTAAAAGTGTAATATCATTCTTGTGTTCTTCAAGGCTATATTAATTACATTGAAAACCAACTATCTTCTATTTGAAGTTGAAGTAGAAACTCAAACTAAGCATCACATTCCGTCTAAATATAGTAATCAGCAACATCATATCTTGTATGAGAGACTTGCTTATCTTAGTCTTCAACAGATCTTTTCGTTAAGATTCTGTTGAATTGCAGTTACAACAATACATAACATCTTATGTAGTAAGACTTTCCACTTCATCTTCAAATAAAATATAATCAATTATCTTCTGTAATCAATTGATAAAGATCAAATATGTAACAAATAAAACTTTCCTTTATCTTCATCATGCCTTCAACCTGTGTGTGTGAATAATGTGATTCGTTTCACATTATTATCAGATACGATCAATAAACCGTGGTATGGAATGAGCATGGTGTGTGACATGCTTTCCAAAGTATGATGTATCAGTTGTATGGAAGAAATCAGTAAAAAAAATTTCTTCAGAACTGTGTAATACTGATCAGTCAACGCAGCAGTAGTAATATGTATATTACTGATCCTTGAAAAAATTTCGTTTTTATTACTGATCAGTAGTGTTTTCTTCATTTACTACTGATCAGTAGTATTTAATATGGATCAGTAGTAAACGGCGAATGAGCATCAGATCAGTAGTATCCTGATATACTACTGATCAGTAGTATATTTGAATTAATAGCAGTAACAATCGAAGAACTGGATCAGTAGTAAAAGTGATGTTATAGAAGGATCAGTAGTAAAACGGAACATGTTACCAGTAATATAATCTGAAATATTGAAGAGCAGTAGTAAACATAAATTTTTGAAGCATCAGTATTTGATTAACCTCCAGCACCCATCTCTCACTTCAACCTCCATTACCAATAACATTAGATCAGCCTCCACCTATCTTTATTGTATTTAAACAACAAGCAATCACTATCACAAAAACCATATTTTTATTCTTTAATCAATCATCATCGTCACTTTTATCTAAACCCTACCCTCTCCGATTTGATAAACAGCCGACACCCCCATCTTCTTTTTCTATAAGCTTTCCGGTGACCAAACACAGTTTCTCTCTCTCTATGTATGCTTTTGATTGAGTAATTTTAGAGTGAGAATAAAGTTAAAAAGATGAAATTACGAGGGAGTCGGAGAGTGTTTTCGGGTTCTTCGATCGGCAGTTTACTCGTTGGGTTGGGTCTAGGTTTCCGGTAAATGGAGAGTTTGACTTTTAGACTTAAAGTTGAGATTTATGTGGGTTTTGAGAATCAACAGAGATTTTGGTTGGAAATTTGTGAGAATTGGGTTCTGTTTGTGAAACTTCGTACAAGAGCGTAATATCTTATTTGTGAAGATTTTGGTTATAAATAAATATGTGAATAAAACCGTAATATCTTCTTATCTTCTTAATTTTCTTTATGCTTGATTCTTCGTATGATCATTGATAGATACTTGTTTGATTCCAGATCTGAGCCACCGGCTCTGATACCAATTGTTAAGATCGAATAACTCTTCATAAACATAGATCTTTAGGCTCAAGAATAGTTAGTTCTTTATCTGGAATAAGCATATACAAAACATAAAATTGCGGAATTAGATAAACAGATTTGTATAGCTAAACAAGGTTTCATCATCATCTTTATATACAATGATTACTAAAAGCCCCAATTCTACACATAAATATGTAGAACGGTTTTGGTTAACAGGATCAAACGACCTTGAGGCTTAGGTTTTACACACAAACACGTTAAAACGTGGGTTCTGAGAACATCTAATTCTATGTCATTAGGTTTCTTTATATACTAGAAAACCCAAGACTTACAAGGAAAAGATAATGCTAAATCTTTTAAACTAATAAAGATATACTATATATTTTTACATTAATGATTATCTCCTAAATCTTTATTTGAATCTTGAACTTCATATCATCGACTTAGGTCCTTGTAGTTTAATAGTTTTGACATAATCAAATCTTTAATGAATATTAATAATAATATTCCTAACAAATATAATAGACATCAACTTTTTTTTTATAGGTTTTGAAACAAAAAAATAATTAACATATTTTGGAAAAATTTCATTTTTTATGGTATTTATTTTTGTTTTACAAGCTTTATTGGCATTGGTAGACCATCGGCATAATTATCGCGTCATAAATACTCAACAATATCATCATCCAGTTCAACAGGTCAATTAATCCGGTCCGACCAGTTCAATCGTATTTAGGATATTTGTCAGTCCAATACAAAAAACAGCTTTTAAAAGATTGCTTATTTCAACTAAAATGAGAGTATTTTAGTCACTATTAGCAAAGAATCAAAAAACAGCTCAACACTAGAAAAAATAAATCCTACCAATAAATCTGCATGACAAAATTCTGAATAAATTTAGATAAATAATTATGAAGCCAATAAACAACAAATACATCTAATTTCACAACCATATCCCCCTCAACAAATTACCTTCTTCTCCTGTTCTTCAATTTGAAGCTCATAAAGAACATAACATCTGGAATTCCGATTCGAAGAAGTCGGTTTTTCTTTTTCTTTTTTATGTGAGTATGAATTCAAATCCCTCAATACAACAATGAAGAAAAAAACTCGAAAAACTTAGGTGACTCTGTTATTAATATCATCAATATTTAACTCTTGAAAAAATGATTTTCCAGCTTCATATGTTGACCAACAAATGGCTGCTGCTGGTGCATGAAAAAGCATACGTGGCATCCATCCTCTAAAAAGACCTCTGTAACCGTCTTTCGCAACAATTGTTCTCAAAACATCTCTAATTGAACCGTTTACATATCTATCACATCCACACACACCCTGCATTGTATGTAAATCAATCTTTAATATAAAGAATTTGAAAATACATATTTTCGCTATTCAATCACTTCATCAACCAATTAACAGCAACTTAATTAGATTAGTAACAGAATTAAGTCTTCTTCCTAAGAAGCTCATTTTTATGTAAACATAATAGTCTAGGAATGATCCGACCATAAAGCACACGTTTTTATAATAATAACCAACACTATATATATATATATATATATATATATATATATATATATATATATATATATATATATATATATATATATATATATTAATTCTTATGTTTTCAGGAAATTAACAAGAATTGATCTTCAGCAAAATAAAATTTCAATCTTTAATAATCAATTAAGCAATTGACAGCAAATTAATAACAAATTCCATGAAATACCTGACACTGCAACTGAGTTTTAACAACATCAAGTGGAGTAGTGACAGCAGCAGCCAATGCTCCGGCAGCTGCACCGGCAGTAGCATGAACCACCAACCGTTCATCACTTGCACTATCCGGCGAAACCCCCATCAAACCTCTTTTGGCCGCCTCATAAGTCGCAAAGTGCACCGCCGTGAACGGTGCATTCATCAAAATCGTGGTTTTATAAGACGCGTAAAAAGCCCTAAATCCTTCTTCTTTCAATACAACCCTAACACAATCAAACACACCTTTGTACGGACTTCCACTCCCCAATTGCAACCTCTGTTTCACCATATCCATCGGAGTGAACACCGCATCACTCGCCACTGTCGCAAAAACCCCCGCCGCCGCATGAGCCGCCGGATTATTAGGGTTTCGTCTCGTAAACGTCTCTTTACACATCTCGTATACAGAGAAATAAACTGCGTGTGCCGGACCAGCGCCTAGTCCCATCGCTCCGATTCCACGGTAAAGTCCGGCGGGACCGTCGGATTTGAGTATCGATTGGAGAGCTTGCCGGAGACCCACGGATTTAATCGGGCATGATCCTAATACTTGCATACGGGTTTTAATTGTATCGATTGGGAACATGGCCATGTGTTCTACCATACCGGCTATGGAACCGGCAATCATGAACTGCCAAAAGTGAAGACCATCGTGCGCCGGCGAGACAGTGATCTCCGGGTGGAAATCTGGTGGTTGTGGGATCGGTATAAGGTCGGAATTCTTGAATTTTGCTGCTTCTGTGGCCATTGGAAAGAATAATAATGAAATTGAAATTATCACACAAATAAAAAGCGAAATTTCGAACAAAAAGAACCCTTAAAAATTAGGGTTTTGATTCTCCTCTGATTCATGATATCTACGGAAGCTCGAAGTGAGACAAGTAAATTACAAACTTGTCTCTGTATTATTTCAATATACAGGTTTGGTCCTTGATCTTTAATTTGAGACAATGACGAAATTGTCATTAAAATTTGCAAAATCCTTTAACTAGGACATCAAGTTATAAATATTTCATAAAAGCCACTAATCGATGTCAATATTTAATATTTACATCAAACCCAACATAAGGGGATAATTTTACCTTCATATCATGTTACAAGAAAGAATCTAACTAACTGAATTACTAGGGTAAATATTGATTACTTGATTAGTTAAGTATCATATTATTTTAATAAATGCCTAAATATTTATTATTTTATGAATCACTACCCACCGAAATCAACATTACTCACCACCACAATCCTCAAGCATCTTAGAGCATGCAGTATGCTCCGGCAGTGGAGCTCGTAGTTGTTTGCGGTTCTTGTGATGGTCACACTGGGATTCTCGCGATCTTCATGGTGAAAGGTGAGTTCATGGTTCTCGCCACGAGTATTTATGTGTATATAGATATGGACGGCATTTGTAATGTTTGGTAATAATTAGTAAAAACTAATGTTGTAGTAATGATTGATTATTTGCCTTTTATCTAAAAATATTGGATACGTGTCCCTTGGCACCAAAAAAAAAAAAACCTCCATACATTTGTTGAACTCCAAATTGACAAAAACGACACTATAAAACTACGACACGACTCTTAAGTGGTCACACTAAGTTAATAACCAACTACTTTTCCTTATCTCATGTCTAATCAATGAGTCAAAGACCATATGCATATGCCTTGAGTTTTTTTTTTTTTTTGAACGGCAAGTTAGTAAGTTAGTGGTTCGAGCCTAGACAGTGACATCCACAAGGGGCAGTATGCATATGCCTTGAGTTATTTGACTAAAGCCATCTCCATATTTTCTTATTATTTGTTAGCTCTGCATTTAGAGGAAAAAAACATTTTGAGCATATTCTCCTTTAATTTATAGTAAATCAGTAACAGAATAGATCTCAACTCAAGAGGCAAATTATATACCCATAAAAAGCCATCAATATGCATGTGAGTTATTAGGCAACACAACTTAAACAGTGAGGATGCCGTGTCCAACTTAATTACACATACTTTATTACATTACAGATGTTCTAAGTTTAAAGGTATTCCGCATTGGCGTTGTGGACAATATGGTGTACACTTAGAGATAGTTTAGAGAGTGTGTATTCTGGTGTTAAAAAAGGTCCTGAATCCTCTTGCTCCCTGCTTCACGACAACACAAAAGAAAGAAACAAACAAACAAAAAACAAAATATATGATATCCTACTGCATACTTCCACTTCCAGACTAAGGTGCTGTTTTATAGCATCTGAATGATGCAGAGGTCTGAATGATTCAGAGGCAAAACATGTTCAATTTCTGATTCAGAGGCTGATTAAGAGGCATTGCCAAACGCTTTGAATCTGTCCGATTAAGAGAATGTCCTCTTAACTGAATTATTAAGAGGCTTACCAAACAACACCTAAATATAAAGATGCCGAAGAATCCTGACGAGAATCGAGTTGCAGAACGTGTGGACAACTGATACATCGAATTGTGGTTTAATTAATTAAACCGACAACACAATCAACCAATCCCCTAGAGCCCAGTTAGTCAAATTTTAAATAAAATCCCTAAAAACAATATTCTTCTACAATGGAACAAGATACAGGGGCAGATTCGGTAATTTGACTAGAAATAGTATTTAGCTATTCAAAAACACAACTCACCTGAAAATCTCAACCTCAACCTACCTTATAGAATCAAGAAGCATTTGGAGTACATATATGAATGAATCATCCTCACTGGTCTCTATAAAAACATTTGACACAAATTTCAGTTTTAATAATCCCAACTCAAATACAAACCAATGAGGAGAATAAGGGGTAAAACCTACCTCTTAATCTCTCTCCTGCAATTAACACTTTTTTTTCTTCATAGTTTTACTCTAATTAGTACGGACGAGAGCGGTTCCCACCATGATAATTCCTATCTGGACCACCATCTCTGCGACCTCCGCCGCCATAACCGCCGCCACCTCTGCCACCACCACCACCACCACTGTTTCACAAACAACCAATGTTATTAGTACACTCAGAATCAACAAATGTCTGGTACAAGTCAAAAGTCAAAACACTTACCCTTGTGCAGGAGGAGGCCTAGGAGCAGATTTTTCAGCCATTCCAACACTAATCTTGTGACCTCTCAGCTCATAATCTGATATTTAAAAAGAATAAAATTTAATTTATAAATGAAATTAAATAAATTCAATAAAAATTAAGAAGAAAGTGTACTGTTGTAAAATCCTCCAGCAGAATGTGCTGCAGAAGGATCCTCATAAACCAAAGCAGCATCCCCTTTGTTTTTCCCTTGTTCATCAGTGTATATCTTTATATTGTATGGCCACTGGTCCTTATACCCTCTCTTCTGCTTAATCCTCCCGACCTATAATTAAATAAAAATATTAAAAAAATAATAATCATAATTAAAAAGATGAAAACTGAATTTACCTGTCCAATGCCCCCAAACAGCTCTCTCAACTCATCAACAGTCACATTTGGTGGCAAATTTGAAATATAAATTCTTGCATTGTCACACGATTCATCACACGTTTCATCACACTGTTTAACCTTTGCAGGTGCTTCAACAGCAGGAGCACTACCACCACCATATCCACCTTGACCACCGCCATATCCACCAGCAGAACCGCCACGACTACCGCCACGATTATCAGAATCTCCACCATAACCACCACCACCACCACCATAAGATGGTGGATATGAAGTGGGCCCACCGTTGTAACTAGCAGGTGGTGGGACAGCATCAGTTCCATAACTAGGGTTAGCCCCATATGAGCTACTATCAGAGCCACCATACCCAACTGCAGCTGTCTGACCATAACCGCCACTATCTCTACCATAGGAATCACTACCTCCTCTACTTCCACCACCACTACCACCATCATAACTACCCCTACTACCGCCTCTATCACCACCATATCCACCACCACCACCACCACTGCCACCCCTTTTGTAGCTGTCACCCTCACTGCGTCCACGATCACCACCACCTCTATTGTAACTGCCACCATCATTCCGGCCACGGTCACCACCGCCACCAGCAGCACCGGCAGGTGAAGCGGTACCACATTTGTTGCATTCAGTTCTCCAAGAAAAATTTGAATTGCCACAGCTGCATTCACAATATGAGAGTTAATTTGACAATTAACAATTATTAAGACAGCAAAAATCAGCTTCTAGTGTTCAACTAACCTATAGACATATTCAACCTCAGTAGATATATGGAGTATGCTCTCTTATAGTACAATGAAGCACATAAGATTACCATACAACATAACAACATACAAGAGAACTTTTTCAAAAACTGAAAACATGCCTTTAATTTTCTTTTAATTCACCTAATGTAGATTGTAGAGCATTCATTTGGTGGGTAAAATACAGCTTTTGCATATTGAAGCACATAAAAAACCGATTAATACTTGAAAAGGGAGAAAAGATGAACCTAATTTGCATATACATACTATATAAATATAAATGTTAAAACACACACCAAGAAATTGTAAAAAGAATAAAATTTCTAATCAAAATCTGTCTTAACTTTAAAAGAAACAGACGTATACATGTCTCAACACAAGGCTTTCAAGATTAAAAGAAAAATCGAACAATGAAACAGAACTTATGTGCTTCCGGAAAGCTTTTCATCTTTTTTTGCGAATAGGATTAAAACAAGAATCTCAATTTAGAATCCAAATAATGTCATTGTATGCAATGTAAGCAACAAAAAGATCAAGAAATTAAACATATTACCCCGGATTAGGGCACGGCCAATCTCCTTCTCTACCACCACCACGCCCGCCACCTCTACCACCACCGCGTCCTCGATCTCCTCCTTGATATCCACCACCACCTGGAAATTGAAGACAAAGAAATCATAAATTTTTAATTATATGTTCCAAATGAACGTTACAGACGAAATACAGAGTGAATTAGCGATGTACAAACCTCGATTTTGTGAATTACCACCATATCCTCCACCGCCGCCTCCTTCTCTACCACCACTTCCACCTCGACTAACATACCCCCCGCTTCCACCTCCGCCGCGGCCACCGCCTCCTCCATATCCTCCACCTCCGCCACGGCTTCCGCCATAAGATCCGCCTCCACCACCTCCGTAACCTCCTCCACCACCGCCGTATCCTCCACCGACGTGCGGTGGAGCAGATCCATCTCCTTCGTGACCGTAACCAGACATCTTCCTAGTTAGGGTTTCTTTGTAAGTAGTTGTTTTAAGAGAAAAATAGAGTGAAAAGGGGAAAGGGAATTTTAAGCGTATTTATATACGGTGTGAGTGGCCGACTCGTTAGAAGTTGTAGAACCCATCACGCATCAAATTGTACGTTATATTCATGGACTACTAAAATAATAAAAATACATTTAATTCATGCCGAAAATAGACTTCATTGATGACTAATAAATACATTTATTCAATTTGAAAGGAAATTTGAAGATCATTAAACACTTCTAATCTCATGCCCTTAGGGCATGAGTTAGATAAACCCTAAAAATAATAATGAATGTAAATGGGCGAGAGGAAAAAAGATCTTGACCCACGGTTAACCCGTAAAATAAAGATTTTGGCACACAGTTAACCCGTAAGTAAAATTTTAACTGTAGTTGTGGGTAGGTACTAAGTGAATTGAATTTTGTTTCGCTACTTAATAATTTTATTAAGTGACCGGATCTGAATCAATAAGATTTGACTATTGTTTGAAGATCAATATGGGTCTAAGTCGGTAAGATTAATACAAGTTTGAATCGGTAAGATTAATTCCATAGTCTGAATCTTAACGATGTGGCGTATTTTGTTATATTATGCTTAATTTTAATTTTATATGCTACATATATGTCGGACGATCTAAGAAAAATCCAAAAGTCAACGTTTAGACACGCCGGGAAGTGTTTTTAATAAAGATCAATTCAAGGAAATGGTTCAAGCAAATTTAGAGAGAGATCAACCTACGAAAAAGGAGCACCAAAAGGAAAGATCGAGATACAAGGCGTTGACATTCCTCGGGATTAAAACTAAATATATGTCAGAAGAAGATAAAGCGATGATCGAGTTGGAGAAATAAAAGATCCGAAACAAATATCGACCTTCTTGATTTATATCTTTTTAATTTCTCGTATTTTTAATTTCCGTCAATTTAATGTAGTTCTCGTATTTTTAATATTTATATATTTTAATTTTTGTCATTTAAAATATAAAAAAGAGAAAGAATATAAAGGTGTGACTCCTTTAACATCACTTTAGCTATAATATCCAAAGAGCCACTTTCTCTCCTCCATGTTATAGCCATGTTATTAGCAAAAAAACCTTAGACCGGTCCCAACGGACCCGCCAGTTTGGGGTGAATTTGCAAGTGACGGAATCAAACCATTGGCACACCCCGTTAGTTTTGATGTCGGTTGGTTTTGGCGTGAGTTTGAACACGGGAGGAGGGGATGCCGTGAGTTGGGTAAGTGGGGCCCAAAGGAGTATTTTATGTGTGTGTATTTTGTAATGGGGGTCTCAAAAAACCAAAGGGAAGATGTATTATTGACATGGTTTGTCAGTTTAATGTCGGTTGGAGGGTGAGCTGATGTGACGTTGATTTGACAAAAACTGACGGTATCAATTTGTGTCATTTTCGGGACTGATCTTATAACATGGTTATAAGTTTATAACACACTTCCCACACATTGTACTCTTACATAAGGTTTTTTATAAGAGTAAATTAAAAAAGTTAAAATTAATAACATGGGTAATTCAACATCAACAGATGCATAAAATTAATGGCAAAATTATCATGTATTTCATCATACAATCATAAAAAACATCAACCCTAAACTACCACAACTAATTTTACCATCATAACAACAAAACAGTTACAACAATCGAGATCAACCGATAGTCAAAGTTTGACCCACGAAACGAAACCGAGAAAGACACTTTTAGTTCTACATTAAACCTGCAACTACCAACCGATGGATCAACGGTTGTGATCATTCCCAACCCCCCAAAATCACAACTATCAGCCCTTTGATCGTGTTGTTGGTAATAACTGTTAAACGCATACGACACATTACCCGGAAAACTTAGGTTAAAACAAGAACTACCCGATGAGAGTGCAGTACAGTCAGCATTCATACAAGCCTCCATCACACGTGCAGTTGCATTCGATGTATCTATATTATTATTCAACACACACCATTTCGAAGCAAGATACTCGACATTTTGTGCATTTACGAGCCTTTTTGTACTTTGACCAAAGTCAACCTCGTATTTGACTTGCCCGTCAAAAGTCAACAAACCCCAATGCCGTTCGAAGTTTCCCAAAGTTGTGTTTCTTTGGTCTTCATCTAAAAGGGTGTAAATGTAAATTTCTAGTGGAGTGACACGTGGCCTAAGTGGTGTCCCTTTTTTACTATTGATATGATTTAAAAGACCTTTTGTGAATATTTCTGCGTTTGAAATGGTGGCGTTTGGTGCTCCGTCTGTCGGCCAACCGATTTGGCTAATTACAATATCGATTTGGGGAAATCCGGAAACCGTTAAAGCGGTTATAACCGTATCGTAGCTTAAATCGAAGCTATTTTTATATAATTTATGACTATCGTTATGTGATCGTGCGGTTTCTTTAAAAAGAGCAAAATCGAGTGAGATATTTTTGTTTTGGTTATAATTTAAAAACGGTGAAATGGTTACAAAAAATGGGGATCGAGTTTTGGTAAGAAAGTTGAGTACTTGGATCATGGTTTTGTTGATTTCGGGTCGGAAATGTCCTTTTGAGGGTTGACCGGATTCTGACTGGAATGCATCAAAGCTGCATGGAATTACGATTTTAACCTTGGGTGCTAATTTAGCTCGGATTAATGCTGCTTCGATATTCATGGCTGCACCAACCACAAAAGGGTAGAATTGTGAACCGTAATTTTGGAGAAATGGCTCGTCTCCAACAGCAATGTACCTGCAAATATGTATTATTTCTTTGTTTTAAAAATAAAGGGTAAAATGGACATTTTACTACTACTACAGAATTATATATATCATATTTAAAATTAAATTAATGCAGTATACATTAGAAATAGATTTTGGGTGAGTTTCAACCCGTTTGACCCGTCCCCATTTAGCTAAGCCAACTTTATGGTTTGACCCGTTTGAATTAAAACGCAACCCAAATCGACCCATTTGTACAAAAATTGGTCAAAATTTGCCATATATTCCGTATTATCTCATGGGTAATAACACAATTCATTAATTCAACAAAGGGAATGCAGCTCAAAGTGATCATTGCAACTTGAAGAATCAGAATACTCATATAATAATCAAGTAATTAAAGTTAATATATGCAATTATACATTTATTTCAATAATCCCTAAGTAACTGAAAAACATAATGAGTTTTTGCCAAACAGTCTAAAATGATTATTGATGTCACTATCGTTATTTTAAAGGCATGTCCAAACACCCACCTTTCATACCAAAACTGAAAGAAAAGCAGTAATCAAAATGCAATTTTGACTTTTAGATGTCAATTTAAGGAGTCCTTTTTTCAAAACTCAAAAGTGTATTATACTGTAATCATTTTTTATTCATATCACTGTTATAACTTAATTACAGCATGAATTCCTATTAAATAACATTATTATTGTTCAAATTGACCTCAGAACATCAGCTAAAACTCATTTCCACAAATTAAGAACCTTTGATACATGCTCTATGAACACATTAAATGTACTAATTGAATATAAATCACATTATTCTAAGTTTTAACAACAAAATGCAGTAATTGTGTATGTGTGTGTGAAAAGGGGGTGAAGTGTAACATACTCTATACGGTTACGGCCGGAAAGATAACGAGTGAGGTTATCGTGAACCCAGCTCTCGGCGGCCTTGAGAGAAGAATTCAATGTGTGCAGCATGGAATTAGGAATGCCGATGGTGACGTCAATGTTGGAGTTTGAGAGGGCTTCGAGTACTTGAGGGTTGGAATCGAAGAGTTTTACCTTTGTGATTTTGTTGAGTTTCAGTAGATCAACCACCGTAGACGGCGGTAGAGGGTGGGACGCGGTGGTGCCCCAGTTTACGCCGATTGATTGAACCCTAGATGTGCAGGATATCGTAATGGCGAGTAGAACGAACGCCATTAACGAGTGTAAAGCCATGGTAGCGCGTGACAGAGAATTGTTGGTTGTCAATAATAAATGAAACTAGTTAAGAGTGATGTTTGGGAATTTGGGTTCTATAATTTTAGTGGTGTTTTGGATTGGTTTTTTTAATGGTTTTGAAATGTAAGAATATTTTTAATTTCTTTTAAGGGTTTTTCTAACGTATGAATAATGTATATTTAATAAAATGATAATTTCTTAATATGAATTGAATAACATTAATAAACTCTAAGTCCTATTATTTTAGAAGATGCATTCAATGCAATCTTATAAATATATATGGAAATTATTGCTTCATTGAATGTCTCGTATGCCTCTGGACATACGTTAGAAAACTATTTTGTTAAATTCTATTTAAGTTTTTCCAAAATTATTCTTTTTACATTCAAATTGAAACCTTTTTGTAACTTTAATGAAAAATTCATGCACCTTTCATATGTGCAATCTTATTTCCCATATGTTCAATTTAAATAAGATATTTAGGGATTTATTCTCATTACTAGATTATAGTCCGTCATATAATTGATATTTTTGATGGTTCATATTTGGATGGTTTAGCTTTTGCATCCTTCTTCGGTCCGAATCTGTCATATATAATATTATTCATGTAGTTTGTTAAGAACTTTGATTTCTTGTACTTTCATCAAAAAAAATTATCCAAATATAGGTTACACACTAGAATTGAGCCAAAGACTAATTGGGAATCTCAAAATCTTCACATATTATGGTTTATATTGTTGAAAATGGAAAGTGATTACTTTCGCATAAGAACCTCTATTTCTTTTCTTCATGAAATACATTTTGCAAAACTGGAAGGAAAAATGCCACTAAGAAACAACAAGGACAGGTTTACACCAAAAGTAAAGTAGAAGGGCTGTTGTGAAACTAATACCAGATAATATGGTAGTGAGTACTGATTGCAAGTGTTAGGTAGTAAAAGGCTAAAAGCTGCTCTAGAAAGCTCGAAAACGGTAAAAATGGCGGAATCAACAGGGAAGATCGTGTGCGTAACAGGTGGAAGTGGCTATATCGGCTCGTGGCTCGTCCGACTTCTTCTCGATCGCGGCTACACCGTCAACGCCACCGTCAAAGATCTCAGTTCATTACTTATTTCACCACCTTACTGCATGCATAAAATTGCTTAAATTGCATAGTTTATAATCATCTTAATTTCACGGAGATTCAAATTAAGTTTAACTTTGGAGCTGATTTCACTGTTTACTGACAATTGTGTTTGCAATTGTAGAGGACGAAAAGGAAACGAAGCATCTAGAAGCGTTAGAAGGTGCAGAATCACGTCTCCGTTTGTTTCAAATCGATCTCCTCGATTACGACTCGATTGTCGCTGCCGTCACCGGTGCTTCTGGTGTGTTTCATTTGGCTTCTCCTTGCACTGTTGATGAAGTTCACGATCCTGAGGTAATTTACTGATATTTTGCTGTGAAATCAAGAGATGAACTCATCAGTTAGTTAATCGTACAAAATTAAGAAATAAAATTGATTGATTGCAGGAGAATGCTATTAATTGTCAGTGAAATTTGTGTGATTGTGGTGTAATATCTGTATTCCTCTAATCTGGATGTCAAAGTAACAACTTCAAAATTGAGTTTTCAGAACAAGTTAAAGCAACCACAAAAATAGTAGTTTGCATTAGAATTTAGACAAATTAAGCAAAACCCGTAGATAAACAAGCAAGTTTGATATAGTTAAGTAATTAGAAGACTATTAATATGCAATAAATGTTCTTAAACATGTAAGACAACTCTTTTTCTTGTCATAACTACTCATTCATGCAAAATGTATGTTTCATTTTTGCAAAATTGATGTAATCATTAATTAATTCCGGATGAAAACAATGCAATTTGATTGAAATTAGAAGTTTGTCTTGGTTTATGATTGACAGAAAGAACTATTGGCACCTGCAATTAAGGGAACAAACAATGTATTGACAGCAGCAAAAGAATTGGGGGTTAAACGTGTGGTTGTTACTTCATCTGTTTCAGCCATTGTACCAAGCCCTAACTGGCCAGCTGATGTCCCAAAAAGTGAAGATTGTTGGACTGATGTTGAATTTTGCAAGCAAAACAAGGTCAAAAGCTCTTTCTTTTCTTCTTATATTCAAGGTTAATACTTTGCCAATCGTGATTTTTTATAAAATGATGTGAAAAAACTTTATATCATGTCAGTTATGGTATCCACTGTCCAAAACACTGGCTGAAAAAGCGGCATGGGATTTTGCTAAAGAAAAAGGTTTAGAAATAGTCGTGGTAAACCCTGGTACAGTAATGGGCCCAATCCTTCCTCCAACACTAAATGCAAGCATGCAAATGATTCTTCTTCTTATTCAAGGTAATTTAAAACACATACATTTATTTAAGAGTAAATTACACGGATGGTCCTTTAAGTTTGTAGCAAATTTCACCAATGGTCATTTAGTTTCAAAAATTACACCGATGGTCATTAATTCTGAAAGGTTTTTCACCGATGGTCCTTTACACCAACTGACGTTAAAATTTTATAGTTAACTTACCCCATGTGCAATGCACGTAGGGTAAAAAAGTCATTTTTCATTTCTTTTCTTTTTATTCTTAAACTAAAAACTTTTATTTAAGATAAATAAAATTAATTTAAGAATGAAAAGAAATTAAAAATGACTTGTTTACCCTCACGTGCATTGCACATGGGGTGAGTTAACAGAATAAATTAACGCCGGTTAGTGTAAAGGACCATCGGTGAAAAATCTTTCAGAATTAAGGACCATCAGTGTAATTTTTGAAACTAAAGGACCATTGGTGAAATTTGCTATAGACTTAAAGGACCATCCGTGTAATTTACTCTTTATTTAATTTCAGCAACACAATTTTTCTTCTTTTCTTTTCTTTTTAAAAAAATATGTATTTGGCACAGGATGTACGGAAACATATGAGAATTTTTATATGGGTTCGGTTCATGTTAAAGATGTGGCCTTAGCTCATATAATGGTGTATGAAAACACATCAGCAACAGGTAGACATATGTGTGTTGAATCCATTATTCATTATGGTGATCTGGCAGCCAGGGTTGCAGAATTATACCCTGAGTATAACATACCGAGGTAATTAAACAAATTTTTGCAATTTCCTAATGATTTTCACCCTCTGGATTTAGTGGCATTATCTATTTTTTTTATTAGGTTTCCAAAAGAGACCCAACCAGGGTTAATGAGGTCAAATAATGGGTCAAAGAAGCTAATGGATTTGGGGCTTGAATTTATCCCTATGGAAGATATTATCAGGGACAGTGTTGAGACTTTGAAAAGCAAAGGCTTTTTATCTTGAGTAGATTATTGGTAACTTAATTATATCCCTGTTTTTATGTATGATCATGTGTTTAATGTATGCAAATAGAATGCCACTTTACTCTTTTCATATGTAACTTCTAGTCATATGTTTGACTATATATAATGTGTTTGATTATATATAAAATCAACAACCGTTAATTTGTGTTCATTAGTTTAATACTTCCTTCGTTTCAAAATAAGTGATAGATTTTCTATTTTGGGGTGTTTCAAAATAAGTAATATACTTTAAAATTTATTATATTTGGTAAAATGTAGTGGGGTCACACTTACTAATTATCTTCTTTAATATAGTGAAAAGACATATTTACCTCTACTATTATTTTTAAACATCATTAAATTCACTTTAATTAATATATATGGGATCCATCTTCTACTAACTATCTAATTTAATATATTTAATCTTCATTATCATATTTTATCTAAAAAATTGTACACTCTAAAATGTATCACTTATTTTGAAACGGAGGAAGTATTGTTTTTAACTACTACCCTTCACTAACACTTCTTTTGACATATTAGTGTTAACTCAGATGTGTACATATATATAATTTTATATTTTATACATAAAATACATACACAAATATTAATATAAATTTTATAAGTTTCGTGTCGAAATAAGAGCCGGAAGCTACTTACGTTGAAATTTATTGCCGTGGTGCCTGAGTTTACACGAAGCTACAATTTTTATGAAATTTATTTATACGAAGGACTAAACTTGTAAAACTTACAAATCACTCCAAAATATCAGGATAACATCATACCTTATAACTAACTACCACTCACGTGACTGGTTCTTACAAACCATTGACATTAAGCTCAACAAATTTCCAACAATGGAAGCTCGAATTTTGCTCATTTTCATGATTTATTTGCTCACAATCAATACTTGTTCATCATCATCATCCAATTTTGTACAAATCGTCCCTGTGAATGACGTTGAGAAGGTTCAAGTAACGGTCTACTATGAATCACTCTGTCCGTACTGTGAAAATTTCATCGTCAATTATCTGATCGATGTATACATCGAAGGAATTGACGCCATCGCTGATGTAAAACTGTTCCCGTATGGAAACGCGAAGGTCAATTCAAACGGCAATATCACCTGCCAGGTTTTCCCCCTTTTGAATCCGAATCTCGTTTACTTTATTGTTTTGATTTCATCTTCAATATTTAATAGCGATAATTAGGCAGTTATAAGCAGGAATCTGATTCTATAATACATTAATACTTCATATATTTGTGTATTTGTTACAGCATGGTGAACAGGAGTGTTTGCTTAACACTGTTGAAGCCTGTGCAATCAATACATGGCCTGATGTGGTAAATTTTTACCTCTTTTTTGTCTGTATTATTTAAATTTTTAGGTTAATTAGATTTCTTACTAGTTAACTAATTCATTAAATTTGTAACTTGATTTTCAAATTTAATGAATTAGTGAATGAAATCAGAGTTGCATATTTGAGCAGATTCACAAATTTAGTTTCACATCTGATTCCCCTGAACATACATACTATTCATCAGGATTATTAGGATTGTAATTGGATTAGATTAGATTGTTTATCAAAATAATTACTTACATGCTCTAATGGTGTTATGCAGCATGATCACTTCCCCTTCATCTTTTGCGTTGAAAGATACCTCTATTATGGCAAGTTTGATAAATGGGAATCATGCTTTGAGGAACTAAGTTTAGATCCAAAACCAGTCAAGGATTGCTACAATAGCGGATTTGGAAACCAGGTAAAAATTTAATAATTTACATCAGGGTTTAATTCAACGACAAATATTAGTCTACTAATAAATACCACATATGTACACAATGCAGCTTGAACTACAATACGCACAAGTGACAAATTCTCTTCAACCGCCAAAGAAATATGTTCCATGGGTTGTTGTGGATGGAAAACCACTTTATGATGTAAGTTTTTGTCTCTACAAAAAGTTGGCAAAAAGTGTTTCAAGTCAACCTGACCTTTTTGACTGATCGTTATAAATTTATTTCAGGATTATATGTACATTGTAACCAAGATTTGCAGTGCATACAAGGGTCCGACATTACCCAAAGCTTGCTTAAGGTGTCTTGCATCGTCTGAAAACCGAATCGGTAAATTTGAGGATAAATTAATCCCACTTCATCCAGTTACTTATGCAGATGAACCATCAAATCCTTTATTGTCAAAGATGAGGTCATCTTTGATGTCTTTAATGTTCAAGAGAAATATGGTTGCATAAAAAACAAGCATCAGAAATGGAGGACCTTGATGTATATATTTATATAATTACTTTTGAAAAATGGTATTTGCTATTCAGAAAAAGATGTTTGCACTTTGTTACTCTAGCGTGTAGATTGCACGCTAGAGGAAAGAAGTGCAAACAACAGTTTTTGAAGGGCAAATATGTTTACAAAAATTATTAGCAAGTTAGTTTTGCAACTTATTGCCAAATATTATGTAATTTAAAATAGTATTTGTGTTGGTTTTTAAGTATTGAATATTGAACTTTTGTATGGGACAAAAGCATATGATTGTTGTAATTACTATTATTTGGCTTGTATCAAAGGGAAAATAAGCAGTCTCTATTATTTCACCCAGATTGAAGATTGTTTCATTTCGATTTATAGCAGGATGTTTTAGGAAACTTTGAAGATAATTATTGTTATGTGATATATAATCATTATCAATTAAAATTTAAAATATGTTTTGGTTGGACGGAATTAATTAGTAAAGGAAACGATGTAATTATTTACGATAGCTAATACTTCATCCGATTCAAAATAAGTGATACACTTTCCTTATATGGATGATTCAAAATAAGTTTTACACTTTCCTTATTTGATAAATTTTTGTATATAAAATTACCATTTTATCCTTATTTAACTTTATTAAACATCATTAAGTTGTCATTCCCAACCATATTGTGGGACCCTTCCTCACTAATTATCCCATCTAATCTATCATAATATGTATTACAATATTTTGCATCAAAAAACGTGAAAATACAAGTGTAGCACTTATTTTGAATCGAAGGAAGTATAAAAATTACCCATTATTACTTTATGTAAATATCCATAATTTATCTTTATGCTCATAAGAGTTTAATACGTAAACTTTATTATTTCTTTCATAAATCTCATTTTAATTTGAATATTTATATTTTAACTGTAAAATAAATAAAAAAATTTAATACCAAATTATATTATCTCTCATACTTTTTTTATTTATTATTATTACGTGTAGAAGTGTATACTCACATTCATATAGTGGACACACGTCACATGCACCGATCATTCATGGTAAAGAGTTAATTAAGCTGCTGTTTTTAATTACTCCTTTTGTAATCTAGTCAATTGTAGCAGTATAGCACACAACTTAAGAAATTAGACAATTTGACTCTTCTATCCTTTCTTAGAAATACACGCAAACGCCTAAAACGAGAGGAATAACAAATGGTATAAATGTAAATAAATGAACCACTAAGGGTAATATTTACTGCAAAATCAGTATAAATAATCACCGACTTTTAGCTCACTGTAAACATGGACGCTAATCGTTGCAAAAATCGCCGATCAGATGCTCTGCTACTTCTTATAATCGTCTCGTTTTCTTCGATTCTCTTCCCGTCGTTACGGCGTCATTGTCGTCGTCATCTCCGGTCACTGTCGCCGACGAAGAAAAGGTGAAATTGACAGTATACTACGAAGCTCTGTGTCCGTCTTGTGAGGATTTCGTTAGTCAATTATTTATACAAAATATTCGAAAACGGACTGATTTCAATCGTTGATCTTAAGCTAAGTCCGTATGGAAACGCTCAGATTAGCTCCAATGGTACCATCATCTGTCAGGTTTGTTTAAATCATTCAATTGCAGTGATTTGAATTTTGATTTCATTTACTGTTTGATTTTGTTATAAGTTATGCAATTTGTCGATTTATGCTTAATCAAAATCACGTATTAATTTTAACTGAAATTTTTAATTGATAATTAAAAAAATTTGCATATTAAAAAATTGATTTGCTGCTGCCCGGGATCGAACCGGAGACCTTTTGCGTGTAAAGCAAACGTGATAACCACTACACCACAGCAACTGATTTGTTATTGGCTAATTATTAATTAATTATAAATAGATTATGATAAGGCAAAGTCTGAGTTATTTTTAAATTTATACAATTTAACGCACAGACAAACTTAGTAGTAGTGAATTTTAGATGTAAGACCTTCAAACTAAACAAAAGTATTTTATATACAAATAATATGAAACATGTATTTTGATTAGGGCTGTCAAAACCTGACACGACACGACAAAAATACACGAAACGAAACTGGCACGAAACTCACGAAACTGAAATTTAAATTCGTGTTCGTGTCGTGTTCGTGTTGTATAAAACAAACACGAAGTCGTTTCGTATCGTGTTCGTGTTCAGAGATTAAAACGAAATTGACACGATAGTTATGATTTTGTCGTGTTTTTCGTGTTTGTTGTGTTTTTAGCATTTAATAAGTAAGAAATTTGTTATTTATTTTGTGTTGTCGTGTTTGTCGTGTTTATCGTTTTTTAATCGTGTCGTGTTCGTGTTACCAAAATAAAACACAACTTCGTGTCTTGTCGTTTTCGTGTTAAACGAATTCGTGTCGTGTCTTGTTATCCAGAAACACGAAATGATAGCACGATTTGACAGCCCTAATTTTGAGTGTGAAATTCATCGACGAAATAGAAATTAATTTGGTCTGGAATTTTTTGGTTAAATCGGGTTAAATTGATAATTTTAAAAATCTATCTAAACAGGTTAGGTGAGTTGACCTGGTTACCTACAACCTAACCTTAACACGACTTGTTTATTAAACAGGTTGTTTACAACCAAAATAGTTTAGAGTTTAGAGTACTCAACACTAAGTCACTTATTTATTATTTTTCTCGCAATCAGTTGGATTAATACGGTTTTATATTGTTTATGTTGCAGCATGGTGAATGGGAGTGTATTCTTAATACCGTAGAGGCATGTGCAATTCACGTGTGGCCTGATGTGGTAAAATATAAACTCAGTATCTACACTGATATGTTACACTCACATTTTAGGGTCATATAGTGTTCTAATATATAGTAAAATATTTATTTAAATATTGATTTTCTGTACTTTGTAATAATTGATGCAGAGTGAACAGTGAACACTTTCCTTTTGTATATTGCGTTGAGAGTTTAAATTATGAAGGGAAGTACACCGAGTGGAAAACGTGTTTTGAGAAATTAAATTTGGATCCAAAACCCGTTACCGATTGTTGCCGAAACGGTATTGGACACAAGGTTAGTTTTCTAAATTTTTTTGTTAATTAATTTTAATTTTTTTTAAATACATTTATTTTGCAGCTTGAGCTACAATATGCTGATGAGATAAAGGCTCTTGAACCTCCTCATGCTTATGTTCCATGGGTCTTGATGGAAAACCGCTTTATGATGTCAGTATCATTATTAGGGTTTTGTTAATGCTGTCACTAACATGCATAAAAAGCTTGTACATTGATTAAAAAGTAATATTCCTAAAATTTAGAGGGTTGTCTTTTGTTATTTTGTCTTCTTAATGACAGCCCTTAGGGCTGCCATTATCATTTTCCTTATTATTATAATAATAATTTTTTTTGAGATAAAAGTTTGTAGAAAAGCGACATTTTTATCTACAACTTTTAAACATTTGTTTTATCACTTGTAGGATTACACAGATTTCATAAGCTTCATATGTAAAGCTTACAAAGGCTCGAATGTGCCCCAAGTTTGCATTGGTTTATCCCACACGAGTGTAAAACCTTTGAATCATGTCTGCAACAAAGAAGACGACAATGCAAAGTCAAAGTCAACGGTTTTGGAAGTCGTATCGGCAACAATAGCTTCTTGGATGAAACATGTTGATGCTTGACATGGCGGAATAGATGCAAGATTACTTAATGGTATCTTTAATAACTTTTTTCCTAGTAACTAGTTGTTTTCAAGTGGTTTGTAAGTTATGTATATATGTCTAGCTATGAAACTCATCTATATGTGGTTGTTTGTTGTGCCCAAAAACGCGCCTTGGCCAAAAAACATTTTTCTAGAATCGTGAAACAATTACCCGCCAAGATTGGCCTTTTCTCGGTCCAAAATTCCCGTATTTTGGTCATATACATCCTTAAAAGCTTACGGTTGTTTATTACTCTTAGAAAGTATCTGTGACAGTGGCGGACCCAGAAAAAAAACTCAGGGGTGTCACATTGTATATTTTTTTCTTAGAGGTGTCACTTACACTAACAAAGGAAATTTAAAAAAAATTCAACACTATTTTAACATTATACAAAAAAAAATTATATTAGGTCCTCACTTATCCGCGAATAAAATGCTATACTAAAAAGTGTAGCAGTTTGCCTATTAATCAATACAAACAACGTGGATGGTTAAATGGCTATTTAGACATGCAGTTTTAAGTTTTAAAATCAAAGAGTTTTAAAATCAAAGGATGTTATGATGAAATAAAATTAGTAAATTATATATGTTATATTGTACTAGTAGACATACGAATAACTACCATTTCTCTTATTGTATACTCTCAGTATAAAGTATGATTATATAACATGTCCAAATAACCCATGTAAATATGAAGACCACGTTTTTGGGTATTTTACCCACTGTGCAACTAAATAAATATGCACAAGTTACGGCAATTTTATTTCATTTTAATTTCAAAATTTATCGGGAAGTCGTGAGAAGAAAATACAAACCGACCTTAGCTCAGTTGGTAGAGCGGAGGACTGTAGTTGTAGTTGCTGAAATCCTTAGGTCGCTGGTTCGAATCCGGCAGGTCGGATTTTTTTTAAGTTTTTTTTTTTACTTTTTATAAGCGGTATTAATTTTATAAACACTATAAGTCTAAAACTAACACGAGATATATATAATGAAAGGCGTTCATCAGCACCTTTTTTTTTTTTCTTCATTTTACCAACAAAGCAATTAGTTTTCTTTAAATCCCGAAACAAAACCATTTTCATCACCATATGTTTGTTTATACAAAATTAGTTAATTTGGACTATTTTGATGAACCTATGAAAGTACGACTAAAACTTGCCATAAGAAATCTAAAAATATTAATTAACTCCTAAACCCTTCAACGAGCACAATATATATAAACGATGTTAATCTATTGATATACAATTAGTTGTTAATACATATCCTAACATTTTAACCACAACACTATCATTTTTCTAATTCTAATTTATTACTAAACTATATTGTAATTAATTTACATTGATTTGGGTATATCATGTATTTACAAGAGAATAAGTTATGTACAAACAAATAATGTCGAGAAAAAGATTTCTGTAGAATATTAAGATAAAGATTAAGATGTAATATGTAGAGTTCTCGTAATATGTAATATGTATTATGTATTTTTCCCGTGATAACCGTCCAACAAATTAGGAGAAACTAAATAAAATAACACGAAAGGATGAAGTTTAAATTTTGAAATTTGAAATAAATCTGTTACATATTTCAAATAACTGATCTATCACCAGATTTTACTATAAATTTGTTAAACCCTAATTCGATATCTTTATTCCTTCTCTATCAATTTCTTCATTACAATGGTGTCAGGAATAACTAGAAAGTTCTTAGATTGTGATCATGAAGATGTCACCGAATCATCCATGCAACCAAGAACTCGCCCTCGTCTCGAAATCCGGCGACCACCACCGCCACCGGTACTTAATCCGGCGAACACTCGAGATCAAGATTTACAAACCGAACTTACTATGTATTTCTACGTCCACCAACCGCCGGAGCAACCGCAACCACCACCACAACTACCGGCGACAGTGATCCAAGATCAAGATTCTCATCGTGAAACCGAACTTACTATGTATTTTTACGTCCAAGAATCTCCACCGCCACCGCCACCGCCACAACAACCACAACAAGAACCACCACCACCGGATAATTATAACCCAATCACCGTCCACCAATCACCGGCCGCCACCACACGCCGCACCCGTAAAAAACCGACACATTTACCACGTCAAGGTAAACCCACCACCATCCCACCACCGTTCCCGTGGGCCACCAACCACCGTGCACAAGTACACAACCTCAACCACTTAACCGAAAAAGGTATCAAAACTATCCACGGTGACGTGGAATGCAAACGATGCCAAAAAACGTACCATATCGAATACGATCTTGTAAAAAAGTTCAATGAAGTCTTTGACTACGTGGAAAACAATAAAGACGGGTTTTTTGACCGAGCTCCAACGTTGTGGATGCACCCAACATTGCCAAAATGTAACTTTTGTCATCAAGAAAATAGTATGAAGCCGGTGATAAATAAGAAAAAATCGATAAATTGGTTGTTTTTGCTTTTGGCACAAATGCTTGGGTGTTGTACTTTGGAGCAGTTGAAGTATTTTTGTAAGCATACTGGGAACCATCGAACGGGTGCGAAAGATCGGGTTTTGTTCTTGACGTATGTAGAGTTGTGTAAGCAAGTAAACTCGAATGAGACGATTTGATCTTCGTGTGTGTATAGCTAGGTTTGATTATAGGAATTTATTTGAAACGTGTGATCATGAAATCTAAATTTTTGTAATAGATTTGGAAATTGCTATTGAATGATTGTTTATGTATGTTGATCTTGTTCTTTTTTGGGTTCATATGTGTGAGAAAATTTTGTTGCATGTTTACTGTTTTGAAACTGAGTTTTGGATTTGTTAAGTTAATGCATGGGTCTTTTTTTATCGGTTTTGATTGAATTAATTTGAAGAAGTAGCTAGGTTTAAATCACGGCCCCAAAAGCGGGATTCTAGTTTTTTTTTTTTTCAATTTGAAAGACTACGCTTGATAAAATCATACAAGAACTTCGTTCTATCTCATGCAACAAGTTAATATCTTTCTTATTACTTCGAGTATCATCAACATAAAAAGTATAGCTTTTTAAAACTATTAGGAAACTTTTGAAAAATTGCATGAAATTAATCACTTTGGGGGTATATAAATTTCCAACGTATTAAATTCATTGATAATTATCTTTTTACAATTTACCAACAAAATAATGAAAATGGCCCGCTTGTTTTCATCAAATTTTTTTTGTTGTTGTTTCTTTACTTTAATCACATGTTTTACCTTATCATCAAGAGTACGATAAATGAGTTGCGTTCAAAAAGCTCTATCATTTTTATTAATTCTCGAGAAACAAATCTCAACCATTGATCAATAAAATCTAATAGTCAAGATTAATCACATATTTTATACAGCGATGGATACTTTGGTCATTTTAAAGAAAAGTATAATTTTTTTTTAGAATTATTAATTTTTTATTATTATTTTTTTTAAAAATATTTTTTTTCATTAATAACACATAATGTGATTGCATACTGAATCACATGTGATTGCGTACTGAATCACATGTGATTAAACTAAAATATCAAATATGATTAAGTATACAATCACATGTGATTTTACACTAAAGTCACATGTGATTTACACGTAATTATCAAATAAATATTACGGAGTATTTTTTAACGAAACAAATAATAAAAAAAATATTTAATTTTTTTTTAAATTATTTAAATTTTAAAATAAAAAATTAAATTTTTTTTACAGTGTCAAATGACCAAAATACTCATTCATGTATAAAATATGTGATTAATCTTGACCATTAGATCTTATTGACCAATGGTTGAGATTTGTTCATCGGGACTTCGTAAAAATAATTGACCTCCTTGAACGTTTTCTTAACGTTAAATATAGTTTACTTTCATTTTATGATTGTAATTATATATGCATTGTTTAAAAAGCATAAATCTTTGTGTAGAGGTCATTGATCGTTATTTATTATTGATCATTGCATGCAAAAGGGGTACATTTTGAATTCATATAATAAAGGGGAGAAAAATAAAAAGACCCCAGATGATTTCTTGGTGGTAAACGTTTTGAACGAATAAGATTTTCTAATATTGATATTCAATTTACTATTCCGAACTCTATTTTTATTTACTTAACACTTGTTTCTTAGGGCAAGTCAAGTGAATTTAGATTGGACTTTCCTTAAGGTAAATCATGCATGCCGATATAAGCCACTATGTATATTTATGTTTTCTTTATATGTGAAATGTATGGTTGTTATTTGGTTATAGTGTAACCAACAAAGGCCGGGACACTATTCTTAACTTTTTTTTGTGGTCACACGACATGAGTTCCCCGATAATGTAAGTAAGGAGTGTTTGTCAATTTCCATAAATCATCTATTTGTTGAAGTAATTAATCATTTTTTTACTAATAGTTTCTTACACACTTCACAACAAGAAAGCCAAACTTATGTCAGTGTTGGACAAGATATAAATGCTACGATAGAATATTTTATGAATTTTATTGTCAACCATGTAAAGAAAGAATTTAGGTATATATTTGGTATATATATATATATGTGGTTTTTGTATTTTGAACAATGATATATGTCTTAGTTAAATAGTTATTTGAAAAATTAGTTGTAATGGATGGATGTGGTTAATATAATGTAAACTAAGTTGGTAGTAACGGATGAATTTGATGTTGTGGATTGTAGGTTAAATTTGATGTTGAAATGGTACTCGTAGAACTAGAAAAACAAATATGATAACTAGTTATTGTACAATGGTTTCTAGAATCTTTTACTTTTATTGTAAAGAATTCCAAAAAATTAAATTGTTATGGGACGTTTTTTCTGAAAGAGATTAAAAAATGAATGGTTAACGAAACACCTTTCTTAAACACAATTCCAAAAAAATGAATGGTTTATGGAACGATGTCCAATTGTCCATGTAATGGAACTCTTTGAAAAGATTGGCTTTTCTGTAATGTATACAAAACGTTTTTAAAGAAATGAATATTTGTGGATGGTTTTTAGAGCGTTTTAAAAAGTCCTTTTTTCTTTTGTAACAGTCGCATCGGGAACGTGAACGGTACATGAAACGTTATAAATCAAAACAGAAATATATGACGTATATGCAATAAATATCAACAGGAGTTTTCCCCCAAGTAAATGTATTTGGTGAAAATTGTTACCCGAGAAATGAGATTTAGGTGGTGTTTGTTTGCAACTTAATGGTATCCTTCAGCGCTGAATACTTAATTATTCAGCATTCAGTGCGTTTATTTAGCGTCTCTGAGTGAAGTATATGCTGAATAGGACATCAAAAAACTGTTGAATCAGTCTTCCTTAGAACGTATGCTGAATCATTATGCATTCAGAATTCTTATAAAAAAATTTCTCACATTCACAACAAGTTTTATACAAAAGCTCTTAATCATTCGTAGCGTTGAATAATTCAACACTTAATCATTTTGTTCATATCAAACAGCACCCTAGTCATACCATTTGGTTCTATTCATATTTCTACTTACTTGTTAAGATGATCGTGTATTTAACTAATTATCTCTCTTAATATTATCTTTAGATTTTAACACATATATTTATTTAATGAGTAAAATATAAATAAAACTAAATAGTAAATACCATTACTCTTATTACCCTATCAGATTTTCGAGCCAAAACTCAAAATAGAAATTTATTGGTTAGTTGTATAATTTTTTTTTTAAACATATCTCATTTTTTTTAACGATATCTATATGTAATTATTTAAAATATTTTTCTATTATATTATTTTGGGCCAGATGGACTAAACATCAGCAACAATTGCCAGCAAAGAGTCCAAAATCATAATATTCCCCATTCAACCCCTCACCTCCATCCCCACCACCATCACAATCTCAGGTCAAACCAAAATCAAATTAGGGTTCTTAGATTCCTCAATTCTATATGTTACTTAACAATTCGATCAATCTCTAATGGGTAAAGGTGGTGGATGTTTCCCCAGCAAAAACAGAGCACTGGTTATTGTTCAATCGGATCCCGATCCTGCTCCGATTCCGGCGATTAACGGTAGTGATTCACTTCAAATTGAAGGAGTAAATCCAATTGAAATCAAGAAATTAAGAATTTTTATAGTGTTTTACTCCATGTACGGTCATGTCGAGAGTCTGGCGAGGAATATAAAGAAAGGAGTTGATGAAATTGATGGAGTTGAAGGTGTTCTGTTTAGGGTTCCTGAAACGTTGCTGCCGGAGACTTTATCGGCGATGAAGGTTCCGGTGAAAGGTGATGATGTTCCGGAGATATCAGCTGAGGAATTGGTGGAAGCTGATGGGTTGTTGTTTGGGTTTCCGACGAGGTATGGGTGTATGTCGGCGCAAATGAAGGCGTTTTTTGATTCCACCGGTGGGTTGTGGAAGGAACAGAAGCTCGCCGGAGTTCCTGCCGGATTTTTTGTCAGCACCGGTACACAAGGGGGTGGACAAGAAACTACGGCGTAAGTTTTCTTGTTAGTTGATTCACATGTTTCTTGTTTAGCAAGTGGGGTGTTAATGGTTTATTAATATTAAATTATATCTAAATTGTATTAATTAAAAAAATTGGTTTAATTAATACTACATATTAATCTATATTTTAATCACACTGTAGCAAAACGCGTAATACAAGGTATTTCTCTTATTTTTAGTTATTTTTGATCAATTACATGTAACATTTATATTACTAGGTATTTTTCTAATTTTTAGTTGTTTTTGATAAATTACATGTAACATTTATTTATTTTAAAATAATTGTCTTAAAAAAATACAAAAAATTTTTTGTCTGAAAACACTTCTACTAATTATGATAAATAATTTAATGTTGTATTTAGTTAGTTGAATGTAAGTTTTACATATATTCATGCAATTAAAAAATAATATTAATGACTTAAATTTTTGGTTGGTGGGAATGTCACATATGAAAGCATAAGTATAAGGTAATTTTTTATATGATTGAAAGCATACTATAAGGTAATTTTTATATGATTGAAAGCATACTATAAGGTAATTTTTATATGATTGAAAGAATTTTGAACCTTGATTATTGTTACAGAGTAGAAGTAAATCTTACGGGATTCTAAATGGAATACTTTGTTACTATATGCAATTGTTTTTTGTTTTATTTTTTTTAAGGGTTTTGCTAATGACAGCCCTTAGAGCTGTCACTAACATGCATGAAAAGCTTGTACATTGATTAAAAAAATAATATTCTTAAAATTCAGAGGGTTGTCTTTTGTTATTTTGTCTTCTTAATGACAACCTTAAGTCTCTAAAGACTGTCATTAGCATTTTACTTTTTTTAAATGTTGGATGGGTTGATTTTCTGCCAGCTGGACAGCAATTACACAACTAGCTCATCATGGAATGCTATATGTTCCAATCGGATACACATTCGGTGCCGGAATGTTCAAAATGGACTCAATTCGAGGTGGCTCACCGTACGGCGCCGGTGTATTTTCCGGTGATGGAACAAGACAACCAAGTGAAAGAGAACTTGAACTTGCACAACATCAGGGTAAATACATGGCCATGATCGTCAAAAGGTTCCATTAAAAAATATATGTTAAAACTAAAAATTTATTAGTATATGATCACAATTTTTTATACATAAAGTATAAGGTTATTTTTTTTTTATGGTTTTTCGGTAATTGTTTTGGAAAGTTGGGTTAGTGAGGTAGAACTCATTTTAATCTCCATTTATTTGTTACTCCCAATTTGTTGATTGTATGTGTGCTGATAAGTTTTTATTGTATGTAAATCCAAGTTATCGATGATTTTGTGTAGAAGTGTTTTGTTATAGGATGTGCTTATATTGTGTTTTTAAGACTTTACATACAACTGCGAGTGTGTTATTTTTATCTAATAGCTTATATAATAATAATAATGATAATGATAATTATTATAATAATAATAATAATAATAGTAATAAGGGTTTTGTTAATGACAGCCCTTAGGGCTCACTATCATGCATAAAAAGCTTGTACATTGATTAAAAAAGTAATATTCCTAAAATTCAAGGGGTTGTCTTTTGTTATTTTGCCTTCTTAATGACAGTTTTAAGGGCCGTCATTATCATTTTCATAATAATAATAAGAAGAAAAAACGTAGGTAGTTGATTAGTTTATATGAGAAGGATAATTGCGTAAATCAATAGATAATATTATTACCTTCATTTCAATTATAGGTAGTTTAAATTTAATTTGTAAATCTTTATAGATTTCTAAGGTTTTTAAAATTTTACATAAAAATTTTACACTACTTAAAATGTTGTGTTTAATTATATATATATTTCTGTTAAAATTTAAATTGGTTTAATTAATGAAATTACTTTAAAAAAAGCTCATTTTCACTTGCTTATTTATTTTTTTAAATTTAAATTGTTTAATTAATTTAAGGAGATAAATGTAATTTAATTAACTTGGGTTTTTATAAATGATGGTGATTATTATTTTAATAAACAAAGAGATATTTAATTAATAAAATATTCTACATCAAGATTCAAGTTTCGTGTGGCTACGACACACCCATGTATACATAGCGATAGAATTCTCAAAATCAAAACGGAAAAAATCTGTCATTTTGGATAAACCAACCTTTGCTATGAGCTCAACTTCAACCCATGTATGCATACCGATAAAATTCTCCATTCTTCAACAATGGAGACACTTTTAACACTTAACCCATTAAAACCCCAAACCCATTTCATAAAATTAAAATTCCCCAATTCTCGAATTTGTAACCGAATCAGCAATCAAAGGTGTTTGCTTTCCCCAATTTCTTGTAAGCTAACATCACAGCCTTCTAAAGATACCACCAACAAAAAGGTTGTGGTCCCTGGGGCAGCACCGCCATTGTCGGAAGAAAATGGGAACGTTTCGCCGACTCCGGCTCCGGCGACGGAGGATTCCCGGCGAAATAAGACCGGCGGGGTTTCTGTTAAAAGGTTGACGAAAAGGGTTTTGGCGGTTCTTGCTAATTTGCCTCTTGCTCTTGGTGAAATGTTCACAATTGCTGGTTTGATGGCTTTGGGTATGTGAATTAATCAAGTATTAATTATTAACACTTTGGTTCTGTTTGTTTTTTAGAGCAAAAATATCTGCTATCTGCGGACCACATCTACCAACTGATGCACTGCAGTCTGCAAGAAAGCTGTTGTTTGTTTTTAACATCTGTAGACTTGCTTAAATATATCAAAATTTAGTATATTCAACATCTAACAACATTAAAATAATCAAAACAACAATATAGTATGTTGTTTGGAGGCGATGTGTTTTTTTTGGTTTGGAAGACTCAAGAAGCTAATGCCCAAAGCTTCTTAGAGAAGACCTTTCTGCAGACATAAAAAGATCTGCGAGCTTCCAAAAAACAAACATCTGCGGGAGGTTTTTTCTACGCGTTGTCTGCGCCGCGAAGACAAAAGACCCCAGTAGACCTTTTGTCAAAAAACAAACAGCACCTTTGACTTTTTAAAGTCAAAATTATTTAACAATTTACAATTTACAGTGAAAAGTTTGATAATTTAGCCTTATATATATAAAATTGCAGGAACTGCAATTGATCAAGGTGAGGCACCGGAATATTATTTCCAAAAATACCCTGAAGACAGCCCAATTTTAGGGTTTTTTACATGGAAATGGATACTCACTCTTGGGTTTGATCATATGTTTTCATCCCCTGTTTTTCTTGGAACATTGATTTTATTAGGAGCATCACTTATGGCTTGTACATACACCACACAAATTCCAATGGTTAAGATTGCAAGAAGGTAAATTAGTTAAATTTTAATGCTTTTGGTCAAATAGTCAAACTTTATTACTTGTTTAACATGAACTATTTTACAGATGGTCTTTCTTACATTCGGCTAACACAATTCGAAAGCTCGAGTTTGCAGATTCTTTACCTAAAGCCTCAGTTCAAGATTTAGGCGTTGTGTTATCAGGTGCTGGATATGAGGTATATAATAAATTAATAATCTTTTCCATTTATTTTTAAATTAATTAATATGGGTTATGTTCTTTCTCTAATGGGTCAAATAAAACCGATCTTTTTATAACCCAACTTTTATTTTTAGGTTTTCTTGAAAGGACCCACTTTATACGCCTTCAAAGGGATGGCGGGTCGGTTCGCCCCGATTGGGGTCCATTTAGCTTTATTGTTGATTATGGGTGGTGGAACTCTTAGTGCTACCGGTAGTTTTAGGGGTTCGGTAACGGTCCCACAAGGATTAAACTTTGTTATGGGTGATGTTTTAGGCCCAAATGGGTTCTTATCCAAACCAACCGAAGCTTTTAATACCGAGGTTCATGTTAACCGCTTTTACATGGATTATTATGATAGTGGAGAGGTTAGAATATATTTTTTTTTATAATTAATTTTTGGCCAAAATGCATTTTAGTACCATGAACTTGGCTGATGAGGTGTTTTATTACCCGGAACTATTAATTGTGCAACATTGTACGATGAACTTGACAAAATAGTCGCTTTAGTACCCGACTCACTAATTTGGTCTTGTTTTCTCACGTGATTTGTTTTTAATATCAATATATTGAGATGGACACATAATTTTTAGTCTGTCAAAAACTCCAACTAATATAAGTCAATTAAGAAAAAAGTGATTAAACTAATGAGTCAGGGTATTAAGTCGGCTATTTTGTCAAGTTTAGGGTATAATGTTGCACCATTAATAGTTTAGGGTGGTAGAAGACCTAATCAGCCAAGTTCAGGGTACTAATTTGTATTTTGGCGTTTTGATTATGGTGTATGTATAGGTTTCACAATTTCACACGGATTTATCATTATTTGATATTAATGGAAAAGAAGTGATGAGGAAAACAATAAGTGTAAATGACCCGTTGAGATATGAAGGAGTTACAATTTACCAAACCGATTGGAGTATTTCTGCACTTCAAATACTTAAAGATGATGAAGGCCCATTTAATTTGGCGGTTGCACCTTTAACTGTCAATGGAGATAAAAAGCTTTATGGAAGCTTTCTACCCGTTGGGAATACCGATTCTTCGAATGTTAAGGGAATGTAAGTTCTTTTTTTTTTATTATTATTATTATAATTTTGGGTTCAGTTAAATTTTGTTAACTTATATTTTTTTTCTTGATTTCTTGATTTTTAAACCAGATCGATGCTTCTTCGTGATCTTCAATCGGTTGTGTTATATGATCAAGAAGGGAAATTTGCAGGGGTTCGTAGGCCTAATTCTAAGCTTCCAATTGAAATTGATGGTATAAAAATTGAAGTTGTAGATGCAATTGGAAGTAGTGGCCTTGATATGAAGGTAATTTGCAATTTTAGTTTCATTGTATTTGCAAAATTCACTTTTTCTTAAATGGGCGGGTCAAAATGGGTCAGGTTGGGTTGACCCGATACATTTGTTTTTCCATTTCTTAAGCATGTTTTTACAAATAGTAATGTCATAAGCAAAAAAATCCCCTATAAAATACACTTTCGGCCAGTTTCGGGTATTTTTGACACGTTTTATTTTTTGCTAATATTCTTATTTTCCCATGTGACCCGTTAGAAATAAAACATAACCCGGATCTTGTTTATAAGTAAACGGGTCAAAGTTGCCACCTTTATCGTTTCTTGATTAACACAATTACTAATTTGCCCCTACACAGACGGATCCTGGTGTACCAATTGTTTATGCTGGATTTGGTGCATTAATGCTTACAACTTGTATTAGTTATCTATCACACACACAGGTAAGAATTCTTTTCTTACAAAATTGTCAGTTTTGACTTTTGAAAGTCAAACTATACATTTTTACTTTTTTTTTTTTTTTTTTTTTATAGATATGGGCATTACAAGATGGAACAAGTGTGGTAGTTGGAGGGAAAACAAACCGAGCCAAGATTGAGTTTCCTGATGAGATGAACCGGGTGTTGGACCGGGTTCCTGAATTAAATGAACCGCCTGATGTTATTTGTGGCTAATTTTTAAAAAACTGTTAATTACTACAAGAAAGTAGACAAAAGAGAATTATATGTGTATAATAGGGTCAGGATCAAATAAAAAGGGAAAATAAGCACATTTTTTCAAAATGATAAACGATATATTTCAAAGTGATAAATAAGAAATACAAATTTACATATTGTGGACACTTTTTTGAATTTTTGATTTCATTTAATAAAGCTTTACATATGTATATGTTAGATAAATCCTTATATTTATACTTACTATTAAGAATTTGAAAATGTTTTTTTTAGCGGTTGAGAGACTTGTTTGCATTTGTAAATAAATATTTTTACAATATTTTATTCAGGGTTCAAGAAACACCCTAATTCGAAACAAAAAATATACATACCCACATGAAAATCTGGACCACCCAAATCTAGATTACTCAGATTATGCTATAACATTTTTATGGATAACATAAAAGTATAAAATATCATACCTTTTGTTTGTATTTAAAATTGTTTCCTCTGAAAATTAAAAGAGAACAAAATAATAAATAAAAACAATACGCGCCAGGTAGGGGTCGAACCTACGACTTTCTGCTTAGGAAACAGACGCTCTATCCACTGAGCTACAGGCGCTTATATTAGTTTGTTTCCGGATATAAATACATATTAAAAGAAGCGCAATAAAGAATATTAAAAAGTACCACTATAATAATGGTTTCTAAAATGATATATTATTGAGGATTGTTGTTACGATAAATAATACTTCCTCCGTCTCACAAAAAACTTCTCATTTCACCCAAAAAATTTGTCTTATTGAAACTTTCCATTTGAGAATTAGAGGGACCCACTTAATAAATTAATACTTTCTCCGATTCAAAATAAGTGTTACACTTTCCATAAATGAATGATTCAAAATAAGTGCTATACTTTTCATAAATGACAAAAAATAGTAGGACCCACACCCACTAATTATCTATTTTAATAAAGTGAAATGACTCATTTACCCTTAGTTTTTACTTTTAAACATCATTAACCCCACTTTATTCAAAAGGTGTGGGACCCATTATCCACTAATCATTCAATTAATCTAATTTAACCATCATTACACTATTTTGCTTCAAAAACCGTGAAAGTAGAAATGTAGCACTTATTTTGAAATCGGATGAAGTATTATCTCACTAACTTTATGTCATTTTTTATCATTTTTTTAAAGTTTCTCTTACCAACTTTATGTCAATCCCTAAACTAATCATATATTTTAATCAAATTTATTACCAAATACCCCATCATCAATTATCTCCTAAAAACATGTGCCCAAGTCAAATGGGAAGTTTTTGTGGGAAAGAGGGAGTAAAAAAGAAATTCGGTGGTGATTTGCACAAGGAAATGAGTTATTTTTACAAGGAAATTGAAAGGAAATAGACAATCTTACCCTTAAATATGATCTTTTTACGTTGTAACAAAATTATGTTTAGGGATAGAATTGTCCATTTGATTTATATTTCCTTGTACGAATAAATGTATTCCTTGTGCAAATCACCACCTAAAGAAATTAGGTTGGGGTCCATTAGAAACGCTTCCTAATAGATTCATATCTTCAATATTATCAATGATTGACTTGATTGTTACACTTTCGTAAATCATGAATAGAAATCGAAGTTTTCTTAAAACAACCCCCACTAATTCTTGTCCAAATTATTTAAGCCTTTTGCTTTTGGCTTCTTAAATGGTCCCTCCATGTGCACATTTTCTTTGTAAATGAGTATTTGGAGTGTCTACATTATGTTAATCTTTAGTAATAAAACGACAATTTAAATCTATCTAAAATCTAACAAGTGATTTAGGTTTTTTCTTTCATCTCATGCACACTTTTAATTTTGCCACTTGTTATAATTTCCTAATTAGGTTGAGTTTACACACATGAATTATGTTTCCCGGTCATTCTTCATGTGTTTACGTAAAATTTAGAAAAATAAATTCGTTATCCGGTAAATTTTGTGTTTATATCTTTAATCGTTCGAAAACAAATTATCATCGAACTTATTCAAATCTAACTAGGGATGACACGTGTACAAAAATCATATACCTATTGAAATATAGACACTTGTCAAATTTATAGTGGATTTGCACAGTCATAAGGTCTATTTTTAAAATAACGAGGTTGAGATCTACACGGTAGAAGTAAACTATCATCTCTAGGAAGGAGATAATTTCGACACTACATAAATCTACACAACAAAATCATTATTTTATAATACGTGTATAGTTAACTTCAAACATTATACAGTACGGCACATGTAGTAGTTCTTGTGGTATCAAAATCAGGACCGATTTTGAAAATTCCCATAATAATATTAAGGGTTTTGCTAATGACAGCTCTTAGGGTTGTCACTAACATGCATAAAAAGCTTGTACATTGATTAAAAAAGTAATATTCATAAAATTCAGGGGTTGTTTTTTGTGTATTTTGTCTTCTTAATGACAGTCCTAAGGGCTCACTAGCATTTTCCTAATATTAATTAACATTTTTAGTTCATACTATAGCATATTGTCATCTGCAACAATGAAGGCTTGAAGTGTGAAAGCTAGCGAGTCAAAGAGAAAGTACAAGAAAGGTCCATTCATGTTTCTTGTAGCACATGTAACATTTCCCTTAAAAGGGTTTAAAATGCAATATACAAATACGCTACATATAATATGGTATATTTCTACCCAAACGTGCCCTTTATTTAATACCAATAGTTTTTAGAAAAAGACCATCAACTTCCAAATTTCAAGGAAAAAAACCGTTAATCACTCTCGATCAACAAAACACAAATACCCAATAACACATCTTTTTCTAAACATCCTCCAAAATATTTCAATCTATTTCCCTCTTTTGGAAAAAAAATAAAATAAAAAATCAAACTTTTAACCAACCGAAAAAATGCTTTCCCAATTATTTCCAATTATTATCTCAATTAACCACGACATTTTCTCCATTTTAGTTTGATTTTTCCGGTAAGCAATTTCACCTGGAAATGTGGCCGTACCGGAAACAATTAAGCATCAACAAGAACAACAAAAACGATAGCAACAACAACAACAGCAGCAGCTGCAATTCTAGCCCTAAATTCCGTCGAACATCTTCCAACCTTGATAGTAATCCTCCATCCTTTAAGAACATCGATTCGCTCTTCACTCATGACGATAAAAACGTCTCCAATTTGAACACCATAGCAGAAGAAAACGAGAATCGCTCCACCCCCGCCGCCGTCGTTCCGGCCATGGAGGTTAAACGAACATCCGTCTTCCACCGTGTCCACCTCGCTAATCGATTTACCAGCGAATACTCAAGTCGGCCCAAATCAGAGCCACCGGGAATTCCAATTGAATCAAACAAATCGATCGACGCCGGTAAATCGGAGAAACCGAGGAAGTCGTTACCGAAGATCGCGGTTCCCGGAGGTGAAAAGCGAGTGGTGGTGTACATGACAAGCATTCGGGCGGTCCGGCAGACATTCGAGGAATGCCGAACCGTTAGATCAATCTTACAAGGCTTCCGAGTTCCGATCGACGAACGCGATTTGTCGATGGATTCAGCGTTTTACGATGAGATATGTAAAATAATGGCTCAAATGGGGCAAGCCGGAAATGATGGCAAGAAGGTAACTTTACCGAAGGTTTTCATCGGCGGGAGGTACATCGGAGGGGCGGATGACGTGGTGGAATTGCATGAAATCGGTGAATTGAAGAAATTTGTTTCGGGGCTGCCGGCGGTGACTCCCGGCGTTTGTGAAAGCTGCGGTGGTTTCCGGTTTATTTTGTGTGATGAATGCTATGGAAGTCATAAGGTGCCGTTAGATGACGGTGACGGATTTAGGACTTGTACGGAATGCAATGAAAATGGTCTTATAAGGTGTCCTTCTTGTTTATTTGAATAAAAAAATTGTTTATAATAATTTTTATCTTTTATAATTCAGATTAGTGAAGGAATATTAATCCATTGTCACGAATATATAGTTTATATTGGTTTATTTTCGAAATTTGCACTTTTTTTATATGGTAAATTGGATTAGGGGAATGTGTGAAATGTAGTATTGTTGTTCAACATATTGTATGATGACATTGACATATTATCAAGGAAAAAATATGGTATGTTAATTGATTTTCTTTGAGAATCTTTTATTTTTATTCATATTAACTAGGTTATGTTCTTATATTATGGACATGGACATGCATTGAATGTTGAAACGATAATTTTAGTTTCTAATGATCATAATATTGGACATAGTCGTGACCAGAATATCAGGATAAATATATAGACATTTATATAATACACTAAGAAGTTTATTTACTTTCCGATAAATACATTGTTTACATCTCACATCTTTTATATTCCTTTATTGATGAGATTATATAAATTGTTTGTTGTGTTGTACTCTTTCCACCAAGTTACCATAGTAGTAAATCTTTGGATTCAAGGATGTAAGAATTCAAAATTTTTTAATTGTATCATAAAACAAAAAGAAGCAAAAAAATTTAATTACGTGTGAATCAAGAAACAATAATTCAACAAAGAAGAGAACTTGTCGAAAAATTATAATACATCATTCAATAATCAATCAAGAAACAATTATTTTACAACTTACAACATGATTTTTACAGCCATAATCAAATTCACACCCCATGAATCTTCTTCAATTCCAAATTTCAAGATTTCTCATTCTTTCTGCAACCACAATCCATAATCCCTCTTTTCTCATATAATTTAACCACAAATCTCTTGTGGTGATTTTCAACAAACAAATGGGTAACTGTATTAACTAACTTTTATGTATATTGAGCAGCTTGTTTTTGTGTTCGATTATAGATTTCAAGTGTTTCTTTATGATTTGGGTCAAAACAGAGTGCTGCTTCACAATCTTTTAGGGCTAAATTATAATCACCCATCGATTCATAAAATGCTGCCCGAAGATGAAGCATTTGTAATTCGGGTTTGAAAGATATGGCTTTTGTCAGTTCTTCAACTGCTTCCGTTTCCTTTTGTTCATCCATTAATACTGATAGTGATCGGATAATAAACTTTAATTAGCAATTACCACAACACATAAATTAGTTAATAAATAAGGCCAAAATGCATTTTATTACCCTGAACTTGGCTGACTAGGTGTTTTACTACCCTGAACTATTAAAGATGCATCATGGTACCCTGAACTTGACAAAATGTCGATTTAATACCCTGACTCACGCGATTTGCTTCTAATATCGTATATGTTTTAATACGTCAAAAGTTCCAACGAAAATAATTCAAGTAAGAAAACACGATCAAATTAATGAGTCAGGGAACTAAATTGACCATTTTGTCAAGTTCAGGGTAGTAAAATGTATTTTGGCCTTAATAAATTGCATAATTTAAGTTTAGAAAAAATTAAAATTACCAGCAGCTCGATATCTATACGGGTAAGTCCTCAAAGGATCCAACTGAGTAGCCATAAATAAATCATTTGTTGCATTTTCACGATCAGAATATTCAGACCGTTTTTCATAAGCAGATGCATTATTTCCTGCTTTTTCTATAAGTTTTGTCATTTCATCATATGCGGTTTTTCTATCATCTTTTAACGAATATACACGGGCCAGCCCTTGATGAGCCCGTGTATGTTTAATATCCAATGCGGTTATGTAACAATCTGCTGCAAGATCCTGTTTTCCACAATCGACATATATGCTTCCAAGATTGTTTAATGCCTGCAGAAAAGACAGATTTTTCTCAAACGGGTCAAATCAAAATAAACTTTTTTTTTTTGCAAAAAGATTGTTTTTAGAAATCAGCCTGTTTCAAAAAGATGAAAAAGGGACAACCCAGTCCGTATCTAGTCAGAAGATTTATCTCAAACGGGTCAAAATAAAATAAACTCTTTTTGCAAAAAGATTGGTTTTTGCAACCAGCCCGTTTCAAAAAGATGAAAAAAGGGACAACCCAGCCCGTTTCTAGTCAAAAGATCTATCTCAAACAGGTCAAATCAAAATAATTTTTTTGCAAAAAGATTGTATTTTGAAATCAGCCCATTTCAAAAAGATGAAAAAAGGGACAACCCAGCCCATTTCAAGTCAAAAGATTTATCTCAAACGGGTCAAAACAAAATAAACTCTTTTTGCAAAAAGATTGTTTTTTGCAACCCGCCCGTTTCAAAAAAGATGAAAAAGGGACAACCCAGACAGTTTCAAGTCAAAAGATTTATCTCACACGGGTCAAATCAAAATAAACTCTTTTGGCAAAAAGATTGTTTTTTGCAATCAGCCCGTTTCAAAAAGATGAAAAGGGGGACAACCCAGCCCGTTTCAAGTCAAACCTGTTTTGACCCGTTACCCGACCCGTCACTTACTTGTCCTTTTCGAAGTCCATCTGAGGGGCATTTAAGAGCATCAATAAGAAGTTGTATAACAAAAGAAGAAGAATCAGGATCAAGATTTGAATCTGCAAGTGTATATGCTTTAAGAAAATAAGCTTCAAATGATCTTTGAACAATAACTGAATTTTCAGCTTTTTTTAAAGCTTCTTCACGGTAGCCCGTATCGTATAAAATCCATCCTTCGTATACAAGTCTTTCATGCTCTGTAGTTGCAAGATTTCTAGCCAATCGTAAGCTTCGCATGGCGGCTTTTTGACAATTTAATCTATGCAAAATAGATAAAAAAAATTAATTTTTATTAAAGATTGTGATCTGATATCATTGAATTTGCTGACATGTCCTCAGTTAACAGGTGCCACATCAGCAAATTCAAATTTAAAGATTTTTAACTAAAAGTTATACCTTAACAGAAGTAAAGACTGCCTAAACCTCAAAAGACTTTTTCCAGGATCATGATCCATCATTTGATGTATAATAGCAAGTGAACCAATATCATCAATACAAGACCACCGATCATAAAGTTGCAACCAACAATCAGCACAACTCCATTTTTGCACCCGTTGACTCAAAACTTTGACCATATAACCACCTCTCATTTTACCATTAAACATCATATAACACGGTTCTAAACTCAACAAAGCTCTAATATCTCTAATAGCACCTTCATAATCCTCAAGAACAAGATAAAACCATGCCCGTAACTCCAGACAATCGGGAGAAACCTTAAACCGGATTATTCTATTTATTTCTTGAATTGCTTCATTGACCAAATTTCCATTTACCACCATGGATATGGACCGGTATTTATATGGGTATGAAAGGGTCGGGTCTAATTTAGTGGCATGTTCTAAAGATTCAATCTTTTTGGTTCCAAGATTGTATAAAGATTGTTCTTGATACATCCACCCGTTTGGTTTATGTTCTGATAAAATCTTGTTGATCAAATCACGGGCTAAATACGTTTTTCCTTGCTTATACATTGTTCTAGCAATACCTGTTGCTGAATAAACATGGCCCGTTTCAAAAGATGCCTCGAAACATAATCGGGCGGTTTTATATTCGTCTTTTTCGAATAATAAAACGCCCAATTGATGAAAGGCGAGTTTTTTTTGCCAATTTTCAGTTGCACATTCAGTTAATCTTTGTGACAGTGATACCGCCTTTGCTGATGTCATGTTTTCCTCCATGGCAACTTGTGTAAGAAAATAGTATAGTAAAAAAGAAGCGTGATTAACCGAACGCAATTTTTCCAAAGATTCGGGAGTGCTAAACAAGTTTAGGACTTTTGGATTGTTTAAGGAATTTGGGAGCTCTCTTAATAGAACTTGTAAACAAGAAGCTACTAGAAGACTTGCATTGTACTCAAAACCGTATTCGATGCAAATTAAGGCGTCATGGATGTTGGAAACTAATGAGGATAAGTAAACCTCACATTCGGATTTCAGTTCTTGGCAACAAAATTTATGTGAAAACGATAAAATCTCCAAAATTATGGTTGGAGATGCAAAATTTAACAGCTTTTTTGTTCTACTAAACATTTCCACCCCTTTCATTGCTTGTACAGATATCCCAATTTGAGAAAAATCGATGCTTTCTTTTGCTGATTCAGCAAAATCACCGTATAATAACGTGTTTAATGGGCTAGATAAGGAAGCAATTTTACGCCTAATACAACTAATTACCTCGTTTCCAATACAAAAACCAACAATTTCTTCATCATCATCATGATAATCATTAACATAATCGTTAACATTAAGCAAGCATTCATTTTTAGATGAAAAATTAGCCTCGATGTTCTCTGAGGCATTTCCTCGAACACATTGACAGCAATCAAAAACAGAACATGATACATCACAACCATTATCGATTAAAGAATTTTTCGGGCATTCGAGAGCTTTACCGATGCAATCCATGGCGGAAACACCATCAAGTTCATCATCTCTCCTCTCAAATCGAAGCCATGAAGATAACACAACTTTCGAATGTACATCAGCAGCATGTTCTCTAGCAGATTGCAAGCTTCTTCGAAGCAATTTCGGATCACCCACGGCGCACAATAGCGCGTACTGTTCCAAATACAGACAACATAGTTCAGATTCGGACTCAGAATGCATGATTCTTCGGTACAGATCAGAAATTGAGTCAACGAAGTCAACGTGATTTAAATGACGATCAATTGCGGGTTCAATTGACTGTAAATCAGGTATTCCGTAAGGAAGGTGAGATTTATCATTGACAAATGGAAGTGACGTCGTTTCATCACTGTTTGAAGATGATGATGATGGTGATGATGATGAAAGTATGGAGCTAATAGTTAAAGCATGAACTTGTGTCGGTTTTTTACGACGGTCTTTTAGCTTCAGACCGCCGGATTTCATGGTGTTTGAAAATTGACGGATCAGATTTACGATTTTCGTTGATCGTGGCGACGATGATGATGATGATGAACATTCATCATGAGTAGTGGTTGAGATCGTCATGAAATTAAAGCGAACTGATTGTTGAATGCTGATGAAATCGTGGGGATATTAAAACCTAGCCGGCGTTCATCACCATTGACACACAGTACTGCGTGCATCCGTGATTGTATGAGAGAGAAAGAAGATGTTTAATTGATTATAATTATAATTTATTTTCTATCAACATTATTTCTTTTAATTTATAATAAAAATTGTGGATGCAAATCTTTTAGAGTACTATTCAATTCCAAAATTATGATTATGATATGAAAAATGACAGTGACTAGATATGTGAAAACTGTACTGAAAATTGACTGTAACCGCATAACCAAGATAAATTGGATAGAATTGAGTAATATCGATTCGTTTGTCGGTTTTAACTTTCATAAAAAATTGGTTCTTGGTCACATTCGATTCGGTTCGGAGCGAGTCGATTCGGTTCAAAACCGAGAAAAATTTGAAGAACTTTTTTGGTTCTTGGTTCGGTTCGGTTACGGCTGATTCTCAGCCCGGTTCAGTTATGAGTTTTATTATTTCGGTTTAAAACCGAATCGACTGACAATCGATTAAATGAATAAGGGTATAATGCTAAACATTTATTTGTCAAGTTGATTTAATTCTAAAACAAAATTGAGATAACTGATATTTTATAAATTTGAGTATCTAATTGATGACTTGTTTTATTTGTTACAAAACAAAAAAAATAATTAAGAATTAATAGCGAATTTGTAAGTTTAGTAAAAGAATGCAAAACAAGTACAAAAGAGGCGGCTTTCATGAGCACAACAATAACTCAAATATTTGAAATTTTGTTGCATTTATTTCCCCCCTCATATTTATATGTACGCCCGAGGAAGTTGTAGTCAATATCAAAATTCAATTTATGTTTAATAATATTATACGGAGTACTATATAACATTTACATTTTTATAAATAAATCGTCCTTTTTAAAAGTAAATATTTTATTTATTGTATTTTGTAGTCGTTAGTAAATTTATTGAGTGGTTTTTTGTAATCAATATACACAACTTTTAAACATTCAAATCTGACTATCATTAGTAAAATACATAATAGGGATAATTTATATTCTTGTAAAATTCATAAATTATTTTTATATCCTTCTCAAATTCATAAATTACCTCTATATCCTTCTAAACTTTATAATTGCCTACATATCCTTCTAAATCTTTAAAACTCCTTTTTATGTCCAAAAACATATTTTAATATTTATTAAATCATTAAAATATCAATAATTATCAAATAAGTATGCAATATATTTGTTAATTATGTATTAAAAATTATGTTTATTTGCATGTATTATTGATATTATTGCGATTTACTCCCTCCGTCCCACAAAAAACTTCCCATTTGACTTTAATTTTTTGTCCCACAAAAAAAACTTCTCATTTCATTCAATTGATGGGCTCCACATAATCAAATACTATTATTACTAAGGACCCCAACACTAACTATCCACTAACTATCTTTCTCTCTCCAAACCAATCTTATATTTTAATCAAAATTATTACAAATGACCCCACCACTAACTATCACCTTAAAACTTGTGCCCATGTCAAATGAGAAGTTTTTTGTGGGACGGAGGGAGTAATAAATACTAAAATAGGTTTTTGGACATAAAAAAAGAGTTTTAAAGGTTTGTAAGGATATGAAGGTAATTATAAAGTTTTGAAGGATATAGAGGTAATTTATGAATTTGAAAAGGATATAGAAATAATTAATGAATTTTGTAAGGATATAAAAGCAATTATCCCTACATAATAATATTATGTGATGTTTACAAATAAACCTAATAATTGGTGTTTTTAGAAAGATATTGGGAATACAATTTTGGTAAGATCAAGTTATTCTTCATGGTTACACGATAAGCATGTATCTGTACTTCGCGACGAGTTTAAAAATTTATACATTATAATTATAAACTATCATATTTATAGCACTATATAAAACACTATATTTATTGTTTGGAAATTTTTAAAGAGATATCAAACTTAATATTCAAACACCATTTTAATATTTAAATAATATAGAAAAATACATGGGCTGTAAATGAATTTATATGTGGAAAATGTTTTTATAGGTGATATTAGGTTTGATGATAACTTTTGTGTTTTATATAAACTCAAGTTGGAAACAACCTAACATGCATGTGTCATGTGTCATTATTTATTCATACAATATTGGATTGAGTTCGATAAAGTTAAAAAAAAAAAATTGTAATTAATTTGATAGTTATATAATTTTATAAGAGTTCTAATACGTACTTATAAACAAGCATACAGTGTAGATCAATTATTGAACAATAATAATGTTTCAGGTATCAGAAATATAAAAGATAGGAGTAATTGATTAGGTATACTTAATATTAATATTCATTCATAATTTATGTTATAACTCATAAATATTTAATTGTAAGCTTTACAACCTTACAAAATTTTCAAGTAAAGTACACAATGCCATCGTATTCTAGTGGCAAGCAAAAACACACACTAAAAGTTTAAAAATAGTTTTGTAACGATGTTTAATTTACAGCGGATTTTTGAAACGTGGGAAGTTTGAGTTGATCCATTAAGGCTTTCTTTTTGTCTTACTTGAAATTTTACTTGAAAACACGAAAATCTGATGTTTGGTTCACCAATGCGAAGGTCACGGGTTCGAGATATGCATTGGCTACAAATACAGATTTTTCTATAATAAGCAACTGTATTAGCGGAATTTTTAAGTATTGTTAATAAGAAAATGTCTCAAATGTATTATAATGTGGTATAGTATAGATAAGTTTTGCCTACTCTTTCATATTAGAAAAATCCTTTATACTTCAAACACCACAACCACTGATTTACAGTATTTATGCAATATGCTTTAAATGTTGTACAGTATGGTAGATGAAGTAATTTGTTTAGTCCCAAAATCACTACCCTTCATATTATGCCTTTGTCAACTTCATAATTTCACCACAAGACAAGACAACACTCATACCCATCACATGCATGGATTGTCTGCAACAATTGATGCATGAAAAAAAGATGCCAAAATGCAAACACGCATACATATTTCCAGCTCAACTGCCCCATGTGAAATGACCTTTTTGCCCTTCAAAACACGCTAGCACTTGAAAGGCATTAATATAAACACAGTTGACTTAGACCAGAAGCATTTTGTATATTACAATTTAAAACATAAAAGAAATCTTGATAAGACAAAGATACAACTCACTTTGACCAGAGCTGGATCATGATGCATTTCAAGTTTCTGTATCCAACATGTAAGAAATTGATTTAAGGTTCCTGAAAGTTACCCAACAAAGTTCAAAATGATGACTTTTAAGATCATCAATCCAAATTCTAACATTTTTACAAGAATTATACAATTGACTTTGACCAAAACCGGATCTTATTGCATTTCAAGATTCTTGATCCAAAAGGCAAGAACTTGAACAATGATTCTTGAAACATGCCCAATAAATCTTGAAAACCAAAATCACAAAATACCCATAGAAACATGTAATATCAACAACATTTTTAGTACATGTCACTCAAAATTATTACCACTATTAACATTACACATATGCATGATTACATTTTACTTGCACTATAAAATCCATAACTTTTAATTCAAAGCATTTTGATCACCCAAAGTTTAAATTTCTTGATATACATATATACAAGACAAGGTCCAGTAAATCCGATAACATCTTGCAAAATATAAAATACGTCTCGGAATTTCCCGATTGGCGGATTCTTTTCCTCAATCCCTGAAAAACGGCGGCTCGATCCCAAACTCGAGGAACACGCCCAAATCAAGCATCTTAAAAACCGTTTCGGCTGCATCTTTATAATGGGAGCCTATTGTGACGTCCAAATTGCATTGTTTCCTTTTGTGAAAACACAATATCATAAAGATTTGTATCTGGCTCTTTTCCCATAATTTCATTTCCCGTAATTGTTTTTCAGCCTGACGTTTATAAACGTACAATTGTCTCATGTCCACAACCGCGTAAGTGTTACACAAATAATCAAAATCAAATGATCCAATTAGAAAATTCGCTCACGATTTGGATAGTGAATAACTGAATATCTATAACAATAGAACCCACAAACAAGAATGTTTGAGATATTTGAAAATACAAATGAACAAGAGTATTTATTTAACAAGAAAAAAAGAAGAATATGAAATTATATGTTAGTGTGAATATCTATTGATGGTTTTACGCTAAGCTGTTTTTAATATTAAAAAAAAAAAAAATTCCGTTGCCGGGACTTGAACCCGGGTCTCTCGGGTGAGAGCCGAGTATCCTAACTAGGGGTGAGCATAAAAAACGGGTAACCGGAATTGGAACCGGAACCGTCTTGGAACCGCCGGTTCCGGTTCCTAAAATTATGGAACCGCCCAAAGAGGTTCCGGTTCCGGTTCTCAAAATTTAGGAACCGGTAACTGGTGGATAACCGGAACCGGTGATTATTCGGTCTATTTTTGTTAAAATATTATATATATGATAAATTTAATGTCCAAATTTAAATATATGAGAAATTTTGTGTAACCTTTAATGAGTTTAGTCTAAATACAGTGTTCTAACGATAAAAATATATAGACAATAATATGTTTAAGTGTTTGGAGTTTATATTATTCAAAGATTAGTTGATAAAATGACAAAAATTGATTAATATTTATGTTTCGCATCTTATTTTAATTTTACGATTTTAGAAACAGGGTAACCGGAACCGGCACCGGAACCGGAGGTTCCGGTTCCGGTTCCGAAAATTGAGGAACCGGTACAAGAGGTTCCGGTTCCGGTCGGAACCGCTGGGTAACCGGCTATGCTCACCCCTAATCCTAACCAACTAGACTACAACGGATTTGTGACTTTTATGATCTAGGCGCATATATATCTAAATATTATACGATGTTTAATTAGCAAATGACTTTTTCATTAATCAAGTATCACGTCGAAATAATTAGTTGTTAAACTAGAAACATCTGACAGTTTGGCCGAGTGGTCTAAGGCGCCAGATTTAGGCTCTGGTCCGAAAGGGCGTGGGTTCAAATCCCACAGCTGTCAATTCTTTTAATTTTTGTTAAAAGTATAAATATCTTAAAACCGGATTTTTACCGACCCATTAACCCGGAAACTCATCGCTCCAGATCTCCGACGCTAACCACCATCAAACAATCAATTTTTCGGCGAAAACGCAACAATTTCTTCTATTTTACGTCTGAATATAAATTCAGGTAATGTATTGCTGATGGTATATCATTTCAGAGCACTTTATTTAACTATCATCTATTGATCTCATCGTCACATAATTTGTTATGCTAATTAGGGTTAAACCGAGCTCTCATATCGCCATTTTCTACTTGATCGATTTGTTCTTCGTAGTTACTGGTATTCGTATTGATTTCACGGATTACTTATTTGAAACCCTAAATGTTTGTTTTCTGAGATAAACAAAAGCTTAATTATCGGATTCATGTACGTTTTGCCATTACTTCATGCTAATTTTTGTAACTAACACTTTTGCTTTTGCAGGCTGATGAATTGTTGTTTAATTTTCGGCATCGAATACTAAGGTTTCAGGAATTATGTCTGCTCCCGATGAGGATACCAAGTCTGATCATACACAGGTTTCTTCAATTTTTGTATTATAATTAGTTAATTACTTGAATTCAGTTGTTCATTCGTGCATAATGTACAATTTCTGCTTTATTTTTTTCAATTAATCTATATTGTTAATTCTAGATTAAACTTCATCTGCTGCTTCACCAGAGAGCCAAATTTAGAACACTTTTGTGTATAGACTAAAAGTGTTCTGTAGCTGGATGTTATTCTACAATTTATTAGTAAAACTTTTGCTTGTACAGCTGGCATCAAATTTCTTTGGTGAGCTACTAGACTCTGTAATAATGGATGTTGCATCTGAATGTCATCGAATTGCAAGATTAGGGCTTGACCATAATTTAGATGATGAAGAAGAGGAATTGAGATTATCAGCAGAAGCTAGGGCTAGAATAGCAGATCCAAGTAACAGTGAAACAAATAGTAAATATGTTGTTGACATTTTTGGTCAAACACATCCTCCTGTTGCTGCTGAAATATTTGAATGCATGAATTGTGGTCGATCGATTGTTGCTGGAAGATTTGCTCCTCATTTGGAGAAATGCATGGGGAAGGTAATATTTTTTAAAACTATATTTCTGCTATAAATATAAAAAAAAATTAAAATTTTTAGCAGTTGGATTCCGAATTGACCAATTTTCTGTATGTTCAATTATATATCTTTACTAGTAGGATATAAAATTTAAAGGTTTAATTTTTTTCACTCTCCACAATCATATGCTTGTTTCTTTAAAAATCTGTGCCATTATCACATCTGATGGCTTTCACTTTGAGATCTGATTTTTAACTATATTTCCACTATAAAAATCTGATTTTTTTTTTAAATAAGCAAAATATAAGGTTTTAAGCATTTGAAAAGACTTCGGTCAATTTTCGACCCGGTCAAACCATTTTTCACATTCTATTTTCTTCTTAGTTTTAAAATTTTTAGCAGTTGGATCCCAAATTGACCAATTTAGTTAAATTTGGTGCTTTGTGTATGTTCAATTATAGTATATCTTTACTACTAGGATATAATATTTAATGTTTTATTTTTTTTTTACTCTCCACGATCATATGCTCAAGAACATATAAATTATAAATTTTATCAAAGATTTAATATTGTTTAGGTTTTTTACAGGGAAGGAAGGCACGGGTTAAAGCAACAAGAAGTAGTACAGCTGCTGCTGCACAAAACCGGTACACACTCTTAACTTATTTTATTTATTTAAATATTAAATACTAAAAACTGCATAAAACTCTTGGTTAAATGTAATTCTGGTGCTGCAGGTGATGTTCATTATCAAAGACACTTGTTGTTCTTTGAAAATTTCCTATTAGACAAAAACATGTTGTTCCCAGTATTTTGGTATTATGATCATATAATAAAAAGTAGTTTTTCATTTATATTCCTTTTTTTGGTTTAATACAACTTTTAACTGAAAAAACTAACTCCTCCAGAATAACCATAAGAATTAACTCATTAAGGATGATGCATCCAAGTGTTGGTTAAATTTATATTGAAAGCCTACAAAATAATTCATTACACATTTTTAATCGAATCAATGTCAAAGAATACAAAAACTAGTTACAACTACCATCATAACTTATTAACTTATTTATTTTGTATTTACCGGTTATTAACTAGTTACAAATCATCTAAGAGCACTTGGTGTGGAATCCGCCAAATGCACTTTGGCGACGACAAAGTGTGCCAAATCAAACCTTTGGTTTCGTCAAATAGTGTTGCGCTAACAAGATATTTTTGTTTTTGTAAATTGTAACTGGTTTGATGTATTTTTTTGTGGGTTCCAGAGGAATATTATAGGAATGTTAAATGAAAAAAAGTAATTCTAAAATGGATGTTAAACCATATTAAGAGGCATTTTTACTTTTAGCATAAATTTTACATGCTTTTTCATGTAGTGCTGTAATATATAAAATTACTAACATCATAGAAGGAAAGTTAGAAGAAAATGTGATGGGGAGTTTGGACCATTGAAGCATTGATTAACAATGATTGGATAGGATGAAGTGGGCTTCATCCTTTTCTTGGTAATTATTTGTTTTCAGTTGGCCACTTCTTAGTTTCTCCACACCAAAATTACAAATCATTTGGTTGAGTTCACAATAGATGCAATATAATTTTTATTAATTGAGATGGTGTTTGTTGATACAAAATTTCCATACTTATTTTTATATTCATTTAATTAATTAATGTAAGTATTTAATTTAAGGAAAGAGATATGAAAGATAAATAGCGGATTTCAAAATTCAATTATTTTATATTTAAGAAGATGAATTCATAAAATTTTGTAACAGTTAATAAAATTTTCTTCTATTATTATCTCACTACAAATATGATTCTTTCAATAAAATCGAAATTTTATTTTTTATATAAAATATCATTTTTATTTTATGATTTGTTCTGTTTTAAAATATCATTATGAATATTTAGATATCGAATAATTTATTAAAACATTACTATATGATACTCTCTCCATATTACAAAAAAATCTTAATTCTTTTTAAATTTTTGTCCCATAAAATATTCATATTTCTCAAATTGAATTTGTCCACTTAATAAACAATATTATTACTAAGGATTTCACCACCACTATCTATTTCTTAAAAACATTTTTTCTTTCCAGACCAACCTTATATTATAATTAAAATTATTCCTAAAAGTTGTGTAGTCGAGAAATGGAAATTTTTTATAAGATAGAGGGAATATTAATTAAAAGTTAAATTCACTTGTATGATGGATGAAGTTAAATTCACTTTATTATGACCGACGAAAGCCTCACGAATTAAAATTTCAAACGGAGAGTCAATAAACAATCATTAGTTATGGTCACTAAACTTGTTATAATTGTAAAAAAAATATTATGACAAAATACGGAGTAATAGTTTTGTTGGATTTATATACTTCGTTATTTTACATGTATAATTGTATAACATAAATTTCTTATTTTATAAAAAATATATCTTAGTTTTCATTCAATTACATATTTTATTTACACATCTACTTTACGGTTCACATTCTTAAAATTTTAATTAACTTATATTTAACATTCTTTAACACAACTTTTTATTACATTTAAAGCAATTAGATAAATATTGTTTAAAAAAATAAAGGAATCCCCAAATCATCATTCATCAAACATACATTGTTACATTATTGATTTGCCCTCATCCTTGTTGGGTTCTTCCATCAAAAATTCAAAACCACACGTGTCCTTTCTTCAGTTTTCCTGTTATTTTGTTTACCTTCTGATTATTTTAGTTTAAATGTATTCTGTTGCCTAGACTTAATGCTCTCAGCGTCAGCTCCAAATAACAAAATCAATTGAACCTACCCAAAGTCCCAAATATTTATTCTTCAAATAATCCAAGACATTTCTATGTTTGCCAAAAGTTATTAACGGCGTCAAACCCATACCGTGGATGGCGCCAATGTTTCGCCAAGGGAATGGCGACCACCAATGAGAAGGAGGTTGGGGTTCGAGGGGGTGGGGTGTGGGTAACGGCTGTAAAACGACTAGTTTTTCAAAAGATATTATTTATTAATTTAAAATACACAATTTTCACCTATAGATATTCATTCATTTAATCTAAACAACTCACACTTTCAACTAAATTTTCATTATTGCAAAGAATTGTATGTCAGTTCGCAACCAAATTTGCAACGTATATGGGTTGAGAGATCTAACGTTCAACGCAAGAAAAATACAAAGAATTATAGGATAAAGTTTTACACAAAAACCTTCGACGTGATATAGTTGAGCATATTTGACTGCTTAAATTGAAACGTGATGCTCAAGAAGAATTTTTTTTTATAATGTGTTGTTTATATATTAACGTATTTTAATTTCCTTCAATTAAATATATAGAATAGAAAAAGAAAATAATGGTGACACTTCTTTAACACTCATTTAACTATAATACCAGAGAGCCACATTTTAACATATCATGATCGAAGAACAAAATTATCATGAGGCAAAGAAAAACATAAAATACACAACAAAGCACTTTGGATTATATATATATGGAGCACATTGAGGTTGAGACCTTAAGATTTGAGGAGCTTCAATTCAAATGATTAGAAGTTGCAAAGATCCATGGTGGTGGGTGGGCCTGGTTAGCCATTGGAGTGTGCATGGTGCTTACTTGGAGCACTTGGCCAACTCTTTTTGGCTAAATGTTTTGTTTAGTTAAGTGGCATCTAAAAAGTGTAGTGGTCCATTGTTCAACCAATTATAACTATTTGGAATATCACTAATCAAGTGTTCTTAGTTGCTATTTTGCAATTCATTAGCCTAAGTTTTTATATAGTTTATGCTTAATCTATATCTATATCACACATTTAAGTTTTTTTTTAATGACACATAATATACTCTATTTGTCCATGACGAGAATTAAACCCATGACCAATAAGTTATGAGCAACATATTAAGTTTATTGGTAGGTATATATACGTGCACTAACTACCGACTCATGGGGTTGACATACTCAATTGTTTCCCTTCCGACTTTTTTTATTAATACAATGTATTTAACGAGTAACATGTGCATGTGTTTCGCGTGTTTCGCAGCCGGTTTACAAAGATACCCTGAACACCATGTGCATGTTGTTTGTAAAATAAAATTCATATCAGGAAAATATAACTGACACTCAACTAATATGCTCTTGGCAACAATAATATTCACCTTTTATATTTGATCCCCACGCAGTATAAGATAAATAAACATAAAATATTGAAGTTTATTCAAATACCCCATTATATCGTATGTTTATATGTCCCGATGAATTTTATTCAAATACCCCATTTTATCGTCTGTCTATATGTCTTCATAAAGTTTGCAACCGACATATGCCACTGACATTTGCGTGTCAATGGTATCGGTTTACCGAAGACAGTTGAAGCTAGCCGATGATAACTGTTGGCAGCAGTCTAACAAGTTGCATAGAATTATGGAGTAGCTAGCTTAGTTGTGATGTGAATTGTGCTCCTTTGATTTGATCACACTTCAATAATTTGATAGATCATGGTTTCTTGTATCGAAAGTCTTCTTTGTTAGATGAAACTTTCCATGGATTATACGTTGGACATTATGAGGTACGTGTTACAATGCTGGAAGAGTGGTATGACCAATTAAATAATTTAATTAGTATAAAATAAAATCATAAAATAATCGACTTTTTGTTTTCAACTTTTTTTGCAAGTGCTCATTGTAAACATATTATCATAAATACATCATGATCCTTACCCGAAAGAAAAAAAAAAGAATAAAAAATAATGTCATCATAAAGTTACCAAAAGAGTTATATATTTTTTCTTACCATCCAACCCATCATTTTTTTAAACCAGAAGGCAAACAGACAGCAAGTTGTGACGTTATCTCTTTTTGAACCAAAGACAATTTGAATCAAATGTATTTTGAGAATCTAGCTATGAAATGAATCAAAGGAAATTTGAATCGAATGTATTTTGAGAATCTAGCTATGAATCGATGAAAAGGACGACACTTTAGGAATTAGGACCATCGCCACTAAAGAAACGCGAGGCATTGGAAGCGGGCATCCGACTATCCATAGGAGGGCTCTAAAGTTTCGATGAAGGTGCTATAGATTTTGAAGAATGTGAAATACTACCAAGGGAGGACATGACGAATGATGATAAAGTGGAAAGCCGAAGACGATCATTGTTCCAACATAATTATTAATATATTAGGTCAAATCAGTGTTCCCTGTTATTTCAGAACGACAAGTCGTCTTAACTATATATGTCGTAAGATTAAACACAATTAAATCATAAACCTAACAAAAGTTGGTATCTTTCATATTTGGCTTTGGATACACATTTTCATAAGGTTGTTTGGCTTTCAAATTATATATGTCGGGTCTAAATGTCCAAATGTCCAAAAATCAAATAATGCATAGTTTTTTTCTTAATACTAAATGAATGTATAAGAAATCCCCAAAGAATCATATTGTATGACTTGTTTCACATTTTTCATGATGAAGATATAGAAAATCAGTTATATATTTAATTAGAATTAGTAGTTATATATTCAACCTTTTTGCAAGATATGTTATCTTTTGCTCTATAAGTTCACCATCACTTTCATTTGCAAAAACAACCACAAACACTTGAAAAAACACAAATCATTTTGTATTTTCAGGCAAGTTAAGAACTCCGTCCGTACACTGCTTTAGGTCGTCACTCATAATATGTTTGAAGTTAATTGCATGCAACGCAAACTTCGATTAACATTTTTGTATCTATTCAGTTTTACTTTCGTAATCAGATTACCATTATATAAGTACTTTCAGTTTTGTATCTCGAATACTTTACCTTTCCATACATCCAAATGTCTCATAAAAAAGTCCCGATTTCTAGGTGAATAATCATTATCTATTTCATATTCCTACGAGATTAAAATAATTGTGCATTTAGAATTGTCATATCCTAAAGGTGTGATTAAATAATTTTAACATTCCAAAAGCATAACCATTGTAAGATATGGATTAATCAAATAAACATATAATTAAAGTTAATGATTAGATATGGTATTATAATATAATTAATTAAAAGACACATTGCCGGCTAGTTGCCGGTGGTACGGACGATGGGTGGTCTCGACTGCTTGCTTTTCAATCATTCCCACACCACGACCTCAAAAGTTGCGTACTCCAACTTTCTTGTAAAATTATACCATTTTAATTCTTTAACCGTTTTCTAGAATGGTTAAGAAAACTATACTAAATAATTATGCATAGCCTAACGAATTTTTAGTTTATTCTTTGTAACTTTATGTTTATGTACATGTATAAACATGGAATATTAGTTTTATTTTATCAAATTACGTCTAACAAAATAAAGCTACATTTAAAAGGACGGCAAAACGATATTTCACATGTAAATTGTTATACATATACTTTTATTTGTTATAATTAAGTTTATTTTTGTCATTTTATATTTTCCAACGTGTTTATGGCTGGAATCTGTATAAATGAAAAGATATACATATATGGCATATAAACCTTGACATATTACTTTAAAATACAATATTTTTGTTCTGTCCATAGTTCTCTAAGTTGATTTAAGTTATATTTAATAGTTAGAGAAATGTAGTCCTGAGAAATAAATCTCAACTTTTGATCATTAAAATTTAATGGTCAAGATTAATCACATATTTTATACTTAAAGTGTATTTTGGTTATGTGCCACTTAAAAGTTTTCGCTTTTTTATTTTTTTTATTTTTTCCATTAAAAAACAATATTTAGTTGATGATTACGTATATACTTAATCATATGTGATTTTAGTGTGATTGTATATTTAATCACATTTAATTTTATTACAATCGCATGTGATTCAGTATGCAATCACATTATGTGTTATTAATGTAAAATAATAATTTAAAAAGAAAATAAAGTATAATTCTAAAATATAAATAAAATTTTTTTTTTTTTAAAATGACCTAGATAACCCCTCTATGTATAAAACATATAATTAATCTTGACTATTATTTATAATTAATCAATGATTGAGATTCATTTAACTTTCAAAATAGATTTACTTCCTCCGATTCAAAATAAGTGATACACTTTCCTTTTTTGGGTGTATCAAAATAAGTGATACACTTTGAAAAATTACCTTATTTGGCAAAAAATATTGGGACTCACACCCACTAACTATCTACTTTAACAAAGTGAAAAGACCCCTTTACCCTTACTTTTACTTTTAAACATCATTAACTCCACTTTATTCAAAAAATATGGGACTTATTTCCCACTAACCATCCAATTAATCTAATTTAACCACCATTATAAACTTTTGCCTCAAAATCCGTGAAATCCAAATTGTATCACTTATTTTGAATCGAAGGAAGTATATTTTTTATATTTATATATAAATCGACATAAACAAATACTAGATTTTAGATCAAAACAAGACATATACTAAAGTGGTAAACGTGTCAATGTGGGTGAGGTTTTCCTTGGTGGCTACCTCTGATTTTATTAATGTTGTTTAATTGTATTGGACTGAAGACAAACAAACATGCACCATCATTATTCACCTTTTGTCTACCACCTCTTTTTTTAGTTTTTTTTATATAAATTTCGTCCTAGGAGAGACTTTATATATTATACTAGCTTCATAGCCCGCCCGACTGGGCGGACATGCTTTAAGAGATATATTAAAGAAAAATAACAACAAATATTAATACTTTTAAAATGACATAAGAATCCATAGTTGTAATGATAAGTTTGTACAAATTTTGATACATAAATAAATATTATAGAAATTTTGAATAGTTTCTGTTATTTAAAAATAATATAGAGGAAGATTCTTATTAGGCTAGTATGTTTTGAATTCGTGTTCTGTAAATTTCTGGGATCCATAGGAATTCGGAAGTACCTTATTGGTTTGTTGTATATCTGGTGTAAATATTTTTAGACTAATTGGGATAAAGTTTTGCTTTAAATGAGTTTCAAAGGTATGAACTTTCCAAATTAAAAAAAAAAATTATTAATTGTCCATACCAAGCTTGCGTATTTTATGAATTTATTCTTTATATTGCCATAAATTCGAATGGAATTCAAAAGATTAGCAAAATTAATCCGAATAATATTTAAAGTATAACTTCCTAATCTACCAGAGTTATTTTTATTTAAAATATATTATATTGAATGAGTTATTTACGAAGCCATGTGGCATATGAGGTGGCATTGGGAGCCAATGAGGATGCTTTAAAGTGATGAGTTGGCAAAAAAACTCAAATCCAAGCCTCATATATAGAAGAAGATGCCTAACGATTTCAATATCAACCATAACATTTAGGAGGTGATATATATATTATAATTTATTTTAATTATCACACTTAAAAAGTTTTAAAGTAGATTGTAGTATATCACAAGTTCACAACATGGATCATGATGCATGATATAGTTTTTGTTAGGAATGAGCATTTAGGTTAAAAAATCAAACCTAAAACCAAACCGAACTAAAACAGAAACATGTAATCGGTTTGGTTTTAAAAATTTACCATTTTCGGTTATAAGGGTTTTGGTTCTTACCTTAAAACCGAACCTCCAACCACAAGGATTGAGGGGAAAATATCATACCACTACGTCAAATGCCCTTTTGTGATCAAGTGTAATAAGGCGACCTGAAGGTGTGTCCTTGGTCGCGACGCGTCCCTCCCACGATGTGACCAAAGCTGACGCGTCCCCCTTTCATTTTTGTGTGGGTTTGGTCGTCTGAGTGACCAGACTTCTTGCGAGAGGGTGTGTGTTGTGTTATGTATAATGTGTTGTACCTTATGATTTGATGATAGATCAGTGTGAATTTAATAACCGCTACAAAGATTTAGTTATGCATTTAATCTGAAAAGAAATATAAGTTTAATTACCACTACAATAGTCTAAACCTAACAGGATCAACTAATGACATCAAAATATTATTAAACTATGTTAAATAAATCACCAAATCAAAGTGATACAATATTACTCACTGTTTAATTTAAAATCCAAGTCTTTATATAATAGATAAAGTATTTATATAACTTTATATTTGGGTTTGATGGTGATGGTTTAAAGAAAGCATACCCCATACATCCTTATAAATCGATACCCCCGTACCCTATTTAACTTCAACACACTTGTATCTATTTGCTAAAACCCTAACCACTTCAAAATCTTCAATCTCTTAAACCCTAGTCACATACTATTTATTTAAATTTTTATGTTAAATTGGGGGGAGAATGGCATTTGAGGAGATTAAGCTAAGAAGATATGATAGAGATCTTGATAGAGCAAGACTTGAACTACTTGAAAGAAGATGTGAAGTAGGACCATCACAACATGTATTTCTTTTCACTGATACCATGGGTGACCCCCTCTCAAGAATCCGCAATAGTCCCTTGTACATCATGCTTGTAAGCTTGTACATCAATCTTTGTCTTATATTTATTTGTGTATTTCAATATCTCAAACCTTGTGACATGCTATATTTGTAGGTTGCTGAATTGAACCATGAGCTAATTGGTGCCATTCAAGGTTCAATCAAAGTGGTTACACTCAAAGATTTGGCTAAAGTGGGCTACATTTTAGGACTAAGGGTCTCACCGCTTCACCGTCATAAAGGCATCGGTTCGAGTCTTGTACAGCATTTAGAAGAATGGTTCATTGGAAACCAAGTGGACTATGCATACATGGCAACCGAGAAAGATAACAATGCTTCGGTTAATCTTTTTGTAAATAAACTTCACTATGTTAAGTTTAGGACACCCGCAATCCTTGTTTATCCGGTTAAATCACGACCACTAAAAATGTCATCGAAGATCGATATTTTTAAAGTTAACGAGGAAAATGCGGAGTATTTGTATCGGAGATACATGGGTTTGACCGAGTTTTTTCCGGTAGATATTGATAAAGTGCTTAGAAACAAATTGAGTTTAGGCACGTGGGTGGCATGTGACCAAGGATGGCGCGATCAATTTGGGAAAGATGGTAATTTTCCAACGAATTGGGCTATGTTAAGTGTTTGGGATAGTGGAGGTTTATTCAAATTACGTATAGGGAAAGCTCCGATTTCATGTTTGATGTACTCCGAGGTTTCGAGAGTGATTGATAAAGTGTTTGCATGCTTTAACATGCCGACGTTGGTGTGCAATCTTTTTGAGCCGTTCGGGTTCTATTTCTTGTATGGATTGCATCATGAGGGTCCGGTGTCCGGGAAGATGGTTCGAGCCCTTTGCAAGTATGTGCACAACATGGCTAGGTTGGGTGAGGATTGCAAGATGGTGGTGACTGAGGTGGGGAGTTATGATGAGAGGGTGAGACCTCACATCCCACATTGGAGACTTCTTTCATGTCAAGATGATTTGTGGTGCATAAAAGCTTTGAAAAGTGAAGAAAGAGTTAATGAATTGACAAGAATCCCACAAATAAGACCTCTTTTTGTAGATCCAAGAGAGGTGTGAATGTGACTATGCCACCTAATTATTTTTATATGTTATCTTTATTAAAAATATTAAAGAAATATACGATAGAATAGAATAATACATATTTTACTTATTTGACATGAATCATTTAGAATAGTTGTAAAATCCACGTTAATTCCCTATCTCATGCTTGTTGTATGATTACAAAGCTATCAAAACCTGACACGACACGACAAAAATACACGAAACGAAACGAAATTGGGACGAAACTGAAATTTGAATTCGTATCCGTGTCGTGTTCGTGTTGTGTAAAACAAACACGAAGTCATGTCGTGTTCGTGTTCAGATATTAACACGAAACTGAAACGATAGTTATGATTTTGTCGTGTTTATCGTGTTTTTTGAATGTAATAAGTAAGAAATTTGTTATTTATTTTGTGTTGTCGTGTTTATCATGTTATCATTTTTTTAATCGTGTCGTGTTCGTGTTAGCAAAATAAAACACTACTTCGTGTCGTGTTGTTTTCGTGTTGAACGTTTTCGTGTCATGTCGTGTTATCCAGAAATATGATACGATAGCACGATTTGACAGCCCTAATGATTACCAATGTTTTGATATGGCAGTCGAATTGGAAAATAAGAAGATACACGGTTGAAATGAGCCAGATAAATTGTTGGTTATAGTTATGTTTGAACCGGCTGGTTAAAAAAGTCCGGCTGAACCGGCCGGTCAACCTGGAAAAAATCAATTTAAAAGAAAATAGATTAAATAAATAGACATATAGATCTTTTTATATATGTTTTAGAACTTCAAAATATTAGATTTAGTTGAAAAATAAGATTTGGATTTTTTTTTTTTAATTATTTATTTGAAATCTTTTATAGTTTTTTTGTTATTTGTACACTATCTACATAACTATTCCATTATAAATAGTCAAACATAATTGTCATTCGATTTAGCCGTCTGATTTATCCGATTCGACCGTATTTAAGGCATTAGCCAGTTCAATGCAAAAACTAATTATTAAAACATTAATGATAATTATAACAGGAAGAATATTTGTGTCTTGGTGTGATTAACGAACCGTAAATTTATTTAAAATGTCATTTGGTATGATGTTTGATAGCCAAGAAAGGTATATTCACAGCAATAGATAAAACGTAACACATTGCTCATCGTTGGACTGAAAAGATCGACTGTTACGTGTGGTCGGATTAGACTTTTGATGATGATACGAGTTATATATTCATAATGATATAGACAATACTTGTGAAATTATTATCTCGCCGATGAATATGCCTATCATTTGCAACAAGCCTAACGTTTTGTCGTTCTATATTGTACTCGTTTTGGACTATATTGACATGAATAATCACTGTCTTAATGAACATCAAATCTTATAATAATATAATCTTATAATCTAGGACAAAAAGTGGACAGGTCAATTGTCTTGAACCCTAGAATCACAAATTTGGTGACCCACTTTTTTTTGCTTGCTAACATTATGTATTTATGTTCCTAAAATTACTCGCTTATATCATAAAGAGTAAATTACACGGATGGTGCTTTAACTTTATAGCAAATTTCATCAATAGTCCTTTTGTTTCAAAAATTACACCGATGGTCCTTAATTCTGAAAGATTTTTCACCGATTGTCCTTTACACTAACTGGCGTTAAAATTTTCTGTTAACTTACCCCATGTGCAATGTACATGAGGGTAAAAAAGTCACTTTTCGTTTCTTTTCTTTTTATTCTTAAACTAAAAACTTTTATTTAAGATAAAATAAATTAATTTAAGAACGAGACGAAATTAAAAATGACTTTTTTACCCTCATGTACATGGCACATAGAGTGAGTTAACAGAATAAATTAATGATAGTTAATGTAAAGGACCACCGGTGAAAAACCTTTCAGAATTAGGGACCATCAGTGTAATTTTTTAAACTAAAAGACCAATGGTGAAATTTGTTATAAACTTAAAGGATCATCCGTGTAATTTACCCTATCATAAATTCTTTCTAATTAAAGCCCATTGCAATATATTGGGCTTTCAAAGTGGGCTTATTACAGCAAAGAAGGCCCATCGTAGCTTTATTGGGTCTACTCTTTGTGAATTCTTACATGTACATTAAAAACGATACAAGATGAGATTTATAAATGTTCAGATAACAGGTCCACATGACCACAAGGTCCACAACCATTCTATTGTTATGGTTTTGGGCCGAGCCCATTTAATGAAACAAAAGGGAAAATGTAAACATTAATCTTTATTTTTTTTATTTTTTTTCAAATTATTTTGAAAAGGTGGTACATAAGGCTGTTTCTATAGTTAAAATGTTAAGACGGATATGAAGGATTCGAATAATAACATTGATAACCTTGTTTTCATTCTTTATATTATATCTTTATCCGGTTACAACTTTTTTAAGTGATTAATCGTATTGTAGGCTATAGTACAACATTTAAATGTTGTTGTCGGACCAATTTGTATATATAAATTTATACATCTTTTGAGGAGTATATATAATGTTCTCTTTTTCTGAATGCTTATATACATATAAAAAAAATGTAAACAATTAATGTGGCCTTTACTTAAGCAAGAAAAAAGATTTCCAAAACTAAAATTAGCAAAACCTTTTTAAGATCATTGTGGCCAAAAAGATAACTAATTAACTATCATATCAACTGAAAATACGTTAGCACCAAAGTAATTTAAAATAAAGCTTTTGTATAAAATATTAAAGAAATAAAATAGAATATTGGGAATAAAGATGCAACAGAAAGGCATGTATCTTGCATTCTTGTGTGTGTATGCCTGTTAACTTTTTTCATATAAAAAAGGCAAAATGCATAAAGGTAACCTATTTTTCATCAAAGTTTATTTAAGGGTATATACTTTTGTTTTGATCACTAAAGGGTAACCTACTTCCCATTAAAGTTTATTTAAGGGTAGGTACTTTTGTTTTGATCACTAAAGGGTAACCTACTTTCATAAAAGTATATAAAAAGGTAAAATGTGACTTGTGAAACTTGTTACCGGTAATCAATTCTTATATTTATTTCCCACGTGACTATTTAATGCTTATATGATTAATTTTGTTTCACAGCCTTCAAACTAGGTCAAAATAAAGTCGATCAATTCTTCGTTCAAATTCCAAAATTCCATCTTTTCTTGAACTAATGGTTAAGGTATGGAAACAAAACTGACTAGTGACCCAAGTTAATCAAGTTCAAGACTCATCTCAGAAGCTCAACTTTAAGAACCAATACATGATCCTTTTTGAATTTATTGTTTGAGTAAAATGATTTAGAAACGAAGAAGCATGTACACTTTAAACTATTTTTTTTTTTTGTAACCATTCATTTTGGTTGGAACATGTAAATTAAACTTGTTGAGTGAGTCATTTCCCCTTTTTATATACCTTTATGAAAGTAGGTTACCCTTTGATCAACATTTATGAAAGTAGGTTACCCTTTGATCAACCTTTATGAAAGTATGTTACCCTTTAGTGATCAAAACAAAAGTACATACTCTTTAATGAATTTTGATGGGAAGTAGGTTATCCTTTTATGCATTTTGCCCTATAAAAAACAACAATTTCTTGCTTAATATATTCAAGTTGGTTGTTCCTTAATTAATTCATAAATTATATGTATCTTTTAACGTGTAAATAAAAGTAGGGTTTTATTAATAAACTATGGGAATGTATCCATACTTCGTGATGATACGTAAATATACAAATTATATTTATAAATTAACATATTTATATTAATATATTTTACTAACAAAAACCAATATTTATGTAGTGTAAATATATAGTTGCGTTTCCCACTATCATATACTTCGTAATAGCCAAGGATCATATGTTTACAAGTACTAAGTGAAATAAATCCTCATTTATAGAATAAGTATTTTACAATTAATAATCCATATATTTTAGTGTTTTACCAATTATACTTTCGCTATAACTAAAAGAAAAATATTTAGAATTGTTTGCAAGAAAAACAGTTATAGTAAGATTGTAAAAATATTTAAAAATTATTAATAAACATTTTATACTCTTAAAAAAGTGTTCCTATGTTAGTAAAAACTATAAATGTAAGCATACATACTAATGTGTAGACAGATAACGACCACCAAGGTAGCCTAATACTAATGTCTTCAAACATTTAATTGATTTAGAAAACTAATGCTTTTATCTATAGTTGTCATCTTAACCAATATAAATAAGAATTTTGCTAATGATAGTGGGATTGTTTTACTTATGCCCTTATAGTATAATAGTGGAAATTTTGTTAATTATTCCTCCGTTCTAAAATTATTGTCAACTGATAAAAATTACACAAAATTTAAAAAAAAAATCATTTATTACACCAATGAAATTTATATTACCACTTAACTATTTTTGATTGGTGGAATTTTTAAATTGACAATAATTTTTAGATAAACCAAAAAGAAAAAATAAACAATAAAATTGGAACGCAGATAGTACTATTTATACACTTTTAGGAAATTTCAAGATTATTAAATGTGTCTTATTTCATATTTTCTGAGTCGAGCTAGACAAACCCAATAACGGTTCATCAAGTTGTCATTAACAGAGTTAATATATGTTTAAATTATAGCATCATAGAAAAATACTTTTGATTTTTTTTAAACAAATTATCTGTTATGTCTCTAACTTTATTAAGCCAGAGTTCAAAAACGATCTAATTTTTATGTCATCATTTCCCGATTGGTGCCCTGATTGCTTGCCGTGTCGTCGAGTAATCAGATTTCAAAACACTAATTATGATTGTAAATTGTAAATTGGAAAGATTACGTCATAATTTAATTCAACAAAGAGTAATGATATTTAGTTCTACTATTTGGTCATACTCATAGTAATACTCATTAGATAAAGATATGTGTTAAAATAAAGAAATAATATCAAGAGGAATAATTAATAAAATATACATATTATCCTATTAATTGGATAAAATTATAAATAAAACCGAATCATGAGACTAAATATTATTTCTCTTCTGCAAACCATTCCTCTGATTTTCAGTAATTCAGTTCAGTATGTGTTGTGTGTACGCGCGTGTTATTTATGTGTTGTGTGTGTGAGGGAAGAAATAGTTAACAGAATGGCACGTGTCTTATGTGTGTGATTACTTATCTTTAAATTATATGTGATCCCTATGGTTTCGTATTATTCAGATTTTGATCCTTTAAGTATGTAAAATTAATGGATTTACCTCAATTTCTAAACTTGTAACATTAATAGTCACCGAGCCCGTTAAACATACACAACATCTTTTAACTTTGTCTATATCAGATTATCATCATCATACTTTCTAAAATCTCTCTTTGAAACTTGTAACTTGATGAGTCAATCCATCAAATCTAAAACCATACCAACATGATTTCGTATAAGGTCGGTTGCAGGTTAATTTTTTTTTTTACCTGAATCCGATAATCCGACTAATAAGAGTCCTAAGCTTACCCGAACCAGAGTGACAATTTGACACCCCTACGACAATGGCTTTATCATATATGATTAAGTTAATAGTTAGAAGAATAATTAAGGTTATACAAAATCTTTATGAAAAATAGTTGGAAGAAAGTACGTAAAAAGAAAAGGGGTTAAATGATAAAGAAGTAAAGAACGTGCCCAAGAGAAAGAGCTAAGTCATCAGGCACTGCAACCTAACTCTTTTACTTGTGTCTATATCCGTACTTAAGGTTATATGATATGACAAATCCAGTCCTCAATATTATGAAATTGCCCAAAGGTTACATAAATGTTATATATTTAAAACACCACTACACAATGAACGATTGCACTTAAACTTTCCACTACTACCAATTGTTGCGAGTTTAGAAAGGAAAAAAAATAGTTAGTGACATGATAAGATTTACCAACGAACTTAATTCAGTTGTCGATCTTTCATTTATTTAGAACAAGTATAACTTTTTTTTATTAATTTTTTTTCTCTTGCATGTAATGGAAATCTGATGTCACTTGATCTTTAAGCCTAATTGATCAAATAATTATTGTACATCAAATCATCGGTATTGGATATCCCAAGTCATTTATTGAGTTATAATGTTATATAGTATTTAAAATAGCAAACAGAACTTTCCAAACCCTTTGCACATAAGACCGCTAAACCCTTTGCCCATAAGACCGCTATCAACCACGACACCAAATGACACTTAAGATTTTGTTAAATCAATATCACGTCACCTAAAATTTCAACTTACACATTCATATCAATATCCATCACTTAATATTATATACTTCCTCAGTATCAAAATAAGTGACACAAATTGGCTCACACGTTTTTTGAGGTAAAATATTAAAGTAGAGGTTAAAATAGATTAAAGTACATAGTTAGTGGAAGACAGGTCCCACTTTTCTTGAATAAAGTGATATTAATGAGTTTTAAAAGTAAAAGTAAGGGTATAAGGGTAATTTCACTTTATTAAAGTTGATAGTTAGTGGGTATGGGTCCCACTATTTTTACCAAATAAGGAAAATTTTCAAAATGTGTCACTTATTTTGATACACCCAAAAATTAAAAGTGTGTCACTTATTTTGATACGGGGGAAGTACAAAAATACACATACAAAAATATCAATGCACTAAAAATATGCATACTATACACGCTTTTCATATATCAAGTTATATTGACTCTATTCCGAAAGTATAAGGTTGTGAAGTGTACATTACAATAGTCAAAGGACTAATGATGAACTACACACAAAAAGTTGGTGGAAGTCATAGTAAGATTACACTCTTCTGTTATTGTCTAACTAGCTTCATAGCCCGCCCGATTGGGCGGGCATGCTTCAAGAGATATATTAAAGAAAAATAACAACAAATATTAATACTTTTTAAATGACATAAGAATCCATAGTTGTAATGATAAGTTTGTATAAATTTTGATACATGAATAAATGGTACATAAAATTTATAGACGAAATAAGACTTCTTTGTAAATGACATTTGTTGTTGAATTAGTGTAATTGTCATCTCTGTTACAACAAATAACATTCAATCCGTTCTTGTTCTTAACTCGTGATACAACTACATAAAGTAGGCCATGTGAGAATAAGTAATGGGGGAGACGACATAATTTTTTTAATGGTTATTCGGAATAAGGTTCAAAGCTATTTATGGGTAATATAATCAGTTATGGGAGTAGATTAAGTAAATATTTAATGGGGGATATTGTTGTTAATTTAAAATTCCGAATAAAGTGGCAGTGATTTGTAATTTGAATAGTTTAGGTATGTATTTATTGGAGATACTGCATCATCTTTAAAAAACCGAATAAAGAGGTAAAATTGTTATTGCCTAAAACTAATTTAAATTACTACGTGATTTTTGTTTCATGTGCAGGATAAATAGAAGATTTTGGGAGGTTTTATTTTGAAGATGCCACATGGCATTAAGAGGCAATTACATGTGGCATTGGGAGCCAATAAGGAGGCTTTAAAGTGATGAGTTGTCAAATAAATCTCAAATCTAGGCCCCTCATATATAGAGGAAGATTTGCTCAAACACTATAAAATCTGATTGAAACTTGCCCCAAAAATCAAAATTGAAAGTGAAACTTCAACCTTCCAAACCCTCACTCAAATTCCCCCCAATAATTATCATGACCTTATGCAACGTAGACTCCGCCAGAGAACTCGCATGTCGCGACGGCGATGCGGCGGCGACGCTCAAAATCATCTCAATGTTCGTCATTTTCTTCACAAGCACACTCGGAATATCAGCTCCGGTGATGCTTGCTCGTCTATTTCACGGTAAGCCGTTATACGATAAAGCAATTTTGATAATTAAATGTTTCGCCGCCGGAGTGATTTTATCGACGTCGCTAGTTCACGTACTTCCGGAAGCGTACGAGGCGCTAGCGGATTGTCAGGTATCCTCGCATCATCCGTGGAAGGATTTTCCGTTCTCCGGTTTAATTACGTTGATCGGAGTATTAACGGCGCTGTTAGTGGATTTAACGGCGACGTCACATGTTGATGGATATAGTCACGGACATGTACACGGTAACGGGAACAAGGATGTTACCGGTTACTCACCGATCAGTGAGGGTGAGGAATTGATGAAATCGGTTGTGGAGATCGAGGTAGTAGTGGCGGAGGAGGAGAGACGGCGGTTGAAGGAGGAGGAATTGGTGAAGATGAAACAGAGGATGGTATCACAAGTACTCGAAATTGGGATTATATTTCACTCGGTGATCATCGGAGTGACGTTAGGGATGTCGCAGAATCAGTGCACGATTAAGCCGTTGGTGGCGGCACTGGCGTTCCATCAGATCTTCGAAGGGATGGGGCTCGGCGGTTGTATAGCTCAGGTAACCAATTCTAGAAGTTAGTTGATTGATTTGATTAAATCTGAGCCGTCCGTTACTTTTGTTAACTAAATTACACTATACTTCAATTACTAATCATTAACCACCTAAAATAAATCATTAACAAAAAATTGGTGACTAGGTTGTTAAATTGTGTTATCGTTTTGTTTTTTTTTTTAACACGATACGACATAAATTATATTTTTTCATCCTGAACACAGACACTACACAAAGTCGTGTTTTTTAATGCTAACACGAACACTCTCCAGTCAAAAAACGAAAAACACAACAAAACGACGTAAAATAATAAAAATATCAAATGTTTACTTGGTAAATATTTAAAAACCGACAAACACGTCAAAAAATAAGACAAATTACTACTCAAGGTTGCCAAAATTATAACTATAGTGACAATTTCGTGTTAATTTATGAACCCGAACTTGAACACGACACAACTCCGTGTTTCCTTTACGTCATAAACACAAATTCAAGTTTCGATTATGTCCCAATTTCGTTTTATTTCGTGTATTTTTTTCGTATCGTCTCAGATTTTGACAGCCCTAGTGACTTTGAGTCTATGACCCTTTACTAAAGGGATATATAGCACCCACTATTTAATATTTAAAGCAAAGTATACAATCAATATAAAGTAATAACTGTGATGTGCAAAGTAGTTTATGTGGTATACAAATCACCTCCATTTACTAACTTAGTTAAATTTAACCCGTTTATTTTACAAATTTGTTTGTTTTAAACGAAACTTTGACAAATTATCGCGTAGGCGGGCTTCAAATTGGGAACAACGTCATACATGTGTGCCATGTTTTCGGTGACAACTCCAATGGGAATAGCATTGGGGATGATCTTGTTCGCATTAACGGGTTATGATGATAACAACCCAAACGCGTTAATAATGGAAGGTCTTTTGGGCTCGTTATCATCGGGTATACTCATATACATGGGTCTTGTGGATCTCATTGCTCTTGATTTCTTTCATAATAAGTTGATGAGTTCCGAAACTTGGTTAAAAAAGACATCTTTTTTTGCTCTTGTTCTTGGATCTACTTCTATGTCTATTCTTGCTATTTGGGCTTAAATTTTAATCTCTAAATTAATGCAAACTTTCGTTTACTTGTGTGTAAGAATTGTGAATTGTATCGTTTTGTTTCGGAGTAGTTTAGCCTTGTGAATGGCTCGGCTCGTATTGATGCATTTTATTGGTGCGACGTAATAAAACACATACAATTGTACACAATTTCTATTCATGTTTTTAGTATGTATGTGTGGGGTAGATGTGTCATATTTCATGTATCAATCATTTTATAAGTATGAGATTAAAGTAAGAAGATTTAGTAAAAATCAATACAATACTTTTATTTATTAATATTAATAATTAATAATATCCCTATTCTTCATACTTCAACTATGAATGACTGCACAACTAGATTTAAACGAAGAGAATTAAAAAAAACATGTAGTATTCACTTGCTTGAAAAATGAAAATTCATATAAGTGCTTATGTTTTTAGACATATATATATATATAACTTATTTTTTTATAAAAAATAATCAGTTTAATTTATACAAATCCATATTGATTTTGTCACTATAGGAATTGGACTTATTAAAATCAGTTTAATATTAAGGTGATAATTTTTACACCACATATTTTAATTATCTACCACAACTATTGCATTATTTACTTGTACAATATGCAGATTTAGTTGTACAGTCTGGTATAGACATCAAAAAGTGTGGTAGCAAAGTTAATTCCCTTAATATTATGAACACAATTAGAAAGTTATTTTCCCAGTTTTTAAATATTTTTCTCTGATTTCATAATTTAAAAGTTTGTAGCTTATTAGCTTATCATTTGGACGTAGTATACCCTTAATTTACACTTCCCTTTTTGTATGTTTTTGTATTACTCACAATTTTTCTTAAACAAACCAACTGGTATTCCTAAGGATAATATTTTTGGAACCACATAAATTAATTCACCTACCACAATGTACAATATTTAAAGCATATTGTACGAGTTATGTAAAATAATAATTGTAGTGTTTGGAGTAGTTTATTTAGTACCAAAATCACTTCCCTATTCCCAAAGCTATTTTTGTAGCAGGGTATCATGGACCGAGCCCAAATTACAGCCCATATAAAGTATATAAAACTTAGGGTTTCACTATAAAAACCAAATTCACCGCCATAAACGTAGACTTTCGCTACCTCCACAAAACTCCGTCGCCTGCGGCCTGCGTATTCTGAACACTTACCGGCGTCACCATGAGAGCTAAGGTAACTGTCAAATCGAACAACATTCATCAACTATCCGTAATCAAACTGATCATTTTTCATCAATTTATTCTGTTTCTATCTTTGTTGTATAGTGGAAGAAGAAGAGAATGAGGAGATTGAAGAGGAAGCGTCGAAAGATGAGACAGAGATCTAAGTAAATCGACTGAAGCTTTCGCATTTAATCGTCGATCTCGCGGTTTCCGATTCCGTATTGTTAGGGTTTCGTTTTCAGTTATTAAGCATACATCTTTGTATTGTGTTATGTCTTAATTCCTAAACTTTGTTAATTTTACTGATTTTGGTGAAATGAATTGCTTTTTAGTTGCTTAATTGTTATCAATTGCTCAATTATAAGTTTTGCTGTGTTGCAGTTTGTTAATTTCGTCAGTTGAGCCTGATATACACTTTTTGAATTGTGAGGCTTGGGTTTAACTTTGATTAGGAATCCACAATTGTAAAGACTGTTATTGTTATACTTTATGCATGTTTTTGCAGTTAATAAATATTGTTTTTAAGTTATAAGTTTCTCCATAGTTTCATTTTGGGATTAATGGGCGTTTTATGTAATGGTTCGTTGAGTCACAAATTTGAATAGTTTAGGATGATCTTACTATTATACTTCTCACTATAAACACAGCCTATTGTTTTCTTAATCATACATCTTCATATTCTCTCATCTTCAAAGAAAATGTAATTTCTTTTTACTATCAACTAAGTATTGGAAAACAATACAATTTGGTATGACTTCTTAAATTCTACAAACTCTTCTACACCTCAAAATAGAAATCCGAATTCAACATCACCTCCAAATTCCCAAATCTCCTTGTATCCCAATACACAATCAACTTCAAATTTCTTTAAACGTGAGCTTCTTTTGATAAAAAAAAGAAAAAGAAAAAGAAGTGTTTTAGTAAGATGTAAGAGGAATGAGTATGATTATTTGACTAGTTGTGTTCGATTTATAAATAGGGTTTTAAAAAATTTCCGTAACTAGACAACAATTACCCTTATCACAACTGAATTTTGATATGGGTCTTGTTCCTCACCATCATAAGAGCATAACTGGACCAACAAAAGTAAAAATAAATTACACATAATCAGTTCGGTTTTAAAAACTTATCATTTCAGTTCGGTTTTAAAAGTTTATCATTTTCAGTTTCAGTTCGATTCGGTTTTAAGACCGCGCTCATTGCTAGTACAGAGTACTCAAGCAAGGGCAAAAGAATAAAAAATTAAAAATCATAAACAATAAATAACAAAACCAAATCCAATATTCAGAAACAGCAAATCAATACCCAACAGACCTATAAATATCATCTGTAAGGACCCTGTACCTATACTTGACCCAACTCAAAAGACCCGACCCGACCCAAATTGGAACAAAACTGACCGACAGACCAAACCGACCACCATCACACGAACCAAAGACCCAGATCAAGACCGGACCGACCCAAGACTCCACATTGCATTCCAACAAATATTATTACTACTATTATTATTATAATGATAATAATAATAATAATAATAATAGCTGCAACCACTGTTGAGTTATTCTTCTTTCTTTTCTGAATCAACATCTGCTGTTTTTTCAGATGATTTCTCCTCTTTGACTTTTTCAGTTGACTCTTTGACTTCTTTTTTATCTTCAACGCTTAGATTCTCAAGCAGTCCAGCAGCATCAGAAGCATCTTTGTTCTCTTCCTTGACCTGTTGTGACTCAGCAACCTCTTGGAATGTTTCCATGAATTTTTTGCAATCTATAAAGTAGAACACAAGTTAGAATAATTAACAAATAAAAGACCTGATAAAATAATTGTTCATTAAATTATACTTCGGGATGAAAAGATGAGATTTTTAGCGACTATGGACAGAAATGTCGGGAGAAATCTAGGTTATCATTCAATGCTAGAATGCAACCACGCCTTTTGTTACAACCCTACACACCAAAAGCATAAATATATATATATAAATATACTTATACATATATATATGTGTAAACAGTGTGTTTATATGATATAGAAGCGGTTGCGAATGTCACAATGTTATAACTTTAACAAGGACAGGGGCCCACTTCACTAATTTTCTAATTTTATTATAAACATTTCTCACTTCCATCACCATTTCTTGCTCGGACCTTTTACTTAAAACATCATTTCAATCCCATATTTAGAAACTAAAAAGTAAGTCTTATAATCATTCACTATATAACATTTGATTTGATTAAAAGGTCCGGTAGGTAATCTTACAGCTAATTTGAAAGAAAAAAAAGCTGATATTCTAACCTAAAATTTGCTCTTGCATTGTGTTTTGGGTAAAGTGGAAGCTAATAAGTGATTTTTGTAGATAAACAGAAATCTGTTTGAATAAGCTTGCCAAAATAACCTCACACTTTTCATGGATGATGCTATTGGTATCAAGTTATAGACTTTGAACTCAAAACACAATGAGCAGCTATCCAGGGCGTGTTTGGGAAAGCTTATTTAAGGGGCTTTTGAGCTTATTAGCTTAATAAGCATAAACTTATTAGCTTAATAAGCTTCAAAATTAATTCAAGCTTATTAAGTTAATAAGCTCAAAAGTCCTTAAATTCAAGCTTATTTAGCTAATAACCTCAAAAGCCCCTTAAAAAAGCTTTCCAAAACATGCTCTATAGACAATAAATAATGAAATGATCAATAGCCACAATCAAACTTACTGTCAACTGATCCAAATCTGATGCAGAAAAGTTCATCCTTAAGTTCGCCATCAGAAAAATCAGCAGCATGCCACACACATGATTTATCATTGCCAGCGTGCTCTTGAACAGACATAGTAGGAATAACTGCAATATCATAACAGATTCAAATCAATAATGTAGTAATTATTCAATTGAACAAATTTAACAGAATCAAATCAATAACACAGGTAACACGAGATAAGGTATTAATTTATATAATTTTACCTAGATGATTGGCGCAGATCTTTAAGGTTTTGGATTGTCGCATAACGAGACGAACTTTTCCAGTTTTTTTGTGCTTTAAGAACTTAACCGAACCAGCACCTCGTTCCTTCCACTGATTTCCATCCTTATCGAATCGATACAATTTCGATTTACTGTAAATTCAAAATCAAACAATAAATTTCAAAACATGTAGTAAACTACAGAAGTAAATACAATAAGATCGAAAATGAAATATTACAGATCGAGTATTGCGTCTTCATCCTCTTCACCGGTAGAGACGGCAACTTCTTCAAGCTTGACGATCGGAGCAACCTGAGCTCCGGTATCTTCGTCTTCAGCAGCGGCAATTTCCTCCTCCTCTTTGTGCTCTGAATCGTTAATCGCCATTGAAGTTGAAGATTAAAGAGAGTAGAAAAGAATATGTATGAGAGCAGTTGAGATATAGAATGTGATCGGAGGTTCTGGATGCAGAAACGGCGGCCGGATGTGAGGGTTACACGCAAATGGATGCGTTAAGGGTTTTTGTATTACAAATTGGGCTTGTGGAAAGTTTGGGGTGTTTGGTTGCAAGCAGAGTCATAACCTGCTCGCGTTTGGGCATAACCGGATTTGAGCGGCAGTTTGGCACTTTGGCTACAATTATAACGAATCTAACATTCCAAAATCCAAATCATGTGAACATATTAGACAATGGTTAATGGACTATGTACGTAAAAAAACATACTTTTAAAGTGCATATTCTAAATGTGTTATATAAAAACTGCATTTTACCGAACCATGTAAAAACATAATACCCCACAACGTTGTACACACAAACTATTATTAAAAATATAAATATTATTAAAATGAAAATGATGGAAGGAATTAAGCAATTTCTTGAAATAGAGTTAACATGTTTATGAATTTTGAATTGGGATGTCTCGCGTGCAACTGCAATCTTTTACGTGCCACCAACTACTTCTTTCGTACCTAGTACTATGTTATTACCATCTCCATACTCAAATTAACTAAAAAAACTATCTCCGTCCCATAAAAAACTTCTTATTTGCCTCTAAATTTTTGTCTCACATAAAACTTCTCATTTGTCACATTTGATTGCTCCATACAATAAAAACTATTATTACTAAAAACTCTACCACTAACTATCTTTCTCTCTCTCACCCAACCATATATTTTAATCAAAAGTATTATCAATGACCCCATCATATATTATCATCTAAAAACTTGTGCAAAAAGCAAATGAGAAGTTTTTTGTGAGACGGAGGGAGTATCAAACTTTGTTATAAACTGAAATTCTTAAGATTTTCTGAGTTATTCTATTTATAATTTAGATGGTAAGACAACTTTTAATCATAATACCAACTAATACCACAATTTTTCTGAAATCAATGTCATGCTGACACTCCGAATAATATTTTAAGTGTCAACAAAATTATCTCACTTTATATTTTATGGAAAATGCTAATGACAGCCATTATGGTTGTCATTAAGACTAGAAGGTATGGGCCAAATTCAAGAGGGCGTGAGGGTGTGAGGTGGCTGCAACGGCGTGGGGTTTTTGGAGGAACACCGCCCCGCCCCCATGGCGTGGGGGGTAGGCGTGGTGGAGAAAGGGTGCAGACAACGGGAGGCAACGGTGTGGAAGGGATGTTTTTTGATGGATGATGGCTTATGATTGGTTAATGGGTATTTTCTTTGATGAACCCAACCAATTATTCTTAAAAATGGTTAACTGATTATTATACATTGCGTTTCTAAATTATAGGGCATGAAATGTAGATTATAAAAGTATGTTGCAACTTTAAGTATTTACAATAAAAATTGATACCTAACAAGCAAGAAAGTACGCATACAAATATATCGCTTAATCGATCGTAACTTTTTTTGAGAAGTAACTATCATTAGCAAAAGTTTCAGACGAGACCCAAAACATATATACAAAAGATCTGAAGAATGACCATTAAAACAAAGCAAAACGTTACTAACCAAACAATAAATCAAAAACCAAACAAAAAAGAGGAACACAAATTCAAAACATGATCGAAGTTACCATGGGTTAAAAAGTATTGGATCAACAACCAATTTCTCTTAATTAATCACCATCCTTAAATTTTTACTTTTATTTTCAATCCATAGAAAAGATTTTCAATGAATAAATAGGAAAATGTCTTCTTGTATAATCGTATATATTTCTATTGAACATTAGCAAACACTAATCTATTTCTTATTAAACGATCACAATTACATGGCCCGTGAAATGAAAGCTTAAATTAGTCAAAATTTCCATTATTTAAGACCCAAAGCTTAAATAAGTCAAAGTTTGACTAATTTTGGTCCCAATTTCTATTATTTAAGACCTAAAGCTTTCATTAGTGAAAATTTCTGAAAGTGTGACATTTTTTTCATTTACTAATTATCAAATTGTATAATTTCAGATAGTCAACTTATTTCAAACAAATCTAACTTTTGAATATTTTTTAACCTTCCAATTTTAGATTGAATTATTACACAAACTGGGTTATTTAAAATATAAAATTTCCACACAATTTGTATGAACTTCTATAGTTTATTCCAACTCAAATCATTTGTCCATTTACATAAAGAAAAAAAGTACTCTTAACATAACATACTCTTTCCATTCGACTTTATTTTTCACATACGGAAAAACAATCCACAATTAAAAGGTTCTAACTTTTATTCGAGATATTGGATTTATCGACTCAAGCATTTCCTTTGACTAGTTGGTATCTGCAAAAAATAGCGGATACTTTAACCTTTATATTTCAGTATATATATAAGCGTGTATATGTTTATCGGTTCAAATACGACAAAGTAAATTCCGAGCAAAAGACGAAAAGATGATCTTCAGACTCGTCTTCCTGATTGCACAGCGAGCAGAGATTAGTCGGCATACGTCGGTGGCCGATTTTCCAAACATTAATACAAACCTTAATAATTATTCCAACTAAAGAATTCAATACGGGAATCGGGAGGCCGTAAAAGCTCCACTACTCTCGAGAGCCCACGAAACCGAGTGAGAAAGACCGGATTGAACCGGGGGCTCGGTGAACCTTATAAATATATAAGTGTTTTGATAATGACAAACCTTAGAGCTGTCAATAAGAACGGATAAGAATGAGTAGTCTTGATTGTGAATGGAGGAGGAATTTAGATGTTGCTAAAAAGAATGAAAATAATTTGACTAATTAAATTAAAAGGGGGTAAATAGTATAAAATGAGTTCAGGTCAAAAGAATCGGATAGCAAGATTTTATACAACTCTCTGTGGTTGTAGATGTTGCCTTGAACACAATGTCTCACATCTTTTGGATTTTGTCTGCTAACATCAAACTCCAAAATCATATATTCTTAATTTTTTTTATTTTTTTATTTTTCGAATTTAACGTAAACATATGTTTTAAGGTTATGTCCCCAGTCAGCCAAAATGGGCCAAATAATTAAGGAACAAATGTTTCTTTATAAGTTTAAAGTTTTTTAATACTAACAAACATTTTAAAGAAGTCAAAGATGGAGTAAGCACATATTACATTATTTTGTAAGCATAAAATATATGTTACATACTTGTAAGTTGTCTTGGTATTTAACATTGTTATTAGCATTTTATTTTATTTTATTTTACATTTTAAGTTTCACCTTCAACTACCGAACAACTTGATACAAATAAAAGTTGCATATTGCAGATTAAACGCTTCAACTTCCAACTAGTTTTGCAAATATATACACTATCGTATTAGGATAAAAGTCATTCTGCCCCAAACATATCTCAATAATTTTGGCAGTAGTAATATTTTGACTTATCAATGAATCGCTCAACGGCTACTTTCTTGGCTTCTATTGTACATTGTTTCTTGTTCTAAAATCCTAGTATTCATAGAAACGAACAAACAATAGATGGTAATGATTCATATTAACTTTTGCGGTTTGCTACTTTATCTTTTAACTGATTTGATCAATACAAGTATCCAAATCAAATGATGAAGTACAAAAATTTAGTATGAAGTAATAAAAAATTCTAACAAAAAGATCAAATTACAATAGATCTGTTAATAAATCATCATGTTAAAAAGAATGAAGGAATGAAGTAAGTAAGTTGTTCGATTGTTGCTAAGAAACAATACGATCATCAAAAGTCTGATAAAAATGTTTGCTTGACGATCTTTCCAAAACGATTCAATCATCAACAAAATCGACCCAATTGAATGATCATCACACTCGTATCATCAACCGATCCCCGAGAAGCCGAAAGTTCGACAAGTTTCTTGCAACCCGAAATTGCTTCTAATTTATCCATTGATGAAAGAAAAGGTCGAGCTAAATCAACCGCTTCTTGATTACTTACTTTGTCCCATAAACCATCAGAAGCCATGATCAAAAACTCGAATTCGGGTACAATTTTAAAAATCTTGGTTTCGGGTTCTGCTGTTATCCATTGTTTAAGGCTACGGTCACCAATTCCTCTTGAAACCGCTAGTGATCCAAGAACTCGAGAAACACCTCGACTACAATCAACATAACCACCCTGCAAAATTACCAATAAATATTTAATAAATTGAATTGTATAAAATCTATTAAAATCTATTAAAAATGTGAAATTTAAGCGAATTGTTACCAAGGATTCGATTCTTTGTTTCTCGTCTTGTCTTGAAGGGCGGTGATCGGAAGTCAGGGCTACGGCGGCTCCTCCTCTGCTGACGACGGCGCGGCAGTCACCGGCGTTTGATACAACTAGATTGCCGGAGCTGATGATGGCGGTTACACAACACGCGCCGCCGCGTTGTTCTTGTTTTAGGAATTCGGAATCTGTGTTTAAGTAACCTTGCTTAATTGCTTCAACTATTTCGATTTCACCTCTGATTTCTACTTCTTTTTGGATCTTGTTTTCGAGATTTTCAGCCGCAAATTCTGCTGCTTTTGATCCACCATGGCCGTCAAAAACGCCAAAGAATCCCTGGAAAATATCACCAAAAAACAAGATTAGTAACAGATCGCATTAGCACTCGTTAAACGTTTTTGAATAAATTCAAAAAAATAAAAATAAAAAACACCTTTTTATTTTCTCCATTGAAATCAACTTTCGCTTTAAACCGATCTTCCATCGCTTCTCTTTTCCCTCTTTTACAATAAACTGAATACCCATCTCCCTCAACCACAACTTCCTTCCACCGGTCCTCCGGTGCCGGCGTTGACCGGTCAGATGAAAAGCTCAAAGCAGCAATCGGAATATCCAATCTAGTGGGTCTCTTTCTCTTCGCCAACGTCGGAGAAACGGAAGAACAAGAAGCGGATCCATCTTCGTTTGAAGCTCTAACTAGTCCACTGACCGGCGTTGGCGGCTTTTGAAGCCGGAACTTGAAGGCTGTCGACGGCGATGAGGAACAAGACGATGGTGAGTGAGTCAAAGTCAAAGATTCCGGCGATGATTTGAAGATGATTGAAGATGAAACTCTTGATGACGGTGAGAACACCGGCGAGCTTGAGATCGCAATGGTACACATGTTTGGTTCTTGATGTTTGTAACGTTCGAATTTTTGTTTGTTGTTTTTCTTTCTGATGAGATTTGATTAATGTTTTTTGTTGAATTTATATGGGATTTGGGGTGAGGGGTGGTCAAAGTGGGGCCCTTTATTCTTCTCCGTGTTAGTTTTGCGTTCTTTTCTCATTACTATTTCCAGCCACACTATTAGAAGACATTTCCATTTGACTAAATTGCCCCTGTTTCGTCTTTTTTTCATAAGTAAAAAATTACCTACACAATATGTAAAAATTTAAATAAAATAAAGTTATACAATCTTTCGTGTTCTTTCCTTCAGGTTCCAGTTAGTCTTAATACATTTTTTGCATATAAAATATACATCAATGTTGGTGCTTTCGGTTCACAATTGTACTCTTATTAAGTTAGTTTTGAGCAGATTTAGGTTTAGATTTCTTTTTTCCGATTCAAGATTCTTTGTAATTAACAAGGGGTTGTAATTGATTTATAATTTGGTTTTTTGATCGATTACGATGATTTAGAATGCTAGAATTTAGATTCACAACTTTGTGTTATGTGTGAGATTAAAAGCTTCGACTTTTTATGTCATTGTTAGTTGTCGTAATTCGTTGTTTCAGCCACCCTTAAGTTTCTCGGTCCAAATTATATCTAGCCTATATACGCTCTTTACAATTTATACTTTATCTTGCCATTGTATAACCTTATTGTTATTATATGCATAATTATTATTATATATTTTTTTGGAACAACTTTTAATTTAAAAAAAAAAACTAGCAAGAAGTTAGAAAAAACATGTAGCTAAATTATGTATGTCAAAAATATTCTAAATGTTGTTGACAAACTGTTTTTATCACATATGCGTTCTCACACGCACATGCTAGAAGTCTTTTTGAAACAATCTCCCTATCTTCAATCTTCAGATAGGGGAATTATTATTACGAAGTATTAGTATATCTTCCTTGTATCCCGACTTTATCATAATTGACTAACTCTTAGATGTGTACAATCTTTCACTTAAATATATGTATTTACTTAGAACCATTGCATAAAGAATACTTCATCTTTCAGATAAGTTTTAAAAAAGGAAAAATGCCATTGTTTAATTTATTTGGACAATGGAGAAGGGCAAAAGTGTCAAGCAAAAGGTCCCGAGGAGGTTAATAGATTTTCGGTAGCATGGCCTTTGTATTACTAAAACGTCAAACACGTTATGTGTGTTTAGGGGATGAATAAAATATCCGGTGTGTTTGACTCGTTTCACTCTTCCTGTTGCTTTCCCAAATTACATACCCACTTGTACATCTTGCATCATAAGATGTACCCACATTTAGACTAACCATGTGTATTTTGAGAAACAAACGAATCTTATTCTTATTTTAAGTTTTTTATATAAAATTATATTCATTCTTAATGAATTTTTCTATTTTATTCTTCTACTTATAAAATTATTATAATTCTTTTGTCAAATCTTATATTTCCTCTGATTCAAAATAAGTAATACATTAATACTTTCACGGTTTTTGAAATAAAAGATTATAATGATAGTTAAATTAGATTAATTGGATAGATAGTGAAGAATGAGTATCACATTTTTTTTTAATAAAGTGGGGTTAATGATGTTTAAAAATAAAAGTAAGGGGTAAATGAGTCATTTCATAATATTAAAGTAGATAGTTAGTAGATGTGAGCCCCGCATAAAGTAATTTTTCAAAGTGTATCACTTATTTTGAGTCACTCTAAAGTGAAAACTATTTCACTTATTTTGAATAAGAGGATGTAATATGATTTTGATAGATCGAATAGAATAAAATAAGGGAATTCATTTCAACACCACAACTTTTAATACATATATCATACAATATAAATTTGACAGCTAATTGTATAACTAAACTAAACAATAATTATGGTATATATAATAAAAATTATAGTGTAAAATTACCCATATACAATAACTACAAGACTAAGGTGTTGTTTGTTAAAACCAAATGATTTAGTGCCGAATGATTCTGTAGTCTGAATTATTAAGAGGCTCTGTATAGTTATGGTTCTGAATAAAAAAAGTTGTTTGGTGATACTTCTGAATGACCAATCTGAATGACAACAAATGACCATAATACCCTTCTGCATTATCAACCCTAACATCATGTCAAACTAGTGCAATAAACCCATAATAATATTAAAATATACAATAATCCACCAATTAATTAATAGAACATGAAACACAATGATACATCCAACATTATTACTTGGAAAAAGAAAAAGATATGAGTCGGTCGAAGGGGAAACAAAGTATATATTCTATGACGCACATGAAAAATTAGATATAGCACACAATTGTTGACTTTTTGAAGAAAGAATTTTACATACTGAATCATTTGGAGAAAACTTTTTACAGTCGATCGCCTCTAGATTTAGGTTTTGGAGTTTTAGAGGAAAATGAAAAAGTGCAGAGAAAGAATGTGGGAGGTAGAAACAACGTCTAAAGCAATTATTGTGGGTGTATATTGGTAAAATAAAGAGGTGCTGAATCATTTGGAGAAACTAATTTGAAGGAATCGGTCAGCACTATTATTCCATTCAGAGCTGAGTTTTTTATCCAACAAACATGCTGAATCTGACCGATTCAGCGATAAGATTCTGAATTGAATGATTAAGTGCCAAACAAACACAACCTAAGTAGGATTAATATTATGTTTGTTAGTTGTGAAAAGCTCAGGGACAGATGTCATGTGTTTTAAGGGGTATGAATCTTTTGACGGAAACTACGATGAAAGTTTCGTCTTTGATAACAAAATTATTGGTTGGTATTTTTCTTTTCTATTATTGTCTCATTGAGCACATGACTTGGAAAATGTCCTTTTCTGTGTACGTGTCTTTAGGGTTAGGGATCAAAGTTGTTTCAATTGTATGTGTAGCGATTTGTTTTTTGGAAAGCAATAGCTAAATTATTTTACTTGGACAAAGTGATAAGTTATTACGACTATTAAGATGTTCAAATGAGTATTATGGACCCAAGTATTTACCGTATTACTCCTTTATTAACAAAAATATAATTTTTTAATTAGAGAAATTATATTTAATCATATCATTTGTTCATATTCATAGTCCTACTTATTCGATAGGGTGACATGTGTAATTCACATATTCTCTCTCTTAATATCCATTGATTTTGACACATTTCCTGATCTAATTATTAGGATTATAGGTATGACCAAATGATACAACTAAATATCATTACTCTTTTAACATATGTTAAAAAAATTTAAAGACACCCAGCTAACCTTAACAAGTATCTTTGATTTATTAATCATTCGAACTGTCGGTAGCAAGATGTTGAGAGTGTGTGGGAAGAATACGAGTCTTAAGGTTTTCGGAAAATTATGTTGACCATGTCAATGGAATCATTAATGATTGAAATAAAGAATGTGTCAAGTCATAAGACGGTTAATAACAACTTTTCAAGTTGATTGTCTTACTCCTGTTTTTTCTTTACGATTATGCGTTCATCCAAATGAATTGGATATTGTAAATATCTTGAATCTCTATTAAAATTGTATTACTTTATATTAAATTTCTTATTTTAATCTTTTACCAAAAGATAACATATGAAATCAGCTAATTTTTTTCTTTATCTCATTATTTGATTCCAAATTTCCATCACTTGTATTATTGATAAAAAGGTAAAAAAGATAAATATGAGACAACCATTTCTCTAAGCAATAAAACACATCTCTTACAATAACCAAAGAAATTGGTATACACATAACTAGGGGTGTGTTCGGTTCCGAAACCAGACTGGAACGGAACTAGAAAACCCAGTTGCCCAAAAAATGAAAATTCTAAGCTTGAAAACCGGTTCAAGTTCGGTGTCGGCTCGAGCCGAACTTTAGGCGTTTCTAAAACCAGTAAACCCAGTTTATTCGTAATTCATTACAAAAAACACATTATTCTTAAAAAACCCATTATGAATCAATGGATCATGATTAGAAGGTTATGTCATATTCAAATATGAATCTTACTTGATTTTCTTGCGTATTAACCCAATTATAATCCATTCTTAAAATGATAATTGGGATTTCTAATTGAAAGACAATGAGAAACCAATGTGAAGTATCGTACGTACGAAGAGCCGAAGAAGAGAACCCATCAGGTTCAACTGGATTAAACCAGAACCGAATCAGTCGTAATGGGTAAACCCAGTTGGAAATCGGACCGCTTATGCCGGTTCTGGTTCAGCTCAACGCCATTTCCGGTTCGGCGCCAGTTTGGTTACGGTTTCTATAAACACCCCTACACGTAACAAAGGTTGTAGCATCCAAATGTTCTAAGCTAACCAGGGTAGTTGTGACCCAATATTAATGTTCAAGCCCATGTCGTGGCACAAATGGGTCATCACTGGCAGACCTCAATAGAACCCAGATGTGTCTGTCCTACTCCTTAATTCTCAACTAGAAGTATAAATATTTTCACAAAAAATAAATTATATGTCGGCTACTCTTCACTTATAATTTCAGCAAAAAAGTAGTCTAAACTTGAAAGATCTAACTAAATTGGTTTAAATGATTAGGGAGTTCAAATTTCAATTGAATATAATATATAAAGTTCACTTTCCACTGACAATCTTAACAAAGAAAACTCAATACGTTTTTTGTCTCTCAATTGGAGAGTCATACCTCACACGGGCACATATGGGGAATTTTCCTTGGAAATCCCTTTGGGGACTGAGTTTACCCGCTTATGCGTAGCTCGAACTCAGGGTGCTCGTTGAAAAATTACGAGTAGGCTTCCATTATTTAATTTGCCGTTTCCAAAAAAAAAATAATAAAAAAAATTGGTGAGTCATATTAGAATGTGAAACTACAATAATAATATAAACACCAATACATTAAAATCATACTAAACAACAATATAAGATACATTTATAAATACTATGAGAGCACACACTTACAATGCCTTTCTGTAAACTAAATTATGTACATAAGATTTAACAAATATATAAATAAGAAAAACTTGAAATTGAGCTCCATTCTTGGCAATTGTAAACAGCTTGAACCACAATTATTGTACACATTTCCTATCTCTTTTGCATCAGGATAATCCCAAATTTACAAAATCCAAATAATCCAATAGGTTATAAATCCATATTCAAATGCACAAGTATCTAATTACAAAAAAAAAAAAAAAAATACAATTGAAATTATATAAATATCAAAACAAAACTTTAGCCTAATGAAATTAATTTAAATATGTTGTTTCCCAACGTCCAAATGCAACATTGAAAGTAGCACCGGATAGCGAGGGGAACATTTTTCTAGGCTTCACTCCATTAAAACTTGCCGATACTAATTAGTTTCAGCAAATCCTCATTCAAAATTTATAAAGCCACAAAAATCAAAATTCGAACACAGATATTAAAATAAAATAAAACAACTAGCTAAATTGACTCAATCCCTTAGATGTTCATAATAATTGCGATCATTTTCGCAAATCATTACAGGTCTGCATTGGCTCATCACAGTCAAATATTCAATATGTTATATAAAAAAATCAGCTCAATTAGCATAATTAGTATGTGTTTGTGTATGCATAAATTTCAAAACATATGTAGCTGTTCAAGTGATCTTCAATAGCAATCAAATTGAGGATATAATAAATCTAAAAACAGCACGCTTGATTTTGCTTCTAGGGAACGAGTCAGACAGAAACTAAATAAATTCATGCCGACCAGATTAAAGAAGCCTTTAATAAATACAGAAATGGATCATCAGAAATTTACGATTTTAAAAGTAGACGGTGACAATTACCTTCGACGGCGGGAATAAGATTGCCGATAACGAATGTAAACCCTAATTTGGATTGATAATATTTACTCTGAAGACGAGTTCTTATATAGGGAGCGAAACAGTTTGGAATGGATGGTTGAGATGTGTGTTAAAAAATACACGGTTGAGATTAATAAGCTTCATTGGAATAGCCGATTAGGTTTACGATCGGCTATATTTGAGACGTATAAAAGTCAAATAGTCAATGTTGACCAAAGAGCTAATAACTTATCGGTAAAGGTTTTGCCTAAAACCTTTAGGTTGAGGGTTCAATTGATCGAGTCTTATAATAAACATATGTGAATTTAAGAGTAGAATGAGATTTATTGTTCAAAACAAAAAAGTGTTACATAAATGGGTTTTGCACATTTGCAAATAGGTGTCTCATGAGCATACAATAATGAATGTTTAATAAATTAAAATCTCCTTAATTATCGTAAAATGATATTAATGAGTTATTAATGCTTTTGTGTTATATGAATTTAACCTTTATCATAATTGAAAATGCAGTTCTTTGACGCGTTAGAAAATCTTATATAAATTTATATGAAATTATTGATATTTATTATCTGTGCTTGTGCTTACTTATGTAATTATTTATTTGATTAAAATAAATATATAAATTAATTGATAATATGATGAAAAAAAATCAATAGATCATACATGTTATCTTTTATTAAATAACAACATAAAATAGCACATATACAAAACTTCAATACCATTTATCTAAACTTATTACGAATTTTAATACAAATGTATTAAATTAAATGTAAAAATAAAAATAAACTAAACTTAAATGAGTTCATAATTTTAAATATGTTCGCTTAAGTAAATTTAGAATAGATTTTCGAGTAAAATATAAGGATAGTTTATATGGTTCATCAAAAAATTTCTATTTAGTGACTGGAAATTTATCACATTTTCAATTAGTGATAGAATATGAGAAAATATATATAAAAATTTAACATGTGTTTATTTCTTTCGCGTTCCTTTGATTTCCCTGAACCTAGTAAGGTGGAGCTTCTCAACAAAATTCAACGTGTTATGCATAGTAATGTTTGACATATAAATCTACAAATGTTGTTTTAATAAAAATATAGTTTCACAATCCAAAAGAGGTTAATGACACAGTTTGTTGCTCGTTTGTCTTCCTCCTCTATATAAAAAAAAAAAATATCTTATTATTATAATACAAAATTATTGGTAATTTTTTTTGGTAATTTTTTTTAGTATGAATTACATTCTTTGTCTAATTGACTATTCTGTTCTGTTTTTGGACGGCGGGGTAGTGTGTAGAAGCAAGGATTCACGTACATTTCAAATTTGTTGCCAAAATCCAACAATCTGTCGAAAAGTTAACATTGCTTGTAATATTTATTTTTTCAATTTTAAATTATAAACAGTCTTTTAAGAATGTTTTTGAGAAAAAAATTATCATTAAATTGTAGTCATTATCAGTAATTAAACAGTATAGAAATCACATGTGTGTTGGATTGTGTAAATAAAAATGGTATTAATTTTTCTTCATCCCCTACTCATAAAAATGAATATTATGTGAATTAACTTCATTTTTACAAAACGGTCATAAGAACTGTACGTGAGTTGAAATACAAGTAAACGCATGCTCAAAAATCGAAACTAAGCAGATAGTCTTGTTTAATCAAAGTCAAACTTGGTTTATGGTTTTATTTTATTATTGCTATCCGACTCTATCTTACTACTATATAAAGCATTTAGGCCTATCCCATTAGGCAAGTTTAAGGAGCTCCTTAAACTTGATTTTAAGGACCTTTCCACTTTTGTTTGTTAGTTCTATACCTTAAAAAAAATCGCGGCTAATAAGATTCGAACCCAAGACCTCTCCTAACTTATCACTATGTGTTAACCACTTGCTATACATTACACTTTGGTAACACCACCCACACTTAATAACAAAAGTCTGTTACTCGAAAACCATTTTACCCAATAACATTAAATATACGACGCTGTAAATCATCAACTCTTACCAAAATCCACATTTCCGTTTAATTATTTATTTCTAGCAACAATTATTACCGCGTAAACGAACAACACGTGCTCGCCACGAAATATGGTTTCTGGGTACCCGCCGCCGCATTGCGCGGGTACCCTGCTAGTTCATAATAAATACCATATATACATGTTTTACATAGATTTTATTTTGAGCGATAAACAAACACCGTTTAAATATACATTGTTTATTTACATAATAAAATTTGAACTCATAACTTTGTGCGCTACCAAACACAATGTGCTATAAGTTCTATGTTGTGAATCATCTAGATGAATATGTCATGTTCGAAAGCACTAAGATTTATTTTGTTTATATACGAAACCACTTTCAAGACACATGGTATTTTCAATACCAACTCAAATTCAAATATGTAGAACAGTATGAATCGTTTTTATAATAAAAGCTTATATTTACTGTAATCAAATCTTAAGAATAAAGCACATTACTTGTAAAGTTGTAATAACAAACAGGGAAAATTGTATATCTAAGTCATAAAGTATTCAACCTTTTATATTTATAGCCACAGCAGTGAACCTAAGAAAATAATTGAGGGGCATCACTGATTACATTTTTTTTCTTGGGGTAATGTACACTAATTAAATTTATTTTTGAAGCATTATTTTAACATATTTCAGAAAATTTCGAGTGATTTTACTGATTAGAGATGAGATTGAAGGTAAAATAACAAGAGGAAAACTGAAAAGTTTGCATTTGAGGGAAATGGGAAAGCCCAACATACTTTATAAGAGCATCCCCAATGGTTAACCTTGCAAAAGATTATTACTTTTGTCATATCAATAATCCACTAACCAAAAAGCTTTTCATAAATTACATCTCCAATGGTTAACCTTTCCAAAAGCTTTTTCTTTTACAAAATTTCTAACATACCTTTATCTATCTCAAATGTTTTATAAACACCCCTATATATAATTTGACATTTTTTTGACATCTTACTAAATATAATATTTTTTAAAATGTCTCGTACAAAAATATTATAATAATTGACATTAAATATTATATAATTTATTTATTAACTAATAAAAATATAATAAACAATCTATATATAATATATCTAAGGTTTAAAATGAAAAGTTATTAAACATGGGGGACTAAAAGGGACAAACATTTAACCTTAGTTAAAAGGTTAGTAGAAAAAAAATCATTGGAATAAGCTTTTGAAAAAGCTAATTAATCCAATGGTAAAAAGTCTTTCAAAGACTTATTAGAATAATAAAAAGCTTTTAAAAAAAAGCTCCAATCGGAGATGCTCTAAGTAAAAAAAGCAAAAAAGGGTTGACCCGAAATGAACGGTCTAGATTAAAACTTTGCGTTTCTCCCTTAACAAACAAACACACCCAATTATTCCGTACACACATATCTACTGTATTTAATTCGCAGGAGCAGCAACCAATTATTCCGTACACACAGAAACAGACTGAGACAAAGATGGCGGTAGGGTTTCTAAGATTGTGGTGGTTTGCGGCGGTGCTCGCATTTTTAGTGGCTACTTCTTTCGCCGCCGGTAACTCCGGTTATACCCCAGGTACGTAATCTATTATGTTGTTTGTTGCTGTCCTCTGTTTCTAGAGTTAATTGTTTGATTGTTCGTTACATCCATGGATACGAGATTTGTGATTCATTTTGTTCACTCAAATTTTATGTTTGTGTGAGAGCGATTTGAGTGAAACAATCATGGGAGTTGATTACGGGTTTTTTACATGTTTAGTTATAAAATTATATCACTTACTTTGCAATTATAAAAACTAAGAAAGTTTATCACTTATTTTAATAAAATGGAAATATTATTTTGATAAGATCTTATACAAATTAAACACAATATTTAGAATATGTTAAACTTATACAAGTTTTTTTTAACGACATTTAATTTACTTCATTTAAAAAAAAATCAAGCAGCAGTAAGTTTGGTAATCCTTAAAGTTCACTCATTTTAACTTAAAAATGAACTTAATGAGGATATTTTTTCGTTTTGAACATTAAAGATAACGGTTTTAAAAAAACTAACAATAAGTTAGAGTATACAAAGCAACTAGGAAAACACAACAAAAACATATAAACAACAATATTAATTAATATAACGAATGATACTATTATACTCCAAAAGAAGAGTTAATTAAGGAGTGAGGACTATGGTAAACGGTTCAAAATGTAATTATTTTCATTTTTTTTGGGTGAGTTTCATGGTCTCCTGCAAGTGGGTTTTGTTCCAGCTTTGTCTATTATTGTGTTGGCTATTCGTTTGGCATTTAAACCGTCCATAATAACTTGATTTGATTTTGTCGACAAAATGTTCAAATTGCCATTTTTAATATTAGAATCAATAATTATATATTTTAACTAAATAATATAATAGACAGAAAAACCAAAAGATCAATATGAACGTAATTTGTACATATATACATTTATAATACAATATGAATATAATGGATTTTGATATCGTGATATAAGATACGCACCTTAGAATTTAATATCAAATTTTTTGGTCTTATAATAATGATAGGTGGAGATATGAAGATTCAAAGGAGGCTTCTGGGGGTGCATCTTAACGACTATGGTGAACCAGCAGCAAATCCAGGACACAATCCGGGGAAAGGAAAGGGTGGTAAGCCTCCGAAGAAACGACACGCATAATACCTTCAGTTTCTTCAAGAACGAGATAGCGAAGAATTAAAACTAGAACTAGAACTAATACGTTATTGTTAACTTTTAATTCGGGTTATAAGGCTATTAATCTACTAATTGATAAATGAAATATGTTTCTAGTATTTATATGTATATGTAATGATCGTGATGTAACATAACTATATATATATTTATGTGTGTGTCCCTTGTTTAACAATTAAATGCATGATTTCATTTGGATCGTACAGAAATTGAGGTTGACACTTTATGCCCTATATGTAGTGATCCGGTAGAGAATGCTGACTATTTTTTTTTCCTACTGTAAATAGCTTTGACGGGATTGTAGCTATGATGATGTGGTATATTTGGAATATTCATAACGCTTTGATTTTTTTTAATCTTAAGCCTAAGAAAGTGACAATGTGGGATCGTATTGTATATCAATCGTATATGTGGATTTCATATAGAAATCACAATCACAAAATAAGATATAATTGGATAGATTAGTTAAAAAAAAATATCCTACAATTAGTTTTATTAAGGGTTTTGTTAATGACGGCCCTAAGGGTTGTCTCTAACATATATAAAAGACTTGTACATTCATTGATAGAGTAGTGATCCTAAAATTCAGGGGGTTATTTTTACTCCGATTTTATCTTATTATTGACAGCCATAAGAGCTATAATTATCATTTTCCTTTTATTAATATATAATTGTTTTTCTAGCATTTCTAGCCATATAGTACTACCGTTGTTTAAAAAAAATGCACAGTTTCATTGGGAATTATAGAATCTTGTTAGGATTGGAATTGCATTCTTTTATTAGGTGTTAGGTTTCGGTTTTCATATTGCATACTTTTTTAATCTTTTGTTTATTTGTTTATGCTATAAATGTTTCTAGTTGAATTTTTCTCATGATGTATATGATATAATTATTGTCAGAATTTTTCTCATGATGTATATGATATAATTATTGTCATAAGTGTTTGAAAAAAAATTGATCAAATATATGCATTTAGGTTATACCGAACATAATGGTATATTATAATGAGTCTTTTTAATATGTGTCCCATATGTATAGGTTAACGTGCATTATATCATAAAGTTTTCTGTAAAAATGACAATAATAAACCATTAATATTTTTGTGATAAATCAATTATACCTCTACTATATTTAAAAATAAAGTATTTTTAAATTAAATAAAAAGACATAAAAAGTATTTAATGTTTATAGTCATGTACCCTAACCCTACGACAAAGATTAGAAAAAGTGAAAAACTCAAAAACCCTATTATAATTCGGAATCCTAAATCGATTTCGTTTTTGACATAACGATTGAATATTCCATTACAAATTTCGCCACCGTTGAAAAGACTCAAACTTCCACGTGCCTTCATTTTCTTCTTCCAGCCTCAGCCGCCATCTGTACTTCACAAATCACAATCACTAAAAGTTGGAATCTTGCAAACAATTTCAATCAATCATCACAAAAAAAGACTCCGGCGATGTCCTGGTTCAAGAACCTAACCCGATTCTCATATCCGGTCAAACACCACCGCAAAAGCCAAATTCACACCCAGTTTATTCTCTGTGCAGCACCTCCACCATTTCGCCACCGCCGGCGATGCGGTGGCTAAGCCGACATCTGGGCTTGGACCCACTAAGAAACCGGAAAAGCCGAGAGTGGTGGTTTTGGGTTCTGGTTGGGCTGGGTGTAGGTTAATGAAAGGGATCGACACAAGCGTATACGACGTCGTTTGTGTTTCTCCTAGGAATCATATGGTTTTTACTCGCTTCTACATGTGTCGGTACTCTTGAATTCCGATCTGTTGCTGAGCCGATTGGCAGGATTCAACCGGCGATTTCTAGTGAACCCGGTTCGTATTTCTTTTTGCAAAGCACTTGATGCCAAGAATCATGAGGATTAATTTAACTAATTTTAAATGCCATATGATTAATTTGTGAAATACATATTTATATCTGCAGGTGCATTGTCAAACAATAACAGATGGATTGCAAACACTGGATCCATGGGATTTCATATGACAAATTAGTAATTGCATCAGGTGCTGAAGCTTCAACTTTTGGAATCAAGGGTGTTAAAGAGCACGCCATTTTTCTTCGTGAAGTACACCATGCTCAAGAAATTCGAAGAAAATTGCTTCTCAATTTAATGCTGTACCTGGTAAATTCATTTATTTTACTTCAAAACGCTAAAATTAATTTTCTTTTTTAAGGAAAAACAATAACGTAGTTCAACTTTTTCTATTAAACCCAAATACAGTATGTGTCATTTGTACCAATTTCGAAAAAAACGTGTTAAATGACAAAAATACCCTTATGTTATTAAAAAATACCAAAAATTTACGTTTGAATGATGGGTTAGTTTTTTTAGGTGTTTCTGATGAAGAAAAACGAAGGCTTTTACATTGTGTGGTGGTCCAACTGGCGTAGAGTTCAGTGGTGAATTAAGTGATTTTATTATGAAATAAAAGATACTCTCATGTTAAAGATTGTATCCATGTTACCTTGATTGAGGTGAGTTTGGACTTTCTTTCTTAACGGGTCAAAATGGATAAATTAGAATGAAATGGGCTGTGTTGACCCGCAACCACTTGTTTTGCAGGCCAATGATATCTTATCATCCTTTGATGACCGCCTTCGTGTATATGCGACTAACCAATTGACTAAGGTAAAATACTTCCATTTTCAAAATTCATATTTACTTTAAGCCAAAATACATTTTAGTACCGTACTTTACTACCCTGAATTATTAGAGGTGCAACATGGTACCTTGAATTTGACAAAATGGTCGATTTAGTACACTAACTCGTGTTATTTTACTTGACTTACTTTTGTGGGATCTTTTGACGGACTAAAAAAATATACGTTCATCTCAATATATTTATATTATTAACAAATCACGTGAGAAAACATTACCAAATTAGTGAGTCAGGGTACCAAATCGACCATTTTGTCAAGTATGTTGCACCTTTAATAGTTCACGGTAGTAGAAAGACCTAGTTAGCCAAGTTCAGGGTATTAAAATGCATTTTGGCCTTTACTTTTTGACGAAAAATCAATAACTACATAAAAAGTTATCATTAATACAGATTTCTTTGACTAAATTTAAATGATTTTTGATTTTTTGAAGTCGGGAGTTCGTCTAGTTCATGGGACGGTGAAGGATGTTCAAGCTAAGAAAATAGTTCTGAGTGACGGGACTGATGTTCCGTACGGTTTATTGGTTTGGTCTACTGGTGTGGGCCCCTCGTCTTTTATTAAAGAAATGGATCTTCCAAAAGCTCCCGGTGGAAGGTAATAGATTTGATCCACTTTTTTAATTTGTTATTTATTTTATATTTTGATGATAATCGGACATATGTAGGGTCGGGATTGACGAGTGGTTAAGAGTACCATCTGCACCGGACATTTTTGCTATTGGGGATTGTAGCGGGTACCTCGAGAGTACGGGCAAGCAAACCCTACCGGCTTTGGCCCAAGTAAGTAAAAACTGGGTTGTGTTTAACGGGCCATATGGGTTAAAAATTAAAATCAACCCAAACCAGACCCACTTTTTTTTGGTGTTGCAATCACACGAGTATATGCATAATTTATAGGTGGCGGAGAGAGAGGGAAAATACCTAGCGGAACTTTTAAACAAAATCGGTAAAGCGGGCGGCGGTTATGCCAACAGTGGTGGAGATGTCGAACTCGGGGCCCCGTTTGTTTATAAACATTTGGGAAGCATGGCAACCGTTGGTAGTTATAAGGCTCTTGTGGATCTTAGGCAAAGCAAGTAAATATTTAAAAAAATAAAAATAAAATAAAATTCTTTCGTTTTTTGTTTTGTTTTCCGGTTTTTGAGTTGCGGGGAGTATATATTTTAGGATGCGAAAGGTTTGTCGATTGCGGGATTTGCTAGTTGGTTCATTTGGCGTTCGGCTTATCTGACACGTGTTGTTAGTTGGAGGAACAGATTTTATGTGGCGATAAACTGGCTAACTACATTCGTGTTTGGTCGGGATATAAGCCGTATATAAATGTCATCACAAAATGGTATGTTTCCTTTTAAACGGTACACTCACTCTATATTAATATGAAAGTGGCCCTTTCTTGTAAAAACTCTTTTTTGACTGATTTTTATTACTCCCTCCGTCCCACAAAAAACTTCCCATTTGATCTTAATTTTTTGTCCCACAAAAAACTTCCCATTTCATTCGATTGATGGACTCTTCATAATAAAATACTATTATTACTAAGGACCCCACCACTAACTATCCACTAACCATCTTTCTCTCTCCAAACCAATCTTATATTTTAATCAAAATTATTACCAATGACCCCACCACTAACTATCCCCTTAAAACTTCTGCCCATATCAAATGGGAAGTTTTTTGTGGGACGGAGGGAGTATAATGTTATAGTATATAACTTATGTTTAAATAAGATTGTAGAATCTATATTTGTTAAAATAATGATCTAAATTATTTTAGTAAACCAAATTGAGAGGTTTTGAACATTTAAAAACACTGTGGGTAACTTTGGACACATTTTAACAAATTTTCTTTTAGTGCGATATGTTAGAGACAAAATACAACCAAAATCAACCCATTTTTAGGAATGGGTCAAAATTGTGGTGTAATATGAATTTGGGTTTTTACTAAGAACGCTCCCTTTGCATTTTAGGAATGGTTGCTTGGGAATTAACACGTCAAAGAGCTTGGAATAAATGGTTTGGTTCCTTTCTGTTTATATTTTTTGGGGTTTATAACACGATATATAACGGTTTTTGTAATCATCAAATACTGAATTCTTAAACATATACGATTGGAGTTATGATATGATTGATTTTACCATTGTTTGAAAATCTGGGTTTTGCATTGATGCCCTAAATACGATTGAATTAAGCAGACCTACTTGTTTAATCGGACTTCAATATTATTGATTATTAAAAATACCTCAATGTAAACTGATGATTGACGAAGATAATCGGTTGTTGGGCCTTAACATGCACACGAGTCACGAAGCTTCATACTTCCTCCATATCAAAATAAGTGAATCACTTTGAAGTTTACGTTTTAAGGTAAAAAAGGTAATAAGATATTAGTGAAATTAAATGAGGTAATTAGAATGAATGTGTCTCACATCTTTTACTATTTTGTTGCTTTTTCTAAATGGTGAAAAAGTCAAATATAGGAAGGGTACAAAAATAGATGGGGACCACACCTTTAATGATGTTTAAAGAGGAATAAGTAAAGGTAAAAGAGTAATTTTAAATATAAAAACTTCAGTGGACGTGGTTATTGGCAAGAACTTATTGAATCCATCGTTTGGGCTCATAATAAATTAAAAGTTGCTCCTGCTACCCAGCCAAGAGCCTTAAGCATTGTACAAGGACGTGCTGTAGGAGTAACCCATTACCTTCTGGGTGGAATTGCCACAACATGGGCGTTCTTCTTAGCAAGATCAAATAAGGTAAATTATTAAAGTGGTTCACTTATTTTGATGCACCCCGAAAAAAAAAGTGATTCACTTATTTTGATACGGAGGAAGTATATTTTAGTGTTGTAAAACTATTTCCAGATTTAAAAAATAAAAACAAAAAATACAGCCCAATCCCAGTTTTGTAGACCCGGTCAGACCTGGGTTTGTCATAAACTCAGGTGGTTCAAAGCGGCTAACATTTTACTCATCAAGTCTGGATTACTTTTAAGTAGATTTGCTATTTTATTGTTAGGTTTTGATAACTACCCCGCGTAATACGGCGGCGAGTACCATGTGACTAAATTTGACGGCGATCAAGTACTTGGCGGCGACGACGGTAGTGATAGTGGCTGCTGGTTGTGGTCGTGCGGATGGTGGGTGATGTTAAGTTTAATTTTGTAAAGATTAATAAAGATATCTCATAAGTTTCCTTAAATCTGAAATTGACGCTTTTTAAAATACGGGCCGTTTTAGCTATGTTGAATATATCATAAGTTTCCTTAAATCCGAAATTGATGTTTTTTTTAAATATGGGCCGTTTTAGCTATGTTGAAGTTAAAGGTTATATATATTAGTTGCCGGGATAAAGTAAAGTATCAAGTAGATTAATTGATTACACACAGTCCGTACTCGCAAAAGGTCTTGGGTTCGATTGGTTATATATATATTTTTCCAACTTTGTTTTGGGATTTAGGAATTGGCTGGCAGACGTAATATACAAGCACAACCATACATTTTGGGTTTTTTTGTTAGGTTTAGATTTTGGGTTGGGCTTAGGTTGGACTATTGCTAATACTTGAGTTTCTTTAAGATGGTTTGGGCTATTTGGTGAGTTTTTTCAATCCGGTAGTAGCACTGTAAAAGTTCCAAATAATTAATCTACATAATTTCTTTTGAGTAGTAATACGTCTTAGGCCCTGTTTGTTTTTTTCTTTTATTAAGTGCTGTCTGGATAAAGTGTCTGTTTGGATATATAATGTCTGTATAGAAATAACATTATGATGTTTGATTTTTATGCTGAATCAACTAATTGAATAAGAATAAATTACTTTTTTAACCTTTATACAAAAATTAAGTACTAAATAAAAAATAATTATTGGATAAACTCAAAATAAAAAAACTAAATAAAAATTCTAAATTATAGAATAAAAATTATTTATAAAAAATAATAATGCTAATTTATTTAATTATATTAATACACAAAACTTAAAAGCTATTATAATATGACATGTCATAAAAACCAAAGACGTTAAAAATTTAACATACATTAAGAACCAAAGCCTTTCGTGCATTTATTTGTGTGGGCTGATTTCAGATTCCTTTTTTATCATTTAAATCATATAAGTGATTGAATCAAGATAAACATTTAACAAAACTTCACTATAATTTGTTTGCTTAACTATTATGGGTAGTGATTTTGGGATCACACAAATTACTTCACCAACCACATTATACAACATTTAAAGTATATTAATAAAGTACTATAAATCAGTAGTTGTGGTATTTGGAATAATTTATGTGGTCCCAAAATCACTTCCCAATTATTATACTGTTTAAATAATATTACCATATAAAATAATACACTACAAATTAAAAATATCATAAACAAAGATGCGAAAAGCTAATGCTCGTGGGATTTTTTTTCCTACAAACTAATAATATTTAAGTAAATTCAATCAACAGTTGTAAATAAAAATAAATAGATAAATAAATATTGAAATAACAGATGCCAAATAGATATGCATGGGGTCGTGGGAAGGTTACTAGTGGAAAAATGCTATAAATTCGATGACTTAATGGGGAGACTCTCATCTCCACCACTTTTCACATTCAGACACTCTTTTTAATTAAGTCAATAAACAAATAAACCTTAAATGACTTAATGGGTTAAGTTATATCCATATTAAGCTCATTAAGTCAAAATCAAACACTACCTTAATATGGGCTCTATATCTGCCCTGGAAATATGTGAACATATTTAGACGCAAACTATATGGCGGGTTTGATGGATACAACGAATTCTATTTTCAAAAGTAACAAACTTTTTCACTATCATTCTATTTCCTTGATTCAAATCCCCCATGCTAAATAAACCTAAATTATATTAACTCGTATGCCTAACATGTGTCAAATGTAAATTTAACAATAATTCATACGAGTCTAGATGTTAGATGTTATTTAGAAACTTGATATTAGCATACGAATTTTCTCAAAATCATTAAAATTTTGGTGTTAAAATTGTGTCTGAGTTCAAAGATCGTTATTCATAAGTTATCCCAATAATTAAAATTTTGTGAACTCAGACATAGAGTCAAACGACCTGCCTTAAGATGGTTTAGTTATATACTCCCTCCGTCCCAAATTTATTATCCACTACAAAAAAGCACACAATTATACTGTGTCACCAATTAAATTTTCTCTTTCCCCACTTAAACGTTTTTTGATTGGTTGAAATTTAGGAAAGACAGTCTTTATTGGACAGACTAAAATAGTATACTAGACAATAAATATGGGACGGAGGGAGTATTAAACATGATCTAATACGCCTTAAACAAAACAAAATAAAGAACACAATAAGGATATGTAAGGTATTAAGGCTAGGATTTGATTGATGGTGTTAGTACGGGAAATTGTCAACAAGAGTTGTTGATCTAAGTCATCTAACTTAAAAAAGTAACTTTCACGATGGTAGTAACACTTTTTTTAATATAGCTTTTTATGATAGGATATCGCCATTTAGCAATACTTTTTGCATCATTGTGATCTAAAGTAGTTTTGACTAGTAGTTGCATATGAAAGGAAAGGTTAGTGCTTTAAGCCGAGCACGCCATTATCAATTATGCATATGAGATATGGGAAATTATCAATAAGAGTTGTCGACATAACTTAAGAAATAACTTTCGCGATAGTAGTAGGAAAGAAATGAATTCGCTACAAACCCTAGCTAATGTCATGTTGAATATGTTGGGTCACATACGATTGACCTCACAAGGTGAATAACAAGGTTTGTAGGCAAAAGAAAAGGGTGATTGAATCACTATTATTTGTTAAATTATTGAAGCACAACCAAACATCCTATTAATTGCTAAATTATTTGCTTCTTTGGTACTTCCCGTGCAAGTATTATTTGTGTTTAGGAGTTCTTTTATTCCCTATGCACCTTTGCTTCACTAGGGGTGTGCAATAATCCAAAAACAGACTAAGAACTAGAACCCGAAATAATTAGATGTTGTAACTAAGAACAATAATACCATTAAATACTCATTTGATTTATGTTCGGTACTAATTTAGAATGGGTTCGGTCCCAAATCAGACATTGAACTAAACTACGTTTTTGGGCTAGTGACGCAAACCCATTATAAATGGCATTATATAATTGGCGTTAAAGATAGAAAAAATTCCGGTTTAAACCGGACCGGACCGAAACTGAATAATTACTAAATAAAAATCGACTCTTTTCCACAATTAAAACTTATTAGTATATCTGTTTCGGTACGGTTTTACAATTTTAACCCATGATTTAGAAACTTCTCTTTCACTTCATAAGTTCTCTCTCTAGGATAATTAGTAGGTTATAAATAATTAGTAGTTTCTTAATAATGGTGTAATTGAGCTTTTAAGTTAAATTAAACTTTTTAATCGTTTAAAAAAAGGGGAAAAAGAACATTTATTCACCGTCTTTGTTATAAGCACATGAACCTCCCGACAGATACATTTGTGTGTTAAATTCAAGTAATGAATGTCACTGGATCAACACGTAACTTTGATCGTAGATTTAGGGCCATATATAATTTGTACCTTTACATATTATCTTTCTTAATAAAGTAAACATGTCGCCTTAATGTAAGGTAGGCTAATAAGTACCAAAAAAGAAAAGTCTAGTGTTAATTATCGTCGAATTCAATTAGACACTCGGATGAATTTTCTCAATTTTGTAAGTGTTGTCGAAATAAAAAGGTTTATATTGATACATGCAAAATATTCAAACTAACGAATGGAAGTGGGATCCGGTGAGGACTCAAAAAACGGTGAGTACTCGTGAGAACACCTCAAAAAAATTTTAAAAAATTTCGAAAAAAAAATATATAACTCCCCATTAATATTACTACATTTGACCAAAAAAAAATTTTGAAAAAAAAATTATGATCCACTTTTTCTTGTGGATCATAATAATGATCCATATTTTTTTGTGGATCATTATTATGATCCAAATTTTTTTTTTAGAACATTTTTGAATTTTTCTTTTTTTTTGGATCATATAGGCTGCGATTTTTATGTTTAAAAAAGAAATTTTTTTGAGAAAAGTTTGTTTTGGATCATTTTTAGAGTTTTTTTTTTGAGTCATCGCAGTCCTCACCGGTTTTTGAGACCTCACCGGATCCGGACCCCTAACGAATGAATGTACATCTTTTATTTATATTAAGGGTCTTTCTAACGTATACCCCTGAGACATACATTGGGTGCAATAATTGATTTCCTAATACATTTTAAATAACATTAATGATCCTTAATTTTTACCATTTTAGATAATACAATAAATACGATTTTCAATTAGAATGGAAATTTGATGCTTCATTGATTGCACATAATGTATGCCCAGGGACATACATTAGAAAAACCTTTATATTAATTACATATTTTCTTCTTTCATGCCTACCTTTTTCATTTCGAACTTCATTAATATGTCGAGCTTTTATTCTAAACTGTAAAATCATTATCCCTTACCTTTTTAAAGCCCGATAATGGTGAAGTTTCTTTTGCAGAACTAGATCAACTTATTCTAACTCATTTCTTTTATCAGGCCAGTGGGTTCTTCAAACATTACATAACTTCATCGTTGAGGTCGATTATGTTGTTTCTTTTGCTTTTTGTGTGAATGTACAAAGAGAAACTTTCGTCCAATTTGGATGATCGCGTATAATTTAAACCAAATATGATTAGGTGAATGACTTGTAGTAGAAGAGTTTATACTTGTGATTGAGAACTCCAAAATGTCGACATCCAACATCCTATTAACACAATGTTGTTGGTTGATGTGGTGTAAGTTAATCCATATTGCAACATCACTTCTATTTATCTGTAATGTAGTCTTTAGTACGACACGACTCTTGTAAACATATATAAAAGTATTTTTGAACTTGGGCCCAAAAAGACGACCGGGTTGTAAACATATATAATAGTCTCTTCATTTCTAGTCCAATCTTATTTTCCTTTTCTTTTGGTTGCTTTTCTTTTTTGGTATCTTTCTTTTTGAATTTTTGGAGGTTTTGGTTTAAGGTAAATAAGTTTGTCTACTAAAAAGTTCATCCGAATCAGAATTCGTGTATTTGTTGTTGGAACACGGTAGAAAATCCGAATAATGGTGATTTTGTTATGTATAATGATCGTAGATTAAGGTTGTGGTGGGGTTTTGGTTTGTTTTTTTATTGACTTTTTTAGTAACTAATATGAATCCAAAATATATTTGTAGGAAAAGAGGAGGTAAGAAAGTTGGAAGATGATTTTTTGAAGAGAAAGATGTGTGGTGAATTGTATTGTGTATTTATAGTATATTTTGAGGTAAAGAAAACTAAAATAATATTACCGTTAGAAGGGTTTAATTACGCTCGCGTGCACGGTTTTTACCATGAAAACATACATCATGAACGGACCGATGTAGGCACCTCACGACTACGTGATCTTGGTGGCCGTGGTTGCCCTTTGCCTCTGTTCTCTTTTTTTTAACGATTAATTAATAAGTTAGTGGTTTTGAGCCTAGACAGTGACATTCAAAAGGGGCAGTATGCCTTCCCTCTGTTACGTTGCATTATTTAATTGTCTTCCTCACTTTTCTAATTTAAAGACTTCTTCCTTGAACCTCCTTATTAGAAGTGAACAAATCGGATAAAAAAAACCGAACTGGTTTAAAAACTGAACCAGATTCATTCGACAAAGATGGTCAAAACCGATTTGGGTCAAACTGGTTCGGTTTCAAACCAGATTTGGGTCGAACATGTAGAAACTTGTTGAAACTGGACTGGATTCATTTTTTGTACATTTTTAACCCAAAATCACTAATAAATGCACTAATTCGGTTTTTAATCCGGTTTTTTTCAAACCTTTTCATCAAGATTAATCATATACTACCTCCGTATCAAAATAAGTGATACACTTTCTATTTAGAGTTGGAACAAAATAAGTGATACACTTTTAAAACTTACCTTATTTGGCAAAAAAAGTGGGACCCTTTCTCCACTAACTATCTACTTTAATAAAGTGATATTACCCTTTTACCCTTACTTTTACTTTTAAACATCATTAATATCACTTTATCCAAAGGATGTGGGACCATTTCTCCACTAACTACCCACTTTAATCTATCTTAAATCACATTTTAATATTTTGCCTCAAAAACCGTGTTTTCTCAAATGTATCACTTATTTTGATACGGAGGTAGTATTTTATTCATTAAGGGGCATTTTTGTCATTTTACGCCTACATAAATTTTAATCCAAATCTTTTTTTATATGTTCTTTTTTATTTTTCATTTTTTCGTTAAAAAACAATATTATGTGATAATCGCATGTGAATATATAATTAATCACATGTGATTTTTTTTGTAATCATATGTGATTTTCAAATGATGTTTTTATTAACGAGAAAAATTAAATAAAAAATTAATTAAATAAAAGTTCATAAAAAAATTTAATAAATATTACCTGTGTGTCAAATAACCAAAATACTTTCAATGTATAAATATGTGATTAATCTTAACCATTAATTATTATTGATTAATTGTTGAGATTTATCCATTTAAAATACAAAAAAGTAAAAAATTCCTTAAATATATCTTTAAATTTTTAGTATAAGAAAACACATTCTTTTCAAGCTCATGCATAAAATCTTTTAAACTAATGAGTAAACATACAAAATTTATAGTCTTGCTCATCAATTTAACATTATTTATACCAATTTGAGAAAAAGAACCAATTTTAATACTAGTATTTTTGTTAATGTCAATCACGGTTTTTACATGATCGTTACACTACGCATAACGAACTTTGTGTATGGTCCCCCCAAACAAACGAGTACCCTCACATTATGAAGCCCCTCATCCATGTATGTTTGAATGTTTGATCTCCATTTTTTACTACTAGTCTTACCTTAACGACCTTTTTGAATAAGTTATTATCTGACGCAAATATGGGAAAAAGGGAATGTTTTTTGTTAAGTAAAAAGTTGAAGGCTTTATAATGTAACTTTTTTCTTATAAAAAAATACATTTTCACAGCTAATGCAATCCTTTAACACGTAGTATAATAAAATGACTCATTTATCATTTTTTTTTTACTTTAACTTTATTATCGTAACTTTATTTAAAAGATGTAGAACACAACATTTACGAACTATCCAATTTAATTCAATCTAATTTTTATTATAGTATTTTTTTTTTCCAGACACTATGAAAATAAGAATGTATCACTTAATTTGAAATGAAGGATATACATTACAATATATTTAACATTTTGTTGCTTTACATCCCTTTTTCCTACATATTATTTTATTTTCCTTTTAAGACAACTTTAACATTTAATGCAGAATATTTCATATCTTAAAAAAGCAATACACCTCTTCCATAAATAAAAAATAACTAAAAATCACAAAACAACAAAAATTAAATTTCTACTCAAGAAATTATAATTAAAATCACACTAAAATCAGAAGTATTTAACATGAGTATAGCACTGGTATAAACAATCTTTATTGTTAGAATACAAATATAATATGAACCAACAAACTTGAAAAATATATAACATAAATTGATTAATATTTATATTTATATATTTAATTTAAATTATATATGTTATTCTGAGCGGATACTACGCTAGTTTTATTAAATTGGTGACAACTATTGGTTCGGTTTGGCTTGGGTTTGGGAAAATCATCGGTATCCCTCTTTCGGTTTCATGTCACTTTAATAACTTCGGTTTTGGATACGTAGAAGGCAATGAGATTCGTGTGTTATTTTGTGTGTATTGATATTTTTTGTGTGTATATTCTATAGATAAATTATTATGTGACAAAATATTATTAGCGTGAGTATGTCAGTTAATTGTCACATGACGTGTCGCTGATTTAATAAAAACTGAAATGTTCATTGCTACAGTTTAAGAAATTTTAACTTCATTAAATATCTCTTAACATATGTCTAGGGGCATACATTAGAAAAACTCTTTTATTTATTCATATCAATCTCTTAATCTTCAGATTGTGACTAGGCATATAAGTATTCGTATATGTTAGTCACAAATACCATTTCTCAAAATTTATTATTACAATTACACGAGGTTGGTGGTACTTACACTCTGCTGTATCTATTCTGTTTCTATATATATACCACATTCACACACCCTTTCTTCTTGGAGTTAAGAAAAATATATATCATATATTTTGGTTTCACCTTCTTTCCTCCCTCGAGCCCCACCTTCAAGCTCTCCTTCAATGGCGGTTTCTTCCTCAAAAAACCTGCAACAACAACAAACCGCCAGAAAAGAAGAAATGGAGCAATTTGACCCGAGTGCCCTTCCGCCATTCAAAATTGCCGACATCAGAGCTGCCATTCCCACCCATTGTTGGGTCAAGAATCCATGGAGGTCACTGAGTTATGTTCTCAGGGACATTTTCGTCATTTCATCATTGGTCGCCATGGCTGTTTTCTTTAAAAACAGTTCATGGGTTTGGCCTGTTTATTGGGCTGCACAGGGCACAATGTTTTGGGCAGTATTTGTTCTTGGTCATGATTGGTACTGTAACATGCATTATTTACTTGTACTTTTATGCATTAATTTACTTGTACGTCGTGCAGCGATGGTTGTACATTTAGTACTACTATTCTGGATCTGAAATCTTTTTGATTTTTTTTTGGTTTCTCAGTGGGCATGGAAGCTTTTCAGACAACCCTAATCTCAATAGCTTTGTGGGCCACGTTTTGCATTCATCTATTCTCGTACCCTACCATGGGTGGTAAGTTTGTAAAGCTCCCATTTTTACCCTTCTAATTACTCTATTTAATAGTTTTCCAATTTTAAAAATTGTATTATTTCTATTAAAGCTACTTTATATTCGTATCTATAAACAATTCATTAAATTTTTTCCTTAATTTGTAAATTTTTATACCATCTAACAAGAAAAGTTGAGTAAAAATCAATACTATTTCTCTTTCTAATTTCTTTTCTGGATTATAGGAGAATAAGCCATAGAACTCATCATCAAAACCATGGGCATGTAGAAAATGATGAATCATGGGTACCGGTAATATTCCTTTTAAAGACATTTATGTTAAAATTATTAAAATCATTATTATTAATTTTTTGCAGTTACTAATTATTTTACTATTTAATTACCAGTTGTCAGAAAAGGCTTACAATACATTAGATGCTCCTACAAAGTTACTCAGATTCAAAGTCCCTTTCCCTTTATTTGCATACCCTTTATATTTGGTAAGCGTTATTCGCATGAAATGCATTACTAACTTGTACCGTACAAATTAACAATTACTTGTTTTTTTGTGAAAATAGTGGAAAAGGAGCCCAGGGAAATCAGGGTCACATTTTAACCCATATAGTGACATGTTCTCCCCAAATGAAAGGCATTACATTGTGACATCTACATTGTGTTGGGCTCTCATGGTTGCAAATTTAATCTATTTATCGACTATCATTGGGCCAACTCTATTGTTCAACCTTTATGGCATCCCCTATTTGGTAAGTTTTTTCTATAATTATTTCAAGGGTATTATCGTCATTTCATTGTTGTCTAACCGATTCTTGTCCGACAGATTTTTGTGATGTGGTTGGATTTTGTTACTTATTTACATCACCACGGGCACGAGCAAAAGCTTCCTTGGTATCGTGGCAAGGTAATGGTTTTTTTTTTAACAACTGCATATTATATAAGGGAAAAGTGAGTGTGTGGCTATCACATACTTAAGCTTAGGTGTGAAACCATACAAAAATAATGTAGTTTTGGTTAAAATACTTAAAAATCACCACATAAACTCATTAGTGAATCATAGTACGTCTAAACTCAAGCTCTAGGTGATCAAAACTCATATAAATCCCCATCTTCAAAATTGTCTTAATTACATTTTTTTGTAGTGATATTTCAAGCTTCATGTTTCTTAAAATGATATTCATATCAAATGCATATGAATGTGTGTGTATGATTTTTTTTTGTCCAAGTGTTTTAATATGATTGGAAATTGACAAATATTTGTAAAATTAAGTGTTTAAATAAAAAAATACATAGTTTTAGGTGGTTCCACACCTAAGCTTAGATACGTGACAGCCACACACTCACTATCCCCATTATATAAATATTTAGCAAAAGTTAGAAAATTACGTTTTGTATAAATTATAAACGACGTTTGTTTGTTTGTTTGTTTTTTTTTTGTTTTGTTTTGAATAGGAATGGAGTTATTTGAGGGGAGGATTGACTACCGTTGACCGGGATTACGGGGTATTCAACAACATCCATCACGACATCGGCACACATGTCATACATCATCTTTTCCCGCAAATCCCACACTATCATTTAATTGAAGCGGTAAATATTGTCTTCTAATTTTATGTTATGATTGTTGATCGTGTTTTTTTTATAATTAATTTGCTAATAATTTTTAATTTTTCGTGTTAAATAGACAATGGCGGCAAAATCGGTGCTTGGGAAGTATTACCGAGAGCCGAAAAAGTCCGGTCTGATACCCGTTCACTTGATAGATAACTTGGTTAGAAGCATCAAAGAAGACCATTACGTTAATGATACGGGTGATGTGGTTTACTACCAAACTGATTATCGAATGATTGGGAAGAAAATGGAGTGATTAAACCCTAATTTTAAAATTCCTTTCTAAGACAAAACTCTCAAAAGAAAATTAAACTAATTTAGGTGTTATATTATTGTATTACTTATGTTGAAAATGTTATGTAATGGATCATGAATTTGAACTGTTGAAACTTGAAAAGATCATAGTTATTGAACCTTGTTTATTTGTCAACCTCGTGTCTAAACTACTTGTTCACGATCTTATTGCTAGAACTTGTCATCTAAGGAAATGAACACAATTGTAGAGACTGATTTATGAAAAAAATTAAGGGGTTATATAATTTTTCTGCAACAACATCGGCCGCACATCATTCCGTAACACAAATATTTAAATAGAGTATATATATTATAAAAAAATTCTACAACACAAGAGCATTGGTTGAACATTTTTTGTTTTAGGAGTATAACACCATAATCTATATATTAAAAAATTAATATTTCTAACATTATTCGATAAAGATTGAACAGTTCACCCTTTACACAAACGTATTGTTGCTTTTAGCCTACGATCAGTTGTGTATGTCATACACAATAAGATAATAAAGTTGGTAAAAGAATATTGTGTATGATCGAACGATCAAAAAGTCGAAATTTGTTTGCGTTATAATGTTCATTTTTATTTGTAGACCGATTTATCATGTTGTAGGCCGTTTCTATATTTACTTTCCTTGCGGTGATTTTTACATCACATATTTTAATACATACACCACAATTATTATTTTATATGTTTACACAGTCTGCAGTAATAATTGTATACAAGCATTAAAAGTTATAATGTATTTATTATGAATGGGGTTTAGATATTACTATTATGTTATGAATAGTAGCTTGTACAAATAGCTAGTGGCGTTTAAACACATAGGTTGGCCTTCATGAGTTCAACTAAGAGGTTGTAAATTCAAAATTATGAAATTTACATAACATTATTACTAAGTAGTAGTACTTTTTTGCTTTTTAAAAAATAAAACCTCCAAAAATGTTATAAAAAATTATAAAATTTAAAATAAAGTTTGTCACTTCCTCAGAAATACATTTTTCATTTTTGACAATAAACCTGCGATACACTTTGACGATATCTATCATTCGGCAATAGATTTTTCATTTTTGACAATAAACCTAGAGGTGCAGAAACCGGTTTTTTTGGAAAACCGGTTCGGTTTAAAAACCGGATCGGATTTGGTCAACAAAAGTCAAAACCGGTTTTGGGAAAACCGGTTCGGTTTTGAACTGGTTTTTGGGTAGCAAGGGTGTATCCGGTTGAAACCGGTTCGGACCGGTTTAAACCGGTTTTTTCGGTTTTTTAACCGGTTTTTTCAGTTTAAGCCGGTTTTTTCAGTTTTTTAAACCGGTTTTTTCGGTTTTCAAACCGGTTTTCAATCCGGTTCCTTCACAAAACATCAAACCGGTTCCAATCCCGCGGTTTAAAACCGAACCGGTCCGGCAAGCCTAAAATCGGTTTCAAACCGGTTTCAAAACCGGTTTTAAAACCGGATCGGATTTTAAACCGGTTTTTTTATGCACCCCTAAATAAACCTGCGATACACTTTTGACAATATCTATCATTCGGCAATAGATAGTGAGTCATACATCCTTATTTATATTTTTAAACACTATTAATATAACTTTATTAAATTGCTTCTTTAAAGTTATCATTTACTCATTACTTTATTAAAGACAGAAATACCCTCACGTTTTCAACATGTGAGGGTTTTAACGGCCAAAAAGAGACGACAGGTGGATGAAAGGACAAAATCACGGAATTTGGAAAAGCACATGGATAAAAAAATGAAAAAAAAGTATAAAGATAAAAATCAGAATCGGGAAAACCACAGAGACAAAAACTATAATTTACTCAGATAATTAATTACTTCTTTAAAGTCATCATTTACTCACTACCTAGTCTATCCTCATAGTTTTCGTTTCTGAAAGTAGACGTAAAATAATGTATTAAATCTCAACATTTCTTTTAGAAACAAAGTAATTAAAATTTCACTTATTATACATAGCAATATTTATTAATACAGAGTAATTTTATCCTAAATGTCAATTGTATCTTTCATTTCCTTTTATCAAATTTGATAGTATAAAATTGTCTTTAAGGGCATGACTGTTATTTGATATAAAATTATTATAAATGGATAATAATTACTCCGTAAGAATCACCTCCTATTTGTAAAGAGTAATTTTATTTGTTACTTGCAAACTAAGGTTGAATAGTATATCTATGTAACGCTAACAAACCATTCAAATATAATATTTAAAAACAAATCATATGTACATAATAACTTATTTAATTAAAAAAGAGGTAGTGATGTTTGCACCACATATTTTAACTCATGTACCACAACAAATGCTTTATGTAGTTGTACAGTCTGCAGAAATAGTTGTACAGTGTGGTAAACCTCTAAAACGCAAATAATCAAATAATATTAGTGGATTACACATGTCATATTTTGCTAAGTAGCAACATGAATTAGACACAGTAATAGACATCAATATCATTTATATTTGAAAATAGATAATCAAATAATAAATGATTACTAAATTTGATTCTGAAATATAGTTTTTGGAATTGCTTATTTTGTTTGAAATCACAATAATCAGATAATCAAAAATTTCAATGTTTGATAAACCTCTAAAACGCAAATAATCAGTTTTCAAAACACATTAAGCATCTCTATACTTATTTTCCAAAATTCCTTTTTGTATAACCTAAAACGTAAATAATTGATTTTTTTCTAATTTTTTTTTCTCAAATACTTATTTTAGATTATTTTCATTTTAATTTGTTCTAAATCGTATCTCAAACAACACTCTATCTGACATGAAATTCTGATGCCGTCTTTGATAGGAAGTCAAAATGGAATTTTCCGTAAAGGACTTAATTTCTTGTACGTAGTTGATTAGTTTTCATTACGTGGGGTAGACTACTTTTTTTTTGCATGCTCATTTATTTTCAGCTTCAAAGGAGACTTTTAAAATGGTGAATAACTATGTGAATTCAACTATCAAATATCTAACTTAAAAGAAATATTATTATATTCTTATATATGGACTTAATATAATAGTATTGTTTCCCAATGAATTTCAGTGTCTTCGGCCACTTCTAACTGTGACACTAAGGTACTGTTTGTTTTTAAAGAGGAAGAAGGTCTGCAGTCTGCGGACCACATCTGCAGAGAAGATATGGACTAAATGTCTGCAGTCTATAAGAAAAAAAAACTGTTTGTTTTTCAATGTCTGCAGGCTGAATATTTTTTTAGTGACGATATTGACGGTGATGGGTGGGGTGAGTGGGGGGTGGTGGTAGTGGAGGTAGGTGGTGGCGATGGCAGGTGGTGGTGGTTACGGGTGGCGGGTAGCGGTGATGACTGCGGTAGGTGGTGGCGGCGGCGATGGTGGTGGGTGGTGGAGGTATGTGGTGGCGGGTGGTGGTGGCGGGTGGCGGTAGGTGGTGGCGGGTAGCGGTGATGGCGGTGGTGGGTGGTGGCGGTGGCGGTAGGTGGTGGTGGTAGTGGTGATGGTGGGTGGTCGTGGAGGTAGGTGGTGGCGGCGGTAGCGGGTGCGGTAGGTGGTGGCGGGTAGCGGTGATGGCGGCGGTGGGTGGTGGCGGTGGCGGTAGGTGGTGGCGGTGGTGGTGGGTGGTCGTGGAGGTAGGTGGCGGCGGGTGGTGGGTGGCGGTGATGGCGGCGGTAGGTGGTGGCGGTGGCGGTAGGGGTGGCGGTGGTTGTGGTGGTGGGTGGTGGTCGTGGAGGTAGGTGGTGGCGGGTGGTGGCGGCGGTAGGTTGCGGTGGGTGGTGGTGACGAAAGGTGGTGTGGGTGGTGGCGTCGGTATGGGTGGTAGTGGTTGTGGTGGTGAATAAACTCATCTTTTAGGTTTAAGTAAATGTCTTCTAAACTTGGAAGACTATGGTCCAAGTCTTCTCACAGCAGACATCAAAAAGACTTTTCTTCTTCTTCTGACTTCCAAAAAGCAAACGCTCTTTTTCCAAAATGTCTTCCCGCCTGTAGACATAAGACCTCAAAAAGACTTTTTGTCAAAAAACAAACACCACCTAAGCTAATGTTTTGATTAAGTCAACACACATCCACCAACATTCTAATTACTATTAAAATTGATTATATTTTTACTAATAATAAACATTCACTTAATATTTTATATATAAAATATACACAAAACACTATTACTTATACATAATTCCTTTATTCTGTCCCTTTTTCCATCTCGAAACCGAAGATAGGAACAAAAAGCACCGTATGAATTCAATATTACTACTTTAATTAGATACATTTTTTAATAGGGAATGATAACTTTAAAATGATTATGAACTTCATTGATGATTAATAACACTTTATTAGGAAAGTTGGAGGTATTTAATGCACCTAAATATATGCCTAGGGAGCACATGTTAAAAAAACCATTATATAATAGTATAGTTTCTTGTTTAATTTAATAATTGTATCTCCTCTCTTTTATTATCTATGACATATTAATTAATTATTTCTAACGTTTTACCGACGATTTTCCGGCAAAATGTAGGTGTTCATTCCTGAACAATTTATACTCCGGGAAAAAGAAAATGTTCATTTCAAAATAACTCAAAAAATTATAATTAACTCAGGTGTACAGTAAGACTTGTGCAACGGGGACTTCGGTCCTCTTACGTTTCCACTTCAGTTTGGAGGCATCAATGGCATGATGCGTCAGTTGTCTCTGTTGGTTTTTCCATTTACTTTCCTGCAGTGTAAACCGATGATGAATGATTTTTCCAAAAATTGAAGTGTGGTTAAAGTCACGGTTGGCACAAGTCTAATGAACAAACTTACAAAAAAAAATTCAAAAAAAAATCAATCAAATATTTATACATTAACTCAGTATTCATATGTTTACAACATAATCGTCATCATGTTTCGTCATTCATTTGAAATTAAAAACTACTAGCCGATAATCGTTAATGAACTAGCTGATGTTTATTAATGAACAACACAAACTCAAGTACTCAACTAATCTACAATACGTAGGGGAAGGAGATGGTACAATAAAGACCCTCAACCTACATCTATTTATTTTTCAATCCAAATGTTCTAAATTTGGTACCTCCACCAACTTATAGGGTGTTCATCAGTTCATGGGAAGGTTTTAGGCTTAAATCGGATACAATCCACCAAATTTGGTTTTGAGATTTTCAAACATAGCTTCCTCTTTAGTGGGTTCTGGCTATTAACAGTCAATTTCAATTTTAAAATTGAGCTCAACTGATAATTCCAACATTAATATACAATTTCATACACTAACAATTATTTACGTCTAATTTTATGCATTAAATTCATTGTCTAATTACATATTTCAACATCAAATACCATTTTCAATGGAAAATTTTAAAATATAAACATATGTTATATTATATAATCATAATATAAACCATAACTAGTGTGACAGTTTCTTAATGATCAGATGGTCACTAGTTAAAGCCAATATTGAATCGTACTTATTGGTTTTGTTATAAAGTTCAAATTATTTATTTAAAGTGTTCATGGATTATGTAGACTAACATGTCACTATTTAAAAATACACGTGTAATCAAATAATGATATACATAACATTTTTAACCAAGAAAAATATGTGGAAATTGTCAAAATAAAAGAGAATTTTAGTAGGGAATAGTGCAAAAGAAATGTTAAAACTTAAAACATGAAACAAAAATAGGAAAAAAGAGATTCTTTTTTAAAAAATTGCATATGGAAGGATTCGACCTCAAAGTTATATGCTTAAAAATACAATGAGTTGATCAATAAGTTAAAATATGATGTGTATTATAGTCATTGTCTATATATTATACGGAGTATACTTCTATATTGGATTAAAAAAAGCTAAAAAAACAATATAACTCATAAAAAATTTATACTAATCATAAAAATTTCAGGATAGACGGATGCCCGCCATGTCTACCTAACCACATCTACCTATCAACTCAAGAACCTTGAAAATGAAGATGCAACGTACGTAACTCAAGAAGAAGGAAAGCCATAGGAAAATGTGACCCACCTTTAAATAAAATGAATAGGCCACGAGTCGGCTAAGGGATACAAGAAATTCAACAATTAAATAAAAGTAGGGTTTAGGAAAAGAGAAACATGATTGATAGAAAATAAAAGAATTTTTTTGCCTAAATTAATATGATTATCTGTATTAAATTCTAAATGGAAATAACATTTGTACAATACGTAGAGAAAGGAGGCGATAAAATAAAAACCTTAAGTTTTTAAAAAGTGCGAAGCACGACTTTGGCGTTACAATATATCCGATGGTGGTGGTGTTTGGCGTGACATAAAATAATATGCGATAAAGCGCGTATTATCGTGAGTTTTTTCTGTGCCACTTTAAGAAATTTGGATTTTAAAATGATAACATATATAATTATAAATTTAGTTGTAGCACTTTCAGTGAACTTCGTATAAAAATTCTCATATAAATCACTAAATCTATTATTTTTTATGAACTTCATATAAATTATATAAAGAATTGTCGTTTTAAGTTACGCATTAATGGCTCCCATAAGTCTTTAGGTCTGATGTACGTCATGTTATACCTTACATTTGTTATAACCTTAATAAAACCATCAACCAACTCTTTGTATTTTTCTATTAAAACGTTTCTAGATTTGGCAACTCACACCAACTCAAGAAACGCTAAAAATGATGATGCAAAAACATAACTCAAGAAGAAGAAAAACAAAAGAAAATGTGATTCGCTGTTTTTTTACTCCTATTCAAGTGTTTGATAACAAGCATTATAAATCAACAAAACCATAATTTTGGTTGTTTGAATTTATTTAAATGCATCTATGAAATTAACGTATCTACAAATTTTCAAGTTTATATAAAATTCTGTATATATGCATCTATATCTGTGTATTTCTTAGACATAAGAATATCAATTTTATGAATTTTGTCTATTTGAGTCTTGAGATGCATTTTACCATCATAACAAAATTAAATAATTAAATAAAAATAATATAGTTTTATCGATGCATAATGGCTTTTAAATGTGAAAACCATTTACTTTCCGTGTTCTGTATAGAGAAGAACATCATCTGCCCTGAGTCAGTTCTAGGCTTGATGCATTTAGGCCCGACGATGTTGTTCAAAACCCAGCCCAAGCTTGCCTGTCTGATTGTTTTATAAATTATAAATCAATAAATTATTAAATAATTTAGAGTGAATTACAAAAAGATGTCGAAAGTGCAGGCAACGTCCGTATTTTGGAAACTTTAGTCCTTCCTATCGGACCGTGTTAGAGGGTCCTTTACAATAATTAAACCGTGTCTATCTATATTTACGGCCGAGAGTATTTTACCTTTTTTTTGAGTAAATTGTAAAAATGGTCCGTGTGATTTAGCAAATGACTGATATACACTCAACTAACGGAGACTTTTTAATGTTGTAAGCTTTATTTGCTTCATGAAAACTATATTTTTGCTTCATGGAAACTAATTTTTTTGGAAATTTTAAATATTTTCGAGTCATATATAACTGAAAATGAGGTAATATAACTATTAGTCACTTTCCAGGAATACTTAATACTTAATTAGTAATATATAAAACTTCTAGATCTCCATTATTAAAAATTAATAATCTGAAATTACTATTCTACACTTATAACCTATAAATTAAGAACCGTACCTTGGAGGCTTAAACTCAATCTCATTAGAAATAAAGTAACTTAAAAAAATGAAATTACGGTTTGTATATATTCTTGAACGAAAATTCAATACTAATGAGATGACAATGGTTTTTTAATTGGAAACTATTATGTATTTAGATACATTTTTATAATCGGAAAGTATTCACTGTTTTTAATTGGAATTTACATATAACATGAAACGAAAATACCGAAAAACATGTAATCCGAATTATGAAGATTTACTTAAGGGATTGACTATTTGAACACCACTTTCAACTATTTGGACACCCCAAAAATTCATAATAATTCTTACACAGTCTCCACCATACTCCGCCGCTACCCACCACATCTACCAACTCACTCGCATCGGAATCCGCCGACCACCGCTGCCGCTTAGTCTGCATTACTCCGCCGCTCATTCCGCCTCCACTAACTAACTCCTCCGCTAACTCTGCCACCACTATCGAATCTTCCGCTCACCACCACGACAACCACCGTTGACCACCTATTTTAAGTTAAAAAAAAACGTGAATAATCATGTTAATTAATTGTGTGTGATCCTAGTTTTCAAGTTTTGACTTTAGTTGAGGTGTTTATTTGATATAGAGGGGTGTCAAAATAGTAGTACCCTTTACTTAATTCAATTTAGATTCTTACATGTTGAAAATGAAGCAGTATAAAAACCCGCTACTTTGTGGATACCAGCTAGTTTTGACTGATCGCCTGACACGTCCAAAACAAGGTTTGAAATGTTGTTTATAACCCAAAGCCGAAAATGTGGGTTGCAAAACGTCCAAAACAAGGTTTGAAATGTTGTTTATAAATTATAACCCAAAGCCGAAAATGTGGGTTGCAAAATAGAAAAAGATATAACAATAATAAGATTGTGCTGTTTATTCCAAGCCCAAATTTTTATCGATAACCAAAACCGATTTGTAATGTGAGCCCAATCCCAAAACCAACCAATTTAAGGTTCTCATAAACCAAATTTTTTGGACCATAACTGACTTTAAGAAAAATCATATTCTCCCTGTATCACAATAAAATTATCATTTTCCATCTAAATTTTTTTCCAAATACTTCTTATTCATAAACTTGATGAAATCCATTCGATATAATATTTTTTATGCCAAGACTCACCATCATCTATATTTATCTAAACTAACCTTATATTTTATTTATTTATACCATTTGGGAAGTTATTCGGAAACCTATACTACTATCCAATTACGGTTCATTTATTAACTAGAGCTTAACCATTTATAATATTTGGTTCCACAAATTTTTCTTGAGCAAACGTAAGTAAATGATGCGTCTACCTAAAAGCAGATTAGCTAACCTTGTGTTTGTCTTCATTTATAAATTGAAAATGATAATTTTATAGACCACGTATGCTATATGATGACATGGGAAAAGAAAAAAAAAATTAGGTTTTTTATATTATCAATTATTTGTGTTTTGATATATCTATAAATAGTATTAAAGATGTAGGTAGAGAATTATTTATTATATTTTGAAAACTGATTAATTATATTTTACATATTAACTAAATAAATGATCAACTTTGTCATATACTAAAAAGTTAATTATTTAGTTATTATGATTTCAAACAACATAATAAATCAAAATAACAACATAACCAAATCAAAATGTTTTTTATAATTACATTTTATAATAATTAATTATCTGATTATATATTTTCAAAACTCATAACCATTTTCTATAAAACGCTTTCAAGGGCGTCTCCGAAGTTTGAAAGCCCAGTACGAATAGATGAAAATGAGACCCGTAAATAGAAGATTTATATAAAAAATTGAACTTTCTACTTTTTTTAATTAAAATATAAAGTTAGCTTAAAACTTTAAACTTATATATATAAAATTATATAAAAAAATTGACACACCTAAAAATATGGGCTCACTAAATCTCCAATACCTTCTTAAAGACACCCCTGAACACTCTTTAAAAAAAGTTAAAAAGGATAACAAAGGAATTATAAATTTGTAGTTTACTACACTATATAGGGCATGTTTGGGAAAACTTATTTAAGGGCCTTTTAAGCTTATTAGCTTATTAAACTCTAAAATTACACTAACTTTTGAGCTTAATAAGCTAATAAGCTTAAAAGCCCATTAAATAATCGTTGTAAACTTTTTGGAAATAAAGCGGGGCCTATACACATATTTCGCCACGTAGCAGCCGTTGCCGTTTAACGAAAAGCATAACGTTGTCGTTTTGCTCGTTCCTACCAAACTTCCGTCATTCTCATCGATATCGCCGGCGGCCGGCAACTCAATCATTTGAAAGCGGAGCTGTTTCACTGTGTGTGTAGAACTGCTTCCCATGAGCTCTCTCGATACCTACGATTTTGAGAACGGAGACATTTTGAAGCCGATTCAGGCCATTAAACCGGAAAAATCAACTCTCCGGATTTTGAAAATGTTTATAGCAAATGTTCGTGAAGTTTTGTTCGGAAACAAACTCTCCGTGCTTCTTCCGTTGATTCCATTGGCTATTGTAGCGTAATTTTACGATTTCGGCAGCGTAAGTTGTTTAATGTACTACTGTTAACGAGTATTGTACTATTGTATCATAATTTCACCTGAATCTGATAATTTTTTTTGTTAATTGTAGCCATGGATTTTTGCTCTGAGCTTAGTTGGACTCGCTCCACTTGCAGAACGCGTGAGTTTTCTCACTGAGTAAGTGCTATAAAATTAGTACGGAGTATTAATTATGAAATATTTGAACTGGTTACTGAATTACTGTGTATATAAGCTATTAACATTAACATTTGTTCTTTTTTTTTTTCTTCAAATTTGTGCAAACTCAAAAGACAAATTGCATACTTCACTGGTCCTACAGGTACAGTTCTTAAATCAGTTCTATTGCTTTACTCCATATGATTATTTCGATTATTTTCGCATTATCATCCAAATTTACATCTTAATTGAACAATAATGGTAACCTAGAGAACTTTATACAATCAGATATATTACAAATTTCATGAGAAATTCAAATATGAATTGATTGAATGGCAGTGGGAGGGCTCCTTAATGCAACATGTGGTAATGCAACAGAGTTAATAATAGCATTATTTGCTCTCCATCAAAGGAAAATTCACGTGCTTAAATGGCTGCCACCTCAGCAAAAAATCTAAAAAAGGAACTTAATTTTGATTTTTGTTTTATAATTTACAGAAACAAGTGGATGCAAACTCGTTGTTATTATTATTAGGGTTACTCTGCCAGATTCTGCCATTGATGTTTAAATATGGTGGTATGGAGGTGTCTAAATTAGCTTCTAGTTCAGTTCTTGAGATATCTAGAGCAAGCAGCATTGTGATGCTTATTGCATATTTTGCATACCTATTCTTTCAGTTGAAAACTCATACTCAAGTTTTTGAGCTACAAGAGGTTGGTCATATTTTTGATTTATTATTTTGACTGCTAAAAGTTAAATGATTTGATGTTAATAAAATAAGTTAGTTTAATAATATGAATTTATTAGGAGGAATTGGAAGGCAAGAATGAGGAGATTAGAGAAGAAAAGGAAGTGATAGGATTTTGGAGTGCATTTGTATGGTTGGTTGTACTGACAGTGATTATTGCCATTTTGTCTGAGTATGTTGTGGACACAATTCAGGTATGTGCATTGTTAGCTTGTACTGTACAAGTCAGCATTATGCATATGATTATATTTTGTGAATTAGGTTGCATCAGATACTTGGGGAATTTCTGTGAGTTTTATTAGCATAATTTTGCTGCCTATTGTGGGAAATGCAGCAGAACATGCTGGCTCAATCATATTTGCCTGCAAAAACAAACTGGTCAGTTGTACAGTACAACTCCTTAATGCTATCTAGAATGTCTTAAATCTCATAAACTGCTAAATCATTTTATTCTAAAAAATTATATTATTATTATTTAAATAATATAACCTTTGTAAGCATACTTGATACAATTATTAGTGGTTTACAAGTTGTGTTGTGAATGGTGCAGGACATATCTTTAGGTGTAGCCATGGGGTCTGCAACACAAATATCGATGTTTTTGGTACAACAAACTAATCATAAGGTACAAGTCACCAATGCACTTACCAATATTTTGGTTTGGTGATTACAGGTTCCTTTGTGTGTTATTGTTGGTTGGATTATGGGAATTCCAATGAGTCTGGATTTTGGACTTCTTGAAACTGGTTGTCTTGCTTTCTCAATTCTCCTTACAGCCCTAACTTTACAGGTTTTCTATATGTATTTACATTTTCTACCAAATCGCGGCTTTATCAAATTTTTATTTAAAAAAATAAAATTAATAAAGAAATGGTTATATGCAGGATGGAAGTTCACACTACTTGAAAGGACTGATACTAGGGCTTGCCTATATGGTAATTGGAACATGTTTCTTTGTTCAATATGGTCCCTCAAGTAAGTGTCACATTTTCTTAAAATCATAAACTGAAAAATTCATATAACATTTTTCTTAATTGATATCATTTTAACACTAATTCAAAATTTATGCACAGACCAATCAAATGTCAATGACTTGAGCATTCAACTGTCTTCTCAGATATTCGGTATTTCATCCACTTAAAGGTATTTTACTTTATGTTAGAATGAAAATGAGGCTTTAGGCTCTTCAAAAATATGGTTTTCTAAAGACCATTTTAGGAGTTTTTGTTTTTCTCACTTAGCATCCAATTTCTAGAATTAAATGGTCGAAAAGTTTTTTTTTTTGGTTCATGTAAAGCTTCTCTTTTACTATAAGAAGTGGATAAAGGATTAAATGAGAACTTTTTTTTTTTTTTGTAAGTGTTAGTCGTTATGGTTTTAGGAAATTTATTTGTATCGTGTGGCTTTTGTATCAGGTGAGTTAACATCCATATTATTTATTAATAAGTGACACATAATTTTTCGTCATTATACATGTATATTATGAATTTAAAACTTCCTAGACACATAATTCTTACAAAACCAAGTGATTTACATTAAATTTAGTGGTTAAGTAGGCAAGGTTGACATTATAGTATAAAACGATATTAAAATTCAAACGGTACAAAATGATGAAAATACAGGATATAATTATTGGTAGGTTCTCAAAAACAAAATTACCCGACAAACGTAATAGGTCGCGAAAGGGACGGTTTAACCAATTGGGCCGGGTCAGAGTCAATTCAAATATAAAATACCTAACAAACATAATAAACTATTTAGGGATTGCTTTCTCCTTGATGAGAACTTCATAATAATATATTAATATATCATCCGTCTAAAATAGAGCTAATACGAAAGTTACTTTTGCCTATTTCAGTAAGAAATGAAGATAATTTCTCTGTTCCAATTGTAAACAACGAGTCCTGTGAAGTCCGCGCGTTGCTGCGGGTATATTTTACTAACATTTTTTGTACATGATTTATGAATACATTACTTTTGCATTCATTTACGAACTTTTCTAATACAAAATATAGATTATATTGGTTGTAAGTTTTAATAAGGCAACGCAGATTTTAACATGTCTAAATTTTAAACGACTACTGTCATGAAAATATTTATATTACAATATTTAAGAGAGATAAAAACAATATATAAATTTGTAATGTATATATATTTGTCTTTCAAATGTATACAACATTTATTTATTTAAAAGTTCTAAAAAAATCAAAATATTTAACAAAACCAAAATAATTTCTTCTTCAACAAAATTTTCCGAAGGAGTCTGGGTTGCAAACTAACAATCCACCATAATCACTTTGTGTTTAAATTCCCCACCATGTGTTTATCTATTGACCAAGCATAGCAAAATAATAATAATAATAATAATAATAATAATAGTATCTTGTTATAAAAAATATGTCATTAGTGGGTGTTGAACCTAGGTGGGTGGTGGAAAGGCCATGTGCCTTAGCCAAGCCTACTATCAAGTAATTAGTTACAAAAACTGAATAATACAACAAATATATAAATTATTTATCCTAACTAACCAATCACAATCAAATGAATAGTATTTTGGTATGACAATTGTATAATAGGAGTAATTATTAGATCACTCACTTTATTGTCAATGTTGCTTAAGTTAAAATAGAGCTAATACGAAAGTACTTGAAGAATTTTTAAGATAGTTTGTAAAAACAAAATAATTACATGATAGTGCAACTCCAAAAATTTAGGTTCATGTATCTTTACATAGTTCACTAGAAATGAAGATAGCTGATCTACTTCAACTAAAGATAAAATAAAAATTTTCACTAAATAACAGTTTTTTATAAGTTCAACTTTTCACAAGACTTGGCAATATAAAACGAATATTTTAATGCTAAGTCTTCCTAAAAGTTGAATGAATTATTTTGTTAGTTGTTCTCACAAGACTTGGTAATATAAAACGAATATTTTAATGATGAAGAGTCTTCTTAAAAGTTGAACGAATTACTAGCAACTGTAAGCCGAATCTTAGTTGGATTTATTATATCCCATTACGTATTTGTATTAGTGAATGAGTAAAATAATTAGTGAAGTTGGATTTATTAACGACAGACGATAGTCCTTTAAAGAGTAATTACATGCATAAAAAGTCTGTACTTTTATTAGTGTTTGAGTAATTCCTAAATGTAAAGTTTAATTATTGTTTGATGTACAAATTTATAATATATGCATGTCTTAACATCATAATGACGGTAGTTATTATTTTCCTTTTTTTAATGATAACTAGCTAGCTTTTCTTTGTTATACGAGTTGCCTCGAACATGAAATTATATTTTTGTGTGAGTGAAATAATCAGTGAAAATTATCAATTGTTATGGAACTAATTTACTGCATAAAGCACACACATCAAACGATACATACGTAGAAATATAAAATCACAAAGATTTATAATACAAACTCATGGTAAGAAATATAGAATCACAAATTAAATCGGTGATTTGGAAGACTACGAATAGAGCAGTAGGTCTGAATCATGGTAAAAATGACGAGGATTAATGCAGAAGCTGATGCTATATAACTCCATGCACTATTGAAATACGTACGTGTGATAAACCCTAATCGGCTCTCGTAATACCTACCGATTTGTTGCCACTGTCGATTGTACGAAAATTTATCACCAACGTTAACTCTATTGCATATTATATGGACCAAATTAAAATCATAATGACGGCCGCTTAGATCATATATAATGATATTTGATTCTTTCAACTTCAAAAGGTCTTCTTGTGTATCGATTAACATCATCAAAGCGACAACGTATTGTGTAACATAATCACCAACTACCGGAAAACACTGCTCATATGCAATCAAGTTGTAAATAATCAGATTGGTTGATTCGTTTATACTAAGTGTAGGCATGTATAAAGTCGGTTTACCCCACGATTATTCGAATCTCATTGCTAATTTCTCTTTGTTATCATGATTAGGCTTGAAAGTAACCCCGGATTTGACGAGTTCTACAACCGAATAAGATGTTGGAAAGACCATTGCAGGTTTCGACTTGCTAGCAAATGAATTGTAGTAACATTTGTGTAAAATGTCAAGAATATGAAGATCATCGTTTGTATCCGAGCCACCATCGGCACAAACATTATCCGATCCTAACCCTATATGACCGACATAATCTAGAAGTGTAACGATGAGTTTATGAAGAGTATATGTCCTGTCAAACTTCATGATAGTGCACCCGAAGATGTCGTTAAGAACAAATAAAGGGATTTGGTTTTCGAATAGCATAAGGTCATAAGCTATATAACCGCTCCCTAACGTCTCTCGTGGCCTCACAATGTTAGGATTTGTTATCCTATAAAGATATTCAAGTATAAAACAAGCATCCAAAACCATCATTTTTGCCACATTATCGTCAGTATGGCTATTCAGCTTATCAGACCGAGCATAACATGCTCTAATCTTGTCTACATAATCTCCCACCTTTTGCACACATGTTTTGAGTGTGTCTTCGGGCGGGGATTTTAAACGATTAAAAAGTTTATTTAGATAAATATTTTTTTGGGCTTCCATAATTTTCAGATTTTCATCTCCTCTATGTAACGGTCCGATAGAGACCACTTGAGGTTTGAAAAAATCCGGGCTGAGATCTCGGTACACCCTAGGAGTCATATAAATCAACGGGCCGAGTTCATTGTTATGAGTCATGAGCTCACTTTCTTCATAACCAACAAGAATTTCAATGGTTTCGTTAGAATTAACATTTGCCATTGGAAAATATAAGCTTAATTATTTTCTCCTGTTCGAAAAAAGTTTAAATAGTGATCGAGAGACTATATTGAAAATTAGTAAAAAAAAAGTCACATAAAAATGAATAATGTTGTGTTTACCTTGTATCTAAGCCGCTTTAATTTCTTGGGTGGAAATGGATTTATGTTCCTTTAAATAGAATGAAACAAATAAACGGTTGGAATTTGGAAATGAGTTAAAACATGATACTCACTTCCTCGACAATATATAGTGCTAAGAATATCTTCAGACTTCAGACATAAAAGTATTATAGAGATGCACGACATATATAGATAGTTTTAAGAATATATTTATTTCAACTACAATTTTCACGGAGGTCGTATGGTTTTGGCTTTGTTAGTTGATTATATAGAAAGTCAACTTAGAAAAGTATAATTAATTAACTGGAATTTTGACTGAGTTTTTCTAAGTAAAACTTGTAGAGCCTATCTTTGTTGAAAAAGATTGATTCATAAATTGAAACTTCAAACATTCACATCATTAACTAATTAAATGTATGTTGGAGCTTTGGTGGTTGATTTTAGTATAGACAGAGTTTCCAACATCAGTTGTAATGTATCACAAAAACACAAAATTTAAAGAGTAATACTAAGAGTGAGTATTAGCTAATGGATTGTTTTTTTTTTTTTTTTTCATAATAGTTGAATTAGTAAGTGTTTTTTTTTTATAATATTGTCTCAATTTTGAATACAAGTGTTTTTAATTTAATCCCAACAAATGGTTTCAGAGCTTGGTTTAAGCTCCGGGCAGTCTCTAAACAAACCTCTATTTTTTAGTAAAGAAAAATCTGTCTTGGAACTGATTTCTGGACACACAGCTGTAATGGTCTCGTTTCAAGAATTCCGAAAATATATTTTTCGGAATTTTTTGACCACTATAAGGCTTAGAAAATTTGGTCAAAGTTCTCTCTCTTTGGTCAAACATGCCGGAATCATCGACGGGAACGGGATAAACAGTACGCCGGAGAAGAACGAAGGAGAAGAAGGTTACCAGTGACCAGATTTTCAGAAAATTGCAGTTTAGCCCTGAGGTTCTAGAAAATTGCCTTTTAGCCCTTAAACTTCTAAAAACCTGTTATTAGTAAAAAATATTTTATCTTTTAGTTGAAGTAGAGCTCATTTCTAGTGAACTATGTAAAGATACCTGCCCCACATGAACCTAAATTTTTAGAGTTGCACTATCATGTGAATTTCAGACACTCTTATCGCTAGATTATTACCATATGATTCAAACAAACAAAACACTAAATCACGAGATTTCATATATCAAAAACACTTCATACGTGAATCGCTTGTTTTAAGGCAATTTTTTCAACCTATTTGTTAGTGAGCAACTCATATATTGTTAAGCTACAAACTCTTTAATATATAGTATTATCTAAGATACACAATACAATTTGAGTTTAAACAAGCCATTTTCTTATCAACTTTAAGTTTTAATACAATAACAAGGTCAAAACATATAACAAACCCAACTCGAGTCTATAAGAAAACCAAGTTGGCAATTATCTAGTTCCATAAACCCTATGTGCACAAGTCAATATTCTCCTATTTGAACTCGATTTGACCTTGCTTTCTAAAGAAAACAGCTAATTTTATAGGACGGTAATTATAAGCAGAAGCTAGTAACAGAAGACAATAATAACAGCAAAATGTACTATACTCCCCCTACCGTTTAACTATTTACAATAGCTACAGATGACATTATGTCAATCCCAAAATAAGTAAAACGATACTACAACACTTATATAAAAAACATTTAGCTTTTATAAGATTTTTTTGTTCTTCTTGCTGCTGCTGCTACTTGGAGTAGTTGTTATTATATTTGCTTTTTTGAACTTCAAATTCTTACCTTTTTTGCATTTTTTTAAATCATCATCATCAGAATTATCATCACTTTCATCTCCAATTTTTTTGTTACTTTTCCTGCAGATAATCATCTTTCTTTCTTCCTTTTCTTGCCCCATTTCAGATCTCTCCTTCGGTCTCCAAATGAATAGTGACCTAAATGACCAATACACAAGTCTTTTAGGGTGCGTTTGGCTTGCCATAATCCATCATAATTAGATTTTAATTCCAATACCAAGGGATGTTTGGATAACTTTTTCTTAGTAATTCAATTATATGTAATTGAGAAATTACATCATTGATTGTAATTGAAATTACTTAGCAATTGGTATGAATTCAATCACATAATTTTAGTGATATTTTGTATGTTTCGGACTTTAATATTGTTCAAATATATTATAAAAAAAATTTAAAAATTTAAAAAATAAAAAAGTTAGAAAATTTTAAAATTTTTAAAAAATTAAAAATAAAAAAAGGAATAAGTATGGATTTAAATTCCAGCTATAAATTTTGTAGCCAAACGCGCAACAGAATTCAATTACAACGGAACTCAATGCATTCAAAATTAAATTCCTTAAGAATTAAATTCCATTCCTTAGCATTTAGACAATACCATTCTAATTATCTGATTGTTTCAGGGTCAAATAATTAGTTTTTAATAATAAGTTGCACAATAAAAAAGATTAACCTAACCAGGGTTAAAGAGTGATATTTTAAAAGACCAAACCTTGAACTACCAGAGGCCAAAACATCATCACGTGGATGCAACTTGTTGACAGGACTAATTGTGGTTATGTTCGGGTCCATGACCTCAGCAACAAGTTGACCCGTACTAACATCTATAAAATCAATCGGATGCAAAGCAGCCCCATTATAATTTTCACTTATATAACGCCCAATTACCACAAGGGATTCACTTGGATCCTGCATAAAAACCCATATTTTAGCAAGGGTCAAAAGTCAACGGGTCAAACTTGCAACTCAAGAAAGAAATCTGAACATCACCTTTGGGTCCCACTCAGCCCGAAATGGGGTCAAATGGCGATTAAAATCATGACTATGAACGATTTCTCGACTCGGGGTTTCCAAATCACCAAAAATGGAGTCCCAAACACGAATTCGGTTATCAATTGAAGTAGTGACTATTTTGGTTCCACTTAAAGGAGAAAAATAAGCAGAGTTGACCACCCGTTTATGTGGAAGCTCATGAAGACAAGAACCATCTTCTAATCACCGAATATCCCATATACGAGCCTGAAATACATAATCATATATTACATTACTAGTTTAATATAGAAATAGACATATATATCTATATATGTGTGTGTCTGTTTCAGAAAGTCAACCCGCATTCAAGAAAATAAAAATGAGGAAAAAAGGTTAAAATTTTTACAAAGTGATCATTTCCACAACTCAGAAGAAGATCCGGTTGAAGAGGGTTGCAGTGCAGTCCCACAACTTTAGTTCCTTTCTTATGGATTAAAATGGAATCTCCCTTTTTAGTATTCGATCGTACATCCACCCTATACGAAATATTAATGTACATGGATTAAAAAATGGGTTTAATTACCAAAATGACCCTTTAAAAAATGGGTTAAGAATGGGATACATTATACGTACAAGTGTAAGGATCCAAAACTATCTGCAACGAGTACAAGACCTTTTTCTGCATTCAACTACATACCATACAGCATTCTCCAACTGTTACGTCCCTATATACGGTATACCATCAAATCAAATATCAGATATTAATGAATTAATATTTTTTTATAAAATCATGAAAAAAGTACCTGCCAACCGTTGGGATTGAGGTCCATTAATGATGTTGAGAAACCAGTCTCCAAATCAGTTGAACTGACTGTTCCATCTGATGATGCTGTGTAAACTGTTCCATCATTTGCTGGACTAAATCTGCATAATAATCATAAATATTATTATTTATATACAGACGGATTGTAGAAATAATCACATGTTTGAGTATTCGACAAAAAATGATTATTCAAGAAAATGATTCATTTAAATGACTAATTATGATATTTTTATGGAGAAAATAGAAACATTAACTTACTTCATATTGTTGAGTAGGCAGTTATGTATGTTCCCGTATACAGTTTTCTCATACACCTTGCCAAAATCCCAAACTCCTAATTGTCCTTTCTTTAATATTAAAAAAAAACTAACAAATAAGAATAAAAACAAAAAATATAAACTAACTTCAGCTTTAAAAAAAGTTAACCTTATCGCCTGATAAGAGAATGTTGTTATTAGTTGGATGGAATTCCAAACAAGTAACTCGTCTACTATGATATCTGATGACTGCACAATTCACTTCATCTGGGATCACAAATGCTGGCTTTATCTATTGTGCACCATTTACCAAACATAAACAAATTGAAAGAAACAACATATGAAAAAGTGAACCAAAACCACTTTTATACAGAAATTAAGAATAACCACAAGCTTACAGAAGGAACTCGGTTACGCATTTGGCGTTCGAATACATAATCTAAAGAGTTATTGGTTCGTTTACGAGATGCTGGAATAACCCCAAACTCCATAGCGGCTCGGTGAGGACAATTAACAGTTGTGTGACCTTCAATATTCGTTATAACTTATGAAATCAGATTCAATTTCATAATATAATTCCAAATTTTTGGATAATCAAGTATAATACCAGGCATTTTGCAAAGGAAACATGGTTTCATAGGGCAATCAATGTAATTAGCTCCTTGAAAACCAGCTTGATGACCAGTTTTCTTACAAACCTATATAAACACACATCATACGAATACTTCACTACGAAAAAATCACAAATTATTATAACATACAAAACCCTAAGTTTGTAAATATTTATAGAATGAAATTGAAATATTTAGGGTTTTTCTTTCTTACCTTACAGACTTTCTTAAGACTAATTGTAATAGGCGATTTCCCTTTCTTATCGGCTGCAGATGAAGGTTTAGGCTCAACGACGTCGTCTTCTACTTCCTCTTCTGCTTCCGAATCATCAGAATCAACGACGTCGTTTTCTACCTCTTCTTCTTCGTCGTCGGAACTTTCCTCGGTGTCAGTGTCCCTCTCAATAACTACCTCCGGGAACGACGCTCGTCTTGCTCGGACCGCCATTTTTAACGTTCCGGTAGATAGATACAGTGTTTATACGTATATATATATCTATATGAATGTGTGTGAGTTAGTGTGTGTGGTGCAGTTGGGTGAAAATGAAATTGAAGCGGGAGAGAAACGGAAGAGAGAGGGTATGCGAACCGACCATGGAAAAAGATATTACACTAATACCCCTGTAGCTAGGTGGTTGGGTTTCAAAAGTAAGGGTAATTTTGACATTTGAGTTGTTAAGAACTGGCGGGAGATGACGTGGTCAGTTATCGGCCATTCTTCTGGCGGCAGTTCCGACATGAGTTTCCGGTGCCCTTTTCCTAGATGATAATGGGCTTAAAAACGGACTAATGGGTATCCAAATCCCGTCAACAATGCGGGCCCAAATTTATCGATTCTATTGGAAATTTGGAATGTAGAAAAAGTTATTAGTTTTGTGTGTGGGTAGCAATTTAGAGGTGGGAACAAAATCAATTCAAGATCCAGGCTTTGAAATTGGATTGAAACCGGATGAAAGATCACCGGATTGATTAGGATGCGGATCCACCAATTTAGGATCTGTTCAAGGGTATGTCGAGTAAATCGGTTTTGGATCTGGTGTTTTATTGTAGTCGTTGGATCCGGTTTTCGATTATGACTGTTAAAGGAGTCGTTGAGTTCGAATATATGACTTTGTTTGGCCTTTTGCCACCCCAAGCCGGTTACGATCCGAACCGGTTACAATTCGATCCAGTTCCGTTCCTGTCGATTTCTAGGTATTCCATCGGATTCGTTTTGACCCAATCCGGGTTTGACCATCGTTGACCGGATCCGATCCAGTTTTGAATCTTAAAATCTGATTTGTGCACGCCTAGCAATTTGTGTTGTACTTGGGTTAACAATTTCAAGTTTATGAATTTACGGGTCATATCTTTCAACCTTAGCTCATTTCAATTAGTTAATCGTGTAAAAAATTAAATGATTTTCTAATAAGAAGTTATAGTTTCAAACAAACTCCAAATTCCTTTATATTCAAATTATTTAAAACATGCAACTATTAAGATCTAATTAATTTTTATTAATCGACTTTTTAACCTTTAATGAGAATTTAGTTAATTAAGTGTCTTTATCATGTACTCCCTCCATCCTAATTTATTGTCCACGTTTCATTTTTGGTTTGTCCCAAATTGACTGTCAATTTGAATATTTCACCAATCAAAAAATAGTTAAGTGGTAAAGATAAAATTTTATTGGTAAGACATTGTAATAAATGCACTTTTCCTAAACTGTGTACTTTTTATCTGTAGATAATAATTTTGGGACGGAATTAGTATTAACTAACAACTTTAAATGAGTTGAAATATTGAGTAACTTTTAAATTAAAACATTTAATTCTTAGTGGGCCCCTAGTCAGTTTTTTATGGGCCCACCATCAGGTCTATTATTCTATCCATCCGATACCCAGTTAGTAAGTTAAAACTTGTCGTATCAATAGATCTTTCACTTTAAGTCCTTATACAATGAGACAAACTACAAATTTTACCCAAAAATAAAACTGTGTACAATACCCCTAATAATGCATCTTTCTAGAATTTTGATTTTCTTTTATCACATAGAAGCTCCACAGATCAGCATTTGTCACATGCATAAATGGTCTGGGTTGCTTGGACTCGTACACCTCATCAAAATTTATGAATAAAGTAAATTATGTAAAAAACATAATCAAATTAATAAGTTACAATACTAACTGATCATTTTTGTAAGTCTGATATACCATTACTTCACATTTAAATAGTTTATGTAAAAAACTCAGTCAACTAAATTTAAGCTGCTAAGATACAATTAACCATTTAACTTTATTTTATGATAAGTTGATAACCCTACCAATGTTGATAGAGTATTAATGGGTGAAAATTATAAAATTTCAAAATATACCGAAGTTTATTTTTGTTGATGCCATTAAACCCATGTTCAAATAAAATATGGAAATTATTTGATTGGAATAAAAAATAATAATAAAGCGCACAGTTTTTCGTGTGTAAACTAATCCCTTTTTTTTCGAAAACCAAAATTAATTCATCGAAATCTGGGGATTCCAATGTTCATCGAATACCACGTTTGAATACAGTCAAAAAGGGTTTTTGTTCCTTTCAATTTCAACTGTTAAATCCTCTGTAAGGGTTCGAAATTAGTTTCCACAAAATTATTGTAATGAGGAAGAATTATAAGGATTCAATTAAAGCTCTCGAAGCTGATATTCAACACGCCAATACTCTGTAAGTATCTCTCATCATCCTCCCCAATTTTAATATATCCAGTCATAATTTTCAATCTATTAATCGTGACGAATTTAGTCAATTTTACCATTGTTTATGCTTAATGTGTTGATTTTACTATGATTTTGTGTTTTTAATTCAGGGCATTAAATTCGATTAAGGATGATAATGGAGCATGTTTCCAAATGCGATTGTTTTTTAGTCCAGCTGCAGCTTTGTTCTCCTACATTTTTCCATGGGCAGATTGTAGAATTGCAGGAGTTTTTGGTTTAATTCGCATTTTTATTTATACGGTAAACGTTATTAGGCCCTAACAACTGAACGTTGATTAAACACTTTATATATGGTCGTTTATTCATTAAACTAACATAAACAAGATTTTATGTTTTAGAAATTAGGATTGAAAATTTAATTTTAAAAAAACATAGGAGTATAAGTCTAATTTTGACAAATTTAGGGACCTAAATGTATTTAATTTTTTTAATATCATTTGCTGACTACAAGTCTACGATGCTTGCTAAAAACAGATATATGGTGATGGGAAAACTAGCATGAATATTCATGAAAGAAAAGCAAGCTTTAGACAATTTTATGGTAAGAATTCTGACATCTGAATTCGATTTACAACTTTTTATTAAATGTTTTAACATATACTAGCAGGGTACCCGCGCAATGCGGCGGCGGGTACCCTGTGACTATATTTGGTGACGACGAAATAGGTGGTTGATGGTGTCAGTAGTGATTGTGAGTACGAAGGTGGTAGTGGTCGCGGATGATGGATGGTTGTGGTATTTTCAACTTTTTAAGGATTAAAAGATTAATAAAGATAAATTTGTACGAAGGAAATAACAATGTATAGATCACTTAGGGCATTGTGTTAACACAGTTCGCAAGTTCAATCATGCATTGTGAATATATTTTATAAAAATGAATTTGTCCCGAAATATTAAGTATTTTGACTGAAATTTGTCCCGAAATATCAGATATTTTGACTGAAATTTAAGTATTAATCAAAACCAATCAAAATAAGAAATTCTAACTTCACATCATGAATTGTATCTGGCATCAAACAAAAGTTGTTGATTACACTTTTTTAACAATGATTATATTAATGAATCAAGACTTAAATTTGTTACACGTTTTCATCTATCTGTAAAAAACAACTGCGCTTTTATCATATAGATCAATTAATTAAGCAAAGCAATGGCCCTTTCCATTATTTAAATTTTACTAAACCCCTAAATAATAGCTAAAATATACCAGACTCAAACCAACACCAAATTGCACTAAAATAGTGATTTTTTTTTGCAAATGAAAAATCAATATTCAAAAAGTCACCATATTCTTAGATTGTAGCAGGGTACATACACGCGAGATGCGTCTATTGGTACCCATGTATCAATATGAGTTCTTTGTGCAACACATGGGTGGAAATTTAAGCAGGTCAACAATACCGATTTTGTCATCTCTTGCACGAAACCAGAAACAATTTAGTAGCTAAAAGCAAAAACGATTGTTGTCTACATGAAGTTCTATTACATAAAACACACCAGAGTACAACAGAAATTATGATAACTATCTCAAAAAAAATTACGTGCAATTTTTCTACATAAATAAAAAAAGATACATAATATTTTATCCACACATACATCGTCGTAATTTATTAAATTCAATCCTTGTGGAGGAGCTCCAAGAAAACTACAAGAAAAATGTTAAACACCTTTTTGGTAGCAAACAAGTCAAACAAAAAAAATCCTACAAGGAGATGGGTAAAAAGGGTACAGTCTACTTTGTTGAGTTTATAGTCAATCACCTAACAAAAAAATTATACCGATAAAAAGGGGAAAACATCAGGTTAGTTAATAACCTTTGTTTCAGGCCAACCATTACTTGAACGAAATTGTCTACAAATAACACTATTTCGTGTAGCATTACAAACAGCAAGAGATAATTATTGTTATTGAAGCATCAGACAGATGTTTGTCAAATGAATCCGTTGTCAAGGTGCATCAAATATTATTATCCCTCTTTCATTGCAACCTAGGTCACCCTGTGTAATAAATTCAGATTAATATGTAATATATAATCAACTTGGTACCAACAAATTCGGATTATGCAATTAACTCATAAATTCAGATTATGCAATTAACTCATAAAGTCATCAAGATTTTGTATCCTGTTGTCAAATATAAAAGTCCCGTTCTACCACAAGAAGTCCAACTAACTTATGAAGTTACTAATCAATAACTTCTATAGATGTGTCACAGGTTAAGAAATCGATGTGGTGTTTAAGAAATGCAACTAAGAATTCTGTTTAAGAAATGCAATTAATAACTAAATCCAAAACCATTTAATAATCTAAAAATTAATAACTAAGCAGATATAAATCGATCAAAACTCAGTTTAAACAATCAAAAAATGAACAACAAACGGGATACGATCACTTGAAGGATCAAATATAAACCGATCAAAACTCAGTTTAATAAAGCTTTTAAAGTTCAAAAAGTTAGGTTATCAAAGAAGGTTATAGTCAATTACCTTGAGTGTGTAGATGGTAAGAACAATTCTTGAAGCTTCATTCTTATTGATAATGTTTTGGAGTTCATGCTATTCAGCAAAATAAAAGGCATTACCGACTTTATAATAAGTTAAATCAAGAAGCTTGTATAATAAACTAATCAATTAAAGAGAAAATTAGCAAAATTACCTGAAATTGATTTACCTATATCCCCGCTTTTTTCCTTCATCATGTTTAAACAAAACGAAAACTAAATATACTTACATAGTTGAAAATTAAACATGATAGTATGAAGATGTTCTTAGCAAAACAGAATAAAACATATAGCTTAGAATTAAACACTACTCGTATGAAATTGTATGTAACTCAACCCAAATCGATGTGGTGTATATATAGGTTAAAGAAGCATACTCATGCTTGAAGCAATCCAGGAGGCTAGTTGCAGAATCGAGGAGACGTTTAAATATGAGTGGGTTAACTTGAATCGAGGAGGTTCCTCGGTTGTATCACTGTGCAATGGGGGTTTCGAGGAGGGCATTCAAACAGCCGGATGAAGCAAATGACGGAATAAGGCTGGTTTTGATCAGGCGATAACTGAAGCGGATGGGGAGAAGTGATTGGATTGTTTTATTTTTGTGGGCCGAAGCCCACCCAATTGTATTTAACCGTATGTTTTAACATTTAATATGTCTGTGTTTGTAGATATTGACGCAATCGGAAGCTAGCGCAGGTGGTTACTGCATTGGAATTAAACCTGTAGGTTCCGTGTTCGAATCCCTCTGATTATAACTTTTTTAGCAGAAGTAGTAGCCAATTCCGAAAATAGTAAGTATTTGGCTGAATTTTCACAATGCTATTTAAGGAAAAGTCCTAAATGCATTATAGATAGTAGAGATTATTATGTATAAATAAATAGGTGTTATATTTCCCTCAATAATGCAACTTCAAAGCGGGATTACGGATTTAGATGAGATCAAATAAAAAGAGATCTTATTCAAAAGGTACTCACAAAAAGATGTTTTGGAAAATAGAAAACTCTCGGATGCTGATGTTGAAAGAGAAACCGAATGCGGGATTTGCATGGAAATAAATAGCAAAGTGGTTTTGCCTAATTGTTGCCATTCGTTATGCTTCAAGTGTTATCGCGATTGGTAAGTTATTTATTTATTTATTTTTACAAATACCGCGATAAATATGTAAAAGATTTTATATTACCTGATGTGACCTGTTTCAGCTTGTATTAAATCGCTTGTTTAACTTTTTATTTGTTTTGCAGGTACGGGCGGTCGCGATCATGCCCGTTTTGTAGGGAAAGCGTGAAAGGAGTGAATTAAGCGATTTATGGATTTATATCGAAGAATCGAAGATAATGACATAATTGATGTAGCTATAATCTCTAAAGAAAACACAAAGAGTTGTTCATGTACGTAGAAAATTACCTCTTTGTTATCAGAAATCCCACTGATTTGGAATAGAAATTAGTCTTTTACCGAGTGTATATAATTATATATTTACGAATTTAGAGTTGTAAATCCTGCTTTTAGGCTGAATTCCCCTGTTTTTGTCACTAGAACTAGATATAATGAACTTGTATGGGATTTTGATTTTGGTTTCTTTGATACGGATCATCTTAGTGATTTGGTGATGAATGAGTTGACTGAATTTTGAAATGGGCTTATTTTCTACTAAGATATAACTTCGATAATTACATGCTTACAAATACAATGGGTTTCAGGGGTGTTTTGAGGAGGTGAATGAGGTGCAGTTATAGGGGCCCAATTTATATATATATATATATCTTATATATATATAATATTAAAATTTAAGCCAATTTAATAATTTAATAGAAAAAAAAATAGAAAAGTCTAATTTTTTTTAAAAATCTTGTATTCAGGGTGCCCATTTTCATGTTTTCACACATGGTCTTCAAAATCTCGGAAACATCCGGAATGGATTAATGACCGTATATCGTCAATTCATTTCACACGTAGTGGAAGTTTGACTCTTTTTTTTCCGTTCTCACATTTAAAGCAAGAAATGGAAAATAGGTAGGTGAAGTTTCACGGTTTGTTGGAGAAAATTATCAATTGATATGTTTGTCGGGACACGTGGCGCTATGCGAGTGTGACCGAAGCCGTAGATCCAGATTCCCGTGAACTCAGCGTTTCAACGTAACCAGTGACAACCCCCGTCCAACCTTTCATCAAGGCCCATAACGCGGACCCCCAGTTTGCTCCAGTTAACATTTTACCCCTTCAAATTAATCTTATTGTTCAATAGACCCCATAAATACCAATATTAGAACATTGTTGACCGATATAACATTACACTTGTATTTATTAGTCCTAATTCTTACAAATTATGCAACCAGGATTGACGATTTTTTAGAACATGTACAATTTAACTTGACCAAATAAGCTTTATGTAGTGAATTAAGAAACCAAGTTTGGCCAATTGATTATGTTCAATTACACATCAACAAAATGAATTTTATTTTGTTGATAATCGTGAGGTCGCACGTTACAAAAATAAGGTTTTTTTATGTAGAGAAAATTGCTCACAAGTTTATGACGAAAAATCTAATACATGAAGTCTACCTAGTAACCTTTAGACTATTAACAAATATAGATAGTAATATTATTTTCCACATAAATGGATTAATATATCATGTTGCTCTTTTTCTTATAATTTGGCCACAATATTTATGTTGTTATAATTTTGGTACTTGGTACATAATTTTAAAATTTGGTACCAAAATGAAATAAGATAAAAACTTTAAGCGGCTAATTGTAATAACTCCGAGCGCAGGTTCGACTCCCGAAACAAAATGACACCTGTTAGTAGGCCTGTGCAGAAGCAAAAAACCGGACCGGACCGGACCGGTTGGGACCGGACCCGACCGAGGACCGAAAAAAGCAGATTCGATGGACCGAGGACCGGACCGGTGATCGACGGTCGGTTTCGGTTAATCTCCGGTTTCCATCGGTTTTGGACCGGTTTGGACCGGTTATAACCGACTGTTTTCTGCAGTATTTTTGGCCTGTTTTTGGCCTGTTTTATGCCCTGTTTATGGCCTGTTTTTGGACTGAAATTGAGAATCACTATTATCGGATTCCGATTTCGACATAATATTGATCGATTGTTGGAGCTTGCAACGAATGAGCGAAGAAGTTGAACAGAAACGAATTGAAGAGACGGACGGTCGTAATCTTACGTGTGGTTTGAACGTGAGGGTTTTTTTTTTAATAGGATGTTGGGCTAAAGCTGCTGAATGGGCTTATTAGATGGGCTGGACAGTAAATATCGCTGGCTTCTTATTTTTTTCCGGTTTTTTTCGGTTTTTTCCGGTTATTCCGGTTTAAAACCGGACCGGACCGGTAATCTCGGTTCTCAAAAAACACGGACCGAGAACCGGACCGGAAGCTACGGTTCGGCTCCGGTCCGGTTCGATTCTTCCGGTCCCGGTCGGTCTTGGTCGATCCCGGTTCAAAGTGCACAGCCCTGCCTGTTAGTTCCATTTGCAGTATACGGTCCCTCGCATCACACGTGTATACGAATCACGTATAAATACAAATATATACGATACTGACCACTGACAAATAATTTCTTCCAAGAACTTTCCACATGGATGTATATATATGTCACCTCACACCTCCTTCAGTTTGTCAAGCTGAGCTCCGGTACACCTCGCCGGAAAATCGCCACAACCTCCGGCTGTACAGAACATAGTCTAACGAGGTTAGCCGATAGACGAACACATTGTTTTGATAATCTATTTCAATGAATCGAATTCAGTTTGTATTCCGTTGTTTTTGGTTTTTAGTTTTTTTAATTTTGATCCGATTTTAATGACTAAAACCGTGTGTTTCTTCGACTGTAATCATTTATGCTCCTTAATTTCATTGTTTAAATCGATTTGTTGAATGTTGATTCAATTTTTGCAGGGTTGTTCAAAAGCAATTAAGCTTTTAATCGGTTTTTGTATTTCTGATGGGAGTGAAGGTGGCGACAGGGTGTATGCATTGGTCACAATCTTCCATCTCACACTCTTCGTCATCTTCCTTTTCACCACAAACCCTAGCTTCTGCAATTTCTTCACCTTCGTCAAAACGAAATAGTTTATCCGACGTTGCATTAATTTGCCGTTACGTTCACCGCTCATCGGTGTTTGGTAACAAACTCAACAGATCCCGCTCGTGCGAAACCCTAAAAGCATCGAGAAACCATCCCTTTATCAAACGAACCGTTAGCGCAAATTTCGATTCAGATTTCTCCAAGGGAATTCACGAATTCGCTCTCAGATTCCAATTATTCGATAACGACGAGATCGATTCGTCGGAGAGTCAAAACGAATCGGAATCAGAATTGAAGCAGCGAAGTCCAGACCATTTTTCCGACGAATTTGCTTGCTTGCTGGAGAATTGGTCGGGAGATATGATTCCGGCAAGTATAGAACGAAAGGCGAACAGTGTCGGATTACCGTTTTCGTTACGAATTATACAGAAAAAGAAGCAATTGGAAGAAGGATTTCTAGAAGCAAAGGATTCTGCTTATTGCTCAGTGAAAAAAGCTTTCTCTTCAATGGTGTTTATAATTCATGAGCTTCAAAGTTACTCTCTGCAAATGAGAGAAATACTATTATTCGAAGATTTACAGGAAATTTTAGTAAGAGTTCAGAAGGAAATGAATGCTTCATTCGTTTGGTTGTTTCAACAAGTGTTTTCACATACACCCACTCTAATGGTGTATGTGATGATACTTTTAGCGAATTACAGTGTTCACTCGATGTCAAATAACATCGCTATTGCAGCACCACCGTGTCCGGCCACCGTGGAATCTGTTTCCACGGTTGACGATCAAACAAATACCAAATTTGACTCTTCAACAGTCAAGTCTTTTGGTGATTTAGGTGGATTAAATGGTGGTGGTGGTGGGAAACCGCGGCCACTTACTAGCGGCACAGACGGTGAGGGCAAGTTTGACGGAGGTTCACCGGCGACTTTAGATTTGACGAGGACCGGTGAGGAGTCGGTTTCCGGTCAGGGGAATGAGGTGGAGGAATCAGATTTATGGAATTCGATGGTTGTGGAAGCTGAAAAGATGCAGGGAGTGATCGGAGATGGAGGGATTGATCGTGAAACTATGGCGAGATTTGTCTCGCCGGTGACCGTGAAATTGGAGGAAGAAATGGATACGGGTGATTACTTGAAAACGGAGCTTGTTTATAAAACGGGTTTATTGGACGAACCCGATAACCCGCTTCTTTTGGCTAATTATGCTCAGTTTCTTTACCTATTTGCCCATGATCACAAAAGGTACAATTACAATTCCAAGATAAGCAACTTTTAATTAAGAATTATTTAAATATAAATTTGATTAAGATAACTAAAATAGGTGGTGTAGTATTTGGGATTGCGATTTGGACTAAATTATGACCTTATCACATTTTGAAAACACAAATAATCTAAATTAAGTGTTTTGGCAAAAAAATATGAAAAATCAGTTAAAGTGGAGAGGTGCTTATTACATTTTGAAAACTATTTATTTACATATACTATTTTTTCAAACAGCATAATCCAACTCAAACACTATTTTTTCATTATTACGTTTTGTAACCGAGAGTTATTTGAATATACATTTCCAAAACGCGTAATCTATTTCCGATAAGTCATTCCAAATACACGATGTTGATACTTTTGTTATATTTTTTTCTCCAAAAACAGGGCGGAAATATACTTCAAAAGGGCAACAGAAATCGAACCAAAAGATGCAGAAGCATTACGTAAATACGCAAGTTTTTTATGGCATGCTAAAAACGACTTATGGGCTGCTGAAGAAACCTTTTTAGAAGCCATTTCTGTCGATCCCCATAACTCTTTTTATTGTGCATCTTATGCACATTTTCTATTATCCAATGGTGCCGATGATACATGTTTCCCTCTTGACCTGCCGGAGAATGTCAACTCCGATGAGTTTTAAACACCTCCGGCCAGTAAAATGAATAGCAGAGAAAGAAAATAAATTTACGGCATTCGCTCACTTTGTAGTTTAGTTTTTTGTTTATTCAGAGATGGAAATGTTGAGTTCAGAGTAATGGTGTTGTGGTAATTTGTATAGTTTGTTGGGTGAGTTGTATGTTGCTCTGGATTTCGAGATTTCTATTCTGGGAAAGAGATGTTTAAAGAAAATTATAGGTTTACATTTTAATAAAAGAGTTAGTTATGTTTTGAACTGTTTTTCTGTCTACCTTTTACGAAACTTGACCAAATGTAACTTAAGCATAGTGAAGTAAAGATTATGATTTTTATTCCCGTTAATATCGAGGTTATAAAGTTCATAAACAAAGTTAAATGAAAATGACTAATCAAATCAAATATATTATGTTCAAACATTAGACCACTTCTATCTGTCAGTGAGCTGCAATCAATGAAGCTTCAGTTTGACGAATTTGTGAGTTGCAACCAATGGAGCTTTAGTTTGACGAACTAATGGCACTAAACGTAGGTTTGACGACACTGATGGCACGGTTTAGTTAAAACTGTTGGTTCCATGCGTCGGTTTCTATTATCATCTATTTTTTTATAAGCATGTATTTTTTTAATAATTGAAATTCAATACTTAAAAATGCAAACTATAAATTAGACGAGCCATCATTTTTATTTCACTATGTTTCTGTTATTCAAATATAATTAACCTCAATTTTCTACTTTTCAAATATAATTAACCTCAATTTTCTACTTAGAATGAATAACTTTAAGTTACAATATATTAATTAAAGTTTTACTTCAAGTCCATGTACTACATAGAACAATACTTTCAAAAAAAAAAAAAATACTTCAGTTTTTATATATGCACAATTTAGATAGGGAATTTGTAAAATTATTAAATTAGTAATGAAAAATATTCTCAATTTAAGGAATTAAATCATGGCTGGATGACCTCCATTCTCCCAAATACCCTCCCTCCAAATAATGTTTTTAATTTTTATAGAAGACTCCTTTAAATAATAAACTATTACATTTATCATTCACTACATATGTGTACATTCCTTGTTAAATATGCACAATTTAGATAGGGAATTTATAAAAAATAATTAAAATATTCCCAGTTTAAGGAGTTAAATCATGGCTTGATTACCTCCATTCTCCTAAACACCCTCCTCTCTAATCTCTATAAATACAATTTACTGAAAAAAAATAACTAGATATAAACCAACCACCAATAATATCCCGCCACATAATCTTTTCTGAAGAGATGAAGCCCAGCAGTCATAGTAAAAACGATTTTCAATCATTGGATTAATCTCTTGATCTAACGGCTCTCATAACATGCAAATTGATGTACCCATTGCTAAGTACATTTTAACTATATATTTATGAGAATAAATACACCGGAGAGTAACCCCCATTAAGAGTCTAATCAAGCTTTCTTAATTCACCATGGAAGGTGGTGGTCACGGTGGTTACAACGACGGCCACGGTGGTCATAATGGTGGTGGTTTTGCCAATAATTATACGAGTATAAATTTTCAAAACAATCCTATGTTTAAGCTAGCACCTCCACCATTAACAGCCATTGATCGATTCTTATGTAATCAAACTCGAATAATTGATCATTCAATTAATCGGGTTTCTGATTTTTCTTTTTTGAGTAGCAACGATTACCTAGAATTTGTAGCACCATATATATTTACACAACGAAAATGGTGATGTGTTCACTAACAAAATCGGGGTGTGTCTACCTTTTAAAGAAGTTAGAAATTACCCAAATTACGAACAAAATCAAGAATCGAAACGAAAAATCGAGCTCGAAAAAATCACAGAAGATTGTGTGAACAAATCCAAAGGTGCCGCAAATACGTCGAAGATCTTGATCAAGGGTCAATGGACAGATGAAGAAGACAGGTAAATATAATTTCGACATTTACTAAAATTTAATTAAATTTATTTGTGCTTTAAGTTAATGCATAAATACATTATTAACGATTGAAGTGGTATCCGGTGAGGACTCAAAAAACGGCGAGGAATTGTGAGGACACCTCAAAAAAATTTCAAAAAATTCCGAAAAAAATATATATAACTCCCCATGATTATTAACTACATTTGACCAAAAAAAAATTATGATCTACTTTTTTTTTTGGATCATTATTATGATCCATAATTTATTTTTTTTATCATTTTTGAATTATTTTTTTTTATCATATAGGCTGCAATTTTTATGTTAAAATTTTATTTTTTTTAAAAAAATTTGTTTTGGATCATTCTCAGAGTTTTTTTTTTTTGAGTCCTCGCAGTCCTCACCGGTTTTTGAGTCCTCACCGGATCCGGACCCATTAACGATTAATGTTTTATTTTCTTTTTCGCGTTTAAAGCAAGTTAATCGGGCTGGTGAAACAATATGGAGAACTGAAATGGGTTTTAATTGGTGAGAAAATGCTCGGAAGGGTGGGGAAACAATGTCGTGAGCGTTGGCGAAATCATTTGCGCCCTGGTATCAAAGTTATGTTTCATTCCATGACTTCAATTTTTAAGTTTGATCTTATAATCTTATTTGATATAATGAAATTTAACTACAAAGATACTAATTCTCTTTTGTCTAATTAGATATGTAAATAATCATTTTTACATCTTTTTGATACATATGAGATTGTGAGATCTAGCAACTTAGATTTTGTATCCGTTTTACCAAATAATTGTTGGATCAATATTTTTCAAACCCTTTTTGGCATCCAATATAAAATAATTTTTCTAGTATTAATAAACAATATATTTTTCTATATTAACTACAATATTATGAATTTAAATAGTGATTTTTAAATGAATTTGATCTTGATTTTCTAGAATGTCTTTCATGTTTCGTATTCATTTGGGAGTTTCATGTGATGACGAGTTGTATTTTATGCATACCTTCTTTAATGAGTCATCCAACCATGTTATAGACCAAAATCGCATACTATAAACCATCCTTTAGGGTTTTCTTGCAATTCACAATGCGGGTTTTCTTCGTTTTCTTCAACTCTTCACGACGAGAACTCGAATATGTCATTAAACAATTACCCTGAAGATGATATGTTGAAAACCAGCCCAACCCTTGGATGAAGACATTGCAATGCCTACTTCAAGTGATCATGGAGATGATCTTTTTATGAAATTCAAAGAAGATATGGATTTGGTAGAGATAGCTTCAACTTTTAAAAGGTCGGAACTTTGTGATTTAAAACTTAATTTATGGCTCTTTTTTATGTTTGATGTGTCATAATAAGGTAATGTTTTTCAAGATTGGTATAACCATGGAAGAGTACGTAAACTGGATTTTAATAGTTTTGTTTGTATATATAATAGTTTTGATTTTGATATTTACTAGACTTATGTCAAAATACGACACACATTTTGCTTGATTCATTTGCAATTTTACAATGCTTAGAGTAGACTGGATTTTAATAGTCGGTGCACGAAAGCAGTACGTTTGCAAGCTTCTATACTCTACATCGCTCCCCACTCTATAACCCAAAAAATCAAACGGTGTACACAATCGCAAAACAAGGAAGCACAGCCCTCGGATTAAACACAACAAGCTCATCTCCTTCGTCTAATCTGGTTTCCACCGCACCGGATTCCCTCCCGACCAAAGAATCATAGCCCTGGTCATCCTTATCACCCAAATCCGGGTCACATCCGACACGACCCGCAATGACCCGACAAACAAGCATTGCTCGTTTCACGTTCATGAACCGGAACTCGTCCTCGATGTCCTCAGGGATTGCCACGTGTCCCCTCCAGCTATTCGATAAAGTGGATATACCATCTAATTTGGGTGAAAACCCGGATCCGATTATCCCACACACATTACAATACTGATGACTACATATGCTCGAATTACCATTTTGCCCCAATTCACATAAAAAAGTGGTGCAGTGAAACCGTAGCAACTCGTTGCCGTCGGCGATACACCGTTCGTCCCGCCGTCGTGAACCACCGTGTAGTGCCGCCTTTAACTTCACGAGCTCCCTGTATTCTTCAAACCGGGTGAGTATCTTGGGGCTGTTGTGGATCTTCATGACCCGGTGGATCGTCGGGTTTTTCCCGGACCAACCCGATGTGAATATGATCCGGACCACGTTTTTACCCGGATCGTCATCTGAAAGCTCGCAAACCGCATGATTGATTGATTGATGCTGTTCAAGCAAACCGGGTTGTTGAAAAATCTCACCGCAATTCGGGCATGGGTGGATTTCATCGCGTAGAGGGAAGGAATCGGATCTATACCGGGTTTCAGGTCGGGTTTCGGTTATGGTTGGTATCGAACGGGTAGAAGATGAATGGGAGGGAATTTGCGATGTGCGTTTTGATGAGAAGATTTTTTTGATGAATGAGCAAGATGAAGAGATGGATTTATGGCGTTTGAGTTTGGTTGTCAAATAATGCTAACGATAATAACTCATTAAATTTAAATGTTACTACTCCCTAACCAAAATATAAATTTACAAATATTTACGCATTTTAACATAATCAAAATAATCTGGACACTAAAATATATACTATTTCTCTTCTTTCAATGGAGTATCCAAAGCTCCCGACATTTTTGGAATAATGGATGACTCAAGATCTTGTTTATTTGTCCATTTGTAATATAAACAAAAAAATACACTAATATTCAATATGTTTTATTATATTTCAAATATTAATCATACTATATGTAATTAAAGAAATACACGTTTGAGCAGTGTCTTGTGTTAATCACGTGAATACTCCTTGATCTTCGTATACGCTGATGCTATTATTTCTGTGCATGTATGTTTTTCCAAATTAAATTATTATTGTTGTTATTATTTGTTTTTAAAGTAGTTATAGTTATTTTACCTTTTAGTGCGTACTAACATAAAATATGATCATAGTGATACGATATGAACAAAAAGATATAAACAAATGAGTTTCTAACGAATGATGATACATGTATTTAGACAAAAAGTCGAGTAGTAAAATTATCCACCGCCCCCAACTTTATTTTATTGAGAAATTATATTTATTCATATATTTTTTTTCCTACTTATATTCCTACATATTTTTAAACTTGACATTTATAATCCACTAATTGTATTTCCTCATATAATCTCTTAATTTTAATACTTTTTATGATTATATGAGTAGACACATAACACTTATCATTTTAACACTAGCTAGTTCTGTTTTTTCTATTCATCTTTTTACACTAATTCTATTTTTCTATTCACCTTTTTACACTAATTCTGTTTTTCTATTCACCGAAGCTTTGTTTTGACAGGGTTGTTGTAATTCTATGCTACCAAGGGGAAGTCGAGTCTCGCTGGGTTAACTAGGGCTATAATTGCGGAATGGACCATTTCATAAAGATGTCATTACTAATATCGTTACTTATAACCTTAATACGAGACATTTCAAGTGATTATTTTCCAAAAAGAGCACTCTTGCTAGCATTTATTTACTTTATAATTATACATGGTTTTTTTTTAACTAGAACAGTCTTATAAATAGATTAAAAACGGTTATGGAAAATACCAGTTAGGCCACATATATCAAGGTTAAAGACTCAACTTTGTCCGAATAACCTGAACATGAATCCCTTTCTATTTACCCGTTTATAGTAAAGTAATAAGTATTTTCTTTTCTCTTCTATAAAAGTAGATGTTTTTAATTAATTAACTAATTATTAGTTTAAAGAGGATGAATGAATGTATGAATAATAACATGACAAACTTTTCTATTATTAAATGAAATGGGCCAAGTGTGATCTTGGTTTCGCCCATGAAATCCTTGTGTTCCCTTTTATTTTTGACTTATTTCCCTACCAAATCCGGTTGTTTACATTATTTAAATTGCATAATACTTTTAGAGTAAATTACATGAATGGTCCTTTAGGTTTATAGCAAATTTCACCAATGGTTCTTTAGTTTCAAAAATTACACCGATGGTCCTTATTTTTGAAACGTTTTTCACCGATGGTCCTTTACGAAAAAGTCCGTCTATTTTTCAAGTTAACTAACATCACATGTGATGCACATGGGGGTATTTTGGTCAATTTGTCTTTCCTAAAGGACCAATGGTGAAATTTGCTATAAACTTAAAGGACCATCCGTGTAATTTAATTGAGAAGGGGAAAGATAAATTGACCAAAATACCCCCATGTGCATCACATGTGATGTTAGTTAACTGAAAAAATAGACGGACTTTTCCGTAAAGGACCGTCGGTGAAAAACCTTTCAAAAATAAGGACCATCGGTGTAATTTTTAAAACTAAAGGACCATTGGTGAAATTTGCTATAAACCTAAAGGACCATTCATGTAATTTACTCATACTTTTATTTAAATAAAATTTTCTTTCCAACAACATATAAATTTTATTGGAGTAGAGAGAGATTTTTGGCCGTCCGTTACATAAATTCAACAAGTGGATACTACCTAGCTAAGCCCAACAAAAAATATAAGTCCATTTAGCTACCCATACTTCACACTCTCAAAGCCCAGTGCAAAACGACACCGTTATTAACTAGGTCCCACTTTTCTATCTATTGAAATCCACACGATTGCCACTTGTCAGAATCACAGCCAATCACCATAAATATCAGTCCATCAAGTCACTTGCCTCAACGTCTAAAAACGCCAAATTAAAAAACTTCAAAAATCACTCAATCACAAAAATCACTAGCCAATAGCGTGCAGAGTTGAAGATCGATCAATCGCCATGGCCGGAAGATCGCTTCCGATATCTCCATACTCTCCCCCGAAACGCCACCGTCCACCGGAGACACCGGTCTGCCGGAAACTTCTCTGCTTCGACTCGAATTTGAATTCAAACTCCAACTCCAAACTTCACTTCAGATTTAGGGTTCAGCTTCTGTCCGATTCGTACGTTCACATGCTTTCGAATCGTTCAGTTGCTAGTAGGAATCAGGTGTGGAGAATTAGGTCGGATGTAAAATCGGAACCGTATGAAGTTTCCAATTCAGCTCCTGGATCGTTTAAATTCAAGGAGAAATTGGGCGTTGACGTTGTGGCTATGGATGAAAATGATGATGAATTTGTTGATAATGGGCTTCCATGGTGGGAAGAGTTTCCGAAACGATGGACTATTGTTATTCTATGCTTTTCTGCCTTTCTTCTATGCAATATGGATAGAGTGAGCTCTTGCTACTACTACCTTTTTACCTTTATAGTTTCGAATTTATATGTATAACTCTTACTAAATGAAACTGATAATGATATACCATTAATGGAAGGCTGGTGAGTTGTGACACATGATAAATATGTTTTGATAAAGTACTTCATTCATTTTCTGATCATTCGTGTAAAATTTTATCATATTAAGATGTATTCGGTTGAGAATCGAAAGGAATTGATTTTTATTAATGCTAAATCTGCTAATTATCAACGCAATCATCCTTACACTAGTAGTAATTAATGCACCTATAGAAGTACATCACATAGATAATAGATTAATGACTATAATTAGGTTGATAATTAGAAGGATTTAGCATTTATCGGAGAAGTTCACTAATTAAACGTCTAACCATGGGGCTATTGGATAAAGCTTTTTTGTTGATAATTTGATATATATAGAGATTTGAGTTATATTTTTCTATATGACAGGTGAATATGAGTATTGCTATACTACCAATGTCGTCAGAGTTCCATTGGAATTCCACAACTGTTGGTTTGATACAGTCATCGTTTTTCTGGGGATACCTTCTTACTCAGGTTTTTCCAATTTCTTTCTGCATATAATCCAGTTCTTGTTGGTCTGAATTAACGGTAATTAGGGTTAGATTGCAGGAGGCATTTGGGCAGACACTGTTGGTGGGAAACGTGTTTTGGCTTTTGGTGTGATTTGGTGGTCTGTAGCAACAGTTCTGACTCCAATTGCTGCAAAATTTGGATTACCTTTTTTACTCATAGTTCGTGCTTTCATGGGTATAGGCGAGGTTCGTTTTCTTCACTCCACATCCCATTAATCTCAGCCCTTCATTTTGTTTTTTAATAGATTAAGTTTTAATTTATGATTTATTTTTTTATTAGGGGGTGGCTATGCCAGCTATGAACAATCTTCTATCAAAATGGGTTCCTGTTTCAGAAAGAAGCCGATCATTGGCTTTAGTTTACAGTGGAATGTATCTCGGGTCGGTTACCGGGCTTGCATTTTCACCATTTTTAATACATTCATACGGATGGCCTTCAGTTTTTTTCTCTTTTGGTTCTCTAGGGACCATATGGACTGCATTATGGTTAAGTAAGGTAAATAATAATATATCATTAATATAATAAAATATCTGTTTTAAATTTCGAATTTTTTTCTTTTTACTAAAGAAATTTGTAACTTTTTAGGCATACAGTTCACCTCTTGAAGATCCTAAACTTCGCCCAGAAGAAAAGAAACTGATTTTTCGGGATAGGGTTTATGAGGAACCTGTAAAAACTATTCCTTGGGGATTAATCTTATCAAAAGCACCTGTTTGGGCTTTAATTACTTGTCATTTTTGTCACAATTGGGGAACTTTTATACTTCTTACATGGATGCCTACCTATTATAACCAGGTTAGTTAGTCTCTTAATTTAACAATATTAAAAAACCAAATTTATATCTTAAAAATATGAAAATGTTACAGGTTCTGGGGTTCAATTTAACAGAATCTGGATTATTTTGTGTATTACCTTGGCTTACAATGGCCTTTTCGGCTAATCTTGGTGGCTGGATAGCTGATACACTTGTCAGCAAAGGGATGTCAGTTACAACAGTTAGAAAGGTTTTTTTTTTTTTTTCTTTTTTTTTTATAAATAATTTCTACCCAACAATATCCTCTGATTATTCATCTCCATTTTTATTTTAATTAAACATTAGGTAATGCAGTCAATTGGATTTCTTGGACCTGCATTTTTCTTATCTCAACTAAGCCATGTTGACTCTCCTGCAATGGCTGTCTTGTGCATGGCGTGTAGTCAGGTTTGTTCTTAATAATTATATGTAATAAATGTTATTAAATTCAATAAAAACCTCTAATTACCAAACTAGACCTTAGAAAGGTTATAATTAACAAAATGGACCACCTTCTAACATATATTGCTATTTTATGAAACAGGGTTCTGATGCATTTTCACAATCTGGTTTATATTCAAATCATCAAGATATCGCTCCTCGATATTCCGTAAGTCATGTTCTTTTTTTTCAAACACTTTTTTATTGTGACTAATAAATGAATGAATAAATGATTTAATTTTTGATTTTTTGTTAATGATTATGTTTTTGTTTTGGTGTTTAATTAACAGGGGGTGTTGCTTGGTTTATCTAATACTGCTGGAGTTTTGGCTGGTGTATTTGGTACTGCAGCCACTGGTTACATTTTGCAACACGGTAAAACCTCCTAAATCATTTAAATAAAAAATATTTATATATAATTTCGCAATTATATTTGATATTTTGACATGCTATATATCATCTATAATAGTTCTTAAATGTTTGACAAAAAGTGTTCTGAACCAACCTGACCCACACAAAAAGTAACCATTTTTTTCCGTTACCCAAAATGGTTAAAAATTAGATATTTTTTAATTTATAAATATAAAATCGTTAAAACAAATGTGGGCAGGTTCTTGGGACGAGGTGTTTGAGGTGGCAATCGGGCTATATTTAGTTGGAACGGTTATATGGAATCTTTTCTCAACTGGCGAGAAGATAATTGACTGATCATCAGTTACATATAGTCTTCTATTTGTCGCCCATAATGAGGCGAATATAAATCGACAAATGGGTGCAAATGAGGCTGTATAAAAGATAGAATTCCTAGCACACATGTATGGTGATAAAACGTGTCACACGTGTAGATTATGATCCGTGGATATTTCACAGGTGCAAAGATAGCAAGATTTCAGATTATACACATTTTGATAGAATTTGTATATTGTATGATATAATAATACTAGTAACATGCGAAAAATATTTCAACTTTTATTTAGTCAAACCCTATAACTTTTTTCATTTTTAGGTATTGAAATTACTAATATACTACTATCATACTAATTATAACTTCTATAAGCAAAATAATACACTACTCAATTGCAAGTCAATATGAATTAAGTTCCCGCCAGCATTAGATACAAAACTGAACTTAAAAATGGGGGAAAGATTAATAATCACAATATAATTAGATTTTTACCCATATAATTGACCTCTAAATTTTAATTAGTTGGAAATTACATGCAACTGATAAACTCAAATAATGTGTAACTCGAACAAAATTACATGCAACACGAATTTTATGAATAGTCTTAAGATCTTGTAAACAAAATCGCGTCGTATTTAAAATGGTCAATTTTGGCCAGTGCACCGACAATTGGAGCCTACATTGTACGGACACAGCAAATGCAACCATGACACAACATATCAACCATAACATGTGATATGTCTTGTTTCATTTAATTCCACTACTAGAGATCTCCATTGCATTACAACATTCCAGTTGTCACCAAAGACTTTTATAATCCAGTAGTATCTACTGTTTAGATGTTAAGATTGTTAATTCAAAGTCCTGTTGTGAATAAATTTGAAGAGGGTTTGACACCATGGCAATTCCAAGCATTCCTATTCATCCATAATGCCACTTGGAATTCCCTGATTGGTCCACGTCATTTGCACTAATACAAACGAATCTGGTACGGCTTACGGTCTACATTCATATTCATATGCTCCATATACGGCAAACGAATCTGGTACGGCTTACGGTCTACATTCATATGCTCCATATACGGCTTCCTACATACAAGGAAACAAATAACTATTTAAAATATCTTACATACAAATAACTATTTAAAAGATCCTACATACAAGAAAACAAATAAATATTTAAAAGATCAATCAGCGAAGGAAACAAATAACTATATGTAACATTTATATGTAACATTTCTTCATTTACCGTTTTTTTTGTACAAAATCATTATCACATCTATCGATTATTACGTCATTTAGAAGTATATAAAGTTTTTGGACATTTTTCTACATACTAAAATTTACAGCATACCCGCCCATCGGGCGGGTTTTGTAGCTAGTTTTCAATAATAAGATAAGATTACTTGCTATTATACAATGTAGTAAAACACGATACTCTGGCAATCCTAGAGCATGTAACCAGTTACTCCGAGTGAGATTATTATATATAAATTTGTATAATCCCTAGTTCTTAGAACTAAAACATATTTTAAAACCTATAAATAAAATGTATCACACTAATATTGTATAATAATAATAATAATAATAATAATAATAATAACTTATAATGTATTTTGGAGAGTGGGATGGTGGAAAGTAAACATCTTGAAGAATTTGACTGAATTTGGTTTGACCAGGTTTTTTGACCGATGGGCCAACTCGACTCACCACTCCACTGAGTACATCAAAAATATATTATACATTTACATAAGATAAATCAACGTTTTTTGAGACTATTGACAAAAAAATATACAAACACAAATAGGTATGTTGACCGAATATATACAAAACAAACACAAATCCTGTAGTTCTCCATATTTGTATTGCAGCCATGAATGCGCAAAAAAAAGGAACAAATAGTAACCACAAATCTACCATTAACGAACTGGTCAAAACAAACCCTAAAATTCATCAATCATCATCCTTCACAAGCAATATTTCAGTACCACCATCAATTGCACTATCCAAAAAAACCCTAAAATCTTCAATACATTCAAACGCATAAGGAACCCTAAAATCACTATCCAAATTATACCAAACACCATTAATCCTTCTCAAGGAAACCCAATGCCTACTTCTCCAAACACCACCATATTTTTTCACAGGAACGTTTAATACAATTCCCATCAATTTATCATCAGAATCAAGATTGATTAATGATGATTTATTGCGTTTATCATGCCAAACAACCTTCTTCCCCTTTCCTTCAACTGCACTAATTAATACGTTTACATCATAATTACCTGTTAGTGAATTATGATGAGGTTTGAAGATAACTGAAAACGGTGTCCAGTTTCCTTTGTATGGATCTTCTAGAACAAGTTTTTCAGCTATCTCGTCTAAATCTTTTCGTGTAAATGTATCCTTTTCCTGAATTAAAACAAGAATTACTTACTTATTTATTTTAGTATTTTACTAAAATTGCACAAAATTTACAGAACTGAAACTTAATACAATATGAAACATAATTTCAATGTTGAGGTGCATTTGAAGCATTAAATCATCTGTACTTATTTTTGGAACTTATGGAGTACTTAATCAGTGAAATTAACTAAAATTCAGAATCTCCTCATTCGTAACAGTATGATCTGATTCCACTGTTGTTAGTACTTAGTACAGTCCAAAATCACAACAAAATTGCAATCAAAATTGCACAAAATCTACAGAATTGAAGCTTGATACAATATGAAATGCTATAATCGCTAATTCATATTATCATCCATTCCAGCCAAAAAATATGGCATTAGTTAACCACATAAACTTCATTGATCTCGAATTCAACTCCAGATTCTCAAAATATAAATTAAAAATCGAAATTAAGCTATTAATGAGGTTCAGGTGCATATAAAATCATGAAATTACTATATATCTACACCTAATTTTGGAACTTACGGAGTAATTAATCAGTAAAAAATAACTAAAATACCATAATCTCCTTACTACAACAGTATAATCTGATTTAATCACAGTCCTCTATAAAATTTCTGCATTCAAATTAACATATAAATATCCAATTGATGAACATATAAGAGGCTTTATTGAATCAAAAAGGGTTCAACGAAAATATACCTGGAAAAGGTTATTAAGAGCGTGTAAGAGACAAAATTGTAACTTTTGTCTTTCATGATATATCTGTTTCTTTTCGTCTGCCATGAATCTTCAGTAGCTCGAATGAAATTTAGGGGTTTACTTTACGACGAGGGTTTCGATCGAGAGAACGATGAGATTGCGAACACGATGAATTGCACTCCGACGTCTAAAAACTTTGTTAATTCTCAAAAAGCCCTTAAACTATAAGTATTATTACAAAAACAGTCCTCGATTTACATATTTTTTGTTACAAAATCGTCAATACACTTCGCATAATTCGTATTCCCACACACTGAGTTCACTGACATTTTAATTTTTTCATATTAATGTCATATTCATGCTAGTAATACATTCATCAAATATTTTATACATGAAAATATGGAGAGACAAAAAAGTGTATTAATGTCATTCGAACCAACACCCAACTGAAAAGGCCGTTACCACCCGTCTAAGTGCTTCACGATATAAAGTGAATTTCGAGAACCACTTAGCAAAATGAATATACAACTGTATGTAGCAGAATATGGTCGTTTGGTTTATAAGCAATGATGTTTATTATTACATGCCATTGCACTTATTAACAGTGACATATTTATACTTATAAAACTTATAATTTATTCATTAAGATTACAAAATTATTCCAACTGGATTTTGACTAATCAGAAAGCTTTGTTTGCAAGGTTGCCAGAGATAGCGGTGGTAGTCCTGGGTAGCAACTCATAATATATTTATTATACTGTAACTCATTATATTGTAAAACGACTAACAGGCATAGGCGGAAATAAGGAATTGGCAGAACACGCATCTGCCCACCATGATTTTTTTCTAGTATAATTTTTTATAATTTAGTTTATATTTTTTATTTTTTCCAACCTAAAGATATACACACTCCGTCCCAAAAAAAACTTCTCATTTCGCTCTAAATTTTTATCCCACAAAAAACTTCTCATTTCCTATTTTTGATGGGCTCCACACAATAAAAAACTATTATTACTAAAGATTCTACCACTAATATTCACTAATTATCTTTCTCTCTCCAACACAACCTTATATTTTAATCAAAAGTATTATCAATGACCCCACCACTAACTACTCCCTCCGTCCCTAAATAAAGTTCCCATTTGTGTTGGGCACAACATTTTAGGAGATGGTTAGTGGTGGGGTATTTGGTATTACTTTTGAATAAAATATAAGTTTTGATTGGAGAGAGGAAGTGTTTTAAGAGATAGTTAGTGGTGAAAGTATTGGTAATAATATTATTATATTAAGTGGGTCCCTTAAGTTTGAAAAATTGGAACTTTATTTAGGGACAAAACTTGAAGGTGAAATGGGAACTTTATTAAGGGACGGAGGGAGTATCACCTAAAAACTTATGCAAAAGCCAAATGAGAAGTTTTTTGTGGGACGGAGGGAGTATAATATATGAACAAAACTTTGCAGAAATAAAGGAGTCATTTGCATAAATAATATCATTTGTATCTGAATTGCACAACTAATGTCATTTTTAAAACCTTTGCAAAAATAATGCTATCCCTTTATGACAAACCCGGATCCCATAGTATCCGGGCTTGGCAGACCCGGATCCCCCAAAGTCCTTTTGTACTTTCTGTGCCCCATGGTTGTACCCGGATCCCCTTAATACACCCTCTCTCTCTCCTCTTTTTCTTTCTCTCACTTCCGGAAAACGACACCAACATCTTCCGTAGGAAGTCTCTATTTAGCCCCTATGCACACTCTCTCTCTTTGTTTTAGCCTCTCTCCTCTGCATTACCTTGAAAATTGAAATTTTTATTTACTTTCTAGATTTTTTTACTTTTACTTATCTCGGAAAAATACATACACCAAATCAGAGAAACACTATTCCATCTATCTCTATTATCACAAATCTCGCCAGAATAGAAGAAACACAAAACCTTCTTATTTCTCTATTATTGGAGAAAACATTGATTACTGAAGATAGATGGAGAGGAGAGGTAAAAATAAAAAAGTTTTATAGAGTATCTCTAACAGGAGATAAAAGATAGATGGAGAAGAGAGAGAAAAGAGGTATGAAGAAGAGGGAGTGAAGAGAGAGAGAGGGGGGGAAAGATAGAGACATAGGAGGAGACGAGAGATGATGGAGTGAGGAGAGAGAAATTGGGGCACAGAAAGTACAAAAGAACTTTAGGGGATCCGGGTCTGCCACGCCCGGATACTATGGGATCCGGGTTTGCCACAACGGGATAGCATTATTTTTGCAATGGTTTCGAAAATGATATTAGTTGTGTAATTCAGATACAAATGGCATTATTTATGCAAATGACTCGAAATAAAGACTGTCAATGTAATTTTTTAAAATTAAATGACAATTGCTGAAATTCAGTATATACACAAGGACGATTGGTGTAATTACTCTAAATTTATTATCTAAAATTTATTTCGGAACAAAAAGTTATTTTTTTCCCCGTAAATTACATCTGGGCTAATAATCCAGCAAACTATAGCATGTTTTCTGAATGATGAAACAATATTAAAAAACTTATACATCGTATTTTATACCCATTCATATTTGTACTTGATAAGAAATTGTCATCAGCCCGTCATTTAGTCATTGCTACTGAAAACTAGGCCCGTTCAAAACCAAAACCAAACCGCCCGGAATCGAACCGATATAACTCGATTTGGTCATGTTCGGTCCGGTCCAGCAATCATGATCGTCCAACTTGCCATTTGCTGCTGGTATTATTTCCCTAGTTAAAATTACAACCAAAGATTTATTTAAAGTTTAAACTAATGGAGATATATATAAATGTATTTCTCGATGGGGAGAACAAGAGGGGAAAAAACATTTGGTTGATTTGATAAAAAAAACATGACACTATCATTACACCATCAATGCCTCATATCAAGATCCACTTAAATCATACATTTTTTTACTACAAAAAAATTGATTTACATTTTACAGAATCGAAATTTGATGGGTGGATATCGATAACCAGTTACCCGAAATGGATTTATCGTTTAATGAGTTAAATAAGTTGCGTTTTGTCACGAGCTTCATGCATCACTTGGTGGCAGCTCAATCTCCTCTGTTTCGGTTCCTGTTTTTCCATAATGCAATCAGTTATGTAAATTGAATGATGCAATAAAATGATTATTTTTAGTTTAAGAACCTGGTTTCTGGCTTTTAGCTTATTTTATTTTGGACAATGGTGAAAACATGTATTTAAAACATTGCCCTTAACCCTACCATCAAACATGACCTAAATTCATTCGAATTAAGCATAAAACAAGCAATTAATAATACTCTTTGTTTTTTAATTTATTAATCATCTAACCTTGATCATCTTCTTCCTCTTCATAATCCTCACCATCATCAAACCCATAAGCATCATTCAAGTACTCCAATGCAGCTTTTGTAAACACCAATTTATCAGCATTCAAAATGTCAAACAAATTCAACGTTCTCGGAGTCAACATCTTCAAAGTCCCAATGTTTCTACTCGATAAGATCACATTATCCGCAATTTCCGTCATAAAAAACATCGATTTCTCCTTCGGATCAATCCCCCATCTTTTCAGTGCCTCGATGAATTCCTTTGTTTTAGGTTTTTCGAATTTATCCCCAAATTCCTCCACCACGATTCCGTTCACGGCCGCGGAAGCCAATGCCGTCGATATCGCTAACCGTTTCTCCTTTTTATTGATCTTCACGGACCAATCACGTGGTTTAGGGCCGAACACGACACCTCCGCCGGGCCGGAGCGGAGTCCGTTGAGACCCACGGCGAGCACGGCCGAGTTTTTTCTGCGGGAAGGGTTTTTTACCACCACCGCGAACCTCCGCGCGTGTGAGAGTTGAAGCTGTACCGCGCCGTTTGTTGTTTAGGTCGGTGGTGATTCCGCGGTGGACGACGGCTCGTGCAGTGTCAGGGCTGGCGGATTTGAGGTTGAGTGTGGTTTCTCCGATTTTGGTGCCGTCGAAGGAGAGTACCGGAAGTGTGGCGAGTTCGGAGCGGATTACGGCGGTGGTGGTGCATTTTGGGAAGTGGGGTTTGATGAAGAGGGAAGTGGTTGGGGTTTGGTTTGAGGAAATGGAGAAAATTGAGGATGAAAGGAAGGAAATTGAAGATGGGGTTCTTGCGAAGGTCGCCATTGTTGTGTGAGAAAACACCGAATGAGTGTGTGCGTTATCCTATCCGCTTATGTTATTTGGGTTGGTTTAGAACCCGATCCATATCCCTAGTTCACCTACATATTTTCAAAATGGGGAATGAGAAAGTAAATGGTAGTGTCAATGTTTAGCAAATGAATTCTTTCATTAATAGATCATTGTTTAATTTGAAGTATAGGTAATTTCATTAGGACATCTATAATATTAAATATATTAAAAAAAATGATAAACATGTAATAACATATCAACTAACTTATAAACTTTCTTTTATATTAACTTATATTACTTCTTATGTTACAAAATAAGTGATACACTTTCCTTTTCAGAGTGTTCTAAAATAAGTGATACACTTTCCTTTTCAGGGTTTTCCAAAATAAGTGATACACTTTAAAAACTTACCTTATTTGGTAAAAAATTATGGGTCTCACATCTACTAACTATCTCATTTAAAAAGTGAAATGACATATGTACATTTACTTTTACATTTAAACATCCTTAACCTCACTTTAATCAACATGTGTGAGACTCTTCTTCCACTAACTATCCAATTTAATCTAATTGGACTTTCATTATGATATTTTGCCTCAAACAACGTGAATGCCAAAGTATATCACTTATTTTGAAACGAAGGAAGGGTCCCATGTATAAGCTTTTGAAAAGTTTATAAACGATCTAAAGATATATAAATGCATAAAATGTCAAGCTAAATAAAATTTAATCTTGAAAAAACTCATAGTTATTGACCTGTTTATATAATCATATGCACGGTTCAATAATTGAACCGAACCGGGAATCAAGAAAATGGTTTTGGCTGGACTTCGCTTGAACCGATGACACACGGAACTGAACTGGACCGAGAACCGTCCGGATCCGAATCGAACCGATATTCGATAAAGTTTCTTCGGTTTTTTGTCGGTTTGGGGCACCGAATAGGATCGAGAATCGAATTTGCGTTAAAATTAGAACTCGGAACCGAACCGATATAGCTCGTTTCGGTCCATTTTGATCCACGATTTCGGTAGATTATCGATTCAGTTTACACATGCCTATCATCATCTCTAGTAAGTTTTAAATAGATCCTCACTATACTTTATGAATCATGTTTTTAAACATATCTTTTAAACCATCATAGGAGATGTTGTAATATCAAAATGAGTTTTGATAATAGTAATAAGCCTAAGGTTGGCTATGAAAAATATTAAATGCATTAAAATTTATACATTAATCAATAAAAATTCTTGCATTTTAGATGTCACTTATCCATAAATTAAAATACAACTTTTCTAATGCATGTAATAATTTTTTACCCTAAATCAATCACATTATTATTCTTGATTGTATAATGTTTTTTTTTTTCAAATTAAGACGTAATTTAACATGTAAATATCAGTTCACTATGTTTTGATATTTACTAATTGATTTATATCAAATACTAGAAATAGAGCCCAACCCAAATACATAATCGCCAGCCTAGCTGGTCTGAGTCACTGAGTTTATACTCATGTGGGCTGCAGTTCGTGAGTTTGAATCCACTTGGGAGCGTTGCATTAGCGTAATTTAACTCATACCTTACATGGGCACATATGGGGAATTTTCCTTGGAAATCCCTTTGGGGGCTGAGTTTGTCCGCTTATGCGGAGCTCGAACTCGAGGTGCTCACTGAAAATTGCGAGTAGGCTTCTGTTATTTCATTTCCCGTTTCCAATTCATTAACATTTAACACCACCGTTATTGATTTTTATGTCGTACTTTTGCAGTTCCATTTCTGTAACTTTTTGAATATTTTTGAATAGTTTAGTCGTCATTCAAAAGCTAAAGCTATTTTCTTCAATTTTTTGATAAAAAATGAGCAACATGTCACTAACGTGGGTCCCACGACCCTTGTTCCCGTCAACCAATCTACCTACCATCACAATAATTCCTATTCGCCGGCACCGGCAGACAGTTACACACTCTTCTACTATCTACTGATTACGCTTCAGTAGCATAATCTGCAAATCCTTACACTCCGATTATTTAATCCGACGTCGAAGCTTATCGTCGTTTATCTCTTCCGGTGCCGTCACAATGGAAGACGCAATCAATCTCGTTTACAAAAACGCAAACGAGCCGATCGAAGCTAGAGTCAACGATCTTCTCGCTCGTATGACTCTCAAAGAGAAATTAGGTCAAATGACTCAGATCGAACGCAGCGTTGCCACTCCTGAAGTCATCAGAGATCTCTGTATAGGTATGCGTAAGTGTGAATTGCCGAATTAAGTATTTACATGCAATTATTAGTTAGATTTTTTGGAATTTGTGCGGATTTGTTGGCAGGAAGTGTTTTGAGCGGTGGTGGAAGCAGGCCGTTCGAGAATGCAACGGCGTCGGATTGGGCGGACATGGTGGACGGACTCCAAAAAGGCGCCATGGAATCAAGGCTTGGTATTCCGATCTTCTACGGCAGTGATTCTGTTCACGGCAATAACAATGTTTACGGCACAACTATTTTCCCTCACAATATTGGCCTTGGTGCTACCAGGTTGATGTTAAATTGCATTAAATCGTTAAAATTGCTTATTACAATTGCGTATATATTAACCTCTGGTATTGTAATTTGATTCAATGTATTGCAGAGATCCAGATTTGGTTGAGAGGATAGGTGCTGCTACTGCTCTGGAAACTAGGGCTAGTGGAGTTCAATATGCGTTTGCTCCTTGTGTTGCTGTAAGTTTATGATATGATCATCAAAATAGTTCATCAATATAATTTTTTTTTAAATACTTTATAAGTGGCTGTATTTTGACTCTCTGAGCCATATATCCCAATTTCACCAGAACCTGATATTTGTGCTAAGAAAGCTTCAACGTTTCTTATAAGCGATCATAATCCACTTTTTAGAGATTATGCTATAATTTCTGTACTTACGGAAACTTCATTATCTTTTTGCTGATTAGTTGAATTAATGTTGGTAGGTAGGCAGAGATCCAAGATGGGGAAGATACTATGAAAGTTATAGTGAAGACACCCAATTAGTTAGAGAAATGACTTCATTAGTAACAGGCTTGCAGGGAAAACCTCCCAGAGATCACCCAAATGGATACCCGTTTGTAGCTGGAAGGTAATAAAAAAGAAGTCAAGAACCATAATGATTTCTGTAGTAAATTACATAAATCGTCCCTGTGGTTTGTATGTAATTTTGGATTCGCCCTTCAACTTTTTTTAATCTCACGCATAGTCCCTAATTTTGAAAATTATAACATCAAAGTTCCCCTAAAGCATAAAAGATCATAAAGTTTTTAGCACCATGTTGAAATTTAAATGATTATTTGATTTCAGAAACAATGTGATGGCATGTGCAAAACACTATGTTGGAGATGGAGGTACTGAAAAAGGGAAAAACGAAGGAAATACTACAATTTCATATGAAGATTTGGAGAACATTCACATGTTACCTTATCCAGATTGTATTTCAAAGGGTGTTTGCACTGTTATGGCTTCATATTCTAGCTGGAATGGGACAAAAATGCACTCTCATCGTTATCTTTTAACCGATATTCTTAAAGAGAAATTAGGGTTTAAGGTAAGTATAATATGCCATTTCAAGGCCAGAAACAACCATCAAAGTCTAAATGATGACGTGGCAGCTAAAGTGTGTGGATGACTTTTGACCATGTTGACTTTTTACAGGGTATTGTAATTTCAGATTGGGAAGCACTTGACCGATTCTACGATCCTCATGGATCAAACTACAGAAGTGCTGTTTCATCTGCAGTTAATGCAGGAATTGATATGGTATATATATATATATATACTATACATACAGCTCCCACAAATCAGATTATTTTGTTTTTACATATTTAAAACTTGCAGGTAATGGTTCCGTTTAGATATCAACTGTTTTTAGAGGATTTAGCATATTTGGTAGAATCAGGAGATGTACCATTGGCAAGAATCGATGATGCTGTTGAACGGATTCTGAGAGTGAAATTTGCTGCTGGACTATTTGAATACCCCATGACAGATAGATCCTTGTTTGATATTGTCGGCTGCAAGGTACACTTGTATATTTGTATGTTTAACCTTTATTTTCTTCAATATTTTTTATTTTATAAACATTTTATGTCCATTTAAATATGTATTTAGTTTGTCAAGTATGATTACAGAAAATTTTATAACATCGGATGACTTTTAACATGTTTGATCCTTTTTTTAAGCTATTTATTTATTTTTAGAGATAAAAGATAACCTTAATTTAATATCACTGTGCAGCCACATAGAGAATTAGCACGTGATGCAGTTGGCAAGTCACTGGTTCTGTTGAAAAATGGCAAGGATCCAAATAAACCCTTTTTACCACTAGATAAAAACGCCAAAAGGATTCTTGTTGCTGGGAAACATGCAGATGATTTGGGTTACCAATGTGGCGGTTGGACCGCCACATGGGAAGGAAAGAGTGGAAGAATCACAATTGGTAAGCGTGAATGAAATTTAACACAAAGTTTAGGGACTAAAAGCGTGATAGTCAAAAGGGTAAAATAGTCATTTTCAAATGTTTAACAGTAGGGCCTGTTAAGTTTAACCAAAAGTGAAAGTGAGGACTAGTTCCGTAAATAGTTTCAGTAATAGACTATTTCATTACTTTTGACCAAACCGCAGGGATTATATATGTAATTTACTCTAAATTCTATGTTTAGGAACAACGATTCTTGACGCTATCAAAGAAGCAACCGGAGACAATACGGAAGTAATATACGAAGAAAACCCGACAATTAAAACCCTTTCTGAACAAGATTTCTCTTACGCGATCATAGCCGTTGGTGAAGCTCCATACGTGGAATCAGGCGGTGACAATTCAGAACTCACAATCCCCTTCAATGGAAACGAATTATTAAAACTTGTTGCATCCAAAATCCCGACTCTTGCAATTCTAATATCGGGCAGGCCGTTGGTTCTAGAACCATCCGTTTTAGACACTTTGGATGGACTAGTTGCTGCTTGGCTGCCCGGGACCGAAGGAAACGGGATCACCGATGTTATTTTTGGAGATTTTGAGTTTCATGGCCGGCTTCCCGTTTCTTGGTTTAAATCGGTTGATCAACTGCCTATGCATGCTCATCAAAATTCATATGATCCTTTGTTTCCCATCGGGTATGGTCTAAAATCTAAAGTTTAAACCTATATTTGTTAATCCGTTAGCTTATTTCTTTGTGTTTTTGTAATTTATTAATAGTTGTGTGGTATTACATGAGTTTAGGGTTTAATAAGTTTGTAATAAGTTGTAGTTTGTGACAAACCATTGGTTATGATTTGTGAATAAAATAAATGTACTTTATAAGTTATTAATAATGAGAGCATATGCCTATGTTTCGCAGAGAGGATAAACATCATAATAATTATAAATAAAAGAAATTATTTTTTTTTGAAACGACAAATATATATATAAAAGGGGCCGGACTTAGCAAGAAACTAAGATGGCAAGTAACAAATTACAAATTACAAAGGAACCAAAAAGGGAGAAATTTCCCACTCAACCAAATTACAATTTAAATTACCCCTATGTTTCAACCACAAAAATGAAGTCGAAATAATATCACCCGCGATACTCGAGTAGGATTTGTGTATATTGTTGAACACCTTCTCATTTCTCGCCTTCCACACACACCAAAGCAAGCATTGTATTATAGTTGTTAATACCTTTTTTTGTTTGGGACAATTTCCCCAACTTCACCAAAATCGATGAGTTCTTTAACAGAGTGAAAATTCGGTAAAGGGATGCCACACCAATTAAAGACCCATGAAAGAACGGGAACATCTAATGAAGACATGTTCAGTGTCCTCTTCGCCATTATTGCATACTTTGCAGTTGACCGAATCAATACTAATTCCCCTTTTTTCTAAACATTTTGCTACCGGTATCCGATCCAAACCAGCTCTCCATGTAAAACAATTTGATTTGAGCGGGACAGTCTTTGACCAAGGCATATTGACATAACCGATGGAAGTTATTTTTTTTCTCAATCCAACGCCTCATATTTTGGACCGCAAAAGAACCGTCACCTGATAATTTACAAGTTAACGTGTCGGGCAAGCTGGAGAGACTAACATCATTGATGAGATGTAATAAAGAGATGAAGCATGATTTAAATTTTTCAATGGCATATATGTTTGGAAATCTCAATTGAAAAGGGCTGCCACCTAACCAATTATCTTTCCAAAACAAGAAAGACGTACCCGAGCCAACGCGTAGAGAGAAAGCATCGAACAGGCCATAATTGAACTTTGATAGTTCCGATACAACCCTAGTGATGTTCCGCTGAACTTCCCGAAGCCATGACATGTTTGGGTTTAGATTTCAAATTATGAATTGCCGAGATGACTTTTTTTCCAAATAAAAGAAATTATTATTAATGAATAGTTGATTAGTAATTTCTATGATTCTTGGCTTTATTGTGCGACTTTTCAATTAAGAAGCACATCAATCATATTCTACCTACCCCTACTTCTACGTCGAAGTTTGTATTTATTCTACGTAAAATTGCAATAATTAAAATGATAGTTGTATTATTACTCAAATTTAGAATTAACGACTTATTGACTTGACTTCGTCAAGCTAAAATACCCGCCATTTATATCCCTCCTTCACACTCATCTTCTATCCACAACTAATACTTCACCTGCCAGAGTTTATTTTCCGGTTACCACCTTAACTCAACAATGAAAGACGGAATAAACGTTGTTTACAAAAATGCAAATGAGCCGATAGAAGATCGAGTAAAAGACCTTCTGTCTCGTATGACTACAGACGAGAAACTCGGTCAAATGACTCAGATTAAACGTAGCATCGCCACTCCTACTGCCATTACAGATCTCGGTTTAGGTACACATATATGCGTATATTATTTGTGTATATATATTTAGCATTTGGAGGTCAAGGCATGGAAATATGTCCAACTTATTATATATGTTAGCGTTTGTATCTTACTTTTGGTGACACTTTTTCTATGCGTCACTAAATAATGAAATTCATTATTATAAATCAAAGATCTTTTTTTACATAGAGAAGGAAGAGAAACGAGCAACAAGTTGCGCCGCAATTAATTTTTTGAATTGCAAAACTAATTCGATCTTTTGAAAACGACATTTATGGATCTAGGTGTCATAATATTGTTATGCATAACATTTAGACTCTGTTTAAAAGTTCCACCATCTCACTAAATGACAAATTTCTTGTAGTGTAACGGACGCCCCGTGTATGAGGTCAAATAAATACAATTACATAAGGCCTCTCCCAACCTTTACCCATCACTAAACCCATCAGTAGCGCCACGTCAGCACATCCTTACTGACACGGTCGTGCCAACTCTACCCATCACTAACTCATCACTAAACACATCTTTTCCACATCATCATCTTTAATTAAATTAAATAATTATAAAATAAATACATTACATTAATTTAAAAATACATTGTTTAAATTTAAAAAATATGATATTAAATTTAAAAAAATTACATTTATTAAAATTTAAAAAAGAAAAAAAACCCTAATTTTTTTGAAAAAAAAAAACTAATATATTTTTATTATTAAAACAAATATATAAAAAAAATAAAATTAAAAAAAACAGATAAAAAAACAATTTTTTTATAAAAAAAATGAATGGTACAAGTTTTGTAACACAAGGTACAAGTCCCAAACACCCCCCCCTTTCTTCTTCCCTTTCTTCTTTCTCCTGGCCCCACCCCCCCCCCCCCCCCCCCCGACGCTTCCTCTTTCCCGTCCTCCAGTCGACGGCTTCTTTTCGACGCAGGCCACGACGTGGCGGTGCCAACGCCGTCAATGGCCGACGGGTTTTAAAATGCCCATGACGGGGTCTTTAACGTGCCGTTAGCACAGGTCTAACAAGCATTTGAAAGTTAATTATACTTACTATACAATAGTCATACATGTTTACTATTCATTAACCTTTAAAACTCCGTTTAACAAATCCGTTCCGTTTACACGTGGGTAATTCTTTGTGTTTTGATGCTCACGTTTAATAATATATAAAAAAGTGAGAAAATGTTTATTGAAAATTATACACCACTTTAATGGCAAATGGTAATTTTCTTCCCCTACAACCTTGAGTTCCAATCTGACGTGCATATTTATTTGGTTTTTTTTTTCTTAATGCATATAAAATTTTTATTACTATTACTTAATTTCACTAAATTTATTAACATGATTGTTAAATTTTAAAGTTAATAATGATATAATCCTCAAAATTTGATCACGTTTCTGTTTTAATTCTTTTATTTTTTTATTTTTTGTAATATTTTTGTCATTAATTTGGTTGAACTTCTAAGATAGTCACTTTTACCAGTTATAGGGATAATAATGATTTAATCCTTAAACTTTGATATTATTATAATTATCGTTATTGCTACTATGATTATTATTGTTTACAAAGTTGATACAAGAATAACGACTAACTAATCAGTTCAAGTTTTTAAATTATTTATAACTTAACAAACCTTAAATTTTATAGAATATGTATTTCCAATTATTTCTTATTATATTTTTGAAATTTAAGAAATCAATACATATACGAGCTTATACCTTTTTAATTCATGAATACAAGATAAATAATTTAAATTTAATTAAAATCAAATCTTAATCTCAATTTAATTCTTTCTTATTGGGGCAGCAACTGCTCTTGAAACTAGGGCTAGTGGAGTTCAATATGCTTTTGCTCCTTGTGTTGCTGTAAGTTCTTCACAATACAATTTTCAAAACACAAACAGCCCGAACCAGTTTGGAGAAATATGGGCCAACTTCTCAAGTTCTCATTTTGATTTCCCCAAATATGTCGATTTTTGAATTTTAATTGGTGTTTGTAGGTATGCAAAGATCCTAGATACTATGAAAGTTACGGTGAAGACACCGAATTAGTACAACTAAAATAGTAACAGGATTGCAACCCAAAGATCGCCCGAATGGATACCCTTACGTAGGTGGAAGGTAAACGAATAATTAATCGCTACTTATCTAGTATTTTTAGCATGTGTCTTAATTATTATTAACATGTGTTAAATTAATATTTGATTCTAGAACAAATGTTATGGCATGCGCTAAGGAGATGGAGGTACTGAAAATGGGAAAAACGAAGGGAATGTTGTAGTTTCATTTAAGGATTTGGAGACGATTCATATGGCCCCTTATAAAGATTGTATATCTAAGGGTGTTTGCACCGTTATGGCGTCTTACTCTAGTTGGAACGGTTCTAAACTGCATTCCAACCGTTTTCTCCTAACCGATATCCTTAAAGAAAAATGGGGATTTAAGGTAAGTACAATAAGATAGTATTTTGATACTAATTTGTTGTAGGTAATCGAATAATCAGTTGTTCAATTTTTTAACAGATTATAACCTTTTAATATTTAATATATAAAATGACCAAAATGAACATTTTATGTAACAATGGAGAATTTAATAAATAAAATGATCAACAAATAAGTAGTTTGTTGAAGCTAGAATAATACTGATTATCCAAAACAAATTATTGGATCCTAAATATAATCAAATAATCATATTAATCCATTTCAAAACGTAAATCTAAACAAATTTTTCTACAGGGTATTGTGATTTCAGACTGGGAAGGAATCGATCGGTTATCCAACCCTCGTGGATCAAACTACAGAAATGCTATTTCATCCGCAATTAATGCAGGAATTGATATGGTAGTACGAGTAAATTTCATCATTGCAAATCCGAATTTATGGTGCTTTTTTTTCTCCGATTTTACAAATTCAGAATTTGCAGGTAATACTTTTCATTAGCTGTAATTCTTGTAATTATTATAGGTCAAAATGCATTTTAGTATCCTGAACTTGGTTGACCGGATCTTCTACTCCCCTCCACTAAACTACTAAATGTGCAACATAGTACCCTAAACTTGACAAAATGGGATTTAGTACTCTGAGTCACTAATTAGGTTTTTTTTATCACGTGGTTTGCTTCTAATACCAATATATTTTGATGAACGTACATTTTTAGTCCGTCAAAAGTTTCAATGGAAGTGAGTCAAGTAAGAAAACATTATCAAATTAATGAGTCAGGATACTGAATCAACCATTTTGTCAATTTTAAGGTACAATGTTGCACATTTTATAATTCATGGTAGTAGAAGATCTTATCAGCCAAATTTAGAGTACTAAAAAAGAATTCACTATTTTCATAACTTTTCTTTTCTTATCTGAAATTTCTTTAAAAAATAAACAACCTGTTAATATTGTCGTTCCAGGAACATAGAGAATTAGCACGTGAAGCAGTCCGTAAGTCGTTGGTTCTGTTAAAAAATCTTAACTTTGAAGTTCTAGCCAAAACTGAGTCATGTTAAACGACTTTTGAAAAAGTAGATAATCACAAGTCACAACACCACACAAGAGATCATATTAAGATTTGAATGGCCCACATATACACCACTAGAGAATCTTATTGTGAAATTAGCTAATTAACCCATCCAAAAGTATATTCCATTTCTTGGTCTCCACATCATTATACTTGATAATTACCCAAAAAGCATTCGAATCCAACTATCAATAGTGAGGGAATTTGTATAGCAAGTAGACTTGCCCAAAGTGGAATATTTGTGGTGTTATTCCACTCCCATTTGACTATTTCATAATCTTTTTCAATATTGTATTGTTTTCTGTTGATAATTTCGAAGATAAAATCATGTATATTCCATAGCCTTTATATAAAATGGGAATACCATTCGTGCAATAAAGTATAACACCATGGTGTAATGGGGATATTAAAAAAAATAAAATGTATTTATGTATCCTGAACTTAATTGAGTGATCATTTATTATTAATTGAGTGATCATTTATTACTAGGAATTATTAATTTATTATAGGTGCAATATAGTATCATGACATACAAATTTAGTTTTTGAATTTTCATGTCATTTGCATCTAATTTCAATATATTAAGATGAACTTGTATATTTTTTATTTTGTTAGAGTACTAAAATGACCACTTTTACAAGTTCAGTGTATAATGTTGCACATTTTTATAATTCAATATTTATTTACATAAAAAAAAAGAGCCGAAAATATTGAACAGATCTGAATGGAAATTGATACAACTTTTATGTTGTAATTTGTGGTATGTAGTAAGTTATAATCTTGGTGGGTATCTTTGTGTGTGGGGTGATCAAACATTAGAATAAAGTTGTAAAGATGCTTAAATGCCCCCTTTTGCAACTTGCATAGGTAATGCTAATAATAATATAAGATCAGTATGCATCATGTTCCTTTGGTTAATGCTTGGGACTTGAAGCGAAAATACACAATTGGGTCGGGTTAGGTTTGGGTTAATGTGTTGGAGTTTGCAGGTTAGAATTAGTCAACCCGGATTTGACATGTTTAGAATTTCGGTCAAAAAAGTCAAGATGTGCGGCGACAGTATCCCTAGATGTGGCTCGATACTATGTTGGCTAGTGTTATTGATCTGTATAAAACAGATATAGTGTCTATCTATCTATAATATAATATATAAAAGTAAGTATTATAAAACCTGTTTTTTAAAATACATAACCCTCGAGCTTTCGCTCGAGTCCTCGTCTTATTGTCAGAAAATCCAAGAAAGTGAGAATCAAAGTATATCTTTTGGCCCATATAAAAGATAAACTTATTGAAACGAATCTTACTTTGTACAAGGAAATCATGCTTTTAATTTTTATCATTGAAGAAGTGCACCAATATGATTAGTATCTTAAAGGCTTTGGATTAATTAAGAAAGATCTTTACTAAGATAAAGGAAAAAGGTTAAATAAATTTGGTGGTCCTCAAGCATAAGATGCTTAATGCGCTAGTAAAATTCAGATTCGACTCTTACTAGCGCAACTTGCAGTTGCAACTAGCAACTGAATGATAAAAAGTCGATTTGATGAAGGTTCGTGTACCCACAAAAACATCTTGATTCCACATCGAGCATGTGAAATAGATCAAACCACATTTACGTTGTTTGGTTTTAGTTTTAATTTTATTTATTCATACACACGTCGAGCTATATTGATATAACAGTCAAATGGTCAAAGATAACGAGAATAAGAACCTATACACATCTCAGCTCGCAAAACAAGTCAGAATCCAGGTTACCGGAAAAATACTAGAAAAATATGAAAGAAACATCTAAGGAAACTACTCAAATCAAACCGAAAAGAAACCAATCATTTTCGAAAATCACTACATACTATCACGCATCTGAAAAACCATGCTCTGAGGTGCACCGTAAAATTCATGTAAACCACCACCCATTCTAAACCCTACATTACCTCTATATTGAGGAGACATAAACAGATTAACATTTGTTTGGTTGAATGCCGTCATTAAACCGCCACCACCACCAGTGGCGCCGCCACAGTTGGGCTGATTCCACTGAAATTTACATTGCTCCGGCGAAGTTCTTTTGTTCTTTGGCGAGAATTTTTGATTTTCATTAACATTAACTGTTGTTATATCATGAATGCTTGCTCTTCTTTTATCTTTCCCGCCGGAAAGCTGCCGGATGAAATACTTTTGAGCATGGCTAGCCACTTGTGTCGGTGTTCTTGTTACAACATAATTTCTTGATATATTCCTCCAATCACCTTTTCCGTACTTTTTTAACCCCAAAAGAAACAATCTGCGAACAAATTCCCAAAAACCCATTTCAATTTTTAATCAAATTAATCTCTAAATTGAATTAAAATTCAAGGAAATGAGTCAACAAGTAGACTTACTTATGCTCTTCTTCTGTCCAAGGAACGCCTTTTTTCCTTTCTGCTTCAACGGGGCGGCCGGCAGCCACCGGAGACCTCTTACCTCCGCCACCGTACGGCGGAGACATACACCTATCAAACCCTAGATTATTCCCCCATTCTAAAGTAAAAGGACAAGTATTGTAATTATTATGATTATTATACCCATATTCAGGATAAAGCCCTGCTTCAATACTGCTTACGTCATCTTCCAATTCCTTATACGCCCGCATCACATCCGCCACCGTCTTTCCGGGAACCATCTCCGCCACCCTCTGCCACCGATCAGGGGTGTCTTTATCAAACTTTGCAAGAGCATTTTCAAACAATTTGTTCTCAACAGGAGTCCAAATTGTGCTCTTTAAACTATCTCCCATCATCCAAGTTGATGAATTTGAGTTAATTTCTGGTTCCCACTTCATTAAATCTTAGTTTAAGAAACCCCCAGAAATAAAGGTGAAATCTTTAAGAGTTTGAGTGGAAAAAGATGGGTTTTTTTTTGGAGCAGGGGAGCAAATATAAGAGGGTTTTATAAAAGAAACATAAGGGTAAAATCTTTATTTCTGTTACCCTTTTTATTAAAACTTAATTTACTTAAAACTCGTAAATAAAAATCAAATCTTTAAAGTTTTGAGTGAAAAAAAGATGAAATTTGAAGCAGGGGAGCAAATGTAAGAATAGCTTTCTTTTTGTCTTTAAAAGACTCAAATTTTAAAATCAAAACCAAAATAGATCCCCTAAATTAGATTTATAACAATCAAGAACAAGATAACCATAGATGCACTGAACAGGATCTGAAAAAATTAATTAGTTTCTAAAAATGGAAAACAGGGGACTGTTCAAGACCTAATTTTGGAAAGTGGAAAAAGGGTAGTTGGTAGTTAATAGAAAGATAAGATAGAATGTTGTGTGTATTCAAAAGCTTGAATTGGTAAAAAAAAAATACTAAAAAATGAAAAGAAATCCCTTCAATTTCTGTATGTAGTTTGAGAAAGATTGATTATGTGTAGAAATTGTTGGAACTTTGGGTTATTGGGGAGAAATAGAGAAAAAGGATGATGAAATTGAGAAGGAAAAAGCAAAAGAAAACATGTCTTTCTCCAAGAAAATGAATCTAGAGAGAGAAAGATTTGAAGGTGGTGGTGAGTTATGATTGGAGGAGATTGGTGTTATGGGCACTTCAATTTAAAAAGAAGTAGCCACTATTTTAATCTGCACTCTTTCCACTCTTTATTTTTTTCTTTTGAAAAAAAGAGTAATCCTATACAAATATAATCTTAACAAAAACTATTAATATTTACTTTTTTTTTTGTTTTAGTTTTTTATTTCATTAGTCTCATACTCTTATTCATAGTTCTAATCTGTCAGTGGTTTAAAGTTTAGTTATAATGCTTATGTATGTTAAGGTCTAATTTAATTTATATTTATCCGTAATAAACTGTGTTTTTAGGCTTATTAAAACAATGGGTAACAGCAATCACAATTAGTTAAATCATTTGCGCCCTTCTCATTATTTTTATCAAAATATATTTGAACTTTTTTTTATATAAAACATTAATTATGCAAACACTCTCTTCATGGTAAAAAGTTGAAATGCTCAACTACACAATTTAATACTATAATCGTGGAATATTATTACGTGTGCATAAAAAAATACAATTCAAATGGCATACAAATAGGGAAATAGGACATGTAACAAATCATATTATAGTTAATGGGGCTTCAATAGATGCATACAAATACACAATATGTCTTGTTAAAAAGACAATGAAGAATGAAATTTTAAAAATTATAAAAATCATTTTTAAATAACCTATAATAACCTTTTTTATGAGATTAGACGATTCAACATCAAAACAGTATTACGTCAATCTTTTCTCCTTTATTCAAACATATAACAAACTCCGACCAAACTCATTAGCAGTTACCAAACCACTTATTTTCAAAATCAACCCAATTCCTTTTGAAATGAGGCGACATGCAACGGTCTTTGGGGTGACACAACCAACTTTTGGGACGCATCTGGCTTTGCATGACGGCAGGCGAAGATCCTCTAGCAGCGCACCTTTACGCCTAGTCTAATATCATATGTATTTCAAGTTGTTAGCAAATGAGTGTTTTTAACAAGTCATCTAAATAAACAAATGTTTTGTTGCTAATTATTCAGTAATGCCATAATATCATTTTTATCATGTTTTAAATGTTTGAAAATCCTAGAATTATATGTTTTATTCATCGCGTTTAGTTATTTTGATAAGGAAAATTGTACCGGAAACATGCCTCGTTGGATCCACATGGGATGCTTTTCGCTTTGCACTAAAGTCACAGCCATATATGGGCCCATCTTTTGGTATTATGGGCCCAGTGACCTACACGATACAAACACGAGTACTGAATTACACACTCCAAATACTCCGTGACTCCATGCGAATATAATTTAAGGGGGTGATTTTTCTACCGTAACATTTAAGACATGTATCACATTCAATGCTTAATATATTTATATAGTTAGCTGTAAAATCTGTACAGTGTAGTATAACCATTAAAACTTGTGGTAGCAATATCAATTCTCATAATTCAAGGTTAGAAAAAACGCGCCAAGTGTGGCTCAGTCGTTATGAAATAGCACATGATGGTATTAGGTGTGACGTAAAATATGGCGCGATAAAGCGAGATAAGGTGCGTATTATCCCAATTTTCTATGACGCATTATGAAATTTGTTTTTTTAAAGATGATATATATAATTATAAATCTAGATGTAACAATTTTGTAGATATTTTATATGAACTTTTATATAAATCAATAAATATATAATTTTTTTGAACTTGATACGTATATAAATATAAATTATATAAAATTGTTGACGCCTTGAAAAACGATACGCCTCGCCATAGCACTTAAGGCTTGAGGTTTGGTGGTGTTACTACATCCATCTTTAAAATTTAGAAATATATGAACACAATTTACTAACACCAACACAATTTCATATTGTTGTACTCGGTTTTAACTACGTAAATTTATATGTTACTAAAATTGTCAAATATCTCAGAATTTTTATCGCGTTATAAATTATAACACGAAAAAACTTGACTACCCTAAGAAAACTCGTTATAAACGAGAATATCCTTTTGGAAAAATGAAAGAAAAAAAATACTTAAGAGCATCATTTGGGTTGAACAGTGTAATAAAGTAATATTTTTAAAAATATATTATGTGTATCTTCGTAAATTCGTCAGGATTGCGAACATATACTCGTCGTTTGTTCACATTTATCTTTATTGGTAAGTTTTCCACCAAACAATCTATAATAATTTATATATCACCTAAAATTACATCGTATTACAATAAATATGATTAATAATTATATCGCAAACATCAAAACATATATTTTGAAACAAATTTATAATTTATGTGTGATTTATTTGGAATTAAAGTAATTAAGAGGGTCGTTTTCTAGTCAATATCAAGATTTAATATGCTAAAGTGTAATACTGCGTATTAATTATTTTTTTAACTTAGAAAAGAGCTATCTGTAGATTCTTAGAGCACAAGGTGTGGAAGGTATGTTATAGAGATGTTATAGAGTTTTTAGGGTTATAACTTGGCTATAACTTGGGAGGAAAAAGTGGCTCCCTGGTGTTATAGTTAAAGTGGTGTTATAGGGGTCCCACATTTGTTATTTGGTGTATTTTGATTGGTTAGACACCCCCACCCCCACCCCCCACCCCTGCTGGTTTCCCTTTGGCGAGCCGTTGTTGGCATAACGATTTGTGGTTGGCGAGTAAATAACGGGGGGAGTGGTATGGCAATAACGAAGTTATTGCCTATTTTCTTGTTTTGGCGAGCCATTAACGGCTCCATACCGAGAGATCTTAACCTTACCAACTCTCTCGTCAATTTGTTCATCATCCAATTGGGATCCGACACAGGATTTTAACTTTTTATGTTAAAAAAGTATATGACGAAATCATTTTATTTAATATTTTATATGGACCATTTAATTACTTTGTAAAAATGTTTATTACATATATCGACTAATCGACTATAACTTTGTAGTAAAACCAGCACTAGAGCTATAAAGAGACGTGATCATAGCAAAACTGAAACATGGGATTACTGAGACGGTTTAATTTTATACCGAGGATGTGTATGTTGCTACGTTTTGATATAAGGAATAATAATAATAATAAAAATGTTACTCAATCCCGTCAAATACGTTATATGAAGTAGGTAAGATGTAAACAGTCATATCTCTATTCAGGAGTAGGGAGACTATAGTCTCTATCTTCGAATAGAGGTATTAGTGTTACATATTTCATACATTGCTTGTGATTGAATTGGGAAACATGGTTGTTATTAAAAGTGGTTAAAAAATGTTTGCTTGATGAAGTTTTTGAAAGAATGCTTTGTAAGAAAAATAATAGATTCAAACTACACCAAAATAGTGGGATTTTACACATTTAGGTGAGCAATCACATGGGCAGCCTAGTACTATTTGGCATGACTTGTTGGGAAAACATTTTCAATAAGTAACAAAACTGAATTTTAATAGTTGCCAAAAAAAAAGTACAAAACAGTACGATCCTCGACAGATAACGGATAACAATAAACGCAAAGTAAGAACATAAAACATGTAATTGGCCGGAGCTTGCGTTCCACGCTTCCCTTGAAACAAATTACAACCGTTATGGTTAACTAATACGAAGTATGTCAAAAGAAATCATATGTAGATCTTTTTATAGAATAATTGTTTTCATTTGAATATATTTATGACATTTGACCGTCTAGTTTTTTGGGATAAAAATAATATTTCGGGCCAACCCGAAAATAAGGGGTTAGCCACGTAACATAACTGCTTTAACTGGAAAACCAAATCAAATTGCATCACCAAAAAATCAAACCGCACGTTTTCAGGTTCAGAAAAACCTAATTTGCCATTGTAGGTTCAGTTTAACGGAAAAACCAAATTTCCTATAGTAATTTTTACTTTTCTTATAAGCTAATATATTGCATTATTGTTAAAATTGACTAATACATTTGAAATCCAGATAAAGTAGGATATAATGATAAGAGGGGAGCGAAATGAGTGTTTTAAAATGCTGTTAATAATTATTAATTATCTATAATAAAAAAATTATATGAGACACAATCGAATATAACGAAGAGTATTAATTAATAATTATTATAACAAATTATAAAAAAATATTGGTATATAATTAGGTGCTCCGAAGTCCGAAGGATTTGGCTTGCAAAGTGAAAGGAAAATAGGCGACCCTTTGATGGACGAAAGGGGTAGTGTTTGTTTTTTTTTTTTTTTTATTTGTGAATAACTTAATAATATTTATTGTTGGTTGAATGACCAGGCACTGTTCGTAGTGGTCCATCGTCGTTTAATATATATTTTTTTAATATTTAATGAGTATATAAGTTAAATATAATAATAGTAAGTAATATACGAAGTATTGTTTTTGGATGTTATTTAATATATAAAATAATTCTTTATCCAAAATAAGTATTTAAAACAAGGCAAAAACCTATTAAAATAGCATTTAATATAGTAAAATAACATATTTACTTTTATTTTTATTTTTAACATATCATTAATCTTATTTTATTTAAAATGTATGAGATACATTCCTCACAATTATCTGATTAATCAAACTTAATACTTATTATAATTTTTTGCCTCAAAAATCATGAAACGAATAATATATCACTTATTTTAAATAGGATGAACCGAGGAAGTAATATATTTTTAAAATCTATTAAAATGTATTTATAATGTAGATATTATATTCATATGTGTGATGTCAAAGTTGACACACAAACCATAATGATTGAATGTATTTTTCCAGAAAAGGAAAGATTCTCCTATAGTACGCCCTTTTTTCTGCTTTTTCTAAATGTGTCATTCACACATTTGCTCCTGTTTCCAACACGTTTTCAATGAAAAATGAAATACTTCCTTTGTATCAAAAAAAATAAAAATAAATAAGTGAATCACTTTCATTTTTAAGGTGTATCAAAATAAGTGGATCACTCTAATAATTTATCTTATTTTATAAGTTTTTATATTTAAAATTATCTCTTTACTTTTATTTATACATTTTTAAACATTATTAAAGGTGTGGGGTCCCATCCATTTTTGTTATCTTACTATAAAAGCAACAAAATAGTTAAAAGTGTGAGTCCCCATCCATTCTAATTACCCAATTTGATTTCACTAATCTTTTATTACATTATTTTACATCAAAAAACATGAACTTTAAATTGATTCACTTATTTTGATACGGATGAAGTAATTCGTATAACCTTAAAATCAATATATTCAATATATCTTTAAATATTAATGTAAGTTGTAATAGTCGTACATTTATAACTAGATTATATATCCATGTAAATACGTTTTTAATGTAAATCATATTTTTATAATTTTCACAAGTATATACACATACAACTTAATATGATTATATACAATAATATGTAATGAAGTATAAATTGTGATTGCATATCACCGATCACCGCTGCCGCTGCCAACCTCTGTCGGCTACCGTCTGCACCACCAGCAACCCCTCGCCACCGCAGGTTGCTTTTAGTCACATGTGATTGTGTATCCAATCACACGTGATTGCGGCGACGGCCAGCTGTGACGATCGACGGCTGGCGGTAGGCGGCCGCAATGGCCGACGATGGTGGTTTTGGCCCCGACGGTAGAGGTTGTGTATTCAGTCACATGTGATTTTATGATTATGGTTGTTAAAAAAAATTTCATCCAAATATTAAGATTTGTCTCTTAGAATTTTATATTAAAAATGTATTTTATATTTAATCACATAATTTGATAATGTTGAATGTTATTTAAATTCTTCTTGTCTGTATATGACATTCCCTTTGTCTTTCACTTTTGTTAAATTCAACTCACCCCTTGTTTTAGAAGCCTGTCATTTGGCCCAACCCATATTTTAATTGGAAAAGTTTTTATGTACTTCCTCCGTTTCAAAATAAGTGAATCAATTCATAATTTTGAAAATATATATAACTTTTTTTCTTTCCAAAATATATTGTGCGACTCCACACAAAATTTAACAAGTGTATCTTTTTATTAGGTAGAAATTTTGTGTACGACTTAAGTTGATTTCATTTGACTAATGATCAATTTTATCTTATATGAATTTTAACAGCACTCTCTTGTGTGATCGACAACTATATTTTCGTGCAATTTAGATTGATGGTTATATTTTTATGCGACCTTTTGGTTTATTTAAAAGTGACAAAATAAAAACTCGAAAAACTAAAAACTAATTTTTAGTTTTTCAAGAATTTCTTTTTTCTTCCTGAAAAGGATAATATTTTTTTTTCAAAACTAGTAATAATTAGGTTTTAGAAAATTTGTTTTTTTAAGAAAGACAAAAATTAGAAGAGTCAATTTAGCAAAAAGTTTGCAAGGTCTATTTCAAGAATACTCAAGTCTCGCAAGTTATTTTTAGAAAAAGAGATCTAATTTTGTAATTACCTCTAAAATTTATTATTCATGTTCAACGAGCTCAACGCCCATTGAGTTATAAACCGAGTTCAAGCTTATCCTAAACTCGTCAATTCAGGCTCGAGTTCATTTCAGCTCTAATCACAACCCAGTTCAAGAATGTTTTCATGGTTGTCAAAGGTTAAAAGCAAGATAAACAAAGGAGATCAAGCTTATGGTTATATATTAAATACAGTAATATATAGTAATAGTACTCGTGGTATCTTATAAAAAGCCACCTGATTATGGAATTGAAATTGGTACAGAGAATATAAAAAGAAGGAAAATGATGGCTGTCATTAAGAAGACAAAATAACAAAAGACAACCCCTGAATTTTAGGAATATTACTTTTTTAATCAATGTACAAAATTTTTATGGATGTTAACAACCCTTAGGGTTGTTATTAACAAAACCCTAAAAAGAAACACATGTTCATTATGTATATATATATATACTCCACGTGTGTTATATGCGTGTGTGTATTCAAGACATATACACATAAAAACCTAAACTTGTATTAATCCCATCACTCCAAGCACAATAACAAGAACAATAACAAGTAACATTATGCTATGTTTTTTGTGCACATAACAACAAATACAAACTAATAACATCTACACAATTATGCTACTTTTGGACATAGTTGTAATTTGTAAAAGAGTACCTAAAATTTTTAGTTCAGCTGCAAACCATTTGCAGCCATTGATGGAATATGAAGCCTGCTTTTTCCAGATTTACCCCTTGTTGACTTCCTAAATGGAGTCAAATACAATCTCAACAAACCACTGTCGATATCACTCGTTGAATATCTCGTGCTCCTGTTTCTATCCAACACTAAATCTCTGCAAATTTGTTCACTTCTGTTTCTCGAATTCACCAAATTAGGTTTTCGAACACTCGAATTCCCATTTTTAATCGCGTTTTCATGGGTTTTTTCTACATTCTTTTTGTTGTGACCCCATAGATTACACACCTTTTTCCAACTACTTGACATAACTTTTTTATGCCCATTTGTTGTGTTCATAACCGGTGCGTTTGAAACCGATTCAATGTTGCTGTTCTTGGTAGAATTCAAATGCCAATCTTTCAATTCCTTTTCGGTTATAACCAACTTTGTTCCTTGAAAAACAACATCATTAGCAGGTGAAACACGTGCATTCGAAACCGATTTCACATCATCGATTTCTAATCCTACTGTTTTTGTACTTGAACTTTTCATAGAACTTGAACTGCTTCCTCTGTTAGATGTAGAAGAATCTGAATTTGATTGACCTGAACCACCAGAACTAACACCATCTTCACTTATTGAATGCATTTGCAGGTTTTCAATCTTGTTTACAGGAGGTAAGATCATGTTATCAACAACTGAAAGCATCGGTGTAAGACGAGGAATTGTTCGTGCAATTGTGTATCCGTCCCATGAAGCTCGATGTTCATCGAATGAGAAACGTGGATCTTCAACAGATAATCGATGTGCATCAATTGAAAACCTAGGTTCTGTGTCGCAAGATCTTCTACCTAATCCGTAATCTGCTACTTCAGATTGAGTATCCCTAAACTGCTGGCCTGATTGCCCTAATTTTGACTTGGTAAAGTCAATTCCGCCATTGAAGCCTCTGTTTTGCTTCTTTTCTTTCTGTTTTTGTCGCCATTTTCGTAATTTCTGACTGAAAACAGAAGCTGACTCCCAAAAATTCTTCCTCTTGTTTTGTAATTCGATTTCAATAATTTCTTTCATTGTCTTCAGATCTCCTTCTTCAATTTCAACTTCATTTCGCACAAAAACATCATCCGAAGCCCTAATTTCATCGCCATAGTCGATACCTTCATCATCGTAGTCGTTGTCTTCCTTCGTCTCCACCACAGGTTCCACAATGCTCGAAAACCCCAAATTCATCGATTCAACCGTCGAAACACTATTTCGTCGTTTATTCGTATCATCAACGACGAACAGATCCGATAGACAACTACGAGACCGAACATCACACGATTTTCTTCGCGGATCCATAGCAAAACCATTCAGAACATCCCCCTTTTCAGCAGCAACAGACTTGCTCCGTCGCAGCTCCGGCACCGCCGTAGCCGACGGCGCAACGCCGTAGCCTCTAGTCCGGCGACTACATACAACATTTTTCTCAACTTCAACTTGACCAGCAGAAGAATCTAAACCGGCAAGACGGTCACGTAAGCACAATGCACAAAATCCGGTGACAGGTTCGCTGGGGTGCCGGTAGCAGGCGGAGAAACGGCGAGTGCGAGTACGGTTTCTGGAGGCGGTACGGATTTGGGGATGCGGCATCATTGACAGAAGCAGTGGTGGTGCGTAACGCCTGAGAAATGGGTCATAATTTAGGGGTTTTTCTGTAAGAAATTGATTTAGGGTAGCTGCAATAATTTGTAATGTGTACTGGAACTGGAAGCAGTCGAGAGAGAGAGAGAGAGAGAGAGAGAGAGAGAGAGAGAGAGAGAGAAAGTTAGAGAGGGAGAGTGATGACCAAAAAGGGATCTGTGAGTGTTTAGCAGAGAAACCCTTCATAAACCCCACCCGCCATGGAAGAACAAGATTACCTTTTATCCGTGATGTGGTTTAATAACGTTTTAACAAGTTTCACCTTTCTCCCCCCAAACTTCGGTTTTTTGTAGTTTTGACATAACTCTATGCAAACAATATGTCCCACTATATATAGCTTGTTGGACATAAAAGTTGATGCAACTAAAAAATTATTGTAAATAGTAAACATTTATTATAATTATGCATTGGAAAACATCTATTTTGGTAGTATGGATATTGATTTAAAATATATGATGTTATTTCTTACTAAATATTTTTAATTATCTTGCTTTTGATCAATAAAAATGTAGAAATCAAATTAAATGTATTTAGTGATATCTACATATATATCAATCATTTTATAGGTACAATGATGAAGTAAGAAGATTTAGTAAAAACTTATAATATTTTCTTGATTTGATGTTTTGAGTCTTTGGATATATCCTTCATAATCAATCCCATGTTATGATCATATAGTTAAGATCGTATATTCAAGTAATTTGCAATAAAATATAAAAGAAGTGGTATGTGTATATGTGTAGGTATAGTCTATTGTCTATATGTTTTCGCAAAAAAATATATTATGACCATCAGAACATGTGAGATGTATAGTGGTGTGTGTTTCATATATAATTGAGACAAAAATGTTTACGGTGTGGCATGACATTGTAATTCCTTATTTTTGTATATGATAGTTACTTTATTTGTGAAAAGTTATTTTGTCTAGTTATTTTCATGAATCATGAACATGAAAAGTGATACTTACCTATTTTTGAACGACAAAACATTTGTATATTATATGTTTTTTTGTGTCGATTAATCTTTAACACACCTCTTGGTTGATGAGAGGCCATAATACCTTTAACCCAAAAGCATGTTGGTTGAAGGAAACTATATTGAGGGTTCACCTTCTAACTAATGAAACATAAATATGTATTAGGATGTGTAATATTCAAGTTTAAAGATATGCTGTTCACAATGAGACATCAAAATCCACTATAAAAATATTGGTTTAGAATGATAATAAAAAGTTAGGGTGTCAAATGTTTTAACAGGGAAAGTAAGGTGTAAAAAGTGAATATCTATGTTTTTTGTTGTACTAGATCTGGAAATTTTACTCCGTTGGTAGTACATTGTGTGAGTGTTGCCACTGACCGCGGGCAGCAGACAGGATGCACGTGCACTCTGCCCAAATATAGAAAACTGTGCGTAAAAATTGCTCGATATACGATGCCTCGTGTAACCTCATTTATCGGGACTTTGGATACTTTCATGAACAAGTAAAAGTATCTTCTTCAAACAAACCACTAGATACAAAGATATGGAACTTTTTGAAATTTTATGTAGTTTAAAATTTGAAGTTTTATGAACTTTTATGAAGAGAATTTTTTTTTTTTGAACGGCGATCAATTCACTAAAAGAAAAGGCCTAGCAAGAAGCTAGGCAAAGAAACAAACAAAACATAATCAAAAACAAGACAAGGGATCAATACACCAAATAGACCACTTATTATCTAGATTACATGAAGGAGCTCTATGCTTGATCCAAAAGAAGGAGATCGCCTGAATATAACCACCTTTAGTATAACATTTAAAATCGTCCAAGGCCCGAAAAACCTTATCATTCCGTTTTCTCCAAATAGTCCACAAGTAAATGTACCAAACACTCAGCAAGCCACTTTTAGCGGCCCCCGAAATGTTGCAATCAGCAAGCCAATCGAAGACCTCCGAAAGAGATTGAAATCTCATAAGGTCGATGCTCCACCAAGAACTAATATCTCGAAGCAAGCTTCTAGAAACCGAGCAATGGAGAAATAAGTGGTCTTGATCTTCGTCCACCGAGTCGCATAACGGGCAAAGTTGTGAAAGACAAGTTATATTCCTACGTTGTAGGTTTGGTTTGGTTGGCAACCTGTTGTGAATAATACGCCAAACCAAAATATTAATCTTAGCAGGGACCCATTTAACCCACCAAAGCGGTCTGCTACCGGAAGCAATTAGAGCAGAATCATCAAAAGCATTTCTAAGGGAAGAAACCGAGAAACCGTTATTATCAATTGCCCACGAAACGGATCTGGTGCCATTCGAGTGATCAATACGGATCCAATCATTAACCGGAAGATTGAATTTGTTAAATTCCCGCTGAGCTTTAATTATGTTACACCAAGTACCTGTGAAGCAGCCGCCCTTGGTAGCATTATTGAGACCGCCATCGTCGCCATGCAAAGAAATTATAACCTGTTTCCAAAGAGGGTTATCTTCGGTATGAAACCGCCAATACCACCTGAACAACATGGCCAGATTAAGGGCTTGAAGACTGCCAATACCGAGCCCCCCTTTCGATTTGTCTGCCATTGCAGTTTCCCAGCTAATCCATGGAATTTTTTTTTTGTTTCCACCGGTCGATCCCCAAAAAAAGTTCAGTCTAATGCTTTCAAGCTTCTTTATTATTTTCTTAGGAGCTTTGAACAGGGAGAAAAAATACAACCCAAGGCTGCCAAGAACTGATTTCGTCAAGAGTAATCTACCCCCGAAGGACAGGGTTTTTGACTTCCAAGAAGACAACTTAGCACTGAATTTATTGATGATTGCCGCCCAAAATTCAGTTTTGTTCATGGAAACACCGATCGGGAGGCCAAGATAAGTAAAAGGGAATTGACCTACCCGACATTTGATACGGTTAGCCAGATTAGCGGTAGCAATTTCATCGACAGCGACGCCCGTAATGCAACTCTTGTTCAAGTTAATCTTTAACCCTGAAGCCAACTGAAAGCAACGCAAAATACGGATTAAATTCATGGCATTTGAGACCGACCATTCACCTGCAAAAATTATATCATCTGCGAACTGCAGATGTGTAATGTTTGGGCCTGATTTCGGCAGCTTGACGCCATGATAAACACCTTTATCCGTGGCCTCAAGCATAACAATATTTAGGGCTTCCGCAACCAAAATGAAAAGGAAAGGCGCCAAAGGATCGCCCTGTCTGACCCCTCTGCCCATGGAAAACTGTTTAGTTGGGGAGCCGTTAACTAAAACTGAAACAGATATTGATTCCAAACAGCCCCGGATCCATTTACGCCATGTATCACCGAAATGCATTTGATCAAGCACGTTATCGAGAAAATCCCAGTATATGGAATCGAATGCCTTCTCAAAGTCGATTTTGAAGAGCAGACATTTTCTTTTGAATTTTTTGGCCCATGAAATGATCTCGCTGATAATTAGAGGCCCGTCAAGAATGCTTCTATTTTTTATAAAAGCCGTTTGTTCTGGCCCAACTACTGAATCAATTACCGAGGCGAGCCTGATTGCAAGAATTTTGGATAAAATCTTGTAGAAACTGTTGATAAGGCTAATTGGTCTATAATCAGATAAGGTGATGGCATCATTAGACTTTGGGATAAGAGCGATAAAGGAGGCATTGCACCCGTAGTCAATCTTTCCGGTGGCCTCGAAGTGTTTAACTGCAAGAAAAAGATCGTGATTAATTAAATCCCAATATTTTTTAAAAAATTCAATGGAGAATCCATCCGGGCCCGGAGCCTTGTTGGAACCCGCATCCCAAATTGCGGATCGAATCTCATCAACCGTTATACTGCGCTCGATGGATTGAGCCTGCTCTGTAGATAAATGTCGGAATTTAGAGCTACTAAAGTAAGGTCGTGAACCCGGAATAGCTTTGAATTTAGAACTGAAGAATCTCTGAGCATAATCCATGATTCTATTTGGGTCTGCCAACCAAACCCCGTTGATATTCAGCCCATGTATGAAGTTTGCTCTCCTGTTTTGGTTAATCAATCCATGAAAAAAGCTCGAGTTTTCATCTCCTTCTATCGCCCACTTAATTCTGGATTTTTGTTTAAGATCCATAATTTCCGCGTTTTCAAGTTCCTTGATCTTTAGAAGACAATCTTTCCTGGTTGAGACATCTGAGGGCGACAAGGTGGTGTCCTCGGCATTAATGTCAATAGCATTCAACATATTGCTCAAATTCTTTATCTTAGATTTCCGGTTAGAGGTTTTACTTTTCCTCCATAATTTAATTTGACATTTGACATGCTTTAATTTGAACATAAATCTTTGAATAGGGGTCGACGCGGTAGGAGGGCAGGCGGAATTCCACCCTGAATTGACAGAGTTTACAAAACCAGGATCACTCAACCACGAGTTAAACATCTTGAAATACGTTGGCCCGAAGTCAACCACTTCCGAACAAAAAATTATTGGCCATGACTAGCGAATTGATATTTACTTTATACAAAGTAATCTTCGTTTCAAATTAATGGCCATGACTAGCGATTAGCCAATAAGGGAGTTATCCAACAAAATCACTGTTAAAAGTTAGTTTTTGGCCCCAAAATGAGCATGTGGGGATGTTAAAAACGAATATGTGCTGAAGTCAGTCAAGTTGAATTGGGTTTTTTCTGTTTAAATTTATAATCTTTCTATTCTAATGAATTACTAAACTTTTTAATATAATTACCATTTTTAAAAAAGCGATTCAGAGATTATTATAAATCATGAATGTACCATGAGCTTGGGATGTGCATTTTGACCCGAAACGAATTTGAACTGAAGCTGAAATCGACTAGGTTTTCGGTTTTTGGGGCGTTCTTGGTTCACCATCTTTTGTCTTTTTCAGTTCTCGATTATTTTTGTTATGATTTGGTTCTAGTTTTTTTGGTTCTAAAACCCGAATTTGGCCATTTATGATCTAACTTAAGATGTAATTTATGTTGATTATGAAATTTTCGGATTTAAACCCGAAATAACTGAACCAGAACCATAATTTGATCTAGTTTTCGGTTCTTGCTTTTGTATTTTTTGGTTTTGTGATCTTCTATTCTAGTCTGATTCACACCGGTTCCGTGTTCAGAACCATAATTTGATCTAGTTTTCGGTTCTTGCTTTTGTATTTTTTGGTTTTGTGATCTTCTATTCTAGTCTGATTCACACCGGTTCCGAAACTGAATACATACTCTGAACAGATGTTAACCTTTTATTTCAACTAAGCTTTGACGCATTTGAGATATGTAACATAACTAAAGTGATTCATTTATTATAAACGATTTAAATTATCATATTTAAGTAAGATGTGGACCATGGTTCATAATGGGAAGGGTGAGTTAGTAAATTGTTCTATTATTATTAACGGTGCAATTACAAGAATGCTAGACTTCATGTAGTTTAGGACTTATAGTTAATTGAGTATTATTTGGTTTGTGGTTGAGTCTACAGTGTTGGTTTTAAAGTTTATACGGCTCTTATTTTGTTTTGTTTTTATTGTCATTAAATTGGATTTAAGCTATTTTGGGTTTTGAATGGTTTGATTAATATTAAAAAGTGTTTAAATAATTCACAGTAATATGATGACTAGCTACGCATTCTGGCATGTATATTTTGATCTAAAGAACTTGGTTAAGTAGTTGTTATCAACAAAATAAAAATATTTTTTTGGTAACTTAGGGTTGTATCTCGCTTCTAAGAACAAGCATCCGCTTTGCAAATCAGAAAAGGGTAATAGACGATCATGTATACATTTAATTTATTCGTCAACACAAATTGATTTCTTTTTTTCGAAACTAGGTCAACAAACCCTAACTGAGTAAACGATAAGGAGAGTATATGATTGACGACATAAAACACTCAGAAAATCATCATAACAAAAGTGATCTTATGGGCAAAAAATGGTTTTTACAAATGAAAAATAAGTGGTTAACTGCTTAACTTAACCACTTTAACAACAAAACCAAATAAAGCCGCATAAATTAAATCGTTCAGTGTGTATTTTCTCAAAACTTGTTTTCTATTATTGTTCGGTTTGAAGCAAAAATAACATCGAATCGAACCGCATTGCGCACGTTCGAAGTTTTTTGGTGTTCCTAAAACACTATAAAATGACACTGCAAAGATTTTAACTTTTAGAAAAGGCCTCGTAGAAAAAGTGGCTAAAAACTAAAAACTACAGTTTTTCAAGTTTAAGAATGATTTTTATAAAGACTAAAAAAACTACAGTTGTTCATAAATCAAATCCCTCATCAAGAGGGTGGGGCACGTGAAAACTACAAGTGTTGATTTAATTACACAAAATACCACCAAACCCACACACCCCTAGTCATTAATCTCCATCTTGTTCGAATCCCCATACATCTCACCGTTTCTTAACGGAGTTGCAGATTCACAAATCAAAGATATAGAGATGGATTTTGATCCTTAAAACGCCTCAAATCTGAAATTAACAGCTCAATCGTGTGTGCATTATACTGCAGATGGCTAATAAGGTCTCCAATTTCTCAGATCTGATTCAACGAGTCACATCCTCCTGCTTGCTCCATCCAATTGGCTCTGCCCGTCACTACGCTGACGACCTAACGGAAATCACCTCCGGAGATGACGATTCCGATTATGAAGAACGCAACATCAAATCGGATAAATATTACGACGATGAAGGTGAAGTAGAGGAAGCGTCTCCGGCGCCGGCGCCGATTGAGTATAAAACAGAGAAACAGATCGAAATGATGACTTTGATGAGTGATGTGTTCGAAACGGTGTCGTTTTTGAAGAAGGCGTACGTTAGCTTACAGGAAGCTCATTGTCCTTTCGATCCAGATAAAATGAGATCGGCTGACATGACAGTTGTAGCTGAGCTGAAGAAGCTAGGGATTTTGAGAGAGCGATTTCGTAGGAGTGTTTTGAGAGTAGGCGGTGGTGGTGGTGGTGGAATGGAGGCGGTTTGTAGGAGGACGGTCGCCGGAGTTACACTGAGGGAAGTGGTGGCGCCGTATGAGGCGGCGATGGATAAATTGATGACGGAGGTGAAGAATAAAGAGGCGGAGATCAATAACTTGACGGAGAAGTTAAATAACGCCACCGTGCTCAATAGCGGCGTAAGCAGTGGCCGGAAAAGTAGGTCTCACTCTCATCATCAGTCAAAGAAAAAACTCAACTACGGTAGTCAACTCCAAGGTATGGTAGTTTACATTACCTATGCATTTGTTAGCTGTACAGTGCAACTATTTGTTGCACTATCACCGTCACCATGCATTGTCACTTGTACAGTATAACCCTTAACTAGACTAAGATCTCACTGGTCACCACACATTGTATAATAGCTGATTAGCTGTAGTGTTAAGTAGACTAGAATCTTAACACCATCCATAGTCACTTGTACAGTGAACTCTTTAGAGCATCCCAAATGGTTAACCTTGCAATAGCTTATTACTTTTGTCACATTAACAATCTACTAACCAAAAACCTCTACATAAATAGCATCTTCAATGGTTAACCCTTTCAAAAGCTTTTTCTTTAACAATATTTCCAATTTACATTTATTTATCTTAAATGTTTTACATATACCCCTTATATATTTTGACAATTTTTATAACATCTTACTACATATAATATTTTTTAAAATATACCATACACAAATATTATAGTAATTGACATTAAATATTATATAATTTATTAATTAACTAATAAAAATATAATAAAGAATTTATGTATAATATATCTAAAGTTTAAAATGAAAAACTATTAAACATAGAGGACTAAAAAAGACAGGTTTTGAAAGTCCATTAAAAGGTTAATAGAAAAAAAGTCTTTGAATAAGCTTTTGAAAAAGCTAGTTATTCCAATAGGTAAAAAGTCATCCAAAAACTTATTCAAATAGTAATAAGCTTTTAAAAAAGTTATCATCGGAGATGCTCAATAAACTCAAATATCAACACCATGCATTGTTATTTAACATCACTACTCTTTACTGGACCAAAATTTATTACTATACATTTTCTCTTGTACAGTACAACTCTTAATGCAGTGAAATTTTCAGCACTGTTCATTGTTATTTGTACATACCAGTGTACCACTCTCCTGGTCTATATTACCAGTAAACCCCAAGAAAATTGTATTGATTTCCATTCTGCCGTAAAACTATTGGTATTTGAGATTTATTAATTCTCTTTTCTTGATTTAATCATTTGTTATGGATACTTTTATATTTATATAATGAGTAAGGATATAATCATCTAAGTAAAAGTGTTTACTAGACTAAAATTGGTGAAAATGCATAGTAGAGACTAGAGAGTAGACTACAACAATACAATCATGCATAGTTGTCTTGTTGATTGTACTGTACAACTATCTACTGAAATAAACTCATCACTATGCGTTATCACTTGTACTTTTACCAATTTTTTTGGTGATTTCCAAAAATAGATACGGTAAAAAAACCAGAACTTCGAAAAGCAACTTCACTTTTGTATCTTTTCAAAATAGGGGATGATTTTTATACCACATCTTTTAACCTATCTACCACAATGGATACTTTAGATGCTTGTACAGTTTGCAGGAATATGTGTACAGTGTGGTAGGGTAATCAAAAAGTGTGGTGCGAAAATTAATTCCCTTTCAAAATATACTGTGCAAATCTATACAAAAACTGACAGATGTGGTCTTGTCGCATAAAAAACTTCTTCCTACCACATGAAGTTGTACAAAAATATTAAGTCGCACGGTTTATTTTGGGTTGCACAAGTTATATTTGGTAAAAGAGATATGTTTTGGTAATTATCTCTTTGTTTAATTAAATAAAAATCAGCGATGTGCATAGTTAACGAAAACCATTTGCTAGTGCAGTTTCACCGTCACCAATGCCGGAGCATTTCGAGTCATGCATAAGCTCTGTTAAAGAAGGATCAAAATCATTCACATCACTACTCCTCACACTCATGAAATCAGCACACTGGGACATTGCCGCCACCGTGAGATCCATTGAATCCTCCACAACCACCGCCAACAGCGGCGGCACACCGGCGGCAGTACGAGATTCCATTGTCGGACCAAATCACGCAAAATACGCTCTTGAATCATACATAAACCGTAAAATCTTCCAAGGATTCGATCACGAAACATTCTACATGGACGGAAGCTTATCATCACTCCTAAACCCTAATCAATTTCGTGCAGATTGTTTTACTCAATACCGGGATATGAAATCAATGGATCCAATGGAACTCCTCGGGATCCTTCCGACATGCCAATTTGGAAACTTTTGTTCAAAAAAATACCTTTCGATTGTCCACCCGAAAATGGAGGAATCGTTGTTTGGTGATTTGGAACAACGGCGACAGGTTTTGGCGGGAAACCACCCGAGAACCCGATTTTACAGCGAGTTTTTAGTCCTCGCGAAGGCGGTTTGGTTGCTTCATTTGCTTGCGTTTTCATTAGATCCGCCACCCACTCATTTTGAAGGTAGTCGGGGTGCGGAGTTCCACCCTCAGTTTATGGAGAGTGTGGTTAGGTTTCCCGGAGGTAGGGTGGTCGCCGGCGGTCATGTGGTTGGGTTTCCGGTGAGTCCAGGGTTTAAGATTGGGAATGGAACAATTGTAAAAGCGAGGGTGTATGTTGTTCCCAAGAGTGAATTATAGGGGGTGGAAAGTGTAATATTGTATAATTTAGTACCATAAGGATAAGCTAATGTTAGGTTTCCCGGAGGTAGGGTGGCTACCGGCCATGTTGTTGGGTTTCAGGCGAGTCCAGTGTTTAATGGAATAATTGTATAATCAAAGGTGTATGTTGTTCCTAAGAGTGAATTATAAGGGTCGGAATTGTTATATTGTATAAGTATCGTAAGGTTAGTTGTGTATGTTATCTTGGAAGGGAAAATGAAAGCAACAAGAGCAATGCATGATTTTATTGTGTATGTACAAATCATTATCTACTGTTCGTACTCTCTAGGGACCAAATTATCTTTATAAATATTTTTTAATTGACTAATCGATAGACTTTAGTGACTCATGTTTCCTTTTTCCATAAACCTAATTATATGTTAGGCAAATCAATTTTTCAAGAGTCAATCAATATCTCTATCTCTCCATCTGTTTTTACATAACGCAAGCAATTACTTTTTCCATACTTTTTGAAAATACTTACTATTTTAAAGTACATTTTCAAAACACAATAGTCAAATAATATACTCCTAACCTAATCCCATAGCCCCCTAAAATATGGCCACTAAAAGATATTTTAGTGGTAAGAGTTTAATTTTCATTGATAAAATTGCTTGGAGGTCTCAAGTTCAAATCTCAGTGGAAGCAAAAAAAATATATTTGTTGTGGTTACGGAGGTTTATCTGAACCGACTCTAGACTACCTACAAAAAGAGTGGTCGCCTGAGAGTACTCAGTTCAAATTTTTTTTAAAAAGGAGGTAGAAAGCCCACAGGTCATGAACTTCTTTTCCCGGATAAGAAGCAATGACGGTATCTGGGGAATAAGCATAGGCTAACTCTGTGCCAGCTGCCGCGGTAATACAGAGGATGCAAGCGTTATCCGGAATGATTGGGCGTAAAGCGTCTGTAGGTGGCTTTTTAAGTCCGCCGTCAAATCCCAGGGCTCAACTCTGGACAGGCGGTGGAAACTACCAAGCTGGAGTACGGTAGGGGCAGAGGGAATTTCCGGTGGAGCGGTGAAATGCGTAGAGATCGGAAAGAACACCAACGGCGAAAGCACTCTGCTGGGCCGACACTGACACTGAGAGACGAAAGCTAGGGGAGCGAATGGGATTAGATACCCCAGTAGTCCTAGCCGTAAACGATGGATACTAGGCGCTGTGCGTATCGACCCGTGCAGTGCTGTAGCTAACGCGTTAAGTATCCCGCCTGGGGAGTACGTTCGCAAGAGAATAAAAGGTTATTTAGTTTTTTCAATCGTCCCGCCAATAAGTGTTTGGCTTCCCTCGCAAGCTCCTTTCCACCCCTAGTATATAAGCCCAAAACCCCCTGTCTTCACATATTTTTTTAGTTTCCTCCCTTTTTCTGTTTTTCCAAACCCTAGCCGTTGTTCTTACAGAATCCATCGTCTCCCTTAATTCTAATCTGAAAATATGTTGGAGCTAAGGCTAGTTCAGGGGAGTCTCCTAAAGAAGGTGATGGAATCGATCAAGGATTTGGTCAACGACGCTAATTTTGACTGCTCTGCCACCGGATTCTCGCTGCAGGCGATGGATTCCAGCCATGTGGCTTTAGTGTCTCTTCTTCTCAGATCGGAAGGATTTGAACATTATCGTTGTGATCGTAACATTTCCATGGGTATGAACCTCAATAACATGTCGAAGATGCTAAAATGCGCTGGAAATGATGACATCATCACTCTCAAAGCTGATGATGGCAGTGATACTGTTACTTTCATGTTCGAGAGTCCTAGTAAGTAAACTTCACCTCAATTCTCTTGCAAACGTTGGAGTATTAATTGTAGTGTTTGTTTGTAGTTTTAGATCGTAATTGTGTATGTGATAGTTTTTTAGTTTTTAATAATATATTTGCTGTAACAATTAACCTTGTACTATGTGCTTGAAACTTTTTTTTGTTTAATTTTGTATTTAATCTTCTGAATTTGAAGTTGTTAAAATAGTTTTCTTGTTTGTTATGTCTAAAAGAATTATCATAAATAGTTTCTAGAAATATAAGTTGTTAATGTGTAATTTCTAGTTAGGAAACTTGCAAAATAATTTTGTTAAATTGTAGAGGATGAAGTTTATTCAAGTGTTCGATAAGAGAATTATTGAAATTGATTTTAATAACTTTAAGTTAGTGTGTATTTTACTGTGGGCGTATAGGATATAAATGAAAATTTAATGTTAGTTTTTTATAAGAGAATATTTGGAAGTAAGATAACTTTAAATTGTTGGTATGTATTCTGTAGTGAAAATGTAGATAGGTAACAATGAGGTCTTCAGGAAACTTCAATGTGATGTTAATGAATCTCCAATACCTCATTTTTTGCAGCTCAGGATAAGATTGCTGATTTTGAAATGAAACTAATGGACATTGATAGTGAGCATCTTGGAATTCCAGAAGCAGAATATCATGCAATTGTCAGAATGCCTTCATCTGAATTTGCAAGAATCTGTAAAGACCTCAGCAGTATTGGCGACACAGGTGAGTTTTTAATATCCTCTTAATTTTGTTATATTTCAGTTTATAAAAAAAAAAAATTCTAACTGATTGATTGTTGTTTTTAGTTGTAATTTCTGTGACTAAGGAAGGTGTGAAGTTCTCAACAAGAGGTGATATTGGGACTGCAAATGTTGTTTGTAGACAGAACACAACAGTAGACAAGGTACTTAAACTATTATTACCTGTCTGACCTGTTTAAATAAATCTGTTACATGGTTTTGTTTGTATTTGCAGCCAGAAGAAGCTACTATTATTGAGATGAACGAGCCCGTTTCCTTAACATTTGCATTGAGATACATGAATTCCTTCACTAAAGCGACCCCACTATCAAATACAGTTACAATCAGTTTATCTTCTGAGCTCCCAGTGGTGGTTGAGTATAAAATAGCTGAAATGGGCTACATAAGGTTCTATTTGGCTCCTAAGATAGAAGATGATGAAGAAAACAAGTCTTGAAAATTTGAGCTCATTAATGGCTGTTTTATGATTAAATTACGGTTAGAAAGCAAGAATTTGTGGTATGTAACAACTTTTTAAAGTTGGTGCTCATCTGTAGGGTTTTTGTTTTCTAGGGTTTATTGTTTTCGTGTAAAACTTTCTTGAACTAATGTCTTTTTCTGGTGACTTGATTGTTGGTAATTCTCATTTTAGTTGTTTTTATATCTACTACTTATAAAACATTTAGGATCTTTCTTCAAACGCCTCCTCGATTCTGCAAGTAGCCTCTTTGATTCTTCAAGCGAGTATCCATCTTCACCCTATAAATACACAACATCGATTTGAAGTATCTTAGAGTTTCATACGAGCAGTATTTAATTTTCGGGTATATCTTTTGGTTCTGTATTTCTTAGTATGATTAATTTTCGTTTGAGCAGTATTTGAATCCTAACTAATTTTCAGTCGGTAGTTTTGCTTCCAACAAAAGCGACTGTTTCATCATCTATCCACGATCAATCGGTAGTTCGAATGCTAACAGACGTGATTGCTTGAATATGGTTGTCCGATTGTTTCATAATCAACAAGAGTTTTGACTGAAGAATATACTTAATTTATCAGGTAAGGTCTTCCCATGGCTTTATTTTTTTGTATCTTTACGGTATATGATATTATGAAATTTGTTTTTTGAGTCAAAGAATGTCAAGTTGGAATGTTTATGTTCTTGTAAGCTTTTTAAAAATTGTTATGTTGTTGTATATTAGATGTAAATTCATGTCGGAAGACACAGGCGTATAGATAATGAAATGTGGACTCTGCAAGTGGAAGTTGGAGAGAATGGCCCAATTTAAATATGGTGATAGAATTGAATCAAATTTCGTGGCATGCTGGATTAGGTAAATATTTGAAAAGTCGCTTTCACCTTCTGTTCTTGATGAATTTAAAATCGTTTTTTTCCTAGCACTCCCTGAGAGGTTGTAGTTACCTGTTCGGAATTTCAGTGTAAGTTTGCTCATTAACAAAATATTGTTCACTTACAATATGGTATCGATTGAGGTAGTTATTTGAATTAATTATTTCGGTCTTTTATTTTCGATTTAATAAATTTGAATGTGCAAGACGCTGAGGAAGTTTTTAGTCACACACTTGAAGTTGATGTATTAATACTTAGTGATTGATAATATGGTTGTTTCATGATTGTGGATGAAATTTGCAGTTATATGTTTGGTATTGGAACAAGCCTAAATAACAAAAGCTGGAGTTGCCTTTCAAAATATATTCTAATTTTGTTTACATGTAGGTTGTAATAGGGTTGTTTGGCTGACCCGTTAATCAAAGGACTAACAACTGAAAATCTACAAGGATGGTCCCAGATTTTTGTTTAAAAATCAGATAGTTTATCCGTTCAAAGTTTAAATATCTGAGACTTCTATTTTGAATTTTTGATGCATTGGATTTGATGAGTTGATATCAAGAAAGATCACTTAACATAATGTTTATGAGCAACGCACCCTAACAACTCATCCACTAAATGAGATGTTGATCTTTAGTGCAATTATATACATTAAATATACAATGCCATTTAATAACTTACGTAATAAAAGTTCAATTCGTAAAGTGCGGTGACGTATTTGCTGTGTAAAGAAACAGAGTAGAAAAAGAAATTGAAATAGAATTAAAAAATAAAAAAAACCAAGGTATTTTGGTCATTTTATACGGCTTAGAAATCAAGTTTTTCGTGACAATTTGGAGTTTATCAAAAATATACATCATACACGACTTGAACTTGTGACCTCTGCGTTAAAAACCAACTGAGCTATTAAAATATATACTCCTTCCTTGACATTAAATATATTTATTAATCCTTTAAACTCTACAAATCTGAAATTATTGACATCCACAACTTGTGACCACCACCACCGCTATCGTCATTATCATCACCAACTGGTCGTCATCAGTGGTCACCAAATATAGTCACTGTGTACCCGCCGTCGCATTGCGCGGGTACCTGCTAGTTTTATGTAATTTCAATATGCAAAAGCTAAGATATATAATCATGAAACGCTAGTTTGTTACCACTTGGATTTGATCGTCTTTTGTATTAGACATAACTGCAAATTGGAGTTAGGGGTTGACTTTTTCCATAGAGACTACTACTTCTGTCTCAAATTTATTGTCCACTAAGAAAAGGGTATTAATTATATTATATCATCAATCAAATTTTCTTTTTCGCACTTAAATGTTTTTTGATTGGTTGAAACTTAAGATTAACAATCATTTTGAGACAAACCAATATAGAAATGTAGACAATAAAAATAGGACGGAAGGAGTGTTTTGTTTTGGATCACCGTAGCATAAATAATGGTTTATTACACTTAAGTTGCTATTTTTAAAAAAATTGTTTGTTTATGGAGGATTCCACAACCATTTTAATAATTAAAACAAGGAAATAACATAGTTTAATACTTTAAAAAAATAATCAACATCAAGTAACATTTAATTTGCATAACAAACATTGTTATTAGTCATGCATGATAAAAATGGAGTAGACCCAACAATAGTAAGAGGTGTTCAATCAACCTAGAATTGAATTTTCACCGGGTCTATAAATAGAATTATTTGACGAGATAATTCATCATCTTGTGTATGTTTTCAGTTGACATATAATAAATAGAGTTTGTTTCTTTTCTTATTTACGCAATTATAAATGTATTAAGAAATTATTTTATACTCCCTCCGTCCTACAAAAAACTTCCCATTTCACTCTAAACTTTTGTCCCACAAAAAACTTCCCATTTCCCATATTTGGTGGGCTTCACCCAATAAAAAACTATTATTATTAAAAACCCCACCACTAATATCCACTAACTATCTTTCTCTCTCCAATCTAACCCTATATTTTAATCAAAATTATTATCAATTACCCCACCACTAACTATTACCTAAAAACATGTGCAAAAGCCAAATGGAAAGTTTTTTGTGGGACGGAGGGAGTAGTAATATCTTAATCATTGAAAACTTTTTGTTTATCCTTGCTTTATATTTGTATACTTTACATAAGTTTTCTAATTATTAGTCGCATTTAGTCACAACACAATATTATTATTTCTTGTTCTGGACCAACAATATAGTATTGTATTGTACTTATAATACATTTATGGTACTTTTTTTACTGTTCATTAAAAGTTTAAAACGGTGTTTCAATACCGTTCCGTTTTTACATAGATGGGGCATGTGGCCATTAAGCCAAGCAAACGAACACCTTCAAATATTTAGGGGCCACCTCAGCATGTACCCATTAGAGTGATGGGTATGGTGGCTAAGCCACTTTGCCACCTCTGCGCCACCTATGCGCCACATCACCATTTCACATTTCACATTCAAAACCCCCAAATACCCCCTCTACCATCACTTAAGCCATTTGGGCCCCACCACCTTTTTTTCTTTTTTCTTTTTTTAAAAACATAATACTTCATTAAAATAAATATTACACAATACAAAACAAATCTTGCGAGGCGACAGCCTCTAGTATTATAGTTGGGTATTTTTTATCACCCCTACCATATTGGCCGTGCCATGCTTTTGGACAGTTGGTCCACTCCCAATGCATACAAAAAAATATCCGTCTCATCGTCGACATCGGACGAATAACTTTCGGGATCCATCAAATTTCGACGCATTTTGATCAGAGATTGTGTAGAAAATATTGTGTGAAAGGGTTTTAGTTTGAGAAATGGTGAGAAATGGTGTGTGGAAATATTGTGTAAAAGGGTTGGTATTTATAAGGGTTAATGGTTTATTTAAAAAATTAAAAATTAAAAAAAAAAAATTTAAAAATCTGGAAACTAGTCGTTGCAAACGGCTAGTCCACGTGTCACACCACCATTCGTCCGTTGGTTGCGTCGGGCGTCCGGCGAAGTGGCCCGCTCGCGTGGCGGGCGGTGTCGTGGTGTGGCCGGCGCGCCGAGGTGGCGTCCGGCGCCCACCCCCTCTCGCCACCGTACCGCACCCTCTTAACTTTTACCATTTAAATATAATAGCTTTTTATTTTTATTTTTGCTCCATTGTTTTAAAATATATTAAATATATACTCCTACTATATACTTCCTCCGATTCAAAATTCATAAATAGGTGATTCAAAATAAGTGATACACTTTCCTTATTTAATAAGTTTTTAGCTATAAAATTACCATTTTATCTCTAGTTAGGTTTATTAAACATCATTAAGATTACCTAACCCACTTTAATTTTTCTCTTTCTTCAACAAAGCAAAAAGTTATAGTGAGACCCTCTCCACTAAGACCACCCGTAACGGGAAAGGTCGATTGATCGGTCGTCCCATGTGGCAAGCCTCACTCGACGCGTCCCCCCCTTACGCCCTCACCACCCCGACGCGTCGACCGTGCTGAACGGTCGACTAGTCGACCGATCAATTTTCAAAGGGGGAAGGTTTTTTCAAAGGGGAATGATTTGGTCGCCTGGTTACGTGTGTTTGGTCGGGATTTTTTATGTATTTGGTCGGACTGATGTGGCGCAGAGGTGGCAGGGGTGACCAAACTGGGTTTGGTCACCCATTACGCACAGTCTAATTATCCCCTTTAATCTATCGTAATCTCTATTACAATATTTTACATCAAAAACCGTGAAAGAGGAAGTGTATCACTTATTTTGAATCGGAGGAAGTATTACATAAGAAATAAGAAATACGGAGTATGTATGTTTCCTAAATTTATACATTAAAACATATATTTAGTATAAATGTATTGAAATAGTCATTTATATACTACTACTAATATTTTCAAATATTAAAAGTAAACTATATCCATGTTTCAAGGAAATATAATAAAATTATATAAGTTTAAGTTAATTAAACTAAGTGTGATAATCATAGTAATTTACGGGTATAAACTATTTTATGTTATGCATCTAATAAAATATATTAATTTCTTAAGCATTAATTTTATGTCCCTAAGTCCAGAAAAACTAAATAATAAAACATGAAATTGTGAGAAGTTATAGTAAAATAAAAAATTATGAATTGTCAAATTTTGCTATACTCATATAATAAATAATATATGAGCATAAACCGAAACATTTTACTTTCGAAATAATAAAATTGTTTAAATGTTAATTAGGAGGCATAAATAAACACAAAACTTCTAAGAATATATGACAGTGGAAATCAACCGAGTTATAAATTATTATTTTTGGAGATTATTAAATGAATTTTATAATTAATTGAAAACCTTAAGTAAAAATTTATGTTTAACATTTGACTTTACTTTTAAGCACACATTTTTCTAAATACGGTCATAAAGATTAAAACAAATAATCTTTTTGTTGTTCGACTTTATTATAGTTTAGAAGATAAATTTTATAAATCCGGCCATAAAGATTAAAACAATTTCAAACACAAAAGATCCAAGTTTAAAATTGCAAGTGTTTCCTGAATATATGTAAGGATATAAACTAAATGATTATATAAATAAAATTTCGCTAATACCACATGATTAATAAGCAAATAGTTTAGCGTCACACATTTAATCTATTGATCTTTTAGAATTTTAAAATTAGATAAATAGATAAACAAAATTTTGTGCACCGTAACGGAGTGCAGCCCAAATATGCTCGTTGGATATTAGAGATACAAACGGGTACGGGTAATAGCGGGTATTGCAAAACCCGTACCCGTACCCGACCCGCTATTCCCACACCCGTACCCGCCCCGTACCCGGTCAAATACCCGTCGGGTTCGGGTAGAAAAATCCCCGCCGGGTACGGGTAACCCGACGGGTACCCATTCAATAAAAAAATTAAACAAAATAGCTAAAACATTTAATACTCTTAGTTCGTTCAAGCTTAATTCGTTCAATACGTAATGGACTAACAGGAGACGAGCCATATTTTAACTATTATGAAATTAGGCTAATGAGACATTAAGAGTTTGACTAAGTTTGAGTAGTGACTAGTGGACTAAATCTGTATTAAAAAAATTACACATTCCTATAAATATGCGGGTCGGGTATAAACGGTACGGGTATTATAAAACTCGTACCCGACCCGTACCCGCTATCGGGTATGAAATTTAAACCCATCCCCGACCCGTTACCCGTTTAGACGGGTAATACCCGCCCCGTAAGACTCGGGTACCCGCGGGTACCCAAACCCGCGTGTTAAATTTGCATCCCTATTGGATATAATACACCAAGATAAAATATGATCATGTACAATTCAAACGGCTAGTTAATATTAATATAATTTTTCATTAACCAATAGATTCCTAACTCAAGCTTCTAGCCTAGTGGTATTGGTGAAAAAGATAAGAGCATCAGGTGTGGTCACACCAAGTCGGAGTGCCACCTCCGCGCCACCTATGCGCCACATCATTATTTCACATTTCACATTCAAAACCTCAAATACCCCCTCTACCATAACTTAACTTAAAATATATTTTTTATACCCACTAAAATACCCCTTACCCAATAAAAACACCTCAAAAATACCCTCTCTCCTCCCTATTGGATAGTTACTTCCGCCACTGGTCTGACTTGGGCCACCACTCACACCACTTGCGGTGTGGTGGCGAGTTGGTTTGGTCTAGGTGGCATCCGACTTGGGTAGGGGTAAGCCACCATACCCCATGCTCTAAGGTGTTGCCCATGGCCAAGGTCATGGGTTCAAGTCTTGTCGTGGACGTGAGGTTTATTCCCTATAGGTAGAAGATTCGAGGTAAGACATACTGCCCCTTATAAATGTCACTGTCTAGGTTTTAACCACTAACTTAGCCGTTAAAAAAAATAGATTCCTAAAACACAAAGATCACATTTTCACATGGACGGAACATGTGTTTGCTTGGGTGGACGGCCGAGGACGGACGCCTAACAATTTATAAATTTCGTTTTTATTTTTTTTCTAATAACGCCTGCACCGCTGGTCAAAACATTTAACCCTAGTTAAAAAGAATAATATTAGCTGGAAATGAGTTATAAAAAATATCCAAATTCAAATATTTCATCCGTCTTGCCTGTTTTCAGCCGTTGGATCTTCGTATATAAACAAATCTCATCCCTCTGTTTGAAATTCAAATCTATTTTATCTTGGAGCCATTTAAAAAATACGCCGTACATATTACCTGTATACATCAACCTATACGTATACGCAGTTGTTTTTATATAAAAGCCAGCATTTTCAGTCTGCCTTTGCCCCACTCTCCGAACCCTAATCTGTCACTCTTCACTCTCTCTCTAACTGAAATCTCCATTTCCTCCGTCCACCGCCTGCGAAGATGCGTGAGATCCTCCATATCCAGGGCGGTCAATGTGGAAACCAGATCGGAGCTAAGTTCTGGGAGGTCGTGTGTGCCGAGCACGGCATAGATGTGACCGGAAAGTACACCGGGGACTCTGAGCTTCAGCTTGAGAGGATCAATGTTTATTACAATGAGGCTAGCGGCGGGAGGTTTGTTCCACGCGCCGTGCTCATGGATCTGGAGCCAGGGACGATGGACAGTCTCAGATCTGGAGCGTACGGTCAGATCTTCAGGCCTGATAACTTTGTGTTTGGTCAGTCCGGTGCTGGTAACAATTGGGCGAAAGGACATTATACCGAAGGCGCTGAGTTGATCGATTCGGTTCTCGATGTTGTTAGGAAGGAGGCTGAGAATTGTGATTGCCTACAAGGTATAAATCGACCTCTAGACTTATACACTCGCTTGATCTGCTATATGTTATTTGTCTGAATGCTTTTTAAATTTGAATTATAATCGACATCTAGATGCTTAATTACTCGATTAATTGTGGACATTCATGTTATATCTCAGAATGATGTTTATTTGATTTAGAAATGACAGATCTACTGCTTATGCTTCCTGGATCTAACACTTGATAGTTCATTTTCGAAATTTGTTTGGTCGAAAATTTGTATCGTGTTTTATGCATCTCTCAGTTATCTGTTATTACATTGTATCTCGTGTAGGTGATGAAAATGTTACGAATGGTTAGTTTTATCTTACATGTGTTTACAAGTCTTATATCTGTGATTGTTTCTTTGTAAATTCTGAACTCTGAATCTCACAATTGGACCTGTTTATAGTGCTTACCAATCATTGTATTTGAAAAATGTAAAACAATAACAATAATCTATTTCTCTAAAAAGCTAAAAAAAATGGGCATGACATTGGAAAAGCATATTATTCCAGCTATTATCTTTGAAAAGACCCATTGATGCTTTTAGATTAAGGTAGACTTTCTACTGAATTGTTATCATGTAAACATAGTGAACTTTTGTTTTGGTTATGGCTATTTTATCCTGCTCACTCACATAAGCAATAATCAATGTGATGTATGATTGCTGAAGCGTATTCCCTTCAATATATCTAAACTGATACACAATTTCCAGTTGACTTCTTTTGTACCAATGATTTAAAAATATATATATTAATGTTACTCTATACACAGGTTTCCAAGTCTGTCATTCACTAGGAGGTGGAACAGGATCCGGAATGGGTACCCTTTTGATTTCAAAGATTCGTGAAGAGTACCCGGATCGTATGATGATGACATTTTCTGTCTTCCCATCTCCAAAGGTTTCTGACACTGTTGTTGAGCCTTACAATGCCACCTTATCTGTTCACCAACTTGTTGAAAATGCTGATGAATGTATGGTTCTTGATAATGAAGCATTGTATGATATCTGCTTCAGAACCCTCAAACTCACCACCCCAAGCTGTAAGTATTCTCATTCTAAACATCAAAATCATTTCTAAATGAACAAATATAATTAGTAAATCACCCTTTGTTGACTAACAATACATTTTGTTTTTAACAGTTGGTGATCTAAACCATCTCATTTCTGCAACAATGTCTGGAGTCACCTGCTGTCTACGTTTCCCCGGTCAACTCAACTCCGATCTCCGAAAACTGGCAGTCAACCTAATCCCATTCCCAAGACTCCACTTTTTCATGGTCGGTTTTGCCCCTCTAACTTCCCGTGGGTCCCAACAATACCGAGCCCTAACTGTCCCTGAACTCACCCAACAAATGTGGGATGCCAAAAACATGATGTGTGCAGCCGACCCTCGTCACGGCCGTTACCTAACCGCTTCTGCCATTTACCGAGGAAAAATGTCGACAAAAGAAGTCGATGAGCAAATGCTAAATGTCCAAAACAAAAACTCGTCTTATTTCGTTGAATGGATTCCAAACAACGTGAAATCGACTGTTTGTGATATCCCGCCAACAGGGTTGAAAATGGCGTCGACTTTTATCGGGAATTCGACATCGATTCAAGAAATGTTTAGGCGTGTGAGTGAGCAGTTTACTGCTATGTTTAGGAGAAAAGCCTTTTTGCATTGGTATACGGGTGAAGGTATGGATGAAATGGAGTTTACTGAAGCTGAAAGTAATATGAATGATTTGGTATCTGAGTATCAACAATATCAGGATGCAACTGCTGATGAGGAAGGTGAGTATGAGGAGGAAGAAGGGGAATATGATGATGCTTAAATGTTTGGTATTTTGTATTTTCAATTTGAAGACTGTAGGGGGTTTAGTGTAATTTTGTTTTTACTAGAGATGGTTGGGGTGTAATTTGTCTATGTTGGATTATGAGTAATGTTTCATTTTTCTTACTTGTATGGGATTTAAGTGGTGCTCTTATTATCTGTGAAATGTTTTGTTGACAAATATTTTGATTAAATGTCTGTAATTGCTTCTCAAAAAGTTCAAAGTATATGTCAAATATGAAATTGGAAGTAAACAGCACTGCTAGACTGGACGGAACATAATTGAATTGAACAATATACTACCCAAAATGACGTCATCTTGAAATGTATGCAACCTGCAAAATGCATCACATACGTTTGATATATTCATGTTGCTTAGTTCTCTCTCTCCACCATGATATGCGTTTACTAATTTGTCAATAGCATCACATAACGCTTTATCAATGAATTACTGATAAAATCATGCTAATAACAACTCATCCCTAATACGAGTTAATGATGGAATCGGGTTAAGAACCGATCTAGATAGACCTAGATTTGAAATACCCGAGACTTGATTTCAGAGAATTATTAAACCCAAGAACCAAACCATCTTACATAATCCGGTTCCTAAAATTTAAGATAGATCCAATTAGAACTGAAATAGTAATTCGAGCAATAATATGTAGTTTATAAGGAGCATTAATGTAATTTTTATTATTATAAACATAACATGATGGAGGAAGTATTACAAATTAATATGTATAATAAAGGAAGTGGAAACTATAAAGGATGAGATTTTGCATACACACGATGCTAGGAGACCAAATGGTTTCTAATATGTTGAAACCCGCCGTTGATACACTTAGTATATATCAAGTATATATTAAATTAAGGGTTATAAAAAAAAGGTTAATCAAATATCGGTTCTGGATATTAAACCTGATTTGATACATACACAGGGCCGGTCCAATGAATTTTGATGCCCTGGGCGAAGTGAGAAATTTAGGTTTACCTTTAATACTATGTGATAATTCTTTAGCTTCACTAATAGCCGACTAAATTTCACTTTCCCTATATTTTCAAAAAATTAACCAAATTCACGAAATTTGCAAGCTACAAATTCAAAATATAGCAATAATTACATTAAAGAAATATACATTTTGTTAAATCATGAATAAAAGATGTGTGTATATTGTTCACAAACTACCAATAAGAAGTCAGTTTAAAAGGACAAGTTTTTAAATTTTACTATATGCTAACACACCTAATTTCATGATGAGTAAAAATGTTTACCACCAAATGATGATTTAAGTTTGCAGATCAACAACTAATACTAATTAGGGCTGTTTGGATGAGCATTTTCTAAGTAAGTATTTCAACCTAAATGATCAACAAGAGATTATCAGAATACCAGTTGACTAAAGCCAATGAAATATATATTTCTTCCATATTTCTCCAAACTTCAGATTTCTTCCATATTTATTGACTTATCTAAGAAGTAATCAATCAATAGTCAACTAATGAAACTACAAAAAAAAAATAAAAAAAATACTAACACGTCATCTAATCGTAGTAATCATATCCAAACACCCCTAAATCAAGTGGTCAGATGGTAAATAAGCTACTGAATTTGGTGTTTTATGAGATGCATAATGCCCACTTTTCGGATTACTGCAATCTAAACACAAATGCATTAAACACATAAATTAAACAAATTCTCACATAAAAAACTCACCCGCACACATACGGACATACATGATGTATCCGAAACCGAAATACCCGACTGTAAAAAATGGATATCTAGCACTTATATCATTTATCATTAAATTTGAATAGAAAAGAAAAAAGAAAAAATGGGGCCCACAGGTCTTCTTTATATGACAGCGTTCTGGAGAAAAGAAAGAAAACTGTAGTAAGAGTGAGTCCTTTTCTTTGCCTTCCATTTTCAACACTGACACCCACCTCACACACACTAATACACCATTTTTTACACACACACAAACTTAACCCACGAATATGTCTGGGATCGATAATTTTGCTAACGTTCAACCACCGCCTGCCGGAATCGGAACTCTTCCTCCTCGCCGTCGCCGTCGTCGTAACCGTTCCGGACGTCGCCGACGTCGTAACGCCTTCAACAGCGAACCTGCTACCACAGACGGCGGTAGCAGCTTCGGATTGTCCGATTCCGATGCACATTCTTCGGCGCGTCTCGATTCGTACGTTGCCAGTGACGAATGTGGATCTTCTGGTATCTTTTGGTACAATCACAGCCGTATGGAGTCTTCATCAGATGAGATTGACTTGGAAAGTGGTGAATTGGAGATGAAGGTGCATTTTTCAGCTGAAAATGAGAAACAATGTCGAATTTGTCATCTGAATTTTGAGACTAACGGTAGTGATTCGCCGGAGGTTGAGGATGACGACGGTGTTGGTGGAGGTGGTGCCATTGAATTAGGGTGTAATTGCAAAGGAGATCTAGGAACTGCTCATAAACAATGTGCAGAAACTTGGTTCAAAATCAAAGGGAACATGTAAGTTTCACTTATAAATGACTAAATTCAAGCTTTTATGTGATTTCGTTCGTTAATCTTAGTAATTTTTGAGCTTTAATTATCCGCATGACAGCTGCATTTCACCTAAAATTTTGTTTGTAAATTGCTGTGTTCTCTATGGTTTTTAGGTCATGAAAATTTGGGGGAATAATGTGCTAATAAGAGTTGTACTGTACAACAATAAATTTGGTGTTCTTGTTAAATTCTCAGACAAAATATCATACTTGAATTTTGAATTTTGAGTTCCCTCTCTTCCTAATACCCCTTTCCCGGAAAATGATGGTACAGTTTGACTTCTTTGGTCAAAGTTGTGATTTTGTGATCAAAGTTGTGATTTTGTGATCAAAGTTTGGTGCTTTTTTTTTCTTCCAGTTTGAAGATTAAGAAATTCTATGTAAGAAAGATGGACCATTTAAATAGATGGAATCAAATAGATCATAAATAATTATACTGAGTTTTCAATGGCTATGAGTTTATACAGTTGACTTTAAGGTTGACCAATGTTGCAAAAAGAATTTGACAAAGGTTTAAGCATGTCAATTTACAATTAAAAAACTAACATATTCTGATATGCATGACTTATGGCTACGAGTCTAATACAGTTTTGATGATCAATATTATATACATGCATGCTTAGTTCTATTTATGTTTTTTTATTTTTTATTTGTTTCTGAGTTCTAAAATATCAAGGTTCAATGATTGGTATACAAATTTTATAGTGTAGTTGACGGGCCAAGTTGGTTGATTTTTTATGTATCTTTTCGGTTTTTCTTGCAAGTTGGCATATTTGGTGATATATATGATTAAAGTTATATCGTCTGTTTGTTATTGTTTGCACTCCATTCATGTTGGCGAGATGGGAGGGTCGGGTCGGGTAACATGTCCTTTTCTTATGCTGGTTTTGTTGACAAACACTTTTTGTTCATCTATTTTTATTATAAATAATTAGTGTGCTAAAAATGAGGAAAAAAAATAGTATTGTTACAATAATGGGCAAACTATATTGTTATTTCTCATGTTACACCCACATCAAAAAGCGCACTTCAAGTGTTGTACCTAAGCGTACGACTACTAATGCACCAAACAAATAATTACTTCAACCGTTTGCAACTAACACGTTTATTTTCAATTATATGGTAATTATGCAGGACCTGTGAGATTTGTGGTGCCACTGCACAAAATGTTGGTGGTGATCAAACAAACGAGACCAACACCACCACTGTTGAAACTGAGCCAGTTGGCCGGTCAACTACAGCACCCATGGTGGTCCCCACCGAACCACGGGCGTTTTGGCAAGGTCGAAGAATCATGAATATTTTGCTTGGTTGTATGGTTTTTGCGTTTATTATTTCTTGGCTCTTTCATTTTAATGTATTGCCATAAATTCAGGTTTATTTGTTGAGGAAAAAAATATTAGTGTTTGAGAGGCTTTTATAGTTTGTGTTTGTATGGATTGGTTGTTGGATCACATAAATGTATATACTTGCAAGTTTAGAAGTATATCTTTAATGACATTTTTACTATTTCATTTTTCTTCATTGTGTATTTGCATAACCAAAACAGAATACGTGTTGGGTTCGGGATGGCAGGCTAGGATTTACGAGTTGGTATAATCTAACCCGAACATGAACTGCATAACAAAGATATGAATTTTAGATTAATTTTTACTTAATATAATAAGAAATCAAGACAAAATTCCACTACTCCTAACATAACATAACATATATAGGTCAAACAATACAATGTGTTGGTAACAAAAAACAACCATGTAAACGAAGTTTTCATCTACTGGCTTTCAGAACCATTATTATCTTTAAAATCAGCAACAGCTTGAGTGAAGGTGCTTCGAACATGTTGACACATCAGCATGAGATCTTGGCATGAATCTATCAATACAGCTTTTGCTGAATCACCTTCAAAATCAAAGAATATACCCCAGGTCAAAGTCAACATTCTTATCAAGTAGTCTAAAGTCTATATTCTATTAATGCACCAATTAAATTTTAAAGAAATAATGAATCTAAATGCCACCCAAATATTCAACATTTATAACGAAAATCATCCGTCTATTAAAACTTTCATATCAGCAACAGCTTGAGTGAAGGTGCTCCTTGTTTTATTTATACCAATTTCGATAAATAAAAAAAGTGTGAGATGACGATAATGCCCTTAAATATTTGGAAACACATACCCGTTGTTTGGACTCTTATGTTTACTCGAGCCTCTGAAGGATGAGGAATACTGTACCCACATACTGAAACTCTTGGACTGCATAAACATAGTTAATACAATATCATGAATCAATGAAAATATAATTCAGGGGAACAAAATATTCGTCTTAATGTTCTACAATCATAACAATTTGATACATCAATTTGGTCATTGAAGTTGGTAAAAGTGTTCAATTTTCATCATTTTTATGTCATAAATGATAAAATAGCAACTTACTTTCTCAAAAGTTACACAGTATTTATATAATATAATAACCTAATGAGAAAAATAGAAGAATTTGAAAGCATGCACTTACTCTTGGTTGAGGGTGAATCTTAGAGAGTTTGCTAGTGTATGATCTTCATCACCCAAAGAAAACGTAGAAGCTGATTGATCCTGAAATGACCCGAGTTCCATTTTCGACTAAAAAACTGAAACTTCACAGCAGAATTCATACAATTGAGAAACAAAAACCATTGAAATCATAACCATCAGTTAAAAATTGAATTAAAAGAGCTTCCATTCAATATGATTCAATGCTCAAAAGGATATAATCAGACAACATAGGAAGTCGCTGTGCATAGATTATGGACAGATTCGTTCAGACATTTTCTCAAACACTTGGAACGCATGGTCAAAAAGCTAAAAATAATCGAAACATAAGTGTAAATACGAACAATCGATTCATTTGGAAAGATGCGAATAACTGATTGACGGAAAGCTGTAACTATTCAATAAACCTAAATTGATATTACCTGAATATTTCAAAGTCGGTATGCACAGATTATAAACCCTAGTTCGACTGTGTTGAGAGTTTACAATATTTTAGAAAAAAGCGTGAAAAGGAAGATTATAAACCCAAAAGAAAAACTAATTGTATTTCAACCACTAAAGTTTCATATATTTTGCAATTCCACCCTGGATAGTTTTAATCAATTTCAGTTTGATCCTATTTTTATTGTTATTTCTTCGCAAAACCCAACGGTCCGATGAAAGAAAGAATTTACAGTGGGAAAGTAATCTGTTTTGTGTGTGAGAGTATATATCTAAAGGGAATTTTGCCTATCACATTTTTTTTAATACCATATTGTACAAGTAATTATATACAAATGAATATGTAATTATTGTAACTAAAATATATGGTGTAAAAATTACCATCTAATATAATCAATATATATTTTGACCTCTTTAAACTTACTAGCAAATGAATATGCCAGCAAGTAACATATAATTATATTTTGTGAATGATGATAGTGGTGATAGCATTGGTGGTAGTGATGAGTGTAGTGATGCGTAGTCAATAAAATGTAAATACCATATTATTTTTGCAAAAATACAATAAAATGAAACATTTACAATAAGTATTCCAAAAAAATCATATGTATATCACCTCAAATTTATAATGACACAATGAAGTTCACCAATGCATTCAAAGAGTTATGTGAAGTACCGCCATGACTTAATGCAACTCTAATCTTTTCTTGAATCACCACAACCCTCTTTCTCATTTCTTTATCCACCAAAATTCTTCTGATTGCACCTTCAATTTCACCTCTTTCCACAACAATTTCAAAACCAACTTTCCACACATAACACAAATACCTAGCATTCAACAATTGATCCACAACAAAAGGTTGACACAACAATGGAACATGTAACACCGCAAAAATTTAGGAAGTGTTTTTTTTTAAAGGGCGCGAAAGCATAAAGATAATAGATAAGTTCTAGGTTTAGGTTTACAAACCAAACGTCCCAAAATAAACTCCAAATAATAATAACATTTAAACGGTGTTAATAAACGACATGGCTCATTTTACAAAACATATCAAACTGAGTTTGGTCAATCATCCCGTCCAAAGCACCGATCAACCTGAAAAGAGTCAACGAGGGAGGGATTAGCGCAAAGCTAAGTGAAGGAACATAATCTACAAATTATAAAAAGCTCAACAAGCAAGCACCAACATCTCCACGATTGTTACTCCTCGTAATCACTTAACCACTGTTCCACCGAACCACTATTCCACTAAACCAGCAACCACTAACTGTCTAATCACTAAGCACGGAAGTAATTCTACATCTCCGATTGCTAAACACGGAAGTATTACTACATCTCCGCGTTGGGTAATCACTATCACTGAGGAACGGTGGCTTTGCGGGCCTTAAACCGTGGTTGGCCAAAACCACAGTAACCGTTGGCCTGTACCCAACACCCCAGGTAAACCCCCTTAACCATGCAACAAATACAGGTAAGGCTCGAATACCCTGTTAGTCGATACACTATGCCCAGCCGATATCCTTCCGACACTGACCTCGTCCCTATCCTCGATTGCCACAACCGAGTTGTTGATACCATTCAAGTAGAAACCCTTCATCTATGTGCACATATCCTATCCCGCTTAACCCGATCAAACAGGTACCAAACAAACAAGCTAGTCACGAAAAACTGCATCGAAAACATCACAGAAAAGTTCCCGTCGCGAACTCCCAGAGTTCGCGTCGCGAACACTGGTTCGCGTCGGGATCTTGATCGCGAACTCTTTCACGTTTCAACCCCAGATTCTCTGTTCGAAGTTCACGTTCGCGAGCTGGAGTTCGCGACGCGAACTCCCCAGCTCAGCTGCTCTTCCTGCGTTTTAACAAGTATGCATATACCAAACCAATTGTAACCAAACATAAGTTGGAGGTTAAATCCACTCACCGTTACTTCCACTTGTCGAACTCAGAGGTCTAATGTTTCTGAGTCTCGATTCCGGTTCCTGTACACCAAAGAACACTGAATTAGTAACCGATATTTATCATTAGTTACCAATATCAACAATAATAAACACTAACATTCCACCAAGTATTACTAATACTTAAAATAGCACACATTCTTGCCAAAGCCAACTTAAACTTATACAATTCAACAAATGAGTCATTCCACCACTTAATCACCCAAACGGGTCAAAACCCGTATCCATCTACAATGCCTTTAACCACTCTTCTAACAAGTCAATAATCATTCGAATGACCTATCACCACTAGTTAGTCATCCAAAACACAAGTCAAATACTATATTAGCTAGTTCATGTTTTTCGTTCCTATTCTCCTTTCTCAAAAAAAGGGGACTTTCATATAACAATCCAACACTACATCTAGCACTTTCCCCAATTTCATATTACAACAAGTCAACATCTTACAATTCACCAAAACATGTAATTATCATGTTATTGTCACTCCTAGTTCAATTCAAACCATACTATACATCTTTAGCCAACTTTCACAATATTTACCCAAATGGGTCAAAACCCATCTTTGACTTTAACATTTCCAAACACAACTTTAAATGCTATAATTATACCATTTAACAATTCATACATAACTATTTATTTTAACAAGATCAAAACTCCATCCTAGACCAATATTAACAACCAATTTCACTAGCTCATGAAATCTTCCAACAACCATCCAAACACTACCCAACTTATGGTGATTTCAACATTTCAAGACATAATCAACATTTCATACTTCCAACATGTTAGTTTAACTTACAATAGCAATAAAAAAAACCACAAGAACTTCAAGAACTCAAGGTTTGATGAAAACCCATCTTCTCCAAGACTCCATTAATGGAGGTTGAAGATGAACTTCACCAAACCAAGCTTCCAACCACAAATAATGCATACAATACATAAGAAAGCTTATATAAACACATAATAAACCATCTAACACAACATTCATCAAGAATCATTCAAGAATCAAAACCCTAGTTCATCATTTTAGTAAGAACTTCAAGCATAACACCAAAAGACAAGAAAAACTCACGTGGCCGCGTCAACATAAAGTCACATAAATAATTTAAACATTTCAGTAATTACATATTTTAACCCCGTGGTTAAAATATCACACTAAGGCAAATAACTAAGCAAATAATTTCACATTTATTCAATTAAATATTTGTCACTTACCAATTATTATTAAAACTACTAGGCCGGTTTTAGGATGTTACAGAACACCTTGAGATAAACTTTCTAAAGTCGAATTCCAACCACAATGACTCCAAAATCCACTAACAACAAAATGCGCCAAAACTTCCTTTTGGGGTGCCCATTTTACGATCATACCATTCCCTTTCATCTCACTCACCAAACCCTCTTGCAAAAACTCAATCCAATCGAACCCATCAACCGATCCTGGTCAAACCACCCAAAGAAATGGTTGATTACTATTTACTAGACCCCATGCCATTTCGATTATAACGTTTTCATTAACACTCGCTATGCTTCCTAAGCTCACATATATAACCGACTTTGGTTCTTGTTTATCTAGCCATGGGATGCAACTAGTATCCTCTTCAAGAAAGCTAGTGGAAGTTGTACGGGCTATTTTGTGCAACGGGCCGATGGTAAAAATAGGAACTTTGTATTGACCGCGGATAAGGGTCAATGCTGATTGTTCAAGAAAGTCAACGGTGTTCCGAATGAAGGCGGACGGAGGTTTCTTGGGGGGTGATCATGGTGACCGATTCAAGGGCTCCTTGTATCGGGAGGTCAATAAATGGTAGATCTTTATCTGAAGGGATGGAGTTCTGTAACTATTTCCTGCAACGACGAGTCTTTGAAAAGAACAAAACACACGTCAAAATATGATAATTTATGATGGACCTCAAATAATTAATTGTAAGGTAAAATTATCAAATAATTTCAATTTGCTTTTGGTATGTAAATGAAAAGTAAAGACTTTCATTTCGTTGCTATTTTCCCAAACACGACCGCAACTGTTATAATTTTATTTTTACACACAGAAAATGATGAATTCACACAAAGTTCGTGTATCACCGACTCTTAAAATAGATGCATTATCTCTATAACTACTAGTGAAACTAGAAATTTCTACCAACAATAACACTCTTATAGGGATAAAAAAAAGAGCGGGAATTAAAGGGGTTGCGCCCCCTTGCAGGGTCCTATGGATAGCACCCCAAACATATATAAATTTGACATAAATGACGCTATTGAAGAAACAACATGTTTGATTATATACATCAACAAGTCTCTAAAAACTAACTTCATAAACATACAAGACAAACTACTAATTTTGATAAACCTAAAAGCTAGAAAACCATACAAGACACACACTTTGGGGTTTTTAAATTTTGGTTTAGATTTTGGGTTGGGCAACATTTGGAGTAGTGACTAGGGGTGTTCAAATATATCTAAAAACCGGGCATCTCAAAAAAAATATCTAATATTCAAAATCCGGATATCTGAATTTCGAATAACGGTCCGAATAGTGTTTTCAAAATTTTCGGATAACGAATATCCGAAAATTATCCAAAATATCCGAAAGTATCCAAAAAAAATATATGAAGATAAAAAAAATACCTGAAAAATATTAGAATATTTTGTCTTTTCTGAATATGAATGAACCCTGTTTAGTTGCTATTTTCAAAATACCAACGACTTACCAGTTATTTCATATTTAGCAACGACATAGATATTCATTGGCAATTTACTAAAAGAAGTGGTATTCGTTGGTATTATTTAATTCCCGACTCGCGAAATTACCATAACCATGATTCTTTGATAACATCAGTTAATTATTCGTTGGTTATAGAAAACCCTTTGGAATGAAGGTATGTTCCAAGCAGGAGCATGGGGGTCACGTGACCTTGAAGTGGACTTGCTATCAACACCAGCCGCCACCGTCTCCCGCCGTCCTCCTCCTCCATCTTTCTCTGTCTTGATGCAGTTATGTCCAATATGTATAATTTAAATATATAATGATAGTGGGTGGCTTTTTTTGTAGAAATTCCGCAGCCTGTTTCTTTTTCATTCTAGAATGAGTTGATTATATATCAGATTAAATATGAACATGTTGTTCGGACATAGATGACTTTCCAATATTATTTTTTCGTATCATTTTCTTTAAATCTTAACATTAGTTGGTAAAAAATAAAATAAATGTATCTATCCAAACACATCTAAGACTATAAGTAATTTTCATAGTAGGACTTGAACCCATAACCTATAAGTCATGAGCAAACCATAATCTATAATAAGTTTTTATGGTTTTCTTGTTCATAATATATAATTTCCATATAATGAGATTAATGACATTGTTGAATATTTAAAATATTGTGTCATGACATCGACAAGGTAAAACATTGAAATAACTAGTATCATATTTACTTATTTAGAACAAGAAATAGATCCATAGTTATTATTAAAAGAAACTCATATCCATCGTCATATGATGCAACAAAATAGAAAAATCGGATCTAAAGAACAGCGACATGCTTCCTTTTGTTTCAGTGGGACAACGTCTTTTATTCTACTTTCTAATAAGGGAAATGTTAACAAGTGTTCTTAAGGTAATGTTTAAGAGAAAAAATAAAGCTTTAATTTATTGTAAATTAACCATAAAAAATAACCGTCACCCTGAATTTCATAACCATCTCGAGGTAGTTATGCTACAAGACTTGAGTCCTTGCTCTAACATTGCCCTAAGGGCGGGCACTTATTAGCAAAACTCTTCTAATAATGATATTCTATACTCCTTGAGTCCTTGCTCTAACATCTCTTTGTCATTTAGCACGTGCAGTATATTTCAAATGTGAGTGCAACAATCTCTCCGTGTTTGTTGCTATATACTTCCTCCGCCGAACAAAAAAACTTCTCATTTGACCTTAAATTTTTGTCCCACGAAAACTTTTCATTTCTTACATTTGATAAGCTCCACATAATAAAATACTATTATTACTAAACACCACACCACTAACTATTCGCTAACTAGATTTCTCTCTCAAAACCAATCATATATTTTAATCAAATTTATTACCAATGACCACACCATTAACTATAACCTTAAAACTTGTGACCAAGTCAAAGGGGAAGTTTTTTGTGGGACAGAGGGAGTATATAAGAAAGATTGTTATTAGAAGTTAGAACATCACATTTACATCGAGATGTTATTAGAACATCACATTTACATTTTGATATAAATAATGAAGTACAATTGATATATAGTACATCGGAGATGTTATTAGCTAGTGTTTTTTAAATTTATTTTATTAGAAAATGATATGTGTGATTAGTTACACGTAAACTTGTATGTGTGATTAGTTAATTCTTATAGATGTTATTTGATAGCATCTGAATAATTAATATCTAAATGATGCAGATATCTAAATAATTCAGACTTTCCTTTACATCTGTCCCATTAAGAGGAAGAACATGTTCCATCTTTGACTCAGGGGCTGATGAAGAAGCCTTACCAAACGCTCTTGATCTACCCGATTAAGATGGTGTCCTCTTAACGAAATCATTAAGACGCTTACCAAACACTTTTATTCAGCTAAATATGTAGTTAAATTACTAAACATTTTTTGTAACTAGCAGGGTATACGTAGGCTACACAGATATACTCACAAGTTCATTGGAAACTTCAAATGTAAGATGTATTTCTAATAATTACCAAATGATGATTAAAAAAACCAGACAATTTCAACAACAAACTAGCAACAGGGGTCAATTAGAAAGGTTGGCTTGCCTAACATGTCGACAAAACTTACAACACCAAATGTACTTACTGTGTCGTAAATTGGGGAAAAACTGATACAAGCATTGATTAAAAATTGAAAAATTAGCAGTTAAATCATCTGAAAATATTAAAACTTGTCCACCAATTAATCTTCATAGCAACCTTGAACTCCCGTTGTAAAATAGTAAAACTAAAATAAAAAGTCTGTTGACATTTTTAACAGAAAATTAAAACAGCAGCTTCATCAATCTCCATCTGCATTCGGTTGTTTCTGCAGTTGCAAGACTCTGAAATTTAGCAGGGTATTATTAAAAAAAAAAAAAAAAAAACTGACCAAAATTCATGATAAAAATATTGGCTTTTTATCAGCCGGCTTCAATATTTGGAAAGAACACATCAAGCTTTCATCAACACTCATCATACAACCAGCATTATCAAATTCACCACAGTAATTAGGGGCAGAAAATATTGTAACAAGCTGCCTATCACCAAAGAACTTATACCCGTCTTCTACAACCTACATAAAGTAACATTTCCATTACAGTAATGCCAATTTTTACCTACAAATATTAAAATTACCTGGTGGGCCCGACAAATAAGATCCATATCATGTAGCATTAAAAACTCAGTAACTTTATCAGCACCAAACGTGTAGGAAACACCCCGATCACTCATCCCCCAGCCTTTCACATCTCTACTAGGATCAGACCAAAGTAAATCACAAAGCAGGCCCGAATCAGGAACATCAGTTGGACGGGTCAAATTCCTTATTTGGTCAAGATTAGTCAAATTAGGTGAAAGCCCGCCATGCATGCATAGAATCTTGTCATCAATTAGAGCAGCAGCAGGAAGACAATTGAAACAGTCAGTAAAAGTTTTCCAGAGCCTGACATTGAAACGACGTTTACATTCATCATAGAAACCGTATATTCTGTTAATTGAAGCACATTCATGGTTTCCTCTTAAAAGGAAGAAGTTTTCGGGGTATTTGATTTTGTAAGCAAGTAATAGACATATTGTTTCTAGACCTTGTTTGCCACGATCCACATAATCACCTAGGAATAAATAATTTGATTCTGGTGGAAATCCACCGTATTCAAAAAGTCGTAATAGATCACTGTATTGTCCATGAATGTCACCTGGAATCAGAATAAGCATTTATTCTTTTGCAGTTGGTATATAGATATTCAAACAAAAAAGGATTAATTGTATTACCGCATAGCTTAATTGGAGCCTCAAGCTCCAGAAGATTAGGCTGTTGAAGAAAAATTTCTCGAGAAACGGTACAAAGTTGCCGGATCTCCCATTCCGATAGCTGAACCTGCCGCACCGTTCTCGCCTGCCGGAACTCCAATAACCGGTTGATTATATCATCAAGTAAAGCAGGTTCTATCCCCTGACCGTTTTGAGCCATTGATTTCCCCCCTCAAAAATATCCCAACAACTAGGGTTTTCAAAAAATACGATGAAACCCTAGATTTTCTAAAACACAAAATTCTTCAGCAATTGACGATAGCTTTTGTTAATGTTTTCCTTATGCAAAAAATACCAAGGAAACGATGGAATTAATTGCTTAAATTGATATATGAATCTGTGCGAATGGACAAACGGCGATAAATTTATAAATAAATAAATATTAAATTTAAAGGGATAAAATGGCTAGCAAGAGGAATATAAAGACAGATAGCAGAAGGACGACCGATGGGGCGGAGATGCCGATTGCGGAATCAAAATTATTTGAGGACGATGAATCCGTGGCGGTCGTGTTGTTTCAATATTCTGCCATTATATTCCTCCAATTGAACTTTACCTTTTGAATTAACAAATCAAAATTAGGTCAGTTTTGGGATGAAATCTAGGGGTTTTGATTGTTTAATTGTGTGGTGCATTTTGCTACTTTTTGGCTCATTATTTTGAAATTTTTTAGAGGTGATGTAATACTACATTATTTCCTTGTGATTTAAGAACCTTGCACATTTTTTTTAATAAGAATCCTAATTTACTCTTAATTTTACTTATTTTTATTATGAGACTAGCCTATAACCCGTGATGAATCACGGGAGGCTTATAAATATTTTTGTCGATTTAGTTAATAAAATTATGTAACACTTTGAATATTTATTAACATTAAACTAATCTATCGTAAATGTAAAAGATAATTAAATAACAACGTATTTGATAACTTCAAATATTATGCATAATGTACAACAAAGAATAAAAGATTCATTAATAACTAATAACAATATATTTGATAACTTCAAATATCGTGCCTGATGTACAAAAAGAATAAAACATTCATTGATAACTAAAATTGTTTACGAATATATTGAATAAATATTCCATCACTAAAACAAACATTAGGAGGAAGCTCAAAAAAAACATTCCCTCACTAACCAAGCATACAATCTGAGCATTCATGACGTATGCGTCTTTTGGCAGCTTTATGAAATTGGGAAGACGGTCTTGGTGCCCCACATACCTGAATAAAATGCAAATTATAATTTGTTTATGATGTACCAATATTTTTCAATTTATAGTATTAGAGGTACCAATACGATCGGGATGAGACGTGTCATTTTTGTATTAGTCAAAACGTATGGGTTGGAAATATGTATGGTTAAGTGATCGTTGTGAATTTTCAAAATTTGAGATATGGATGATAGATTGTAAATTCAGATGGTTGATAAAGTAATTGATTTGAGATATGGATATGTGATTTGGTTTTCTTGACCCTATATTGTTGGAGCTAAACAAAGTTTCTCCTTTTGCTATAAATTCTGGATTTTATGTATAATCACTGCAAATTATGATGAAGAAATAGTATAATTACAAAAGAATTTAAATTTGTAAATAAAAGGGTTTAGAAGGTTATATGCATCATAAATAGAGTTTGGGCCATTTTCAACCCGAATTACCCATTCCCCAATGGATCGAAAGTTCGAAACCGCCTAGAGATAGAATGTTGGAAAATATTCAGCATGGAACAAACCAAGCAGAGCCAACCTGCAAAAATCATAATTATTTCATCATTTATGCAGATAAATATCAAAATTTAATCCAAAACTATGCACAATTTTTATATAAAAATGCACAACTAAATTTAATCTTAAAGCAGACGACAAATCCCCTCACAACCAAATTTAACTTCTATTTGTGCAAACAAAAAACAGATTATGTTTTCAAAAACAACATATATCCGGGAGTTGACCATGAAAGTTTGACCCGAATTCAATTATCCCTGCCCATTTTGACCCAAACTCAATTCGACCCTTTACCCAAACCAATCGTTTACTATATATTGATTATTTTCGAAACATATTAAATATAAATAATATTTTGAAATAAAAATAATATCTTTGTATGATAATGTATCAGAAGTAGCTGGTTGTAAAATCACCGGATCTTTTATATAAGAGACTAATTTGGAAACCATATGCTTTTTATCATCATTCCCATTATCATTGAACAGAACATACCATAATGACATTTAGCAATTTAAACAAAAACTAATAAATTACAAAGATTTCTTTAAAAGGAGATGAGGCTCTTAATTTAAATAAATTTTGCAGCTCAAAACATAACAGTGAAAATCCAGTTGCACAAATAGCTATGTAGCAAGAAATAGCAATTAACAATATATCATCTGAAATAGTAGTAATTAGAGAACATGAAAATTAAATATATATATATGAAATGTAGATAACAAACGCAGATTAACCGCACATACCTTGGGTTCGTTTGCCAGTAACGGGGCATTTAGGTGCGCTTACCAGATTATGTAATGCAGTTGAAGCTGATGAAATATCGCATATTATTTATGAAAGAAAAAAAGAGTGTTTGGAATAAGCATCAATCCAGGAGCATAAAAATAAGTAGTTTTTATTCCCAAAATGAGCCAAAATGCACAAGCAAATTTTTGTATCCAAAGTGCATCTTGGCACTCACGTGAACGTAATCATACATATAGTTCTCTATTCAATTAATACATATACTTATTTCAATAACTTTGATTTATCAATTTTAAGGTAAACAAATATGAAGGATCAAATACTAAGCTTACAATAATTTGACATTTCGACCAACACCTGCACTCTTGCTTTCAGATAAATGACATTTTTTTCCAAACTCTACACGCTTTAACATGATATCTGCATCATTATATTGAAAAATGACATTGTTTTCCCAATAACCATCACATAAAAATGCTATAAAAATGCTTGTACCTAAAAAGAATTACAAAAACTCGGATTTATCACTAAAAAGATAAAATCTGTAATTATCACTAATTATTTGATTACTTATGAAATTTGATACCTGTAAGGAAACGATCAAGGCAAAAACATGATGTGAATTTATCGATTACAACCTGCATACCCGCCCATTGTTTTTCACTGAAAAACAAAAACATAATTTTTCAATATTAGGTTTTGTAATTGATATGTAACATAAGGACATAAATATTAGGCTTTGTAATTGATATGTAAACCGTAATTATATTCTTCAAGTAGTTTGCAATTCAGAATGAATCAGAGGTATAAGCTAATAACATGAAACTCATCAAATAAAACTGAAATTTAAGCACAAATTAAAGGAAAAAGTAGCAAATTGGGCATGAATTCGCTCTAATAACGAAAAATTAATCGTAATCACGATGAAATAGATTTACAGGATTAGACAGATCAAATAAATCATATTAAAGTCCTAAATAATTAATTACGATACCAGAGATGAAGATGCCCAATATTCCACAAAAGAAATTACCTTCAAGAAGTAGATCAGGAACCCTAAATTCGTTTATGTATCTGCCATGAAAATCTCCAATTCACCACATCTGCAACCCTAATTTCGTTTAAAATTGGTAATTTAAAATCAAGGAACATATTGAAAATATTGTATATTAAATTACCTTCAAGAAGTAGACCAGGAAACCTAAATTCGTTTATGTATCTGGCATGAAAATCCCCAAATTACCACATCTGCAACCCTAATTTCGTTAAACCGCATAAACGTGAAAATGACAGATGAAATTTATGGGATTCATGGAGAGGAAGGTTTGGAATACGATGACAAAGGATGGTAGAGGGAAACGGAACGGTCGTAGAGGGAGGGATAGATAGAGCGTGCGAGTGAAACGGTGATAGAGGGAGGGAGAGATAGAAATGGTGGAGAAGCGATTTCAGAAAGCGGGGAGATGAGATTTCACAGTAGATGACATGGTACATACGTGGCAGGACATATGCCATGTCATTATGACATGGCATTATCTACGTGGCAGAAAAGATCTTTTTATTATATAGAGAGGATTTAACTTCAAAAAACCTAAGAACGTTGCATATGATCACATGGAATATAATTGATTGACCATTGTTTTTGAGTCTTAAAATATGTTCCACTTTCGGTCCTAAATTAATAAAAATAAATATGTATAATTTAATTTAATTTAATTTATTTGTAAGGAAACTATATTTAAACACTATAATTTGTTTACCGTATCTCATTGGTATTAATGTTTGATGTTGTCATAGTTTAAAATCATGGATTCAAATTTGCTAAAATAACTCCTTATTTATTGGTAAAATCTTATTTTCGAATTTTGAAATCATTCTGGTTTTTTAATATTTTATGAAAAATTCTGTAATTCAAATAATCATAAACGATTTTTGAAATTTGAATTATCCACTTTCCATGTTTCTTATTTAAGAGTTTTTGTGATCATCAAAAAAATACTACCTTCGATTCAAAATAAGTGTCACACTTTTATTTTCACGTTTTTTAATGCAAAACATTTTAATAGAGATTATGATAGATTAAATGAGATAGTGAAGAACAGTCTCATAATATAATCTTTAGCTTTATTGAAGAAAAAGAGAAAGTAAATTAGGTAATCTTAATAATGTTAGATAAAGTTAAGTAAAGATAAAATGGTAATTTTATATACAAAAATTACCAAATAGGGAAAGTGTAGCACTTATTTTGAATCACCCATTTTGTTCAGCACCACCCGCCACTACAATCACTACCGTCACAATCACTACCGAACATACCATCACTACTGCCACCATCGTACAATTACTGTCATTATCGTAAAATATAGTTACAATCACTATCATTATCGTAAAATATAGTTATATGTGATCCGCCACCATATTACACGGGTATCCTGCTAGTATCTGTTAAACGATCTCTCTGTCTTAAACGATTATATGTCTTAAACTAACAAGTTGTTAGAATACTACCAACGAAGAAATTTGTAATCTGGAAAAGACTTATTGTCACTTTCGACATTATTTGTGATATAAAAAGATTGATTTTGACTAAAAGTGATGTTTATATAAATATTACGATTATACTCCGTATGTGTTAAATGGTCATCTTTCTCCTGCCTCATCAGTTTTGTAACATTATCATCAAAGTACTATATTATTTACTGCCAAGAAAACAAAGAATTTTATGTCAGCATCATCTTTTTTTTCCCTCTTCAGCTTTCATACATCAGTATCATATCATCATTTTATAATTAAATAAAATAAATATAAAATAACATTACATTAATAGAAAACATTTCATAAAATACATAAATTAAAAAATGCGTTACATAAAAAACAAATTATCATTATTAAAAAAAAAACCGTACCGGATGCAAAGTATGGTTTAACAACATTTATGGACTGATAATATCAAACGAGAAATCGATGTACCATTGATACAAGTCTTAAACTAATTTGCTGACAACTTCTAAAAAATTGTTTAGTATTTTATAGAGGTTTTTAAGCCCACTACTTTTAAGAAAACTCCATAACCACATTAATCATATCAATAGTTGATTGTGACATTGGTAGAGACGTAAACGCCTTTTAGCTCATTTCATGATCATCTTAAAAATTTACAAATAAAGCAACTATAAATTGACAACATGATATGAAATCACCAAACCATTAAAGTTTTCGTGTTATGTGAACAGTTATAGTGACATATATTCGTGTATATCCAAATCAAGATTCAAGATGCACACCACAATGGGTCCATTGAACTCGTGACCTTAAATATTGAGGCTTATCCGTTTCCTTTATTTTGAAGGTATTTGCAAATTAGTCCTTCAACTTATAAAGCATGTACATATTACAACCATATAAATATATAATGATATATCTAAACCCTTTTACTATCACCTCCTCATAGGCTCATAGCATCTCCAATCTACAGTTTAAATTACATTAAACCAATGTAAATTAGTAAAAATATGGATACACTACAAATTTTGCTTTGATATATACAATCATTTTAATTTAATTAATTTAAAAGTTTCAAAATCCATTAAGCATCTCTCACTTATTTTTTCATAATGCAATAAACACATTCGCACATGCTTTTCTAAAATTGCATTTGTGTACAAAACGTAAATAAGTGATTTTTTGATTTTTTTTTTTTTTGTCGAGTGCTTATTTAGATTAATTGCACTTTTAGAATCCAATAAACAGATAAGCAATTACAAATCGCAATTTTAGACACCAAAATATATATATATATATATATATATATATATATATATATATATATATATATATATATATATATATATATATATATATATATATATATATATAGAAGTGAGTTCCATTGAGAATTAATATATTAGGTGAGAATGTGAGAATAGATCTCAGCCATTCATCTCCTTCCAGCCCTCACGCGCGCGGTGACATTTTTGTAATTAAGTCCAACTTTCTTTCACGCGCGCGGTGGCATTTTTGTAATTAAGTCCAATTTTCTCAGTCCCACACGCGGTGGCATTTTTGTAATTAAGTCCGACTTTTTTTTAATCATCGATGATTAAACTTGGTTTTATTAAACTTTTGAGATTGTTTTAATCATCGATGATTTAAACTGGGTGTAGTGTTCAATCATCAATGATTAATAGAACAATTTTGTCTTTAAAATCAAAGATGCTGTTTAATCATCGATGATTAAACTTGTCTCTGTTTTTAGATTCTTAATTCTTTATAAGATGTTGTTTAATCATCGATGATTAGCGTGTTTGCTTTCTTTATTATTTGATTAAACTTTTCTTTAATCATCGATGATTAAACTTTAATCATCGATGATTAAACTTTAATCATCGATGATTAAACTTTATCTGTGTAATAATCATAAGATGCTCTTTAATCATCGATGATTAAACGTTTTAATCATCGATGATTAAACGTTAATCATCGATGATTAAACTTTAATCATCGATGATTAAACTTTATCTGTGTAATAATCATAAGATGCTCCTTTAATCATCGATGATTAAACGTTTTAATCATCGATGATTAAACGTTAATCATCGATGATTAAACTTTAATCATCGATGATTAAACTTTATCTGTGTAATAATCATAAGATGCTCTTTTAATCGTTGATGATTAAACTTGATAATATGTTTAATCATTAACGATTAAACCTGGGATCGGGTTTAATCATCGATGATTAAAAACAATCTCAAAAGTTTAATAACTGATGATTAAACACTACACCCAGTTTAATCATTGATGATTAAAGAAAAGTTGGTTTTAATTACAAAAATGCCACCGCGTCTGGGACAGAGAAAGTTGAACTTAATTACAAAAATGCCACCGCGTCTGGGACAGAGAAAGTTGGACTTAATTACAAAAATGCCACCGCGCGTCTTTTTGCCTAATTCTCACATTCTTACCTAATATATCAATTCTTAATGGAACCCTCCCCTATATAGATATAGATATATATATATATATATATATATATATATATATATATATATATATATATATATATATATATATATATATATATATATATATATATATATATATATATATATATATATATATATATATATATATATATATATATATATAGTGAAGGATTATATTGAGAACCCTGATTTTAAAAAGAACTCTAAGAACTTTTGATTAACTAATCTGGGCCATTAGATTTATAAATAAACGGTTAAGATTAATTATGGCAATTTCGTAAATTATGCAAATCATTTCTTTGGTAAAAATTAAATTAAAAGGGTATATTAGGTATTTTGCAAAAAAAATAAAATTTTAAAACCCCATAAAATCCGGCCTCTCTCCACTTTGTTATATGCTAGTTTGCTAGGTTTCTCTCCCACTATTTTTTAACCTACGTGAACAAAAAAACGCCGGTGAAATCAAAAGTCAAATTAGGAAGAACAGTTGGAGCTCATTAATGGCGTCCATATCTTAATTCTTGAATTTCATTTGTGTTAAATCAATCGCTCACTTGGCTTTCAATATTTCGTGCAAACCCAGATATGCGGCGGGGATTTCATAGATATGCAGCGGCGGTTTCATGATATTAGCGATTGGCGACCGCCGACGGTTTCAGGAAATTCGCACCGGCGACCGGTGGCGGTTTAAGCAGATCTGAGTTTCTAATATGGGTTTCAACTGTGTAACTCAAGTAAGTCATGAATTTAGTTTTGTTCTTACATTTAGATCTGAGATGCTGATGAAAAAATTGTGTTGATGCAACCAACAATCATGGAATCGGCAACCATGAACCGGAAAATGCTAAATCACGAAAATGAATTAAATTTTTATTTTGTTTTAATACCCCCAATGACAGGTAGGTTCCTTTAATTTTTTTGAATTTTTTCTGTTTTGTTATGAAAGATCTGTGTGCTTTGTTATGAAAGATCTGTGTGCGTTGGATTTGGCTATTTGGGTACGGCTTGGTTACGTTGCGGTGATAGTGATGACAAGAACATGTATATTCAACATGTATAATTCTAAATGCTTTAGTATAAGGTTGTTATGAAGACACGAACATGTATGTTTCTATCATCTTATCAGTCATACCTGATAATTCTGATTGCTTTAATATCATGCTGTTAGTTAATCAACTATTATTAAGTTAACATATACATAACATTAAAGTATTTATATCTTCTTTTTCCCATTGCAGATAATCCTTGTCTCAGGATAAATATATCAACTAACTTAAAACACATGTGAAGAATCTTCAAGAACAGTTGCTAGGAGTAAAGATGACACTACTGCTCTTTGACCAAATTTTTAAATAATCTTAAACAACAAAAAGTCATGACCGAATTAATTTTGTTTCTAACTTGTAATTCTGCTCAATTTTGGCGATTATTGAGTTTAGTACATAATTGTTAAATCGTATGTATGTGTTATATGAAATTATTTTTACTTCTGTATGGATAACATATATGCAAAAATGAAAATATAACATAAATGCAACATCACATGTCACAAACATATATGCAGATCCGTAAATAGCATATATGCATAACCATAAATAACATATGTGCATAACCATAAAATAACATAAACGTAAATAACATATATGCATAGCCGTAAAATAACATAAACGTAACACCTTAAAATAACATATATTCAATAAAAAAATATCTGAAATTAATGCCTTAATTTTAGGAATATCTCAAAAAAGGAAACAAATTTTTTTACAAAATGCCGTAAATACCCCTGAATAACTAATGTGAATTAAATAAATCAAAATCAATTTACTAAATTCTGATTGGTTAATAATAGTTCTCAGAGTTCTTTTTGAAATCAGGGTTCTCAATAATATGGATCAAGAAAGAACCTAGTTTATTTAAAGAACTTAAAGAAGCAATTATGAGCATTGATTTAAATAAAACATTCAAGGACACTTAAGGACATGATTGTCATTTTCCCCCTCATCCAACAATATATATCGTCTTTTTCAGATTTTCCTAATTTTTGTGTGTGTTTTTTCAATTTTCCCTCCCTTATCTTCTCTATATTTCCTCCACAGCTCCATCAATGGCTTCCTTCAAATTCACACACAGGTTTCAACTTCTCATATTTCTCTCCTTCATATTTGTCCATAAATTGACGCCGTTGTTTTTAGTCTTTCCCATTTACTTTTTACCTCTCAATTGAAACGACCGAGTCACTCTCTCCCTTTCTAAACCACTAGACACCTCACGCATCATTCTTCTTCTCCGTCGTCTGTGACTAAACCAATAGCCATATCCCAAATCCAGCATATTTTTGACCGTCGACAAGGAAGTGATGAAGAAATCAGTGCCTGTGTGACCCAAAAATCATTTTATTCGATCTCCCCTGCTTTCTGCAATTGTTGTGTTACACGTCATAAAGTTAGAGAGTTAAAATCAAAGTTCCTCGAGAAGAATATCTGAATTGCGGTTCAAAAGAATTGATGTTGAAAGTGACCAATCATCATTACAAAAATGAATTTGATGAGATGAAGCCACTGAACAGCATGATTACTCATTATATCTCTCGAGATGATCTAGATTCAACATATAATGTGTTTGAAAACATGTCAACTAGGACTACTATTACATGGAATTCAATGCTTGCTGGATATTCAAAACTAGCAGCAAGTGTCGAAGATGCCCGCCAACTGTTCGACAAAATTCCTGAACCAAATATTGTTTATGAGGCGGTGAATTAAAAAATTCAAGTTAAAGAACTTAAAAATCACAATGTCTTAAATTTATTTAAGGTCTCATGTTTAATCATTTTATATCCCAATTAATGGTTGCTAATGTATTACTTTGTACAAGAGAAAAGGTTCAGATGCATTCGATAATGGGACCAAAATGATAATATATACTTTGTTGCTCCAAAATGTCCACTTCCAAAAATATTAATGATAAATTTTGTGATTTTTAGCTAATCATAATTTCAAAGTATTAGACATGGTATTTTTTTAATGGCATTAGAGATAGTTAGGTTTTGCGATGAACATTTTCATATTGTCAGTTACATTTGCATTTTCATACTTGCATTTGCATTTTCATACTTCCAGTTGCATTTTCATACTTGCAATTGCATTTTCATTTGCATTTGCATACTTGCAATTCCCTAAAATTTATATTCTGGTTCTATAAAATATATTGTTAGTTGTATTTGCATTTGCATTTTCATATTTGCAATTGCATTTGCATTTTCATATTTGCAGATGCATTTTGTATTTTTTAGTTATTCAGTGAACTTATAAATATTGGTTATGTTCTAAATTTTGATTTTTTGCATTAACAATTTCATTTTTGCACCTATGTTTGCATTTAATTTATCTAGTTATCCCCTCGATTTTTAACCAATTGTTTTGAAAAATGGCATATATATTTGCATTTTCATACTTGTAATTGCATTTTCATGTTCATACTCGCAATTGCATCTTCAAGTTTTCATTTTTTGTAGTTATTCCTTAAAATCTTACATTATGATTCTTTTTAAAATACTTAAGCTGCATTTGCATTTTCATACTTGCAATTGCATTTTCATTTTATCTCATTACTCCCGGTTTCTATTTTCCTTTTCATGTATCATTAACACTTAATGAATTCTAATGTACCTACACTTTCTCTATCCACTACTAATTACAATACAAAGAAAAATCAGAACATTAACAACCATAAAAATAACAAAATATCAGTAATTCCTTTTCATGTTTCATGAACACTTTTAATCTAGATTATAATCAATACGAAGAAAACTAAAACAATAACAATCTAAATTAGTTCTACAACTATCCATCAATCCATATCAACAAAAGAACACCTAAAAAACAAACAACCACATATACTTTACTCGTTCTTCTTTTACCATCCTTATGAACCTTGATTGCATCGTAGCCCAACTTGTAGAATTACGGGTTTTTGCTCTTTTATCCACTGCAAAATGTAAATGTATAAACAATCAATAAACAATCCAATCATGCATCAATTACAAAAAAAAATCTAAAACAATCCAATCAAAACTAGTGCCAGAAATTACATGACAGCAATAGTATTCTAAATACGTAAACCTAATGGTTTGTTTGCTTCTGGAACCCGTAATCCCGAACACTAAATATCTGGATAATCGAGAACCAAGAACAAGAACGAATTACCGGTTCTGATTTGGGTATGATACTGCTATTGCAGCTAGAATTTTAGCCTTTTTAAATATGTCTTGAAATTATAGGCTATTGAAATCATAGTTAACTATGGGCATGATAATGCTCTTGAAATTCTATTTCGGATTCTCAAAATAGCTAATCGAAAGTCTAATTTTTGTATACAATGTCCTACTAACTAATTTTAGCAAATCAAACAACTCGTCTTTCACAATATTGCAGAAGAGGTAACAACAAGGTTGTTTTCTCGAATCACAAATTCTAAATCATTGTTTAATCAAATGTCTCAACCTCATTAACAAAGACCACAATTCATTGCTTTTAAGCTTAAGTACCATTCATAAATCTAACACCTACATCACTAAACATCTATACACATGAATTGTTGCATAAACATACTATCATAAATCAAGCATAACTAACTGGAAACATCTTGCTCACAATGTTTAATTGTTGGAGTAGCATGAAATCGCCTCTGAAATCCCAGAATAATATCTAGACTGAATTTAGAGTAAGGTTTTACAAAATAACTACAAAAGCAAGGATTAATCCTTGCATATTAAACTAAAAACAAAAAATTCTTACCTTCTTCGTCTACGTCGCCTTCCTGAGTGACAAAGAGACAGACGAACCCGTTAGTTTCGTTAATCACAACTGATAGAGAGATAGAGAGAGTCGAAACCTTCGTATGCCTCTGAATCGCCGATAGTATGCCTGAAATTGCCTCTGAATCGTGGATACTGAATCGATGTCCCTTGAATTGAATCGCCGATAGTTTGTTTCAAAAAACCCTAATTTGTTACGTGAAAAATTCTTTAGGTGAGAGACAATTTACCTAATTGTCCTTTTAGCTTATTTTGTATCAGGATTTGGTGATGAAGCGTGTTCTTTTTACCTTCTAATCTAGACCCTCTATTTCTTAATCAAAGGGTTATATTTACTTCTTTATATTCTTTAATTAATAATGCTTTTCTATAGATCCTCACCCTATATATATATATATATATATTCAGTTAATATAGATCAACTGACCATCACAAGGTCTTGGGTTCGAATCTTGTTGAGAGCTTTCACAAGGTTTTGGGTACGAGTCTTGTTGAGAGCTTTCACAAGATTTTGGTTTCGAGTTTTGTTGAGAGTATTTACAAGATCTTGGGTTCGACTCTTGTTGAGAGCTTTCACAAGAACTTGAGTTCGACATTTGTTGAAAGTTCTTCCTCGGGCGGAAAGGGAGGTGAGGTTTATTTTCCTCAGACGCGATTTCAAGGAAAATATATTATACACTTGAATCAAACGACTGACTAAATACTAATTATCGGTTAAGAAAGCGTGTATATATATAGATGATTACATTATTAATCTTCTATAATAAATGCACTCACCTCTTTATTTACCTTTTTTGCACCTAAATCGTAAATTGCCGCAAATGATGTCTAGCTCAGCTGGATTGATGCATGGGTTTTACTCCCATATGAGGCGTGAGGTCTGGAGTTCGAATCATGTAAACACCTCTTGTGGTGCCAAATATGGTGGATTTCTCCCTGAAATCACTATGGGGGCTGGGTTTACCCTGCAAAGGAACTCGAACCGGGGTGCTCGTTGGAATATTGCGAGTATGCTGTTATTATTTGTCGTTTCCAAAAAAAATCGTAAATTGCCATATTATTTTCAACGTGACGGCACGTGCCGGTCATGTGCATTTTATTGTCGATGAATTACAGGTATATAAATGTCAATCAATAACTTTTGATTTCTTCATGTGATTCATATCCACGTGCTCTGTTCTCGCTTCTCTTGGTACTTCTATTTTGTCTGTATTTGCAAATCTTATCCCCCGATTCCTCTGTTTTTCTCTATTTTCATTCAACAAACAAACAACAGATTTTTTAACACATTAATGGAAAACAAGATTCAATCCGCTTGCTCCCCGCCGCCTTCTCCGCCGCCGCCGCCGCACCGGTCGTCTTCCTCCTCATCATTCACTGCTCAACTTTTCGGTGACAATGACTCACAACCGTCCTCCGCCGGAATTTTTTCTTCAATTTTCCCTCCTCCAGCCACGGTATTATTTTAAATCGCTAATATTAATTTGTGTATAAAATTCATGGTAAAACGGACCTGCACTATAATTAATAAATTGGATTGTGGGTTTTGTTCTTTTCTATCTATTTTTGAATAAAATTTATATTATGTACGGTAATTTTTAATTATTTGTGAGGCTTTCTTGATCTTGTTAATATTAGGGCTAATTGTTAGTTGAATTGTAGTGGTATCTAAAATTTTAAGCTAGAATCCGTGTAGGGTTGTGTTGCTTATTACTCAGTTAGTTTCTTGAACCGTATTAAATATAAGTCTTAAGATGCATTAAATTAGGTTTAAGGTTTAATGATCTTGATACTTCGATCTTTGATGAAGCTCACCGTTGAATTTGACATCATTGCTTATTAATGCATAGATCTATGAAAATAAAATCTCAAAGTTTTAATTATTGATTTTTTTTTTCCATCGATTAAGTGGGTCCAATTCTTATAAACAATTTTTAATTTTAATTTTGGTCTAATATTTAGGGTACATTCTACCCCTATAATTAATTAATTGGCGTATGGGGTTTGTTCTTTTTTATTTGATTTCAATAAAATCAAAAAAATTTAAAGGGCAATTTTTTTAATTAGATTTTCTTGATCTTCTTAATATGAGGGCTAATTGTTAACTGAATTGCATCGGTTTCTAGATTTTTTTTATTTAGCTGCAGTTAGTTTCTTATCCTAAAATTGAGTATTATTAATGGGTTATTCTAACTCATGCCCTTAGGGCATGAGATTAGAAGCATTGATTGAAGTTACATTTACCATTTATATTGAAAATTGTATTTAATAGTTGTAAAAAAGAGACTTCATTTAATGCATTTTTTAATTTGTTAGGAAATGTTTTGTCCAATTTTTTTTTTTTTTTTTTTTAATATAGCCAAACCCTTTATAAATTATTAAGATAAATTAACTTAGGTCTAAATTTTAATGATCTTGATACTTCACAGTTACATTTGCCTATATTCCTTATTAATGCATACATCTATGAGGAAAAAAAATTTAAGTTTTAATTCTTACTCCGTATTTATTTATTTTTCATTGTGTTTAGGTATTGGCAAGAAACACAACTTCTTCAAAGTTCATTGGAGCTACACAAATAGAAACCCCAGAAAGAGTGGCTAAAAATTCGGCAAATGCAAATAGTTGCATAATGAACATGGAAAGAAGGCCAATCTTTCAAGAGAGAGTTGAACCTTCGCCCTTAAGTTCATCTTTATACTATGGTGGACAAGAAGATATGTATGTGTCTTCTTCAAGTAATCAATCTTCACAATCATCTCATAAAGTGAGTAGTATTTTCATTTAGCATTATTAAAATACAAAACGAGCCCATTTTTTTTTTTAAAGTAAGGTTTTGTTTTTCATATTTTGCGTATTTAGTTCAAGAAAATGGACGGAAAAGATGATCCTAACTATTTGTATAGTGCCTCTCGAGGAAATTGGTGGCAAGGTCAGTTGTGATGTGAATGATAAGTTCAACCATTCTATGCTCCCGTTATTCTCATAACGTTTAAATTTAAATTATTTTTTTTGGTGCAGGGTCGCTTTATTATTAAGACATTGACCCTTTCTAGGCAAAAACATGAATTTTCCAGCTATTAACTAAGGTATCCTTTACTTAATTCACTGTAGATTTATTTAAAAGAATAAATTTTCAACTTGGTACTTTTATAAATATAATTAGTTACAATATCCATGTTGCTTGTGACGTTGATTTTGCAGGAAATTCATGGAATTTTAATAGAAGTTTGAAGTTTTTGTTGATATATATAAGCAGTATTTTCTTCACCATCTCGACTCTTTTACATTTCTGTTTTATTTTTTTTCCGTTTGTTCTGTTATCAATACGTATCGACATTTTTGGGACTTTTAGTTATCCAGGGTTTTTATATAATATAAAAACTTTGTTATTATGAATCTTAGCAAAAATAATACATTTCTGTGCAATAATCAATGATGCTGATTGATAGAAAAAATATGACACTTTTCTTAAAAATAAAAATGTCACTTTTCTAGAATTGTTTTGAGGGAAACTTGAAAAAACCAACGTTTATATTCTGTAACTTTCTAAAAATTGACTTTTATAGTTTTCAATTGTTGTTCTTACCAGAGATAGAAAACGCTTACTATTTTATAAACTGTAAAATGAAAACAACTAAATATATTTTCAAAATTTGAAGTAGTTTTCTAGAGGTAAAACGGAATGAAAAAAAAGATTAGAAAAAAAATCCTTGAAAACTAAATGCACGTTTAATATTTACAATAATCTTGGCTCTTGTGACCATTTGATATGCATAAAAATAGTCTCTCATATGCAGCTGCCATTTTTGTTGCACTAAAAAGCTTCAAACCTCTTTCTCTAGCCACCTTTCCTTTCTGCTCCAAAACCCATCTCCCATCTTCCCAAACTTGATAAATACATTTCTTAAGCGAATCAACGGTTGGTGAAAATGTATACCCGTGTTCGGGCCCCACAATCACCGAGCCCGTGATGCTAGCAAGCTTTGTAGCCATCAACGGCTTCCCACAAAGAACCGCTTCTAAAAGCGTGTGATCCAAACCTTGAGCCCGAAGAGTCGGGTTCACAAAAATGTCAATCGCATTATAGAATCTAGCCAATTGACCCTGTTGTAACGGGCCTAAAACGAGTAAGTTCGGTCCAAGATCCTTGTATCTAGCACCCCATGGACCGTCTCCGGCTACTAGAACCACCACGGTTTCCTTAAAAGTCGAGTTTTCGTTAAATATTTGTTTTAAAGCTTCGAACATTAACGGGTGTCCTTTATCTTTAACTAACCTACCCGCCATTCCTAGAATCAATGATTTTGAAGGCGGGATTCCGAAGTTTGACCTAAAATCTTGACCTTTTTGATAATCGGGCTTGAAAACATCTTCATCTACGCCATTTAGAATAACATGAACTCGGTTTTCCGGGATCATGTAAATTCGTTTCAAAATGTCGCCAACGTGGTCACTAGTAGCCACATGGTGGTTGTAATTTTGGAAGAATTTAATCTCTTCGACTACTTTAATACCTCTTTCGGTTAATCGATTAGCTTGATTTTCGGTTGGTGCACGTAGGAGTTCTTGGATGATATCAGAATGTATAGACTCGTATGCAATCCCGTGCCAAGAAACTGCTAATTTTGAAACGTTTTTTGCCCGAGTATGCATTAGGCTTACACTCTCGGTATGAACAAGATCAAACGGTTTGTCGGTTAAGTTTTGATCTTGGAATTGTTTCCAAACGAGAGGTTGGTCGAGGTAACCCGCACCCGTGGGTTTCGATAGATGGAAATGTAGATTCTTAAAAGGGTATTTTGGGAATGAAAAGTTGGAAGATGAAGCTGTGAAGATATGAAGCTCGTGCCCGCGTTTGGCTAGGGCAAGGTGGAGTGTCAAAGCGTGTCGTTCGAGCCCACCGGCGTGGTTTTGGTCTGGCCATTTCTTGACAAAAAGTGCGATTTTGAGGAGTTTTTGAGGCGGGTTTGTGGGGAATGAAAGATGGTTCCATGCCAATGGGAATGATAGTAGATCGATTGGGTGTTTTGGAATCAATACCATTCCGATTCCCGGACTTTGATCATGAAAGTAGAATGGAACAGATGAATGAGACCAATAGAGTAATGGGATCGATGAGAGAATCGAGAGGAGGACTAGAAGGCTGCAGAAACCGCGAAAACATGACACCATGGATTAAATTGTTGATCAATATCAAGATTTTGCGCCAATGATTGAATACAATTAATCATGAAATTTGTGGAAAAGGATCAACTGATTTTGAAGATCCAATTGGGGTTGGGTGGGAGTACATGACAGTGGATGAGGTTTTGCACATGGTGGTGAAGCAGATCTTAAGCAATGGATTTTACAGGTTTTGAGTTGACCACCCAAAGATTAAACTATAATTCAGTCTTTTTTAGTGCAACCACTTTCTATATATTGGATTTATTAATGAAGACAAAAGGATTATATACACTTTTACCTGCATTTATAATTTATTTTTAAAACATGGATGTAATCATTTCTAACCCTTATGTGTTTCTTCATTACGAGTTACTACGAGTTACTTTAATACGTTTAAAAATTTGATGGAGAATGAGGTGGTTTTGACTTTTGGAGGCTATAAAGAACAATTTGGAACGTTTGTTTCTCGTTTCCGTCAAGCAAGTGAAGGAGTGTAAAGCAGTGCATAATTTAATATTAATTTTTTTGAGAAAAACCATTAAAAAATAACGCCGCTGCCGGGGATCGAACCCGGGTCACCCGCGTGACAGGCGGGAATACTTACCACTATACTACAACGACTTGATGTTAGGATGACGATTATGGTAACTATAATTACAATAACGGAGTCTTACATTTTGGTTTTCAGAAATACAACTTTGGTTTAGGTTTTCCTTTGGATTGATGGATTAGTGTACGAATTTTTTAAAATGTTTTTCAGCTGAATGAATCATAATAAAATCGATTTATTCGTATTACATATATGTATTGATCGATGTATTTGAACTTGTTAATTAATATACAGATACAAACGTATTTCTAAAAGGGGAATTTATATATCAAATATTACTTCAATCACCGCAACTATTATTTAATATACTTGTACAGTTTATTATAAATTTTACACATTATTATATCTGAGATAAAAATTGTAATATATATATCACCTATCCTCTTTAAATTGTGCTGTTTAATTTTATCTAAATTTTAATATCCACGTGAATACTTAAAATAAAAAAAAGGTATGTTTCATTTTTATTTAAAACTAACAAGATAATAATTAGCTTTATTCTATACATTTTTTTAATAATTTGCTTTTTATAATAAATCAACTATATATAGTTTTCAAAACTGATACATGACAAATCTAACTACAATGAGTTTGTAGTTTATGTGTTACTCTATCACTTGCAAAGTATACTAACCAACTTATCAACTTTTACAGGAAAAAAAATGTTTTTGCTTTTAGAAATAATTTCAAAAACTCATTTTTAAAGTCAATAAATGATTCATTATTACATATCCAAAAACAACTTTTAACTTATTATTTTTTAGTACGTTAATAAGTTATTTTAAAAAGCATACACAAACATCTTTTAAAGCAACCCCTTCAAATCCTTTCACATACACAAACACACACACACACTGAATACACTTTCTGTTGAATCCTTTGAGCTCTCATGGCTAACGACTTGATTTGCTCGAGTTCACTCGATCCTGATCATGAATTGATCACCAATCAGATTCCAACGGTTTCTCCGTCCACTTTTAGCAACTCTGCTTCTTCCTTTTTGACTACATGCAACAATGATGACGAGTTTGTCTTTAAATTGACCCGACAAATGGCGGAATACATGCTTCAAGAAGACGACAATAAAAACAAACCTCTACAAGGTTTTGTTTCTCATAAACCATTGATCTCCCAGGTTCTTGGAAATCGATCAACACCTTAATTAATTTCATTGAATTTTTATTTACTTGATTGTATATATTTGTAATCTGTGACCGAATTGGGCAAAAGTACTTGAAGCGGGAAAAAAAAGGAAAGATGACTGAGTCGACTCACCAGAAATCAAGGAGAGTACGTCCAGTATGTTATGGACAAGCGGCACCGGTTGGGTCGGGTATGATAGCCGTTTTCTTAAATGGGTCGAACTCAAAAAACGGGTCTAATGGGACTGGTGTGTTCTTGCCTACTGACAGCCGCAAAAACAAAAAGCCAGGTACCGCCATTAAAACAATTTAATGTTATTAATAGCATTCCTGGATTCTAGTTATAGGTTCAGTGTTAAAGCTTAGACAAGTTGAGATGAATGTGGGCCATTGTATTTATGAACATGATAGATAGGGTGGCAAAAAACAGTGCTGAAATGGACACATAGACTAAACATAAGACGATAAGACTGAGGATCAAAACATAAGAAATTTGTTTTGGTTCACTGGAATGGAATAAAATTTGAGGGAATTAAAATCCAATTCATTATTTCCCTATAGATTCGGCCATGGTTAAATGAACCAAGGTTCTAAATAATATGAGGTGTGCTGTGGAGGTATGATCGATCAAGCATCGAGTCTTGGCGAGCTATAGCGACGCTATGGCGAGATTATGGCGATTCTAAGGCGTAATGAAGAAACACATAATTATAAATTTATAACATAACTCATCAATATTTTTCTTCATCTTCGGCATATCCAACAATTTTATAACTAATTAGTTATATAGATTTAGTTCATATAGTCCAGTTACTTTAATACGTTTAAAAAACACAATTTATTATGTGTAAATGAGAGTCAAGTTGGACTTCAGCATACACAGGCCTTATACCCGAGCTTTGGACCATGGCGTGACGGGTCAAGCCTCAAGCCTTAGGCCTGTGCCAACCCACGTCGTGGGCTCCCCGTCAGCAGGCGTCAAGCACGTCAACCATTGGCACGGGGGACTTCCTCTTCGGCGTCTGTAGAATCATGTCGCATGTGCGACGTCTCCTCTTTGGCGTCGGTAGCATGCTGTGAGGGGAGGGAGGAATATTTTAATATTTTATAAGTGGGGATGGGTTAGTGATGTATTGTTGTTGACACGACCTCGTCACTAACCCGCCAGTAGGGATGTGTTTAGTGATGTGATTAGTGACGCGTCACTGTTGGGAGAGGTCTTAGCGCGCCATAGCGCAAGCTAAGGCGAGCCTTTTAGAACCATAGTTAAATCGTAAATATGTATAGAGTAATGGTATTCCTTCCTACCATTTTTCCTACCATGTTTCTACCCATTTTGATCATGACAAGTGTCAAAATTAAGGGATGATATGAGGAAGAGAATTATTGGATGACATATGTCAAGTTTAGAAGTAAGTAGGCTTATCACTTATGGGTAGAAAGAATCATTGTACTTTATACTTTCCTCTATTTATAGTCATGGGTGTTGCGGTATGCAGGTTGTTCGGCCGCACTTGTCCCAACCAGAGTATTGCAAGCGTTAGATCGACATTTCAAAAGTACAGAGTCTCTTTCACCACTGGGTAACTTATGTCGTATTCAACCTACTTGCCAAGGTACCCTTTTGTTCCGATATTAGTTCTTTGAACCATTTTATTTGCGTTTTTTAGCTTAAATAAATTAATGTTACTCCAGAAAAATATGAATAAAACCAACAGTTTGCAACAATAAGAGGTTTTGAACAAAAACTTATTTTGAATAATTTGCATTTATAATTTACAAGTTATCTACAATCGCTTACTTTTAACGGGAAAATACGTTTTATTATTTTGAATTTGGTTATATAGGTTATCTACTATCCTGAACTATTAAATGTGCATAATGATACTCTCAACTTGACAAAATGGTCGATTTAGTAATCCGACTCATTAGTTTAATCACGTTTTCTTACATTACTTACTTTTGTTTGAGCTTTTGACGGACTAATAAAATATACATTTATCCCAATATATTGATATTAGAAGCAAATCACGAGAGAATACAAGATCAAATTAGTGAGTCGGGATACTAAATCAATCATTTTGTCAAGTTCAGAGTACCATAGTACACTTTAAATAATTCATGATACTAGAAAACCTGGTTAGTCAAATTCATTATACTAAAATGCATTTCGGCATACTTTTGAACTGTGCTGTAACAGAAAGATTGTAAGTATTCATTTAGTTTACTCTTGTGGTAGATAAGAACAGTTATATTGATTCTTGCTAATGATTAATACTTCATGCTGTCTATCTATAAATTGATTGACATGTGAAATTTATTAATTCTCTTTTCAAAATCACATCTTTTGATTTTGATAAATGTATTGATTATATGAGTAAAAAGATAAGTATGATTGTATGAAATTTTTATATGAGGGAGTTTTGCGCACGTGCTTGATATTGTGTGAATAGTTTTATTGATACGTGTTGTAGGCCAAAGAGGTGGTGTGCAACCGAAGTTGCGACTACAGTCGACGTCAACAGACCATGTAGAGAAGAAACTACCGCAAGAATGGACTTATTGATAAATGTTAGAGTTTCTTTTAATATAAAAAAGATTCTTTGTTAAGTACCAAAAAGCACATAAATAAGCCATGCGTATCGTTAAATGTCTATATTTGTATTGTTTTTAAATTGGGATAAAAAATCAAAAATTGTTAATATAAGACATATTTTATTTTTTTATTATTGGATTTCTTGTTTTGAGATCTGCAAAATGGTACGTGATACGTCAAAAAAATGAGTTATAATGGACGAAACATGCCTCCTCGATCAAGAAGTAGTAATTGAACTTTTATTCGGCCTTTTATTCGGCAAAAAGTTATTTTTGGTACTTTTCATCTATCATTTTATACAACTATATTAGGCATTTTACATATTGTTGGATTTGTTGTTACGAGATCTTCAAATTGGTATACCATCTAAAAGTGGTTTTTGTAAATTTTTGACAAATTTATTTAGGCTTGAATATAGTGGTCATGGCTTTAATGTTGTTAAAATAGTAACCATCAACCCTAACTCATCATTTAAAATATATATTAAGAATATTAAACAATCCAACTTAAAAATGAAAAGATGGGAAGATACATAAAATACACCCTAAATACCACAAAAATGAATTGTATCTCTTTCTATAGAGATATGGTCTAGACAAAATTTAGTTCTTCATTTATAGGGAGGTTGAATATTTAGTTTCTCGTCATTGACATTTTCATGTCTATATGTCTAGTAATAAATGCACACCACGTATATAGTTGAAGCTTATACTTCATATATATAAAAGTAATATCAATTTCATTGTAATTGTAAGGATAATATCGAACAAAGGAAAAACATAAGCATGCCATGTTGTTGCTTGTTATTCACTTGTGACAATTTATGATTAAATTGATAATCATAGTCTATTGTCATTAACAGACATTGCTAAATTAGTTGTTTCTTCTGTCTCAGCATCTCCCACTGCTTCGAGCTCTTCAGGATATGTCATATCTCCATGAAGACGATGAAATGGCGTATGCTGATATTCATTTCATTCAGATTATCTCGATAATTTTGAAATATCCGAAATTATAGGAAAATTTCTAAAATATCCGGAAAAATATTTAAATAATTTGTTATTTCAGAAAACGGATTTGTGGATTCCGGATATTGGATTCGGAAAGTAAAAATCACTATCCGAAAATCCGGATATCTGAAATTCGGACATCCAGAAATCCAGAAATCCGATTTTGATCACCCCTAGTGATTTGGTGATCCTTATTTATAGTGTTTCAAATACTTCCTCTATTTCAAAATAAATTATACACTTTATGTATTTGGTATCTTCAAAATAAGTGATATACTTTTTACAATACCTTATTTAGTAAAAGGTAATAGGACACACGTCCACTATTTATTTTAATATAGTGAAACTATTATTTACTATTATCTTTACTTTTAAATATCATTAACATAACTTTATTTATAATGTGTGAAATTATTATTATTTTTTTGTTTTAAAAATGATGAAACTAGCAATGTTATCACTTATTTCGAAACTGAGGAAGCATTGACCTAAAAAGTTCCCGCTAAAAACAGAGGAAGTATACTTCTAATAACTAACACACGGATGGTTAGAATGAAATGCTTATAGTTCTAATTTTTAACCAATAAGCATAACAATTCATCAAAACGATGTAAAATAATTCTTAAACATAGAATAATGTTAAAAGTATTGATTTAAAGTACGAATTACCAATAAACGCGTCTATTTAATAACATTAGAGTAACAAATATGATCGCATATATTATTAGAACATAGAGAATACTACTAATAACACAATTATTTATTATAAAATCCAACTTATATCATCAATTTTTGAGCTATGTACAAAATCCTTAAAATGGGTCCCTAATGTAATTTTTCCCAAATAAGTAAAATTCTTCCGCAAAATTAAAAGTGATACCCAAATCTCCAAGTTATACATCCGATTTTTTCTTTTGGGTCCTTTTATCTGCTCATTTTTAATATTTCATTGGGATTAACCTTGATTCAAGTGAGTTTACACATATATACATATACTATTTTTTTATATGGGCCCTAAAATTTGTGGGCCTGGGGGCTGTCCTTGTGGCTCATGCCTAGGACCGGCCATGAGGATTAGAAAGATTAGAAAGCTATCAAAGATATAGAATTAACAAACCATTGAATCTGCATCTGAACCAGTCGGATTTTGGAGTACTCGAAACAGGTAGAACCCAATGGCATGCCCCGCTATCGCTATCACAAACACACCAATGTTGAACGACATCACTGCCAACATCACCATATATGAAAACACCACACGTAGTGTGTGTATCATCGTACGTGCTAAACCGTTAGATTTTGTGGGAGTTAGTTTATTATAAGTCATCCATTCCATAATTAACGCTAGAAGGAACACGAAAACGAGTGCAAGAATATACATTCCCGTATCGCTTCCCGGCCAACCTTCAAAAAGAATCCAAGCGTTTTTCCCCCAATAAAAAGTCATGTGAGTCATTTTATCCATGCCCATGCCCATACCCATACTCATATCCATTCCCATAGGTGTGCCTGCCGGCATATCTCCCATTGTTCCGTTGTCGTTCATCGCCCTCCGGTTGTTGTCGTAAATATCCGTTGGCGGTGGGTTTACTTCCAACGGAACCTTGGGAAATTTCGATTATTTTCTATATCTATTTTCACCTCTATTCATTCCTTAAATTATTATATTGGAATACTTAAATACACGATACATTAGGTGTGGTACACGTAATTTTGTGTCTTATATTTGTGTGGTAGATAGGAGTTCACCGTTTACCAAAGTTTTTTTTTTCGTTGGTTATCATGGAAAAAAGGTTTTCCACCAAGAATAAAAGGTTCACAAAATCTCTATTAATATTTGTAAAAAGGAAATGTATGGCTTGGTAACCTTGTTCCGTACAACATTGGGTTTAAAATTTTGATCTTAACAATATATATATCATTACTATATATAAAATGCTTTTAGCCTAGCGGTATGGTGTTTTCCTCTCAACCTTGAGGTCAGGAGTTCGAGTCCCGTCGTCGACATATGCGATAATTAGGAGTAGATTAGATTTGTTATTTCAAAAAAAAAAAAAACAATATATCATTACTAGGCGTCTATAAAAGAAATAAAAAGTTATATTAAATCCTACTAAATTTTCATATTTCATTATCCTACCTATAAAAAGATTGACATATAAAATCTACTAATTTTCTTTTATAATCTCATTATTTGATTTGGACACTTATATTAATTAAATGAGTAGAAAAATCAATAGTAAGATTTAGTAGAAAGCAATATTATAATGCAACACAATACGATAAATAGTAGGTTTAATAGCTCTATGTCTATGGTAGTCAACAAATCGTCTGGGTGGTGTAGAAAGCAATATTATCACGCTAGTCTCACACACTAGAGGTCCCCGGTTCGAACCCGGGCTCAGGCATATTTTAAAAAAAAATTATGATATTTTTATTGCTCAAGGATGATAGACAATTTTTAAATTTTTTATGATATTTTTTAGTACATTTTTAGGTTTTCAGTCCGATTTGACCCGGTCCAAAATGTTATTGATTCGATTCGACTTTGAGCATTTCGGTTCGATTTATTTCATTCTTTTGCATGTATTGATGAATTAATTTGAGGTTTTAGCTTGTGTCTTTTATTCTTACATGTTCTTTTAACAGCAATGTAGATATGATTGAAAAAAGGGTTCTACGATAAGCTAGACCAAAGATGTAATTGTTATTTGGTCATGAAAACCATGTTTAGTACATGCTTTGAATTGAAAAACAATCTCTCTTTGCTTTTATCTCCACAAGCCAAGTGATATAATCTTCTATAAATTCATCGGTTTAACTGTGATTCCTTCCCAACAAAATTCGAATTTTATAATTTGTTTTCTTCCTCAACTGTTTAATATGTGGTTGTTATTGACCTGTGGGTTTTCCTTAACAATCTTGGCCATATCCTGCAAATAAATAGAAATCAGGCATCACAATTATGTAACTCTAATAACCAATATACTGCAATTAGGGGTGACAAAAGGGCGGGCCTGACCCGAACCCGTTTGTGTTAGTTCGGGTGACTATTGTTTTGATCACAAAACAAGATGATTTGAGATTAATGTAGCTAAAAAACCGAATCGGCTCATTAGGATAACCTCACAAACACTATAATAGCTTAAAATTTCATATATTTGACATCATTATAACTTGCAGATTACTTGATTAAACATCCTCAAAAGCCCTAATATGAATTAAAATTGTGCAGAAAAATTTATTGCGAAACTGAAAGTTGGAAACGAAATTAAACATAAGATCTAATGCGAAAAAATTAGTTAATAGTTTGGCTTCCCACAATCAGAGTCGGGTCAAATCAATTTGGGTCATCAACAATTCAACTAGTCATCATAAGTCCATAACCATTGCTCTGAATCACCATGGTTGTTAAGTTTGAGATTAATGTGGCTAATAAATTGACCAGATTCATTAGGTTAAATTCACAAGCTCTATTAAGTATTAACAGCATAAGGTACACAAATTTAAATTATAATGGCTTGCAGATTACTTCATTAAACATCTTCAAATGCCCTAAATTGAGTTACAAATGTGCAGAAAATTGAGGTATGGAACTGAAATTGGAAACAAAATAAAACATATATAATCTAATGCGAATATGCACACATTCAGCACAGTATCTATAATATAGAACTTTTGATGCTTACTTCAGTAAACTCCGTCGGGCACTCCTATTTCGCCAATCTCGAACCCTAATTTACCGTATGGAGAACATAATCAACGAAAAATCGAACAACGAGAGGTCAAAGACAAACTATATGCAATTTTGCGACCGTCAACCAAACCACAAGAGCTCCGGCATGAATTAGGGTTCCGGCGAAGATGAAAAAACGATTTTTTAAAAAAATTTGGACCATTTCTCGATTTGTGCGTGTCATCCTTGCGCAGGGGCCATGCTAATCTTCTCTGTATCGTTCCAATTTTATCGGATGTCCCCGAAGGGACGATAACCACTTCTCACCGCCGGTATATAAACCAGCCGGAAGCTGCAACTTTGGTCGATGTGGGGCGGACTGATATGACAGTATCCCGTTTCACGTACTAATTCACTATTTTACTTGTTTTCTTCTTTTTATTTTCTTTCACAAAAAAGACCGTCGCCTTTATTTAATTTTTTCAATATGTCAAGAAGGGTTAAAACAATTAAAGTGTTATATATTAAAGTGTTATTTCTTATATTCGTCAACCCAAATATATGTTAATTTGCTAGTCTTATTTCTACTTGAGTTTTTTAGGACTAACATATTATTGTTAGAACATTTTAGTATGATATATGCTAATTAGTTGAGTAACTTGTATTGGGAACATGCGTTTATGGAAGCTAAACCGTATCATATTTTTAACTAAACCTCATATGCATATATTTTAGTTAAAAATATGTAAATATAAAAAAGTATGCATAAACTTTACAACTTATTAAAAACTACATGAAATATAGAATCGCAACTAGGACTGAACTTGAAAATGAGTCTATATGATCAAAATCACACTTATAAGCTAATATTAATATTAATATATATCTATCTATCTATATCTATATATAATAATAATGGTGAAGGTACTTTGGCCTTCGCCATGAAAATTTCAAAAACCTTACACACATATATAAGCAACAAAATAATAATAACAAATGAACTATAGTTTCATCAAAACTCTAGATATACGACTATTGTAGGGGTAAAATCAGAAATAAAGAAATATAAAAAAAGGGCATAAGGAGAACATAATCGATTAAAAAGATGTCAGCCACCTGTCTACGATGTTTCGACTTTCGGACATCGGAGAAATAGAGCTCCGACATGAAACTAGGGTTCCGGCGAAGGTGAAAAAATGATTTTTAAAAAAAAATTGGACCATTTCTCGATTTGTGCGTGTCATCCCTGCGCAGGGGCCATGCTAATCTTCTCTGTATCGTTCCAATTTTATCGGATGTCCCCGAAGGGACGATTACCACTTCTCATCTCCGGTATATAAACCAGACGGAAGTTACGCTTTTGGTCGATGTGGGGCGAGTTTAGTTGAAAGTATCCAGTTACACGAACTAATTCACTATTTCCATTCTTTTGTTTATTTCGCTTTTCTATAAAAAAAGGGGGGTTTTTTTAATTTCTTTGTTATATTTTCTCATTTAAAATTGTATCCTAGAGGGTTAATTAGTTGAGTTTCTACTCTTTATAATTCACGCATTTATACGTAATTTCTTTTGAAATTAATCAATAAAAATATAATGATGAGCTGAAAGCAAAAGAAATACTTAAGATCGCAAAACTAGATAGATACAATAAAGTTGTACGCATATATATAATCTCAAGAACAAAAATTTCAGCTTAATTTCGTATATAATTTGCTATAAACATATGTAACCTTGATTAAAAATCAATTATTCAAAGTTAGGATGGACCTACCGTGTAGCCCATGAAACCCCTACAAAAGTATTAAAAATAAAATTAGCATAAGTGACACCTTTACTTTTTTTATGGTACTCCTCTATTCCTAGATCTTTGCTACGTTTTGGATCAAAACCTTCTATTATCAAGCCCTCTTAGTGATTGTAAGTGGAAATATGATGTGTTAGTTAACGTAACAAAAACATTTCGTGTGACTTGTCAGTTGTCATTGGCGTCCAAGACCATTTTTGAATTTACGATGTCTATTTGCCAAAAAATATATAATCCTAATTGTGCCATTGTTACATTTAAATACCATCCTTAAAAACCGAATAGATATATTGCAAATTGGGAAAAAAATGTATACAACATGAAGAAAGGAGATACATGAATAAGTTGATGGTCGAACTACTTAAACCAGCATTCGACCATTGAGGATTCAACTACAATTCACATATAAACATTGAAACTAAAATCATTTCAATCATCAACATAAATGGTTTCCTGTTGAAACACACCCCCGAATATCTTCCTCACTTCCGCTTTCGACTCTTTGGGTTTGGGCTGCACCGGGGCCACCTTTTTAGCCGTTGGTTTCTTAACCACCGCTTGTTTTGATGCTAAGTTTCGAGCCTTGGCTTGACCTCTAACGGTTGCAACTTGCACTTTTGGTAGCTCGATTTGGTTATTCTTGACTGCTGACGCGAACCCCGAGCTTAGTTTCTCCCATGAGAGAGCTAACCCTGGTGCACCATTTGGGTCCGGACCATCTTCGGGTTCAGGTGCGGGTTCGGTGGCGGTTTTGAATCGGTCCACGAGTTCGGTGAATGATTTTCGGGCTGTTGTGGCTCTCTCTTGAACGTCTTCGGTTAAACTGGCGGCTTGTGGTTCTAATTTTTTTACCTCTTTTTCGGAAGCTTCTATGGATCCTTCGGCTTTTAAGTTTGCAACTGATTCTGCGTATGCTTTTCGTCTACCGTCCTCTGGTATGGCACTAGAATAAATGTAATTAAATAGGGTTATGGACTTATGGTAGAGGTGGCAAAATGGGCGGGTCCAAACGGGTGGATTTTACCCGCTGATCAGGCTTATTCTTATGATATAAATAAAACAAATAAGATGCCAATTGCAATGAAAAAAAAACTGCATTTACACTTTGATATATTACCTGAAAAGTTCACTGACAGGCCTTGCAGCTGCATCAGGACTTGTAGAAACTTCTACAACCTAACAAGGAAAACAACTCAATGACAAACATTTTTTATTTTATTTAACTCTTATAATAGCTTATACTATATTTTCTAGTAATATTTCATATTAGTACTCGAGTTTATACCTTATTTTCTGCCACTTCTGTGTTAGAGAAAACATCTACCACCAACGATGCAATCTGCGACTTCCCTACCTACAGTTTTCACAACCAAAATCCGATCACATACGAACAAATCAGACTTATAATCGAAACACAACTTTAACTCTTTTGATAATTTTCTAACTAACGTTTTTTAATCATCTAAAACTACATTAAACCAAAGAAAACAATGGGATACATTACATTACTTTGTAGTCGTTTTCCCCAGTAATTCCTTCAGCAGTCACAACAAAGTTGTATGAGCTATCGGAAGCAAAATCATCGCTCAATTTGGTCTTGATCAACGTGTAATTCACATCAGTTGCTATTAAACCGTCAATGAACTCATTCAGAGTGAGCGGTTGTGATTTTGTGAACAAATTGTTGAAGAAAGATGAAAGTCCATCTAACACGTTGTTGGTGGAGGTGAAAGATGGTGGTGAGGTGTCATAGATTATGGCCACGTGGCTAATACCAGCTAATTGAGCACCTTGAATGAAATTTAGGGCTTCTAATGTGGTGACATCTGTGGTTGGACCGTTTTCACATGGACTGATGGTGATTACGGCTTTAGTGGCGTTCCCGATTGCTTTTGCAATTGCTTCAGGGTCTTGAAAGGTGGATTCGACTGCGTTTAGGCGTTTGGATTCTTCGGTGGAGATAACCTGTAGCATGAATTGAGTATTTCATATTATCCATTTGATTCAACAATTTGCGTACATTTATTGAGGTTATTGAAATTCGTATGATGTGTAATGAATCTCATTACTGCATAATCATCTTCTTACAGAAATTAGGTTTCCATAATTCTATATCAACAAGCGATAAACGATAATAATTCTGGTTACATAATTCTAGAATCCAGATTAGAAATAATCAATTATAATCGAATTGACATGAAGATAAACCTAACCTTGTAATTAACAGCCAAACGAGCTAATTCCTGTGCAGCACCGAGCTCCGGCACACCAGCCCTAACACTAAAACCTTCCCGGAGCAGACTCTGAGCAATGCGAATTCCGGCCTGACCAGTAGCTCCGGCAACAAACACAGTATTCGGATCCGTACGTTTACCAAACACCGTGCCCGATGACGAAGGATTATTCACAACTGGAATCAACGATTTCATATCAGAAACCTTACCAAAGTCAAAATTGAACCGAAAACGATTCGGATTCTCCGTTTCACCATCTCCACCAGAAGCAGCATCAGATTTCTTCGCGCAAACAATCAATCTCCTAGGGGTTTTCAACGAATTGAGGCGTAAATGGGGTGTGGTAGTTAGAAGAATTGAATTGGCGGTGAGAGCTGGAGCCATGATTGAAAACTGAAATCAGTATATCGATTGGCTCTATCTCTCTATTGTGATTGGATCCATTCAATGTGTGAGAACCGCCATTGATGGAAAGCTTTGGCACTGTGTATATGAGGTGTGTACATATTGAGTGTGTGTTGATGTTATTTGAATATTATCTGGATGATGAGGTGTTAATGTTTTAGCCAATTATATTGTGACACGTGAGTCTTTATCTGTTTTTCAAATTTTCGTGACCAGACATTACCGATTTCTCCCGGGAAAATATCAAAACAAAATACTAGTACTTATTTACCATTTCCTTAACTGCTTTTAAGTATATATTTTTAGGAAAATGATAATAAGTTGTTAATATGAATTTGTATAATAACTAATAACTATTTATGTATTTACAATATTACCTCCTCATAAATTAAAATATAAGTTTTTCTTAAAAACAAATCTTAATCTACTCTTAAATACCACATGTTAACAAAACCTATATTTTTAAAAGATAAATTTCATTGGGAAAATAACCTTTTATGTTATAAATTATACATAGTTTTGTGGGTATTATAATCTACATACATATATCTTTATTATATTGTAATCTATAGAAATGCAGTGAGATAGTTAACATCTACTCTAATGGTTTAGTTGGTTAGAGCTTATTATTAATATTATTAAGGTTGCGGGTTTGAGTCACATAACTGTCTATTTTTTTTAAATATAAATTTATCTTGTAATAATAAATATGTTGGTTAAAATTTAAGTGTTGCTAATTTAAAAATGTTCTAAATACATTATACGTAGTATACAATAAAAATTGAGTTAATCTTAGTCATGGTTTAATTTTTTTACTTCTTGTTATTTTAAAGTTGTAAGATTTTTAAATTATATAAAATTATATAGAAGCATAAATTAATAGAACATTCCAACATGTAACACATCTTTTAAAAATAGTAGCACTAACATTCTTTTAATTTGAATCATATTATTTTAAAGAAGATTTAAGAGAAAGTAGCATGTTACAAGACATATCTGGATCAAAGGGTATTTAGCCTAGCGGTGTAATGTTTGCTCACCATCTCGAGGTTGTGGTTCAAATCTCGTCGTAGATATATATGGTAATTAAAAGTATATTAGGATTTGCCATGAAAAAAAACAACAAGACACACACGGTGGGTTGTTTAGTTATCAAAATTAGTAGAGCGATTCGCTTGCTTACAATTTGGTTTGTACTATTAACTATAACTAGAACGTTCCATTCGGTTAATAAAAAACAAAACTGATGAGTTTGTTTCAACTCTATATAAATCGATCTTTAGGCTCAAGAATAGTTAGTTCTTGATCTGGAATATACAACTACAAATAATAAAACTTGCGGAATTTAAACGAACATATTTGTATTGTTTAAACAAGGTTTTTCATTATTTTCATCACTAAAAGCCCCAATTCTACATAAAATATGTAGAACGGTTTTAAACTTGTAACAGGATCATAATATGACCTTGAGGCTTAAAGAACACACACATACACGTTTTTGATTAAACGTGAGTTTCAAGAACGACTAATTCTATGTCATTAGGTCTCTTTATATAATAGAGAACCTAAGACTTACAAGGAAAAGATAATTACTAAATCTTTTGAATTCTATAAAGATATACTAAATCTTTTACATTTATCATTATCTCCTAAATCTTCATTCAAATCTTGAATTCCATATCAACGATTTAAGTCCTTGTAGTTTCCAAGTTTTGACACATCAAATCTAAATGAATATTATATGAAATATTCCTAACAAAAACCGAACCATCAAGTTCTTAAATGTTTTGATTTATTCGGTTCAATTTATCCAGTTTTTATGTTCATCCTTTGCATATTTTACACACCCAAAATACTTTTCTATCAAGCTTAAAATTAAAAGAACATGAAAAAAATTGAAGAAATAGTGTTAATGGTAACATTGTGATTAATAACCAAATTAATTAATAGAGACCAAACTTATACTTCTTCCGATTCAAAATAATTGCTACACTTTGAAAAATTACCTTATTTGGCAAAAAATAGTAGGACTCACACACACTAACTATCTACTTTAACAAAGTGAAATGACTCATTTACTCATACTTTTTACTTTTAAACATCATTACCCCATTTTATTCAAAAGGTGTGGGACTCATTATCAACTAACCATTCAATTAATCTAATTTAACCATATTATAACATTTTGCCTCAGTAAACGTGAAACCCAAAGTGTAACACTTATCTTGAATCGGAGGAAGTATAAAAGAACATAACCATTATACTTCTATAATATTAGCCAAATAACAAAAGAGAAATGATATTTAGTCATATAATTTGGTCCTACTCATTGTCCTACACTCCTACCCACTTGATAGGATGACATGTGTACTTCAACCATTCTCTCTTTTAATATTATCCATTGATTTTAACACATATATTCATCTAATGAGTAAGATTATAAGTATAATTAAATTGTAGAACTAAATACCATTACACATAATAAAAAATGAAAAAAACAAACATTTTCAACTAAAAACTTTGTTGTTCTTTTTTATTACAAGTTTAAGTTTTGGGACACAACAAAAATGTGAAGTAGGTTTGGGGAAATGGAACACAGCTCTTTATATGAGTGACGGAGTAGCAAGACACGTAGACCCCTCACACATATAAACGGATGCAAACCTATTTATATTCCCCTCTTTATTCCCTTTTCTGTTCCGACCCCCAATTTCTCCACCGCCGTACTCCTCCGCCATTTTCAAGCCCTAAAACCTCCCCCAATCTCCAATTCATCATCTCAATTTTCAATTAGGCTTTCTTCCTCTCACTAACGATCACAAAAATGTCAAGTTCCACTACCAGCAGTGTCTACATCCAGGTCATCGAGGACGTCGTCAACAAAGTCCGCGACGAATTCATCAATAATGGCGGTCCTGGTGAAGGCGTTCTCAGCGAACTTCAAGGAGTGAGTATTTTTTCTGTTTTTGATCTAATCCGGCTGGTTTTTATAGTGTAGATCTGGTTTTACCGTTTTACCGGGTTTTGATTTCGTTGAGGTGATTTGTGTTTGGATCTGTTGTTGTGAAATCGTACGGTTTGTTTACTGTTTTTGTGGTTTGTTTAGCTGTGGGAGTTGAAGATGATGCAAGCTGGAGCTATAGTTGGTCCGATTGACAGATCTGCTGCTGCTAAATCGATGGCTCCTGGAGCTGCGTCGAACACTGTTCATGATCTTAATGTGCCTTATGAAGGACCGGAAGAGTATGAAACTCCTACCGCTGATTTACTTTTCCCTCCAGTAAGTAATCTGTTGTTAAGTTACAATTTCCGCCAAAAAAAAAATGTTATTACATGTAGTGATTCAATGGATGCTTACGTTTCACTATTCTGTAAGTGGATGCACATGCAGCTGTGTATTTTGAGAAAATTTGACCATTTAGAAGATAGAAGACATTTTTTTTCGTTTGCATTTATTGGTCATGATCTAGTAGCTTAGTTATGCAAAGAAATTAATTTTGTTGAGATTAAAGAAGAAAAAATACATATATATTAAGATGTATTTATTTCATTTATTGTTCATAATTTCATGTTTTCTGCAGACACCATTACAGACTCCAATGCAAACACCTCTGCCTGCTCAAACACCATTACCAGGAACAGCTCCAACACCTTTACCAGGAACTATGGATCATTCATACAATATTCCTACTGGTGGTAGTACTCCAATTACTCCAAGTGATTATTCGTCTTTAAACGAGAATGGAGCTCCAGATAAAGCTGGCAGGCCTAGTGCATTCATGGCAAGTTTAAAATTTTTATTCTATTATGCAAAAGATATGTTTATCATTCTGCCCATAAGTATCCATATAATGGATGGATGTAAATTTTTTTGTAATTGAAGTTATGAACTTAATAAAATTTTCATTTTCTGTACAGCAACCACCATCTCCTTGGTTAAACCAAAGGCCTCCTCTTGATGTGAATGTTGGTAAGATCTCTCTCAATGCTAAAATTAAATATTTTGGATTATATATATTTATATTTATGCTGGTTTTCTAAATTTAATACTGTTGCAGCCTATGTGGAAGGTGGTCAAGATGCTGACAGAGGAGTGGGGGCCAATCAGCCGACAACTCAGGTTACCATAATGAAATTATTATCATTCAAATGTTGAATAATCTCCTGATTTACTTTCATAGTTGAGTAAATTACATATATGGTCCCTGTGGTTTGTATGAAATTACTTATCTCATCCCTCGATCATCTCTATTACACAAATAGTCCCTAATTTTGAAACTTGTAACATCAACAGTCCTTAAAAACTCAACAACCTTTTTGGCTTTCAGAACCATTGATGTCACAAGTTTCAAAATTAGGGACTATCCATGTGACTAAAAAAAAAAGTCAAGGGACGAAATCCAAAATTTTATACAAACTACATGGGCAATTTATGTAATTTACTTTTTATATTTATATATGTAAAGACAGATAGATGTTTTGGTGAAATTTCTCCTCGTCACTTGTTACATGAGCATAAGTTATAACCTCAACCACTTTTTTGTTTTATATGTTAAAAAAATTGAATTTTCTGAAAAATAATCAGACGAGTTGACTTTTAATATTTTCTATGATGCACACACGTGGCAGTATGGCCCATTTTGGCCCTATTTTTATGGAAAAAATTTAATCGTCATGAGACTGCAAACGTCAAATTATTAAATTTGATTTTGGGCAATTTTCAATTGACTCTTGTGCTTGGTTATTGTGTCTACAGTTAATACAAATGTATTTTTTTTATAAATAAAAGTGTTTGTTATTGATTATATTTCTTAATTTTTAGGATTTTTTTCTTTTATCTGGGAAGCGTAAGCGGGATGAATTTCCTCCACAGTATCGTCCAGGTGGATACATTCCTCAGCAAGATGGAGCTGCAGATTTCATACTTGAGGTCAAAATTCTTGGATATTTTTTTATTATTTTAAATTTCTTTTTTTATTTCATTAATTTATTTTATTATATGTGACAAAATTATTATATGTTGTGTTTGTCAGATTGGTCAAGGGAGCAACTCTAGGATTCCTCAACTGGATGGCCCTATTCCCGATCCCTATGATGATGCACTTTCTACACCAAATGTAAACCATTTGCCATTTTTTGTTTTTTTTTAAATTATATATTCAGTTATTAACTAATTGTATTTTTTATGAGTGAAGATTTACAACTATCAAGGAGTTGTTAACGAAGACTACAATGTAGCAAACACACCTGCTCCACCAGGTGAACTTATGATCTATTTTCAAGTGACTATTATTTTTTATTATTTTTTTATTTTTATTTTCCTGAGTTTGTTATTTTGTTGTTTCAGAGATGCAAGCACCAACTCCTGCTATGATCAATCAAAATGATGTTTTAGATGATGATGAAGATGAACCTTTGAATGAAAATGACGATGATGATGATCTTGATGATGTGGATCAAGGTGAGGAACTAAATACACAGCATTTGGTTCTTGCTCAGTTTGACAAGGTATTTTATATGTATATGTATATGTGTATATATGTGTGTGTATCTATATATATTTTGTAAAATATAATCACTAATTTAAACCGTTTTGTTAAAATAAATTAGACTACTTCGTAATTATTTTTGTTTAGTATAATCACTAATTTAAAATAAAGTTTGGAAGAAGGGACGAAAAAGTGTGGACAAGTCAACACGACCTGGCATATTTGACCCGAACCCATTTAGACTATTATTTCTTTTTTTTCTGTTTTTAATGATTTATTTTTACGAATATAATAAATAATGACCATAAAATTGGTTGGCAGGTGACTCGTGCAAAGAGCAGGTGGAGGTGCACTCTTAAGGATGGTATCATGCATATAAATAACAAGGATGTTCTGTTCAACAAGGTTTTTTTTTTCCTATTTCTCTAATTCTTTCACATTATAATATCTTAAAAATCAAATTTCTGCCTCAAAAATAAAACATTTATACGACTGTGTGATAGTTGACATTACTTTTTCAGTCTTATCAAATTGATTTTAGAATGAAAATGAAACAAAAAAAAATAGAACAAACGAGTAAGATGTAGTTAGTAGTAACTATTTTGACCCGTGATTTATGAATGTTTTTATTTGCGTTATGGGTTATTTCCAACGGGTCAAAATTCACACAGAGTGTGTTTTTTTTTTTTTTTTTTTGTTCAAGAAATTAGTTTACTTTTTGTAATCATATCTGACACACTAATTATTTGTTAGAAGCAAAACCAGTTTTGAACCAAACTTTTGTTGACCCGTCCCGATTTCAGGCAACTGGAGAGTTTGACTTCTGATTATGGCTGGAAAACCGAGAACTTGCCAGCTAAGCGTGAAGAGCGATCATCAGAAAAGTGAAAAAAAAAAAAATGTAGAGAAAATGACAAAAAAACCAAACTCAATTGAATTTGAGGTAATGAATGGATGTTTATGAGATGATGAAAAGGGCAAAGTTGACTGATGTATATAAAGTTGGAGAGTTTTATTTTTGTTTAAATAGCCCTAGTATTTATGGGCTACCTTTTATAGTCTCATGAAAAAACCTACTTGTGTTTCATGGGACACGTAATTCCGATTATACCCTTTTGATGGATTTTGCTCAACTTTTATATTAAACTGCATTATTTATTTTATATGTCTCAAGTTAGAATGCTGAATAATTCTCAACCGCTCGGTTGGCGGGTCAAATTTGTTGGGTTGTGGAGCAGTAGCTGCAAAATTATTATGATTTTTTTGTTTGTTGCAAAATAGGTTTTTTGATAATGGGTAATGATCAAAACGTTTAGTTTTTGGTGTGGGTTAACAGTGAAATATTACAAGTATTTTTTTTGTAAATATAATTTAAAAAATTATTAGAAAACTATATTACAACAGAAACTGTTGAAATATATGAGGGCCTGACCATTCTTGGCGGTCGGTTACGGTTTGCAACTTCTTGATTCTTTTTTTAACATGAAAATTGCTTACAGTTTGTCGATTTGTATAAGATTCCTTCGCATTCATACAAAAACACGTCAAGATTAACAAACACCTATATAGAAATTCATACAAAATAATAAAATGCAATTGATACATGTAAAAGTGTAAAATCATGCTCTGGTCTACGGTTAATCACTGGTGATTTGGAGGGATCTTATTCTTTTGGTTTTATCATTTTAGTTTATGGTTTTATGTTATTTAGTTTAATCTTTTATGTTAAGAGTCACGATTCTCTCTTTAATTTATGTTAAGAGACGCGATTCGCGCTCTCTCTGTTTATTTAATTGTTTTATGTTTTTTTTTAATACTGCTGCGTGCTTGAAAATTGTCAAGAGACTCTAGTACTTTATTAAACCGTTTTATGTCAAGAGCCAATACTCTCTTTTTTAATGTCAAAAATCACTGACTCTATCTATTTTGTTTTATTTTGAAGCTACGTGCTTTTGTATTAGAGTCGATTATCCTTTTTGATTTCTTTTTGAATTTCTAATGATTGTGTTTTTTATGTTTTCAACAAAAACGCCTTAATTATATGTGAAGAGCCACGACTTTATTTCTTTTATTTTTTCATGCTTATAATCTTTTTTTTTTTTTTGGTAAGAGCCACGGCTTTGGTGTTTATTTTATATTATCTTCTGAAGATACGTGGCTTTATTCTCTCAATTTGGTACATTTGCTATATTTGAAGAACTCGAAAAACTCTCTTCATTTGTTACTAGGTGTATTAATCAAAACCACACCTTGGTACAAAAGTATTTAATATTAAAGTGTTCATGACTCTGTATTCGGCCAACTATAGATTCGATTGACGGGAGGTACCTGTTGGGTTTTCTATGCATCTAGCCACACTTTGCTTAAGGCGGAAATCAAAAGCAACTTGGTAGAACATTGACCCGATTAAAAACTTTTGGACCGTTAGGTTTACAACTCTAAAGCAACTAGATATTTAATGTAATTAAATAGATCAATTCGAATAACTTACTTGTTCTTCGCGAATTGGAGAACTAGATAAACCTTGTGATCTAGTACGAGTCAGATCAAATAACGCACTAGGATTCAAGCAAGAATCCCTCTATCGTATCACACCCAAGGTTGGTCAAGAACGAGACGATGTACCACGAGGTAGTACAAAACACTCTTGAGAAAACGATCACCGGAAGAACACGATCGAAAACCCTTTCGATCGACGGCGGCGACGGCGGCGTACGGCGGGGCAGCGGCGGTCGGAGGTTCGGCGGTGGTGGTTTCGGTCGAATAGGGTATTCGGCCGAATGGGGTATTGCACAACAAGTATTAAGTGTGTTTAGGTTATACCCTTAACCCTCTATTTATAGTTGTGTAGACCTAATTAGAGTCAAACTCTAATTAGTCTAAGCCCGCTACACAAGCCCGATCCGATCCACACCCTATGGCCCGAATTCTATAGTTAGTTAATTCCTATTAACCACACTAGTCCGTTTGGCCCGATTGTCATTTAATTAAACTATTAATTAAATACTTCGTTAATTCTCGTGTTCGTTGACGCCTCGAGGGCAACCCGAATAGGACTCTAAAATACCCGAACCGGAATATCGGTTTATTTGATGTGTTGGACACTCTTTCCAACAGTACCAAAATAAGTAAGCACTATGATTTAAGTCATAATTTCTATTTTCATATATCCTGTATTTATATATTATTATGCATTTATATATTATCATTTGCATGTAAGTGCTCATTTATTCCATGTATTTATATACCTGAGTATCAATAGAAATACAATTTGCTTTGTGTTAGATCAAATTTATCAAACATGTATATATTTGTAATTTGTTTCAGGAATATTGGATCGGCCATCCCAATTCTAACTTAAGGGATGTTTGATGTGATTCTTATTGGGTCTAATGAGAAGTGGTCATATGTAAGAATGTTTGATAGATATAATTTGTACCTCTTACTTGGTCATAGTCTTTAACTTAACCTCTTACTCAGTTAGAAATATAAAGTTACTGATCATGTAAGACTTCACACTTTAGTCAGCAATTATCAAACAACTCAAATACTATTAGTAAACAAGCTTCAACTTTTTGCAAGTACTAATACGTAGTAGTAAACACGCCTTACGCTGTTTACTGCTTAAACATGTTATGTATAACTATCTTAAAATACTAATAGTAAACAAGCTTCAACTTTTTGCAAGTACTAATACGTAGTAGTAAACACGCCTTACGCTGTTTACTGCTTAAACATGTTATGTATAACTATCTTAAAATACTAATAGTAAACAAGCTTCAACTTTTTGCAAGTACTAATAGTAAACAAGCCTTACGCTGTTTATTGCTTAAACGTGTTATGTATAACTAAAATTATTATGTTACGAATTAGCTCCTAACATGTGGGAAAAAAAGACACGGAGATATTACAAGTTTACGACTAAACAATAATGTTTTTACGGTTAAAAATCATTTTAACATAGTATAGGGGCTAAACATAAACATTAATTTTCAGTTTTTATCACCAAAATCTTGTCCGGTTCAAGACTGGACTCACCTACTCACTCTTAAACCCCTCCCAATCTCTCTCCCTCTTATCTCCAATGGCGTCAATCGCCGCCGGCACAGGCCAATTCCTCAGCCTTCGTCAAACTCGTTCCCGTTCGAAGCTACCTGCTCCGCCTTCCTCAGCCTCAATCGCCACCGCCACTATCAGATGCGAACAAATTTCGTCTCAAAACCCTAAGAAACCCTCAAAAGCACGAAATTCAAAATCGCCTTTGTTTTCCTTAAAAAATCTCGCTATCTCCGCTGCTTCCGGCGTTCTGTTTCACGCAGCGTGTACGAATCCTTCATTAATCGGCATAGGCGGGAATGGTGGCGGTGGCGGTGGAGCTGCCGGCGGAGGCGGAGGAGGTGGTGGTGGTGGCGGAGGTGGTGGTGGAGGGTGGTGGAAGAGGCTGTTGTCGCCTGCTGCTAATGCAGATGAAAATCAGTCTCCAGAATGGGATGCTCATGGATTACCTGCTGATATCGTTGTTCAATTGAACAAACTTAGCGGATTTAAAAAGTACAAGGTATCAGAGCTTGTGTTTCTAGATAAAGTTAAATCTATAACTGTAGGTTCAGAGGATTCGTTTTTTGAAATGGTTTCACTTAGAGCTGGTGGTGTTTACACCAAAGCTCAGCTTCAAAAAGAGCTTGAAACCCTAGCCACTTGTGGCATGTTCGAAAAAGTAGATCTAGAAGCAAAAACTAACCCTGATGGAACCATAGGATTAACAGTATCATTCACGGAATCCACATGGGAAGAGGCTGATCACTTCAGGTGTATTAACGTCGGGTTAATGCAACAATCAAAAGCTGTTGATGTAGAACAAGATAAAATGACAGAGAAAGAAAAAATCGATTACATGAGGAATCAAGAGCGAGATTATCGCAGAAGAATGGAAAGGTCAAGACCATGTATGTTGCCATCTGCAGTTCATGGTGAAATTCTGCAGATTTTGGGACAAGGGAATGTGAGTGCTAGAATGTTGCAGAATATTAGAGATAGGGTTCAGAAATGGTATCATGATGAAGGTTATGCTTGTGCTCAAGTTGTGAATTTTGGGAATTTGAATACAAATGAAGTTGTTTGTGAGGTGGTTGAGGGTGATATTACAAGAGTTGTGATCCAATTTCAAGATAAACTTGGGAATGTATGTGAAGGTAACACTCAAGTTAGTGTTGTGAAGAGAGAATTGCCTAAACAGGTAATCTGACTATATTTTTTTAGGGATAATTTCATATACGTCCTTGCAAACTTCTAATATTATGCATATATCCTTGTAAAATTCTTTTATTACGTATATATCCTTCCAAAACTTCAAAACTTTCATATGTATCCATTTTCCAAATTTAATAATATTTAAGTCAATTTTAAAATTAAAAAAACGTAATCATAATCTAAATTAATGGTAAAATAGCCTAAAATCCTCGACGAAACAAATGCAATTGTCGAATTTGATAAGAAAATACTCTTAATGTAATACAAAAACCTTGACCTTTAAGGTTATTTAGGCATTCTACCATTAATTTAGATTATAATTTATGTTTTAATAAATTTTAAATGATTTAAATATGATTAAATTAGGTAAAAAAGTATATGTGAGAATTTTGAGGTTTTGAAAGGATATACACGTAATAATGAATTTTGCAAGAATATATACGTAATATTAGAAGTTTGCAAGGACGTGTATGAAATTATCCCTTTTTTTTATATCATCATATGTTTAAATATTAATATATGATGATGTATTTTTTGTTTAATATCGCAATGTGATTGCAGCTTCAAAAAGGGAAAGTTTTCAACATTGAAGCTGGAAAGCAAGCTTTGCGTAACATAAATTCCCTATCTTTATTTTCAAATATTGAAGTAAATCCTCGGCCAGATGAGAAAAATGAAGGTGGAATTATTGTTGAAATTAAGCTTAAAGAATTAGAGCAAAAATCTGCTGAAGTCAGCACTGAATGGAGCATTGTTCCTGGTCGTGGGGGTCGCCCTACTTTGGTATATTATTATTATATTATAATCTTTTAATATTGGATTTATTTTTCACAATTTTTATTTAAATGTCTTTTTGTTATGCGATGTTTAGGCTTCAATTCAGCCTGGTGGAACTGTTTCTTTTGAGCATAGAAACATCAAGGGGCTTAATAGATCTATTCTTGGTTCTGTCACCACTAGTAACTTCCTCAATCCTCAGGTGATTTCATGGTTTAATCATCTTTTGTTACTGTTAGTCAAAAGTCAATACGGGTCAAAAGTGAATATTATCTTTTGTTTTGTAGGATGATCTTGCTTTCAAGCTGGAGTATGTGCATCCATATTTAGACGGTGTATCTAATTCCCGAAACCGCACTTTGCGTACAAGCGTCTTCAACAGCAGAAAACTCAGCCCGGTTTTCACGGGCGGGCCTGGAGTAGATGAAGTTCCTCCTATTTGGGTTGACCGAGCTGGTGTCAAAACCAATATTACCGAGGTAAAATTACTAAAATAGCTCTTAAACATTTGCATTATCTTATAATAAATTGGCCGAAATGCATTTTAGTACCCTAAATTTATTTATATATGCTCAATTTCAAAAATTATCTTTATGTCCTTCTAAACTTTATAATTACCTTCATATCCTTCAAAACCTTTAAAACTCTTTTTAATGTCCAAAAACCTATTTTATTATTTATTAAGTCGTGATAATATCAATAATACATGCAAATGAACATGATTTCTAATACATAATAAACAGATATATTGCATACTTATTTGATAATTATTAATACTATAATGATCTAATAAATATTAAAATGTATTTTTGGATATAAAAGAGAGTTTCAAGATTCAGAAGGATATTTGGGCAATTACAAAGTTTGGAAGGATACAAAGATAATTTTTGAATTTGAGAAGGATATAAATAAAATTTATGATTTTTACAAGGCATAATAAATTGGCTAAAATGCATTTTAGTACCCTAAATTTGGATGACTAGATCCTCTACTACACTGATCTATTAAAAGTGCAACATGGTACCATGAACTTGGAAAAATAGTCAATTTGGTACCCTAACTCGCTAATTTAGTCTTGAATTCTCACGTGATTCGCCTCTAACATCAATATAATGAGATGAACTTATATTTTTTGGGAGGTGATTTGTATATAGCAATTTTTATACATATAGAGCAATTTCATATCAAAGGACAATTATATCCTTAGTGGGAGGGGGGTGAAATGCAAAATGTGGTATAAGTAAAGGAAGGACATAATTGTCATGTGGAATGAAATTGCTCTGTATGGATAAAAATTTAAAAATTGCTCGGTACAAACCACCTCCCATATTTTTTTAGTTCGTCAAAAGTTATAACAGAAGTAAATCATGCAAGAAAATACGATCAAATCAAAGAGTCAGAGTACCAAATTGACCATTTTTGCAATTTGACCTAATAAATTTGTGTTTTTTTCCAGAATTTCACTCGCCAAAGCAAGTTCACATACGGGATAGTAATGGAAGAAATAACAACCCGTGACGAAAGCAGCAACATCTCATCAAACGGTCAACGGGTCTTGCCAAGTGGCGGCATCAGTGCCGACGGCCCACCAACCACACTGAGTGGAACGGGTATTGACCGGATGGTATTTGCACAAGCAAACATCACACGAGACAACACCAAGTTTGTAAACGGAGCAATTGTTGGCGAGAGGAACGTGTTCCAGCTGGACCAAGGTTTGGGAATCGGGAGCAAGTTCCCGTTTTTTAACCGCCATCAACTGACGATGACGAGGTTTATTCAGTTGAAGGAAGTTGAAGAAGGTGCGGGTAAACCACCGCCACCTGTCCTTGTGATTCATGGGCATTATGGTGGCTGTGTGGGTGATCTTCCTAGTTATGACGCTTTTACCCTTGGTGGGCCGTATTCTGTTAGAGGTTATAATATGGGAGAAATTGCTGCTGCTAGAAATATCCTCGAGGTATGTATTTGTATATTGTATATAACTATAAGTATAAATTACAGGAATTGTCCCTGTGGTTTTCGAATTCTACGATTTTGTCACTATATGTTTTTTTTGTCCCTGTTATTTTTTTATTTTGTGATTTATTGTCCCTGTGGCATTTTCAAATTTCATTTTTTTCCGTCTATTTTGACCTAAGATGACAAAAAATACCCTTACAATTTCTTTCGAATTCTACGATTTTGTCCATATATGTTTTTTTACGTTTTTTGTCCCTGTTTTTTTAATTTCGTGATTTTTTGTCCCTATGATCTTTCAAATTTTTATTTTTTTCCGTGTATTTTAACCTAAAATGACGAAAATACCCTTAAATTAATTTTATTTGATTTTTCGTCTATTTTAACCTAAAACTCGAACATTCATATCATTAATTACTGACAGTGTTATTAAAATTGGTCCAAATTGGTCGAAGTCAACGAAAGTCAAACTTACTTTAACAAAATTAACTGGGACATTCATATGATTAAGAGTAAATTACAAAGACTGTCCTTGTGGTCTTTCGAGTTCTACAATTTCGTCCCTATACGTTTTTTTGTCCATGTAGTTTTTAATTTTCGTAATTATTGTTCTTATGGCCTTCAAATTTCATTCTTTTTCGTATATTCTGACCTAAAATGACAAAAATACCCTTACAATTAATTTTATTTGAATTTTTTGAATTATTTCTAGTTTTTTTTTCTTTTTTTCTTTCACCCCTACATTGTGTTCTCCTCACCATGATAGCTTGCAACTACCACCACCATCATCATCATTATCATCCTTACACCATCATAGTGAGCAGAAGAAGACAATGTGGGGTGAAAGATAAAAAGAAAAGAAATTCAAAAAAAAAATAGTGTACGGGTAATTTTTGTCATTTTAGGTCAAAATAGACAAAAAAAAATGAAATTTGAAGCCCATGGGGACAAAAATCACGAAATTAAAAAGTGTAAGGTCAAAATCATAGACTTTGAATGGCCACAGGTAATTTACTGTATGATTAATAATTCAAAAAATGTGGCAGTGAAAGATAAAAAGAAAACTAAAATAATTCAAAAAATGCAAATAAAATTAATTGTAATGGTATTTTTGTCATTTTAGGTCAAAACAGACAAAAAAAAAAAATGAAATTTGCACACCATAGGGACAAAAATCATGAAATTAAAAAGTACCGTGATAAAAAAAAAAAAAAAATCATAGAATTCAAAAAACCACAGGGACAATTTGTGTAATTTAGTCTCTGATTGATTAATAACTAACTAATATTACCTACAGCTTGCTGCTGAAATACGCGTACCCGTGAGAAACACACACGTATACGCATTTGCTGAACACGGTAACGATCTCGGTAGCTCAAAGGATGTAAAAGGTAACCCAACCGAGGTTTACAGAAGAATGGGTCAGGGTTCATCTTATGGTGTTGGTGCTAAACTAGGGTTAGTAAGGGCTGAATATGCAATTGATCATAACTCAGGGACTGGTGCGATATTTTTCAGGTTTGGAGAGAGGTTTTGAGTCTCCTTTTCTTTTCTTAACTTGTATTTTGTCATTTCATTTACTTTATTTTCTGTTCGGTTTTTTTGTGATTTGGATAGAGGAGGATATTTGTGTTTGATGTGAAACTTGAAAGTGTTATTTGTAGAAAATTTGTAATTTTGCTTGGGGGAATTTGAGATAATGTGTTGAGTGTTGAATTTAAGCGTATTTGGAAAATAAGGAAGTTACTCTTTTTGTTGTGGTTATTGTGTTCGTTTGACTAATTTTTGGTCTTTTTTCCGTCTGCAAACTAAAGTTTACGGATTTACACCATTACAAAAAAAGTACTTCCTCTGATTCAAAATAAGTGATACAAATTAATTCATATTTTTTTAGGTAAAAGATTGTAATGGGTTTAAACTAGATTAAATTTGATAGTTAGTGAGTGATGAGTCTCATATATTATGATTAAAGTGAGTTTAATGATGTTTAAAAGTAAAAGTTGGGTAATTGAGTCATTTCATTTTATTAAAGGAGATAGTTAGTGGATATGATTCTATTATATTTTACCAAATAAGAAAAGTTTTAAAGTGTATCACTTATTTTGAAACATAATAAAATGGAAAGTATATCACTTATTTTGAAACGGATAAAGTATGTTTGATTGTCTTACAAAATCAAGAAAACATTTACTGATAACATAAAAATATTGGGTTTTATTAATGACAACCCTTAGGGCTGTCACTAACATACATAAAAAGCTTGTACATTGATTAAAAAAGTAATATTCCTAAAATTTAGGGAGGTTGTCTTTTGTGTATTTTGCCTTCTTAATGACAGCCCTAAGAGCTGTTATTATCATTTTCCTTTAAAAAAACCTGGTTTTTTTATTTGTTTTGTAAGTCACCGACGATTCTTTGTGGGTCAGTTTATGTGGCCTTAAGGGGTCTTTTGGCTAATAGAAAATTTTTGGAATTATATTTTAGGTTTTTAATATAAAATAACATTAATTATAAATTTACTATTTATTTGAGTATCATATACTTATAATTTTAGTTTTTTATGAGTGATTTGATATTTGACAAGAAAATTTTTGAGGTCAAGTAATTTATCTCAACATGCACCGATAGTTACAAGTTGCAAAAGCCATAGAAAGATTAAAGTGTTTAAAGTTGGTAAGCTAGGTTTTTAAATGGAAAATAAAAATAAAAAATACAAGATGAAATCGTCAAATGGTTAAAATTTAGTTTGATAAACTTTTCACCAGTACAAGTATTTTTGTTAAGTGAGTTGAGTGTGTTTTCTTAATACGGTTGCAAATGCTTTGGTCATGGGTGACCTAACCTTTCCTTTCCACTTCGTCGTAGAGTCCCTATAAGTGGCTGCTTACATCTAAAGCAAGTACAACATTTGAAGATAAAAGTAAAATGAAAAATTTATGTTGTAAACTTTTTTAATCTGTAATGTCATTTTCCGAAAACTTTAACTATTTTAAATTTTTGATGCATGAAAATAAACAAACCACCTATTATTATTTACAAAAAAAAGAAGTAAAATAAAAAAATACCGACACCTCATCGGCTCGGGTCATTGGGCGGTGGATTGAACGCCGTCAACATCCACGGCGAAACCAATCTAATCCACAATTGATTTTAAAAAGGGATAAAGATCTCTAAAATAATCCTTCAATTGGCCAAAAATATCTAAATCGGTACTTTTCCCCTTCGCTTTTCCTTCCCAAAGAAGACTTATTTCAATAAACAATCAATCTCGCCCATTAAATATCTGCCAACAGTTTTATATAAATCAAATTCTGAACACAAATTTCTCTCACAGTGATCTGTTGATTGAAGTCGATCGATTTGTTGTAATTTTTACCTAATTTTATGGGTGAGGAAGTCAGAATTTCCGATTACGATTACGATGTCGGTGGCGGTGGCTATTGTGGTGGTGGTGGTGGTGAGGATGACGAACGAGTTCTGGAGTGGGAGGCAGGATTGCCGAATGTAGACGATTTGACGCCGTTGTCACAGTCGTTGATCTCGTCGGAGATGCTGTCGGCGTTCAGCATCACACCGGAGCCTTACCGGAATATGTTTGACGTCAATCGTGCTTCTCAAAACACGCTTTCGAATATTCAAGGTAAGTTAGAACAACAGTCGTTGAATAAATCCAATAGTTTAAAGCCGATTAGTGATTATAAAGGAGTTGAAATGGTTGTAGAAGGCGATGAAGTCGCCGATCTAACGGATTCGCGGAAACTACGGAGAATCGGTAGTGGCGGTGAAGGTGACTGTGAAGCTGATGGTGGTGGAGCTGTAGAGGAAGAAGACGATTCCGGTATGGGAGCTGATGATTCGTCAGCTAGGGCATCGAAACGACCTCGTTTAGTCTGGACACCACAATTGCATAAACGATTCATTGAAGTTGTAGCACATTTAGGCGTGAAGAACGCCGTTCCTAAAACAATTATGCAATTGATGAATGTCGAAGGATTGAGCCGTGAAAATGTTGCTAGTCATCTTCAGAAGTACAGATTGTATCTGAAGAGAATGCACGGATCAGTATCTAATCAAGCTCCTTCATCTTCCGATCACCTTTTTGCTTCAGCTCCGGTATACGGCGGTGGCGGTAATGGATATAGTCATCCTCCGGCAGCGGTTCAGATGCCTTACCAACAGCAGATGGTTCAGATGCCTTATCCACCGCCACATATGGTTCCTAATTCCGGCGGTGGTGGTTCTAATCGTGGATTTGAGTCAAATTCGTATCCATATAACATGACAATGCAACAGAGAGATTGGTCTTCTTATCAGCATCGAGTTACTCCTAATGATAAATAGGAATTCTGTACTAATTAGAGATCGTCAAAAGCATGAAGAGGTGAGTTGTTTGTTTCTTCCTTCCTCCTCTACACCACATAAATAACTTCACACACCACATTATATAACTGTCCTAACAAACTGTTATAGCATACTGTACAACATCGAATTAAAATTAACAATAGTTGTGGTGTGTGAAATAGTATATTTGGTGTTCAAATCATTTCCCTTCCTTTAGTACATATTGAAATGAATATTGAATCAATCCTGTGTTTCGTTACTTAATTGTATGCATCTGTCTTTCGGCATTGATTTCTTGTACCGAAATGTTTAGGTGAAAGTGATCTTGTGTTGTTAGATATGGAATTCAAAGTAAGGATCTTTCAATCTTTAGATTTTGAATTGCTTGAACAAATCGCATTCGTTCCAAGTTCCAACCTCAATTTGCAGAGATATGTCAATTTTGATTCACAACTTGGGTGATTATGATGTTTTGTTTGATTTGATTATTTGTATCCAAGTTTCATCTTGATAATTGAATGATGGCCACTTCATTTAAGATTCTTGAAAATATAAACTAAATCTTTGGACTTTGCATGCTTAAATCCAAAACGATGACATGAGATGAAGATATCAAACAGTTGAAATAAAAATATAAAACGTGTATTAATGATTTACAAAAAAAAGAATTAAAAAACAGAGGGTCTTAACTCTTAAGATGTACGTTCGAATAGTAAATTGTTGAGTTGAAATTAAGGTTCTAGAAAGTGTAAGGCGTGGCGTGGCGGCACCATCAAGCCTCAGCCAAGGCGAGCCGTGACGTTTTTCAAGGCGTCGCTTAAGGCGCTAAATTTTTTATATAATTTATATATATACGTATATTAAATTAAATTTTTTTTATAAATCTATTGATTTATATAACAATTCATATATAAAGCTCATAAAAAAGGTTATATTTAAATTTATAATTATATATGTTAAATTTTTTTTAAAAAAAATTCATTTTTTACAGCCGCCTTCAAGAAAACTCGTCATAAGGCGCGCCTTATCGCGCCTTATCACGCCTTATCTCACGCCACGCCTAGCACAGCAGCCATGGTATGTTTCGTAACGTCGACGCCACGCCTCACGCCTTGGCGACGCCATGACGCGCCTTTTAGAACCTTGGTTGAAATCAATATATAAAAATGAGTAAGGCGGTGGCGATAGTGAGAGGTGATGATGACGTTAGTGGTTAAAGTAGAATAATATGAGTTTATATAATTGCAGTCAAGTAATTAACATATTTGCAAATGATTTCTAGCTCAGCTGGATTGATTCATGAGTTTTACTCTTATATGAGGCGTGAGGTCTGGAGTTTGAATCATGTTAACACCTCTTGTGGTGCCAAATATGGGCAATTTTTTCCTGGATATCCCTATGGGGGCTGGGTTTGCCCTGTAAAAGAGCTTGAACCTGGGGTGTTCGTTGGAATATTGCGAGTAGGCTTCCGTTATCATTTTTTGTTTCCAAAAAAATAAAAATAATTAACATATTTCATATACCTCAGTTTGTTAAAGTTACTTGCTAATAACATGAAGGTTGCAAGTTCGTGTCTTGGGGCTGTTAATATTTTCAAAAGGCAAATATTTCTCGAAATAGCAAGTGTCTTAATTAAAAAATAAACATTGTTAATATAGAAATGTACTAAATACATTATATATACTTCCCCTCATTCAAATTAAGTTATACATTATTAATTCCATGATTTTTGAGGTTAAGATTATAGTAAGATTAAAACTTAGATTATATTAGAATGGATAGTTGGTGGGAGATGTGTACCACATTTTTTGAATAAAATGAGGTCAATAATGTTTAAAAGTTAAATTAAAAGTAAATTAATTATTTTATTATATATTAAAAAAGATAATTAGTGAATGTAAGCTCTAAGAAGTACTTTTTATTAAATAAAGTAAATTATTAAAATATAATACTGTATATATTTTGAAATGTAAAAATAAAAATTATAGAAAAATATTAATGATAGCCCTAAGGGCTGTCAATAAGATATTAATATACGTATTAAAAACTTGTACAATAATAAATAATTGGCCCTACATTTTAGGAATAAAGCATCATCAATAAAAGTACAAATATTTTATACATAAAACTACATCTTAATGACAACTCCAAAGGCTATTATAAGTATATCATTTGTTTAGTAAAGATAAAAAGATTAAAGCAAGGGGATTCGGATCCAAACCCGGTCCATACGTAACCAATCATGGGGCGACATCACATTAACCACTTCAGAAAAACTTTATTCCTGTGGTGCAGAAAGCAGATGAAACAATGGTGGTAATTTCTGCAACTTCATCTCTTCCATTCTTCCCAATTTTTAAACATCATCATCATTAGGGGTGCCCAAAGGGTTGACCCGACCCGACCCTAACCCGAACCCGATTACGCTTATCGGGTCGGGTCTATTCGGGTTTCATGTTGTTATCGGGTTTTCTAAACCCGACCCGACCAACCCGATTCGTTATCGGGTCGGGTTTCGGGTTAGAATTTCTTACCTTTGTCGGGTTCGGGTTGACCCGATTAGACCCGATTAAAGTTTAAGTATTTTATTTCCTATAAAAATTAACATATTTTTACTATTAAATCAATTAATTATCAAATTATATGATAAAGTATTCAATAAAAATCAATTAACAATTAAAAGTGTTAAATAAATACTCACGAAATTCAATATATTAAATAATTTCTATAGTTTTTACCAAAAATTCCTAACTCAAGTGTAACCCGACTAACCCGATCGGGTCAACCCGACAAACCCGAAACCCGACCAACCCGAACCCGACAAACCTGAATCCTTATCGGGTCGGGTTTCGGGTTAAATTTTTTTAACCTCAAACCCGACGGACCCGACCCGATAAGAGCCGGGTCGGGTTGACCCGACCCTAATCATCATGCCGCTGTCAATTCCCCAAATCAATTTTCACTATCAATTCATTCGTCACCAACAACCCATTACATCCACCACCGTATAGTTCTTCCACGCGCCACCGTAAACCGCCCAATTTCCGCTACCCCAAATAGAGTTTTTCTGCTTTCAGAAGCCACCCCACCGGAGAATTCCGATCAAATTGTCGCTTCTGTTTCCGATAACGGCGATGGAGTGTCAATTGTTATTTCAGTTCTTCTTTCAATTGCTTTTGTTGGGTTATCCATTCTAACTATTGGGGTAAGGTACTGTAAACCATAGCTTAATCAGCAATATTGCATATTGCAAATCAAAATTTGTGTAATTTTAAACTGTTGAGAGTGTTGATTCAAATTTGAAGTTAAAACGGGTAAATTTGATTTCAACTTATCGCAATGCTGAAGTTTTAGCTAAGAAAAGGGGTGGTTTGACATTTTGAGGTCAAGTTAACTAACTTTTGATTTCTAATTAGATAGTTAGATATCATTTCTTCAAGTATCTGGAAAGAAATTTAAAACCTCAATACACTTCGTAATATTACTAGAAATTGGGTTAAATTTATAGCAAAAAGTATTATGGATAATGAGTTTTCAAAGGTTACATGTTTGACTTCAAAAGTCAAAGCGTTCGCTTTTTTAAGTCAAGCTGTACTCTCATAGTCCGAAATGTGTAATAATAGAATTTGAAGTCACTTTGTCTAGTTTTTAATTTTGTAGAACCTTTGATGACCCCATAATACTTTACAAATTGTAACAAAGTTTTGAGTTCTGAAAAGTGGCATGTTGACTTTGTAAAGTCAACCTGTTTATTTTTAAATGAATCTGAAATGTTTGTTGGTGTGCATTCTTCAGGTTATCTACATAGCTGTAACAGATTACTTACAGAAAAGGGAGAAAGAGAAATTTGAGAAAGAAGAAGCCGAAAAGGCAAAAAAAGGTGGCAAGAAAAAGAAAGTGAGACCAAAAGTCGGTCCGAAAGGATTTGGACAGAGGATCAATGACGATGATGACGATTTATAGATTGTAGGAATGTATTTCATTTCATTTTAATGTCTGTCTTTAGGGTTTTCTTGAAAGTCTTGGTGCATGTAACATTTTTCTGTGGTGTTTTAGGACTTGAAAACACACAAAAATTCAAAATGTTTCTGTTCTAGGGATGCAAATTTAACCCGCGGGTACCCGAGTCTTACGGGGCGGGTATTACCCGTCTAAACGGGTAACGGGTCGGGGATGGTTTAAATTTCATACCCGAGAGCGGGTACGGGTCGGGTACGGGTTTTATAATACCCGCACCGTCTATACCCGACCTGAATATATATATTAATGTGTAATTTTTTTAATACAGATTTAGCTCACTAGTCACTAATCAAATTTAACCCAACTCTTAATCTCTCATTAGCCCAATAATGGTTAAAATATGACTCTTCTCCCGTTAGTCCATTACGTATTGAACGAAATAAGCCTGAACGAACTAAGAGTATTAAATGTTTTAGCTATTTTGTTTAATTTTTTTATAGAACGGGTACCCGTCGGGTTACCCGTACCCGGCGGGGATTTTTCTACCCGAACCCGACGGGTATTTGACTGGGTACGGGGGCGGGTACGGGTATGGGAATAGCGGTCGGGTACGGGTTTTGTAGTACCCGCTACTACCCGTACCCGTTTGCATCTCTATTCTGTTCAAACTAACCCAACCCGTTTCGACCCATCACTAAAATCATGTATTTGTCATATTTTTACCATACATAATACATTTGAAACCTTTTTAAATTAAACACTAAAATTTCAACCAAAAACTTTTTTGATTTTTTTTGCATTTTCTAAATATTAGACACCCAGGACTCAAATTTATTATTAGCAATGAGTTTTAACAAACTAAGCTATTAGATTAAATGTTGATTACTTACCTACACTTAGTTATTTACCATATTATTTTTACTAATCACTCAAAATTCTATTGACCACCACCATTACCACCTACAACCATTACTACTAACACCACTATCACCACCATAAAATATAATTACAAAGTATATTATCTTTGCTAATCATTGAACACATTATTATTGACATAACTATCATTACTATCGCCACCACAAAATATAATTACAAGGTACAGTACCCTGCTTACATGAAAACAAACACACACACAAAAATCAAAGATAGTAAGATACATTATGAGGTGGATATGAAAAACTGTTGAAATACGATACAAATAACCGAAAATCAAACCCTCCAACCAACGCAGGCAACATATTTGTACAGTCGCACAAGGATAATAATCTCAAAACTAGTTATTTTTCTTCATCACTCATATCTGGACTATGTATAATAATAAAACTAGGGCATTTACAGTTTCTTTCTTCTAGTACAAGTAACCTTGCAAATATAACACTCACCCTTTAGCCTCCGTTAGCTGTACAACTCTCCCTACCTTCTTCCTAAACACCATGTGACAGTTGGGCTGCAATCCTCCTTTCTGCAATTGTCAACAAAAAAAAAAAAAAAAAACATCTCAAGATTCACAATCTTGAAAAAGGTTTTAATCTTTTTGGTCAACGTTTGACTTGTTAAAGTTGCTTTTCAGGTTTAATGACTCGGGCTTACACTTTAATCTTTGTAGTGTTTGAATATGCATTTTGAAAGTGATTTATCTATTTATGACTTTATGTTCAGTATTATTTATTAATCAGACTTTATTTAATAATAATAATTAAATAAAGAAAATGAATATGTACCCCCAGCAGCAACAAGTTTCTCCACACGAGCCACAATATGTTTTCCATACGTATATTTTTTCAGTGCATTTAAATGAACTTTAATTCGCGACAATATGTGCTCTCGTTCTTGATCACTACAAGTTTCCAGTACTTTTTGCACAACATAATTTGCAAATTGATCTTTCATCATCGCCTGAATAACAATATTACATACTACCTCCGTATCAAAATAAGTGATACACTTTCTATTTATGGGTGGAACAAAATAAGTGATACACTTCCAAAACTTACCTTATTTGGTAAAAAAGTGGGACCCATTCTCCACTAACTATCTACTTTAATAAAGTGAAATTACCCTTTTACCCTTACTTTTACTTTTAAACATCATTAATATCACTACATTCCAAAGAAGTGGGACCCATTATCTACTAACTATCCACTTTAATCTAATTTAAACCACTTTTTAATCTTTTCCCTCAAAAACCGCAATTCTTCAAATGTATCACTTATTTTGATACGGAGGTAGTATAATTCATCAAAACATATACGTATTATTTATATAAAATAAAATAATTTATAAAAATAATAATGTGCATTTTATCACCTGAAGAGGCTCATTTTCATCAGTGGTACCAAGCATCTCAGTCACAAGAAATTGGCGTTCACCCACATCTCCAAAAGTCAAACATTTTTCAACAACATTTGATGCAAATTTCTGTTGACTCATTTCAACAATTTTCCCCGCCAATTCATGGATTATTATAGAACGTTCATTTGGCTTTCCATGTTCTAGAACATGCTGTAATAAAACATAAATAAAAATCCATAAATAAAAATTCAAGAAAGATATATAAAAAAATATATATTATATTTATATTTATATTTATATTTCACACCTGAACGACATAATTTCCGTATTGATCTTGTGCAAGCATGCTTACACAAGCAAGAATCTCGTTCATCACCTTGGTTTGTGTTTCTTGATCCTCACAGTGCTCCAGTACCCTCTACAAGATAATTTATTAAAATAATGTTTCTTTATTATTGTGATAATACGATTTTTGTCATCATATTTAGCACATTATTAATCACAAAAATTCAAAAAAAAAGGATAAGAAAGTGTTTGTTTGCGGGTCAACTCAAACCAATCAATTTTGACCTACACAAAAAATATTCATTTTACCCAAACCCATTTTAAATTTACCCAACCCTCCCATTTTACCAATATTAAATTAAATACATGAGAAAAACATAAAATAAAAAAAAGAACCTGGATAACACGACAACCGTACGGATGGGTGGAAAGTGTGACAACTTGATCAAAAAAAGTTGTGATAATAAACTGAATATGTTGTTCAGGAACACATTCAATGCACTTTTGAATAACATGATTCCCATTTTGATCACGAACACATCGCATGATTTGACCATCAAGTTCTTCCACCATTTTAATCTTTTGGTCCAAGTCAACAACTTCAATCGCCTGAAAAAATAAAGTCAAACCTCAGAAAACCGAAAAAAATTAAAAAAAGAAAACATTCAATCGCATAAAGATGATAACTTTTTTACCTTTTGGATTACACGACAACCGTACATTTGAAGACTGAGTGTCAATACATGCCCTAAAAGCTTTCCCGCCAATTCTCTTCTTTGGGCTGGCATTCCGTGCTCGAAAAACTGAAATAACAACAAAAAGTCAATCAGAAAACGAAAAAGTCAACTTTTTTTTGTGGGTCCCGTCTAAAACAGAAAAAGATGTTACCTTTTGAATCACGTAATTCCCGAAAACATCAGTCATTAGGGTAAGAGCTTGTGGGAAGATTTCTTTAAAAACTATGTTTTTTTCTTCTATAGTTGCAGTTTCAAGTTTCTGTTGAATGAAACGACTTCCATATTGATCCGCACTAATCATATCATAAATAAGATTAAATTTAGTTGTATTAAACAACTAATTATGTGATATTAAATAACAAGAATTAAATTAAATAGTTAGCTATACCTGAATTCCACAACATGACCACTAATTTCAGAAAGCTCAAATGACTTAGTTTTATTACTCTTAAATTCTTCAAGCAAAGACGACCCGAAACCATTATCACCACCATCTAAATGCCACGGGCCCATAACGCCCCCACCTCCCCCACCTAAATTTCTCATTTGAGGAGAAAATCGGGTATTAAGTTCACTAAGTCTAATCGGGCTTCCCGGGCCCCGAGGTGAAAGTGGGCCCATTAACGGGCTCCCGGGATACGATAAGCCCATTCCAAACCCATGATTCCCATAGTAACCATGGTGGTTTGGGCTAGAGGCCTTCCCAAACGGGCCACCATATTCTGGTTTTTGTGGTGATGATAAGTTTCCAAGATATGATTTTTTAAGCAAACCCGTGTACGGGTTGTTCTGGTAACTGCTCCGGTCGCCGGAGAGATCGTTTAAGGCGGCAATTTGGGCGGTGGCGGCGTATTCGGTGGTTCTCAGGTACTGAAGATAGGCGGGATCGATAAAAGACAGGTTTCCCGCCATTTGGTTTGTGATTCTGCTTGGGTTTTGAGATTCCATTCCATATCTTGATTCCATTCCGGTGAAATTCATGGCGGCGGCGGCGGTCTCGAAAAGTGGCGGCAGTTGGCCGGAGATCATTTGTGGCGAATTGGGTGAATACCCGCTTGTACCGTATGGATCCCAACCACCACCACCACCATAGAAGTTATTAGAACCACCCGAATGGTTTATATAACTGTCGTCATAGTCAACGGTTTGGTCAAACTCATTCTGATTCTTTCCATTTGCCAAACTCAGCCTCGACAACAGAGTCGATACATCTTCCGACTCGTGAACATGAGAAGAACCGCCATTGATAAGATTCGGGTTTTGACTTTGACTTTGACCGTTGGGATTTGAGTTGACCCGATTGCCACCAATGGGGGTGGGTACCGGGCTAGGGACTCGGGCAATGTGTTGCGGGTCGGGGGTCCCACTTCTTGATAAGGAAGCAGCTAAAGCTGCAGCATAAGAATATGATGTTGGCAAGACGTTGCTATGTTCGGTTTCATCAGGATTTTCAAATGCATTTCGGCTAGCTGATCTTGAAGGTGGAGTAGAACGGCTCATATCATCCTGCAAGATTTAAATTTTAATAATTAAAAAAATATATGAAACTTTTATCAAGATAATGCAATATTAATATAAATCAAACTTGTAATTTCATAATAATACATTAAAAAAAAAAAAAAAAAAAAAAAAAACTCGCCTGAAAAATCTCGGCGATGCTTTTCTGTTTGGTACCTAACCCTAAACCAGGCAAACCGATTAATCCATCACCACCCCACTCGCCTGAAACCTTAACTTTTTCCACCTCAGACTTCTCATTCTCTTGTTTCTTTGAATTAAAACCAGGCGGCATTGAAAACAGCGACACCCCACCGCCACCGCCGCCATCACTCCGGTTGGCTTTCCGGCGGTCACCAATCCCACCTAACCCCACCCCACCCCCACCCCCACTTTGCAGTCTTTGTGTAAACCGCCAGTCTTCTTTTGATTTCAGTGGTGGTGGTAACCTAGGGTTTAGATTAACATTCGAGTAATAATAGGATAAATAAGCAGGATCAGCCCTAAGTTCTTCTTCAGACATAAATCCATTACCACCAGCAAACTCAGAAAATGCAAGATTATTATTATTATTACTATTATTATTTATTCCACTATTATTAGCAAACAAACCACTAACTGCACTCAAAGAACCCTCTACAGTTGGTGGAGCTGAGCCACTTCTATACATATTTAACTCCTTTTCATGATCATCACCTTCTCGCCTTTGTTCATGAAGCAATAATCCGAGTTCTTTCTCTAATTCAGATAACATTTTCACAGATGTAAAAACTAATTTTTCATTCGCTAATTCAACTTACAAAACTAAAAGAAAATACCCAACGATTATGTAACCTAATTAACCATGACCCAGATGAGATTTGCGACAAATTTGTAGGTTGAGCTAATAAACACGAATCTTGATCACTTACAAAGCAAAAAGAAACAAACCCTAAAAACCCTGGAGCGAAAGTAGAGTTCTTTGAGGTGAAAGATGTCTAAACCCTAAAAATCAGTTCTTGAAACCTGTAAAAATCAAAACTTTTTTATCAAGAAACTCCATAACATAAACGGAAATCAAGAATTACAAGTTAAAGATTAAAAAAGAACGTGAATTTGGCAAGAACATCGAATTTGAAGAAAAGGGTTGCCAAGAAAGATAGAGGCGACATACGAGTTATAGTTGGAGTTATATGTATCAAGAAACTATGGTTTATGTGTGTGTGTTTGTGAGTGTGTTTGTGTTTGTGTTTGTGTTTTTGAGTGTGTGGGATAGAAAAAGGGGTTAAACAGGCGGCGAATTGATTCTTACAGAAAACCCTTTTTAGGGTTTTGATTTCAACAGCTTGCTGTAACAAAGACTAAACACAGTAACTTTCAAATTCCCAAATGACCACTTTTGTTATTCTTGTTTGAGTTATTGTCTTTGATTCAAGAATTCTTTATAAAAAGTTACGGTTATTTATAAGAAGCATTAAGCAACAATTATTGGCAAATATATCATACATAAAGATTTTCTTTTGTATATAATTCACAAAAATCGTTAAAGTTGGGTTATTTATGTAAAGTATAGTGAATCATAGTTGTTATAATGGGAGATTATATATAATAATTTGTTTTTATAAATGTGTATATATAGTAACAAAATAAATCCTTTAGATTTGGTGGTTATATACAGAAAGTGAACATTCTGCCCCAATGCCATGTTGAGCCAAACACTACCTAAAAGTGAAATAAATTGTGGTAATTGGTGGTAATCATGTGTATGTAGAGCAGTAGAGTGCAATAACAAATTTGTCGAAAGTGGTAATTTATGTCATTTTTGAAAAGTTCTTGTCGATATTTGAGCATGATTATTAGGGAATAGGTTGCTAAGTTTGGGGATTTTTTATTTATTTTTGGGAATGAGGTTTTAATATCAATTTCGGTGTGTACTTTAGTGTAGATATACATAAACGTGTGGATATGTATCGACTTATCGGAAAATGAAAAATAATGCATTGAGTTCATGTTTTCTAGTATACATGGTGCTATATATAATACATTATTGACCATGAGTGGTGGTTTTTACACCCCATGGCTTCATGGCGACATGGCCCATCGATAAGAAAGTCGTATAATGCTCTAAAATTCTAAATGACATTATTATGTGTGTATGGTTATTTTATCTGGTATTGTTTAATGGTATTGCAAGTTTCATGTTTCTTCAAATAGTGTTTATATTGAATGCATTTGCATGTTATTGGTTCAAGTTCCCACGTGGATAAAAAAAATATGAAATTATGGGATGTGTGTTAGTTGTTAAAAAACATGTATGTTAAAAAAAAGTTTATATTTGAAGGATTTTACTAATATGTGCTCAATGAACATACGGTAACGAACGTTTAATAAATCAAAATTTTATTAATTAGAATAAAATTATATCATGACTTGTTAATGTTTTTATGTTATACCGATTTTACCCTTCTGATAATTGAAAATGATGCATTTTTATGAATTAAATGTACGGATATAAAAGACATTTAACATTATTATTATATGTTAGTGATTTGTATCACCAATATTATTTAAGTGTAATGAGATAAACTTGTTGACCAAATGTAATCTTAATAAATATTGAACAAGTAAGGATGGTGCGGAGTGCATGTTTGTTTAAATTTATTCTGATTAAAATACACCGACTGAACGAGGGTCCGAGGGCAGCGCCCCTGGGAACGGGGACCAAGGGGCAGCGCCCTTTGCGGGATCCAAGGGGCAGAGCCCCTGGCTTGAAAATCCATGGAAAATGCATGGAAAATCAGAATTCGGATTCAAAACCCGGTTTTCCGACCCGTCGAATCAGACCCGAATGTAACGACCGGAAATTTCGGTTAATGAATTAAATGAGAATATTGAGGAATAAAGGTGGTAAAATATTTAATCGAGTCTCCATTGTGTTTTATCGAGTGTTTGAATGTTTGGGACTTGGTGTAACCAAGTATGGGTCAAGATTTGGATGGAAATGTAACGACCCGAAATTTTTATCGAATAAAATTATGGAAAAATTACTGTAAATAAGGATAAATCATTTAAAAGACGTGGGAATTGGTTTCGTGTCATTTGGACATCGTATGAGAAAGTTACGGACGAAATCAGGTCAAAACTTGGGAAATGCTGAGAATATAGCGCCTCTATCTTTAGATAGCGGCGCGATTTTGGCTGAATTAGACAGAAACTCGAAATAGCGGAGCGAAATAGCGGCGCGAATTAGCGCGGGTCAGAGATAGCGGCGCTATCTTCGGATAGCGGCGCGAAATTGGTCAGATCTGCATAAAAACGTGAAAAACTAGGGTTTTCACCCATTCTTCACCCCCCACTCTCCCTGTTTGAGTATCTGATAATCCAGAAATCGGGGGAGCAATAGATAACCTGGAAACGGGGGAGTTTACCTAGATAACCCACATCGGGGGAGTTTGCTTCGGAGAGGTCCGTAGCGTATGTGATAAAGCATGTGTAAGCTCAGGTTAGCTTACAAGTATGTGATTTTGATGAGAGTAAGCTTATGGTTAGCTTACTAGTATATATGTATAAAAATGTTAAGATCACGAGTTAATAAGTAATAAATGAATAAAGAAGAGTAATGAATATGACTTTTATTATATTTGAGAATGGGTCGAAAACCCATGTATCTCACGATACTATTTTGTCTCACGTACTACTTTGTTTTTGGCTATGTACTCAGGTTCGAGATCGATGGATTAGATGGTCGCGATATAAGTGGCCTAGTGTTGATTAGCTCGGGAGCTCGTAGGTAGATCCCGTTTATCCTATGGTTATGATATTGTATTGTAACACCAGTTTTAATAATCTGATAAACTTTTAAAAGGTTTTTGTTAAACCGTATTTTGGGATATTGGACTTTGTAATATTTTTATTTAAAAATATGTTTTAAAAGGTGTTTTAAAAATTGAGGTGTTACAACTTGGTATCAGAACTATAGTTTAAGTGAATTAGGTAGGTTTGACCTTCCTAGTCTTAAGCTATGCTAAGTAGGACCATATGGTTCCATAGGATGTCCATGATTAGTTGGTTGAGACCGTAAGTGCGAGTATGATAGGGTCGATCCCTAAGAGAAATGTCATGATCTGATATAAATGTGTTTTATTTTACTGTTAAGTCATCGTTTGAATTGTGATTGTGAGACTATTGGTATAACAAAAGGGTGAACTCGAGGAGAGGACAAGCTCCTCTAAGACAAGAAAAGGAATCATAATTAAGTTTCGTCATGTTGGGTGATGATGGGAGTGATTTCAAATCGGAAGAAAGGGGACGATGATCGTTCAAGACATTGATGGCGTGTAAGCTGGATGTGTATTTGGGAAGTACCGAACCGGAGGTCGTGATTCGGTGGGTTCGTGAAACTGAGCAAGGGCTAAGGAGTAGCAAGTGTTGGTAGGGAGATGTGGTGACTTATACGGCTCGTCTTCTGATGGGTGATGCGTTGTCACGGTGGAATGCGATGTTCGAAGCATTGAAAAAGAGAGTATGATACAAGATGTCGGGGAAGGAGTTCACGAGTAGACCAACGGGGAAGTTTTGTTTCGAAGGAGTAGTTGAAAGAGTTGCTAATAGAGTCTCTTGTTAGGAATATGGAGGAAGTGATTCATCAAAGGATCCAAGAATCATCAGCAAGTGGAGAAAAGAGGAAGCTCGATGGTGGTTGGAGTCAAAAAGAAAGAAAATTCATTTACAGTTAGTCAATTCATGTTGATGTGGAAAGTGCAAAGTGTGGTAAGTGTTCCTCAATTATATAGTTTAATGTTATGTGGTTTGGGGTTTATTCGTTCAGTGGTCATTCGGTTTGGTGCTTAAGTGAAATGGCCTATAGAAATTTGGAAGAATCGTTGATATGGGTCTGTATTTGGGGGATAATCTCCCCGGTTCGTTATGTAAATAGGAATGTTATATTTTAACGAGTCGGTGTGCAACGACACAAGTAGTAAGGATAGAAAGTATTATGCTATCATGGAATATCAAAAGGTGAATCATGGGAAAGGTGAATGTGTTCAAGGAAAGGGTGGAAGTACAAGGAAGTATTAAGAGTTAGCGAGAATTGTATTTTTGGATGGGGAACCATAGAAGGGAAGAGTTCCAAAGTAAAATTGTAGCATTCTGTGAGAATAAGGATAAGTGATGTGGCATTACCATATGATATCGGTAAAGAAAAGAATGATGTAAAATATAGTGAAGTTTCAAAACCGTAAATGGAAAATATGTGGAAAAGAATAAGTATTGGGAATGACAAACTTAGATATTGGATATGGTTGAGTAAAAGTTGGAAATTGGTCATAGCAAAAGTTTGTGTCATGGATGATGGATTCGATGCTAAGGGTAAAAGGATAATTAATGGTAAAATGTCCTAGAAATGGTATGCTAAGTCAAGGGTAACAATTAATTATTGGAAAAAGGACATAGAAAAAGTGTGATAGCTTATACTTGAATTATGGATCGGAGTCAATTGGTTGACTTGAGTTAACCGGGTGATTCGGTAAAAATGTGGATAATTGAATGTAATGGTGGTTACCTAAGTAGTGAAAGAAAGATTGGAAATTTTGATAATGGGAAAATGAATCGACTAAAGATGACTGATAAATGAGTAGATTGGTGGAAAGCACTAGAAATGAATATGTGAATACCAGGTGGTATAAAGTGATAAGTGGGAGTAATAGTTTATAAAAAGAATATGATTTGATGAAGTTAATAATATGTGATATTTGGGGAAATGTAAATTGAATAGAGAATGTGATTAGTTATGAAAGAAATTGATGGCATGATGTTATGTGAATGATGCATACATGAATTGTATGCAAGATAGAATGGTATTGTATGGATCTTGTTAGATCGGAGGCTTTCCGGTTAACGAGATTTGATGAGTCACTATGGATTGGAGGCTTTCCGATCATTGTGACAGTTTGGAATCGTGATGGATTGGAGGCTTTCCGATCATCTCGATAAGATATTTAGAGTATGATTTGTTATATCAGTGATATGATGTTTGTATCTGACGTATGTACAACCGTATGGCTAGTTATTGTTATGATTTTTATGGCAAGTGAGAACTTGGGTTGAAAACGCGGGTAGTGTTTAAGTATAAGTATGTGTAGGAGATGCCTACAAGTTCATGGCTTATGAAAAAGTTTTGCTTTTAGGAAGCAAAGTTTGTTAGTAACCAATGAGTGGTGAAAGGGGTATAATGGGTGGTTAGGCCATAATTGGATATGATTGAGGCTGTAAAGCCGGTAATCGGGAATTATAAGTATGGTATAAGGATGTTTGGAGGAAATTATAAGTAGTATAAGAATTCGAATGAAAGTTAAAAAGTAATAGAGATCGGTAATGCTCTAGATGGAAATTGTGAATCGATTGAGAAATAAGAAATCGAGGAAAAGAGAAACAATTGAGAAAGGGGGTATAGAAATTGGAATCGGGAATAAAAAGTTTTGGAGGTGATGTCTCACTAGTAAGGAGTTCGTTATTGTAACAAGTTATGGTTGACTTTATGCATAAGTAGATAAGATTGGTCAAGATCTGTGGATTGTTGACTTTGGTCAAAATTGGGTTTTGACTTTCGCTTAGTATGACTAGGCAATGATAAGATCATAATGTAGCATCTATATGTGTATGATAATGGTTAATTGCTTAATGGAAATAATTATAGTCGGAGGGTGCTACTTTGACCGTTGGGTGTTTCGAGTTGAGTTTGGGAATCGAGTATGATTGTTGATGAACCATGAATGAAGGGTCCATTGTAAAGGAAAGGACGATTAATTGAATCTTTAGTGAGTGAGGAAGTTGTCAAGGTATGGTTGACTTAGTGCTTGAGTCAAATATTTGACAATGTTGACAAATTGGTCAAAGCTAGACGTTGACTAACGTTTTGATTAATGGGCTAATAGTGATGATTGGGTCATATCGATCCTAAGTGGATAAAAGGGATTGGTTAAATGGTTGAAAGTGTTAAGGTCAAATTGTGAAATTTTGACCCGTTCGGGTATTGGAAACTAAGGTTTGGTTTTTGACCCGTTTGGGTATAACAAAGTCAAGTGGGCATTTAAATGCATAAGTATTATTGGATCATAATTTGGAAGCGGAATGAGGATTGGAAATCCTTGAGTTGATTCCGAGGACGGAATCCTTTTAATGGGTGGATAGTTGTAACGACCGGAAATTTCGGTTAATGAATTAAATGGGAATATTGAGGAATAAAGGTGGTAAAATATTTAATCGAGTCTTCATTGTGTTTTATCGAGTGTTTGAATGTTTGGGACTTGGTGTAACCAAGTATGGGTCAAGATTTGGATGGAAATGTAACGACCCGAAATTTTTATCGAATAAAATTATGGAAAAATTACTATAAATAAGGATAAATCATTTAAAAGACGTGGGAATTGGTTTCGTGTCATTTGGACATCGTATGAGAAAGTTACGGACGAAATCAGGTCAAAACTTGGGAAATGCTGAGAATATAGCGCCTCTATCTTTAGATAGCGGCGCGATTTTGGCTGAATTAGACAGAAACTCGAAATAGCGGAGAGAAATAACGGCGCGAATTAGCGCGGGTCGGAGATAGCGGCGCTATCTTCGGATAGCGGCGCGAAATTGGTCAGATCTGCATAAAAACGTGAAAAACTAGGGTTTTCACCCATTCTTCACCCCTCACTCTCTCTCTAGAAAGTTTATACTCATTTTGAGTGGAAAGGAGTGTTTGGAGCTGATTTTGCACTCAAAAACTAGTGTTTTTGCTTCCATTGTTGAAGATTAAGGTAAATCTCTTCCTTCTCAACCCCTAGATGTAAAATTTGGGGATTTTGGATGGGTTATTGCTAACCCTAGCTTGAATTGTTACTTCAAATTGTGAAATGAGACTCGATAACTTAGATCTATTGTATTTTATCATGGGAAATGGATTTTTTATATGGATCTATGATAGTCTTGGGTTTTATGAAAACCTAGGGTTTTATAAGTTGGCAAATTGGGGAAAATGATACTAGTGGTTAACTAGTGGTTAAGTATGTAGTTAATGATGATGTTTGATGTTAAACCTTGTGTGGTTTCATGATTAGGGCATTTGTTGAAGACTTGGAGTTCACAAGTCTTGGAAAGTGAAGATTTGGTTCAAGAAGCTCAAGTGGATTAAGCTTGGCTAAGGTGAGTACATGAGACTTTTACTGAGTACATAGCAAATGATTTTGAAAACTATGATGTTTTATGAGTCTTTATTAATAAATGTTTTTAATAAAGATATGATTAAAAAGGCAAGAGAATGCAAGTAATAGACTATTTAAGTATGTCTAAATTACTAATGATTTTTGAAAGAGATTATGATAATGAAAAGTAATTAATAATTCTTTATTAATATGATGTTTGACTAAGAGTAATGATTGAGATAGTATGATATTTGGCTTATTAATAATATGCATTAATTAAGCTAACAACAATGATTTTCAAGTATCAAGTATTGATTAGTATATGATACTAATAAAAGTAGTGATTGAATTGCTAGGAGAATAAATATAATTGACTAGAATTAGATTGGTATTTTAGTCAAAGAGAAGTTAAAGTAATATGATTTTGATAAATGATAAATATGTTTTATTTAATAAAAGACTTGGTAAAGCTAATATTGAAATTGAATAAGAAACGAGAATAATATGATAATTAGAATAGATACATTCTAATTTATGTTTGAGTATGTATTATTGGGGCATAGGCCCTTATTTGATGATTTCAATATGTGTTGAGAAAAGGATCCGGATCATAGATAACCCACACTAGTTGGGGGAGTTAGTGACACCTACTTGGGGCGGTACCACCCTGCGCAAGGGTAGTGTGTCGAGAAATAGATAACCCGGAAAGCGGGGGAGTTTCAGATAACCCGGAAATCGGGGGAGTAATAGATAACCCGGAAACGGGGGAGTTTACCTAGATAACCCACATCGGGGGAGTTTGCTTCGGAGAGGTCCGTAGCGTATGTGATAAAGCATGTGTAAGCTCAGGTTAGCTTACAAGTATGTGATTTTGATGAGAGTAAGCTTATGGTTAGCTTACTAGTATATATGTATAAAAATGTTAAGATCACGAGTTAATAAGTAATAAATGAATAAAGAAGAGTAATGAATATGACTTTTATTATATTTGAGAATGAGTCGAAAACCCATGTATCTCACGAGACTATTTTGTCTCACGTACTACTTTGTTTTTGGCTATGTACTTAGGTTCGAGATCGATGGATTAGATGGTCGCGATAGAAGTGGCCTAGTGATGATTAGCTCGGGAGCTCGTAGGTAGATCCCGTTTATCCTATGGTTATGATATTATATTGTAACACCAGTTTTAATACTCTGATAAACTTTTAAAAGGTTTTTGTTAAAACGTATTTTGGGATATTGGACTTTGTAATATTTTTATTTAAAAATATGTTTTAAAAAGTGTTTTAAAAATTGAGGTGTTACACCGAATCCGACCCATATTTGGGCGGTTTTTAGCAGTTTTGAGACTGCTTTTGGCAGTTTTCGGTGGTTTAGAGTCTGCTTGAATTTAGGATCGTGTTTGGTCATTATTGAAAAAACTGGTATGAAAATTCTCAGAACACTCTCGAAAATTCTCTGTTATTGAAACTGTGATTTTATCCGATCGAAGATTTCGTAGTACCGACGAAATATTTTGATCTGAAAGTGTTTCACGATTTCACAGTTTTCCAGGTAATCGAAATCTAACCAAAGTTTTTAACATTATATGCCTATCGAGCATAAGAAAAGCACATATATGAAAAACTAAAACCATATTTTTTATTTAGAGTTAATTACACAAATGGTCCTTTAGGTTTGTATCAAATTACAAGTTTGGTCCTTTAGTTTCAAAAATTACACCGACAGTCTTTATTTTTGAAACCTTTGTCACCGATAGTCCTTTAGGACAAACGATGTTAAGTTTTTCTACATGAGGGTATTTTTGTCATTTCTTATTTAACTCTTTAAGAAAATAAAAACCAAAGCATATGTAGAACTTTCCATGCATTATGTACACCTCACACATACACACCCACCTACCCCATCTTTCTTCTTCCCTCTCCTACTCTTCTTCCCTCCCTTCACCGGAAAGCCGCCACCACCACCACTTTGAAATTACATACAGATGTTCGTAATCGTAAATATTGGTTTACACTAACATAAAATACAAAAAACATAAGTGGCTTATAGAAATGAGAAAATTTTACTTGTATCTTAAACGAGTAGGCATATTAGTTTCAAATAATTGCTTCCCAGACAATTCATTCACAATCAAAAGTTAATAACTTGAAATTCATCCCAACAACCACAAATCCTAATTATCGTCAAAACAATTAAACGAAAACGAATGAAGCCCTAATTATCGTCAAAATTAGGCGGAACTATTTCAAAAATCCCAACAACCACAAATCGAAAGACCAAGACGGATTTCTACCGCAAAACATGAATAAAACACACGAAATTGAACGAACGAAGCCCTAATTATTTGTGAAGAAATCATGCAAAAAAATGTAATGAAAAAATGGCCGAGATGCTTGAGATAATCAATTAAAAAAATGGGTTTGATTTTTTCCTTCTAGATCTTACTTTTCCGGATGTTAACATGTATGAAATAATTTGATTGGTAGTTCTTGTTGACTGCAATTAATAAAAACAGTAAAGAAAGAAAACAAAAGGAGAAAAGAAGAGGTGGGGGTGGTCTGGTAGGGTGTCTGGTTGTCGCAGGTGGTGAGTTTGGGGCGGCGGCGGAAGTGGTGTGTTTGGTGGTGGTGGTTGTTTCCGGTGAAGGGAATGAGGAAGAGTAGGAGAGGGGGAAGAGAGATATGGTGGGTATGTATGTGTGGATCATAATGCTTGGAAAATTGTATGTTCTGGTTTTTATTTTCTTAAAAATTAAATGGGAAATGACAAAAATATCCTCATGTGCATAACAGAATAACTTAATATCATTTGGCCTAAAGGACTATCAGTGAAAAAAGTTTTAAAAATAAGGACTATCGGTGTAATTTTTAAAACTAAAGGACCAAACTTGTAATTTGGTACAAACATAAAGGACCATTCATGTAATTAACTCTTTTATTTATTTATTTATTTATTTAAATGATAAATCTCAGTCTACTCCTAAGTAACATATATACTGATGGGTTAAAGAACCTTTGTTAAATATAACCATATAATTATACGTTATTTTGGGGGCATACCTTGGTAATTTTAAACCATATTTTTATACAAGAAAAAGTAAAAGTTTATACGTAAGAGTTACACCGGGAACCTGGACCAATAAACCGCATCATGACGCCTGTTTTTCAAAAGCAGAGCTTTTATCGAAGCTATTCATTTCAATACCCTCCTCAAATCTTCTCCGTTATAATATTCCGATAACATTTTCCGGCAACTTTAATTTGCGTTTTCATTCACCGGATTCAAAATTGAATCAAAATAACGGTCAACGAGCTGGTTGCAGGTAATTGTCCCAATTTTAGGTGTACAAATATGTCAAGGACCACGGCGGCGTCTTATTGGTGTTACCGATGCACGCGCTTCATCAGATTACCGGCGGAAGACACCGTTGTGTGTCCTTACTGTGATGGAGGATTCGTTGAAGCTGTGGAAGCTAGCGAGCCTCCGCCGTTGGGTACTCGCCGGCGTTTTCCTGCCACAGCGATGTACATGCTTGGGAATAATGATCGATCAGATATACGGTCACGCCGACGGCGTAACAACGGCGAACGCTCACCGTTTAATCCGGTTATCGGGTTATCGTCCTTCGAGGCTCGGCTGAAGGTCAAGGAAACGGCGCTGTGGATGATTCAGGCGGTAGAGAGAGAGGTTTTGAGCTGTACTACGACGACGGAGCAGGTTCCGGTTTACAACCGTTACCACCAACGATGTCAGAGTTTCTAACCGGATCAGGTTTTGATAGATTGCTTGAGCAATTGTCGCAGATCGAGATGAACGGATTAGGTCGGTCAGGTCATCCTCCGGCTTCAAAAGCAGCAATTGAATCGATGCCGACAATTGAGATCTCAGATTTACACGTAAGCACAGAATCACACTGTGCCGTTTGCAAAGAAGCGTTCATTCTCAGAGGTGAAGCTCGTGAGATGCCATGTAAACACATCTATCACTCTGATTGTATCCTCCCGTGGCTCACTCTCCGAAACTCGTGTCCTGTTTGCCGTCACGAACTCCCAACGGATTCAACAGATACGAATTCGAACAATCTAGAACGTACGGAACCTAATGAGGAGGAATCAGCAGCAGTTGGATTAACGATATGGAGATTACCTGGTGGTGGATTTGCAGTTGGAAGATTCTCCGGCCGTAGAAGAACCAGCGGCGGTGAGAGGGAGCTTCCGGTTGTGTACACAGAAATGGACGGTGGATTCAACAACAATTCCGGTACTCCGAGGAGAATTATGTGGCAATCAAGCAGGAATAGTATTGGGGGAGAAAGTGGAATCAGAAGAGTTTTTCATAATATAGTTTCGTTTATTGGTAGTAGATTAAGGCCATCATCCAATACGAGCCCTAACTCCGGTGGTACATCAATTACCAGAAGCCGGAGTTTGTCCAATTCAGTTTTTGGTAGAATGACAAGAAGAAGAAGTAGAACATGGATTTTGGATGAACAAAATGGTATGTCCAGATGGTAGAAATCAATTCCAATTAATTGAAATTCAATGTCTAGAATCAAATGTAATCAAAGCTTTCAAAATTCAAACAAACATAACTGCAATGTAAATAAATTTGGATTCCGGATTGAAATGGTTAATGGTCAATTGAACTGTAGAACTTGATGAATGGATGCAATTGCAAATAGAGGTTAGTTTGCTGCTATAAAATCTTAATTAAGACCTTAATTTCCTTTCTTTATCTCTGTAGATTTGTAATTAGCTGAATTAATTTCATTTCTGTTCTAAATTAACATACAATTCATCTCAATTTTGTGACCTGAATTCATTAAATTCCTTGCATCTTATCTGACATAATTGAATAGACACGAGTACACTGATAGCTAGGGCTGAAGTGCAAGAACTCATTCAATATCACTGATGCCTTAAATTGTACTAGTTGCAGTTAAAAGATTGTGACACTACCTAAAGTAGGTGAATTTTGACAGTGATTTCTTAGAAAATGGGTAGTTGGTTCACTTTCAGGAAATCACAATAAGATAAATTGTAGTTTTTAGAGCTTTTGAGAACAATTTTGTTTTTAATATGTGTCATCATGTTATCTAGTGGGTACTAATATTTATTTATTCTAATCACAATGGTAGGATATGTTGTCTGATTCATTTAGCTCTACCTTTAGCAATTAAGAACTTTATTGGAGGACAATAACATCTGTAAACAGAGATTTTGCATGTTTGGGCTCAAATATTTAGTGCTTTTTAGGTTTTTTTATTTTTAAAAAAAATCACTTTTACCATGTGTTAGATTTGCAAAATTTAATGTGATTATGATTCATCCATATGCAAGATGATGATGACTAATGCATTAGTTACAGTAATTTCAACACCAGAAATTAGGTCACTCTTCCTTTACTGTCCTTTTTTTACTAAAAGGGCAACAGCCCACATGGAGGGATCCTAAAAATTATTTTTTGCTGATTTTATAGTGTCAAATAAAAGACACAATTAAAAAATAACACAAATTTATACTCAAATTCATGATTTCTCAGTCTGTTTTACTTGTTTTTGCATTGTAGACAGACATATTTTAAAAATTAATGTCTTTTTAATTTTTATATTTTTACATCAATATTGGCTGGATTATAGTAAAGGTGGCAAAATTAATGGGTTGGTTAACGGCCCACAATGAATAATTTGCTAATGCATGCTTAAACGGGTCCATCTGCAAACCCTTTTTATCATATTTTTTTTCTGTTTCTCCTTGTCATTTTCTTTGAGTTTTCAAAATGTAACAATCAAACACAATAATATTATGGTAATAATAATATATTTTTCAAAAAAAAGAAAGATAATTTATACAATCGACCATAATTTAAATCTGTACATATACCTTACCTATAAATAAACTGAAATTGACAATTTTAGTTATAAACTCATTGCATCTTTTTCTTTGACAACTTTTGTTGTTTACTATTTGATTCTCTGACCAAAAGGATGCATATGTCATGAAAGAAGCTTAAAGCTTCAACGAAAGCAACTTTGATTGTAAAAAATATGAAGAAAAAAGAAATCAAAGTGACTTTAATTGAACTTTAGCTTTTGTTTCTGTTTGTGCTTTTAGATTCGTGTGGGGACCATGTGTGTTTGTGTAACAAAACGAAATATAGATTATAGAAAATAAAAGTTAGTGTAAAGAAGGACCAACAGGTGTTGTATTCACAATCTCCCATGGGTTTCTCCTTCCCAATAATTTTAACTTCTTGTGTGCATATACATTTTCTTTTCAAAAATTAAACATCGTGAATTTACCAGATAAATTTATTGTGTGATTGAAACACAAGAATACAAAAATTGTGGTCGAATCTTCATGGGAGAGGAGAGGGGGGGGGGGGGGGGGGGGGGGTTCGGGGATAGGGAATTCGTCGATCTCAGGTTTCCAACACAACCTGAACACAACTTGCTACATGTTCGTTCGACGATCTTGTAGCGAATACTCGGTGAGTATTCGGATCAGGAATTTTTATAAAGTTATAAAGATATATAACATACATGTAAACCAAATCTTGAGTTAGGTTTTCTTAAGTTCAAATTGTAAATCAAATCAAATCAATTTTAATTTGAATAAAGTCTAATCGTAAAAAAGATCAATCAAAATATAAACCTGTGTTCTTAGTTATCTCGAGAATAAAAAAAATTGTGAAAAAATAGAATGCGTATTTTTAAAGTGCTAGATTTCGTATATAAAGTTTGTATTCAGTTTTGTTATAAATTTCAAATAACTTTTTTAAAGTGTTCATATATAGATTATGAATACATGTGTAGTGAAATATATGATAAACATAATATTTTTACACCGAGAAAAATAGGAGCGAAAATAGATCAAAAGAAAAGAAAAAGTAAATTAGAAAAATAGAATGAAAAAATTAATAAAACATGGGTAAAGAAAAGAGATTTTTTTTTTTGTGTGTTAAAATCTGCATATGAAAGAGACTCGAACTCTAGATATTATGTATTAATTAGTAAGCTAAGATACGACTTAATTAGTTATGGCACATATATTATATATTTTAGGTCGGGAAAAGCAAAAAAGACATATAACCCAAAACAATTCATACTAATCTAAAAACTTCAGAGTACTCATATGTCTATCATGCCCACCACTTAGGCCTCTCCCAACCCTTCCCCATCACTAAACCCATCACTAGCGCCACGTCATCGCATCCTTACTGACCTGCTACTGACACGTTCGTGCCAACCCTACCCATCACTAACCCATCACTAAACCCATCCTTTCCACATCATCATTTCCACATCACCATTTTAATTAATAAAAAAACATATTACATTAAATAAAAAAACATTACATTAATTAAAAAACATTAAATTAAATTAAAAAAGACATTAAAATTAAAAAAATACATAAAACTTAAAAAAAAACATAAAACTTAAAAAAAAACATTAAACTTAAAAAAAAAAACATTAGACATAAAAAAAAAACATTAAACTTAAAAAAAAAAAAAAACTACTCGTCGTCCTCGGCGTCGTCTTCTCCCTCATCGGATGAGTCCGGATCGGCGTATTTGTCCAATAAACTCTTGCGATATTTTAAAATCGCTTTTCGCTCTCTTCGGCTCAAATTATCGGGTTGATAACCCGGTTGATAACCGGGTTGATAACCGGGTTGGTAACCGGGTTGAACAGCGCCTTGGTTCGAGAAACCGCCGGGGGTGGATTGGAACGGCATAAAACCCGAACCCGAACCAGATGCGACGTTGCTCGGGCTGGGCTGGCTAGTCTGTCCAGCATTTGACGAATATGCTGGTGACGGGATACGGGTGTTTAACAAATTTTGGAAGTGATCATTTGACGGGGAGGAGTTCGATCTACGACTCATGATGAAAATCTGGAAAATAGGTAATGAAGGTAATGAAGAAGTGGGAGAAGTGGTGTAAAATTATGAATGTGAGGGTGTTGTATTTATAGGTAAAAAATAGGATAAAGGAAAAAAAAAAAAAAACAAAAATTAAAATTTGAAATTAATTTACACGCTCCCTCGGTCCGCACGCCCCCCCCCCCCCCCCCCCCCCCCCCCCCCCGACGGCTTCTCTCTCCCGTCGAAAAGACGACGTCTCGCCCACGACGCCGGCCACGACGGCTCGGTGCCAACGCCGTCGTGGCTCGACGCCCCGTCGACGCCCCCCGACGGCTTCCGTTGGCAGCGGTCTTAGTACCACTGCTGTTACTATCTTAAATTTAGGCAACCGAAGTAATTGATCGAATGGGTCAGAAGTTAGTACGAACACACTTCAAACACACTTCAAATATTCTTTATCTCACTGACAATTGATGTATGTTTCGTTGGTTTGTTCTAGTAAATCAATATTTATTGCCTTCCAAAAAAAAAAAAGACTTAAATGTTCAATTTTCCACTCCCACAATGATCAACCAAGTTATTCCAAATCCGGCCCAAACAAATTTTAATATGCGTTAGTAAATAGTAATGGGCTCCCTTACCCAATCCGGCCCTAACGCATATGAGCCCTGGATCCAAAACGAATAGACAAAACATGTTAGATTATTGGTCAAAACTAGTTCCGGTTGAAACTAGTCAAAACCTTGTAAACACTTGTTTGCCACTTTTTATAAAATAAAATTATTGCATCAGCTATGATTACATTATTAATTAATAAACAATATATAATAACCTGAATTTTCGAATAATTAACGGGTTTTAATAATTAATTATTAGGGCTATAATTAAGACTCGGCTTATGTTCCAATTACCAGATGCGATTGCAACTGGCCGTATGATAATCACTTAAAAAGATTAATATCATAATTACTAGATGATTGTGACTGCGACTGCGTTACAATCACTTCAAATTGGTAATAAAAACATATGTGTTAGACTGATTTTTATAAAGCAATTTTTATGTATATAGAATAATTTAATACTACAGCTACCACTAATCATAAGAGCATTTCCAACCATAAACTCTATATAATTCCCTCTATCTTTATAAATTGTGGGACCACTCACTCTAAACAATATTCCAACTCCAACCATAAACTCTATTCTTCCCTTCAAAAGCTTTTAAAAGATAGTGGGACCCATATTCCACTAACACTTGCACTCACAAATAAATGTGGGGCCCATGGATAGAGTTAATTCCTCTCACTTCAAATATAGAGTGAGTTTTTCTCTCACTCTAAATATAGAGTGAGTAATAGAGGTGGGTTGGAGAAGATAAAACTTCAAATATAAAGATAGAGGCTTGGATAGAGTATGGTTGGAGATGCTCTAACCCTTATCGAAGTCCATAATAGCATCAGGTGTGGTACCCACAACTCATATTATCATCAATTAGATTTTCACTTAATATTACTAACCATCACAATTACCTTGTTATTATGGATCACATCCACAAAAATCTTCATTTTTAATACACTCTCGCGATCACCACCATAGAAACAGATTTAGTTAGGTGCTGTTTGTTTTTTTGCTAAAGATCTTCCTGGGGTCTTTTGTCTTCGCGACGCAGACCACGCGTATAAAATGCCTCTGGTAGATGTTTGTTTTTTGAAAGAGAAAAGACCTTATTATAGCTGCCCAAAGTCTTCCCCAAGAAGCTTTGGCAATAGCTTTTCCACCCATAGACATTTCCCAAAACCCCCAAAACATAAAATAAAACCCCCCAACAGATCAAAGTTCGTCGCCCTCCTCCCCAATCACCATCTCACCCTCCAGTCTCCTTTTCCGCCGCCACCTTCTCCGGCACCTCCTTCTCCGCCGACTGCTCATCTTCTCCGACGAAGCTCCAAGAAGAGGAGATCGACATTTTTTGCCCGATGTTCATCTTCATCGACTGTGCATCTTCGCCGGCGGTGTTCATCTTCGCCGGCGGTGTTCATCTTCTCCACCTTCTCCACCGCCGGCGGTGTTCATCTCCGGCATTGATCTTCTTCGATTTGTTGTCTCTGTTGCTTGGGTTGCCGGCGTGCTGTTCATCTTCATCATACATGTCCATTTCAATTTTGAATTTGTGTGAGATCAAGAAGAAGAGGAAATTGACGATTTGTTGCAGATTGCTTGGGAAGTTTACTGGGTTTTTTGGTGTTTGCTTTTGAAGCATCGCACTCTCTCTCTATAATAGTGTGCTTTAATTGTGCTAAAAACAAATTTAATTGATTGTTTTTTACTGTGCTAAAAACAATACTAATTAGTTGGATTCGTAAAGTTGATGTTCTAGAAAAAATTAGTTGGAGTTGTAAGTAATGCTTCATGTTTATATTTATTTGCTTCATAATTCAATTAAATTTAGTTGATTATTTGTAATGGTTCAAGCTTGCAGATGTTAAAAAATAAATAACAGTTTTCTTACAGACTGCAGACCTTTGATCCGCCTCAGAAGCTGCAGCAGTTGGCAGATGTGGTCCGCAGACAGCAGATATTCTTGCTCAGAAAAAACAAACAGCACCTTAGTGTCCCATACCAATTGCTCTAATAAAGATGGCTTAGAAAGTTGCGTAAACTAAAAAAAGATTTAATTTGGGTGACTTTCGAAATCATCTGACCTCCTTTTAATTCATAACTTTTATTTCCTTAGACCTATTTTAAATTTGAAATAACTAATATACAAACCATCTCGACCCATTATAAGAAAATGGGTCGATATTGCTCCCCTTTAGTTTTTGTAATTAAATGAATCATACCCGTTTCCAAAAAGGTGGAAAAGCCCAAATCATATGCCAAGATGCTTTGCATGAACCTCATAGATCAGATCGGTTCAGAAAAATGTAAAAATACATAAAAAAGAATCTTTCTCTCAAGAATACATGAATAATAATGGCACATGAGACAGGAAGATGATAATGACAGTCAGTAAAAGCATACAGAAAATTAAAAGAAGATAATATTAGCCCATTAAAAATCTATATATTTATATATATGATACATTAATGTCATCCTTCTTTAGTGGCATCATTGCATGTGCTATCTCACATGGATGCTTCCATTTGAACTTAAATCTAAAGCCCACAAAGAAAGAAGGATGAATAAGAAAAAGAAAAAGATAAAATAGAATAAAAAATAAAAATAATAATGATTTCTTCTTCTTCTTTCTTATGGGATGGGTGAAAAAACTCTAGGGTTTTCAAAACCCTAATCATATCCATCTCTCAAGTTGAAGAAAAGACATCATTAAACCCTAAAAAAGAAGAACTTCAAATTTTCAAGAATCACCATGTTTTTTCCAACATACAAGCATTGTAACACATCTTTTCACAATATAAAATCTTGCCTTTTGTTCTTTAGCCAAACTACCACATTTTCGAGTGAAGTTTGCACATTTTTGTGAAGAACTTCTTGTTAGATCAGTTGGAGATTTGTTCTTCTGTGATGAACTTCTTGAAAAAATCGAACTTTTTGTTGAAAATGATCTCAAAAGTGGTGATTTTGTGGAGTTTTTTTGCGAAAAACTTCTTGAAAATGATGATGATTTTGATGAATGGTTGCATGGATCCTCTTTTGATAGCTTCCATTTCTTGTCCATGCAGTCTTGAGATCTGATTTCTGCTTTTGGGTGTGTGAATTTATGAATTTGAGAGTGAGATTTGGGAATGAGAATGAGGGTATAGTAGAGTATAGAGTAGAGTGGGGTGAGGTGAGATAATGGAAAGCTATAAATAGAAAAATGGGTAAAAGGTATGTTTGAAAGTGTGTATTTTCTAGAGCAATAAATAGCAAATTATGATTGTATTTTACTGTATGACCGATACAGGGTGAATAGTTAAATCTTTAATTTATAATTCTAGATTGTATTGGTTTATTTTGTTTTAACGTCAAATTAGTAAATTAGTGATTCGATATATTGTAGTAACATCTAAGCGGACAGTATGTATTTCTTGAACATATCTTCTTTTTTTACCGTTTTAATTTTTTTATTTTTTTTTAGCTTTTTAAGGTAATTAGTATTTACCACTGAAATATTCTATTATTATTACTTTCTTTGAGAGCAAATGGGAAAACCAAATATTTGAATTTCAATAAACCATATTGGTCAGGAGGTCGGTGCTCATTAAACAATCACTACCTTCCTGGAGAACTGCACACCATGCTACTTATTTTACATTTATATATTTCATAAAAGTATCTTTTCTTTCAATTATGAATTATATTAATAGTTTAAATAATTAATCTAATATCAGATTTTTGTTAATCTAATATCCGATGGTGTCTCTCAGACTCTCACAATGACACCACATTAAATTTTCAGATAATTACAGTTAGTTGTAACTTTTTTTTCACTTAATTTTTTTTTTTACCTTTTTGATGCAGTACTTTTTGCATAAAACCTCATGAATTTACCTTTTTTATTGTTGAACGGCACATGAATTTACCTGATTAAAGAAATTATTTGAAAAATAAAGTAAGATGAAGGGGGGTACAGCTAGATGAAACATAATATTTAAGTTAAAATAAGACAACAAGAGTAGCAGTAGAAAATGGAAAAAGACAATATTCTTCTGAGAATCATGGGCTGTAATTTTTATTAAAAAACTTATAATGTTTTCTACTAAATCATCATATTTCATCATGTTACTCATAAAATAATTGATATTTATAATATACTAATTATCTTTCATAATCTCATCATTTGATTTTAACATTTACATTAATAAATTAATGAATAACAAAATAACTAAAAAGATTTAATAGAAAGTAATTAATATCTTCTCTTTTTATTATACTAGATTGATATATGGCAGTACAATGAAACCATTAATCCATGTATATGGTTTGAACTTTGGCATGTGGTTGATCTGATTGACTGATGATATTTATTATTTGATTTGATTCCTTAATTTTGACTCAAACACATGTTCTATTATACCCTCAAACGGTAAATGACCTTTTTTGCCCTTACTCATAAATAATCTATAACAACTCGATCGTTAATTGTGGTCGTTCGGTATCTCCGAGGACCCTTTTGTGGCGGTTACGTTGATGCCACACAACATTAGCCTTACGAGAAACAACATGTTTTCAGGTTCCTTTCAGAATTATTCGATAATAATAGTTCGAGATAGGCGAGCCTTAACAGGCTTGGGCTTTTGCCCCTCTCAAAGTGTTAACCGATTTATATAATTGTGATGGTATTTTAATTTTAACATTAAAACGTTGTATATTATCCTAAAATACAAGTATAGTCCTCCCAAATAAAAGAATTACATTTGGCCCTCCCAATTTAGATGTACTATTTTATAAAAGTTCAAATTCAGACAAATACCAAATAAAATTTGGCTTTGTATAATTAATTATCATGTCAATAATGCAAATTGATGCTTGCATTATAATGATCAAGGTGGGATATGACCCAAACTAGTAGTCATGGTATTGAATTGGACTAACAGTGGTATATGTTGATAAAGAAGTGTGTAATAAATAACTGAAGCTAGGTGGGTGGGGTGGGGGTGGGGTGTAGGATGAGTAACAACATGGATTACAATATTCACGTGCACATGCTGTTATGTCAGCCAAAAGTTTGAAATTGTAAGAATGAATCTGAGTTTTGAAGCTAACACCCCCACATACCACAACTCCTAGTCTTTCAAAAATAAATGTTTTCACATAGAGAAAAGGCATCCAATGCCATAATTATGACATTTCATATATACCTTTAGTGGAGGAAGCTATTTGTTTCACAATAGACCAGAATTCGAATCTCACTAGGTAATATTCTAGGATGATCATGAAAAAAATCTAGAAATGGCCACGAAATACAAGTTAGGTAGCATACATCAAAGTCGAAAACTCAATTATATCTAGGTAGTCGGCCTAAGGCGTATCCCAACCGTTGGGCGTCAGTAAACCCATCAGTAGCGCCACATCATCACATCCTTACTGACACGCTACTGACACGGTCGTGCCAACTGCCAACCATAACCCATCACTAACCCATCACTAACACATCTTTTCCACATCATCATTTTTAATTAAATTAAATAATTATAAAATAAATACATTACATTAATTTAAAAAATACATTGTTAAAATTTATAAAACATGATATTAAATTTAAAAAATTACATTTATTAAAATTTAAAATATAAAAAAAACCTAATTTTTTTGAAAAAAAAAACTAATATATTTTTATTATTAAAACAAATATATAAAAAAAATTAAAATTAAAAAAAACAGAAAAATACTATTTTTTATAAAAAAACATAATATGCACAACTTTTGCAGTCCAATGTACAAGTCCCAAACCCCCCCACCCCCCTCTCTCCCTCTTCCCTCTTTCCTCTCCCCCGCACGGCGCCCTCCCTTCCCGTCCTCCTGGCGACGGCATCGCACGACGCCGACTACCGACGCCGGCGTGCCAACGGTAAGACGCCATCGGCTACCGACCCCCGACGTGCTCCTGACGTGCCCGTTGGCACTGGTCTAAGCAGGGTCCATCTCTAAAAAAAAAAATACTATATACACATGGTGATGTATATGGACCCTTTATTTGCTTTTTTATATATTTTTTTTTTTGAACAGCAAAAGGGAACCCGACAAGGAGCTTCGGCAAAGCCATCACCCCCGTCAAAGAACCCAAATATATTAAAACACGGGCTAGCCAGAAACTAGCAAAATGTTACAAAGATAAAACAAACCCACCGATTACATGACATACTAAATTAAAATACTAAAAGTAAAATCATTGTCTTTTCCACTAATGCAGCATCTTCAATTTTTCCTGTTTCCGCCAATTGACCCGAAACTCCCGATCCCATGAGTGTAGTCATCTATTTGTTGGATCGGATAGCCATCTCCCCCACTCGCAACTGCTCCATCTTGCCTTTGATCTGTTTTTGATCCACGAAAACGAGTCGGCCTGTGCTTGCAAGAACGAGTAATGAGTACACCCAATCTTTTTATCAAAAACAGATTTATTTCTAAACATCCAGATCTGCCATAAATTGGATACTAAAGCAGACATAAACTGGTCGTGTAGCGCCTTTGGAAGACCCACCCGCACACTCCATTCTCGAACCTGCTTAATATTATGCATCTGCCCAATATCAATGTTCCACCAGTTACAAAAAAGAATCCAAAATTCTCGTGTTACACTACAGTTCCAGAAAAGGTGCAAATCATCTTCAATTTCCCTGTTACACATACTACAAACAGCGGAATGTAGCATAATACCCCGCTTAAGTAGATTATAGCACGTTGGTAGCCGGTTGAGCAAAAATCTCCAATAAAAAACATTGATCCTTATCGGGATAGTTTTTGACCAATGTATGTCAAAATCAGGCAGCGGGCCCAATAAAACCCCATCAAAAGCTCTCCTTGCCGATGCTACCGAAAACACACCGTCATTCTCAAAAGCCCAAGACCATTTAAGTTGGCCCGTATCTAGATTTTGCGATGCCTGAAACCAAGAGTCTATCGGTATATTAATTTTATTCAAATGATCTCGTACCTTGGTTATATTATTCCAAACCCCCGGGAATTTGCTCGTTGGAATATTATGGTGCGGAATATTATGTAATGAAACAATAACATTCTTCCAAAGAGAGGTGTTTTCGTTCTTCAATCTCCACCACCACTTTGATAATAAGGCTAAATTTAGGGCTTTTAGGCTAGGTACATTGAGACCACCCAAGTTAATAGGAGCGTGAATTTTACTCCAACTAACCCAATTAATTTTCCGATCAGTATATCATAAAGCGCTTACATTCAACGGTGTACGTATATGTGTGCGTGTGTTTGTTTCTGACACAAGGTAAAAACTAATTTGTACGAATTCACTTGAAGTTTAACCTTATATTCTTCTAGTTTTGGCTTTTTGTTTGTCGATATACAAAGATGTATTTGAATTTGTGTTCATTTGGGATATATCCCAATTATATGCTTATTTAATACGAGTAGTTCACACAAGTTTTATTAAAATTGATTAAAGATCACTTTTTAATTAGAGAAGAAAGATAAACGAGCAATAAGATGTTATTTCATGTTGTACGATACAAGTTCCTACTGTGAACATTAAAACATGCAGGTAGGCTATATATGCAATGTTTCACATGGTATTTTTAGTAAGTTTGAATGTTGTTCTCTTAAGAATCTTTTGACTAAATTGATGATGGAAGCTGGAACTGTCCTCAAAAATGATATTTGACCAGTCAACGCTTTGGGTGATACTATTTGGTACTATTATGAGCATTAATTAACTAATTTATGGAGACAATGTCTTGTGTTTTTGTAATTTCATGATCGTACGTTGAAAGAGAGAGTTTTAACAAGGGGTGTTTGTTTTATAAAAATTTAATTACTTACTCCATTAAAAAATTATTATCTTTTTTTAACGGCCAATTAGTACATTAGTGGTTTGAGCCAGACAGTAACATCTACAAGGAGCAGTATGTCTCTCCTTGAACCCTCCACATATGGGGAATAAACCTCACCACATATTCACCTGAAAAAAGCCTCCAGTAAGACTTGAACTCGAGACCTCGTGAAGGAAAATCCTCAAGGTTTCCATTCGTGGAGGAAACCCTAAGGTTTCCCTTCATGGAGGAAATTTATTATCCAAACACGAGAATAACTTAGTTTAAAAATATATTAATTATACTTCGTTACTAATAAAATTATATCTTTACCACTTAACTATTTTTTAATCGGTAGAATTTTTTAATCGGTAGAATTTTTTAAATGGACAATAATTTTACTACACGCTAAAAGAAATTGTGGATAATAAACGGACAAAAGGAGTATAATTAATTGGGTTTTGTTAATGACAGCCCTTAAGAGGTGGTTATATGCATAAATCGTTTGTACTTTCAGTTAGGGGTGTGTATAAAAACCGGAGAACCGGAACCGAACCGGCACCGAACCGGAACCGGCCAAACCGGTCCGGTTTCCGGTTCGTAGATTTGATCAAAAATAACAAACCGGGTTTACCGGTTCCGGTCTTTTCGGGTTTGGAACCGGCATTTAAATAAGTATATAGGCTTACGAGTTTTCATGTATATATGTCGAAATAATAGGTATATAGGCTTTTAATAGAAACATATTTTACTTGAAGCAACTTTGAAGACCCGCAAACATCATACTTTTAATAAAAATACGCTAAAATATTTAAGTTGTATATATTTTAAGATGAAAATATACACTGAAAATATATAATCGGATGGCAAACACATAAACCGGGTTTACCGGTTCTAAACCCGCTTGAAGACCGAACCGAACCGGACCCGGACCGGGCCCGGAACCGGTTTAACCGGTCCGGTTCTCGATCTTTGAAATTTCATTTTTCCGGTTACCGGGTTTACCGGTTCCGGTCCGGTTCCGGAACCGAACACACCCCTACTTTCAGTAATGGGGGTTGATTCCTAAAATGCAGGGGGCGGTTATTGATTATTGTACAAGTTTTTGATGCGTGTCTTGACGTCTTAGTGACAGCCCTTAGGGCTGTCATTATCATTTTCCTAATTGTAATATGATTAAGACCCTATTAGCAATTTAATTAGAGAATTTCAAAGTGAAAAAAGTAAGAACAAAATGTAGATAAGTATAATTACTTATAAAAGTGTATTCTTAAGGTGCATTCTACATCTTTATTTTATTTTGATGGGTATTTGTACTAATTTTTTTATTTTTCAACTCATACTTGAGAAAATACATGATAACAAATTGGTAAACAATTCATTATATTGGACATGAAAGTTAACTAATTGCTTGCCACTTGCTTAGCTTCATTATTGTTTAGCTCCACTATTACAACATAGCCTATTAGATAACAATTATTCATGTTGGAATTCACCTTTGAAGTAATATCTCGTTAAAAACTTTGTTAAAGAAAACCCAATTAGAAAAACCTTTACGAATGGAAAAGGAGTGCAATTTGAAGGGAAGGCAGGAAGCACGTGCGTTGAAATTCCACTTCACAAATATGTTAGATTAATTGATTTTGAAGTTTGATGGTCATGTGAAACGTTAGGAGGCCCATGTGAGTGAACCGGTCATGTGGGCTCATAATTGGAAAACTGGCTAATAGGTATCAAAGACCATGGTCATCCGTCAACCAACCATTATATTGATTTCCTTTTTTCAACCTTGATTATTTGAACTAAAACTCATGAGGTATGTATCTAGACGAGTATAATTTCATCCCGCGCGTTGCTGCGGATTTTAATTTTTTACATGTATAGCTGATATAGAATTTTGGTTTTGTTTAGATACGATTTATATAAATTAACTTACAAATAGGAAACTTGTGGCTTTACATCTGTAGAATCTGCTAGTTTGTTAATATATAAGAATGTTATAAGAATGTGAATAATTCTAGTTAACTAAAAGTATCATGGATTTTTAATTATCATGTTTATCTAATGATAATAATATACTTTTAATGTTATAACATATGCATATAATATAAAATACTCTTCTTAATTATCAAAACCCTATAAACAAACATGTATATATTAAATACTTTATAGGGAATAAAAAAATGCCAAATGATATCATAGAGGGTTTCGAGCAAAGGACCCTCTGCATTTGGATGTCTTGAACTACCAACGGGACAATGCAAGTTTTGCTATTTATTTATCTTCACCAGTATTATATATAAAATGTAAATTGGAAAATTTATAAAAAATTTATGTGAACAGTAAATGTGAATCACATTATCTATGAAGTATTTCATTTCTCATCTGGATGAATAGTTCCTTCCAACCGACTCATAACCATTTTTACTCATCCTTCTTCTTCATCAGATAAATTTTTATTATTCTTTTTAAGGTTTTGTTTTTCAATTTTGAGTTTATCACTTTTGAATTAGGGTTCCAATTATAGTTGGATTTTAGTTTGCATCAACATTCTCAATCGATCTTCAGGTAAGTTTTCAGTCTCCTATTACTTTTTAGACTCAGTCTCCTATTACTTTTTAAACCTTTTTAGCGAATAATTTTTGGAATTAGAGTTCATCATGTGAAGTTAACCTTAATTCTGTAAGTTTTGTTTATTTAATTTTAAAGTCTCTGCTGATTATAGGCCTATGATTCTAAGGTTTCATTTCGATTACCTGAATATTTGAAGGAAATTAAAACTAAATATTCTATCTATGAAGACATCAAGAAGAAAACCAATGAAGATGGTGATAAAGGTAAACACAAAACAAACCCTATAATCCCAATAAAAATAAGGAAGAAGAATAATTGGTGATTTGGGATATTCTTATTTTCGAGCCAACTGAGCTACTGCCACTACTCTCGATGTATGTATCCTCTTTAGTATAAATCTCCATTGATTCATCAGCTTTTTAGTTATGAAGTGTTGGTATTTTAGTATCTTGATTTTTAAACATATTCAGATTGCTCCATTCAATTAATTTAGTAGGTTTTGATCAAATTCATATGTATGACAGCCTGAAACAATCTAATAGGTTGGTTTTATCAATTTTTATAAGCAAAATCTTCTATTGTTCTAAATGAGCAATTTCGGGAGTAGAGCATATTTGTTGATCTTAATATCATCAATATTTTTAGTCAGGGAGATACTAACACTGAATAGGAATAGATCAAAGTTGGACTTTTGTAGGATAATTTCATAATTTGTGCACTAAAGTCGTGAGAAACATGCTATTGTAGAGTAATGCTTTAATCTATGCTCTTGATACAGTGGCAGTCATATGCAAGAATACATTTGTTTAGGCATTTAGGTTCTAGGTTGTAGGGTTTTTTTTTCCCTTATTAAGAGATTGGCTGACATATGGAGAACTTTGGTTAACTATAGTGTAGCTTCATTTACTGATCTAAAAATCATTGGAAGGTAACTTATACACATTTTAATATTTTGATGGTAGTAGTTTATTATTTCATTTAATACAACATATATGCTATTTCTATAGTATGAGAAGTCTGTCATTTCTATAGTATGGAGACCTTTGGTTAGCTTGGCATCAACTTCATTCATGTAAAAGATATGTATGTTGAAACCCTACTTTGAGAATTCTTTCAATTTTCTCCACTCTTGAGATTATTAGGAGGGCAATAATCATCACAAACAGATGACATAACTTGCAAGCTAAATGATAACATATGAAAATCTGCGCGGCATCGCGCGGGATACAACCCACTAGTTTGTATATATAAGGTAATTAAAAGGTACGATTTTATATGTGTATGAGTGTATCTAATTATAAATGTTTTATTGTATTGTACTATAAATACATTTGTTATAGAGTTGGTACTGTTCATAAGATGTTTCGAAAACCACCCTTAAACTTTTGTAATGCTCTTTTAACCTTAGACGTTTCATAATTTGCATTTTACGTCATATTTAAATATTTATTTCTTTTGACTACTAATAATCCTTTGTCGTTTTATAATTTATGCTATTATCCGCTAAAAAAAGTTAATTTATACATCTACAAAATCTTTTTATTAACTATTGGGTAGTAACTGTTTATAATTTATGTTATTAATTTATAAAATTTATAATTTATACATCTAAAAAGTAGTTTTGACTTTTAGTTCATACCAATTTTTAGACTACCTTTCTCGACATAACACTATTTTACATTTTTTATACTAATAATGTAATATATACATATTGTTTTAATTACATAATATTAAAATGCAATTTTTTATTTAGTAATTTTCTATGATTGGATGTAATTCTTTATTAATCCATCGACATTGATCAGTAAAATTTTATATATTAATACTATGACCAACTTGAACGACTAAATTGTATTTTAAATTTAAAAATACATGTAAAAAAGTTGTTAGAAATATAAAATTTGATTAAAAAGATTACAAAAACTTATAAGGTTTTTATATAATCGTCTAACATGTTAAACTATAAAAATATAAACATGTTTATATGATAATATTCATTAGTTTTGAAGTTAATTAGACATCAATTATTTAAATACTAAAAATATAAAACATGCTTCTTAGTTCTTATACAAGCATTGAATACGTTATAGTTTTTTTTTTTTGTTAGAAGTAAGCTTATATATACACACATTTTCATATTTTGGCTCATTATTTAGTAATTAAACTTTACTGGAAGAGCACTCAATTATTTAGTAGCACTTAATAATCGACACTTGGAATTTGTAGGAACCATGTGTTAATTACGTAACCCCGCAGCGAAGTGCAGACTTGACAACACTTATTATACCTATAGTACATTAGTGGTAATTAAATAGAATATTTTACTGTTCACTTATCAATGATTGGTTGATTAATTATTTTTAAAATATACGATGGATGGATAGAGGAGACATGCAGTAGAAAGAAGAATTCAACCAAAAGGGAAGCTATACAAAATTTCAAAACTCACCCTAAAATAAGGGTTATTTTGTAAATATGTGTAAATATTTATATTTTTACCCTCACACTATTTTCAAATTACCTTATAATTATAATTTCATATTAATTTCACTTTTATTTAAAAAATAAAATATATTTAATTTTTTTAAAACCCACTATTAAATTTTATATTGAATTACGATCGGAACTAGCCTAATATTACAATATTTCTAATTTTCTATCATTTTTAAATGCATTAGTATATATATATATAATATATATCAAAAGGAAATTAATTTGTGTATAGATTAAAAATATTGTGAGTCAAATAAAAAAATAATCTTACTTCATAACTATTATATTTATGTATTAGAAAAATGTTAGCTTAGTATGTCGGTTTATTATAATTAGTTTCATTAAAAATAGCCTTAGATATTTCTAAAACGTGTTAATATTATAAGTTTTCATTAGTATCGCAATTCACTTAAGAAAATGAAAGCTATAAAATCCCGCTACAACGTGCGGGCTTAATATCAAGGAAACCTCCCTAAAATAAAATAGGGTTAATTTTGTAAATATTATTAAAATTTTAAGTTTTATTAGAATAAGAATATCAAGCCTCAAATTCTGCTACATGTTGAATGATTTGTTTTTCTCAATTTACTTCGCCAATTATTCGTATTCACATATGATATATAAGCAAATTAATTTATTTTTAGAAAAACATTTTCTACAACTAAACATTATCTACAACTAAACAGTATAATGTTCAATTTTTTTGTTTTTACCTTTAAAATTTTATATAACAAAACAAGGAAACACTACAACAAAGATTTTATTTTTATAAACGCATACAAAATAAATATGAAAAATAAGAAATTTATAAAATCGTAGCGAAGCGCGGACGTTATTATGCTTGTTATTTAACATATTGTACTTTAAAATATATCTTTTAATAAATTAATCATCAAATGATTCTTCTTACAAGTTAAACCATTCAAATCAATGGATACATACGATAAGTTATTTAGGTTATATTGAATTTGAAATCCATGTAGCAAAAACCTGTACCGCCTAAACAATATACTTCGTATTATACTTCACCGGATTCATATAAACCTTGAAAGTTCAAAAATGTTTTTTTTTAAACCGTACATACAATAATTAAATACATTTTATTAGTATACAACGTTACCAAGTTTACAAAAGAATTTAGCAAGCCGCCAAGGGATAATATTTAGAAAAAGATAACCATATAATCATTTTTGTATAATTTATACCAAATCATGCACTAGTTGCCCATGGTTAAAACTTAGGTTTAATGGTTCCTAATCAATTTTTTATAAGACCACTCCCAATGGTAAATGCAACTGACGCCGTCAGTTGCTGTCAATTCAGCGCCACGTTATCAGACAAACTAACACTAAACTGACGTAGTCATGCTAACAGCACTCCGTCACTTCACAAAATTTGGGCTCCACCATTTACTTTTTTTTTCTAATAAAAATATACAACTAATTAAAACATATAACTAATAAAAATAAATTACATTAATTAAAAAAAGATATTACATAAAAAATACATTAATTAAAAAAAGGAAAAAACATTGCATAAAAAAGACATTAATTAAAAAGAGTACATGAATAAATTTAATTTTTTAAAATTTTTAATTAAAAAAGACATTACAAAAAAAGAGTATATTGATTTTTAAAAATTTTCTGAAAATTTTTTAATTTTTTGAACAGTTACTTTTTTTTTTTGAAAATTAAAAAAGAGTTTTTATTTTTCATTTTAGGGATATTTACTTTTATATCCTTGTAAAACTCATAAATTATTTCTATATCCTTCTCATGTTCATAAATTATCTCTATATCCTTCTAAACTTTATAATTACCTTCATATCCTTCCAAACCTGTAAAACTCTTTTTTATGTCCAAAAATCCATTTTATTATTTATTAAATCGTGATAATATCAATAATACAGATAAATAAACATGATTTTTAATACATAATCAACAGATTTATTGCATACTTATTTGATATTTATTGATATAATAATGATTTAATACATATTAAAATAGGTTTTTGGACATAAAAGAGAATTTTAAAGATTTAGAAGGATATGGAGGCAATTATAAAATTTAGAAGGATATAAAGATAATTTATGAATTTAAGAAGGATATAAAAATAATTTATAAGTTTACAAGGATATAAAAACAATTATCCCTTAATTTTAAAGGCTAAAAGGTCTGGGGGCCCACCAACATTCCGTTCCTTCTCCCGTCTTCAAACTCGCGTGGATCAACCGACGGCCAAACCGGCGGGGCCGTGCCAACGGTGGCACACCGCCAGTTTAACCGGTGGCTAAACTGACGCTTAACGTTGGCACCCGTCTAATGTGCTTGAATTTTGTATTGTTTTTGCATAAAGATGATAAAGTTAAATTGAATAATAATAGTTACACTCGAATTTGGTATAGTTACCACTATTTGACTGCAATGTGCATTGTAGGGTACTTTCTCGTTTGAAGTTTCAAACTTCTATTTTTTCACGTTTTTTTAGCGTAGTGATTTTGGGACCACACAAATTATTTCATCTACCACAATATATAACATTTAAAATTTTAAAGCATATTGTACAAGTACTGTAAAGCAGTGGTTGTGGTAGGTGAAATAATTTATGTAGTCCCAAAATCACTACCCTTTCTTTTAGAGTATTAATGATATTTAAGCCTACCATCTGGACATACTCATATGCCTACTCATTAGATGAAGACACGTGTTAAAATCAAGGAATAATATTAGGAGAGAGAATTATAGCATACCCAATGCTTAACCTCACAAAAACTTACTTCCTCCGTATCAAAATAAGTGACACAAATTGACTTACACGTTTTTTGAGGTAAAAGATTAAAGTAGGGGTTAAAATAGATTAAAGTACATAGTTAGTGGAGAATGGGTCCCACTTTTCTTGAATAAAGTGATATTAATGAGTGTTATAAGTAAAAGTAAGGGTATAAGAGTAATTTCACTTTATTAAAGTGGATAGTTAGTGGGTATGGGTCCCACTATTTTTACCAAAAAAGGAAAGTTTTCAAAGTGTGTCACTTATTTTGATACACCCCAAAATGGAAAGTGTGTCACTTATTTTGATACGGAGGAAGTATTACCTTTGCCACATAGATATTCCACTAACCAAAAAGGTATTACTAAATAGTAAATACCACCTCCAATGGTTAACTTTTCCAAAAACTTTTTCTTTTATAATAATTCTAATTTACTGTTATCTATATCAAATGTTTCATAAATACCTCTATATATAAATTGACAGTTTTTTTTTGACATCTTATAAAATTTAATATTTTTTAGAAATATCTCATACAAAATATTATAATAATTGACAATAATATTTAAATAGATAGAAAGTAACATAAGTCTAAAACTATAGCAATCATTTTTTTATAATTAATTGTTAATTATATATAGAAAGTAACAATTTTATATATAAAAAGTAACGAAATGATCAAGATGTAATTTTTTAACGAATTAAAACGTAACTAATTGGTATTTATATATATTAATTAGTATTTCTCTAAAATTAACGAAATACAAAAACTAAAGAATTTGTATAATTCCTCCGATTCAAAATAAGTTATACATTTTTGATTTCACGGTTTTTGAGGCAAAAAATTATAATGATGATTAAATTAGATTAATTGGATGGTTAGTGGGGAATGAGTCCCACACTTTTTGAATAAAGTAGAGTTAATGATGTTTAAAGGTAAAAAGTTAGGGTATATGGGTCATTTCACTTTGTTAAAGTAGATAGTTAGTGGTTGAGGGTCACTTTTTTTTACCAAATAAGGTAATTTTTCAAAATGTATCACTTATTTTGAATCACCCCAAAAAGAATAGTGTATCACTTATTTTGAATCGGAGGAAGTATAATAACATATCTAAGGTTTAAAATGAAGAAGATATTAAACATTGAGGGACTAGAAAAGACAGACATGGAAAGTTCATTAAAAGGTTAGTAAAAAAAAGTCATTGCAAAAAGCTTTTGAAAAAGTCTTCTATTCCAATGGTAAAAAGTCTTTTAAAAACTTATTGAAATAGTAAAAAGTTTTTGAAAAAGCTACCATTGAAGATGCTCTTAGTAGAATACACATGTTATCTTATTAAGTGGGTAGAACTATGAGTAGTACCAAATTGTAGGATTAAATATCATCTCTCTTTCTTTTATTCCGGAATATTTACATAAAGAAGTAGACAAATGAAATATCGTGTCATTTAAGGACATAATATTAGGGGTGTCAAATTTGTACCGAACAAAACCAACCAACATGCTATCAACCATACCAAGAATAGTTGGTAGCCAACATGTTTGGTTGGTAGTACCATACCAATTAAGTAATCATGGTACGGTAATGGTACAAAAATTTAAATACCATGGTAGTACCGTACCAACCAATATTTTTTTTATATATATTATTTAGAAGAATTCGCGAAAGTAAACTACATATGTATTATTTTTTAACACAAGATATGATATCATAACATGAAAACATTCAAGTTACAACTTCTTGGCTTAACCGATCAATATATTACATTTTTGTTATTATGTTTATATATAATGTTAATAAATAAGCGTGTGAAGCAAACGGGAATGCTACAAGCTAGTGTATTATGACAAGAATACTACATAAAATGTACTTTATGATAGATAGTGTTTATATAACATTTAACGTAACTTATTACCAAATATAATAGTATAGAAAAATGACTTGTTTTTAGTAACAATTCAAATAAGTTTCTCATCTTGGTATATACCATTACCAATTCGTACCAACCATGATTATTGGTAGCCAAACAAATTGGTACCAAGTATAGTTGGTACGGTACTGGTAGCTAGATTAGTGTACCAAGTATAATTGGTACGGTACACGGTATGAGGAAAATATGTGTGGTACCGTACCATGTTCACCCCTACATAATATAATTGAAAATTTGAACATATGTTGTTTTGTCATTCATAATGATGTTTGGTCTTCGTATCTTTAGTCGGGAATTTAGTGATCCAAACACTATGATATGAAAGATGTTAGGTTATTTTTGTTTGTATTTAGAGGGAATTGAAGTAAGCATTAAGTAAAGAGACAAAAGGTAATCTTTTTAGGGTTTTGTTAATGACAGTCCTTAGGGTTGTCACTAACATGCATAATATGGTTGTACATTCATTGATGGAGGGGTGATCCTAAAATGCAGGGGGCAGTTTTTTTGTTGATTTTGCCTTCTTATTGACAGCCCTTAGGGCTGTCATTATCATTTTCCATCTTTTTATATATACTTCCTCCGATACAAAATAAGTAATATACTTTCCATTTTAGGGTGATTCAAAATAAGTGATACACTTTGAGAAATTACCTTATTTGGCAAAAAAATGGTGAGATCCTCACCCACTAACTATCTACTTTAACAAAGTGAAATAACTCATTTACCCTTATTTTTTAACTTTTACACATCATCAACTCCAATTTATTCAAAAGGTGTAGGACTTATTCCTACTAACCATCCAATTAATTAAATTTAACCATCATTATAATCTTTGCCTTAAAAACCGTGAAACCCAAAGTATATCACTTATTTTGACGGATGAAGTATATATTTTTTTTTGTAATTTAGGTTCCGGATAACTTTGCGAAATTACATATATTGTAGTTACAAGAAAATTAAAAATTAAAGTGTGTTAGGAGATTATATATCTTGTTGGTATGCTAATTTTGATTAATTGAATTAGCATACATGCATGTTGCATGCTAGTAATTGTTGATGGAAGTTTATATTGTTGAACCGTGGAAATTGTGTATACATGTAGATTAATACTCTTGTAGGCAATATGCGGGCTTGGTAGGTTACGGGTAAATTGGATAAATTTAAATATTTTATAAATAGGAAAAAATAACATGAAAATTTATAAGTAGAATAAAATATAATTTTTTCTTGTGAAGAGAACAAATTTTGTAAAACCATACTTAGAACCCCATAATTATATAACGAGGACAAAAGAGAAGCAAAAATAGGAAGCCTTTAAAATTGCAAAATCTAACTAATTAACTACCTTCTTAATCTGTAACTAAATCCATAATCCTAAGCAAAGGCTACATATCCTTTTGCAAAAAATATATCTATCTCCGGTGACCGGAAATATCCGTTCTTTGGTGGCTTCATCTGCCCACCGACACTACCATAGGCTGCCCACCGCTTCTTCTTTGGCGGCGGAGGACATACCGCCGGCACAGAAGGAATCCGACACCCGTCGTGTGTAGGCGTTGCACAACCCTCTGCCGCCACCGCCAATGTCATATCGCCTTCATGACCACCTTCCATTATATGATGTGTTCAAGAATATATTTCATCTGTCGAGAGAGGGGAATATATAAACGGTGGACAGAGAGTAATAATGAATAGAAATACAAAATGGGTTTGGTTGAAGTTCTTAATCATTTAATTTTAAGGGGGTGTTTGGGATTGCTTATTGAAAACAGATTATGCGTTTTGAAAATGAATAATCAGATAATCAGCGGTTACAAAACGTGATTTTGAAAAATAGTGTTTGGATTTGATTATGCTGTTTGAAATCGCAATAATCAGATAATCAGTTTTTTTAGTGTTTGGCAAATTAAATTATCCAATGGCTTGATATGTAAAATTACCAAATTAGACATTTTTAATTATACGTTTGTGATACTTTCGATTTAAGTGAGATTAACAAAAAAAAGTGAGCCCATACCATTTGCTTATGTGGTATGATATCAAATTATCTATTAACTTAATAGTAAAATTACCAAAATAGACATATTGATATTAATCTCTATCACACACACGTTATCACCAACCGCCCATCAATCTTCCAATTACATACCTCCATCTTCGAAAGGTCTCTGCAATTCCTCCCCTCTTTCAAAATTTACCTTTTCTTTTTAAAAATTGACAATGAAAAGTAACTAAAAACAACAATGTGATTGTCTTCAAAATCCAACCAATTCCCTCTCCAATCGTTGTTGCAGGTTTTTTGAGATGATGAATCATGCCTTTTGCTTTCAGAATAGTTGCTCGATAGTTTATATGCATCTCACAACTACGGTGCCCATTTTTAAGGTGCTTTCAGAATCATTGCTAGTGCCTTTTTTTTTTTCTTGTCGTTGCTTCTTCTTGTTCCTCCGTAATCTGTAAATATAATGGTCGATTAAAGGTAGAGGATACTTTGGTAATTTTTATGGTGAGTCAAATTCACGTTTCACAAAAGCAGGTACCTAGATGCTTTTTCAAAACGGAGTTTTGATGCCAAATAAACGCAGTTAAGTGATTATGAGGTTTCTTTTGCCAAACATTGAAAATGCATTTTCTGCGTTGTGCAAACGTGTTAATCAGTTAATTGTGTTGCAAACGCAACCCCAAACACCCCCTAAGTATTTTGAAGTTAAAAAGAATTTTTTTTAATACGAAGTAATTATTCTTCAATTGGACAAAATAACTCAAAAATTGTAAGTTAATTTAAATTAAACTCTCATCTATAAAGTTAGAATTCAGTTTATTTACGGAACTTAATCTTTCACCTTTAGTTATTTGAAGTTATACATATTCTGAATCTAGAAACTTAGAAATAGATAGCTTGAATCAATAATTTCCATATATTTAATTAAGAGTTTTAATAATATTTTAATAGCTGTTTTTATGTGAATAAAAATTATATAATAAATTATGGGAAAGTGTTTCTAAATTAAAGAGTTTGTTATATATTGATATACAAATTTTAATATATATCTTATTTATTAGTCATTATTAAAACTTTTAATTTAAACATCCATATATTAACGTTGTATTCTAGAACTTTTAATTAAAGAAAAAAAAGAGAAAATTTATAAGGGAGAAGAAAGATTGTTACTTTGATAGAAAGAATTTTTTTCATCTCTTGTGTTAATGTTATTATATGAATGAGAAAAGAAAAATATTACCAGTTTACAATTTTACACCTAATATAGTAAGAGTTTTTTTTAATGTGCCTTATCTTCTCCTATATATGAGCTTATATTTGATTTACGTTTGTCAACTAGGCAGTTTGGAGCTATCTCATTCGCTAACAATGCCATCTGTAATTCTAGGATTGGCCAACATGTCATGTCTCTCTTTCCTGCATTAATTCACAAAAATCCCTTCATTTACGGAAAGAAAATCAACTCCCAGTGTTAAACAAAATTAACGGGATTTCATATTTACTAATTCCGAAACTTTTCTCCTGCATATATACCACCAAAAATCACGGGATTTCATTAAGTTAAACTTTTGAATTTTTTTGAATTATTTTCTTTAAAATCTATTTAATACCACCTGTAATAATTATAGTGAAAATTCAAAACATTATATAAAATTGATTATTTCCTTTAAAATCTATTTAATACCACCAAAAATACTTGGCCTTAAACCGTGAAAATTATTGTTTTTTTTGTGATAATTATAGTAAAAATTCAAAACATTATATAGTAAAAATTCAAAACATTAATATTTGTTGGTATTTTTCTATAATATATCTCTTGAAGCATGCCCGCCCAGTCGGGCGGGCTATGAAGCTAGTATATGTATATAATAAGAAATATTAAATACCAAATGCTTTTTAAAGTATACTAATAATCATCAATAAAACTACAATAAACTATTTTTAAAAGATGTTAAACACATTTTATAATTTACTTAGAAAATTTTAGATTATTTATTAACTTTATAGTACGAGTAATATGTAATTTTGTTAAGTTTGATTACCAAATGACTTTTAACCTATCAGTATGGTGTTTGTCCTACAACCTTGAAGTTGGGGTTCGAGTCCCGTCGTGAACATAGGTAATTAAGAGCAGATTATGATTTGCCATTTAAAAAAAAAGTTAAGCTTGATTAAGGCTAATTCAGTAATTTAGCTAACTGATACGTGTGTACACACGTGTTGACGAGCAGGTTAACTACCACCAGAACGTACGCGTGGCGATTTTCTAACGTCCCAACTTTATATACACTTCTTGGTCTCGATGTGTAAAAAACACAAAATACATGGATAATCTTAATAAATCATCCGTCTATAGGATATTAATTTGGGCTATCATTTTCTTAAATTTAAATGTAACTATCGTATCATATCATATCATCATATAAATGTATACAGTATACTAGCTTCATAGCTCGTCTGACTGGGCGGTCATACTTTAAGAGATATATTAAAAAAAAATAACAACAAATATTAATACTTTTAAAATGACAAAAAAATTCATAGTTATAATGATAAGTTTGTACAAATTTTGATACATAAATAAATGTTATAAAAATTTTGAATAGTTTCTGTTATTTAAAGATAATATAGATGAAGATTCGTATTAGGCTAATATGTTTTGAATTCGTGTTCTGTAAATTTCCGGAATCCATAGAATTCGGAATTACCTTATTGGTTTGTTGTATACTTGGTGTAAATATTTCCGGACTAATTGGGATAAATATTTGCTTTAAATGAGTTTCAAAAGTTAGGAACTTTCCAAATTTTAAAAAAAATTCATTAATTGCCCATACCAAGCCTACGTATTTTATTCATTATATTGCCATAAATTCGAATGGAATTCAACAGATTACCAAAATTAATCCGAATAATATTTAAAGTATAACTTCCTAATCTACCGGAGTTATTTTTATTTAAAATATATTATATTGAATGAATTATTTACGAAGCCATGTGGCATATGAGGTGGCATTGGGAGCCAATGGGGATGCTTTAAAGTGACGAGTTGGCAAATAAAACTCAAATCCAAGCCTCATATATAGAAGAAGATACTTCCTCCGATTCAAAATAAGTGCTACACTTTGAATTTTACGATTTTTAAAGCAAAAGATTATAATGATGGTTAAATTAGATTAATTGAATGGTTAGTGGATAATGGGTTCCACACTTTTTGAATAAAGTGAGGTTAATGATGTTTAAAAGTAAAAAATAAGGGTAAATAAGTCATTTCACTTTGTTAACGTAGATAGTTAGTGGGTGTGAGTCCTATATTTTTTTGTCAAATAAGGTAATTTTTCATAGTGTATCATTTAATTTGAATCACCTATATAAAGAAAGTATAGCACATATTTTGAATCGGAGGAAGTAATAAAGTTTATTTTTGTGGCACGAAATAAAAAGTATTAATTGTAGTTAAAATTGTTATGTTAAAAGTTTTGTTTGATATTTTTTCTACATTTAAGGAATTTTTATTTATTTAATACATTAATATTCATGTTAAAACTTATCATTTATATTTAAAAATATATTTAATATATGTAAAGTAGCCTATATTAATATGTAATAAATACAGTTTTTCAATATACAAAGGAAATTTTTATTCACTTAATGTTCTTTTTATTTTGTTCACATACGGTACGAGAAATGTTTTTTTAACGGTAATCTTAATTTACTTCTAATTTTATGTATGTCCATTATGAGACTTAAACCTATAACCTCAGTATTAAACATTGGTTTTTTGAAACATTGGTTTTTTATCGAAGGGGTCAATGTTTTGAATATAGTTAAACTATCATATTAGAAGAGCCTATTATTGAACATGATCACAATATTATTAAGTATTTAAAATATACTAATTATATAAATGGGGTACATTGTCAAAAAAAACGAGAAAAATAAAAAACAAATTACACAAATAATTCAAAAATATTTTTCAACTAAATTTAATATTATTAGGTTCCATAATTTAATTAAAAAAAATCATATTTCCATTGTATATACCTAGTTTGTTTTCAGAAAAATGCCTTTCTCTGGTTCAATTGTGTATTTATGTTCGATTGGTCGATTTAGACCGAGTTATACAATCAATCTAACCGGATCATTCTGACCAACTACTTTCTCGTTTCCTAATTCAACCAGTCCGATCAGCCGGTTTAACTGGGTTTTAAAAACCGGGTACACAAATCTATAAAGTAGTAGCAATTGGCTTGCTATGACTCGTATCCAGACCGCCACCACCACCTTGCCGGAAAAGGTGGTGGTCAACGTTGGTCAAGGGAAGGAGGTGACCGGATACCTTTTAGACAGGTAAAAAGGGAATCAAAAGAACCTTGACATGAGTTCGTATAACTTAATGGGAATTTTAGTGGAATGCACAAAAAATGCAGAACAAGAACATACATTATAAAAAAAGAAACCATTAACTCCACATAATTAGTTATTTTAAAGAGTATTTCTTTCCTGTAAATGCTTGAAATTTCGGTTCTTCCTTCTTCGATGCTTCTTTTTCTTCTTTCGCAACCTGCATTTCAACACATTTAAAATTAGTAATTACCAATTAGACAAAAAAAAAAAACACAATTTATTTCAAGAAAAAAGATCTTACTTTTGGTTTTACATTTGGAGTTTGATCTACATTTGACCCAAAAACAAGCTTCCCAGACCGTTTTCTTGAACCAGAAGTTGATGGTGTAGAACCGTTTGTGTCACTGGTTGTAGCCTCGGTCTTGTGCGATCGAACCACCGGTGCAGCCACTGGCTCAGCCAGTTTGCCATCTAACCGTCTCCCCGAACCAGTAAACGGGTTGAACTTGGGTATTTCCTTAGCTGGTTCTTCTTCTTCTTCAACTGCCATTCAACATTAACTTTTAAAACAGTTACCTTTTTTATTACAAAAATAAAAAAAATGAAATAAGATGAAAAAAACTTTCAACCTTTTTCATTAAGATCACGTGTCTATTAAAACTTTCATATAGGCCGAAAAATTATATAACGTAAAAAAAAAACCTAAATATAACATATTAAAATAATCCAAATACTAATTTAAATGTGAAATACCAAATTTTCCCTTCTTTTAGAAACATCTTTATATTGTTGAAAGTGATGTAGAATACCATAACTAAAATTTCACATTATAATTTTAATTAGTTTTAAAATAATATGTTAGAAATAAATTCAATCGTATAATTTAATTGTTTTCCCCGCATGAGTTTGGTTGGGATCGGTATAAATGGAAACAAATACATACTTGGGTGGCCTATAAAATTGTTCTGGTAAATTGGTGGCCTAAATGAAAAAGTTGAAAACTTGAGTGGCTTTCACATAATTATATGAGGAAAATTCTAAAAAACCGAACCTTTGGGAGGCAGGTTAGATTTCACGGGTTTTTCGGGTTCTTTATAATCGAGTGGTGGTGCAAAGTCAACTTCACAATCGGTTTCAATGATGCTAATTGCAGCTGATGGTTTAGTTTCAATTATATCAATATAAAACTTTTTGTTATTATATGCCACCATGATCGTATCACCCGTAGTTAAGCATGAGTAACCTCTTAATGTTTTCTCTAAACTGTAGTTTAATCACAGATCAAACAAGAATTAAATAAAAAAAAATTAATGAATTTTATCTCAAACGAGACAAACGCGTAAACTAAAAAAATATAGCTAAAAAGAGTTCAAGTCAAAATGTGAAAGCTCAAAGCATAAAAAGTTTGAGTCAACCCAATATGTTTAAACCCGTATGCCAATTTCCAATTTTGACCCGAACCTACTTGACCCGTTACTTGACCCACCCATATTTCCCATTATTATAAAATATGATATCATAACACTAACATGGCTTTTGGGTTTGATATATCAAGAAAATCCATTGTATGAGGCTGAAGTTTCACATAAGTTCCCTTCTTTAAACTGGTATTCTTGACATTTACAATATCTCCTTCTTGTAACAGCATATTCTCCATCATCTAGAATAAAAATAAATAAATAAAATATTGTATTTTAAATAAAAAAGATTATTATTTGAATGAACGATAATACGTACCCAGTATGGAATGTATATCAAGCCCTCATCTGCAACAAATTCGAGCACACCACAATGAGAAACTTTACTAGCAGATGGGTTTCTGAGTTCAAATAACATTGGATAATCGATCTGCAAATAGGCTGCATAATTGAGAAAAACATTTAAGATTTAGAAACTCAATTTAATTTATTTTTTTTTATAAATAAAATTGACTAACCGAGGCGATCAAGTGCAGATGGAGGCATTATAACTGGGAGCAAAAGAGGAAATATATTGTTATAAACATATAAAACCAAAATTTTATATAAGAAGAGATTTGTAGCATGAAAATTAACTCACTTTTATCACCCTTTTCCAAATGAGACTGCATAAGATAAATTAAATAACATAAATTAATAGTCAGAAAGAGATAATAATCATGAATTAAGATATGATAACCTTTTCAATGAAAGAAACGGGGTAGCAACGATAATTTTGTTCGAATGTCGAAGGAAGGTTATGGTAAACTTCATCTTCCTGAAAAGAAAACAAATAAACGTGAGTATTTTCACATTCAACTAATTAAGATCTTCAAGTTTTATTGATTTCATACCATGAAGCTTATTCAGATTTTGATTTTTAAAGTTTTTTTATAAGCAGCCTAATGAAAATTTATGAAACATACCAAAAAAATGACTTGGACAAAACAAAACAAAAAAAGGTTGACAAAACAAGTCTACAAGTCACTGAGGCATTTGATCAAACACCTTGTGTGCAAAAATATAACCACATCTAAAATACACCAATATTGAAGCTTTAAATCACATTCTTGCCGTATCCAATAAGAAACTAACTTAAAAAATACAATTTCAAACTATTGATGAGTTTATAAACTAGAATCATACCAATGCCATGATAGATTTAATCCAAAGCGATCAGATCACTCAAAATCTGTAAAAATTCAACATCAATAATGCCAGTCAACGGAATTTTAAACAAGATCAAGCTAAAAGAGGTTCGATTATCAAATATGAAGACTTTAATTTACAAAAATCATCTGTATGAATTCAATAACAACATGAATATAGGAATCAGTAGGGTTTTATAACAAAAGAAATCGTCTGGATGTTGCTGAAAAAACAGGGAAGAATTGAAGACCTTTGAATTCCTTTAGTATATCAGTGCGAAGAGCTCTGTAAACCCTGTATTGAATTTCGTCTTCAGAACCAACTTTACATTATATAGGGGGTTTGGATTGTTAACCGTGTCGTATATTGGGTGGGTTTTGTAGAAATAGAATTCTATTGGACCTTTTAGTAAATGATTCGTATAAAGGGTTCAATTGAATGTGTATACACCTTTCCTAATTAATCACATGAGTTTTTTTTGTCATAAAAAAGATTTGTCGTTTCAAAAAAAAAAGGAGATTTGTTTATTGCGTTTTGAAAGAATTTATTTTTGGATTATTTTTATTAACTAAACACATAAATCATATTTGCTAAATATTAAAAAACTAATTATTTTATTATGGTTATTTCAAATAACGTGATCAAATTCGAATATTATTTTTTTATAATTATATATGGTAACCACTCACTTTTTTTGCTGTTCAAAAAAAAAATGGTAACCACTCATTATCTAATTATCTATTTTAAAAATACATAATTAATGTTTAGTAAGCAATTTTACACAGCCCTAAAACTTAAATGGCTAGACTTACCAGTAGTTTATCCAAGTGTGATTTTTACTTATTTAGGGTACAGGTCTTGAAACTTTTTAAGATTTCATTTTAAGAGAATACATAGGTTTCATTTATATTGATTTCAATAAGAACATGATGAATGAAATGTCTTTTTTCTTTTTTATATAAAATAATAACTAGCTTATAACCCGTGATAAATCACGGACGGCTTGTAAAAATATTTGTTAAAATTCTTATTAAATTTTTTATTAATATAAAAACCTTAAAAACAAAATCGCTATAATTAAACCTATGGTTTACATTACCAATTTTGCCTCTCAACCTTTTTAGGCATATAATAAAAAAAAGTTTAGGGGCGGAATTTATAATTTCATACAAACTGCATGATAACCTATATAATTTATCCTAACATATACTACCAAGAAGAAAATTGTCAGAAAAAAAGAAAGACATATTCAGTTTCACTTTTGTGGTAACTTGAAAAATATAATTAAATGTTCAAAATTTTAGGAAAAAATTCATAAAGTATGAAACTTATTAACAAATATTACAAGAAGTCAAGAAGCAAAATCTTGAAGTCAAAATTGTTAAAGAATCCATATAAATATCGAATTAATAAAGTGTAAGGTTTGACCTAAAAAGTCAACGTACCTGATTCTCTTATGTTTTATTTGGAGTAATTTAATATTTTTAATGTTATTTTTTTTAGTAATAATTCTTACCAAGTTGATCACACTAGGGGTGAGCAAAATGACCGAAAAAACCGAACCGAACCGATACCGAACCGATACCGAACCGATACCGAACCGATAACAGCTTTCGGTTCGGTTTTCGGTTTAAGAAATTAGGCTTTATCGGTTTCGGGCCATATCGGTTTTGGTCAATTCGGTCTCGGTTTTGAACCGGACCGGACCGATTAAATGGGCCCATATAACAAGACTAAAATAAGACTCCTAAGCTACCTCAGTCCAATACGTGATACATCTATTAGTTTTCCTATATCGGTTCCTTAACTCCTATGATTTAGTTTCCTAAAAACCATCGGTTTCCTATCAAAAGAAACGACTGTTCGTGAGTTCGTCTCTAGCTTCATACGACGAACAACAATACAAAGCAATCAGTGATTTTGAAATGTCGATGGCTAACAATCATAACATGAATTGGGTTGATACTGAAGAAACTCAGATTGATGTAAGTTTTTCGTTGATTTTCTATTAGGGTTTAGGGTTATTGACTTCTTTGAGTTCTTGAATATCACATTGTTACGTACGATTTGAGTTTTTTGATAGATAATTACTGTATTAATATAATTATATAAATCATGTATGGTGTTTGATCTGTTAAAAAAAAGTATGGTGTTTGATAACTAATTACGTGGCCTCACATGTTAAACTGAAGCAATCATGGAAAAGCAATAAAATTAGATAAGCAAATACATGTTAAACTCTCGAATTAAAAATCACCCCTTCATCCATTTGGGAATCAATATCAAATGGACTATAAAGTATAAATATAAAGTGGCCGATTACAAAAAACAGGGGGCATATGGAATTGATTTTTATCATGCATCAAATGGGAATCACTTATCGATTTCACAATATGGAATTTTTATACATTATGCTTCTGATTCAATTTCTAATTATGTTATTAACTCATCATATTTATGTCTTTTTAGGATGATGAAGTTTATATCGATGATACCCATCAAGATAATACCCAACCAGATAATACCCAACTAGATAATACCCAACCAGAAAATACCCAACCCGAGAATACCCAACCAGAAAATACCCAACCCGAGAATACCCAACCTGAGAATACTCAAAAAAAACAAACAAAAAAGCGAAAGTTAAGAGCCGAATGTTGGAATTACTTTGAACGGATTAAACTGAAAACAGAGGAGGGAATTGAAGAACTGCACGGAAAATGCCTCTTTTGTTCAATTATTTATAAAGCGGATCCACACAAAAACGGAACTACTTCCTTGAAAAGACATTTTCCCATATGTGATAAAAATCCGAAATTCGCAAACCGAGCTAATAAGAAACAAACTATATTACAAATGAAGAAAGAAGTAGATGGGGAGGGAAGCATAAACACATGGATGCATGATGAAAAAAGAATCAAGAAAGCTTTATTAAACTTATTTGTAGTCGGTGAACTACCATTTAAGTTTGTTGAAAATGAAGCATTTATTGAGTACACAAATGCATTAAATGGGAAGTTTAGTTTACCTTCACGTTATAAAGTTAGTAGAGATGTTGCCAAGTACTACATTGAGGAAAGAAACAAGTTGTTTAATTACTTAAGTAGTCCAACCACTACGGTTCATTTGACCACGGACACTTGGACATCCTCGTGTCAACGGGTGAATTACATGGTTGTCACGGCACACTTTATAGACGATGAATGGGTAATGCATAAGAGGATTATTAACTTTAGACCCATTGATAGTCATAAGGGTGATGATATTGGTCGTGAGTTGTTAGATTGCATACATGGGTGGGGGATTAAAAATGTAATGAGCATGACACTAGACAATGCAAGTTCAAACACTACCGCAGTTGAATTTTTGAAAAAAAAGTTGCCAAATATGTATGATGGTGGCAAACACTTCCAAATAAGGTGCATGGCTCATATATTAAATCTTATTGTTAAAGATGGTTTGAAAGAACAAAGTTGTCACGTAGAAGTTGTGCAAAAAGCGGTTCGTTATATAAGACAATCCACACAACGGATAAAGAAATTCAAGAAGTGCATGAAAGATTGTAAATTTGGATCAAAGAAATTTTTATGTGGTGATTGCCCTACACGTTGGAACTCCACTCACGATTCATTAAAAATTGCCGTCGCGTTGGAAGATGCTTTCGTGAAGTATGAAGTTGAAGGTAAATGCTTAAATTTTATTTGATGTTTTAATTGATTTACTAACTTATATATTTTCTTGCTTTTTTGATGATAGATAAATCATATGCGAGTGATCTAGGAAAAGTTCCAGAGCATTCAGATTTTAGTGCTTGTAAAGACGTGGTCAAATTTCTTGAGATCTTCAAAAGAAAAACCGAGCTTGTCTCAGGGTCTTCGAAACCCTTGGCCCATTTGTTTATAAGAGAAGTTTTTGATGTCAATAAACATCTACGGGATTGGGAAGAAAACCCAATATTTTTTTTAATGGGTAAAGAAATGCTCAATAAGTATGACAAGTATTGGGGGGATTTTGAGAAAGTTAATGACTTTATGCATTTCGCGGAATTATTGGACCCAACAGTGAAGTTCTCTTTAACTAAGCATGCTATTAAGTATTTGTTGGAGTACAAGAAAATAAGTGATGACGACATTAAAAGCATGACAGATACTTTACTTAAAGACATTAGAGCCCGAATGGATAATTTGTTTCAGATGTATAAACAAAAGTGTGACACGGGCGAGGCGGGTGACTGTAACGATTCTTCTCAAGAGGATATTAATGAAGATGTTTGTAGTGATGTCGGGAATGTTTTTTTTGGTGAGTATTTAAAGGAGGAGGGAACCAATTCGGTTGCAATGGATACAGAGTTAACAAGATACTTAGACGAGCCGAAAACTCCATGGAAAAAAGGTTTTGACATACTAAATTGGTGGAAACAAAATGGCATGCGTTTCCCAATCCTTTCTCGGATGGCAAAAGGTAAACCTATATAATACATTTAATTCTTATGAGTTATAACTTTGTATATTTTGATTTTAGATATTCTAGCAATACAAATATCCACTGTGGCATCCGAGTCGGCCTTTAGCACCGGGGGACGCGTATTGGAACCGTATAGAACTAGTTTGTCAACCTCCATAGTAGAAGCTTTGATTTGTACCCAAGATTGGGTAAGGAAGTCAAGGAAACCGATTATAGACAATGTTGATGATATTTTGAATGATGATGACATAGCAAAAGGTAATAATTAACAACCGATTATAGACAATGTTGAATTGTTGATCATATATTAACTTTGTATAATTTTTTGTTTTTATATAGAAATTGAAGAGACGATTCGTGAACATAAGGGAGATGAAAATGGGGAGACACGCAAGAAGTGATGACTGATGATTTATGCTTGTAGTTGCTAAAAAAAACTTAAGAAATCATATGACATTTGCGATTTTTTGTGGACTGTTTTTTTTTTGAATTTTAAGATTTCCCATTTGAATTTTGTTTGCTTGTGATGATTTTTGGAAGTGCATTTTTTGAATTTTAAGATTTCCCATTTGAATTTTGTTTGCTTGTGATGATTTTTGGAAGTGCAAATGCAGCAGATCTGTTTGGGTTTATTTGGTTGATGATGATTTTTTTTTTGTTAAATTGCTCTAGCTTATCGGTCCAAATCGGTTTTGGGGACCGAAAACCGATACCCGAACCGATACCGAACCGAAACCGATTAGACCTAATCGGTTCGGTTTCGGTTACCAAATTTTCCCCTTATCGGTTATCGGTTCTATCGGTTCGGTTCGGTTCGGTTCGGTTTTGGACCGATACTCACCCCTAGATCACACAAATAGTTGAATTAAGAGTCAACACAACACAAATAGTTGACTTAAGAGTCAAATGACCCGCTTATATGTAATTATGTCCAAAAGAATAGAGACTAACCCTATAATTTTTGTGGTGATATTCTGCTTCAGTATCAACATATACATCCATCTACAATTTAGAAACAACATCCATTTAGCCTAAGAACATATCAATATTCAAGTCAAGTTATTTTGCATAAAAAGTCTTAACCTTTAATCAATAATTTGTGAATCAACCTAATAACTTTTAAAGCTTTTTGAGATGTAAGAAAACATAACCCTCAAAAGATTATTAAATTATGTACTGATTATTTTAACCCAACCCAACAAACCAGAGGTTAGCATCAGGTCGGGTAGCGGGCTCGATTACGTACTTTTGGTTCCGATTGACCCGATTAGACCTGACTAAAGTTAAAAAAAAATCTTTTAAATGGAATTCATCCATTTATTTAAAACTTAAAAATTATCGTAAGGTTTTAAAATCTGTATAAGTTATATACCAGGCTCGCAGTAACCAAGCATGAAGCAAATATTTGTAAATAAGGTGCATTCAAAAGTTAGTTTATTATATTATCACCATTGAACTTTTGTTAAAACAAACCTGCAGCAGGAAGTGCAAATGGCAGTGGCGATGCCATAAATAAACACTTTGAATATAAGAAATCACATTTGACATTTTATCGTGTTATAAAAAACTTAATTTTTTTGCTAACAAAGTGTTTAATGAAGACAAATATGCTCATAAAAAGAATATGTATCTCAATGTATGTACATAATGTCACTCTGAGTTTATCAAAACCACTAACATATAGAGAACATAGATAGAGATAGGATCCGTCAATTGGTTATGGAAATTATTTAAACCAGTTTCTTCATAATAGTAGTTTTGGAAAATATATGTACCAATTAATCCGGAAATTTTGTTAAAATTCCAATATTTCAAATAGTTTTATGTAGAATTTAGGATCAATAGTTTTGGAATGCATTATAAAAACGGATTTAATACCAAAATTAGTTTTGGAAAGTATATGGAGATTAGGTGGCATCCTACGTGGCATGGAATTATGACGTGTTTTATGATATGGAATGAGTGACTTGGCAAGAATTCAAAAATACTTTCTTTTATTATATATAAAGATAAAGATTTTAGCATGTTAACACGTTTTGAAAAAGATTCTGTACTGCCACAAAATTTAAAAGTTATTTCTCTTAGCCCTTGAGATAGCTAATTTAACCATTTTCATAGCAGTTTTCCGAACCACCCAAGACACATAGTAATTTTTGAAGTTATTTCTATCGATTAATATGCATTTAGAAGTCTAGCGTAAAGAATATTAATAATAAAGTCAACAACATGTTAAAGAGCACACATTTATTAAATGGGTATATTTGGAAGAGTAGTAGTATAGAAAGATGTAAGATTTGTGAACCATTTTAACTTGTGAGTCATCTTCTTAAAATTTGTATTTCGAATAACAATTGCTTAAATTCAAGTGCACGTTATTAAACTCCATGAGCACAAATAAAGATGATTGGGCTGAGTTAGCCCCTCTGTTTGCATAACTTCTTCATCTGGCAAGTCTGTTCCCGACAAATCCATGTGCGTGATGAATCTCCACAATTTGATAGTAAAAACAACTGCTAGTCTATTTTCACTTCCTTCAGAAATTTAGCTGATGTTTGCTTACATATTAAAAGGCCTGAATGGTTTTGACAGGTGGTTCAACGGGTCACTACTCGGGCTGGTTTCCCTAATCTCACAACTTTGAAAATGACAAAAACAGGTACTACAAAAGTTTCTCCATTTTTTAGATAACACAACTCGTTTAAGTTAGATCACCTAAAAAATCCATATTTTTCAACACTCGTTTCAAAATAATGATGAAACACCCGTTTCACTAAATATCTTTTCGGTACTAAAATGTATTTTCTGTAAAGTGTAACGTTTTTGACATGCATTTGATTTTGCCTTGTGTCCTAAAGTCCTTGTTAGATATATTTTTAAGCATAGATGCACATATAATTTCCCTTTTGCAAACTACCTAGAATTGGACCCATAAATTGATTAACCTTGTGCTTCCAAAATCCAGTGCACAACATGCTCTGGATGATTCTTTGACTTGACCTGTAAAGATATTAGGAATTTAGGGTTCAGTATATTTGCCAAATGAGAGAACTTACAGACAAAGTTCACACACAATGCAACATACCATAGTTTTATGAGTTTTATCCTATGTGATATATGCAATACAACATAATGATAATATAATGTTATGTTTACTAAAAAAAAAACTCCTCAAACAAGTACTTAATCACAACATATTGATATGGTACATGACTTACAAGTAGCGGTCCTTATATGTCATCCTTCTTATCCAACAGGAACAATTTGTTTAGTTGATCCCAAATTAAGCATTTTGTCATGCAATTAGCCTAAAATAAATTCAAAATCAAAAATTAAAAATGTTGTGTTTTTATTTAAAAAAAAAAACATAGGTTGAGAGGAATTGAGAAAAATAAAAAACATACCTTTTCTGGAGTCCCAGAACATCCAACAAAAAGACTCTTAAACTGGTACCCAACAAGAACTAGCCCGCAAAATCCTACCTTTCCATCCTTGTAAAACCCATTTACCATCTTCATCAAAAACAAAATCTTTATGATACCCTGCTTTCACTTTAGCCCTAAGTTTTGTAACAAGTTCACGGGTCAATGGTTTGACCTTAAATCCAGCTTTCATAAGTCTAGCCTGCCACTGTTTATATGTTTCGGGCCGTTCAACCCGTTCACCACCTTCACACGCAATCACATTCATAGCTTCCCGACCACAAAATTCTTTCTCAAAATTCAATCTCTGTTCATCTTCACGGGCTAAAGTTGCATCAAACATATCAAACATAGAAGATAAATGAAAAAGTACTTCTTTGAAACGGGCCACAAAAGACGGAGAGCTGTACGACCCGTTAACAATGGTTTGGACGAAAATATCAGGTTTCATATCTCTGATTAGTTTCAAAACACTGTCTCGTGGACTGTTGGAGATAACTTGTTCGTCAAGCAAGTTTTTGAAACGAATCATAGTGTTCACTGCAAGACACTCGTTTCTTTGTAGTTTCAAATCTTTGATTTTAACGGTTTCCCAATTTTGTGTTGCGATTGCGTTATACTCGAATGGAACTTTGAATTTTGCACAGTAATTAGCTAACCGACGGCCCGTTTCTTCTACACCTTCAGCGGGCCGAAAGCCCGGTTTCGGGAGCTCGATCCCAGTGATTCTTAACTTAGGTGGCCCGCCGGGTCGTTCTGCAAGATGTTTAATAAGAACGGCCCATTGGAAACCGTATGCAATACCAAAATCTATAATATGAAGTGTAGAAGAATTTAAAGCAGCTTCGTATATCACTTTATTAGCAAAAAAAATTGCGATTTTCTTAAACGGGCTTGCTGAAAGGTAAACTTGATAAGCTTTTAACTTTTCGGCTGCTGAGATTGTTAAGGCAGATTTGTTTGCATAAAGGTGAGAGCCAGTGCCAGCTAAGCGGGCCTCGAGGCCCGTAGCAAATATATGGGCTAATCTTTGTGGAGCATCACCTGTAGGGGAAGCATGTTGGCGAATTTGTTTTAACTGTTCGTTTGCAGCTGTGTGGTCATCATTAGCAACTGAATCTGCACAGTTGACCAGTAGGGTTCTGACATCCATGAGTTGACCCGAACTACCACCCCAAGAACGGGTGATCCAACCGCTACTGTACCCGTAAGATTGACCGTTTTGTTGCAATTTTTTTGTTGGTGGTTCTTCACAAGCAGACATTGATGGACCACCAGGATCAGTACAGAGAACAACTGTATCAAGCATTTCAGATAAAACGTCTTCTTCAGCATAAACTGCAGATTGTTTGCTACTTCTTTCTTCTTCATAACTGTTTTCTTCCTCAATTTGGTCATGTTTCCGTCCCCTGAAGCTGCCCGATGAGTTAGTTGTCTCTAAATTTCCGTTTTTCACAACAACAACGTTTGAAGGGGTATTTTGGGAATTTGAAGGCAAGTTGTAGTGATCCAAATCGATAGTTATTGGTTTACTAGGAGGAAGGAATTTACTAGCTTCTTCCATCCCTCTATTGAATTGCAAGATTGATTCACTATTGGTGAATATATTTTCAAAATGATCATTAGTAGCACTAGTGGTTGAACCAAATGATGATAACAAAGGGTATTCAAGAGAAGGTGTTGGTACAACCGATGAGTGAGAATCAGTGTAGTTGCTACCACTTGTGCTACTGTTTGTACTGTACTCACTTAAACTGCTAAAAACGTTTTCTTCAGGGGCGTTTTCGGCATTTGAAGAAATACGAGGGTATTTCTCACCTATGATTTCATAAAATGATTGTTCTGTTGCTTGTAGAGCTAATGGATCATGAAACATACTCTGTTTTGCTTCCAAATCTTCATCCACAAGAATCTGGTTTATGTATTTCAAGACACAATCAGCAAACTCATCCGGTGAGTCTGCTTGTGATGATGATAAATATGAAGACATATCTGAAGTACAGGGACCAGAATTCGGTGCAGAATTAGGGATATCTAAAAAACTGAGATCTAAAGGTTCATCTCTGAATCTGAATCCATTTGCAGTACCAGATGATTGACTGAATACAGGTAAAATACTCTCGTCATCTAATGTGAAACCATTGAGGTAATCAGAATATTCATCATCTCTCGGTTCCATAGTCATCTAAGCTTTGATCTACCGGAAAACACCAAATGGAAAACGAAATTTCAACAAGCATGAACTGAAGGCACCTGAATTATGAGTATTTCCGCTGGTATTAACAAGGAAATAAAAAGTAATCAGACAAACGTTTCAAGTTTCTAACTATAATTCCTATAAATAACAATCCAGAAGCAATCAGCCATAAACATATACAGAGAATTACATAAAACTCCTAGAACTCGAAATAAACAATCATTCGATAGAAATCTGTAACAGAAACTAAAACAATCAAGCAAAATAATAGAACGATGTGAGCTCGAATCGCAAAAATGGGAGGTTCATACATAAACTAAAATCGATGGATCTAATAGAAGCGATCAGTCAAAATCAGTGATAAACAAAGGATTTAAGTATAAATATAAAATATTCAATAATAAAGCCGTAATTATCTCGAATTAAGTGAAATTAGTTGTTTATCACATACCTAGAGTCAGCTGTTATGAAGGACGGTTGAGAGAATGAGAGATCTGTAGAAATTGAGAAGAAATAATTTTGCAGGATCAAAGTTTGTGAAAGGTAGCTGTTGGTTTTACATTTCTATAAAACTGAGAAGAAATAATTTTGCAACTGAGTTGACTCGGTTAGACACCGGCTATTAAGCTATTTACAAGGAATTCATTTTGATACCCCATTTTTTGGGTGCAAAAATCCCCTTTACATAAATAAAGGTGTTAACACGTTTTCTTTTGTCTTATGTGAGTAAAGTTAACAAATGAATATAACTATTAGTGGTGTATTGATCAACTTTGGTTTTACATAGGGTTTAGTCTTATACATTAATCGTCTCTCTGCCCCGTGGGCATTTGAGATGGATCGGGTCAACATGCCCAAAAGTCTAAATAGGGGCAGTAACAAATGAACATCTAAATAAAAATTCCGATAATTTGGTCATCTTATTCAACAACTTAAACCAAATAAACCTACCATCAATCCCTAAAATTACACAAAAATGTAACAGAAAAGACAACCTCAAAACAATAGAAATTTGTTAGCTACACAAGCTCTTATTCTGTCGACCCATTTACAAGCATCGCGCCAACCCGGAAATTAAAAAAAGAAAAAGAAAAAGAGAGAACCTTTACCGTTCTTCCTCCCCTTTTTGTTACGTTTTTACGTTAGAAGTTTTGATAGTTATGGTTATAAGAACAATAGATAAATATGGATAAAACTTCTGTATTTGGGATGTTATTAAGGGAGGACGAAGTTATATTAATTATTTTTATTAATGATTTGTGTGGCGAATTTTAGTTTGTTTTATTTAAAGGAGTCGATAAGTTTGGGATTGTTTGAATTGTTGTTTGGCTTGGTGGTGTGACGAGTATGCATGTGCGGCTAAGACCCTGTCTAAGAGTTCCTGTGGCACTGGCTCGCCTCTTCTTTGTTGTGGTGATATTCTTGCTGTGTGCACCAGTGTTTTCCACTTGTCCTGACCAACCAAAACGTGACACGTGTCATTACAACAACGAAAAGGTTATTAACGTATTGTTATCAAAATGGGCTACCATCTAAAGTATATTATCAACAACGAAAAAGTTAAATACATGATGTACCTTCAAATCAACATAAGTGCGATGCTTCGCGTTATCAAAAGCTCTTAATTTCACGTCACGCCATCTAAACAATAAAAAAACAAATTAAATTCACACGAATGTACGAAACACAATCTTTCTAGGGTTTTCTGATAAAAAAAAATAAACTTTAAAAAAAAAAACACCTTCCAGTTCCAAGTTGCTCAACAGCTTGAACCAACGCTTCAACCTCAGAAACCGAAAAGGGTCTTCGAATCCTTCGTTGTGCAACTTCAGACCGTTTGGATTTCCTCATGGGAACCATAGCCAGGGCCCTAGGGCTAGGGCGGTGGTTCATAGCCATGGCTAGAGCCCGTGAACCCGAACCACTTTTGTTATCTAGAGACAGGTGAGGTGGTGATGGTGCTGAGTCATGGTCACTTCCGATCGAACCGTTACCGACATTGGTTAGTGGCGGGTCCGGTAAGGTGTTAGAAACCACCTCGGGTAGAACTGTTAAATGGTTTGGAGTTGGTGCGTACCTAGTAGAATAGCAAAATGTACAAGTTTTTAATGCAGGTTATTTGCTTGGGCTGACCCGACCCGACCCATGAATTAGATGATGGGTACCTTATTAAGGGCTTAGGCATATCGGGAGTTGGTGGAAATGATCGATCTTTAGGGCATGAATTTTGCAAGTATTTAGGTTCCAAGATGAACCCTAATGCATCTAATTTCTTATGCATGCCCATTTGTACCAAAGTTTTATCATCATCTCTAATCTTCTTCCCTTGCAGCATCACACCAATGTGTAGCTCACCACTAAGTATACAAGTCAACGCCTCCATAACCTTCCTCTGTAAATATAAAAAATAAAGTCAACATGGGTCAAAAGGGGTAAGCACAGAACATGTGATTTTATTATAGTTGATTACCTGAATATTCAATATCATTCATAAATAGGGAAATGTAATAAAGAAAGACAATTGAATATAATAATAATAATAATAATACCTTGAGAGAAGCAATGGTTGTGGTTTTAGGCAAGTCAAAGAAAAGCTCGGGTACCCGGAAAGATTTGATCTTGAGCTTCACTGAATCCCGTGAATGAAAATGTGGATTTTGTTTTGCTACAAATCCCGGTGTCTTCGCACCTAGTTTACACATATCAGATAATCAGTTGTAATATAACGGGTTGTAGAACAAAGAGAAATTTACCAAGAACGGGTAATTAGGTACTTTTATTTTACCCTTTTATAATCAATTTCGTTGCAGCTAGTATGATATCGATTAACTAACCCCTAAATAATCATATTATCAATTTAAAAAAAAAAAAAAACAAAAAAAGTAACTAACCTCCTTCGGATTTGACACTCAAACTAGAACCATTTTCAATCAAGCCCGAGCCCTTTTGAGGTGGACTAGATTGATCTTCATTATTAACCACTTCAGAATTCGAATAATGGTCAAGTTCATAAAGTCGTCTTTTTTTAAACGGGTAATCCTTCAATGATCTTTCTCGTTTAAAGTAAGGTTTCCTGTTACCATAAACATCTGAAAAACCAATAAATTTATATTATTCCCAAAACAAAAACAAAAATAAAACGCCAACATAAAACACACTCACCATCATCATCCAATTTCGGGCCCGATTTCCAGTATTTTGATGCCAACAGCCGCCGAATTCTTCGATCTCCAGTACGTGGTGGTGTTTTAACACCTGTCTTATTAGGATCCCGAGTGACCCCACAAGAATTTTCATTTTCGTTTTCGTCATCATCTCTAACAACTATATTTACATTATTGTTATTATTATTTTCTATATTATTCACTACCGGAGGCTTTATTGCCTCGTTTGTAATCTGTTTACTACTCTTTTCTTCTACTTTACATGTAAACGGAACTTTGACTTTGACTTTGTCAACCTTTGACTTCTCGGAGCAATCAGAAACAGTTATACCTGATGAAGGTCCCGAATAAGAATCTTGAGTAACAGGAGCTTGTGAGATTATTTCAGACACAAAAAAGCTTCTATTAGAGCTTCCTTGATCACAAATATTATTATTATTATTAACATTTGACGGATCGTTTTCTACAATTTTTTGTTCAATTTTAATGATTTCGGTTTCTTTATCACCACCTTCTTGTAATAAATTTCCAGCTACAGTTGCCAATAAGTCGAATGCACACATTTGTTTGTTACTGTTATTGTTGACATTAATGTTGTTGTCATCAGTTTTCTTCCAAGATGGAACCCTTCTCTACAAAAAGGTAAAAAATTATAATAATTTCAGTGAAGATTGAAAAGGGTGATTTTGGAAATTTGAGGTATTTACCGTGGCTGATCTGGCAGCCCGGGGAGTTGGAGGAACCTGATAGCCGTTAAATCCATATTCTAACCGCTTTTGCAACACCATATCTTAGTGATCATATGTAGAAAAACTAGTTATCACCATAAAGCTTCACCCTTTTGAATCTTTAAACACGATAAACACCTGAAAATCGAGCATAACTTAATTAATAACGTTTTAATTCTATGAACATACCAATAATTTCTGTATGAATTGCACTTTATAACCATAAAATAAGCTCAGAAACTCAAAACATGTATCATTTATTTTATGTGAAATTCAAAACCCTTACAAAACCCTGAATGTAAAAAAACAAAATTCGCAGAGACATTTATACAAAGACATTGTCGACACTTTTACTATAACATAGAAATCATATGAAGAATAATAACGTCGATCGTACCTTATAACCCAAAATAGCTACAGAAGTTAACAAATTTACACATAACACCCGCCAAAATTAAAATTTTACGAAGATTAAGAGCACAAGCTCTTCTATAAATTGAGTTAAATTCTGGAAATCCACCAAATTGAAACTCAATTTGAATAAGATAGCTCACCTCTATAATTACACCCACGATTTTGCCAATAATTCACTAAACGTTTTCTTCAAATTCCCGACGAACAATTCTGGAAAATGGGAAAATTGTCGTAGAATTCACATAGTAAAATCCCAAATTCACAAACTTTTAATCGATTCAATAATCATTCTCTCGATCATTATCATCATCTCCGCGCAATTATTTGAATCGCAAATCAGTTTCTGATCTCTCCGAACAACAAAAACCCTCTGAAAACCACCCAACGATGGCCTTAAACCCCCCAGCAGTTTATACTCATTGACCCTTGTTACCGAATGGATCGGTAAAAGGCTCCAAGTGGTTACCTGCAATAGCAGGTTACACACATCCTATAAGACCGGTTCTACGCAAGAAGGTGGCCCACACAACCATCCAACATACTCCATATCAGTCCACGTGGCAACAGATAGTATATCCTATGGTTGTGAGTGCATTAGTGAGATCGAGAAAACCGTTGTGTCACGAAGTGAATAAGGGTAGTTTAGTAATTTCATCCTCGATTATTTTCCTTCAGACATCTATTTGAATTTAATTTTCTATTCTCAGACAAAAAACAAAGCCTTACCACAATCCACTCTTACCAAACTTTATTACTCAAAATAGAAACTAAACAGTTCAACTAATGTTGACCCAATTTGCTTAAATTTATGACCATATTATTGTACGGACATTATATTTCTAAGGATTGTCATTATGCTAATAAATTTATATTTTCTTAATGATACACTTTTCATTTTGAGCTGTTTCAAAATAAGTGATACATTTTAAAATTTTCCTTAACTAGTAAAATATAGTGGGACTCATACCCACTAACTATCTTCTTTAATAAAGTGAAATTACTTATTTACCCTTACTTTTACTTTTAAATATCATTAAACTCACTTTAATCATAATATGTTGGACCCCTCACTCACTAACTATTCAATTTAATCTGATTTAACTTTCATTTCAATATTTACCTTAAAAAACATGAAAGCTAATTTGTATCACTTATTTTGAAACGGATGAAGTATGTAATTTGTACATCTATCATAACAGATTTCTTTTGAAATTATTTATCCATTAATGAAATTACAATTTTTTTTTACATGTAATATCTTTTTAAGATACCTCTTAGCACGGTTTACAAAACCTTCTTCTTTTTGTTTCATAATAAAGATTATAAACTGATATATCACCTTGTTCTTAAATGATCCGTATAATCGAACTTACTTTTTGCTTAAATGTCTTAGAGTTTTAATAATCGATACTTGTAATTTCGTTGAACAACTATCTACAGTTGCACCTATATGTTGCTTGTTCTAAACGACAACCAACATTGTCCCTATATAATGGTGTTTGGCCAACTTAAGTTACCATTTCAAACATAAATTCAATGTTAAATAAATTCTATTTTTTCATTAAATATAACATGTGTGAGGTATCTATAATGTAAAACATTTATAAAACTAAAATTTCTAATCCAATAAGAGTGTGACACTCTCATCTCTTAAGCTCACCACATAAATACATACGAAAGGTGTAAGTATACATAAGTAAATTAAAACATTAAAATTAAAGGATTAAAAAGTAAAACTAAATACATATAAAGATTTCATATAGAACGCATTTTTTAAAAGATTTCTTACCAGAGAAATATTATTTTGAGCAAAATACAAAAAGGATACTTAGATAGACTCTGAATCCACAGAAAATAATAGAGTAGAAAAATGCGTTTGCCGGGAGTCGAACCCGGGTCTATTGCTTGGAAGGCAATTATCCTAACCGTTCGACTACAAACGCTGTTGGTCATTATTTGTTGTACTGCATTTAAATATACAACTACAGTGGTTAATTTAGGCCAAAGGCCCTTTGATGATATATATATATATATATATATCATTGATTCAATTAGTTTCAACATTTTTTTTCCCACTTTCTGATTCATTTAATACCGAAAATAATGATCCCATTTATGCTCCTCTAATGATCCAAACAAATGGTATTTCCAATTAAATCTCTCATCAAAATCAAAACTGTAGTGCTTCTACTAATATTCCGAATTCTTTCAAGAACCCCATTCACACTCAAATCAAATGCTTCCTTTTGCGACACTTTCCGAGTCTGTATTCGCGACAAACCATCTTGATACTAACATTTATCTCATCACATCTTCCACTATAAAAACTGAATATTTATCACTCTTTTGGTGTATGCCATAAATAGTTGCACGTAAGCAGACCCTGAGGTGAAAAAACCCGAAATACAACCTGTGAGAATCGAGTAAAAAGAATCACCAGGTGGTGGTAAACAAAAAACTGAATTTGGAAACAACCACATGACATCAGTTGATAAAATCTTAAATTATCATATGAACATTGTTATAACCTACATTTGTTACATGTTTACATAAATATTCGATTGAACTAGTCACCTCTAAAAGATTATTTCAGACGCCCTTACCACAAAACAATCACATATATTAATACAATTTACAAATTTAAAATGCTAAAAATATGCATTAATAAACAATATTCACAAATTACAAATAGCCTATTATGAAACTAAATCCTACCACGATAAGCCCAAGACCAAATCAGAGGCCCAAATACAAAACCCAAGAAGCCCAATCCCTGCAAACGATTCTCTAAATTATACATAAACTCAGTCATGGATTACTGCAACCACTTTCCTTTTTTCCCGATTTCTTCGCTGCTGCAGGTAATTTCATGAATCTATCTCCAATCTCTGCTTAAATTTATAATAATCAAATGTTGCGGCTTGTTGATTACAATTAATGTTTTTTTGTTTGAATCAAATTGTTCGGGATGTTTAAATAGGGCTAGGGTTTGTGTTTGTGCTGTGGTTCGAATATTTAGGATAAAATCTCTAATGTGATTTATTAGGTGTCGATTTGGTCCTTTTTAGTTTGCGTTCACAGCGATTTGGTGAATCAATTGGATTTAAGTAGTTCGAACTTCTATATGTTCAATTGAACGCTAAGGTTGGGGAATTTATTGGTATTTGTGATAATTGATAATTGAATTGGAAGTTTCGGTTTATGGTTTGCTCTAAATTGATTTAAATTGCAAAGTTTCTGTTACCGGTTTGCAAGTAACGAGTTGTGGCAGCAACTCATTGAATGCCATATGTTTTCAGTATAAAATACTCTCTGTGTTTGTAATTCTTTTGTTGGTTATTAATCATTTATGATCTGTAGGGGGTTATTAGCAAAAAACATACAACTAAATCTGTAGAAGTAGTTTAGATTTAGCATGTGAATGGAGAAACATCTCTTGTTGCTAGTATTAGATAAATGTGTCATGAATTTAGGTGGGATTTTGGCCATTTGAAAATTCTTTTTGATAGTTAGAGAACTTGACTGTTGTCCCAAAAGTTTTTCCTTTTTAGCTAGTAATTTTTATATGTTGTGGAGCATCTTATGATTAAAAACCATTTAAGATTACTCAATTTTTAGTTGGTGTTTGGTTTGTTATCTTGTTAACAGTATAGGTATGTGTTTGATTTGAGTGTAGAATGGAATAATATATATGCATCTATAACCACAACAACAGTGATACTCAATCCTGCCAAAGGCGGGGGGAGGTGAGATGTAGAAAGTCATACCTCTACCTGGGAGTAGAGAGACTGCTTCTTAAGAAACCTCTGGCAAAAGTGTGTGGTGTGTGGTGGTAAAGAAAATGTGCGATATCATGAGTCAGAATATTGTGGAAAAAAGGTGGTGTTTTGTCATGAGTATGTATATGCATATAGAGCATGTAAACCATGTAATCGTACAATTATAAAAGATTATGAAAAAATAAAAAACATGTAAATCTTGTAAAGTATGTAAAACATGTGGAGCATGTATGCATATACGGCCTGTGGAGCAAGTAAAATATATAAAACATGTACAACACATAAAACATGAAGGGCATGTGAAGCATGTTAATAATACGGATCTAAAAGTCAGTTAAGGCATATAAACATGTTGATCATGTAACGCATGTAAGGCATGACATCTGAGACACATAAGCATATAGGTTTAAAAGTCCAAAGGCCTTCTCGTAGGTATGTATAGTGCAGGTAAGCCTAAGTCTCATACTGAACACATGGAGAAACACTAATCCTCTAACTATATGTCCCTAATACTAGTCCTCCATGAACACCTATCTGAGATCATGTCCTCAGAAAGTTAAAGATCCTTCATATCTATCTTGATAACTTCCTCCCACTTACGATATGGTTTACACCTTCTCCTCGCCCCCTCGCCTGTGATGCTTTCCACTCTCCTAACTGGCGTTGATTGTGGTCTTCTCTTGTTGATGATAGTCTTTACTTTTGGCAACATGGGTAGCATGGTTTTACCACACGTCCACTTTAGCATCCTCATCTCTGCCACCTTCATCCTTCTTCACTGGGCCTTCATCAAAGAGCACTCTTGAACCATACAACATGAAAGGTCTAATTGCCACCAAGTAGAATTTTTCCTTTAGCTTTAGAGGGATTTTTTTGCCACACAAAACCCTTGTAGCCGCCCTCCACTTTCACCAACCTACTTGAATACGATGTATCATGTCTTCTTCTATCTTCCCTGATTTGTGTAACACCGATCCCAAGTATCCAAAGGACTCTTTTGGGTTTAGGGTCTACTCTCCAATCCAAATATCCATTTCAATGAACCTCTCATTGTCATTTGCGTTGAAGTCGCAGTACGTATTATGTTTTCTCCCTACTAATCCGGATTCCAATGCCTTCTAGCTCCTCCCTCCACTGCTCCAGACTGCAATTTAGCTCATCCACATTATACAAGACTAAGGTGCTGTTTGGTAGCATCTGAATGATTAATATCTGAATGATGCAGAGGTCTGAATCATTCAGACTTCCACTTACATCTGTCCAATTAAGAGGCAGAACATGTTCAATTTTTGATTGAGAGGCTGACTAAGAGGTCTTACCAAACGCTCTGAATCTGTACGATTAAGAGGATCTCCTCTTAACTGGATCATTAAGAGGTTTATCAAACGACACCTAACAAGATATCGTCCGCAAAAACAGGCACCATGACACAGTTTGGTAGCTCTCATATCATTTTAATAATTAGTGTTCCATTTAATGGTTTCAAATGAGTATCCAATTACTCCAACAACGGATCTACTCAAATGGGGAATGCATGAAATTTTGAAGGAAAATGATGTAATATGGGCAAGTGCCTGCAAACCACATACTTTTGAAGGACTATTCTTTCTGTCCTTTTTATTAAAGAGTGTCTTTTGTTATTAAATAATAGATATTACATGGTTGTATTTCATGAGCATTTGGGGTGGCTTCTTTCACAATTATCACTCAACCAATTAATGTTGAGTTTTCACAGGCTGATCTGATGGCTGACACAACCAAAAAGGATGAAGCTCAAAAACCAAACTCAAATCCTGAAGAGGATTTGACTCAATCAGTTATTGCACCATTAAGTACACCAACCAATAACTCGGTTGCTAATGATGACGTGGCAGAGGAAGATGGTGTGGGCGTTGACGTGGACGAAGAAGAGTATGAGGATGAGGATGATGACGTGGACGGAGAAGATGACGTGGACGAAGAAGAACCAGAAGATGAGGAAGAGAAACCTGAAGAAACAAAAACTGTTGAAGAATTAGCAGAGAATGCTAAAAACAAAGGTAAAAAACCTAAACAAACTGCAAATGGTGGTGAACCAGAATCATCTACCAAAAAGAAAGGTGCAAAACGGGTCGAAAGCATGGGGATGGTGTTCATGTGCACATCAAAAACAAAAGCCGATTGTTTTCGGTACAATGTTCTTGGGCTTCCTGGAAATAAAAAAGATCAAGTTGCAAAGATCTATAAAGGGATGAGATTGTTTTTATTTGATGTTGATTTGAGGTTGATGTACGGGATCTTTAAAGCTGCGGGACCCGGTGGTTATAATCTCGAACCCAAAGCTTTCAAGTCCGACTTCCCGTCACAAGTTAGTATTTTTACACATATAAATATAATTATTTTTATAATTTATTGATATCTGAAAGTTTCTGTTATTATGAAAGGTACTGCCACAGTTGGATTTTATATGCTTGTTTTCTTGTTATAATATGGTTCAACCTTATTTATTTTGATGTAATATAAATATATAATAATCTTTATTAATTAAATTTTAGCATTGTTTATAAATAATAATTGTGTAGGTTCGATTTACTGTACTTGAGGATTGCCTACCACTTGCTGAAGAAAACTTTAAGGATGTCCTTAAAGAAAACTATTACTCTCGGAAAAAGTTCGAAGGTCTCCTAAAGGCAGAGCAGGTCTCTTTTCCTCTCTTTTTTGTATTTATTTTATATTTTATATAGTAATTTTTTGTATTTTAATAGATCACTTGAATTCAAATTTGACAGGTGAGGAACTTATGTAAACTTTTTGTGGATATGGGCCGGGGACGGTCCGGGGCCCGACCCAAACCCGGTGTCAAGCCACGTAGAACCCGGCCCGTTGAAAGAACCCGACCCGGTGACTCACACAAACCTAAAAGACGTCCCCGAGAGGAAGAAAGACGCCCCCGTTCTCCACCGCGTCGGGAAAAAAGACGGTACTCTGATTACGAATACGAACACGAACGACCACCCGTTTTATACCACCGTGAACCGCCCGTTTCAAGGTACCTGCCGCCACATCGGCCACCGCCAACCGCCTTATCTCCGGTGAGATTATACGCCTATGAAAGGCCGCTAGATATCCCACCGCCTTACATGCATGAGCGTGTACCTGATCACCACCACACTTACCGTGTCCTAGATGTAGAACAACGGGACCGGGACCCGCCATATGCACCTTCGTATCGTGAACCTGTATACACTCTACCACCAGAGTACCACCTGGTAAGCAGAGAGTACAACCCGCCCGTACCTGAGTATCATCTTTCTGGTGGGTCTCGTGTATCAAGTTATCGTGACATTGGGCTTGCAAGCGATTACCGTTCTTCTGCACCTTCACTGCCTGAGTATCGTTCTCGAACCCATTATAGATATTAGTTTCTTTATTTTATAAAATGTGGACGAATTTTTAATATTTAGACCTTGTTTTGTACTTAAGAAAATGTTGAGTTTCCTTTCCCTTTTTCTTTTTCTTCTTTAATTTAGTTGTGATACTACGTGTTTCTTTCGAGAAGACATTTGGTTTAAACTTTTGTCTTGTTTTATATTTTTTTTCGGGTTTTAATTCCGAATGTGCGGGTCATATCTATCATGTTGGTACAAGGGATGGCGAAAGATCTGAACCTAACAGGGAAATCCAAACTGAATGGGGGTAGTCTGAGGTTGTGTTTGTTTGCAATTTAACGGAATCATTCAGTGCTGAATGTTGAAGCATTCAATGCGTTTGTTTAGCGCCTTTGAGTGAACTATATGTTAAATGGGACAGGGAAAACTGATGAATCATTCTTTCTTAAAACATATGCTTAATCATTAAGCAATTAGAATACTTATAAAAAGTTTATTACGTTCAAAACAAGCTTTATACAAAATCTCTTAATCATTTAGATCGTTGAATCATTCAGCGCTTAATCATTTTATTCCTATCAAACAGCTCCTAACTTCCTAAGTGTTATCGGGGTTCTGAGAGGGGAATGAGGATTTTTTTTTTTTTTTTGGGATCTGGACAGTGACTGTGGATTTCCCACCCCGCCCTGATTTTTATACGTAAATATTACGTGTATATCGTATTTCTGTGAAAGAACAATTTTTGGAGCAAAAAGGGGGAACGGGGTGGGGCTCGTGGCAAGGTGTGTAGCCCTGATGGGGCGCCTTGATAAGAACCCGAACGGGGAACGGGGCGGGTTGTCTTTTCGAGGATGGAAATGATCGCCCCGCCCCATTGCCATTTCTAGGTACATGAAAAAGCATTTTGTACACTAAATAAGTAGCGATTTATATTTAAAGCAAGAAAGAAGTGATAGTTGGCTTCATCTTCTAATAATTAACGTTTTATAGTAACTCACAAATTATAAATATCTTAAGATAGTTTTTGTAAGCAGGGGACTCGTCGGGTAGGGTTTATGTTTTCCCAGATTATTCAGATTTGAAAATTTCAGTTCAAATAAGCTTATAAGTTAGTTTTTTGGCTTATGAGTTTACGTACGTGAGCTTATTAATGTCAATAAGCTTAAAGTCCATAAGCTAATGAGTTTACGAGTTTATCAACAGTTAGATAAGGTAATAAGTTGATTAAATAAGTCAAAACAAACACCACTAAACACCACTAGATTTTAAGAGATTTTGTTTCTGAATTGTTATCATGAAGCAGGACTCATTTAATATGTCCTCTAACATCCGGTCAAACTTATAAACTCTACCCGACTCATTTAGTATGTTCTCTAACTTCCGGTCAAACTTTTAAACTCTACCCAACTAACTCATATGCACATGGGACCCAAACCGGCCCATTTAACATTTTTGGACTTCCATCAATCCAAATTATTATTGAATTGTCACATTGTAGTTTTTTTTTTTTTTTTTTTTTTTTTTTTTTTTTTTAATTTTAACGACGATTCTTTTTCCATATAATGTATCTAACGAAATTTTGATTTACAATCTCTTGGTTGGTTGTTAATTCACATATCATTAACTAACTCGGTAGTGTTTTTAAATACTAAGAAATTTTGATTATATTTAGGTTAAGATTTATGGTCTAAAAAATTTGTTTAATCAATTGATTCTTCCTGCAAATAGAGGTGAAACAATCATTGGCTAAAATGGTTGATGGGTACTTTCACTATTGAATTATAATTTATAAAAAAAACTATATCACTGAAATAATGTTTAATTTTGTTTAAATAAAACGATTGGTATACAAAACTTATTTATACTCATATATTCTCACTTATATTTTTGCCGGATTATTTTGCTGAAAAAAGTATTACCTTCTGATAGATGTATGACTTTGTAAATCTTATCTAATGATACTCTTCCTTTAGATGTTTTACTTCTCACAGAATTTCAAACAAATCAATCCAAACAAACCTTTAGATCCCACAATAAAATTAACATACTTCTTGATGATCATATAAGATTATAATCCAAAAACTACTAATTGATTATAAAATCATGAGTTCTTTGATTAAAATAGATGTTAACAGAACAAAGAATATTAAGTTAAACATCATGAGAACAAAAGCTTGAGACAACAAAAAGGATAACCCATGGATAAAAGGAAATTAAAATAATTTTCCAAAATCAATTAGATGCTATTTAAAATAATAAATACAGTAGCTTTCATATTGAGCTGATTTAATAATCTCTTACTTCGGGAACTTAGTATAATTAGAATTTAACGAGCTAGCTTGAGTCGAGTTTGAACTCGAATTCAAATAATTAGATGCATTATGCAAGTTCAACTTTTTTGCATCTTTGATTATACATTTAATACTACTTACACATTGCATAACTGTTCGACAAGCTAGATAAGAATTTAAGTTAAGCATTATTTTTCCCAGTTTTCATTCTCTTGTTAATTTGTGTCATGTATAATAAGTTTGCTAATGAAATTTAGAGAAATTGAGTATTGTCTAATAATTACTCTTAAAAACATATCTAACAATATATAAGGCATGTTAAATATTAGATAAATCAGATATTATATGTCATAACTCTTAAATTTATAGTTAAATGAGTAGAATTACACCGCTTAAGTTAAACCTTATTTTGGATTGGAAGCAACAATGTGGTCAAATGTTTTTAAATACAAAAAGACACACAACCACCCAAGAGAGGACGACTCGCATATTGATGTCTGAACTACAAACAAATAAGTTGATCAAGCTACAAATTGATTTTTAGATAAATATCATTAAATAGTAATTACGTTTTTATCTTAACAATATCGTCATAATTACACATAAAATACATAACTTTTTATATGAAAATATTCTTTACTTAGTGGTAATGAAAATTGACAATATAAGTAATATAATATAACGATTTTAACAATATGGGGTATGTACAATATACATAGTATACTGTTACATCTTAATGAGCAAAGAATTATACGAACATCTTATATTTTCTATTTACTTGTTAACTACTACCGAGTTCGTCATAAACCATTTGAAACACCAAGTGATTCTAAGTGACAATTTATAAGTAATTAAGCTTGATATGTTAGGACAGATATATCTATTGATTAAATATCATATACAATGAATGAAAGAATTACCAATATTAGAGGATAGAAATGGCATCGAACTCGTGTCATTGTTTTTTACCCTAATTACCAAATATGCGAATCTTTAATATGAAGTAAAGGTGAAGGGGTCACAAACTGCACATGGAGTGCATTGAATAACAAGACTATTTTTACAATTTGATGTGACACTATCTCTTTTACCTTTTTCAAACTGCATGCTCTTGTATCAGTAATTCTCTAAGTATTTTATTCAAGAGTAAATGCGGTATATTGTTTGGATACAATATTCTAAGTATAGTAGAGGTATAACATGACGATATGATTAAATCTCAATCTTTAGAATTCATGGTGAGATCACAATGTTTTTTTAATTTTTTTTTTATGAACGGCAAGGAGATCACAATGTTTCTTATTACATTATTTAATGCAACAAGTTTATAAACTATAATTATATATTCACAAGTAATACACCTAAAAAAGATATAGTTTAAAATGAATAAATATGAATCAAGTTGGAATTTAATATATAAGTGGTGATTTTTACACCACATATATTAATTTATCTACTATAATAATTGCATCACTTATTTGTACAATATGCAGAGATATTTATACAGTTTGATATATGTATCAAAAAGTGTCGTAGTAAAATTAATTCCCTTAACATACCTCTATATGCTCTGGGCCCACAACTATAGCAATTAGCAAAGAACAATATCCTGGTTTTCTCTTTCCCGTTCATTTATTTTTCAGTATGTTTGTACGAAGGGACGTAAAGCAATCGATTTCAATACGTCGCCGTATCCAACACGAGATTACATAATTACCCTCCACAAACCCTCCACCATAAGTACTCTCTAGACTCCCTGCAATTTCCCTTCATCCCCAATAACCTTTCTCTCTCATTACATTTTCACTCTAGTAATTGAGCCCTAAAATGGCTGTAATCTCAGGCATTGTCTTCATCATCTTCTCGGCGTTCTCCGTTGCCGACGGTAGAATTCCCGGAAATTTCGCCGGTGGCGCTTGGGAAGGTGCTCATGCAACCTTCTACGGTGGAAGCGACGCCTCTGGTACTATGGGTACGTCACACTTCCATCAGCATTTTCACATTTTATGTTTATCTACTTGTACAGTACAACTAGCTAATGCGTATCATTTTCAACTAGTATAGTTGAAAAGTACAGTACAGCAAGCTGATGCACACCTTCCAGAAGCTTCCGTTTGAAAATTTATTTAATTTTGTATTTTCACAGGAGGTGCTTGCGGCTACGGAAACCTCTATAGTCAAGGTTACGGCGTTAACACAGCGGCGCTTAGCACCGCGTTGTTCAACAACGGGTTTAGCTGCGGCGCGTGCTTTGAAATCAAGTGCGCCGACGACCCCCGGTGGTGTCATCCCGGCAGCCCCTCCATCACTGTCACGGCCACCAACTTCTGTCCACCAAATTTTGCACAACCCAGCGACAATGGTGGCTGGTGCAACCCTCCTCGCACTCATTTCGATCTCGCCATGCCGATGTTTCTCAAAATCGCCGAGTATCGTGCCGGAATTGTCCCCGTTTCTTACCGCCGGTACGTGTGCATTTTGTTTAAGCGTAAAACAAGTTACATCTTCGTCCAATTTGGTACCGATGTTTGCTTTTACCAAAATGCCCCTCGAATATAATATACTTCCTCCTATTCAAAATAAGTGATACACTTGGTGTTTCACGGTTTTTGAGGTAAAAGATTATAATGATGATTAAATTAGATTAATTGGATGGTTAGTGGGGAATGAGTCCCACACCTTTTAAATAAATTAAGGTTAATGATGTTTAAAAGTAAAAAGTAAGGGTAAATGGGTCATTTCATTTTGTTAAAGTAGATAGTTAGTGGGTGTGGTTCCCATTTTTTTGCCAAATAACGAAACTTTTTAAAGTGTATCACTTATTTTGAATCACCCCAAAAAGAAAAGTGTATCACTTATTTTGAATCGGAGGAAGTAATATTGTTTGTTAGAAATACCTTTCTTTTCCCGGGAATTGAAATCTGGTACCCAAAATTCCGGCCACTATAAAATTTCCACTATCACCCCTGTACTTTTTTATATTGGTAAAAACGATCCTAGTTATGTTGAGACTTAATATGCAATGACTTATCCACTGAGGTGGTGATTTTTACACCACACATTTTAAGCTATATACTACAACATGTGCTTTATATGTTTGTATAGTCTGCAGTATTATTTGTACACTGTAGTATAAAAAGTGTGGTGCAAAAATTGGATGCTCTTAAACATAGGCATTTGTGGCTAAAGTACATGTATATATGCTTGAGGTATAACACACTGATGTGTATTTAAAGTGAGGCTAAGACCGGTGCCAATGGTGACGGGAACTGACGCCGTCAGTTTCCGCCAACTCAGCGCCACGTCAGCATACAAACTAACTAACACTAAACTGACGTACCCATGCCAACAGCACTCCGTCACTTCACCAACTTTGGGCCCCACCACTTTTCTTTTTCTAATAAAATATACAACTAATTAAAACATATAACTAATAAAAATAAATTACATTAATTAAAAAAAGACATTATATAAAAAGTTTATTTTTTAAAAAAAAAATTGAATTTTTTAGATTTTTTTTGAATTTTTTAGAATTTTTTTTAGCTTTTTTTAAATATTACCTTTTTTAAAAACTTAAAAAAAAATCAAAAAAAAAATAAAAAAAGAATATTACGCTCTCTCTCTTCCCCTCTCTCTCTCTCGCTTCTCTCCTCCTCCGTTTCTTCCCTCGCCGCTTTCCCGACTGGCGGTCCAACCGGCGGCCAACCGGCGGACCGTGCCAACGGCGCCGGTTCCGTCGGTGGCCAACCGGCGGCCAACCGGCCTCCCGATGGCACCCGTCTAATGGAAATTAGGGTTTTCAACTGGCCTTCATGTTTTAAGGGCGGTTATTTAAATTTCAGCCATTATAATTTAGCAAAATTTACCCTAATAACGTAGGATTTTGTGGCCAAAGTACAAGTTTAGATGCATGAGGTACTAATGTAAGGTGCATATTTAAAGTGTGGCTAGTGTAAATATGTGTTTACAACTGTCTTTTACTCTTTTATAAGGGTAGTTATTACAGTGGGTTAACGTGAGTTGTTTTAAAAGTTTGGTGGTTAATCAATCAGTTAATGGAAGTAGGAAATTAAATGTGTACGGTGTCGTTTGGTTGATTGCATGTGGTTTGCTACTATGCTAGGCACGTGATCTGTGTTAGGTTTTAGGTCCTACCATAATAACTGTAGATGCTAGCGCGTGCTTTATGGTAAGTGTGTCTACCGTTAATGGTTTTTGATTGATGAAATCATGGCCGTTGGTTGTTTAGGGCTAGTTTTGTAGGGACAATGCTTTTCAATGTGCGAGCAAGATTGCCGTACTGCGTCCCTACGGTTAATACACTGTCACGTGTAGCATGCTAATATGTCTACCTACCATTTGCTAATGTTCGCACTTGTATACAATTTATTTGATTTGACAAAATTAACCTAAAGTTTGTTAAATTTTATGCAGGGTGCCATGTAGGAAAGCCGGTGGCATTAGGTTCACAATCAACGGTTTTCGTTATTTCAATCTGGTTTTGGTCAGCAATGTTGCGGGTGCAGGCGATATCCAAAAAGTGTGGATCAAAGGTACAAAAACCAATTGGATGAGCATGAGTCGTAACTGGGGGCAAAACTGGCAATCAAATGCAGTCCTCATCGGTCAAGCACTCTCCTTCAGAGTTACCGCCAGTGATCGCCGCACTTCCACCTCGTGGAACATCGCACCGCCAAACTGGCAGTTCGGTCAAACTTTTTCCGGAAAGAACTTCCGAGTGTAAGGAAAAATTGAATTTTCCAATTTTACCCATTTAGGATTAAAAAATTGTTTTGGTATTGTTATTTGTGTTTAGTGGAGTTCTACTTTTATCGGGGGTGGTGAAAGTTAATATTAGAAAGATGAGGGGGTGGAATAGAATATGTTTGGAAACTTTTTCAGATTTCCGGGCATTTAGGGTTTGTGTTACTACAGTGAGGCTGAGGCGGCTGCAAAAAGAAGGTGCAGCCCGCAGCAAAAGCTGTTGAAGAATTTTAGTCAAAAAGTGGTGGTTTTTGTTTTACTTTTTGTATTTCTGGTTTTTAATGGTAATTATATTTAGGGATTGTGTTACTACTAATTTACATCTTGTAAGTCGGGGAATGACAACTACTTTAAATTTGAACTAGTATTAATATTACTTGTGTGCTTTGAAGTTTATTGCTTTTGTATTTATTTGGTCTTCTTAATTTATCATTTTTAGTTATTTCCTTCCATAATAAATGAAATTACAAGAATGAGGAAACAGATAAAAATTAAAACTATATCATTATTGTATGCTATAAATGAAAATCAACAAATTTAATATAGGTAAATAGGTTTTTTTTTTTTTTTTTTTATGAAACGGCAAATAATTAATTACATATAAACCTCCTATGCTTGGGATTGAACCCAAGACCTCCTTGTTAGTTTTACTCCATGTTAACCAAGTGAGCTAGCCCCACTTGTAGGTAAATAGGTACATACTTTATTATAATTTTTTAAAATGATATTATTGTTTATGGTGGTTCCTCCAGATGATCGAACTTTGCTCGTAATAAACCTGATCCAACCGTTGCATTGATCATCATTGAAACTTTTCCTGACTACCTGATAAATTTTTACCTAAGGAAATAATCGAACCCATAGCTTATAGGAGATTATTTCAGGTGTCTTTACCAATAGGTTATCATCGTTAAATCTAAACACTTTATGTGATACAAATAAGAATAGAACAAAGTTCTATTTTTTTACTGACATGCCAAGGACATTTCGAAGAAAATGGTGGGAAATTGTTGAAATTGTGAAATGAAAAGGGAGGGAAATCTGTTAAATTTTCTTGATTAAAGTTACTATTTGATGTTGAGTTATGCTTTTTAAACTTTAGGCTAAATTTGAACTAAAGTGTAGTGTAAGTGTGAGGAAAATTGGGGCCAAGTAGCCCATGTGGGGGGCAAAATCATACCCATTGTGGAAAACTTCACAAGGAAACATACAATTATTTCCCAAACCCATCTCAAGAGATTTTAACCAGTCTCAAAATCAATAAAAAAATAATCTAATTGGTATATCAATTTAGGATTACAGTTATGAGTTAACTGATAAAAAATAATTAAAAATATTCATTTGATAGCAATAAAAGTATATTGATCTAATTAAAATAAAAATCAATTTTCAACTAATTTTAGAGTGAGTTTGATTTTTTATTATATTTTTCCTAAATTTATGAAATTTCGTTCTTTTTGATGGACATGGTTGTTTAATAGTTTCATATCCTGTATAGTCAAATTTGAAATAGTTGGCATACTCTAGCAATTTTCCTTACATTCAATCATAAAACACTTTATGTTGAAACGCGTTTTTACTTAAAATCGCCAATGGACAAGCAAATTTAAGAGAAATGATAAGACTTTCACATGAGACATGAAAACCTTGGATTCTTTACTCCAAAACCTAAAAAAGGAAAGAAAAATTCACAATGTAAGAAGAGGGTGTGGGGGTACCCCTACCCTACCCCTTTGTCTTTTATTCAACAATCAACCTATACCATTCATTTCTTTTGGTACAATTGCTTTTTACATCACTTAAAAACCCAGAGATTTTGCACAATTGCCCATTTGCAATTTCCACAAATCAACTAGTCCCACATGGGTATTATTGACTTTTACTCACCTCCCTTGATATTAAAAAGGGAAAAAAGCAAATTCAAGTCCTATTAGGGCCCAAATCAGGCTAATACATCAACAGGCCCAATACCTCTAATGTACTCTGAAGTTTGTAACTTGCTAAATTATCTTACTACAAAAATGAATTATTAAGCCAAATGAGACACGATTTGACTTATGAGGTCAAACGTTGACTTTGAACTTCAGAAGTCCTATACAAACTATTCAATTTCAAGCAAAAAATGGATTAGATATTTCCAAATCTTGAATATGACTACTAAGAGAGTAAAAGATCGATTCGAAATTTATAAGAAAGTGCATATCAATATCGAATTGCAAATTATAAAGTTTGACTCAAGAAGTTAAAATGAAAATTTTCTTAATTATGGTATCAAAGCAGAAGATAAAGTGGCATTACATACATGTACACACGTCAGATAATGATATGATATCTTAATATCTTATTAATCTTGAGATTTTCGTATAAACATGCTCCTAAAGGAAAACAAAACAAGTTTGGGTTGAAATGGGTTGGGCTCTCCATTTTAAATAGTCCATGTCCAGGCCATTTGGTTACAATCACATGGATATTATTGAACTAATATAAGTCACGTAATAAGACAACATATAATTTCTCATAATTAATATTTAACGACAATCTTCATTGTTATCTTTAAGAATAATTTACATGTTTAATTAAATTAACCACTAATCATCAATCACCAACTACCTTTAATCATAAAAAACATTTTAAACCTAAACACAAAAACAATTATTAAAAATAACCTTAAATCCGTACAATATTATAGCTTTCTTTTATTAATACTTCCTCTGTATCAAAATAAGTGACACACTTTCCATTTTTGGGTGTATCAAAATAAGTGACACACTTTGTAAACTTTCCTTATTTGGTAAAAACAATGGGACCCATACACACTAACTGTTCACTTTAATAAAGTAAAATTACCCTTATACCCTTACTTTTACTTTTAAAACTCATTAATATCACTTTATTCAATAAAAGTGGGACCCATTCTCCACTAACTATGTACTTTAATCTATTTTAACCTCTACTTTAATCTTTTACCTCAAAAAACGTGTAAGCACATTTGTGTCACTTATTTTGATACGGAGGAAGTATTATTGTTAGAGCGGTGGGCATGGGGCTCGCCAAATGCATTTGGCGGCCGCCAAACCCTTTAACACCATACCCTAGCCTACGACAAAGAAGTTTTCGCCATCGATTTGGCGATCGATGAACCCATTCAGAAGCTGAAAATGAATTCAATTGGCGAGCGTTAAATCCTTTAACACCAGACAAATAGGGTTTAATATGTGTGTTAAACTTATGTTAAAGCTCTAAAAACCATTTAATATTAGCATCATACGTAATGCTCTTAGAGGGCCGGGTATGGCCACGTTAAAACTCCGCTAAAGCCTTATAAGCTCGTTAAAGCCATACCGGACCTCTCGCTATTTCGTCGTCAAATCATCGCCGTGGGTATGGCGGATTGCCAGAGGGAGAGAGCTGGTGGTTGGGGGGAGGTTTTCCACCCAAACAAAATACATCAAAATATATATAAATAACAAATGTGGGACTCTATAATATTACTTTTGCTATAACATCTGAGAGTTACTTTTCTCTCCTCATGTTGTAGCCAAATTAAAAGCTCAAAAATACTACTCCCTCCGTCCACAAAAAACTTCTCATTCACTCTAAATTTTTGTCTCACAAAAAACTTCTCATTTCCCATATTTGATGGGCTCCACACAATAAAAAACTATTATTACTAAAGACCCCACCACTAATATCCACTAACTATTTTTCTCTCTTCAATCCAACCTTATATTTTTATCAAAAGTATTATCAATGATCCCACCACTAATTATCACCTAAAAACTTGTTCAAAATTCAAATGATATTTTTTTTGGGACGGAGGGAGTATAACATAACTATAATATACCTCTCACACTTTGTGTTATTAGAAGGATGAGGGCTGCTTATCTAGCTAGCAGCTGATCGATACGTACATTAAAAAACACAAAAGTTTAACATATACGTGTTATTGAAAATTAAAAGTAGCAATCTTTTTTTGACTTATTAATATAAAATTTTAAATCGAATCGTAAAACAACAAAATTCAACATTCGAACATTCCGCTCGATTGAACCGGTCTCCCCCATCTCATTTCTCTCTCTGCATACCGGAGCAATTAAATTACCGTAACCGCCATAAAAACAGTCAAATTATCCACAAAATGAAGTGTTTTCATTTCAGTACCGGAAACCGGAGCGCCGACGACGACGATGACGTGCTTTCGAGGTCATCCACTAGGGTTTCATGGGCTCGTTCGCTCAGCGTTGCCTCAAACAGTTTTGACACAAGTCGCCGGTTGGAATTTGATTCGAACAGCACCTCTAGAGACCTTAATGACACCGCCGGTTTCTCCGAGCTTTTATCTCAACGCCGTGCGAACGATCTGCGAGTTTTCAAATTCGCTGAATTAAAAGCTGCAACCAAGGGTTTTAATCGATCGCTTGTAATAGGTGAGGGAGGATTCGGTTGTGTTTACAGAGGAGCTGTTAAGGCTGTCGCCGGCGCCGGGGACGATAATGGTAGCGACGGTGATCGGTTATTGGAGGTTGCGATCAAGCAGTTGAGTCGTAATGGATTCCAGGCATGGCTTTTTGCCCTTTTCTCCATTTTATTATATTTATATTTAGTAATTATACTTTCAAAAGAATTATGAAAAATACGATTAACACTATTATTACTTGTTATATTTTCAAAATTATACTCCATGGATATGTTTTTCGTAAACTATATAGAAAATAGAAATGCTCGTGTTTAGGGCTAGTAATTGGGAAGATAGATTAAAGTGTCTTAAAGTTTGCATGAAAACAAAATTTAGTGCCAAAAACCACAAATAATTGAGCATTTGAATATTATTTAATTGTTTAGGCATGTAATTCGCCATTATTTGACTTCTAGTACATTGTCTATGAGAATTAAACTCATTTTGTCACCAAACATCTATTAAGGTGTACTTACATCTAATAAGCACTTTTGAATTAATATTCTTTTAAAGTTGATGAAAAATATGTAAAATTGATTACACTTGTCGTTTTCAAATCTTCCTCTAACTGTCTGGTAAATGTTTACACGGTGAAGGATCGAACTCGTAATATCTAAAAAGTTATTTAGAAGTCTATTTTAGCATCTTGTGTTTGACATAAATGCCACTATTTTGTGTGGTGGTCTTTTATGACTTTTATGTAACACTGTTGGACCATAGTTTTGTTATCTTATGTACTTTTTTCCCTCTTGATTTTAGTATTCAGGGGCATAAGGAGTGGATTAATGAAGTCAACTTTTTAGGCGTAGTCAACCATCCAAATCTTGTAAAATTAGTTGGATATTGTGCAGAAGATGACGAAAGAGGGATCCAACGGTTATTAGTATACCAACTTATGCAAAATAAAAGCTTAGAAGACCATTTATTAGGTCGTGTTAATTCAACTCTTTCATGGATAACACGTTTACAAATTGCTCAAGGTGCAGCTCGTGGTTTGGCTTATTTACATGAAGAAATGGATTTTCAGGTATTTATTATTATTTTTTTATTATGTGAGAATTTTAAAATGCTTTATATATATTTTTATTTGGTGCAGTTAATTTTTCGTGATTTTAAAACCTCGAATATTCTTCTGGATGAAGAGTTCAACCCGAAGCTTTCAGATTTTGGACTTGCGAGACAGGGTCCGACAGCTGGATTGGGCCATGTTTCAACAGTTGTACGTTTCTCTCTCTCTTTTTTTTATTAAAATTTTTTGAGTTAAAAAAAAGGTTTTGTTAACGACAGCCCGTCTTTAAGGGTTTTTAATGAAAATAAAAAGCAAATTGGTTGAAAATCACCCAAAATGTATGTCTATTGCATAGTTGCATGCAACCTCCTAAACTTTTTAATTAAATCTTTAGATTATTTATGTAATAATAAAGTTTTTTCTAATAATTTAATACATAATTATTATAGGTAGTTGGGACAGTAGGTTATGCAGCTCCAGAGTATCTTCACACAGGTAGGTTAACATCTAAAAGTGACGTTTGGAGCTTTGGGGTGGTCCTATACGAGCTTATCACGGGCAGGCGAGCAGTGGAACGAAACTTACCGCGAAACGAACAAAAACTCTTGGAATGGGTCAAACCGTACGTTTCAGATTCAAAAAAGTTCCATCTTTTAATGGACCCACGTCTCGAAGGAGACTACTCCCTAAAATCGGCCCAAAATTTATCTTCTTTAGCCAACAAATGCCTCACGAAAAACCCAAAATCCCGGCCCAAAATGAGTGAAGTGGTTGAAATGTTGGGAAAAATCATTAATGATCTGTCACCACGAGAGCCTGAATCCGAATTTGTTGTAGGAGAAACCGAAGAAGTTAAAAATGCAATTATTACAAGAAAACAAAATTCAAATGGTAGTAATTACATGAAGAAAGTTTTTTATTTTAAGGAATTGAGGAACAGATCAATTGGGAGATTTGATTGGATGCATTGGCCCCCAGGAATGGTGAAACATTGTTGAAGATGATAATAATTGAATCAATTAAAAATTTGTATAGTTCTTATGGGATCCGGTGGTATACTTACAATTGTGTGTTCAACAAGTGAAAAAGAAAACGAAAATGACTAAAATTTGCGATCAATTTATAATAAAAACGGCGTTTTAATTGCCGACCCGAGTGTCTTTTTGCTATCTGTTGGTGAATGTTTGTGTTTGCTATGTTAATCTTCTACCCTACAAGAAAAAGGGCCAAATCTAAGAGCTGAATCTATATTTCATTATCCTTTACTTTTTGGTTTTAGTTAGAAATTGGGGCAAGATGGCATATTTTGGTTTTGGCTAGTTTCTAGAATTATTATGTTGAATTGTTCTTTGCTAAATTGTTTTTTATACTTAATTAAATACAAATTTCTTGAATTTTGGCTAACTTTAATAGATTCAAAAGTTTGGACTTTGGAGTCATATTGGCACAATGAGTCAATGGTCATGGTCTCATTAAATGGTTAAACCTAATTAAATATTAATTTTCTAAACATTGTAATTTTGTATACGTAAATACTTAAAATATTAATGATAAGACGACATTGCCATTCTATATGTTCTAATAAAGGGTCGGAAAAAGGTACTTGCGTATGAACACACATTTTTTAATGGTTTTTAACCTTTTTAAGCACATATTTGATCATTTATATGACACAATTCATTTTAGAAATATGAAAAAATGAAAACCATTCAACTTCAACTAGTAATCTCAAGCAAATAATTAAGATATGAAGAATAACTTACAGTATTAATTATTTGAACTAATACAATTGAAAGATTACAGAGGAAATACAATTAAATGAACGTAATAACGTTACCAACTAACTAACAATCGTACGTCTAAAATCTTTTCACTCCATAACCACATTTTATTTAAACGCCCATCTAATCACGTGCTATCTGCATATCACTTCTATTTTGTATCATTATAAAAAAGTGAGTATATGATATGGACATAAAGTCTAAACAAATTTGCATGAATGGATGTTGCCATTTTTGCAAAATTATAAAAAACCAATATCATACCTAAACATCAACACAAAGTGAAAATTGTTAAAATTCAAATTAGGCCATTAGGGATGACCTAAAATGTTTCCCTAAATGTCAAAATTAGACCAAGAAAACCTAGTTGCGATTAAGAAGAAAATATAATAATGAAAGTTACACTTCAGCCCTTCATATTTCTTTATTTACATAATTGCCTCTTGTTTTGGCTTTATGATGTTAACTACGCGAAGTGAGAACAAGATAAAGTTTAGGGATGATATTTTGTAACTTGAATTTAGAAAACAAACAAAAGAATACAAATTGGATCAAGAAATATCGCCTTTTCTTAAATTAGCTAGCCCAAACAACTACACAATCATTTGGCCCAATTAGTCTTATTTTTTATCTCTTGATATCACTTACTACAAAGAGAAGCTTGAGACCTAGGATATGCAGCGGGCCCACCGGGCCCACCATCATTGGCAGCACGGTCACCGGAGCTAAGTCTCCTCTGCCTGGTTGCATGGCTCGAGTGTCTTCTGGGCCGGGTTCCTTTCGGGTCCTGAAGCTGCTCGAGCTCTTTAACCACTTCCGCCATAGTGGGCCTGAACCTGGGCTCAACCGATAAACACCGTAACGATATGTTTGCGATCGCGTGGGCTACTTCCGGTGTGTACTGACCTTCAAGGCGGTTGTCTAAAACCCTAAAGATTTTACGTTTGTGGGCCATATACGGTTTGGCCCACTCGACTAAACTGTGCCGGCCCGCCGGTCGGTTTTTGTCTACTACTCTTTGGCCTGATAACATTTCGAGAAGCACTACTCCAAAACTGTACACATCACTCTTAGATGTCAAATGACCTAAAATGGAAGAAAATAAAAGTTAGCAGGAAAAAACAGAAATTTGTGTTTTTGTCATGAACTCATTTGCGTACCCGTGGCTAAATACTCGGGAGCCGCATAACCGTAGGTCCCCATAACCCTAGTTGAAACATGGCTCTTATCGCCGGTGGGCCCATCTTTGGCTAGCCCAAAATCTGATAGCTTTGCATTGTAGTTCTATATCAAAATATGCAAAATTATGTTTCTACTTGTTTACAATCATTTTAAAATGCTAAAAACACAACATACCGAATCTAGCAACACATTTGAAGTCTTGAAATCGCGATAAATCACTTTAGTTTTTGCATTATGAAGAAAAGCAAGCCCTTTAGCGGCTCCAAGAGCCGCCTTCAAACGAAGACTCCATGATAACGGTTGAAAATAAGATCCTCCTATCGATTAATTATACAACAGAAAATATTTTTAAATTTTAATATAAATTCAAAAAAGTAGAAAATAAAACTAACTTACTCCTGAATAAATGATTTTCCAAGCTTCCACGTGGCATGAATTCATATACTAAAAGCCGTTGTTCGTCCTCCAAACAATATCCAATCAGTTGCACGAGATTTGGGTGAGAAAATTGCCCAAGATAATTCACTTCTGCCTAATAAAATTATTTTCAACATACAAATAAATCTTAAACAACTTTTATTTAACATTTAAAATTATTTAAAAAATAAAATTAAAGCGTATATTCTCACCAGCCACTCCCTATGACCCTGAAAACTTTCTTGATTAAGTTTTTTGACCGCAATAACAATGCCAGTTCCAGGCTTAGTAGCAACGAACGACTGCTCATCAATCCAACCCTTAAAAACCGACCCGAAACCACCTTCTCCCAACACACTATCGGGTCGGAAATTCCTGGTGGCCGATTTTAGATCCGAAAAGGTAAAAAAATTTTAAATTTGGTGACTGCAAAATCTCGCCTTCGCTTCGAGGTGTTGGTGGGACCGATGAGACCTTACTGCTATTCGAAATGCTAAGATCATTGACATTTTCAGAATCTACCCCTGAAGTATCCAAACACAACACTTGAGGATAAAAAGATGTCAAAGTACTAAATTGTCCCTTGCTATCATATAATGATTTTACTTCATGCAAACAACCCTAAACCAGACAAATTCGATCCACAATTTCGGCCTTATCGGATAATCACGCCACCACATATAAAATTTGTTTAAAGGTTTACACTTTCAAGATTGTTAATAACTTGTAGGGCCTACTTTTTGGAAAAAAAACAAGAAAAATAAAAGGAACAATATGAGTAATCTAACTAAAACCCATCTCAAATTACACATGATTATGCTCATTAAACATGATTTATCACTATAATGAAAGCATATTGATAAGAATATAATAAAATATGAGCAAATGCATTAAAGAAAAACCAAGGAGCTATATCTAATTGCAATAAGCCAATAATCATACCTGTGTGAAATTGACTTTTATCTTTGAATTGAGCACTGAAACAAACACCCATTGAAATTATCGTTTCTGGGTGACTAAATTCTTCAACTTTAATTGTTTTAAAAAAACTTAAGTGTAAAATCTTGAAATTAAAGACTAAAATTTTCTGATTAATTACACTAATATACACTCAAATAACACAAACCCACGACAATTTTGACTCTATTTTCTTACAATTGAGAGCAGGGAGAGAAGGGTGGTGGTGGGTGTGAAATCTTGAAATTAAAGACTGAATTTTTCTTATGAACTACACTAAAACAAACTAAAATAACACAAACCCATAACAATTTTGGCTCAAATTTCTTGAAAGAACCTAAAAATAATGAGCAGGAAGAGCAGGGTGGTGCTGGGTGTGAAATCTTGAGATTAAAGACTGATTTTTTCTTGTGAACTACACTAAAACACACTAAAATAACACAAACCCATAATTACTATGGCTCAAGTTTCTTGAAAAAACCCTAACTTTTTTGAGAAAAAATAGAAGGGTGGTGATGGGTGTTAATGAAAAAGGGGATGGTGGATGAAGGTTGGGGGGAAATGACATTAATGGCGGAATGGCCCATTAAAAGCTTCCAAGTGTTTGTATTTTTTTTTTTGTTGTGTACAGAGAAATGGGGGTATAAAGCTTCCAAGATTTCCCCCATTTGATGGAGATGGTTTCTTGTAAGTATCAAATAAACAATTTGATCAAACCGGCAAGTTTTGGGTCCATGCAAAATTTTGTAATTTGAGGGGTGATTAATTGTTGAAAATGATTGTTGTGATGGTCAAAAAATGAAAATGAAGTATAAGGAAATATACGAGTTTTTTTGCAAAACTAGGGGTGTTTGAAAAAGGTTTGTAGAAATAAGGGTGTTTGAAAAAGGTTGGTAAAAATAAGGGTGTTGGAAAAAACCGATTTTTAAATAATAGCACTTTAACCCCTTATGTTTCATATACTTCGTATTAAATTTGTAACTTATATCTATATTTTATTTACAAATTAAATTAATAAAATTTTCATATATCACTTATAATTAGTTTATAACACGCGATAAATCATAGATGCTTTATAATTTTCCATAATCTTTTCATAATTTTTACTTCTGTAAAAATAATTTATTTATTGAAAATTTTTGTACATTTGAAATAATTACGCTTATCCTTATAAGAATGATTTCATAATTTTATAAGTAAACGAGTTCACATTAAAAGTAAGTTTCGAACGACTTTTAGTCTATTTGAGAATCTCTTAAAATTAAAACCCGTCAAAACCGCATAAAGGATTAAATCTATAAAGAATGTACTTGATCTTGTAATCTTATAACATTATGATAGATTCATTTAGGCATGTGCACGGTGTAAGAACCGGACCAAACTAAACCGAATCGACTAGAACTGAGAACCAAAAAAATGGTTTTGGCGGGACCGATGTTGCTCGGAACCGAACCGAACCGAATACCGGAGTAATTTTCTAATATTGAAATGTATTTGATTTGTAAATATTATTTTAATTCGTGTTGTAATTCCTAACATTGTAATATATAAAGTTAAACAATAAAATTGATTTATTTAAATTGTATGGGATTAAATCTATAAAGAAGATCGAGATATAAGATAAAAAGATAAGAATATAAACATAAGGGGTAAAATGTAATTATTTGAAAAATAGGTTTTTCAAACACCCCTATTTCTACAAAATATTTTAAAACACCCCTATTTCTATCAACACTTTTCAAAAGACCCCTACTTTTACAAAAGACTCGGAAATATACACATGTATAATAATTTAAGTAAAATATAGTAATTATGAAATATTTACGTATAAAAAAGGGTGAAAATGTATATGTTATTTGTTAACTTGTTTTGTAGAAACATTAGTGTATTTTCAAGTTGTAGTCTTAGAGTGTTTTTTTTTATTGTTTACTTTTTGTAATTGTTTAGTTGAACATTTGATTAACCATATATTATTTGACCTTTTTTAAAAGTTCATACGTTAACAGTTTTGCTACAAGGTTCTTGTGAGTTTCTATAATCGGTGTAAAAGTAGTATGAAAATGTGAACCGATTGTTATACAAAGCTTTATTAAGTTAAATGGTAGGGCGACCATGAAAGGGATTTGCATTGATAATGACGTCATGATGGTGTATTGAATAGTCATAGGCATGTCGACTACAAAACGATGGCATAGTTGTTTCTTATAAAAGATTATGTAATAATGAATATGTAATAAACGAAGTTACTTTTAAATAAAAGATCCTCAAGTTTACTAGTTTTTTAGTTGTTTTACTCATATTGTTTTAAGCTTGAAAGTAAAAATAGAGTAAAAAATATAAAGTAAGCATATTAACCTTTTTGTAATCCAACTTAATTTTATAATAACTTTTTGATACCTAGAAATATTAGACTTATTTCCATAACCTCAAAGTTTTTTATAAAAAAGGTTTTATGCAACTAAATTATAATTTTTTGTACCAATTAATGTCATTAAGTTTATTTGTTATTAAGAGCATGCAACCAAATTATAATTTTGTTTAATTGTTAGATATCAATGTGATCCACTATAGGTGAAAAATGGTTTGGTGTAATAAAAAAAAATGTCACAGTGGTGACGAAGATATTGAACACACTTTTATTCACTGTTCTTTTGCTAGAGACATCCTCTCGGGGGTGTTTAGTTGGTGTGACATCTCAATACTATTATTCAATTCGTGATAGAGCTTATTGAGTTTGGTGTTCGATGGGGAAGCTGTCCAAAGAAAAAGAAAACAATGACAACGATAATCCAATGTTCTATATGGTGTATGGGGAAGGCAAGAAATGAGGCGGTTTTCAACAAGGTGTACACGTCTTTTTTTGGTTATAGTTGGTGACATTATCTCAACTTCATACTTTTTGTTAAAACATATGGGTAAAGTATCATGTAATGAGGTTGATTGGGGTATTTCCCCCTTTGTGTCTTTGTTGTAGTCTCTTTCCGTCTTAGTTCTTTGCTAAGTTCGGTTTTTTAATATATTTGTCGTTTCCAAAATAAAAAAAATTAAAAAAAAGTGATATAACATGTATATCCATTTTAATAAACAAGATATATTAAAACTAAAAATGGTTGATTATCTACTATTAAATGTGATTCAACGATGCTTAACTACAAAACCTAACAAATGTCTACCAACGATGTATGATACCTTAAAAAACTGATCATATACCATTTTGAAACAGGTTCACGATAAGGATGACTGAAGTAGAACAAGTGGCAAGATAATTAAAATAGAACAAGTGGCATTTATTAAATCAAGATAATTAATTTTTTAAGGAAGCCACATGTTCATCCTTTTATGTGGCATAAATTACTCCATAATTCCTATTTATGAAACATAAAGAAAGAGCAAAGGGGCAATGAGACAATGACTAGATAACTCCTCAATCTGCAAGTGGTCCAAACTAGGTACCTTTAGTCTATTTGGTTGATAAGTAAAAGTGTAAACCACATCCCTCAATTATTTAGGGGGCATACTTGTTCAAGGTGATGAAATGGATGTATAAATCTGTTACCTTGATCAATATTATGGATAATGTTCATTTATCCACTTTAAAGTAATGGATCATATTTAAGAAAAAATGATTTTTTCCAGTTCAACCGAGTGTTTATGTACAACGATCGGTTCTGATTGATCTATAATTATCGACATAACCGACTTATTCTAACCGGATACCTTATTTCCTGGTTCGACCAATTCGACCGGGCGGTTCAATCAAGTTTTAAACATTGGTAAAACAAAAATTCAGGAAAATGCTAATGACAACTTTTAATACTGTTCTACCACACATTTAAGAAATTACTTTTCTACTAAATACAAATTAATAATACATTTTATAATTTCTTAAAGTCAGGAAAATCTTTGTTTTTTAGTAATGGAAAATGTACATGTTTGACGTTTAAATTTTTGATGCTTTTGACTTGAATCAACCACAAAAAGTCAAATTGAAAGATCAACCTTTCAACCTTTATTGGTACAATTGTACATGATGCATTGATGCCCACCGAAAAATGGCCCGTGGACCGGACTGCACGATGCAGGATGTCACGGGTATGTCAAAATTGGTCAATCAATGACTTTTATAATAGTGTCAAGTTTGACTTTTCCTTCAATGCGACTCTTTTTTCTTTGAATTTTTTATGAAAATTAACTATACGCAGTAAATTTTTGTTACATCATATATTTTATTTCACATACTTTATAATAATTGAAGTATTGAAAATTTTTATTTCTCTGCAATTTTTAATCGTTAGACGTGAATAATGATTTTAAAGGATATAGTTCTTTTACAAGAAGACAACTGACATTTGATTAAGAGTTGTAGGTAATGGCCTAATGGGTGACAATTGAAAAAGATAGTAATCACAAGTGGTAGTTATATTTTTGTATATTATATATATAAAATATAAAATTAAAATTTATGTTTATGACATACTTATCGCATTTGATGACCTTTGATCATGATATAAGTAACTCAATCGTTGCCGTAGTTATTTCCGAACATTCACTTCTCCATATGTTAAATAATCACCCAATGAAATGATCAAACACATTATCTTTAGAGATAATTTCAGACGTTCTTACCATTAAATTATCAAACATCTAAAGTTCAATCACAAGTGGTTGTGTGACGTGATATTAGTTGACAACGACACGCCATTGTCAAATTGATTTTGTGTGATTACGTTATCTCTAGGTAAAAAAGTTTATTAATTTTTTAGGGATATTAATGAATAACAACGACTATATGTGGTTTAAGTCTATTAGCTTCTTTTTTTTAAATCAGGATTTTGACTAAATTTGCGAGCTGACTAATCCTGAGGTAACCACTTATTTTGGGTAGTCTGGAGTCGGCGCGGCGTGAGTGAAACTTCGTGGGTACAAGGAGGTATTTTTTTTGCTTATAGCAGAGATTGAACATGTGACCTTTTGAAAATCTTACCCTTATGTAAACCAAATTCAACTAATAGGCTATCACTAATAATTTTTCAATTTGCTTGCAGTTTAAGAAAGGTGTAACCTTTTTATGGAATTCTCGAACTAAAAGTTCAAGATTTTTTCTTCTTAAAAACGACCTGTTTCAGTTAATTCGGTTTCATTTACATGTGTTTTGGCACATAGTTCTGTCCGAGTGTCCGGTTTTGGGGGGTTAATTTGTTCATGGTTTACAACTCTATGGCTTGACTCCAACAAAAATCATTTCTTCGTTTTGTATCATATTTTTTTGTTTAACTCAAGATATAATTACAAAATGTAAAATAGTAGTTTAGTCGAAATGATAACAAATAAATAAACTACTAAACGCTTTAAATTAAAAAATAAATTAAATATTTAATTATATATATAGATTGGGCAGGTTTCGGTTAAATCGGTTCGAATGGCGAACCCAAACCGAACCAAGAGTTTCGGTTATCTCAAAATTGAAAACAGAACTACTGATTTCAACCGAATATATATCTCTGGAGAATTAATTAATTACAAAACAAGCAATGTGTTTTGGAGACGAATTTGAAGTTGGCATAAGAAGAAAAAAGGTTCAGTCAAATATTAAATTAAAAAGGTAGAGATGGCAATAAGTCAAGAATACTTTGTAACCCATTTTCTATCCCCGTCTCTGACCTCTATCTATATCTTCATCCTTTTGGGGAAAATGAATTTGCATCACCATCTTCTTAAAGGTGGTCCAGGTTTTTTTTTCTACCCTCTTTGACCATTCTCAATTTTGACTGTAATTGATAGTTCAGTTTTTGTCAATCAGCATCAAGTCAAAGCACACTTCAACAGATACATACTCCCTTCGTCCCACAAAAAAATTTACATTTCTATTGGGCATAAAATTTTAGGTGTTAGTCAGTGGTGAGGTCAATAGTAATACTTTTGATTAAAATATAAGGTTTGATTGGAGAGAGAAAATGTTTTATTGATGAAATAATTGGTAATAATATTATTTTATTAGGTGGCCCTACAAATTTAAGAAATGTAAACTTTTTTATGGGACAAAATTTTAAAGTGAAATGTAAACTTTTTTGTGTGACGGAGGGAGTATATACCAATAATACATGTTTATTAAATATTGTTGAGTCCACTCATTATAAAAAGGTTAGTTCGATGGCAACTCTGATCCGATGCCCTTTGGACCTGACCCGACCCTTCCCCAAGGATTGAACCTTGGGCAATAATCAACTGTTTCTTAAGGAAACTTCGAAGTAGGGATGGAGCACCTTACCTATATAGAATGGAATGAGTTAGGTGCTGTTTGTTTTTTTAATCAAAAATGATCTGCGGTCTGCGTACCACATATGTCATAATCTGTACCAAGAAGCTGGATCAAAGGTCTGCGAAATAAAAAATTTCTTTTGTTTGCTTTTTATCTGCCAAAAAGAAAAACCTTTCTCCATCTCTCCAAAAGTTCTTCATCTCTCTCCAAAAGTTCTTCCTCTCTCCCTCTCAAACAACACAGTCAATCTTCAAAGTTCTTCAACCATCACCGGTGAGTGGTTTTCTTTTAACCATCAGCGCAGCCCCGATTCTGGATCACCATCGTAACCCACCACCATCCAGATCTAGAAGAGAGAGACGAAGAGAGAGAAAGAGAGATAAACCTGCAACCATCACAATCTCCGACCATCACCTAGATCTGGCTCGAAATCGCCGGAGAAGATGAAACGGCGGCGGAGGAGCTTCGCCGGCTTCGCCAGATAAGGACAACAGCTCAGCCGGAGAAGGATACCGGCTTCTCCGGTGACTGATATGGGGGAACATTCGTCGGAGATGTGTTCTTGGGGGAACCCTCTCCGTACAGATCGAACCCTCGCAGAGGAGAACGACGCCGGCAGAGAGAGAGAGACCAACGGAGGGAGTGAGGGAGGGAGAGAGAGAACTTTCCCTTGGCGGCCGACGAGTGCAGGAGGGTAGAGAGACCACCGGCAACCGACGACTGGCCTAGCACTCCGACGATGGTTGATCTCCGATGATGGTTGATTTCCGGTGAAGAGTGTTCGCCGGCGATCGAGTGGTCTGGGGAGAGAGTGACAGCCATGGAGGATTTGGGGTAGGGTTTTAGGGGAGAGGATGGAGATGATGTTTTACGCCCCTTTTCTTTTTCTTTTTTTTTCCTTGCAGATCCAAAAAGCTATATTCCAAGGTTGTGCCACACAGACCTTAGGCAGATTTTTTTTGTCTGCGGGCTTCCAAAAAACAAACATATGCGGAAATACTTTTCTGTCGTGGTCTGCGCCGCGCAGACAAAAGACCTCACGCAGACCTTTTGCCAAAAAACAAACAACACCTTAGTTTTTTTTTTTTTTACCAAACTAACAAAATGAGTTGAATCTAATTTGGTATGCGGATTGAATTGAATTAGATGAAATTGAGAAAAAACTTGATTTAACCCAATTCACACGACATGTTAACCCGTTGCCCTCTAAAATGTAAGCCCGGGTAAATAGTATATGGTCCGGCCCGAATTCAATGTAATTTGGTATAAAGCACCATCTTCTTCCCCTTCTCTATTTCCATCCATAATCGAGCATTTCATTCTTTCATCTCTGGATCTTCAATTCATCGTAGTGTTCAGGCACGGTGATAAATTTGATTTCTTCAGCTTTTAGTAAGACCTAATCTCAGGTATGGTTTCATCTTCATAAACACGATTGATTATTAATTAGTGTTTTTATGTTGTTTTCGAAACCCTAATTGCTAGAATTGATAATGTGCTTTACGTGGTTTCAATTGCGTTTGAAATTCGGACTACGGTTTGACGTAAATTTCATGATTATTTGTAATTCCTTGCGAATTAATATGTTTCTGATTTCAATAGGACTAGAAACTCGTATTTATCGAAACCCTAATTGGCTAATCTGGAGTTTAGATTTTCTCTTATGGAATTATGATTGGTTTATAATTTGCTTGTTACTTGAATGATTTTAGAAGGTATTGAGCTCAATACTTTTACAATGAACAGGATCGTACTTGATAATATGGTGAATCTGAACTTCTGAAGATGTTAAAAGCTCTTTATACTAGTATTGTCTTGCTATCAATTTGTAATAATCTCATGATTTGAACCTTAATTTACAGATAATTTTGTTAATTTCTGAAGATGCCGGCCACAGCGGGTAGGGTTCGTATGCCAGCCAACAACCGTGTACACAGTAGTGCTGCTTTACAAACACACGGTATATGGCAAAGTGCAATTGGATATGACCCTTATGCCCCTAACAAAGAAGACAACAAAAAATCAGCCCAACCACAATCTTCCAACCCAGAACCCGAGGCTGAAAACGCTTACGCTAGTTTCCAAGGGTTACTTGCACTGGCCCGAATCACCGGGTCAAATGCTGACGAGGCCCGCGGGTCCTGCAAAAAATGCGGGCGTGTGGGGGCCATCTTACTTTCCAGTGTAGAAACTTTTTGAGTATTAAAGATGATAAAGAAAAAGATCAAGAAGCTATTCAAGCTGCTGTTAATGCAGGGTTGGAGAAATTAAAAGGAAATGGGAAGAAAATGAGTGAAAGTTCAGATGAGAGTGATGAAGAGGAAAGTGAGAGTTCTGATTCAGATTATGATTCGGAGATTGAACGTGTGATTGCTCAGAAATACGAGAAAAATTTGAAACTGAGTAGTAGATCGAAATCTTCTAGAAGGAAAAAAGATGATAATTCTGAAGATGAATCTGATTATGAGAAGAAGAAGAAAAGGGGTAGGTCAAAAAAGAGAAGTGTTAAGAGGAATATGAGTGATTCAGATGATGAAAAAAGTGGTGGGAAAAAGAGGAGAGAGAAAAGGAGGAGAAATGATGAGTCATCAGATGAGGAAAAGAGGAGAATGAGGATATTCAGATGATTCAGGTAGAAGATTTGGATAATAAGAGGAAGAGTAAGAGTAAGAAGAGTAGAAAAAGGTGTGATTCAGATTCAGATGTTAGTGGTTCAGAGGATTTTAGGGTTGGGAGAGATAAAAGTAGGTCTGAAAGGAGGAACAGGAAAGTGTTTATATGGCTTGAAAAAAGTATGTAATTTTTATTCTTGTTTGAAACTGGTTTTTTGTTTGATCTTGATATGCATTTTTTTGTTGAATGAGGTGGCAAATTGTACCATTTTGTTTAAACAACCTATATAGCAAATCTTGTGTACCATATAAAGTGATGCATACAAAAAAGCACAGAACAAAAGTGAAGGGTGCAAATTGTAACAAGAACACGTCAGCAAACGCATACATGGCTTGACAATGTACACATGTTTATTACTCAAAAGATTAAAACAAGATTCTATTTAACTAAACTTCAAAAGATGCTGTTTAAAGAAGATGTAAAAACACAAATATATTGCCCCATGATTCTAACGAAATTGATCTTAATCCCAAAAAAAAAGGGGAACTGAAAACAAATCGAATGAGTGACGAGCGAACCTGTCACGAATTTGAAGCTGATCAATCATCGTCGACATTCGAGCTTGATCTTCCGGCGGAAGAGACGCCAGATCTCCGAGCATATTTTTGTCCATTTTTCGACTATTTTCCGATTTGCGCTGAATCATATCATTTCATTGTGATTCTTATATGCGGGAAAGGGTTTAGAGTGGGCTTACAACGAACCTTTATCAGAATAATTTAACAAACCCAAAAGGGTTGGCCCTCTAAAGTACGATTTATATGTATTTGTACATGCATTATCTATAATATTTCCTCAATAAGTGACACACTTTCTATTTTGATGTGTTTTAAAATAAGTGAAACACTTTAAATTTTTTCTTATTTGGTAAAAAGTAGTGAGATCATACTCACTAACTATCTCTTTTAATAAAGTAAAATGATTTATTTATCAATACTTTTAATTTTAAACATTATTAAACTTACTTTAATCATAATATGTGGAACTCATCACTCCTTAACTATCCAATTTAACATTCATTACAATCTTTTGCCTTAAAAAACGTGTAACCCAATATTTGTCACTTATTTTAAAAAAGAGTAAGTAATAATTTTCAAGGAAAATATCTATATTCATTAATCGTTCATATATAATGTTTTTTTATATGAATAGTTTTTTATAAATGTAATAATATGAATATAATAATTTATAAATATAATATGGATCATTTTAAATCCATCACGAATTACATACGCATACTCTTTAAAACAAATATACAAATACAATATCGTAGATAAATTTACATAAATGCTCATATATTTTTTTCCTACCCACTAAAATATTATCTAAATAGTCAAACTTTGTATCTATAGAAAATCTTTTTAGGTATATGATGACATAACAATAACAATTTGATACTAATCTAAATAATTTACTTAGTTTTGACAATAGTTAAAAATATTTACATCAATTATATTTATAAAAAGGGGATATTTACATAAAAAAATGCTTACTTAATTCAGTCATTATATTAGATAAGTTTGAAGTAAATTGTATAAGTATACTAAAACATGGTTGTATGAACTAATTTTGTGTTATAAAAGAATACTTCTGTTTTTACTTATTTCTTGAAACAATATGACATCTAATTTCAATTTTCAAATCAATTGCCTTTTAGTTGTCTAAATCCTTCACCTCGTTACGGTGATCTCGCCCCAAAAAATATAATTATATCTTTTTTCAAGCATACAAATTCATTCATTTTTCACAAATATACAATCAAGACATATAAATACCCAAACAAGTCAATTTTTAATAGCATCCACTTTTACAAACATAAAGCAACCATGGAAACACATAACAAATCCAAATATAACATCATAGGTTCCTTATTATTTATTACATAAAAACATGACACAAATTCTTGTTTGGGTCTGATCATGGTAGAATCGTGTGTTTAGCAGTTGCAAGGATCGCACTTGCAGTTTGATCCACAGTTGCATCCGTTTCCGCTCTCGGCAACAAAGTTGGTCTCAGTTCCCTCAGCAAAGCTACATATAATACAAAGTCAGATTATTTGATAATAGTCTAATACTACAAATTATTATAATGTTATTAAGATCATATACTTTTATAAAAGATGGATATTGTGTGTGGATTTTTCATTACGACAAAGTTTCAACTTGTCACGTGTGATTTGTACACCATAACTTTTACTTCATTTATCATAACCATTGATACTATGTAGCATGTTATATATGAAATAAAAATCGTGGCGTACAAATAACTTCCCTTTTGAAAAGAAAATAAAGGCAAACGCTATAGTTGATCATGGTAAAGACTTTGAAAAATAAAAATAAATAGAAGTACGTATTTGAATTATTGGCCATAGACATCGTATTCACGTGGATAAGAAAGTCTTCTCCTTTAATAATTAACAAATTTAATGAATTGCTAAAATCCTATTTTCTAGTAATTTAAAATATAGGTGAACAACTTTTATATAAAATCATCAATATCATTTAAAAAATTGTCATCGTTAAATAACTTGTGGGTAGAAATACATACGTCATCTTGGGTGCAACACCATCGACGATGATCATGGTGGCGGTTGATTTCTCAACGTTGCATCTGCAGAAAAAAGTTCAAAGAGATCAATTTTGTTACAAAATTAAATAATAAAATGAATGCTTTTTTTAAATAAAAAAAGGAAGATATGATTATAGAAAATTACGAGTTGCAGTTGCAGCTGCTGCCGCACGAGCAGCTTGAGCCGCAGTTGCACTTTCCGCTTGAGCAAGACATGATTCGAAGGCTTTGAGGTTAATTTGGAAAATAAAAAAGTTTTTGATTTAATTCGCTGAAGCTGTGTGATTTTATTGTGTGATCATTCAGTGTTATTTATAGGACAACGGAGAGATGTAAATGGTACACGTGTATCGACTTGATTGGTATTGCGTATGGTTTTCTTTGAGATGATAATTATTCCGTATGTCACTTTCATTTTTTATTAAATTTCATTCTTGGTTGGATTATCATTACTATAATAGTATTATCTTGAGTTATATATCTTGGCCAGATAGTTACTAGGAAAATCCAAAAAATAAGATATCTTAATTTTGAAATATTATTTTATTTTTCTACCAAAAGTTCATACGTATTCATATTACATATACTACTACTATAATAATAATAATAATAATAATTATTGACATGTATAATTTCTTTCTTTTTTTTGAACGACAAATCATAATTTACTCCTAAATCCACCTATGACCACTATAAAACTTGAACCTTCAACCTCAAGATTGGGGGTAATCACCTTTACCGCTAGACCAATGACCCTTTTTGACATGTATAAATTACCTTAATATAGCTAGGTAACGACTTTTGCTTATGTCAGTTGTCACCTTAAACCATTATCATTAGTTACCTTTATTGAATTTCCGACTTTGATTTCTGTATTAAAATTTTCTAATGGCAAAAGTAGTTGTTTGATAAGCCTCTTAATAATTCAGTTAAGAGGACATCTCTTAATCAGATAAATTCAGAGTGTTTGTTATAGCTTCTTAATAAAAAATTGAACATGTTCTGCCTCTTAATGAGACTGATGTAAGGGGAAGGCTGAATCATTAAGACATTTACATCATTCATATATTAATCATTCAGATAATATCAAATATCACCTAAGATTCAGTAATATCATCACATCCACCAAAGAAACCACATAAAATATCATAAATAGCTAACCAAAAACTAGCCAAACAGAATACAATTGTTCGAACGTTTGTTAGAAATGACACAAGGAGCAATACTCATTTCTTCGCCATGTCGTTTTTTATTTTGCTTTTAGAGGTCATTCGAGGGCAAAAAAAAGGCATTTTAATAGAAAGTTTTTATTTTATTTTAATTTTATTAGTAAGTTAGCTTTTGTTTATGTATTTTGTTTTATTATAGTTAACCTTTATTTCCAAACTATTTCGAATGCTCAGTGTTGGATCTCAACTCGTCGTGGACGGAACGTCTCCTCGTTAGTGCGTCGGAACTTGAAACAAGCAGAAACTCTAGTCAGAGGCCTTTTGGGGATCGTTCCCAAAAGACACTCCGATGCCTAAGTAAGTATCGATATGACGGTAGTGATTGACAAGGGGTTAGTGATTGAAGAGTAAGGGACTCGACGCCGGGGGAGAGTATTGAATGTCTACAGTAATTAATGCGAGGTGTAGTAAATGTGATGAGGATTGCGTACCTGTTTTGATTGCTAAGTCCCTCATTTATAGCTAGTTAAATGGGCGGGAAAAGCAATGAAGGAGATGAGCGGGATAATTGGTTGCATGGTTTTATCCGCCCCATCTGAATAGTCCGTCGGTTAATAACGGAGAATCGAACCTTTGGTCCGATAGGCAAAGTATTGGCCTCTTGTCAAGACGTTTCCTTCGCGCCGCCCTTAATTAATGCTCATGTGGTTCCACGCCGGTTATCCTTTTAATCCGGACACGCTACCATATTCCTTGGGAATAGGCTGCAATGATCTAAGTTTGTCGTCTTCTGGCTTCCTGTACATGCACCTTCTGTCTGTTCCTTCCTGTGCATGCTCGTTTCGTTGAACGTAGTATAGTTCATCAAGTCCCCTTAGTTAAGATTGACTTCTCCGTTAGCAAGTTATTCTTAACTGCTTAGCTTTTCGTTCCTATCATATACATTTATATTTAAAAAAGAAAATATTACCGTTAGGCCATCATGTTACCGTTATCTTTCGACCAAGTTTTTTGACCGTTATACGTCATTTCAACGTATCTTGCCTCTTAAACTTCATTCCCCTACATATTCTCCTCAACCCGACGTTCTAAAAAGACACTTGATTTTCTCTTCGCATCGTTTCTTTCTTCTAAATTCCTGATTTTCTCCCCACTTTTCCCCTATCTTTTTTTATCGGTAATCATCATGAGAAAAGATAAATCATCCAAAGATAAGACAGAGAAAATCCCAAAAGAGATGAAAACCGCTCAAAACATACACTCAACCTTTTCCGCCGCCGATCTTCATCGAATTACCACCGAATATTACATCGATCAGCGCTACAAGCTTCTTTTACCGCAAGAAAATGATACCATACGCTCCGCTCCCGCTGGTTATGAGCCGGTTTACTTTCAGTTCTTGCTTGGGGGATTACGATTTCCCGTTGACCCCTTCATTCTTGCTGTCCTGCAAAACCTTGGTCTGCACATTGCACAGCTTGCTCCGAACTCCCTCCGTAAGGTGATCGGCTTTATTATGCTTTGCCGATCGCTTGGGATTCCTCTTTCTATTCCACTGTTCCGCTTTTTTTACACTGTCACCGGTCGCGGTGATTGGGCCGTGTTTGCTCACCGCCCGGGTCAACATGATTGCATTACTGGCTTCGCGATTCGATTCATGGGTGGAAGTACAACTTTTTTTACATCGATCGTGCCGCCTTTAACAACATCGAACTTCCCTGGGGAAAAGCTTCAGGAAGGGGAGCCGACCCTGTACCTGAACTTTCTGCAGAAGAGCGTACTTATGCGGATAAGATTTCTACCTTAACCGTTGAGTGGGAGGATCCGGATGAGGCCTTCCTAGGCATGGCTGATCTTAGCCCGTACTACTTTCATCGCGACGTGAGGGCTACGTGGAAAATTAATGACCGAAACGTTCCGCTACTGGAGCGTTTGCAGATGAAAAAGGGGAACCCTCCTGAAGGTAACGTGGTTGTGGAAGAAGTTGATCGTGTGCCGTTTCTTCCACCGACGGAAGAAGACCAAAGTTCTGAGGCCACGGTTGATCTTTCCCGAACCGAAGATATCCCGGTGTCTGGTCCTGAGTTTGGTTTGGAAGATACGATGATCCCTGACTCGCAGGTCGAACATCGTAGAACCCCAAAGACCCGATATGTTCGTAATATTTCCGCCACCGAACGAGGGGGAGGGAGCAAAGTACGTAAAACTCGCGAGGAAAGTGAAAGCTACCTATCTAGGCGGCGCCGCATTGATCTTGAAGGTATTTGCCTCCTTTACCTTATTCTTTCCGTTTCCTTTTTTTTATTATATATATATATATATATATATATATATATATATATATATATATATATATATATATATATATATATATATATATATATATATTTTATTATATATATATTTTTTTTAAAAGACGAAGCGTTACTAAAAAATATATTTCTTCCTCTTTTTTGCAGCCGGTTTATCCGAATGTATAATTGTTTCCGATGTTACTGCGACCCTTTCCCCTGTTGTGGATCCTACACCCGTTGTTTCTTTCAAATCCCCCACGTTTGTTCCGCTCCCTCTTGTGTCGACCAGCACTTCTGTTCCTGCACCTCGTTCCGGAGCCTCGATGTTCAGAAGGCTTCCTGCGACTGCGTCTAGCAGTTCCGCTATTGCTATGTTCGAGAGTCAACTGTTCAGCTCCGGAGCTGCTACATCCTCTATGGTCGGGGAACCTCGTTCACCCCAATCAGCACGAAGTCACTCATCACTCCCTCCTTTTCCTTCCACGGGTATGTAATTTATACTAAACACCTATATTTATTTTGCTTACTTTTTTCTTCCTCTCTGTAGGTGAAACAACACGCACCGTTGGGCCATTCATTAGTGTCACCGCCCCTGAAGCGCCAAAACGAAGTGCTCCCTTTGGTCGATTGGATCCTCCCCGAATCCGTACTCCTGCTATCCTTTCTGCTCCCCGGGAAGCTTCCTTTCCTTTGAACTTCGAGGGTGTCTCCGACACTGATTTGTTCTCTCGGACAAAATCCGGACTCCTAGGCTCTGTTGAGCTCTTATCCGAGCTCCAGTCTCGGAACACCCGTCGCGAACAAGATTTTGCGAAGCAAGGATTTGAATTTGAACGCATCTCGTCGTTAATGAAGTCTCTTCAAAGCTTGTATGATGAAGAAGTGAAAAAGAGAGAACAACTTTTAAAGGATCGAGAGGAGAGCAAAAAAGCTCTCGAAGATTCGCGGATACAATTGTCTGGGTTAGAGAAACAGCAGGATGCTTCATCTGCCAGAATCGCCGAACTGGAATCTGCCTTGATGGAGAAGGATATTTGTTTGAAAGAGGTGGAGCAGCAATGCTCAGACCTGCGTGCTGAGAATGAATCACTTAAGTTGGAGACTGAGATGCAGGATGGCATGCTATCTTCCAAGCGTGATGACATAGCTTGGCTGCTCCGGAAGGGTATTCCCGGAACTATTGAGGTGTTTCTTAATTCCAGCGAGTTTGTTCAGAAGAATTCTTCTCTTCAAAGGGAGAGCGTCCGTTACGGCCAATATCAAGGGTGTCTGGATATGCAAAGAGCGTACCCTGACTTGTTGAAAGATGCTCGCCTTGTCCATGATTATCCCGAAAGTCAGGCTGCCGTTGTTAGCAAATTTGGCGACTTGGTTTCACCCCACTATTCCCTTATTGACGAGCTTGAAAGTGGAGTTGTGAGCCTGACCGATCTAAAGAATCTTGTAACAAAACCGTCTTCCGGACCGGAAGGGGTGGGTGAAAGTTCCACCCGTCAGGATGAACCTTGAGCCAAGAAGCTACCCGCTTTTCTTTTGTTTGTGATCGTCTTTGTTGTTCCTTTGTATTTTGTTAGTAGTTTTTTTTTTGTGTTGCAATGTATATACGTGTTTATTTTGTTTCGTTTATATGCTTTATTGTCTTTTAGCGAGGCGTCCCCCACTTAGACTTGTAAGCGTTTTATTCGTTCGTATTTCGATCGTCCGGCATCCGTCCGGCTACAGGAGCGAGGTTTCCTTCAGGAATGCCTCCTCCTGCTCATAGCTATGAGTTATTGCATTGTTATTTACTTAATTAAAGATAAATATGCATTACACGAAACAGTTGGTACAACAACGTTTAAACGAGAAGACTTTTCGCAAGGCTTTGCTACCACTTAATACATTTCGACTGCGCCTAGTGGTCCTTTTATCAGGACGTTACTTCTTGAAAAATAAAGAACAAAACATCTTAAAAGTGGAACTTTCGTAAATTCCTCATATTCCATGTTCGTGTAACTGTTGCACCTTCCATCGTCTCCAAGATGTATGAACCGTTCCTGCGCGCTTCCTTCACCCTATATGGGCCTTCCCAATTTGGGCTTAACTTTCCTGGCTTATAGTACAAACTTGCTTCATTCTTCCGCAATACCAGATCGCCCACTTTTCAAGCTACCCCTTTGGTCTTCTTGTTATAATATGCTTCCGTGAGTAGTTTATACGCCGCTTGTCGGGTTGCTGCATCCTCTCTTCTTTCCTGCACCAAATCAAGATTGTATCTCAACGCTTCTTCGTTTCCTCCCAATTGGAAATTGGCCACTCTAAGGGATGGTATTAGCACCTCTATCGGTATTACCGCTTCCGTTCCGTAGACCAAGCAGAACGGGGTATCCTTCGTGGAACTTCTTTCTGTGGTACGGTAAGCCCACAAAACACTCTGTAATTCATCAACCCATGCTCCTCCGGACCTATCCAGACGCTTTTTCATTCCCTTCACAATGGTTCGATTGGTGACTTCCGTCTGCCCATTTGCCTGGGGATGAGCTACGGAAGTAAAATTTTGGCGAATACTTGATCGCTCACACCAAGCCCGGAAAGGATTGTTGGCAAACTGCTTCCCGTTATCACTGATAATCGTCCTGGGGAGACCGAAACGACAAACGATTTGCTTCCATACGAACTTTATGATGTTTGCTCCTGATATGCATGCTAATGCTTCGGCCTCCACCCACTTTGTGAAGTAGTCTACTGCTACTACCAGGAATTTCAAATTTCCCGGAGCCCTTGGGAAAGGACCTACAATATCGATTCCCCACTGGCAAAACGGCCACGGGCTATGGATGCTTGTAAGGTTTACGGGAGGTGTTGCCGGGACGTTTGAATACGCTTGACAATTTGGGCATTTTCTAACGTATTCCTCCATGTCTTTGGACATCTTAGGCCAGAAATATCCAGTTCGGAGCAATTTTTGGGTTAGAACCCGTGGCCCCGAATGTGAGCCGCATACCCCTTCATGCATTTCCTTCATTGCCTCCTTCGCTTCTTGTTGACTGAGGCATTTTAGCCATGGTGTGGAGAAGCCTTTGCGGTATAACCTTCCCTCCCGGATCGTGTACATGCTGGCATTCATCCTTACCTTTCGTGCTACTTCCGCTGCCTGAGGGAGCGTTCCGTCCTCCAAATATTGCCTTATTGGCGGCATCCAACATTCAGTATCACTCTCTGTTTCGGACACTTCTTCCCCTCCCTCTATGCTTCTTTTGGGCAAGATTTCGACCAGGACTTCCTTTGTCAGGTATTGGTATAACATAGATGCCATTTTGCTTAAGGCATCGGCCTCTTTATTCTTACTTCGAGGTACTTGACTGATTTTGAACTTTTCGAATTTAGATATTGCCCCTTTAGCCTTTTCTAAATACCTCTTCATGTGCATTTCCTTGGCTTCGTATGTTCCATTTACTTGATTGACGATCAACATGGAATCTGCGAATGCCTCTATGTTTTTTATTTCCATAGATTTTGCAAGGCCGAGACCCGCCAGCAACGCTTCGTACTCCGACTCGTTGTTTGAACATTTAAAGTCAAAACGTAAAGCATACATTATTTTTTCTTCGTTCGGTCCTGTGATCACGACCCCTGCACCGCAGCCATCAACACTTGCTGCACCGTCCGTATGTAGCTTCCACCATTTTTCACCGGAAGGACTTTCCTCCGTACTCAGCACTACCGCTTCTTCCGGCATTTCGACCAAAAAATCCGCTAGTGCTTGACCTTTAATGATTGTCCTAGGCTTAAAAGCTATATCGTATTCGCCCAACTCTATCGCCCATTTCGTCATCCTTCCTGATCGTTCCGGCCGGAGGAGGATATTCTTAACAGGCTGATTCGTTAGTACCGTAATGGGATGGGCTTGGAAATATCTTTTCAACCGCCTTACGGAGTACACTAGTGCAAGAATAAGTTTCTCTATCATGGCGTAATTGAGCTCCGGTCCCTGGAGGGCTCTGCTAAGGAAGTAAACAGGGATCTGTTTCCCTTCCCTCTCCGCGATGAGAACCGAGCTGATTGCCTCGTTGTTGGTGGATAAATACATGACGAGGGGTTCCTTTTCAACCGGGCTTGCCATGGTTGGGAGGCTTCTGAGGTGTTGCTTTAGTTTTACGAAAGCTTCTTCGGCTTCCGGGCTCCATTCGACGTTTCCTTTTTTGGTGCACCCGTGCAGAGCCTTAAAGAAAGGTATTGATTTTTCTGCGGACTTAGCCAAGAAACGTCCCAAAGCCGCAAGCTTTCCGTTCAGACTTTGGACATCCTTCATCGTTCGCGGAGTATTCATCCGGATCAACCCTTCCACCTTATCCGGATTGGCCCGTATCCCCTTCGAGGTGACCAGGTGCCCCAAGAACCTCCCCTGACTCATTCCGAACGAGCATTTTTTGGGATTTAGTTTCATGTTGATCTTCAGGAGTTGCAACAAGGTTTCCTCTACGTCCTTGATCAGATTTTCGTCTTCCTTGCTTTTGATGACCATGTCATCGACGTATACCTCCAGGTTCCGTCCCAGTTGCCCCTCAAATGCCTTATCTACCAATCGCTGATAGGTGGCTCCGGCATTCCGGAGCCCAAACGGCATTTTGGTATAACAAAACGTTCCCTTGGCGGTGTGAAACGCCGTTTTCTCTTCGTCTTCTCGGGCCATTTGTACTTGATGATATCCCTTGTATGCATCCAAGAACGACTTCCACTTATATCCTCCTAAAGATTCAATCTCCTGCTCTATTTCTGGGAGAGGGTAGCTATCTTTTGGGCATGCTTTATTCAGGTCTTTGAAGTCTACGCACATCCGCATGGACCCGTCCCCTTTTTTGACTAACACCGGGTTAGCTATCCACTCCGGATACTGAGCACTCCAAAGCACCCCCACCGATACCAACTCACTAACCTCTTTATTGATCACTTCGTTCCGTTCAACGGCCATCCCACGCTTAGACTGCTTTACCGGTGCGAACTCTGGGTTGACGTTGAGGTGGTGTTCTGCCGTTGTCCGGAGGACGCCAGTCATGTCTTTCGGCTCCCAAGCGAATGCCCGCTCGTACTTCCTTAACAGATTTCCCAACTTTTCCTGTAAATCGGAAGGTAAGTCTCCACCGATCTTTACTTTAGTATCTGGGTATTTCGGGTTGACCACCAGTTGTATTTCATTTTGTTCCGTCCAACTATCTTGGTGCGTCACACTGTTACATTCTAACGGAGGCATAGGCATGCTTCGAACCGTGATGACCCCTTTTTCCGAGGGAAATTTGAGTAAACCGTGAATGGTCGACGGAATAGCCTGGAACTGCCAAAGGCCGGTCCTCCCCAGAATAGCGTTATATCGGGAGGGAGCCTCTATTACAATGAATTCGGCCAGAACCGTCTTGCTGCGGCTACCTTCCCAGTCAGTCAACGTAAGGGGTAGGTGTATCTTTCCTCTGGGCCACACTGACTGTCCTGCGAAACCCACTACCGTTCCGTTGGCTGGTTTGAGCAACGATTTGATATCGACAGCGAACTTATCAAAGCAGTGGCCATACATAATGTTGGCAGAGCTTCCGGAGTCTACATAGATCCGACGAACCATTGCCTTGGCTATTACTCCAAAGATGACCAACGGTTCTGTTCCCACATACCCTTCAGGGACAGGCTCCCCTCTACCGAACTCCACCGCTCCTCCTTTCCTTTTTCCCCGACATGGGTTCGACATTTCTTCTTCTAACACAAATATTTCGGTATTATATACCGCACCCTCTTTCTTGGCCGGGGGTTCAGCTACGACCACCTCCGACCTTCCTTTGACTTGCCCGCTCTTCTCCCTCTTATAACTTTCACATGAAGCTGTTGCGTGACCCATGATCCTATGAAACTCACAATATGCGTTCGGGTCCCTAGGGTACCGTTTTCTTGTAATCCTTCCTTCAGTAGGCCTATGAGTATCGGAAGCCGTATATGCTTCCTGCTTGGGGGAGCCATATCGTTCGTGAGAGAACCTTCCTTCTTGAGGACGCCCTCGATACACGGATTTTGCGGCGTACCCTGGCCGGAAACCGCCTTTGGCTTTCACACCAACCTTAAACGATCCGGAACTCCCTGCTCCTTTCTTTTCTTGTGCTTCGAAACGCAGCTTCTCCGCACTTTCCTCTTCTTGATTAAGAACTTTGTTTAACGCGTTAATCATGTCGTCCGCTTTCACAAAGTCTCTTTTCGACAACTCTCTGAACAACTCTCCTTCCCGGAGCCCGTAAGTGAAGGCTGCTATTATGAGCGAGTCTTCCCGTACGGGCATCTTCCGACTTTGTTCATTGAATCTTTTGAAATACGACTTATTAGATTCCCCTTCCCGTTGCCGGCACGCCATTATTGGCTGGGACTTCTGTTGGTACTTCTTTTGTTGTATAAAGCTGTGACTGAACTGTGCGACAAGCTCTTCGAAGCTAGCTATGCTTCTCTGGGGCAGACTGGACAACCAATATCTTGCCGAGCCTTCCAACGTTCCTGCGAAATAGAGACACCACAACTTCTGGTCCATCGGTATCATTTTGACGGCCCACCGGAAGCTAGCGACGTGGTCATCAGGGTCTCCGGTTCCATCGTAAGACTTGACCCTCGGCCCTTTGAGTCCCGGGGGAATAGGCATCTCGTTAATGTCGTCAGTGAAGGGTGACCGGAAACTCCGGGACGACAGAGGATGGTACTGAGCAGAACCCTCCGATTTTTCCGGGGTTCGCTCCCTTCGTCCCTCTAACGTCCGTTCTCTTTGCCTCCCCGGCGTTCGTTCTCTCCGCCTTTCCGGAGTTCGCTCTTTCCGCCTTTCCGGAGTTCGTTCTTTCCGCCTTTCCAGAGTTCGTTTGTTCCCTTCACGTCCGGACTCCTGGCTTCGAGCCTGAGCCGGAGGAGTTTTTTCCATGTAAACTTCTTCTGCCGACTCCTCTTCCTCAGATTCTTCGCTGGAAAAGGTTAGAGTCCTTCCGACTCCGCTTGTTCCTTCCGTCATCCTTTTTCTACTATTCTCCAATTCTCGTAGCTTTCGGAATTTACAGAAAAGATTGAATTCCCTAACTTCTTCTTCCGTCGGGTCATCCTTCCCGGGCTTCTCAGGAGGAGGACACGTCATGGCATTGACAACGACTGATGCGGGTAGAGGGGGGTGGGATCACCTCCTAATAACGTCGGGGGCTGATTTCTTCCTTCCGGAGTTGAATCGAGGGCCATTTTGTTCGTGGTCCCACGGATGGCGCCAAATGTTGGATCTCAACTCGTCGCGGACGGAACGTCTCCTCGTTAGTGCGTCGGAACCTGAAACAAGCAGAAACTCTAGTCAGAGGCCTTTTGGGGATCGTTCCCAAAAGACACTCCGATGCCTAAGTAAGTATCGATATGACGGTAGTGATTGACAAGGGGTTAGTGATTGAAGAGTAAGGGACTCGACGCCGGGGGAGAGTATTGAATGTCTACAGTAATTAATGCGAGGTGTAGTAAATGTGATGAGGATTGCGTACTTGTTTTGATTGCTAAGTCCCTCATTTATAGCTAGTTAAATGGGCGGGAAAAGCAATGAAGGAGATGAGCGGGATAATTGGTTGCATGGTTTTATCCGCCCCATCTGAATAGTCCGTCGGTTAATAACGGAGAATCGAACCTTTGGTCCGATAGGCAAAGTATTGGCCTCTTGTCAAGACGTTTCCTTCGCGCCGCCCTTAATTAATGCTCATGTGGTTCCACGCCGGTTATCCTTTTAATCCGGACACGCTACCATATTCCTTGGGAATAGGCTGCAATGATCTAAGTTTGTCGTCTTCTGGCTTCCTGTACATGCACCTTCCGTCTGTTCCTTCCTGTGCATGCTCGTTTCGTTGAACGTAGTATAGTTCATCACTCAGGAACCCTCCTAATTTAGGGTTTGGAACCAGACTTGTTTTGATTATTAATGCAATACAAGATTACCTAATTGGAGAATTCATTAATCTTTCTTATTTATTCGTTTTCATTTTTGTTTTGTCTTTGTCCGACATTATTATTTGCATATCATGTATAGAAACATTAAAAAATAAATATATACTTAACATTAATAATCAAAGTTGTTATTAATTCTAGTCATTAAGGCATGAACCTTGGCTCCATATTGACATTTTCATTAGAAATTGACTTTCATTTTTTAAATATTATCATTAACGTTATGTATTAAAATATTGTTGGGACCACTTTTATATAAAACCGAGGAGTAAAAGTCCGCATGTTGTAACCGGTAACGGATTCTTAAGTAGTACTATATGTTTACGCAATAAAAAATTTAAAAAATAATAATAAAATATATAAAGAGTTAGAAAGAAGTTGTAGAATAAAATTGATCTAATTGCGAAAACAGATTTAAAAGCATCACGAACATAGGATATGCCATTTATTCCGTATTTGGTAAATTTAGCTCTTGAAATTTTTTACAAGAAGTTACAACTTTTACATGCATAATGTACACATTAAAAGCATCTGGATATTTACATATTTATGGATATTTACAATTTTAGCTCTCACACTCATATGCACTAACACATCTCATGTAAACTCATATAGTACTATATGCTCTCACTTTTCATATCTTTCAAGAAAGTGGAAACAATTTCTACACTTCTAGATAGAGGTATTATTACATTTTATCTCTCACATATTTCTCATTTAAAATTATTAAGTATCGTTTTTGTTACTTGCATAAAGTGGTTTGTTATAGAGCATCAATCAAACAAAGGTCAACGGGATTCTCCCACCCATGTTATGCGCATAGCAAAGGAATGGACATAGAAGACTCCCACATTGCTTTCTATAAAGCTTCCTCCTTCTATTATCCGTTTTTAGCCATTAGATTTATTCTTTTTAAATAGAAAAAATGGACTCAAACTATCAAACATCAATTGTCATTGGTTTTCATTATATAATTACGAAATTAGCTATTTTGAAAAACTTAAATACTATTCATAAGGCGGTTATATTGGGAGTGATTACCACAACAATAAATTGCACAACAATATAACCAATAATAAACGAAAACTATAAAAAAATAAACGACACATAAAATAGCATGGTTCAGCTACACTAACACTTTTGAATATACCAAATTATTTACAACTATTTTTAGTAAATATAAATTGTTACAAAATATATTCTTTTAACTCTCATTTATTTCAACATAAAGATTTTTTCCAAATTCTTCTGCTATAACTAGGGTTGGCAAAATCAAACTCGACCTGTCAACCCGACCCATTTAGAACCCGAAATTAGCGGGTTGGGTCATAACTTTCGACCTGTGGGTCGTAAACGGGTCAACCCGTTTATAACCCGTCATAAAACTAGTCGGGTTGGGTTCACATTTCTAACTCATTTATGACCCGTCAACCCGTTTAAATATTATATATATATATATATATATATATATATATATATATATATATATATAGTGTAGAATTAGAATCAGAACCAATTAAGGCTACAGAACCAGCAGAACTCAATCTAAACCATTGATTTTTGAAATGAAATGATCATGGAAGACACATTAATGTATTTGATGAGGGACCCTTAAATATTGGTTTGCATGGATGTCATTCATGCATGTATACATATATGTATAGATAACACTTATGTATAAATACATGAGAACATATACATATATGTATACATGCATGAATGACATCCATGCAAACCAATATTTTATATTTGAGGGTCCCTCATCAAATACAATAATGTGTCTTTCATGATCATTTCATTTCAAAAATTAATGGTTTAGATTGAGTTCTGCTGGTTCTGTAGCCTTAATTGGTTCTGATTCTAATTCAAATATATATATATATATATATATATATATATATATATATATATATATATATATATATATATATATATATATATACTAGCCTATAACCCGTGATGAATCACGGGTGGCTTATAGAAATTTCATAATATTTTCATAAATTATTGATGTTTTACTCTTTAAGAATACATTTAAATTCAATGAAAAATTTTGTACCTTTATAATAATTTTGTAGTTAAAACAAATATTTTCAATAATGTGTAATTACATATTTAAGAGGTTAAATTATAAGATGGGTACAAATATAACTTTTTATAAGCCACACGTGATATGTCTATAAAAAAATTTCATAATGTTTGACTTCTTTAAGAATACTTCATTAATCGAAAATTTTGTGCCTTTGTAATAAGTTCATATCTAAAACACGTTTTCACATATAGTTAAGAACATCAACTATATACATTACAAATTTAGTTAAAGAAATAAATACTCCCTTATATCAGTATAAGTAATCATCTATGTATTTTTTTTAGCTTTTTAATTATCAAATAAAATGTATCACCAAGAACAGCATTAAGTGCAACATCTTTGAGAAACTGTATCGTGTAAAAGCCCGGCCCAGAATAGTCTCATCACGACAATATTATGAAATTTTCATAATATTTTTTCAAATTTTTTTACTTCACTAAAAATAAAATTTTTATACATTTGAAATAAATTCATAGTCAAAAAGAATTATTTTCAAATGTCTTTCGGAACATCAATTATAGAGATTACAAATTTAGTAATAGCAAAAAATGTTCCTAAATCATCAGCATAAGTAAAAATTAAATAAGTAACAAATTATTAATTGTAAAACAATATTATGCATCTTCAGCTAAGGGTTTCCAGCATGTTGTTACAGCTGGTGTGCGTACATGCTGTGAATCGATTAGAACATTTTGCAAAAGTAACAAATGAAAACACAAAACTGGTTAAAAGATTGGCAAATAAGTATTTAGTATAATTTGACCTCAAAGGTGAAACTTTGATTTCAAAAATACATTTCTATGGACAGAAATAAAAAATGAAAAATGAAGAAAAATATACACATTACAAAGCAGCATATAACGGGTGTTAAACCCGAATTGACCAGCTTGGCATTAAAAACTTGAACATCATGCGATTGATCAGAATAAGGAAAAAACTGGAAATCAACCATGGACAGGGGATGATTAGAATTGATTAGAACAAACACAAATGCAGTTCTAATTGATTCAATATCTACAAGATGCTTTTGGAATTTCAGTGCAGCTGCTGACTCAACACTAACTCTCTCTGTTGCGATCAAACCCTACATCCAAATATTCAAATTTACCAGATGTAAAAAAAATAAAAAATAATTGCATATTGGTGAATTCACCCAGATAACATGATTATATAAAATAATATAGATTTTAATCAAGCAATAAAAAATGAGGTTTGCTTCTGTTCATGTCATAATTGCAATTGCGCGATAAGCCATTGTCCGAACACCAAGCCGTGCACTAAAAGCTGTATCTATATACATATAACAAGTAAGTTTTTCTATATTGCCCATAACAACTGTCTTCTTAACAAAAAATAAGTTTGAATTTGGATAAATATAAGATTTGAGTATGGAATTACCTTCCTAATGCAACGCCATTGGTGAAATCTCAATTCTGAACAATATAAGAACATCTACTTTCATTATTTTGATTACTCATCTTTATATCTAAATTTTTATTTTGTTTTTGGGTACTTGAATTGCTGCCCCTAAATTCATAGGACTTTGGGTGATCTTTAAACGGCCAAATAAAACCATTAGACCTGATAGCAAGAATTTATAAGTTGGTCCAATGGACTTGCTACCAACTTTAAGCATGGCCCAACTAACCTGCAAAGCATAGAAACATGTGATATTAAACCAAAACCTCACATGGTCGCTTGTTATCCACTCTCCATCTTTATCACCATGTTTTAATCCGGCTGAAATTTTATTTCATTTTAATCAGAAACTAATTAATAACCACAAAACCATAATAAAAACAAAAAAAGCTTAATTTTTTGGCATCTGGGGCTGCAAATTATTAACCTTCATGTATAAAAGATAAAGATTGTTATGTTGGTCACAATCTTGAGCTTCGCCAGAGGAAGAAAACCGTCTGTCAATGTTGAAATCGCGCCAGCAATCACGAAAGAAATCACAGGGGAAACTTGTCTTTCTTCACTTTACATCTACACAGAAAAGCAGAGTATCGAAGAGATACCTCTGCACCTTAATTGAAGAGATACATGAGAAATGCATTCACACCTTAAGCAACGTACGAAGATGGCGTAACTTAGATAGATAAATTGAAGAAATTGAAGAAACCATTTGAAAGAGAAGCTACCGTTTGATGATGGTGGTGTAAATGGCTAGAGAAATATAAAGAGGTAAGGCTGAAGTTTTGAAGAATAAATGCCATTAAAAGAACCATTTCTAACATCACAGGCGTTTTCATGGGGAATAGGTTTGAACAGAAGAGACCGGAATGAAACCCCTTTTGGAATTACGACTGATGTAACCGCTCAATGACTACGTGGACTTACTTGGCATTAAACGTGGCATTATTGAGTGCCAAGTGGCTTTTAAAATTCAAAAAATCTTTGGTTTATTAGATATAAAGATATATATATATATATATATATATATATATATATATATATATATATATATATATATGCATAATATAATACAATATATTTCTATTTATTTATTTATTTTAAATACATAATATAATATATATTACTTCAAATTTGGCATACACATAATATAAGTCACGTATTTATCTTCTTGGAAAATGAACAGCCTAAATCTCTTATAAGATACTTATGTTATATTACTATTTAAATATTTAGTATTTTTAAAGAGTAACTTTTCACTTAACAATAGGCTTAAAAGAATTTTTTTTGTATTTTAAAACTAATCAACTTATTTTGGTATTTTAGTCTTGAATTATATGTATTTTTTTTGTAAATTGATGTTTTATTGGGTCAATCCGTTTATGACCCAACCCGTTTAATAAATAGGTTGGGTTGAAGATCTCAACCCGTTTAGATAAAAAGGTTGGGTTGGGTTGGGATTTTCAACCCGCGAACCCAAATGGGTCAACCCGTTTATGACCTAACCCGCATTATTGCCACCCCTAGCTATAACCAAGATAACATGCATACCTAACTAGTTAGTAATGTTTTCATTTTTCATACCAAGTCAAAAAAAAGTATCCGAATCATTTTAAATCATAATGATAAGCAATTTGTCTCTGAGACGTCTACCGTGTTCGTAAAATACTGAAATGAATGAAAACATTTGTGTAATATAAAAAAAGGAAAAGACAAATGCTTTTAGACCTGTGCCAACGGCACGTCGGGGGAGGGCGTCGAGGGCCGTCGACCCACGACGGTGTTGGCACCGAGCCGTCGTGGGGGCGTCGTGAAGCTGGACGTCGGGAGGAAGACGGGGTGGTGATGGCGTCGAGAGCGGAAGAAGAAAGAGAGGGGAGAGAGAGGAAAGGGGAAGGAAGAGAGAGGGGGTGGGATGCTTTGGGGACTTGTACACTAGGCTGAAAAAGTTGTACATGTCATGTTTTTTTTATAAAAAATAGTTTTTTTTCTATTTTTTTTAAATTTAATTTTTTTTATATATATTTGTTTTAATAATACAAATATATTAGTGTTTTTATAATTATTTAATTTAAATTAAAAATGATGATGTAGAAAGGATGAGTTTAGTGATGGGTTAGTGATGGGTTAGTGATGGGTAGGGTTGGCACGAACGTGTCAGTAGCAGGTCAGTAAGGATGCGATGACGTGACGCTAGTGATGGGTTTAGTGATGGGTAAGGGTTGGGAGAGGCCTTAGAGTGTCATCACGGACGTACGATCTCACTTATTATCCATTGTTTAATTTGGATCTGACAAGTGTGGAATTTCCATGGTATTTCATGTTAAATCTTTACAAACAAGAAGAAAAACCCGTAGAGACCAGTAGACCACATAGATTTACAGTTACCCACACCAACTCTGTCCAATCGCCCTATAATTAGTCACTCTCAAAACAAAACAAAACAAAAAAAAGAAAAAGATTTCCCTTGTTTTTATCTATTCATCTCTAGTAAAATTATCGAAATGTATAACGTTAATGTTTTGGTGGTTTCAATGTTTTCCAAATAAAGTGACATGTAGAATTTAGAATTAGCAGGATGACATTTGTTTTTGTTTGACGCCTAATTCTTTGGATGATTGGTTAAACCTTTGAATTTAGTAGCCTGTTTGAATATGGTAGATCAATCAGGCGTTATTCACTATTTGTAATTATTAAAATCTCAATAAGAGGTCGAAAATGACATCCAATAAGAGGTTTTATATTGGGCGTAGATCCAAATAGTTCTTTTTTTCAAAGACAATATACTATACTATAGAACTAATAAAAAAACCAAATACAAGCAAAGATATATTTCTACAACTCTGCAAGGTGCATAAATATTCCGGAGAAAAGAAACTTCCTTTTAATACATTTATTTTGTATTATAATCCCAAATTTAAAACTTATTACCACATAATCACATACCATACATTTGTTACTGTATTTTTTTAACGCCAAAAATCAATATATCTTTTTGCAAGTGAGATGTAAACAATCAACTATTAACTTTTTATTTTAACATCATACATAAATGTTTTTAACCTGGGTTCCGACCCGCTTTACAAGTCGGCTGATCTCAAAGCAATCATGCGCTTTGCAAGTACCCTGGTCCCGGAGCCGCGCGGGCAAACTTCTATGCCCTGCAAAAGGTTTTTTTCTTATACGAAATATCTTAAAATCTTTATTTTGCTTTTAAAATAAAATAGCATTAAGTATAAAATACTTAATTTATTTTAGAGTTATGTACTCGAAAATATATTAGAAATGAAATACCTTGAAACACATATTATGTTTTAATATAAAACAATATTTTGTATGTTGTATAAATATCACTGAAAGAGTTTTTTTGAATGTTATATATATAAAAATATTCTACATCGTCGTGCATGTAAAACTAGGCTTGTGCATGGTCTAATAACCGAACCGAATCGAGAACTGAGAAAATGATTTTGGCCGGACCGAGAACCGAACCAAAGACCCTTGGAACCAAATCGAAACGGACCAAGAACCGGCGGGAACCGAACCGAAACGAGAACCCTGAAAGTTTCTTCGTCTTTATTCTGTTTTTTCTCGGTTTCGAGCTGAACCGAACCGCTTGCAACCGAAATGGTCGGAATCAAGAACCGATTTTGCATGAAAATTAGAAACAATAACTGAAACAATATAGTCTGTCCGATCCGGTTTGATCCAGTCCTATGATTCTGCAGTTCTCGATTCAATTTTCGCAGACCAATGTAAAACGCTACGGGTCAACACCCCTTCCAAAAAGTTTCGAACCGTTAACACCCCGAGAATCACACAATGTTTTTTATGGAATTAATACAATCCTTTCGATTTTACAAAAGGACCCCCCATTTGCCAAAAACCCTAGAAATAAACCCCTGTCCATCATTCATCGACGCATTCGCTCCGTCGCCACCGACGACGAACACCGGCGCCGGTTTTCCCGTTGTTCTCTGCATCCGCTCTCGTTCGTCCCACCTCTCATATCCTCAGTAATGCGCTGGTGACTAATTAGATTTTGTGTATTGCTTATTTCAATTGTTAGCTTGAATATATTAAACACTCTAAAATTAAGCTACTATATTCCCCCCAAAATTAATTTTTGCTCTGTGTTGAGTACGAAAACTTTTCCTGGATTCGGATTTATGAACCATACGTTTGTTGTATCATATTTATGGATTCAATTCGATTAGTAACTTTTAATTTCACTGTTTGAAAGAGTTCTGTTTATGAAGTAGAAGCTGGTAAGCTGTCTCAAACATTAGTTAAGTGGTGTGTTTGTTAGCTAATTGAAACTGAAACATTGCTTGATGGAATTGTTTCATTTTAGCCCCTGCAATGTGTGTTGAACCATGTATTATTATTTAAATAATTGTATGAAGATTATTGTATACATTCTGAATAATTGAATAATATCCAGAGATGATTTTGCATTCTATTCTCACTTTCAAACTCTATTTGATGATTTTGCCATTTTTTGATGCAAATTCAGTATAAATTTGTGTATATATCCAAACTCGTCTAATTGTGAATACTTTGATAATTTATCAGATTTGGAGCTGATTAAATAGATTAGGGTTGATGGCTGAAGTGGTTAAAATGCAAGAAGTTGGACAAGGCCCGAGGAAGAGAAAAATAGGGCACAAAAAGGGTAAAGGAAAGAAGAAAATGAAGGTGTTTCAGGGCAATGGACAAAAGGTTAAAATGGACGGAAAAATGAAAAAACTTTTTAGGAAAAAAGCAAGAGATTATAATTCAGATGATAGTGATGATGAAGAAGAAGAACAAGAGCCCGTTGCAACTGCATTGAAGTTTGAAAAGAAGCAAGTGCATATTGAAAATGTGGAAAATCAGGAAATTGATGAAAAATCTTCAGATGAAGAAATGGATGATGATGATGTGGATGTTGATGAGGTGGCAAATGATGATTCTGAGGATGAAGGTGGTGAAATCGAACATGGAATTATGAAGTTTTCTGAAGGAAGTACATCTTTTAAAAAAGCGTTTAAGAAAATAGTAAAGAGAAGTGGATCAGATGATGTTCTGGTAAGCCTCTTAATTTTTATTTTTACTTTTTAATTATATATAATTAATGTGCTAATTATGACTGGTTGGGTACCCCACAAAACATATATATTTAATTTAACTCTGGTTTTTGTAATATTTTTTTTATTGGTGTAGGGGCCTGTATTATCTGCTCACAAAAATCTTGTAGTAAAAAAGCTTGCAGAGGAAGCTGCTGAAAAGAAAGTTAAGGGGGATGCAAAGAAGGAAAAAACCTTGGTAACTATTTGGATTTGAATATAATAATTAATTCTAAAAATAATTAATTTAATGTATAAATGTGTTATGTTGGTTGTTAATGAATTTAATTGGTCATCAATAAAGTTAGGAGAAAAAGGACATGTAAAGCCTGATGCTTTCTCAGTCTCACATGAAAAACTACTCATAGGAGTTGCTACAAAAGGAGGTAATTATAATTAAAATTATAATTATAATTATATTCATATTTATATTTATATTTATATTTATATCCGTTTCATGAATTATTTTTAATTCATTGTGACTTGCAAACAAACTAACGTGTTTACAATTTTTCATGTGTTGGTGGGAATTTCAGTTGTCAAGTTGTTTAATGCTGTGAGTTTATTTTTTTAATTAATTAATTAATATGATAGTTGTTTCTATCATAGCTATGAGCAATTTGGACCAATTTACTTATAAACGTGTTGTTTGGGATATGTTTTTATCTACAACGGGTCAACTGGGTTTAGCTAATCCATTTTGACCCGTTACCCGACCCGCCCATTTTGCCACTACCCAGCTGTAGCTATGTGGTTGTTGAAATTTGAAAATGATGTGGGCGGTTGTTTACAGGTTAACAAGGCTCAAAGTTCACAAAGAGGTTTAAATCCATTAAGATCTAAAGATGCTAAAGGTATACATACAACCAACTGAACGCTTACTTTTATATGATAATTATATGATGAATCATGGTAATTATATTGTAAAGATGGTTGACTTTATTCTTTGACTTTTTAGTAATTCAGAAGCGAAGGAAAGAAGCATTCTTTTCTGAGCTTGGCAAAACTTCAGATGCTAAGGTTTTCTCTCTCTTTTTAATTTTTTAAATATATAATATGAGTAATATTTTATAAATAAGTTGAATTTTTTTTATTTTTTTTTTGTGAATTTCAGGTTGGCACAAGTGGAAATGCAGGGGATGGAGAAGGTCCTGGTTGGGCTCCTTTACGTGATAACTACATGCTTACAACTTCTAAATTAAAGGATTGGGATAAAGCAGCTGTAAGGAAAAAAAATTAATTTTAATATTTAAAATCATTAATTAATTTGTAGTAATAATTGTGAATGATTAATGGTGTGTAGGATGCACCTGAAGCAACAGATGATTTTGGAAGGCAAGAAGATACTTCATCTGAAGATGATGATTAAAATATTCTTGTTTTTTGGAATCATTTTCTTCAATTATACTTTAGAGAGCTTATATTGAAATGAAATGTAATTTGATTTGATTCTAGGGTTTAAAATATCTTGTAAGCAAATTAATTGTCGAGTATACCCGAAAGAGTAATGGTATTTAGTTAAATCTAATTTGTTCTTACCTTAAAAGAGTTGACAAATGAGGATGACATATCAAATGAAAGTGAAATTGGGGATTTTGTAATGTTATGGTCAAATTAAGGTTTTCTGATATTAAAATGCACGTGGGAGATAGTATCATTGTTGCAAAAAGTCCAAAGAAGTGTCCGGTAAGTTGATCGAGATCTCGTATTAGTTGATTAATTATATAAATTAACTTCATGAAATTTCTATTATTGGAAATCAGCAAAACAATAACATTTTTTGTGATTATAAGTTTTGATATCGTATTTATTTTAGAAGAAAACATTTCAGAAAGATCATATTTAGACCCAATAAGATGGCCCAAATATGCAAGAATTAGGAATTTAGGATAGTTACTGACTTAAAGTTATATCAAGCCCAATAGAAGGACTTAATGATGGACCAACCCAAACACGAAAGTGTTACCTTATGAACAGTTTTTGTTTTCTATTTCTCTGTGTTCAATTTTAATTCTGCATACATTTATAAATGTACATGATGATTTATCTAAAATTCATAATAATTTAGAAACAAAACGAAATTCATTAACGTGGCTTTAATCGGATGGAGATGTATCCACACAAGATTTTGGATTCAAATTTCGTTTAAAAGATATATAAATCAGTAAAGTGTATATATATGTGATTATTTTCTGTTCATAAATTAGATATTCTTATTTTATTTTATTTTGAAACAATAAAAAGGATCTAAGCCAAAAAGAGTTTTAACAACGTCATCACCCTCCAGACAAAAGACCCGAAAAGAACTAATATAAAATCTAGCAAGATTATTCTCACTTTTTACATGGGGTGAACTCAATAATTTCTCAGGTGATAGGCTTCAAATTTTCAAGGCGGTTATTCTCACTTATTTATGGCAAATGTGGAAAACAAAGAATGAGATGATTCATGATAAGAAAAAAGAGTCCATCCCTAGGTTGTTCTTCCTAATTCAAGGAAACTCCTTCTTTTGGATTAACTCGAGAAAAAAGATTAAACTTAATTTAGATTGGAGTATTTGGTGTTGTATGCCTTTGTCTTTTTTTGTTTGTATTTACTAGCTTCTTGCTAGTTTTTTAATTTATGTTGCTGTCTATAAAAAAAATCTAGCAAGATTACGTGGTTATTTAGTTATAATTCTGAACTTGATTACGTGTGCACCAATTTTGAGGGTTAAATGCGACGCTTGTGATTAGGTGATCACATTTTACTAGAACCAATGAAACTTAAAAGAGAAAAAAGTGAATGAATAAATGGAATATTTTGTTTTTTTTTTGTTTTTTTTTTTAACGACAAACATTCAATAAAAACTAGCAAGAAGTTAGCACAAACAAACAAAGAATATTTTGTGAATACATATATACTTTGGATTTGGATGAGGCCAACCCAATGATGGAAAAAAAAAAAAAAGTAAAGCAATTAATAGGTCAGTTTAACAACATTCACACTATCCAAGTAAATCAATTTACTCATATCATGATGAGTTTGTGCCTTTTAAAAAGGGGGTGATTTTTCTACCATATATTTTAATGCATCTATCACAGTAGTTGCATCACATATTTATACAGTATGCAGAAATACTTGTACAGTGTGGTATAAACCTCAAAAAATATGGTAGCAAAATTAATTCCTTTTAAAAAATAGACTGAACCTATTTTTAATTTTAATTGTTTTAATAAATTATGGTATTAAATTAATTATTTTTTATAAGTTTAAATACTAAAATGTATTTTTATTTTTTTTTATACATGCAAGTGAAAAAGGTAAGTAATATGTGCAAAAAGATGACAAATGGATAGGGATGATTCATTAAACTCACTTCCAAAGAGTCACCTCGTTCTCGGTGTTTTTTAAGCTCCAACAGCCATATCTATCATCATGTCACCTCATCACCTTCAATTCCCAATACCCTACTATTCTATACTCTCACTGTCATTTTTCCATTTTTACCCCTACTCCCTTTTCTTTGGCTTCATTCTCGTTTCCCTTCTCTCTTCTTTCATTCCCAAGATGCCCACCTTGTTGCCTTTTGTAGGGGTAATTTTGTCTTTTTATTTTATTCGCTCTCTCAAATTAGCCGCTACCTCCATGTTTTCGGAGATGATTCTGCACCAAAAACAAAACCACCTCCCTCCTTCACCTACCAAACTAACATTTCTAAGTTTTTACTAGATAAATATTATGTTGATACTTTAATTAACGTTTAATCTACATTCAACTCCATTCATTCTAACAATAACGCTTTACTTAATATTTAATACAGATATACAAACTAACAATACCCACAAATTTACTTACAAGCCGTCGCTTGCTACTATAGTATACCAAAGCAAAATAAAATCAACAAAGAACTGAAGATGTGGTGCCAACTACTTCGGTTGAATAATCCCTTCGGTTAGAGAGCCAAAGGCACGGTTGACAATGCTCTAGGAGGGCCCAAAAGGGTTAAGTTGATCCGACTTAATACAGAACATGATTATGCTATTCATTCGGATCTTATATTGATATTGAGTTCTTTTAACGATTCATTGGTTAAAATCAAAAGCTTGTATTATGTCATGTGCTAAATAAGATTTCATATATAAATAATGAAAAATGCTAAATGTTTTTATTTCATATGTCTATTCACATATATATAATTCATGTATAATACTCTAATTCAATAAACTAATTCTTTTTATTCAATCGGATATTAATACACATTAACATGATATATCTACACTAAATATGTCTCAAATTTATTGAAATTCTTATAGGGCAATCCTGACCGTTGACCTAGCGGCATGGTGTTTGTTTTTCAACTTTGAGGTCAACAGTTCGAGTTTCATCTTGGACCTATGTGATAATCATGAGTAGATTAGATTTGCCGTTTAAAAAAAAACAATAAAATTTACAATACACGGTTATAGTAGGATCTTTAGGAAATATTTAATATTCCACCTTTATATGTAAGTACAGAGGGCTAAAATTTAATAGATAAAAGACGTTCAAGGGGCGTATATATTTAATATTAACTCTTTTCCTTTATAAAAGAGTTCATTAATATTTCGTAAAGCCCATGCAAACACTAAAAGCTAAAGAAACCAAACAGTCTCAACAGTGATCATGGAACCCAAAAGCAGCAGCAGCATCCCGGAGTTAGTAACGCCGGTGACCGGAAAAGAAACCTCCGGAACTGCAGCACCGTGCAGGTGGAATCCGACGAGAGAACAAATAAACATGCTGGAGAATTTATATAAACAAGGTGTAAGAACCCCAACAGCTGAACAAATTCAAGAAGTCACAACAAAGTTACAAACTTTTGGACACATTGAAGGCAAAAATGTGTTTTATTGGTTTCAAAATCATAAAGCAAGACAAAGGCAGAAGCAAAAACAAGATCATTTGTCTTACTTTCACCAATATTTGCACTACCACCACCCCCACCACCAGTCGCTGCCGGCGATCTTTCCGGTAGCCTGTCATCCAAATGGTTAGTTTTTTTTCTCTTCATATATGTATATGTATATAATATACTGTATATGTTTAACTTTAGGTGATTCAATGGTGATTTTTTATTACTGTTTACCTTTAATTTCAAGGTCATATATGCTGCAAATTTTATAGTACTAGGTATAGTACATGGTCTATCATCAAAGTACGTACAGTTACAAAATCTTGAGTTAAATGATCTGATTAGTTGTTAATATCTTTCTAAGATCTACAAAATTAATACTAAGTTGCATTATTTTCAAATTTTGATTAAAATTTTAATATTAATTTGGGTATTTTGTTTATGTCTCGATCTTTACCTTCACTTGATTTTTGTATGTGAATTCTAAAAAATTTGATTTGTTTAAACTAGTCATTTATATATATATATATATGTGTGTATGTATATTCAACCCTTCTGTTGGAGGGGATCTGGTAACTAATTTAATTTTTTGCTCTATTTTTTTATTATTAAAATTTTATTTTTCTTCACGTGAGTACACTATAATTAACAAAATAGATCGTTAACATACTTGTAAATTTCAAATGAGTAAAAAAATCTATAAAATAGATCGTCATGTGATATTTGTCCTTGTTTTAAAGATGCGTACAACTTTTTGCTTATAGCATGGTTCAATAATAATGCTAGTAATATAGATATTCAAGATCTTTTTTTCAAACTAATTTTATGTATTAAATAGTGAAGAAATACCACATAGTGAATCATTTTATGAGTAGAAATATTATTATTTTTTGGGTAAAGAATGAAGTAGCAATATTTAACAGAAAGCAGTATAATTTTTTTTAATTTAATTAGTTAGATTTAATACGAACCAATACCATATCTGTTAAAGTAATGTAATATCTTTGTACTCCACTTTTTATCTACATAAAAATGGAAGTCAAAAGTTAGAGTAGCCAGTGTTCATGCATGGGGGTTAGACAAAGTAGTACTTGTAAACATTAAGTGTATGCCTGTCTGACTCTATCCATCTGCTAGTTTGTACTGTGAATGTAATCCAAAGGTTTCTGATTTTTGTTTTTTTATGGGCTTTTGCTCATAAGCTTTTATCAATCTTTGTCAAATTATTTCCACTCTGTATATACCAAAAAATTTGCACATTTTTTCTGACATTTGCTGTCTTGTTTTTCCAAGATTTTTTGTGTACCATGTTATCTTCCTTCAATCACATTAACGATCCTTTCTTATAATTTTTCACATTTATTTTGGTGTACCACCTACTCACCTAACCAAAACAAAGTAATATGATTACCATATTCTTACACATATATGATGTATGGGTAATTGTAACATCCATTATCTTCATTATGTGTATACAGTAATAATAATGATAACTATCTTTTTTTTTAAAGTACGAGATAGGAAAGACATAGATAGTCATGCCTTTACATATATGCTTTGTGACTGAATATAATTAATCGTGTAAGGGTGGTTAAAAATTGATTCATTGATATGTAAAATGATTTTTCTAACCTGGATTCCAACTCAGTTTGAAAGCCGACGCTACCCACAAGTCGTTTACAAAAGTCTAATTCACTTTAAGAAAAGTTACGTACCATGCATGAGTCTTTTCTTATGATTGATTAAATACAAAATAAGTTGTCCTAATTATTGTATTCTAACTCTTGTTATTTTTAAAACATTTCTTCAGTATTATATGGTCAATGCTATATGCCAAAGACTGACGTAGGGTTCTACTCTCACTACCCAAAGATGCTAATACCTAATGCTGCCTCAGCCAATAAGAGAAGATCACCCCGGACGGTCAAACCCAAGCCCTTGGCCGGTGGTGGAACCCTTGCCGGAGGCAATATTCCGGTCAAGTCAAAGATAGTCAACGGGAAAAGCTACAATCATCAAGAAACTTTGGATCTCTTCCCACTTCACCCTACTGGGATTTTGCAACAAAAAGAAGCTTCTCCAAACAATGTTGATGCTTACGCTTCGAACGCTTGTACTTCGGGCTCATCTGGCCGTTCCCAAGACCAACTTTATTTTGACTTTTTTCCGGGTTAATGGTAATATATTGACATTTGGGAGGTCAAAACTGATCTACGGCAAATGATTAAAACTATTTTTTCACTAACATGCATGCATACATGCAAACGTTGCTGATTAATTAATCTGTGATGGTTTATTTTTATATATTGTAAGTTGGCAAAAAAAAAAATTAAGTGGATTTTTTTCTCTTTTTTTCTAAGTCGGGAATTGTCAAAAAATAATTCATGCTTAAAAAAATCCATGCTTAATAAATGCATGCTTTTTTGAAGGTATAAAATGCAAAATATGATAAAGAAAAATAATGACATAATCATTTGTTGCCATGAAATTGCTATATATGTATGTATGAATTAGTTTCATTAAACAAAACAACCAACCACTCAAATTATTCTTACCTACAGCCTTAATTATGAGTATATTTAGTATTTCCATAGAAATATAATACTTAAAAAATGTATGGGCTTTGATTTAACAACAATAATAATAATATACAATCAATTCAGATAAGTTGTACGTTAAAAGTATAAGATGTAAATTGTTATGTAATTATCCGTAGGTAGAGAGGATGCTTTCAAACAAATCTTTGAGAAAAAAATACAAGTGAAAAAATACGAGTTTACATTTATAAGTGCTTTTAATAAAAGCACATACAAATAAAATCATGAATGAATAGGTGTTAGAAAATGTATGCATGTAATATGTATGTGCATATGGCATGTATGGTCCGTATGATTAACCATTGATGAGAATGGCCTTGCGCTGTAAAAGTGGGCCGAGAGCATTTTTTTTTCCGCTACAAACCGAGCTTTATAAATTATGTACAGAAGTTGGACCGTTTAAACTACGTTCTTGCATTCATTATGACTTATGAATGGCCCAATTAGATTTCCAAAATTATTTTTTTTTTTCTGAAAAGAAACATAAGGTGCATAAATGTTTTTGTATTAAACTTGTCTAAGATAATTTATTGTGTTTAACCGGTCACTATGACTTATGAATGGCCCAATTAGATTTCCAAAAGTTTAAATTTTCTTTAAAATTTTGTCCCACAAAAAAGTTTACATTTCTCAAATTTGGGGGCCCACATAATAAAATAATATTATTACCAATCATTCTACAAATAAAACATTTTCTCTCTCCCATATAACTTTATATATTAATCAAAAGTATTACAAAGGACCCCACCACTAACTATCTTCTAAAAGATTGTGACCAAATGAAATGTAAACTTTTTTATGGGACGGAGGGAGTAACTTGTAAATCTTTTTTCTTTTTGGTTTTTTGAATTTGTTTAAAATCCACCTCATACTTTTATTAGTACTATTAATATTATTATTGTTATTAATTTTATGACATAAATTGATTGAACCCACCTCCAATCCTCCACCATCTTCTCCGGTGGCTGATGTGTTTATTCATCATGCTTCTCTATATTAATGTCTTAGTGGCTCATGGTCTGTGATGTTTAACTTTGTTTTTGGTTTTGTCTCTCTTGTCTTTCCCTTATAGACAATTGGACCTACTGGATTTTTTTGTATCGTTTGACCCGGTACTGTTTGATACGAATAAAATGATAAAGTATTGAATGATTCAACGGTTTAAATGATTAAGAGATTATATAAAACTTGTTGTGAATGTGAGAAACTTTTTTTTATAAAGATTATGACTGCTTAACGATCAACATATGTTCTAAGGTAAAATGATTCAGCAATTTTTTTATGTCACATTTAGCATAGTCTTTATTCAGAGAATGGGTAAAAAGTGTTTGAGTTTTTGCTCATTAATGACTCGTTAGGAATTAGCATTTTTTTTGTGAAACCCGGCCGGCCCATAAACTGTTTGTGATTCGGTTTTTGCATGTAATCTCATCTTAACTTCAATTTTGTAAGTTTATTCGCCGAAATTGAAAACCGAATCATTGAAAATCGGACGATTTTGATGGTGATTAGGCGATTTAGAAGGTGATTTGAAAGGGTTTAGTTGATCCGAGACCCGTTAAATCATGACCCGTATGATGGATCAACTAAAAACCTGGATTTTTAAATATCGTTCAAAACCCAATTAGATTGGGTGTCGTAACGTAACTCTTTACTTAAAGACGACGTGGCATGAATCTACTGGCTGTTGTGGAACTTCCCACTTCACAGACGTGATTTCCCACAAATTAATATTTTAATATTTTATCGTTTCTCCTCATCACACAAAAACCGGATAACACAACACGCGCTCTCTCCTTCCCTCATCTCATCACACACACTAAAACACACACATGAGAAGGTGATTGAATTGCAGAGCTTCGAACAATCAATCGATGGCGAAATCTCTCATTTCATCACCTTCCTCCTTTATCGGAACACCTTTTCCATCTCTATCTCGCCATGGACGTTTTTCTCCGAGGAATAATAAGCTTGTATCTACCAGAGTCAACTTCAGCTTCAACGGACTTCCTCCGATTTCTTCGTTCGATGGAGTTTCAGTAGATTTTGCCGCAATCGCTAGCCGTGCTGAGAGCCTTATGTATACTTTAGCTGATGCAGCTGTCGCTGTTGATTCTGCTGCTTCTGCTTCCGGAGATTCGGCTGCTACGACGGTGCAAAAGTCCGGCGGATGGTTTGGCTTTATATCTGATGCTATGGAAGTTGTTTTGAAGGTAATTTCTTCCAATAGCTCATTAGTTTGGTAGTTCGAACAATAATTTTATGCACGCTTTCGTGGATGTGTAGATTGAAAGTGATACGGAGTATATGATAATAAAAACGAGGCATACTAGATTGTAGTTTGACTTCCTTTTGCTGTTTGTTGCAACTATTTGTTGTGGTTAGAGATAAAATAAATAACAAAAACGACAAATAGGTGATTTTATCTTATTATCGAAAGAGTTATTTCACCTATAAGAAATCAGATAATCGATCCAAACATTAAAACAGATTATTAGGATTTATCCGATATTGCTTAAGACCTAAATTATCCATTAATTATGAGTCTGCTTGTATATAAGATCACATAGGATAAATTATGATTTAGTTTTCTTTAGTGAAAATTTTGAACTCCATTAAATTTGACTAGATCTGTTATACTTTTATCTGCTGAGCTATTAATTTGATTCGTTTATGGTAAACTGTAAGTTATTACAACTTGCAAGTACTGTATATTGATGTTAACTTGAACTATCTTAACCAGGTACTGAAGGATGGACTATCTGCTGTTCATGTGCCATATTCCTATGGATTTGCAATTATATTGCTCACTGTTCTGGTTAAAGTTGCAACCTTACCATTGACAAAGCAACAGGTGAATCTCTTCTCAAATATGCAATTATATCGTGTCAGGTCCAAAATTATATGAAATATAATTTAGTTAATCTTATTCTTTTTATGTATGTTCATATATGCGGTCTTCTACTACTGCTGTTTGACAAATTCACTTGTTTTTAAAAGGTTGAGTCCACTCTGGCCATGCAAAACCTGCAGCCGAAGCTCAAAGCAATTCAACAAAGATATGCAGGAAATCAGGTGCCATTTTGTAAATTACAGTCTTATATGTTAAACGCTATAAAACATTTATATCCTTTTACTTTCAGGAAAGAATACAACTTGAGACATCACGGTTATACAAACAGGCAGGGGTCAATCCTTTGGCAGGTTTGTTCATATCATATGGTTGAAAGTTGCATTCTAGTCAAACCGTTCTGTCAGTTTATTTTTACATACTTTATATTTCAGTCATTTTATTAAAAGATGTTATTTTTTTAATATATTATGGCAGGATGTTTACCTACTTTAGCCACAATACCAGTATGGATAGGCTTGTATCAAGCTCTTTCAAATGTGGCAAATGAGGTATATATATCATATTATCATATATGCACACTTTAACCATCATTTTCCTTATGGTTTCAGTGCACTACTTTTCTTATACTCTCTCTTTCCCAAAATAAATGCAACAATTTCAATTTTGTATACTTGATTTTGGTCCACAAGATTCTTCCTTTTTGTCCTGTTAACTGATAATTATCACATTTTTCTCAAAAAATTTGTGTATTTTAGGATGGAGGGAGTAATTATTTATAAGAAATTAAAATAATTGGTGATTTGTGCAACTACTTGTTATTTAGGGACTGTTCACAGAGGGTTTTTTCTGGATTCCCTCTTTGGGAGGGCCCACAACAATTGCTGCTCGACAAAGTGGATCAGGAATTTCTTGGCTCTTTCCATTTGTGGTAATAAAAACTCCTTCATCATAACTTCAATATCACAAATATAATTAAGTTTAATAACATAAAATGGTTATATTAGTATTTGTTTTGACAATAAAATATAAAAAAGTGGTTATTATATTGTAAACAGGATGGGCATCCACCACTAGGTTGGCATGATACAGCAGCTTACCTTGTTCTACCAGTGCTTCTTGTTCTTTCTCAATATGTATCAATGGAGATCATGAAGCCACCACAAGTCAGAAAACCTAACTTTATATTTGTTACCTTTTTGTTTACTTAAATTCTTATTTTTCTTATTATTATATGATTTCAAACAGACTGATGATCCAACTCAGAAAAACACACTTCTTGTCTTCAAGTTTCTTCCACTCATGATTGGCTACTTTTCTTTGTCTGTTCCATCCGGGCTATCAATTTACTGGTTAGTTTTCACTTATTCAGACAAATAAATAATATAATTATTTTATCTAACACATTTATATATTGATTATTTAATTAATTTATAATGGGTTTTTATAATCAGGTTTACAAACAATGTGTTGAGTACAGCTCAGCAAGTATGGTTAAGGAAGATGGGAGGTGCAAAGCCTGCTGTTGATGTAAATGCTGGTGGAATAATAAGTGCAGGTCGTGCAAAACGGTCTTCTTCTCAACCATCAGAATCTGGTTCTAGGTTAGTCTTTGAATTTTATAAATAATTAATTTATTAAAAAAATTACAAGTAAAATAAATATTTTATTTGTTTGAAATGTGAACAGGTTTAAGCAGCTAAAGGAAGAAGAAAAGAGAAAATCAAGTAAGGCATTGCCTGATCAAGATGTTACGGTTTTGGCATCTACATCTGATTCTGAAGAAGAAGCTGATGAAGATAAAAAATCCACGGTAATTACTCAATTATTACCATATATATTGAAATAAAAATTATGTAATTGTATAATAATAATAATAAAAATGAAGAAACTGATATGAAAATTTGAAAAATTCAGGAGGTTTTGGAAGAAGCGTATGCTTCTAACACCAGTAAACCAGTTCCAGTTCCAGGAAGGAGTAAGAGATCAAAGAGAAAACGGGTATGATACATAATATGTATGTTTAGCTCTATTTTTGAAGCCTAAATACTTTGTAAAATCCATATTTTAGTTGATATATATAGCTGCCATTTTCTGATGGTTGATTTACTTTTTCTGCTAGTAACAACCAGTTACCATGTAGAAATTACATTCTGTAAATTGAAGGGCGGGGTAATAAGGTAATTTTGTATGGGTCAAAATGGAACTTGTATGGTTGACTTAAAATGTTTCTTATATAATTATTGTGTCAAATATGATTACATAAAATCATATTACGTATATCAATTAGGGGAGTTTGCTTAATAAGGTAAAAAGGCCTAAAATTTGACAATGTTCATATCAAAAGGAATGAAAGTTTAATTTTCAAACGGACTAAATGCTATTACATTTAGGCCATAACCCAACCCTATTATTGTGTTATTTTATCCACATTTTACATGCTGAAGATTGAAAAGCCCCCATACTAATTTATGCAAATAAAAAAACGAGTCGTTTTCTCAAACTTTTGGATCCGTTTGGGTTCGGGAACATTGGAAATTCTTTCATTTCTTCTTGTTTCATAGTGGAATTGCATCATGTATTCATCTTCTTGAGGGAGGCCGGTTGTTCCCCACTGGGTTTGGTCCAGATGGCTGTTTATTAACCTTCTTCTCTTCCTGCTGGATAATATTATATATGATTTTACATATTTTTTTGTCTTTTCTTTACTTGAATTTCATTAGATTCTTTTTTTCTTAAAATAACAACTTACTAATACATTTTACCTATTTAGGCATCTTTTATATTTTTTTCTTTTTTTTTTCTAGGAAAGGCAGAGACTACAATTAACACACATAATATATATAGTTGAAGACATATTCTTGTCTTGAAACTTACTTTAAGAGTAGACCCGTATAAGTTGCCCGGCTTTGAGTTATGTCGTGCTGCCCGAACCTTGAAATCAACTAAATATGGATGTAGCCATTAAGAAAGTAAGCCTCACGGAAATATAAAAAAATATCGAAATTTCTCTATAAAATACTCGAAAAATACTAACGTATCAAATCCGAGTTGATATGGTAATGATTTTGACTTTAAAAGTCAAAATCAGCCTCTATACCTGTTATTGTTGCATTGTGAAATGATGGCATTAGCAGGAGCCAAATTAGAACATGGGATAGAATCTGTAGTTTCTTCATTTTGAGAATGTAATGTTTCAAGTTTGCACAAATTGAAGATAGTAATGGGGCTTTTTTTAAGTAAAATGATTGGAAATTTTACTCCATATAACAAGTTGTTTGGTAATCATGTGCATGTTTGAAAATTGTAGTGCCTATTATGTAGCATTCGAGGATCCAATGTTATTGCTTCAATCCTAAAATCCATTAGTCACACGTTTTTACTATATACATCGTATAACCACCAAGTTGGCTTCCTGTCACTCAGGCCGCCAAAGGATTAGTTACCCTTTTGTGTATTCAGTTAATTTTGTGTAGTATGTTGATATGGTTAAAAAAACGTATACAATAAGAATGATCTTTAACATATCTAAATCAAACGACATAAATAACTTATAACATTTGTCATTGATAAAATAAAGGAGGTGGTTCTTATAGATTAATTTATATATATATTAATGGATACTCATACCTTTAATGGGAGGGTGAAATGTGATAAAATGAAAGGAAAGACATGATTATCCTTTAAAATGAAATTGCTCTGTATGAATAAAATTTACGAATCACTTCCTTAAAATAAAACTCGATTATTTTTTATACAAATATGTTGAAATCTTCATGTGTTAATTATCTTCTTCATAATTATACCTTTTTCCTTAAAAAAGAAAAAGAAATCAGTATATTCTTTCTGCTATTATTGGGTTTCTTGAGTTGACTTCTTTTCAAGTAATCATTACATGATGAACAAATTTCAAAGTGTTGTATGATTTTTGTCCGAAGTGCTGATGTGCTTAATTAGTTGTCATCGTACGGTTTAAAAAAAAAAATTGGTTAGACTTGGATCAGAGCTTCGGCATTATCATCGTACAGTTTTTGCTTTGTCTTTTTTCTTTGTTTTTTTACTGACAACTAATTAGCGTATTAGACCCATTAGAGAAAGTGAGGTGCTTTAAATGTTTGTACATTTTGCAACATATTTTTTACTTTCCACAACTGATGAGGGAAATGAAGATGTATTATTGGCAAAAATTGTGGAGTTTTATGCATTCTTAGTATTTCAATGGAGATCTAGTTACCAAATCCAACTTCTTATCAAATATCAATCAAACAACCATTTCGTTTCAATCAAAAAAACAAAAAAGAAAAGAAAATGATGCATGTTCAAGTTCAACATGAAACTCACATCTTGAATTTTTTTTATTACCAATCCAAAACACAATACAAAGCAATGTTTCAATACTTATAAAATGTGGCTGCAAAACCCACCCACCCATGTTGTGGCATCATTCAACTGCAAAACACAAGACAAACATAAAAACAACATTAAACAAATCATAAATATATAATAAGGATACGACATGCACGGTAGATGAAAGAACAATCACGCAAAGAACTATATTTACATGAAAACAACCCCATAGTTTTTGTAAGTAAAGTTCCGTCCCTAAACCTATGATAAGCATTTCAACATGTTCCAAAACATACAATATAATATAAATTCACAGTTTCTTATCATTATCATGTACTACTACTCTATTTCACTGTAAATCCTGTTGTTTTTTATGTTTTATATCCTAAGTTATAGACTTATAGTAAAACCTTGGAAGAACCTACTTACTGTCTCGGGCCGTTTGGTAACCTTATTTAAACTGCTTATTACTTTATGCTTATCAGCTTACTTAAGCTGTTTTTGACTGGCTTATTCAGAAGGGGAAAGCATCCGTTTCAAAGCTGATAAGCAAATCCAAACAACATGTTATGCATTGTGTTTTGATACCACATAAGCTGATAATTTGTGTTTGTAAATAAGCATAAGCTTTCCCAAACACCCCTTAATCCTAGGGTTACAGAATAAACCAGCTACCTCACTTTTGTTTGCACTCCAGATCAGGGATATAAGAGGCACATTCATTAACACAGTAGCACAATCAATAATAATTGAATACTCAATAGTTTATACATCTAATCAGGATGCACAATAGTACACATTCCGCAAACCCTAATTTGCAAAACAATATTCTGACTCTTTAAACTCATACAATAACAGACATCCTTATTTTTTGCTAATTGATAACGCAGGTCTGGAATACATACAGATTAAATCAAATCTAGGGTTACGAATTCTTAATATCAATAAATCAGATTAAGAGTTTAGTATTTTACCTCTTGTGCCTTTGAGCAAATACAGAGTTTTTCCTCTCTTCTTCTGCAATTAAACGGAAATTACAAAATCAATTAACATAAATCAAAGTCTCCGATCGAATCAGATTGCAAAATTTCAAAGAGAAGTGGATACAAACCAGAAAGACCGAGGGAGAATTTGGTGATGATCGTTCCGGTGATGGCGAATCCGACGAGAAACGGCCAGTTCCGGTTGAATTCTCTCTTGAAGAATACAGGCCATGGATCGAATTTCCTCATTTTGCTGTTTTCCGATGATTCGTTGCGATGAAAAATGATGAGATTGTTGGCGTGTGTGGTATTAATAGGATGGAATATGGGCTCAATTTTTGTAAAAATATCATGCTTCTCAACTTTTATCAGTTTGTGGTCTTACGGATACTTCTGGGCTCGATTTTGGAAGCCCAGTACACCATATCATATGTAAAACTTTTCTTTTCTTCCATTTTTTTTTTCTTTTTTGCATGAGGATTAGGAGTATGTGATTATGTGAAACTGGAACTGTAAAATAGAAAAGGATAAATACTGCATTAGAAAACCCAAGATATATTCAAAGTCATGCATCAAGAACTTAACTAATATGAGATCAACAAAGTATGATATCTGGTATTGCCACGTAAGACTATAGCTGGTAGAAAACGAGTTTAATGCAGTAGAAAACTGACACATATATGTTGTTGCAGACAGGGGCGATACCAGAAATTTTTTTAAAGGTGGTCAAATTTTTATATATGCCAACATCAAAGTTAACAATTATTCATTTCATTTTATCATTACTAGTCCTTTGCCCACGACAATGTGGCGGGGAAAAAGAGGATACAAGTCACATGTGTATTCTTAATGAAATTTTACAAAGACGTAATGGGTCAAATGGAAAAATCTTGAAAGGAAAATGAATTTCATTCACAAAGAAAAATGCAATATGCATTGTTTCAAAATAGTTATGAAAGGAAAAACGTCCTGAAAGGAAAATGCACTACAATTAAAAAAATGTCATGAATTCTGGAAGTACAAATACACAATGAATTATAAATTGATTAAAGCATTATAATAAGTTGCGCATAAATGCACATTTACAGGAATGGACATTTTGCACAAATGCATAAATAGTTATAGTTAATGTTTATAAAGCAAAAGACATGGATTTGTTATAAAAACATACAAGGAATTTTACTTGTTAAGGTCAAATAGACCAAATTATATATCCAATAGTAGATAAATGTTCAAAGTAGTCTAAGAATTTTACCTAGTCTCAAGGGATAATTAATAGCTATTGGATCAAGAAAAAGTCAAAGGTCAAAATCAAGATTCAAACCACACAAGCACATGTGCTTCAATACATCAATCCCCCACCCACCTCCGGCGGCCGGAGACGGCGGCGGTCGGCGGCGGACGGCGGCGATGGGCGGCGGACGGCGGCCGGAGGTGGCCGCCGGTGGCGGTGGTCGTGACTGGAAGCACATGTGTTTGAAACACATGTGTTTTGAAAATAAAGGAGTGTATACGTACAGCCAAGCACATGTATTTCAAGTAATGAAGCACATGTGTTTCATAACGTTAAGCACACGTGCTTCGTGATTTAAAGACAAATGAATTGCTTGTAAGTTACATGTGTTCAGGAACAAAAACACATGTGCTTGGCTTTATGAAGCACATGTGCTTCATAATGATATGTTCGTCACTTGTTCTGATTTTTTTCTTGTGTACTGAAGCACATGTGTTTCATAACGTCAGGTACATGTGCTTCGTGATTTAAACACAAATGACTTGCTTGTAAGTTACATGTGTTCATGAACAAAAACACATGTGCTTGGCTTTATGAAGCACATGTGCTTCATAAATGATATGTTCGTCACTTGTTTTGATTATTTTTCTGTGTGGTGAAGCACATGTGTTTCATAACGTCAAGCACATGTGCTTCGTATGCTCCCTTGTGTGTTTAGAAACTCATGTTTTTAGTGACTTGAAACACATGTGTTTCGTGACCTGAAGCACATGTGTTTCGATGTAATATGTTGTGTTTTAGTGAAGCACATGTGTTTCAATACATCAATACCACCACCACCCCCATTACCACCAGCACCTTCACTGTCAGCCACCACCACCGCCGCCACCGGCGGCGGACGGCAGCGGCCGGCGGTGGCTGTAGGTGGGGGATTTGATCTTGATCATCTTGATCCAATGACTAGTATTTGTTCCTTGTGACTAGACAAATCCTTTAGACTTCCTAGAATACAACTCTCCAATAGTAAGTAAAAAAGTTTAACATTATCATCCAAGTGCACAAACTACCCTTCATACTATTCCGAGTATGAATACAATTATTGAATTATCAAAATCCCAAAAGTTGTGAAGAAAAATATTTTCCATTGTTCTTCCCCATTATAATCAAATGCTTAAATTAAGTTCGTAATTGTCAATCAAATCATAGATCGATACTACGAACTTGTGATCGAATTGATGATTTTGAAGGGATTAAAACATAAACTGAAGAAAATAAAACAGATACGAATCTGTTGTAGCAGAACAACGAAAACGGAAACCGTCGAATACTCATAAAACGTAATCCAACGCATGTAGGAGTAGGAATACTAAGCGATGAGAAGTGAGGTTGCAATCGACGATCGCAAAGGTGTTGTATTTATAGATAGCGATGGCGGTGATGATTGACAGTTGGGATGATGACGCTATTCGAAGGCTTGCTCGTAGAGGTGGTGTGAAGCGTATCAGTGGGCTGATTTATGAAGAGACACGTGGCGTGCTCAAGATCTTTCTAGAGAATGTTATCAGAGATGCTGTGACGTACACTGAACATGCTCGCCGGAAAACTGTTACCGCCATGGATGTTGTCTATGCTTTGAAACAACAAGGCCGTACCCTCTATGGTTTCGGTGGTTAGATTTAGAAATGTAGTGTTTAGTTATTTCTGTTTAGCTTCAATCAAAACTGATGTAATCTATCTCAGAGCTTATGGTTTTATGTTAGATATTTATAATATATTCAAACTAGGTTATGACCCGTGAGTTATCGTTATTTCACCGAGCGTATATTTATAAAATATAAATTGTTAATTGTATGATTGTCACATATAAAATAAGAAATTATAAAATGCTATTATAATACATGCTATTATTATTGTAAGTTTGCAACTCAAAGTGTTAGTGCTATATTTTATACCAAAACTAAATTCTACAATACTTAAGAGATTTCCAAAAAAATATAGGTTAAAAGAAATTCTACAATATTTGGTGTAATGTTTATATAATAAACGAATTGATCAAGTGTTTTGGTTATGGTTGGGTTTCAATCAAAACACGCTAAACTGACACATGTACCCTTACATACAAAATCATTGTATAAAAAAGGTTTTTAGAGTTAAAATATATTAATAAAAAAAGAAGAATTAAAACATTAACCATTAACCAAGCTAGGGGCGTTCGTTTGGACGGTTTGGTTTTATCCGAACCAAATAGGTGAAACCAAATAAAGTCCGATTTTCAAAAGTTCAAACCGAACCGTCCAAACTAATTCGAAAACCAAACCGATCCGAACCAAATAACAATTTGGTTGGTTTGGTTTGATCCGTTTGGTTTTTCCTTAAAATTTTCAAAATACTACAAAAGTATATAATATAAATAATATGAAGTTCGATATGTAAAATTACAAAATGATAAACTACTTTGTACATCAAAACAAGTCTAATTCATAGTTTTTGACATTTACAATCATATATGCAAAAATCTTGACATCAACTTTATCAAAAACTTAAAAAAGATTGTTACATCGCTAACTGATACAATATAAAATGGAACAAGTGTTAGTATATAAACTAATTTACTATAAGAAATGTAAAGAAAATGAGTACCATAATTGCTTACGATGGAAACCAACAAGTGTTAGTATATAAATCAATTTACTATATATTACTATTCGGTTTTTTTGGACAATCCGGTTTTCACAACGGAAACCAAATTCAATCCGAAATCCAAACTATTAATTTGGTTCATGTCCAAACCGATCCAAAAAACCAAATAACCAATCCAAATAGTCCGATTCAAAATGTCCAATTGGACAATCCGATTATATCCGAATAGTGAACACCCCTAAACCAAGCTGACCCTTAAAAGTAACAAAATAATAGTAAAATTAATAATTGGGGTCGGGTGCAATAATAAAGTGGAGGTCCTTATCCCCAAGGCAACATGGCACCTATTGAGTAGCATTTTTTGCTTCTTCGTAATTTAACAATTTCAGACAAAAACCAATAAGGAATCTACTCAAGTCAAACAAAATACTATTTAAAGTAAAATATGTTAAAATTACTAATAAAGTTTTACTTTTATTCACTTATCCGGAAAACCAAAAAAAAAAAAAGTAGAGAATTGTGTTTTGACTAGGGATGTCAAATTTGTACCGAACAAAACCAACCAACATGCTATCAACCATGCCAAAAATAGTTGGTAGCCAACATGTTTGGTTGGTAGTACCATATCAATCAAGTAGTCATGGTATGGTAATGGTACAAAAATTTAAATACCATGATAATACAGTACCAACCACTAATTTATATATATACACATTATTTAGAAGAATTCGAAAAAGATAAACTACGTATGTATTATTTTTTAATAAAAGTTATAATATCGTAACATCAAAACATTCAAGTTACAACTTCTTAGCCTAATCGATCAATATATTACATTTTTGTTATTGTGTTTGGCGTGTGAAGTAGACAAGAATGTCACAAGCTAGTTTATTATGAAAAGAATACTACATAATTTGTATTTTATCGTAGATAGTGTTTATAAAATATTTAACGTATATCATTATCAAATATAATAGTATATAATAATATCTTGTTTTTAGTAATATTCCAAATAAATTTGTGATCTTGGTATATACCATTACCAATTCGTACCAACCATGATTGTTGGGAGCCAAACAAATTGGTACAAAGTATAGTTGGTACGATACTGGTAGCTAGATTAGTGTACCAAGTATACTTGGTACGGTACACAGTATGTGCAAAATATGTGTGGTACCGTACCATGTTCACCCCTAGTTTTGACTAACACTCAACCCAAACGCAATACTAAAACCCGTGAATTATATTAGAAATGCTAATAAAGTCTTACTTTTATCCACTAATAAAAAATATCAAAAAAATTAGAAAATTAGAAAATAATAATAAAAAATATTGAATTGTTTTTTGACTACTACTCAAGTCAAAACAATATAAAAACCCGTGAATTATGTTAAAAATACTAATGAAGAAACCATAAATTAGGCATTTTTTAATAGCATAATAGAACCTTGATATAAACATTTCTTTAAGTGTATCAAAATCTGTAAAAGCATAACGCTTGCCAATTTTTGATGTCACCATACCTGCAATTCACATTAACCAATATCAAAACACTATCATTAATCAAACTCCATTTTATAAATATGAATAGAAACAATGCATAAACATATGGATTTTTTCCATCGACTGCTAGAACACCCCCATCAAGAAATATCTCATTCAAAAATATAAATGAAAACAAATGAATCGATCAGTTTTCTGTCACATTCCCCTTCACCATAACTTTGTTTATCTGACCCATTTAGATAAAAACACAACCATGTGAAAAATCATAAAATAACTTATTATAGAAAAAGGAATACACAGAAACAGAGACTAACCTGCTGTTGCAGAGGAAGAAATCGTAATATATTACTCCCTCCGTCCCTAAATAAAGTTCCCATTTTGCCTTCAAATTTTGTCCCTAAATAAAGTTCTCATTTCTCAAATATAAGGGGCCCACTTAATATAATAATATTATTACCAATACTTTCACCACTAACTATCTCTTAAAACACTTTCTCTCTCCAATCAAACCTTATATTTTAATCAAAAGTAATACCAAATACCCCACCACTAACTATCTCCTAAAATGTTGTGCCCAACACAAATGGGAACTTTATTAAGGGACGGAGGGAGTATTTTGCAAGCCGTAACATAATTACTGTATTACATAATTTCCATTAATTTGAAATATAAACTTAAAATATCCGGATATTTAGTATATATTTTAGGAATTGATAAAATCAAATTAATTCAAAAATAAAATAAAATAAAATAAGGAAACTGAATTTGTAGGAAATCAAATTAATAATTAGTTGAGAATTCGTTTTTTAAAATTAATTATGTAAATCTGGAAAAATATGTAAAGCTTCCACGTCTTAAAATTAATTATCTAAAAAAGTGACACGTGTACTAAAAGGGTCTAGAAAGAAGACAAGTGGTCATATAGGCTTTGTTTTATTATATTAGTAGATTTGCAATTCAGTGTATGAAATGGAAAATTGGTTTTAAGAATTTTTTTTAAGCTTAAAAGTAGTTGTAAATTATCTAACAAAAAATACGTTATTTAATTGTCCATTAATCATTTCAATCATTCTAAATGATTAAAAAATACATAGATTACGCGGATTTATTTATGGTTAATCAAAACTTAATTAATTTCATCAGGGAATTGTCTACATAGAAGCACTAATGAAAATCATATCTTGAACCACAAAGTTTTTATGTTAAATCTTCAGATGTAAATCCCCATCACCATCATAATTTTGGCACGGACAAAAATCAACAAAAAGAGCAACATATATATGAAACCAAATTACACAAAACCAGATAATAAAAATTTTGCCCAAGATCCATTGAATTAGGTAAACCAAATCCAAAAAAAAATCAAAAAGTAGCAATATTCATCATCACTTAAACTGAATAGAAAAAAAACATATCATAAGTAGCTCAAAGACAAGCTATTAACATCTCTCTTGAAGCTGTCTTAATTGGCCCGACTTTTGAAAACATCAAGATCCATTTCTGTTGGGTCGGTTGCTTGGAGCTCCACTTGAATTCCATCAAGTTCTCTCTTGAATCGGTCCTTAGAGCTTGCGTATATCATTTTGCTTCTCACTCTTGCAGTATCAGGGGACCTTCACAAGTGCAGATAGATATATAATAAACACAATACACAAAAAGAATAATTCATAAATTTAATTAAAAAATATATTATATTGTAGTACCAGGCAATGAAAAAGATCCTGCTCTTTTGGCAGTTCTCAGCAGTGACAAAATCATAGTCGAAAACAGCATATCGGCATTCATTATCAGGTAATGAAGCAGCAAAATCCTCATGGCTTTGAGCTGGTTCACCAACTTTTTCCACAATTACTTCCTTTTGCTTCTCCTCAATCTTAAAGATTATAAAACGAAATGTTCTTTTTGCCTTTAATTCCATAAATTTTAGCTTGCATTCATCGTGAACAGCCATCCCAGATGCAGCATTAGCCTGCAATACCAATATGTATCAAGTTGGATCATTTGTATACTTAATCCTAGAATAGGATCTCTCCTACACACATATATCTGGAATAATTAGATCTAACATTCACTTAAACATATAAGAATAACATTTAACAAGTCGAATATGGATCCACACTATTTGCTATATAGGTTGAGATCCTAGCAGATTGATGCAAGAAGTGCGAACAAACGTTGATTCACTAAATTTGTAACTTTAATTCACAGTTTTACATTTTAAGTAGATTCACAAAACTAATTGTAACCTTGATACACAATTTTGTGTAAGAATGATTACATATTCAAAAAAGAATGATTTTAACTTGTGAAAATTGTGTGTGAAACTTACATATTTAGTGAATAAAATCAAAGTCTTAAGCTTCTCGCATATATTTAGCTTCTCATTTGATCTTGTATTTACCTATAACTACCATCACACTGCTTTATGTTACCAATTACAAACATCATTTTTGCAAAAATATTAGCGCTATTTTCACACAGCTGGCTAAGCTAACAAAATCAAAGGCTAGGAAATTGAATCAAACTCCATACCTAGCGATAGATCAGATTCTATTTCGAAAATTAACATATTGAAAATAAATCTGGATCGATTACAGCTCTAGGGTTTCAAATTCATCAAAATTTAACATATCACAGACAAAAAAACTAACACCAAAACACTAACAAAAACACAATTCAGCGCATTTTTCACATGAAAACACATGCTAATTTCACAGATTAACACAATCAGTGCAACAGGTTAGCAAAATACAGATGCATAATCATAAGTCAACTGAAGTAAAACAATAAGTTTGAGGAGATTAACCATGGCGGCAGACGATTGATCGGAGCAGATCGGGGGATAAGCAACGGAATTGTAGGGAGAGAAAATGAAAATAAAATTGGGGATTTTAGATGAACAAAGTGTGAGAGAGAGAGAGAGAGAGAGAGATGAAGGTGGTGCGCACGAAGATAATAAACAGAGAGATTCGAGTCCTCGCTATATCGGTGGTTACCCTCGTTTCTCATATTAAAATATCAATTTAAGTTTTGTGAAATACAGTTATACCCCTTATACTATGATTCAAGTTCAAATATCAGTTTAGTTTCTAGAGTAAATTACAGGGAAGGTCCATGTGCCATATTACTAATTACATCAGTTTTTGAACTTCGTTTATTAAATTGGACGTTCCTGGTGTATAGTTTGTTACACCCATGATCCCTACTCCCATTAAATTTTTTTAAATAACCAAACTACCCTTTTGGCCTTTAGTAATAAAACAAACACAAAAGATTATGAATGCAATAAGTGATAAACCACATATACCATCTGTGAAATTTACTGTTAATTGATTTTTTTTTCTCTTTTATTCATATTCTTACACCACATTAAGACTCACCACCCAACTTTATCTCTTTGAATCAAAAGCTCAATCAATAACCATTACCGCCGCGTTACCAAACCCTCTGAAAAGTTGATCCATACTCAACTCCTACATTCGGTTACTTTCTCCAGTTGTTTCGTCAATGGTGACATTCTATCGACATGCGTTTAAAAAACACAAACTCCTCTTGAGACCTGTATCAATTGTCTGAATCAAATTATATGGAATCCACCAATCAAAAACAGAAAATTGTTTTACATAATTGATGCACATCGCCAGAGGAGTTGGCATTTTGCACACACAGGTCGATAGAACGTCACCGATGGCGGAACAACTAGAGAAGGCAACCAGAGGTAGGTTGATGATGAATCGACTTTTCAAAGGGTTTGGTGGCGCGACAATAATGGCTTTTTATTGAGGTTTGAATTTGAAGAGATAGAAGTGTTTGGTGAGTCTCAATGTGATCTAAGAATATGGATAAAAAAGAAAAAGAAAAAAACCAGTTAATTGAAGTAAATTTCACAAATGATCACTATGATTTATCATTTATAACATTCATAGTTATTTATCTTCGTTTAATTATAAAATGATAAAAAGGTGTTTTAGTCATTTAAAAAAGTTTAACAATAATAGGGCCCATATGTGTAACAAATTCTATAACCATATATGTCAACTATAAAAAATGAAGTTTATGAACTAAGATTGTAATTAGTGATAAAGAAATGATATTTCTTCCTACTTGTATGTATACTTACTTTTAAACTTGACATGTGTTATCCATTAATCTCTTTTCCTCATATCATCACTTGATCTTGTTACTTATCATGGTCAAAATGAATAGGAATATAGTAGAAAGAAATGATAGGAAGAAACATCATTACTCTAGTGATAAACCAAATGAATTTTTCGTGTAATTTAATCTTTTTAGTTTTACAAGCTAGGTGTCCAAATAATATAATTTTCCAATCAACCATCTCCAGGTTAGAATCAGGGCTACTGCAACGCCCCGAAATTTCTGGTAATTTAATATTGCCTTAGTTTATATTTCTTGTATTTAAAATGATTTTAGTGTTAATTGTTGCACTATGAGATTAATTAAGTCCAATCCTTCTTTTATTCTTTTTGTGACTAGTCATGATAATTGATAAAAACTATACTGAAACAACTCTCCATATTTAAGTGTTATATTCTGATATTCTTTTGTGAATTAATATCGTTAGTGAAATTTCGAGTGAGTGGGCCGGACCTTTAAAGAAAAAGGGAGTTGTTGGTTGGGCTCGTGTAAGGCATGCTGTGGCCCATCCGCCTAGTAATCTGAGTAAAGCTGTGAAAGTTGTAGAGTCGAATACCTAGGGAAATACTTCCTCCGTATCAAAATAAGTGACACACTTTTCTTTTTGGGGTGTATCAAAACAAATGACACACTTTGAAAACTTTCATTTTTTGGTAAAAATAGTGGGACTCATACCCACTAACTATCCACTTTAATAAAGTGAAATTACCCTTATACCCTTACTTTTACTTTCAAAACTCATTAATATCACCTTATTCAAGAAAAGTGGGACTCATTCTCCACTAATTATGTACTTTAATCCATTTTAACCTATACTTTAAACTTTTACCTTAAAAAACGTGTAAACCAATTTATGTCACTTATTTTGATATGGAGGAAGTATATAAAATAGGGTGGTAGTATTCTTCTTTTACCCTAGCCGCAATATCCCTCACTATTCTTTATTATTACCTTCTTTTTCAAGAAAGTCCCACCGTCCTCCATGAAAACCGCCTCCTCCGCCACCTCGTTTTTGTTATTCCGGTGAACTCGTTTCTGTTTTTACCGGTGGACTCCACAACATCGTTCTTGTTTCCGGCTAAGCTCCGCCGTGAGCTTCTCCGATCGACCACCACCTCCGCCCGGTTCCTGTTTCCAGTAAAACACCACTCGTTATTGCCGCCGCCACCGTTTTGTTTCTATTTCCGGCAACTAAGCTCGTTTCTGTTCTCGGAGAGCGCCACCACCGTAACCTTTATTTCCGAGAGCTCCCGTTTCAGTGAGCTCCACTGCCGTACGACCGGAGCTACGTCACCATCGCCACCCGCTCGTGTTTCCGGTGAAGTTCCATCGCCGCCGGTTCTGACTTTTGCCATCGCTGTCATTTCTGAGTTCCACCGCCATCGAGCTTCACTCCGGTGAGCTCCATTATTTCGCTACTTTATTCTTCCAATAAACAATCGTTTACTTTCCGGTTCTTTTTTTTTACCATTGAATCCATTGTAACCATTTGGTGTTCTTGTTCAGCATGGCGGTCTCGAGCAACTGAGATTTTTGGAAGATTACAAATTTGAGTTACTATTGGTATAACATGTTCCCTCCATTTTCGATTTTTGCCATCGGGGTACTCTTTTGGTTTAAGAAGTTGATGGGTTTGGTCAAATGGTTTATTTATTTATTTATGAGTTGTCATTTTGAGTATTATATAAAATTTGTTTGGTGGAAGATTTCTTTTAATGAACTTGTTGAATCCATGGTATTGGTATAAAAACAAAACGTGTCCTGTAATCTACTATTTTCAAATCAAGAAGTATTTTACTATTATTTTAATTAAAGGAAATATCTTACCATTATTTAATTATGGGAAAGTTTTTATTATTATCTAAACAAAGAAAATGTTTTATTAATATTTAAATCAAAGGGGAATGTTTTACATTGTTAAAAACGAGTCTTGAGTTGAGTCTAATCCGCTTAATCTTCGTGTCTTAGGATCGTCTAGACGCTAGCTGGGCAATAGTGTAGAGTGCTGAGAGATCTTCGGAGCTTATGTTTTCGAGGTGAGTATTCTCATCGTGTATTCAATTATAACGTTATACATACATGACTTATATGTTTCATTACTTGCACTATATTTGCTATCTGAGTTTGATCTGCTATCTGAGTATCTGTTCTTATTATTACTGATCTGAGACATTAGTGTCTGGGTATTTGAGCTCATCATAGGGTTGAACTGTACTGCTGTGAACTTATCTAGGTTATCTGTGATCTGAGCTATCTGGGTCATCTGAGTTAATTATGTTAAAGAGATAAAAACATAATAAATACACATCTGGGTTTTAGGCTATCTGCCTATCTGGGATCACCTCCCGTCTGAGTTTTGGGATCACCTCCCGTCTGAGTTTTGGCTTACGCCTATCTGGGGTGCGAGGAGGGGCGAGGTTGATCTCTCATCCCGAATCACACAAGCGCGCTATATAAATTAAAATCTGAGAAAAATAAATCTGAGTAATAAATTTGAGTAATAAACTGAGTAGAGTCTGAGTAGGAGTACACCGATGTGCCCTCATGTGTTGTATGTTATGATTGTTTACATTTTCTGAATATTCACTCAGCTTTCCGCTGACCCAAAACTTTCCCCATTATTTCAGGTATTAGCAATGGCAGAGAGTTGGTGGACGGTTCACAGCTGTATCATTTTAAACTTATTTATTAAACTTAATTTTTATTTAAAACCCTTTTCCGCATTAAATATATTTTAAATGTTAAACATTTATATTTGAATTTATTTATGGGTTTTTTTTTTATTTATTTAAATCTTGTACTTATTTTTTTTTTTTTTTTTGAAAAATTTGGGTGGTACAGCTACCATCGCTTTTACCATAGTCACCCACTTCTTTTTCCTTTAGAAACCGACAACTGTCTACATGTTGATCTTTGTGCGCGTCAACATTCATTCGTTCGCGCCTTTTTCCCCCATTTTCGCTACATTGGGCTGGGAGGTAACTTGCTCACCATTAGACTGGGCGTAACGCATGACCGTTCGCAGTTTGGTCACCCTTGCCACATCTGCGCCACATCAGCTTTCTCTCTCCTGATCAAACACACGACCAGACAGCGATCAAATGCCCGTAATGGGTGACCGTTCGGATTTTTTTTTTTTAATTTAAATTTCATTAATAATTAAAACATTACATTAAAAATAATTTAAAACATTACATTAAACATAACTAAAAAAAATTAAAAAAACTACTGGTGGGGTCGTCGATTCCAAACGTGTTCCACCAAATCAGATCTAAGATTAAGATGAGTTTGTTTATCATTGATCTCCCTGATAACTTGCAATACTTCTTCATGTGATCGTACGGGGTCGCCGTCACTATGTCGCTGTTCCGGATGAAAATCGGGACATATGGCCCTGCCTTTGTCTTTGATAATCATATTATGTAATATGATACAAGTGTACATTATATCCCTTATTTTGTTAACATTTGGGGACCTTGCAGCCGTTTTTATTATACCCCATTTTTTCTTTAGAACGCCAAATGCTCGTTCTACGTCTTTCCTTGCAGCTTCGTGTGCTTTCTTGTAGTTCACCCGCTTAACATCATTCGCATTTGGGTGTGAAATGGACTTAACAAGAACAGACCATTCCGGATATATCCCGTCAGTAAGATAATATCCCCATTTGTAAGACACCCCGTTTGCCAAAAAGGGTACCTCAGGTGCTTTCCCGTCTTTGAGATCATTGAAAATATGGGACGCTCGTAAGACGTTGATGTCGTTGTTCGACCCGGCGACACCAAAGAACGCGTGCCAAATCCACAAATCCTGCGAGGCAACCGCTTCAAGTAAGATGAATGGTTCGTTCCCGTGATCCCCTCTAACATATTGCCCACGGTAAGCATTTGGACATTGAACCCAAGGCCAATCAGTACAATCAATGCTTCCTAGCATACCGGGAAACCCATGTTTCTCCTCATGAAAAGCGTATAGCTTCGCCACATCAGTATGAGTAGGCTTTCGCAGAAACTCATCTCCATACAAGTGCATAACCCCTTTACAGAACTCTGCGAGACTATCACGGCTAGTTTTCTCACCAATTTGTAAGTATTCGTCTAGAGCATCCGGTACGGTCCCGTATGCTAACTGACGAATTGCAGAAGTGCACCTCATTAGCGGAGAAGTACCTGCGTTCCCTAGTGCATCATATCGTTGCGCAAATAATGGGACGGTATTAGTGAGATCGCGAACAATGCGTGTGAAAAGATCACGACTCATCCTGAAACGTTTGCGAAAATCATGCTCGTTATACGTCGGATTTTCAGCGAAGTAGGCTGCCACGAGACGGTCATTCGCACCGCCACGGTCCCTATTCACGTATCTTCTAGGAGTTCTAGGGATATTAGAACTAGAACCTTCAAGAAACGCGGCCGCCGTTTGTAAAAAACCAAGATGTATAACCCTGTCCTCTTCCTCGTCGCCAAAAATGAAATTAGCGACATTCATTTCATCGTCGGAACTCATTTTTATTATAGTGTGTGTGATAAAGAAATGAGAAGTGTGAAATTTTTTAGAGAGGGTGATTGAGAGATTTGAGTGTGTGTTTGAGTGGAGAAAGAAATGAGAGTTGTGAATTATTTGGTAAAAGAATTGGGTATTTATAAGGTAAAAAGGGTGTTTTTTTTCCGTTGGAGAGGGGAGGATATAGCCGTTCAACGGTCGTGTTGAACGGTCGATTACTCGACCGTTGGTGGTCCTCGACGCGTCGCCGGAGAGGAGGCGTAACGCGGGGGACGCGTCGCCGTTGCTGATTTGGCCGGTCGCGACCAAACGATCGGTCGTGCATTACGGAGAGTCTTATAAACAGGGATTTTTAATATGTTTTCCAGCGCACATAATTAATCAAAAACTATCAATTTCATTTATGGTAAGATTAAACCAGTATATCACAAAAGTATTAATAACTATCTTTAGACTATAATTAAAGAAATTTTATTTTATTAATTGTTCGTTATCATGGCAAAACCCATATAGTAATATGTTACATAATTGATGCACATGCTATAACATCCGGTTATGATTTCACCCCAAAAATACGGTCAACATTGTATTTCTAATTTAAGCGTAAAATATATGTGAAAAATGCATATAAAAAAGTGACAAATGCTTACTGTTAAGCATGAAGTATGAACCTGTAATGATCATGAATTCATGAGAAGCGAGTCTGATTTCGTTAACTTGTTATCAACTTTTATTGCGAATCACGTACATATTTCATAAAAAGAATGAGTTTTTCCAGTGCAAATAAATTAGAACAAGAATCTTGAATATCAAACTTCGAATCTATAAAATTAGGTAAAAGTAAAAGAAAATTCTGATTTTGTTTCAAATGGAGCCAAAATAGAGTGGCACATACCATTAGTAGGCCCATTACCATCACAGTCGTTGGAAGTATTATTGTGAATATTTTTAATGAGAAAATGATTTTCCAGAGAATTTTCTGACCCAAAGAAAATGATTTTTTTCGTACCAATATTTATTGAAATGGACGGGGTTTTTCTTTATCGAGAGCTGCTAACATTGTTATAAGAAGGAAAATGAATTGTTCTTAGTTATATTTAATATTTAATTATAAATATAACAAATCAATGCGTTGTAAATTTGTTTGTTATGTATGATTAAACATTATTGTATACAAATTAATTTTCTTTAAAAACCATCTAAACGAATGTTTATATTCATAAATAACATTTATACGTGTGACATATTTTTGAAAGATGAAAACCGATATTAATTCATAAATTTGAATCCACAACTTATTGTTTGAAGGTAACAAATTATTTTCCAGATGTACTTTACATGCAATTAAACTCTTAATGAAATAATGGTAAAACCATTATTACTTTTGAACATACTTTGTGACGAAATATTAATGAGTTACTAGCAAAAATTAAAAATATAACAGTAACAATTTGAAAAAACTGAATCGGGACATTTATGGAAAGTGTACAACCAAAAGATACAGTTGAAATTTTGTTGACTGTGGGGTAAAATTGGATACGTTTGTAAGAGAATCGAAATATATTTTCTGAACATCGAATCTTGGTAAATCAAATTATATGGGAAAATCTATGGGTGGGTATCAGGCGGTTTTTAATTAAAACCAGACCCCTATCCGAAAGATTCAATTTTTAAAAATTGCAAGCTGTTCGGTTTCAGTTTTTTCGTTTTTTTCTCAATAAATTGATTCGGTTTATGTTTTCAGTGCGTCTTTTTCGGTTTTGATTCGGTTTGTGTGCTTTTGTCATTTTTATACCCTTTAATTTAAAATTATGTCAAAAAAAGATGCATATTCATCTTTTTATAATGTTGGATTCCTTCTGATGATATCTTCAAAATGGTTATGGTATGCCAAAAACGAGCTATAAAATATAAGATACGGGTCTTTGAAAAGTGCCGTTTGAGTTTATTTTGGACAAAAAAAAAAAGTTCTTTTAGTACTTTGGATCTATTATTTTATACATTATATACAACTAAATAAGGCGTATTTATACGAGTTCTCTGCATAATGATGTTTGAGGTTTTTTTGAATTTTTAATACTACCTCCGTATCATTATAAATGATACATTTGAAGTTTCATGAATTTTGAGGCAAAAGATTAAAGTATGATTAAAATATATTAAAGTTGATCGTTAGTGAATGATGGGCCCACTTTTTTTTAAATAAAATAATATTAATAATGTTTAAAAGTAAAAATAAGGATAAAAGGATAATCTAACTACTCCCTTCGTCCCTAAATATAGTTCTCATTCTCCTTCAAGTTTTGTCCCTAAATAAAGTTCTTATTTCTCAAACTTATGAGGCTCACTTAATATAATAATATTATGGGTTTTGATAATGACAACCCTAAGGGTTGTCTTTAAGTGCATTAAAAATGGTACAAATGAGTAATTCCAAAAATTCAGGAGTCGGTTATAGATGGATGTACAACTTTTTTATGCATGTCGGGCTGTCATTATCAAAACCCTAATATTATTATCAATATTTTCACCACTAACTATCTACTAAAACACATTCTCTCTCCAATCAAACTTTAGATTTTAATCAAAAGTAATATCAAATACCCAACCACTAACCATCTCCTAAAAAGTTGTGCCCAAACGAAATAAGAATTTTATTTAGGGACATAGGGAATTAAAGTGGAGAGTTAGTGGAGAATGGATCCACTTTTTTACCAAATAAGATAAATTTCAAAATGTATCACTTATTAAGAAACACCTCCAGGAAAAAAGTGTATCAGTTAAGTTATTGTGATACGGAGGTAATTATTGTTTTTTTTTAGCTCCCAAAAATATTGACCATATGATATAAAAATAGTGACAATCAACACGAACATTTCACTAAAAATATACTTCCTCCGTATCAAAATAAGTGACACAAATTTGTTTACACGTTTTTTGAAGTAAAAGATTAAAGTAGGGGTTAAAATATGTTAAAGTACATAGTTAGTGGATAATGGGTCCCACTTTCCTTGAATAAAGTGATATTAATGAGTTTTAAAAGTAAAAGTAAGGGTATAAGAGTAATTTCACTTTATTAAAGTTGATAGTTAGTTGGTATGAGTCCCATTATTTTTACCAAATAAGGAAAGTTTTCAAAGTGTATCACTTATTTTGATACACTCTAAAATGAAAAATGTGTCACTTATTTTGATACGGAGGAAGTATTAGAAAACAATACATCTTTTCATATCTATTTATCGATGAAGTTGACATTTTTATCCATTCGCATTAAATGAATTTGATCGCTTTAAAGCTGGAAATTCGTCCTTTTTTGTCTCTATTATACTACCGCTGAAATATTCTTTATCCTCAGTCACCATCAGTTTTTTACCTCCTCTTTTTTTCCTTCCATTATCCACGGTTACTTCCCCTGCACCCTTCTCCACTTGATTACCACCCTCCTCGCCACGTGGCAGAATCGTGGACTTGTAATTTGAAACAAGTGCAAACCCCGGGGATTCTTTAACGTACGCCCCCGGTCCACAGTCCCGAAATGAAATCGAACCGCAGGAGATCAGCTGCATCAGCACCGACGATGCCTTGATTTTATTTCCGGTCGTTGGATTAATAGAGATATCAGCGTCTGTTTCTGACCTTACGATCACTTTACCGTCGGATTTCATCAACGACTCTAGGGTTTCGGGGCTTGAATCGGACGGCGGTGGTGAAATCTCGGTTCTACTCAGCTCGGAACTCTCGTTCTCGCGAAATGATTCGTTTGATTTATCTTCTTCGTCAAGTTCATTGATCATTACTCTCCGGCGACTGCGGTTTTCGTCGGTTTGAGTTGAGACATTAGCAGCGACTGTAACGGCGGAGGTCTCACCGGAGTAAACTTTATACTCATTTAAATCGATTCCGCTCCATGACTGGTTCATTCTACCCCTATTTACCGATAAATCAAACTCTCCGGAAGACGATGATTTCTTCGAAATTGATGACAAACCTTCACCGGATTTTGAACTAAGCGATTCGCCGGTAATTTGAAAGAGCTCCGATCCTTTCAGAATGTACTCCTGACCGTGCGCGGGATAAATAAAATCATTCTCCGATAAATCATGCCACACGAATCCGTTTTTGTAACTCCTAAACCACAAAAATCAATTTAAATCAAATCAATTCTTCAGTTCCTAAATCATACATTCATAATATTAATCACCATTCTGAAGATAACACAAACGCACTAACCGTTTAGAGGACCACGAATACAGTGCAGCCATTCCTTTTCCACGAAGAGAATTTAGCCGATCGATTACATCTAAACAAATTCAAACAAAGTTTTACACAATTGAGATTATGAGATAACAGATTGAGAAATTGAACTTAATACCTCGAAGATACAGTCCGTCGGATGCAGAGAGCGGAACCTCAATGAAATGAGGATGTTCGAGCTGGCCGTTCCGGCAGAGGTAATAAACGACGGGAACTCGGCGATGTTTGTGAGGTTCAATCCCGATTTTGGTGCGTTCTGGACTGCGTTGCCGTTGATCGTTCCATTTCTTAGACATGTGATGGAGCTCCATTGAAATTTTTGTGTGTAGATACAAGATGGAGGGAATTGAAGTGAGATTTATTCAAAATTTGATGCCGGAGACAATGCAGAAAGATACAAAATAGGAGTTGAAAGCGGAGGTGGTGGTGGTTGTCGTTTATGTAGTATGGCTACTGGATTGATAGGCCAGATGGTGGTGTTTTATGTAGGTAGCTGGGGCCTGGTGGTTTTGAGTTGAATTGATTCACATGTGAATACAAATTACTTTTTACCTTCTTTGTGGTCCAGTGGTATAGTTATTTGTTTTTGACCACTCTCAATAATAATGTAAACTGATTGCAATCATTTTTTGATAAATTAGTGTCATGTCAATTTAATTTGACATACTCATGTCAATAATGCGGTTCTCTTTAATTTTTTGGACCTCACTATACACATAAAATACCAAATACTTTATTAAAATACATTGGTCCTACCAAAATCTCTTTCCCGACTCTCTCTTTACCCCCCAAACGAAGAAGCTTGCCAACGGTGGAGGGTCAACTGATATCTTCGACTCCCAACCATTGTCACTAGTATTAAAGGTCGTGAGTTTAAATTAATGATATAGATAAAACTGAGGTATATTAGAGCAGTTGAGAAAAATAAAATTTAATTTTGAACTTTTTAAATAATTATTGTTCTTTTATTTTATTTGGTTGGATGGGTATGTATATACTCTGGGTTGTATTATACATGGAATCTTTATATTTTTATATTCTAGTAAGTCAACTTACTGTGTGTCAAATTCAAAGTGAAAGTCCTTTAAAAGTTTTGTTCCCAGTTTCCCACACTGTCCTTAAAGAGTGAAGCACTTGCAGAGTTGCAGTGATTCAAAACATTTTATATAATTTGGTCCCCAATACTTTGTAAAGAATTTTGGATATCTGGATATATTTTTGAAATCTGGATATTCGATGATATTTGAGGGGAAAAAAAACTATCTGGATTCGGTATCTGAAATTCGGATACCCGGATTTTTGGATACCTGACTTTCAGATATCGGATATTTTTTTTTCTGATGCCCGATTATTAGACAATTTTGAACACCCCTAGTCCCCTACTATTAGTATCGGTTCAGAGTTCAGATCGATTGGCTGAAACCGGCTTAGCCGAAAAGGCTTTGTGCCGGGCCTGCCACAGTGCCATGAAAGCTAATTTAACTTATTTCATTTTATCTTTGCACTTTTTGGGATTAAAAATGTGAAAACCAACATGGGAACACAAGTCATGATCTTTTTGCGTTATTGGCCATGAGCACATGAGTGCTTTATGATATCTCAGCCATTATCTAATCATTTCTCCTTGCATAAGTGCATAACTCCAATGTGTTGATGAATAACAATGTTACCGATGGCATATAAGGGGGAAAGTATATCAAATACTCCCTCTGTCCCTTAATAAAGTTCTCATTTCACTCAAAACATTTGTCCCAAAATAAAGTTCTCATTTCTCATATTGGAGGGACCCACTCAATAAAATAATACTACCTCCGTATCAAAATAAGTGATACACTTTTTATTTATGGGTGGAACAAAATAAGTGATACACTTTCAAAACTTACCTTATTTGGTAAAAAAGTGGGACCCATTCTCCACTAACTATCTACTTTAATAAAGTGAAATTACCCTTTTACCCTTACTTTTACTTTTAAACATCATTAATATCACTACATTCCAAAGAAGTGGGACCCATTATCTACTAACTATCAACTTTAATCTAATTTAAACCACTTTTTAATCTTTTGCCTCAAAAACCGCAATTCTTCAAATGTATCACTTATTTTGATACGAAGGTAGTATTATTATAATGTATCTCACCACTAACTATATCTTAAAAACACTTTCTCTCTCCAAAAAAACCTTATATTTTAATCAAATTTATTACCAATGACCTCACCACTATCTATATCCTAAAATATTATGTCCATGAGAAATGAGAACTTTATTAAGGGACGGAGGGAGTAAATGATTAGAAAATAGGGATTATCAATCTCAGATTATATCTTTAAATCGTGTGAATCCCTCTCTCAATAAATTATCGACCCTCACTTACCTACGGATATCACGAAATCGATATTGGGATAAGATAAAGATTTCAATTATGATTCCATGCCTATAATTAGAATCAGAACTTAAAAGAGGTCTTTCTAAGAAAATTTTGTATGTCCAAAATGAGATCAGATTATATTCTTAAACGATATTTGGTTAAAAACAATTAATTGTAATTAACAATGAACATGTGCAATTAAGAGACTTAACCTTTTGTATTGGCGAGAAAAACCGGTAATGTTCGTTTTGGCGGGAAAAGTCGGTAAGGTTCGTTTTGGATGAAAAAGCTTGTAAGTTCTCGTATCTACTACTATAATAAATCAAAACCTATATAGTCACATGTCATCTTTTTAGACCCCCACATGACACGTGGCAACCATATAGAGCCCTTTTATTTTTGTTTTCCAGCTCAATCTTAAATAAAAGATATTATAAAATATAAATATACATACAAGTATTAATAAAATGAGAAATTTTCGAGATTTAATTTTAATTAGTATTATCTTATTTATACTAACAAATAACTCAAAGTAAATCTTTAATTCTAAATTTGAATTTATGATTTCTGGCTATATAATTTCGATCATTGTCGTTTTACCGTATTAAATCTTTGAAACCTTTATTCCCTATACCAAAACAATAATAACCACAAACGCTAAACGTTGGACAAAGGTTACACACATGAGACGTGTAAAAAATTAATATCTTAACCCGTGTTTACAAAACTATAATAAATCAAACCCTTTAGTGCCACGTGTCAATATTTTAGCTTTTATGTTTCCGGCCATAATTTCCAGCCACCTTATTTCGTGGGATGATAGTAGACTTATATAATTTAGGAACCAATTTGTTTTTAATTTTTTTCCCTAATTTTTATACCATAACAAGCTAGCATTCTAAATAATTATAAAAATCTTAATCTTCCATAGTACCATCAAATTGCTTCATATTTAGTCCATTTGTATCAACTCTGTAACACCTCAAAATCTGAACCATTTTTTTTTACAACAAATGCGGAAGCGTTTCAAAATTACATATATATAACTTGTTATTCACAAGTTATAAAAAAACATAAGATATATAATTTTGCAAAGGTTAACTTTCCGAAATAGTGTTACTTAACATTACGGCTCAAGATCAAAATCATTTCTTTAAGTCCTGGTCAATCATTCCTAATCTTAATCTCCGAAAGACTCATCCAACTGATCAGCACTAACTAAATCAGCACTAACTGATCAGCACTAACTGATCAACGCTAACTTATCAACACTAACTGATCAACACTAACTGATCAGCACTAACGGGGCCATCACTAACTGATCCGCACTAACTGGGTCAGAACTAACTGATCAGCACTAACTGATCAGCACTAAACACTTTCAATTGCAACCAAAACCATTGCAATTTAAACAATACAAAGGTTATAAATCCACTCACCTTTGCCAAGTCTCTTTCCACTCAGTTGTCTAATATCACTGAGCCTCTTTTCCCTTTCCTGCAATTACAAGTAACACCCGAATTAGTAATCTTTGACCCGAAATGTGTAAACCGCATATTACACTATAAAGACATAACAACAAGTGTACTAACTCAAAATCTGCACTACAATCCTGCACATTGAGACTTTGACACACGAAAGTCAAACCCGATCAAAACTTACACAGTTGATCCAATTTAACCAAAAATATCCAAACGGGTCAAAAGCCCATTTTATTATCTTACTATTACAACTAATTTACAATACACATACCAAATTATAATTATCATCTAATTAATAATAAAATCTCAGGTTTGACCTAATACAAAGTCAACCATTTAAATTATGACCATAATAAAAACCAGAATCTGCCAAACCCGCGACAGCTCACCGCAACTGCCATAACTTTCAAACCATTTATCCTTTTTTTTACCAAATTTTCACAGCTTACTCTAGACTCATAATTCTACAACTCATATTCATAATGCTCGGCTCGAATCTGACCCTAAAAGCCTCGAAACTGCCTCACAACACTGCAGAAACGCACAGTGTTTTCAGCACTGCGACACCTCACGAAAATTGTCGTAACTCACAGACCGTAAGTCCTATTGACGAGCGGTCAGCGGCTACGGAAAGCTAACTCATCAGACTACAACACTCCAGAAGACCCGGAGCCCGGATTCTGTCCCGAACAAGGTCGAAAACGGACCTGAACATAAGGACAGCAAGCTGTCCTGAAATGCAACACTTTATGCAATTTATAATCATTTTAGCCCAAACGAGTCAAAATACGATTTTTATCTACTAGAATCCTAAATACCGACCAATTTCTTACCCTTTCACAATTAAGGTACCATCTCAAGTCAAAATATACATAAACTTCAAACTCAATTATATACCATTACACATAACCAAAATTCTGCACAAACAAATATTTTGACTCCACAAAAGTCAAATTCAACATCTAACTTGTAATTGCACATCTAAGGTACTAATTTGGCCCAAACGGGTCAAAACCAGATTCTTATCTAAAACATGTCAACATATGAATTCATACCATCCTAACTTCATAACTAATGTAAGAAATGCATACAATCCAATTTCATCTCCAACAAATCCAGATTTGACTTTTCAAAAGTCAAACTACACAATTTTACAACTTACTAATTTTTGTATAAACATTATCAAACAATTAATTTAATGTTATAACTAGTTTCTAACACAATTATAACACTAATTACAATCCTAAACAATCACAAATTCATAGAAATCATCATCTCCAAAATTAGGGTTCTTGACCCAAAATCACCAATTATAAATTATGTTCAATTTGGATGTTTCAATCATTCATATAGCATCTAAATCACTTCTCTACTATAAGCTAATTAATAGAAATCATCAATTTTCAGTTTTCACATAAAACCTACCAAGAACCCTAACCCTAGTTCTTCCACTTGATCAAAAACGCTTAAAAGCTAAAACCCTAACTAAAGGGAAGATTACTTACTTTAATCCTTCACAAACGAGATTAAAACTAGAACAAGGTTGGATTTTAAGCTTCAATTTGAAGAAAACTAAAAAGATCAATATGTAAATGTTTTTGGTGTGTGCGTGGGTGACGAGAGAGAGAGCATGAGATAAAGATTGAGACTAACCTGCCTAAAGTCCATCTCATAGCACGTGTAAGTCATAAAGTGGTTTTCTTTTTTTTTTAATAAAATAGTATTATACTAAAATACGATGTTTAATTTGGAACCATAAACGAACTCTGATTTCATAACTAAAAATACCACTAGGAACCCGGTTCAAAAGTGAACCCAGATATATAAAAATCATACTAATATATATCTATCTCAGTTTTGCTAATTTTTAACCCCGTGGTTAAAAATTCTAATAAATCAAATAAAATTCTATAAAATTATAAATAATAAAATAAACTTACCGACAACTTTAAAAATGATAGGCCGGGTCTCGGGGTGTTACAAATCTACCCCCCTTAAAAAGATTCCGTCCTCGGAATCTGATCATACTCAAACTAATCAATTAACAGTTTTTTTTCTTAGTCTTAATTCATCACATCAAACTATTATCCTCACAATGTTCTCATACCCACTTGAGAACTCTAAATATTCCAACTACGTCAATCAGTATTCGACAATTTCTTTTAATCAGTGCACAATTATGAACTCATCCAACAAGTTGTGCAACATTTATCATATTTCTTTCTTTAAATCACAAATAAAGTCAAATTTAAAAACTCTCAAATATCGGTACCCAATATGATATTGATTAATCTTTAATCCTCTAAATTATCAAATCAATTTATTTTTGTTAAAATTTTATTTCATCCCTACCTTCGAATTTGTTCTAATTCACATAAAATAGTTACTTTCTCTTGATTTCTTGTATCTCGAAGCATAGGCAATAATGTTTTCTTTATTCATGTAATAAAACCCCATACGGTTCCTCCATTCTCTTAACATCATCGAAATCATTTATGAAATAAATCTTGACATAATTCTAGTCAATCCAAACTCAAAACTATCTCAACTTGTTCCAAACTAAGTACTGTCTATAATTTCTTTACAAATCCAACCATAGGCATTAACAAATTTTCTTCACTTTTAAAATCCATAATCCTCTAATACATTCTAATCATCTCCTTTATAATAGTATACATACTTTTGTGGTCTGCGTAAACGATGCATCTCATATTAATCAATAAGGTCTCCATAGTTTTAAGGCATAACAACAATTATAAATCCCAAGTTATAGTTAAGATAATCCTTCACATGTCTTTTAATAATCTAAAAACATAGACAATCTCAAAATTTCCTTACTTACGGTCACAACAATCATTTCAAATTCTATAACTTTTACATCCCGTTCATTATTCCATCGAAATTTCATACACTATTACGATCTAACCTTGTCTCGATACTCAAAATTTTGAATCACCGTTATCAAACTTACGATCAGAATCCACTAAATTTCAAATTATATCTTTCTTAATCAAAATTTGCATCAAATACCACATGAAACAGCGTCCAATCTCATCTTGTCTAACACTTCTATCAAGTAGTTTTCATAATTAAATCCAATTTTATAGCATGTTGAGGATTTCACCAATCTATAATCCACAAAACAACCCGAAATAATCGCCAATCTAGATTCATTAAGTCAATTTTCCTACTTCACATCCAGCTTAGGTAACAAATCATCTAATTTCATAACTTCATACTCCATATGATTTCAAGGATAACCGAGTAGCTATAGTTATATATCCTTCATTTCTAACATCCATTACAAAAGCAAACACCAAATCACACATATTGGTCGAATACAATTGGTCGTCACTCTACAAGTCACTACATGCGACACAACATGTCACCGCAAGAATTTCCTCTTTCTTATATCAACCGCTAGTTCTTACTTAGACATTTCAGCCGACGTCTATAATTACATCAGTTTTAATTATAACTTTTATATTTCATGAGTTTACAATAATTACTATTATAATCAAATTGATCCGCAGTCACATATATTGTGACTGAAACCGACATATAACTCATCATCTTCACTCTTCGTGAAGCAAGGGAACAACCCAAACAGTTAATTTCAATTTATGACCGATTTAAACAAGACATAAATGAGCTATCTGCTCCAACACTGTGTAACACGAACAATTAATTAGCAACTCACACCCCGCAAGCCACTATGTGTGACTCGACAGACCACTGTAATGTTTACCTACTCCTTTACTCTAATCACTAGTCCCACCCGGAACACTCAGTATATACTTATGATCACATCAATCTCAGTTATAAGCATTTCATTCAGGAAATTTACAACAATTATTATCCAAATCAAATTCAACTTCGATCACAGATATTGTGACCGAAATCAGGATACCATCAAACAACTTCACTTCACCATGAAGTAAAGAAACAACAAAACAAATAATTTCAACATATCATATATTCGCACATACATACATAAGCAATTTGCTCTAATATTACATGACATAATTAAAGTATTGAGTTTACCGAAAACATACCCGTAATATCATCAACAGTGACGGTAGCATCATCCGCCGTCACCTTGTAAGCTCCACTCCCAAGTGAAATAGCATTCTTTCTCTTTTGTCTTGCAGATGACAATCCCCGACCACCCAGTCCTTGACCTATAACCACTTTCTTTTTTTCTTTTTTTTTGTAGAACATTCAATCAATCTGTACCTATCACTTTGACAATTCCACCACACACTACGAGGAAGTTCACAATCCTTTGCCATGGATCTGATCGTTCCACACCTAACACATCTCAGGTTTTAACATCACTCTCAACTGATTTGGCCGTCATAAAAGCCCGAGATGAGGTACTGGCTATCCTAAATGTGCCCCTATACTCTGGAAACAACTTCAATAAGATGTCGTACCTTTGAAGTCTCATCATGTACCCGCCATTGTATAAATTTCAACTTTTAATTAAATGGTTTTATCAACTCAGCAACTATCATTCCCTCGGTCATCTGTAAGTCAATAAACTTTTTCCTATTCAGGCTTTCTCAAATTCCCTATAGTGTTGTTTATAATTCTTGTCTTGATACGAACTCCAAATATTATAATCCACTAATTGTTTGCAAGCATACGATAGATTCAAACTCAAATGCGATAGAAAGTCCAAGTTATAATATGGATATGGTCCTTGAGGTGGAAAAGGATAATAAGATTGAAATTGTGTTGACTAAAATGTAAAGTTTAAAAGTATGGTATTAGAGATATCACCAACTGAATAGTTATAACTGGAGGAGTCTCTGTTCGTACACTTTGAATTTATTGTTGTAACTCATGAACCGCATTTCTAAGCCCCTGCATCTGATTTTCCAACTCATGTACATGCTCTAGTATGTCTATTTCTTCATTATTACCTGATGTACCACTATATGTTGAGGTCAAGGGGGTCGGGTTCTCTTTATCTGTCATACCTGTAAACTCAATCAAAACATCTCACAAATTTTTAGTTTAAACCGTTAGTACCTACATACTAACCTCTAACATACTAATCACACTTTCCTAATCCCCACACACTAGGAATGTTTGACCAAACTTGAGCCAAGATTTGGGAATGCTACACCTAACTGTGTACACACCGCCAAATCAAGGCTCTGATACCAAATTGTAACACCTCAAAATCTGAACCATTTTTTTTTTACAACAAATGCGGAAGCGTTTCAAAATTACATATATATAACTTGTTATTCACAAGTTATAAAAAAACATAAGATATATAATTTTGCAAAGGTTAACTTTCCGAAATAGTGTTACTTAACATTACGGCTCAAGATCAAAATCATTTCTTTAAGTCCTGGTCAATCATTCCTAATCTTAATCTCCGAAAGACTCATCCAACTGATCAGCACTAACTAAATCAGCACTAACTGATCAGCACTAACTGATCAACGCTAACTTATCAACACTAACTGATCAACACTAACTGATCAGCACTAACGGGGCCAGCACTAACTGATCCGCACTAACTGGGTCAGAACTAACTGATCAGCACTAACTGATCAGCACTAAACACTTTCAATTGCAACCAAAACCATTGCAATTTAAACAATACAAAGGTTATAAATCCACTCACCTTTGCCAAGTCTCTTTCCACTCAGTTGTCTAATATCACTGAGCCTCTTTTCCCTTTCCTGCAATTACAAGTAACACCCGAATTAGTAATCTTTGACCCGAAATGTGTAAACCGCATATTACACTATAAAGACATAACAACAAGTGTACTAACTCAAAATCTGCACTACAATCCTGCACATTGAGACTTTGACACACGAAAGTCAAACCCGATCAAAACTTACACAGTTGATCCAATTTAACCAAAAATATCCACACGGGTCAATAGCCCATTTTATTATCTTACTATTACAACTAATTTACAATACACATACCAAATTATAATTATCATCTAATTAATAATAAAATCTCAGGTTTGACCTAATACAAAGTCAACCATTTAAATTATGACCATAATAAAAACCAGAATCTGCCAAACCCGCGACAGCTCACCGCAACTGCCATAACTTTCAAACCATTTATCCTTTTTTTTACCAAATTTTCACAGCTTACTCTAGACTCATAATTCTACAACTCATATTCATAATGCTCGGCTCGAATCTGACCCTAAAAGCCTCGAAACTGCCTCACAACACTGCAGAAACGCACAGTGTTTTCAGCACTGCGACACCTCACGAAAATTGTCGTAACTCACAGACCGTAAGTCCTATTGACGAGCGGTCAGCGGCTACGGAAAGCTAACTCATCAGACTACAACAGTCCAGAAGACCCAGAGCCCGGATTCTGTCCCGAACAAGGTCGAAAACGGACCTGAACATAAGGACAGCAAGCTGTCCTGAAATGCAACACTTTATGCAATTTATAATCATTTTAGCCCAAACGAGTCAAAATACGATTTTTATCTACTAGAATCCTAAATACCGACCAATTTCTTACCCTTTCACAATTAAGGTACCATCTCAAGTCAAAATATACATAAACTTCAAACTCAATTATATACCATTACACATAACCAAAATTCTGCACAAACAAATATTTTGACTCCACAAAAGTCAAATTCAACATCTAACTTGTAATTGCACATCTAAGGTACTAATTTGGCCCAAACGGGTCAAAACCAGATTCTTATCTAAAACATGTCAACATATGAATTCATACCATCCTAACTTCATAACTAATGTAAGAAATGCATACAATCCAATTTCATCTCCAACAAATCCAGATTTGACTTTTCAAAAGTCAAACTACACAATTTTACAACTTACTAATTTTTGTCTAAACATTATCAAACAATTAATTTAATGTTATAACTAGTTTCTAACACAATTATAACACTAATTACAATCCTAAACAATCACAAATTCATAGAAATCATCATCTCCAAAATTAGGGTTCTTGACCCAAAATCACCAATTATAAATTATGTTCAATTTGGATGTTTCAATCATTCATATAGCATCTAAATCACTTCTTTACTATAAGCTAATTAATAGAAATCATCAATTTTCAGTTTTCACATAAAACCTACCAAGAACCCTAACCCTAGTTCTTCCACTTGATCAAAAACGCTTAAAAGCTAAAACCCTAACTAAAGGGAAGATTACTTACTTTAATCCTTCACAAACGAGATTAAAACTAGAACAAGGTTGGATTTTAAGCTTCAATTTGAAGAAAACTAAAAAGATCAATATGTAAATGTTTTTGGTGTGTGCGTGGGTGACGAGAGAGAGAGCATGAGATAAAGATTGAGACTAACCTGCCTAAAGTCCATCTCATAGCACGTGTAAGTCATAAAGTGGTTTTCTTTTTTTTTTTTTAATAAAATAGTATTATACTAAAATACGATGTTTAATTTGGAACCATAAACGAACTCTGATTTCATAACTAAAAATACCACTAGGAACCCGGTTCAAAAGTGAACCCAGATATATAAAAATCATACTAATATATATCTATCTCAGTTTTGCTAATTTTTAACCCCGTGGTTAAAAATTCTAATAAATCAAATAAAATTCTATAAAATTATAAATAATAAAATAAACTTACCGACAACTTTAAAAATGCTAGGCCGGGTCTCGGGGTGTTACAAACTCCTAATGTCCGAAGTCAGAAATATATTAACTCCATTTGTATTAATCCGCAAGTCTGAAGTACAACAAATTAACTTCGTTTATATTAAGTCCAAAATGTATTTACTTCGCTGTTATACTAAATTTTTTAATTTAATTATCCACATAATTAAACATTTAATATAATTAACATCACTAACACAAATTACAAAGAGAAATGATATTTAGTCCTACCATCTAAACCTACTCATAGTCCTACTCACTTGATAGGATGACATGTGCATTCCACTAATTCTCTCTCCTAATATTATCCATTGATTTTGACACGTGTCTTCATCTAATAAGTAGGCCAATGAGTAGGTCTAAATGTAAATACCATTACTCAATTAGAAAATCCAAGGTTTCATATATTATTGGCTTACTTATAGAAACTAATAACTACAAATAAATATTATCATAAATTCAAATTAATTCCCCTATTACGTTTAATACTTTGAATGTTAATTGTCTTCGAATATTCACATAATTAAAATTGTTGCTATAATCGTATTTTAAGATTGTATATTCCATTTTATCAAAAATAAATAATTCGCCCACAAATTATGCATTAAATTCAATTTCTAAAATAAATGGTATAATAGTAACAAACTCAATCTCCTAAAAAAACAACAACATAATTTAAAAAAAAATTAGAAATTTAATCAATACTAATCAGTTGGTTTGAATAAAAATATAATGCTAAAAATTAAACGGTTAAAACAGGTCAAAAAGGGGGGAAAAGTCTAATAAATATTAAATTTTGGTAGAAATACTTAGTATTCATCATTCTAATAGATTGGATTCTATACGTTTAGAAAATAAAAAATCAAGTTAAAACGAACGGTTCTAAAGGAAAAAGAACCTAAATATATATTTAAATTTAGTTAATAATTGAACGGGTCGAATGAATCATTAGTTTGATTTCAAAATTAAGGTAATAAAGTTGAGGCACAAAATTCATAATTTCATACGCACTGCAATGAAGATTTATATTGATAATTAACATGAATTTATTTTGAGAATTAACATAAATTTAACAAAGAAAAATCCAAATTTTATATTAAGTGAGTACTGAAGTGATAAAAACTGCGTCTCTTTTCTTTAATGGTAACAATAACTGGTTAAAGATCATATAAAAAATAAACTACTAAATCACATAAAAAATAATGACTAAAATCTTATATGTAAACATGATAACATTTAATTCAAAAATATTTTTTTCAAAAACATACATTGACATATTCTGTCATATTCATTTGTAGTTTATAACCCGTGTAATACACAAGTTCGTTTTAAGTTAATGTGCTGCACTTTATGATGCTAAAATAAAATCAAAATGACATACTTTGGACATATTAATACTCATATTAAACCAAGCGTTGTATCCTACATGACTTTATATAGATATAGATTTTGAATTTGAATGAAAGAAAGATATGCACAATTAACTCCAAAAAATTGTTTTCAATTTTAAAATTTAAAGGTATCCGTTAATTTAAAATATACCTTTTTTTAGCAATAAAAAGAAGGCAACATAAATTAATTTTGAGCAGGAGATAATTTTGAGCAAAGGATAACTAATTTAATTAATTACATAATATTTATTTTGTTTTGATTTATGCGGTGATCTCTTAGGTTGTCATGTGACATTAGGGGCTTTACAAGATGACATATGGCTTTTTAAAATCTTATTTTATTATAATACATAGAATAGATAAATATATAGATTATCATCATTATTTTCGTAAATGTCAACATCCTTTATTTTTTCTATATAAATATTAATTTGAATATGTTTATATTACATTTTTTTCATCCTTTATTTCGTAATCATCACTTTCTTAAATGTTATATTTAAGAAAGTGTATGTAAATTTATGTTAGGGTGTGCTTGGTTCATATTAAGGAAAGGGAATGGTAATGGCAAAGGGAATGGTAGGGAATACTATTGGATATTATCATTGCATTGAATTTGGTTGGTTTATACCCATGAATCAAGTGGTCATGAAACTGATTTGTGCAAGGAAAACGCATTTGATTTTTTTTACGTAGATATAGATGTACATGACCCTCTTTCTGTAAATATAACTGATTTATGCAAGGAACGATCGACCATATTAAATGAAAATTTTACATAAGAAATCCATTGCCCTAATTGACCCTCTTTCTAACGATTGAGAAAAAAATCAGACAAAAGAAAGATTAAAGAACAAAAAAGGAAGATGAGTGAGCTTGAGAGACCGATTTTTATTTGTTCAATTTATTTTGTATCACCACATTACCAATCGCTAGATGAGTTCGAGAGAGAGATAGAGAGATGGCACAATAGGGGTGAAGATGAAATGAGAGAAAGAGAGGGATTAATGATAAATTTTTGTATTTCATAAGCGTTACATTCAGTAAAATTATTAATAGCCCGTGATTTTTCACGGATCAGAAACTAGTACCTAACAATATATCAAGACAGCATTTGAGTACGTAAAAAGCTACAAGATAAAACAGAAAAATAAAACCAGGCCTGGGCCCGTTACGGTCCTCAAAGCCGGCTAGAAACCGGCCCGATTCTGTTTTCTCTAAGGAACTAAGGAAGATTTAAGGATATATGATTGGATTTTTGGTGGGCTAAGATTATTTGGCCACTCTATTAGATTTTTTGTGTTATTTAAATATAATGTTGTTTTAGGTGTACAGTGTACACACACTTTATGGCACAACAAGTTATTTATAGTTTTATACTAAATTATTTTTTTAATTCATTGTAGAAATAATAAATTAAAACAGATCATTTATATCATAATCCAAACTAGAGGCGGGCAAATACGTTAAAAAGAACCCCGATTCGAATTCAAAAGCGGATCAAATTTGGTTAATGTGGGTTGAAACCAGTTCATATAGAAACCGGACTTGGGACGAAGACATTGGATTAGGTAGAAACCGGATCGGATCGAACCGAAGTTGGATTACATCGGATCAAAACGGATTCGATCAGTTTTTTTTACATTTCCCGCCCCAAATCATTTATAAATACCCGAATGCGATTTTGAATCTTGTTTTCAAACCAGTGTTTCCTAATCCGGTTTCCAAACCAATTTTCCCCATGAATACTCATCCTAAACCATCGGTTTCAATCCGGTTTTCATACTGGGTTTGGATAACGAACTGGTTTTTATGCCCACATCTGACACAAATACCCCTAATTTGTTGAGTTGATACTTGATGAAGCACACATTTCTTAGTTGGATCATAAATTTGTTTAGGTCCTTGGGCTGAAACGTGAGGTGATAAATGGGCTAAGATGAGAGAGGGCCTCTCTATTTTATTAAACAATTTGGGGTCCAAAACTTTTGTATGATAAGGTTGCGACGAGTTCTAATTCATATTTTTGATTGTCAAATTTCTTATGTTGTGAGAGGGTTACAAAATATCGTTTTCTATTTGTTAAAAATACATAACGCTAAAGAAATTTTTGAAAATTCTAAAATGTGTTAGTGAAGTTTCTACATTCACTATCATCATGAAACCTTCTTGGCTTCACCGGAACTCAATCTTATATGGGCTATATATGTGTGTGTGTATGATTGTATATAAACGCGTGTGTATGTATGCTTCATTTTATACGTATCTATGTGCGTATATATTGTTCTTTGTATCCGTGGGGCCATGGTGATGGTCCTGATGGATGTTTGTGGAAGACGAAGAAGATAAAAAGCAAAGGAAGTGGCCATTGAAATAATAAATGATGGGTGATATCCACGTCATTCATTTTGGTTTGATTTTGATATATATGGATGCTCTTATATATTACTAGTATTGCCATATACATGCGAATAATCTAATTAGAAAAGTTTAGTACCTTATTAGTTATTGAATTTCGTACGTGTATGCTTCGCTTCATATTGTTATTGTTTAGTTTTATTATTTAGCTTTATATATATATTTATATTTATATTTATATTTATATTTATATTTATATTTATATTTATATTTATATTTATTGTGTATTGAATCATTGAGTTGAGCTAATTGGTAGAAGTATACGTTCATATTGAAGGCTTTTCTTTTGGTGTAATCCTCTTTGATAAGTTTGTGGATCTAAAGTCGAAACATCTAAGTTGTTACGTTTTTGTAATATACGTTCGTGTCCAATGCTCTATTTCTTATATCATGTGTGTAACAAAGTGTATACACCAGGGACTTCCGGTATAATAAATGAAGTTCAGGGACTAAGACTGTAATAAGTAGTATACCACAGGGACCTTCCATGTAATTTACTCGTGTTTAAATATGATGAAGGGGTGGACAATTACCATACTACCCATCATGTGATGTGCATATGGGGGATTTAACTGCTTTAATTAACGTCCGTTTGTTTCAGGGACTATGGGTGCAATAAAGTGGCAACACCAGGAACTCCCAGTGTACTTAATGAAGTTTAGGGACTGTGGCTGTAATAAGTGGTAACCCACAGGGACCTTAGATGTAATTCGCTCCTTTTCCTATGAAGTTGGATAATTGTAAAAACATGGGTATAGTTAGTTACTATTACCTAATTGAACAAGCAACACCTTACAAATTATGGTTTTTAATATAAAGCATGTATTTTTCAAGAAATATGTTATTGTATCTTTTAGTTTAATTACTAAGCACAATAGCCAAATCATAAACTAAAATAAAACAAATTATATTTTCACACAATTAGATCTTTTAATAGCAACAAAAATCGCAAATGTATTATGAAAACGAACGACAATTCTGTTGAAAGGGAAGGGTGAGAAAGATGTTTGTGGACCAAGCTCCACTTAGCAAACATCTTTTTATCACATATATGGTAGTGCTTTTTCCATACGTAATCAAAATTGTGGAATTGTCACTTCATCTATATAAATGATGCGATTATAATTACTTATATATGTCAGAAAGTTACTTTAAATTTACTTACATTTTACTGATATAACAAATTAGAAGGATAGAAATAAAACTCTTAACCAAACACAAAACATGACAAGCAAGTTAAAATGCAAACTATGTTCACAATTTTGGGTGTTATATGAATGCGCTTCTCAGGACCGAGCTTATGCTCATGAGTACACAAGCAATTAAACGGTTGATTTGTTTTTGAACGTTTCATTACTCAGCTGGTAAATGTTTACCAAAGAAGAATCAAACTCGTGACAAGTTTGACTTACATGAATACATGATGATTGAAAATACATTGACCCTCTAATTTCAAGTGTATGCGTGTTTAATATACACAATCATTCACTAGCTAGACCAAAAGCCAGAATGCATCTGTTAATGTGCACGCACATGAAAAAGTCACTAGACCCGAATCTCGTTTCCCCAAACTCTAATTTATTTATTTTATTATTGGTTTTAGGTTTGGTTTCATATCAGATCAGAATTTGCTATCCTACTATATATCAATTTGGTTTCAGATTTCATATCGGATCAGAATTTGGTATCCTACTATATATATCAAGACTTTCAAGAAAACCAATCGTGGTCTAAAACCATAGAACACGCCCAATACCATCTTTACACCTTGAGCGTTAGCTAACTGAGAGTTAAGATCGAGAAAGTAGATATTTATTATGTCTAAGTGTCTAATCAATAATTAAAATTAACCTTTAGTTAATAAGTATAATTTTAATTTGTTTAAGAAAGTATTCTCTTTAAAATTAACGACACTTCTTAATTCTAGATAAGTGAGTTAAGATATCTAAACTGTTTTACTAATTAAGATAAAGAATGTGTTTGCTTTTGAGCACTCGTGGAAATCATCAATAATTGGTAAATAATGTGAGTGGCATTTATAGTAAATTCAAGATATACAATTCTAACCACATCCACGTATCAAACCACTCTGGTGTAGAAGAATAATCAACCACGTATACCCCGCAATGATAACTTTCTAAATGGTCTTACATCACCTACTCGTAAGTCGTAACCCACTAACAAAAATAATTATACACTAAACTAAAAAAAAAAAAAATTGTTTGAAATTTACCCCCAAATTTCATTTATGATATCTTTAAGAAAAAAAGATGTACAACCAAATTTACATTAAATAATTCTCTACAACATATTTACATTTAAGGGAGTGATTTTTATACCACATCTTTTACTCTTTGTACCACAATGATTGCTTTACATGCTTGTACAGTTTGCAGGAATACTAGTACATTGTGGTAGATATATTAAAAAGTGTGGTTTGAAAACTAATTCCCTTACATTTAACGGTAGCTCTTCTCACACCACGTAACAAGCCGAATTAGATCGAATCCAACGTTAGATCATGTTACATTGAACACGCCAACTTACAAGATTGACGGCTAGACGAATTCCTAAACAGCACGTGCGGGCCACACGTACGTTCAGTGGAAATTCAATTTGCTTTATAGTTTAAAACATTATCACTAAATTCCACTCTCCACTCTCCATCCACTACAACTAAATAGCATATACGACTATAAATATTAAACATTAGTGTCCAGCACTTGCAACCACAAAACAAAAAAGTTTGATCAAATTCTAGAAAGAGAAAGTGAGAGTTAGAGAGAGAAACATAGCTCAAGCAAAAGCAAAAAAAAAAAATGAATCATTTCGAAGAAGATGAAAACTTAAGAAAAGGTCCATGGACCGAACACGAAGATGTTCAGTTGGTTTTTTACGTGAACATGTTTGGTGATCGACGTTGGGATTTCATAGCAAAAGTTTCAGGTTTGAAGGTGGCGGGAGATAGAAATATCAAAAATTAGGGTTAGCATTTTTGTTCAAGGAGAAGACAAGAAATTTAATTTCTTCAAGGAAAAAAATTTAACTTTTTTTACCTTTTTTTTTCTACCCCAAATAAATTTTTTTGGGGAATTTTTTTTGGGTGAAATTTCACGTTTATCAGGTTTGAAAAGAACCGGAAAAAGTTGCAGACTACGATGGGTGAATTATCTTCATCCGGGCTTGAAAAGAGGAAGGATGACTCCTCATGAAGAGAAGCTTGTTCTTGAGTATCATTCTAAATGGGGAAATAGGTTTGATCTTTTTATTTTGTTCCCATAATTATTTAACTTTTTGATTTGGTGTTAAAGTTTATATATATGCCGATTCACTAGATTTATATGCTTTGGTTAAATTATTCTTAAATAGGTTATAATTAAATTTTTTTAATTGATTTAATAAATATGAACATAGTCAGCCCTTAAAGTTTTGGGTCAGAAAATTGGTAGTTCAATTAATCATATTTTAATTGAATTTGTGATTTAGACATCTAGTAAAGTTTGTATTGGAAACTGTCGATCTTTAATGACAAACGATATATGCTTCTAATTTGTGTTATGTGATATACAATAAGCATGTATCCGTGACATTACATTTTAAAAAAACTATTAATGCATGGAAAAAAAATCATGTATAGTAACATGTCTCAGGAGATCGAAAATATTATTTATAAAAAATTAATCATAAACAATTTATGCCTTATAGGAAATGAAATTTCACATCGAAATGAATTTAAGCCTATTTATATAGTTTGCTTGTGACTTGTGAGGGATTCAAGTTTGTTAATTTATGTCGTTTACTCTTATGTGGTGAAATTCTTTGTATTTGGAAAAATTTATGTTGTTCATAGGCATTTTAATTCATTTAATGTTCTAAATTAGTTTTCTTAATACAAAGTACATGTCATAACTAATATTGCAGATGGTCAAGAATTGCTAGAAAATTACCGGGACGTACGGATAATGAAATAAAAAATTATTGGAGGACTCATATGAGGAAGAAAGCTCAAAAGAACAAAACGATGTCGTCATCTCCATCTTATTCGTACTCAAATAGCTCATCCCCCTCATCAACATGTACCAATGATCCGACGGTTGATTCTATGCCCATGAATGAGACCAAAGAACGGAGCTTTTATGATACTGGCGGGATCGAAATGGTGTCGGTTTCTAGAGACAAACATAACAATACCTCCATAAAACATAGTGAAGTTACTAATGAAGAACAAGATCAGGGGATATATTCAATGGATGAGATATGGAAAGATATAGATTTATTAGAAAACAATGGTTTAAAACCCGTTTTTAGCCCTTATAACGACGTTTTACCTCAAGTATGGGATTACTCTCTTAATAGTTTTTGGACGACGGATTTGCTTAATTTCCCGGCAACAAGCGAGCAATTAACTAGCTGATTAAGTTATTTCATTAATGATTTCATGTTGTTAGAAGTAATAATTTTCACTAGGTACTTGTAAATATCACGTGATGGTGTCAAACTTTGTTAATTAAGTGTGAGTTATATTATGGAAATAACCAATGTAATTATCTCATGCAGCCCAACTATATCATATATACTTGCTTATCAGTTTTTACACTATGCACTTAATTTTATACATCTATATACGTAGTATAGTGTTATGTAGAAATAGCTTAGCTTAAAATATAAATGATGGATTTTCTCAAAGTATTAAATATTATTTAACAATTTGCTATTGACAATCTGAAGATAGACTACTAAATATAGATGAAAGTAAAATAGATGCATCATGCATCAATCAAAATTGTGATTTTGTTGATTTTAATGCTTTAAAATGTTACTTAACACTTTAATAGGCATACAAAAGTGTATAATGAGTTACATATATTTGTTTATAATGCCTTAAATCAAAATTTTGACCATTTCTGTTATTTTTATTTTAAGGATATTTCGATTTTCTTAATTATATATATATAGATATATGTATCAAAAGGTTGATTTCCGGCAACCTTGACCAGCCCCATCGAACCCAGTTTCCAAGGGTACTCGATGAGGGGCATATTTTAACTCGCCCAGCGGTTGGGATTAATAGGGGTATATATAGATATATGTTATGAAATGTTTAAAAATGGAAACCTTTATTTGTGTTTTAATTTTTTGTTTAAGCTATAATTGGAAAGTAAATGTTTTATTTGTTGTTTTTTGTCCATGTATCAGTAGACCCTTTTGCTAGGAATTGAAATCCCAAAAAAGAGCTTACATATGAGATATAGTTAATCTCAATATTTTATATCCATCTGCCAAATAATTAATAAATATTAAGAGAAGGTTCAAAAGAAAAAAAGTAAAAGAAAGAAAAAAAAAGGAACCAATTTGATTTTAGTTTTGGATGTTACTTTGGCTAAGAAGTTTAGGAGATATATATTCTCTAGAAAGGCGTTAAACACTTGAATGTTAGGAAAAGTCCATTCAATTTCTTGTAAAGGAAAAAATGATTTTCGTCGTTTAATCAAGAACCTTTTGCAAAATCGTGATTGACAGAACGTTAACTTTCTTAAAAAATATATATACTATTTTTGCATAGAGTTCAAAGTTTTCAATATGAATCGTTCTATGTGTATGTATGTTATGTTTGTCTAATTAGCTTTTGTGTGGTATGTGAAAACCATGTCCACTTAATTAGGGAGATGTGAAGTATTAATGCCCAAGTTGTTCATTTGTTATTGAAAAGTAGTAGGAGTTAGGTTCATATAGTGTAAGCAACTACTTTTGCCATGCTTGAAAAAAGGTAACTCCACTTCATTCATAAAATATATATCAAATTATACTATATTAGTTTTGTTGTAATTCAAAGCCTTTTGTTATAAGGACTTATAAATTTACACCTAGAATGGTAACTAAGAAACTAACTATTAGTAAGATAACCTAGTGGTCATGACTTTTTTTCGCAAGAGATCTTGAATTTGAAATCTCATTAGTTACAAATTTTAGGGGTCGCATGGGAATGTTAGGAAATACCCATGGAGATATAGCTACATATATCAGAGCTAAAGACTTGCCGTTCCCACGTAACTTAAACTGTGAAAACCTCATCCATATCCATTTTATGGAGACTAAGAAATTAGGAGTGACGATTCCTAACACGACGCAGACGTGTCACATACAAATGGATTAGGTTTATACTAAATGGGTTGAACATGCCAACACGTTTAACAAATAGGTTGAGCTTTTTAATCTATTACAGCTCGCTAACCCGTTTACAGAAAAATACCCTTTATATAACGTTATTGCCGCTAGCAAAGGTATACTACAACTCTATAAGTGACATTTAACAACGGAAAGATAGAGTGCGGTAAAATCCAAACATATTATAATTATTTTGTAAATGTAACCTTTAAAATTGCCTACTCATCAACCAAATGTGAGCACCAACACCATGTAGTTGCCTCCGATTTATGTTGATGTTGCCATGTGTCATAAGAATTGATCACAAATATGTAGAATGAGTGCAAGTCTTATTCAAAGCCGTCCTGATAATTTTAGCATACTCCATAAATTCAATAGTCATATTTAATACATAAGTAACATAATTTTTAGCAAACTACAAGAAAGATCATATGTATATTACTTATTACAACATCAATATTTTGAATTCATTGTTATAATGAGTGATATATCACACGGACATTTCATGTAATTTGTTCCATATTTTCTTTTCAAATAAAACTTATATTTAACTGTGTATTTAAAAAGGTAGACAAGTAATTTAGTTCTGTACTTAATTTACATATACGTTCATTAGTAAATAAAGTATTTCATATGTTGAAATATATATTTAAAAACATTTAAGTTATTGAAGGGAACAAGTTAAGAAAATTTCTAGAAGTATATGAATATATTATTCAGGAAATCCTACAATTTAATAATATAAAGACCCTGGATTGGGCTAAATAAGGTGACTTTACATGTCAGTTAAGACCACTACAAAGCCCAACATAGGCCCGTTCAAACGATCCATTTTTGGAATAACAGAAATAGATGTTCATCAATAAATAATTTCATATACTTCAAACGACTTAAATAGTAAAGTAGTAAGGTATCCGCGCAATGCGACGGCGGGTACCCGTAATTATATTTCGAAGTGACGACAGTATCGGTAGTGGTGGCAATAGCGATGGGTGATGAGTGGTGGTGCGTGGTGATGGTAGGTGCCGACATTATTGATGGTAGTATGTAGTGGGGCATATAATAATACGGACCTTGTTGATCACAAGTTATTTACGGCAAGTAAAAAATGAAAGTTGAAGGTAAATATGAGCCGTTTAAATAGAGAAATTATGGTGTGGATTCTGATGAAGTTAAATGTTATATTTATTAGTATCTAGAATAAATCAAAGTAATCAAGTAGTTGGAGTGGTTAACACACACACATAAGTCCCAAAGTCACGGGTTCAATTCCCATAAGCTGTATTTTTATTCTCTTTTGTCTTTTAAAGCATTTATGCCTACTAATATTAGATGTCTTAAAAATTAAGACTTTAAGACCTTTTAATATTAGTAGGCCTAAATACTTTAATAGTAGTATAGATAACGATAACTAAATATCATTTGAAACTTATTAAAAAATAAATGATCATTAGTAATCTAAGACTGTTAGTTTGCACTCATAGCAAACCACGGGAAGAATTTATCTAATTATACCTTACATTATTGTATGTATCCTATTTCAAATATTCATCTTTTGATTTACTAAACTTTCGAAACTTACTATCGAAAACATCAATCTGAATCGTTATTTGGCTTATGTGGCACTGGTCTTTGCTACATGACTTATAAAAAATTATCTTTTGATATACTTAACTTTCAAAACCAACTAATATATTTAATTTAAATTTTTTAATTCAAAATGAGAATTCATGTAAAGTTTGGTGCATTAAAAGAAAAATAAAAACAAAACCGAACACAAAAAGGAACAATGGGTTCACCCTTGGTACAATGTGAAAGATGGCTTTTGGGAGCCCCTTAATTGTCTTCTCTAGGAAAGAAGCGACTAGCCGGGTCCATTAACATTGGGCACTTTGCTTATAATCATTTTGCTTACTCAAAATTACAAGCAAATTCCAAAGTTTCATAGTCTTTGCTGATCTATCTCCAATTATGTACTAAAACATCAAATTCAATAATTTGGTGAAAAATTTTTTCTGTGGCCACAAGGGTATTTATTTTTGCTCTTAAGGATTGAACCAGAGACCTCATAAGAATATCACCCTTATAAATACTAAATTTAGCCATTATGATTATAATGTATCAACTATTATAATCAATATATATATGGTTTATATACATACTAGTTAGGATTCATGTAGCCATTGTTAGGTGGTCTTTTGTATTTGTAAAGGAAATTAGTTTGTGTACCACATTTTTTTATTCCTATACCATAATGTATAAGTATTTATGTGGACTATCCAAGTATGTAAAATAATAATTGTGATACATACATTAAAAAATATGGTGTAAAAATCATCACCTATTTATAAATCTAAGGGAGTTTGAGATGGTTCAAAGTGGGGCACAAAAATCTTTCCCCAAATCAACTTTTACTTGGATTGAACCCCACAAACAATATCTAATAATGTTGCCAGTGGCCAATTTTCTTGGAAAAATATTCCAGCAAAAGTCATTCTCTTTGACCACAACAAAAGTTTCCTTTTTTCCTCTATTGCCATCAAATACACCTACTTACACACCAAACTCACCCCACACACTTTTTCCCTCACTCCTTTTACATCTAAGTATCATATACCTCGAGGTACATCACTACAATTATCATTTTTGCATCACAAACTAGTATATGGTCATTTCCTTTACTTGTATATGACTTTCATATTGGTTACGGCAAAAACATTTACCAGATGGTCAAAGTAAGGTTCGGAAATGGTCATGACAACAGTTAGGGCGTGTACATCATGAGCAAAGCTCAGCCGCCCGAGCACCCTTATAATGGGAATATCTTTTTCAATTAATTAAGGTACATTATTTGAATGGTTTGTCTTTTTAGGCAAACCAACATCGACCATATATGCATCTTGTGTACAAGTAGTCTCCTTTTGTGGAAGGAGTAGAAATCATTTAAGCGTGTGGACTGTGGTGCATGAGGTATAAGGGTTTAACTAAAAATATCCAAAGGGTCAAGTTATGTATTTTTACAAATCACGTCAAATAATTTAGAAACTAGATGATTTATATATACTAATAACCTCTTGACGATATTTTTAATCGCTCTTACAATGTAAACACAAATGTGATTATGTAAATAAAAGTGGGTATTTTATACGAATATTAGTATTTTGTGTGTGTTTTAAAATATGTAGGCCTAAAAAACTGAAGTAAAAATGTATTGTTGATAAATGTACGTCAGTTAATTATCAGCTAAGCTAACATAGTGTCCATATGTAATGGATAAGTGATAACTCTCTACTACAATCTATTTCGTAATTATATTTTATCTTGTCTTATCCATTAATTACACTTTTCTTAGTGACCAAGTTACCATTTTAAAACGATTTCTTTAATATCATAGAAGTATAATGTCACTTAAGAAATGTTACTGTATATTTTTTTTTCGTTCTGTCCTTAATTATGTTATTTATTATTTTGTAATAATTGTTGTATTAGCACTTAGAGATCTAGCCAAATGATAAGCAAACAATGTGGTCTAGCAGGTGGGTGCGGTCGAACTCATTCAACTTTATAATAAATGCTTTTAAAAAATCATAATATATAAAAAGTAACTTAATTATATAATTCATTTATAATTAAATAAATTTGTAAATTCTTTGTATCCTTCATTAGTTCATTCCTTTATAAATGTTGTCTCCAATGCTAACCCAACTAGATTTAAAAATGAGTTTTGATAATGATAGTCCTTGGGGCTGTCTGTAATGCATAAACAGTTGTACACTAATTCATGGAAATAGATAATTCCTAAAATTAAATAGTTTGTTATAATTAGATGTATAAATTTTTAATGTGTGTCTTATAACAGTCATTAGGGTTGTCATTATCAAAACCCTTTAAAAATAGTATATTTATAGGATGTTTGGTACAACTTACTCATTTTCTAGTTTATCATCTAGTATTTTTAAAAACTAAATAGCTTTTTTGTAGACAAAAAATTCATAAAAAAACCCCCCAGAAGGGATGTACGGGAATATCCGTTCATCAGCTCCTATTCATAATCCACAAGAGAGATTCGTTGCATGAACGGGAATATGTCCTCTAGGCGGCATTTCTCTCGGTCTTCATCCTTAATTAGCAAAAGCAGTTTTATTTCGTTATGAGCTCATGCTCTTAAGTAATCCATAAATTTAAACTGATAATAAAGCTAATAAAGAGGAAAATCAGTTTATCAATCTTTTACAATTCCAATTACACCATATACCCGATAATAACGTGGCAATCTGAACACTGTTCAAAGTGAATTTTTTTAACTACAAGTTAATAAGTTAGTGGTTCAAAACATGAACTGACATCTAAGCAGACAATATGTCTTCCTCAAGCCAATCTCTTTTTTTCAAGGGAATAAATCTTGGCATCTTTTTTTTTTTATGTATAGAGCAATACCCTCAACAAGTCTAGTACCCAAGATTTTTTGAAGGAAAACTCTAAGTCTATATTTGGTGGCTAATTAATCTAGATCAATTGATTATTCATGTCATCACATGTCAATTTTTTATGTATAGAGCAATTGATTATTCATACAATGTCCAAAAATAAATATCATCGATAAACGGTTCAATTTCACAACGTCTAGCTATATATGTGGTCTGTGTTATTCTGTTGATTGTATCCAAATTATTTTTATCTTTACTTATTATGCCGATCGGATCCGTTAGTTATAATCTGTAGGAGTGTATGCTACTTATGTCAACGAAAAATACTTTATATGGTAAAAATAAGATTATATAATTTTTTGTTTTGAAAATTTAGGCCTTTTTTAAACCAACTTTGTATAAAAAATTATTAATAATACTAATAATTAAAATATTTATAGTATTCAAAATAAAATTATTATAATAATAGTTGTTAAAAAATTATTATTAACTATTATAATATTAGTAAAAGTTATTGAATCTTCAACAATATACTACGTATATGATATGAAACACTAAAACAAAGAAAAAAGTTATTGTCAGGGTCGACCAAGAGACCTCACGCTTATAAAGAGAAAAGAGAGGCGGCTGACCACTTGGGTGGGACTCCATACGTAATTTCATTTGGCCTACACTCACTATATAATGAAACAAAAAATGAAGTGTTGGCAAAATCTTATTGGTCACCTACTGTTCATTAATCACTAAATGTATTATATAGAATTGCTTAAGTATAAAATTGAAAGATGAATTCTACATTACATAAATAATTTTAAGTATTATAATATATAATATTTAAAATAAATTATTTAAGTATTAAATATAGAATAGTTTTTGTGATATTAACAAATACTCCGTCCGTCCTAATTTTATTGTTCACATTTTTTTTTGTCCTCAAATTATTATCAAATTGAAAATTCTATCAATTAAAAAATTGTTAAATGGTAAAGATAAAATTTTATTAGTTATATAGTATAATAAATTTACTTTTCTTAAATTGTGTATTTTTTATGCATGGACAATAATTTTAAGAATAATAGAATATAATTTATGTTGTTTTCATTATTAATGAAAAGAAAAAGAAATACATGAAGCACGTGCGGCCTACCAAAGAGAAATGAATTAAAGACAAATTGCATGTGCCGTAGGACACGCTCCTTTCGCCAAGTGTCCTCTTTACGTCACCATATTCCGCTCGGCGCGTAAAGACTATGGAGGCTTCCCCTAACCCGTTTTTGTACGTTTATTGAGAGAGGAAAAAAAAAAAAAAAAAAAAAAAAAACCTAGGGGCTTCTAGCCTAGTGGTATTTGGTGAAAATATAAGGTGTTGCCCATGGCCAAGGTCATGGGTTCAAGTCCCGTCGTGGACGTGGGGTTTATTCCCCATAGGTGGAAGGTTCGAGGGAAGACATACTGCCCCTTGTGGATGTCACTGTCTAGGCTCGAATCACTAACTTACTAACTTGCCGTTCAAAAAAAAAACGTTTATTGAAAAATATTCCGTCAATCCCAAAGAAAAAACAGTGATATTGTATTACTTATACTTAAGGGAACTATTTAATACTCCCTCCGTCCCATAAAAAACTTCTCATTTCAATCTAAATTTTTGTCCCACAAAAAACTTCTTAATTCTTATATTTGATGGGCTCCACGCAATAAAAAACTATTATTACTAAAGACTCAATCACTAATATCCACTAAGTATATTTCTCTCTCCAATCCAACCTTATATTTTAATCAAAAATATTATCAATTACCCCACCACTAACTATCACCTAAAAACTTGTGCAAAAGCCAAATGGGAAGTTTTTTGTGGGACGGAGAGAGTATATATCATATACGGATATACCATATTGATTAAGTATACCTGCATATAGTATAAATGTATAATGCAACAATGATAATAAATAAATTAAAAAATATGGTGTACAAATCAATCTTTTGTACTAATGCCAAAAGTAGTGTCGATTGTGCTTTGATTTTGCTTCCGTTTAAAGACACATATGACACGGCGCTATAGGTTGTTCTCGTCGGTTTTTCTTTAGCTTTTTTAGTTTTTCTTTTACTTTTTCGAAGTATAAAATGATGAGGAGAGATTATTTTTTAGGTACTGGTATTTTTTGTGTGCATATTTTATACTCCCTCTGTCCCTATAAAAAACTTCTCATTTCACTTTGACATAAGTTTTAAGGTGATAGTTAGTGGTGGGGTCATTGATAATAATTTTGATTAAAATATAAGATTGGTTTGGAGAGAGAAAGATAGTTTGTGTATAGCTAGTGGTGGAGTCCTTAGTAATAATAGTATTTTATTATGTGGAGTCCATCAAATGTAAGAAATATGAAGTTTTTGTGGGACAAAAATTTAAGATGAAATGAGAATTTTTTTTGTGGGACGGATGAGGTATATAAAATATTAAGTGAATAGATGCTATTGGCACGTAGTTGACGCGACACTGATTTATCAAAAATAGAAGTGTGAGCTGATGTCAAGGTTGTGAGCGCTCTTACTATATATTTCTACTTTATCATCTTATTAATAAAATAATTGACATTTAATATTTGTTAATTCTATTTCTTAATCTAATCATTTGATTTAAATAAAATTGAATTGGTAGATAAATACTTGTGTCGCATGGTAAACATATGTGATGCGCGAATCATTATCCATTTATCCTTACTTAATATACAAGTTATTTAGAAAATATATTACTTTTAACTATATAATATTAATTAAACGTACATTCATTAGATTTTGTATCTAGTTAAGATCTGAGTTTTATTCCAAAGGATCACATGAGTAGAGGGATAACAACTAAAACCCCTGCAGACTCACTCATGTGCCCGCCGCACAAAACAACAAAACATATACTCCATAAAGTAAAGAATAAAAGCAACATACTGTACAAGTAAAATTGTTGAAACGATTGAAGATACAACCACAGCTTCATAAAACATAACATATGCCCAAAAAACAATTGTGACACTTTGTGATGTTAGGCTAAATGTAATAAACAAATGAAGAATACATTCATAGGAACACAAGGATTGAGGGGTGTTCGTTTTAGCTTATTTGTGTTTGAAAATTGTGTACTGATTTCGAATTGCTTGGATTGCTGTGAAATCGTAAAACACTTTCAGATTAAAGTATTTCGTCGGTACTACGAAATCTTCAATTGTATACAATCAGTGTTTTTCAATAACAGATAATCATTTGAGTGATATGAAAAAGACGTACCAAAGAAAGTGCCCAAAACCAATTTTAAATTAATGGTTGCACAAAACCACTTAGACCGGTGCCAATGGTTTGGCAAACTGATACCGTCAGTTGTTGCCAAATCAGCGCCACGTCAACTCATTCTCCAACCGACATTAAACTGACGTACCCATGCCAACAATACCACTTCCCTTTAATTTTTTGGGACCCACCATTACAAAACACACACACACAAAATACCCCTTTGGACCCACCAAAATCAACCGGCGCAACCTCTTCTCCCCGTCTCCAAACTGGCTGCACCTCCACTGGCGGAAGACCGACGCTCCCCATGCCAATGGTGGCGGTTTGTTTTTGAAAACTGGCTGCCAACCGGCGAAGCCGTTGGCAGCAGTCTTAATATCAACTCAGTTAAAAACTTTCTAAGCTAACTTGGCAGCTCGACCGCAGCCAGCTCCGCCCCTTGGATCCCGCAAGGGACGCTGTCCCAGACCCCGCCAGGGGCGCTGCCTCCGGACTTTGTTGAATCAGTGTATTTTAATCATTATAAATTCAAATAAATGTACACTATGCACTTCAATTTATAAGCTCATTACACTTAAATTGTATTAGTTGTATAATTACCAACAATTTGCTCGGTCAACAAGCTTAAGTTTATAAGCTTGTAAGCCTGGAAAACATATATATGTGCATTTAAAAACTTATTTTTTAACAGAAAATCTTAATCTATTCATAAATATCACATATGTCAACTATGAGACTTGAACCCCAGACCTTAAGGATGGGGGCAAACATCTTTTGGTTACAACTTCAGTTAGCTAATGAAAATTGAACTTTGGTTGAATGATAATTATCATATTCATTAATGATAATTATGTAAATTTTACTTTTTGTAAGTACATGTTAGATGTTTGGTACTAAAATTATATTTTTATAGTTTAGCTTTACTTATAAATAAAGCCCATTGCCAATGATTAAGACATCTTTTATTACGAGGGAACACAACCCACCATTTTGAAGGGTTCTCACGTTGCCCTTTTTGACCTATTTTATTTGTTGTGTTTTATTTATACACTCAAAGGTCTTGTTTTTAATATTAGTGTTGTTAGTTTTCGGTTCACGGGTCCAATATACATCCATTTACTTAAAATATATGGGTATGAAAGTAAAATAATTTTCCATGATGATTTTTTGAGTATTTTCAATTCTTAATCTAAAACAGAGAGCTATAAATAAAAAATATATAAAAAAAGACAGGTCAGAAAACACCATGTGTTTTTTTTTTTTGAACGGCAACAAGAAATTTGAGATAGACTGAGCTTCGGCATTGCCATCACTCAGCATAAAGCAATGTAGAAAATGGGCATGTTATAGAAAAACCCGCTATATTTTATAAACTGGTCATCTCAAATGACTAAATGAGTGTGCGCTTCAAACTCACATGACTCGTATTTAAGCATAACACGGAAACCTTCGGTCTAAAATATATTATGATAACATAAAATAGTCGATGACATTAAAATAACTGTAAAAAACTTTGCAATGACATATGCAAATAAAACGGTTAATCAATTATTCATATAACTACGTTATCATTTTCAATCAACTAAAATTCAAATTACCTATTATATATTATCAGTACTTATTTTGAGGCTTCCTATAATATCTTGTTGAAAAACTTATTTCTTTAAAAAACTGATTTTATTGTTCAACGATTATGACTAGATGGTCAACTTTCAAAGAAAATCAAACATAATGCATAATGCCTTCTGAACGAGGCAAAGCCAAGGTAGACGCTTTTCAACTTTAGGTTTTCAATTATCTTTTTATCACATTTAAATTACATATATATTGTTTAATAGTAAACCTACTTTTGAAGTATAGGTATAACTGTTGCCCGGTTACCTTCTTTATCTATGTAAAAAGATGATCTTTATTAATGAGATAACTAGTATAACTGTGAAAAGGAAGGATGACATATTGAGAATGATCAAAATAAAAAATTGGTTTGATACGGATAAATGGGAAGTAGGTCTATGCAAAATTGCAAACTAAACCTAGAAATGGTGTGAATTGAGTTATATGATTCCGGTTCTCGGTTTTAAATTTCATACATAACCGATCTCGATTCAGTTCTGTCAAAAACAGAAGAAAAAAACTTTAAAAATTATAAATTTTTTCGATTCTCAATTCGGTTCGGTTATGAATAGTTCAATTATTAGACCGTATATAAGTCTAAATGGAAGATATGTCTAATTTTTTTGGAATCCAAAATGCACAAGGTGAATATTGTGTCATTTGTATGGATGAAAATGTGAAATGTTAAATGCATTTATTTTGTTCAAAGGAGTAGTTAATTAAAGCCTCCATGCAACAACCAAAAAGTTGTTTGAGAAAGATAGATGCACAAACGATAAGTTAACATGTGGCCACCGGCTAATAATGGAGCACAACTAATTTATATTATAATGTAATTATTTTATAATTGATTCAACATATAAAGTATTATATTTTTTTTAATTGCAAATACTAATATACTCTCATAGTCTCATATCATATAATAACATGTATGTTACCTATAAGATTTGTGTTGGAAATGGTGTCCAACGTCATGAAATAAACGGTTTGACTTGGTCAACGTAAATTAAAGTCCTACTGGGGTTGCTCTTGGGGCGCAACCGAACACGAGAATAAACGAACCGGGCTTTGATTAATTGTATAATCAAATGTGGAACGGGCTAGATGGACTGGAATAAGTTAATGGGTAATTAACTAGTTATTCCATAGTGGGCTTGGTTTAATTAATGGTTTAATTAAACAAGACGGGCTTAGGTTAATTTGAGCCCGACTCAAATAAGGAAACTAGTTTTTCCAAAACCTATATATAGGGTGCATGGGGTATTGACCTAAACACACAATCTTCTTGGTTTGCACCCTATTCGGCCGAACCATCTCTCCCTCCTCCCTCCGTCCGACTGCCGGCTGCCGGAACCACCGCCGCCGCCGCCGTGGTGCCGCCGTGATCCGCCGTCGACCGAAAAGAGTTTTTCGGATAGGGTTTCGTTTGGGTTTTTTTTCTCAAGGGTACTTTACACTACGTTGTGGTGTATCTTCTCGTTCGTTGTCAACCTCAAGTGTGATCAAGTAGAGAGGTTCTAGTTTGAATCCTAGTTCGTGACGAAGTTCTGGCTCGAACAAGATCGCAAGGATTCGCATCACCAAGTGTTGCCGATGTAAGTGATTTATTTATTTTATTCATAGCTACCTTAGACTCGTAGATCTAAACGATCCCTTATCGTTTCGTCGTTTATCGTTATGATTTGTTCGTAAATTCCGCGACGAACAAAGTGTCGGTAAATTGGTACGAAACCCAACAGTGGTATCAGAGCGTTGTTCTACGAATCTAAGTGTGTTAGATCCGAAATTCGAAAAAGAAAAAAGTTTTTTTTTGTGTTTATGATTTTCGGAATTTCCGAAAACTCAGAAATTAAAATAAATAGATATATATTTTAATTTTGTAAAATTGTTTTAAATTAAAATATGGTAAGTGGATAATTTTAAAAGGGTTTAAAATTATCAAGATATTTTTCCATAATTATCTTGCCTATTATTTAAAATTAGATTAAATAAAAGATTGTATTTATATATTAAAATTTCGGTTTTATATATAAATATATATTTATTTAATGTTTTAAATAAATCAAAATTTATTATACATATATATATATATATATATATATATATATATATATATATATATATATATATATATATATTTTCGGATATATATATAGATGTATTTGAATAAAAGATTTGAATAAGATAATATTTATATTTATATATATATAATCGGTATATATATATATATATTTATATAAATTGATTTGGTAAATATATAGATAATTATTTAAAAAGAGTTTTTAAATAAAGATATCAAATTTAAAATAGGGAAATGCACAATATATCCGAATTTTTTAATAAAATTTTAGGGGTTTCGGATTTTCTATAATTATTTAGATTTGATTTTGTATTTATATAATGTAATATAAAATATCTCCAAAGAGATAAAATCATAAATCTAAAAGATAATTATAATATATATATATTAGATATGTATTAAATTAATAGTATAATTTTATATGTATATATATATATATATATAATTTCGAAAATTCGAAATTCCCATATATATATATCAAATAGTTTTGATATATTCCTCCGTTATAATATTATGTAAATAAAAGTATATTTAAATATTATAATAAAATATAATTAATTAATTATTAAAAGGAGCGTCCTCGCATTTTAATGGAATTAAAAGAATTATATATATTACTTTAGTTGAGATAAATTAAAAGTTTAATTTGGCATATAATGAAAGTTTATATATGTACAACTAAAGTAAATACATTAAACAAAACTTCCCGTTTGATGTTAAATGTGAAAGATTGTGCTCTCCATGAGAGACACACTCATCTATAATCTGATTAATGAAGCGCGTGCAATTGAGCCGGTAAGTTAATTTTGAGATTATAATCGTGGGTGAATAGATTCTCGCGATACCCAAGCGAACTTGAGCCGGGGATCTTCGTGAGTGCTTTCATGGTAGATTCACCGTCAAATTCATGATCCACGGTATCCCTGTCATGAATTATGTGACGAGCATAGAATCGAGATTAACATGCCATTTTAAAAGTTTAAAATGAATCTAAAAGATCTAGGGATTTCATGGTGATTGAAATTAACAATAGTATGTTTCCTTATGAAATTATTCGGTGTGAATTACGGCATCCCTCTTCACATCAAATAACGTAATGATGGATCCTAGCCATAATTTGATTATTGGGTAAATAATGTTAAGGATTATCTAATAAATAAACTAACAAAGAAATTGTTTTCTTTGTAAATGTCAATTCCAACAACAACAACAATCTTCCTCCACCACCACTTCCACTTCCACTTTCACCATAAAATCGTCCTCGATTTTATATCTCAAAAGTTTCATCTCGTAACAGTATTACGAAATTTAACTATGTGGATTATCTGATTAATTCACGAGCTGCTGCTGAAAACCTAAGATTCATTTCGCATTGCAAAATGAGAAAAAGAGAGTTTATATGTAGCATTCATCAAATGATGAGAGGTTACATATTAGAAAGTTTGGGTGTAAATGTGTCTAAGGAATTAGCAGTTGACATAGTCTTGAACTCGCTTACTCTTACATATTCTTCGTTCGTATCAGACTACGATAAAGAATAATAAAGACATTACACTCATAGAGTTATGCAACAAACTAATAATTGCGGAAGCAAAGATATTAGGCATTCATAACCCTATTTCTGATACTCCTATCTTAAACATTGCAATGAATTGGGTCACTGGAAAATAGCTTGCCCAAAGTACCTAGATGATGTGAAGAATCACATGTGTAACGACCCGAAATTTGTAAATAAATAAATTGTATAAAAATATGATAAATAAGGATAAATCGTTTAAAGAACGTAGGAATTGGTTTCTTGTCATTTGGAGATCGTATGAGAAAGTTATGGACGAAACCGGGTTGAAACCTAGACAGAAAAGTGCAGCCCTGCTGCACAAGCAAGTTCGCGGTGCGAGCCTGGCGCGAGCGAAACGCGAGGTTGAGCAGAGGGACCAGAGCTGGAACGCGAGCATCTCGCGTTGACTTCGCGTTGACTTCGCGGCGCGAGCCAGGCGCGAAGTCTGGTAAAAGCGGCGACTAGTGGGCAGACCCGCGTCTCTTCGCGGCGCGAGCTCGGCGCGAGCGGGGCGCGAGCTCTTCCGACCAGAACATAAAAATCGGGTTTTGGCTCATTTGATGCCATATCAAAACCCTAGCTTCTTCTTTGGCGATTTTCGAGCTTGGAGACCGATTGGGGTCGAATCCTTCACAAAGTTTTGGTAGATTTCACTCCTAGTTGAAGATTAAAGGTATATCTTCACTCTTTGATCTTTGTAGCTTAAGATCTATGTATTTGGATGTTTGGGTTTGAAACCCTAGTTCTTGGGGTTATGGGTTATGGTGATAATAATGGTGTATACACTTAATAGATGGTATATTAACAAAGGAAACAAGTGTATGATTATGATTTGTAAGAACCTTAAGGGTTGGTTAAACCTAGGGTTTGGTAAATCATCATATTTGGGGAAATAGATTGATGGGTGTTATCTAGAGGTAGATGAACACATTGGTAGTAGTTTGTGATGGTAACCTTGTTGTGATAATTGTTTTAGACATTCGGTGAAGTGTTGAAGTGGACGAATTGTGAGCAAGGAACCGGCGGAAGGAATACGGTTAAAGCATCTTTGTTACTAAGGTGAGTACATGAGACTTTCAAACTGAGTACATAGTAAATAGTTTTGAAAATACATATGATATTTTATGGGTCTTTATTAATAAATATGTTGATAAAGATAGTGACTGAAAATGTATGAAAGTATGTAGAATGTGATACTAGAATATGTCTAGTATGATTGATGAATTGGAAGTAAAATATGATAGATTCAAGTAATTATGGAATCTGTGTTAATGAACAATAATAAGGAAGTAATTGATTAAAGGAATGTATACGGAGCCTTTATTAATAAATATGTATTAGTAAAGCAATTGAGAATGATTTTATAGTAATGAGTACCTATTGGTAAGATATACTAATAAAAGTAAAGAACGAATGTATATGAAAAAGAATATGATGTGACTAGTAATAATTGTGTATTATAGTCAAGGAAGAGATAAAATGTATTATGATATCGATAAAATAAGAAATGTATCTTATGTATAAAGTAAGTATGGACCTCATAGGGTTCATAGATGTAGAAGCAAATGTGGGTTGCTGATGATCGGGTCCATGGGACCATACAGGTACGTTCACACGGTGTTGAACTAATTATATGTTGTTATTATTAGATAACTAACTTGTTTGATGATTGATGTGATAGCCGAGGGCTTTGATTGGAATAACTGATGAGTTATGGTAAGAACGAGATGATGTGATGCTAGTTAGTTCGGGGGCAACCCGATAACTAGACATGGTAGTGCTTCTAGCTAGTTCGGGGGCAACCCGATAGTTAGATAGGATAGTGCTTCTAGCTAGTTCGGGGGAAACCCGATAGTTAGATATGCTTGTGATTCTAGTTAGTTCGGGGGCAACCCGATAACTAGATATATATATTGGAGTTCTAGTTAGTTCGGGGGCAACCCGATAACTAGATATATATATTGGAGTTCTAGCTAGTTCGGGGGCAACCCGATAGTTAGATATGTTGAGATTCTAGTTAGTTCGGGGGCAACCCGATAACTAGATATGATTGCTAGGAAAGCATTGGAACGATAGGGTCACTATAGGGTGGCTAGCTTGTAATGATGTAGTATATGTATATATATATATGTTCATACACATCTATCTATGAAACGACTATTATTGTTATTTGGGTCTAAAACCCATGTATCTCACGAGACTATTTTGTCTCACGTACTACGTTTGTTTGTGGCTGTGTACTCAGGTACAGGTTTGAAGTGATAGAAGGTTGCACTAGAAGTGGCCTAGAGATGTTTAGCTCGGGAGCTATTAGGTAGATCCCGTTGCCTATGGTTTTGATATACTTGGTGACACCGTATTTTTGTAAACTCTGATATAGGTTTTAAAGTTTTTGTTAAATTGTATTTTGGACAATATGTCAAATATTGGAAAAATGTATTTTAAATGATTTAAACGTTGTTATAAAAATACGGGTGTTACAACTTGGTATCAGAGCTATAGTTTAAGTGAATTAGGTTGGATGTCCATCCTAGTCTTAGACTGTAGCAATAGGAATGAAGATTCCTTGAGATCGATAGGTTGACCATGAGACTTTATGTTAAGTTTAGGGTTGAACCTAGGGGACCTATAGAAGTTGTTATGCAATGTGCATTGTGAGTCTTTTGAGACCGTAGGGGGATTAGTATGATAGGGTCGATCCCTACAAGAAATGCCATAATTTGACCTAACTGTGTTGTTTTCAACTGTTGAGTTGACCGTTTGAACCTTGCTGGTTGGATATGTTGGTATGGCGAAAGAATAAATGTGAAAAGTGGACGAACTCCACTAAATTGGAAAGAGTCACGAATGAGGGTAGGTGGGATGATTCCAATACCCATATGAAGGAAGAATAATCGAATGGTGAATCCCGTAGTGGGAAGTGTCTACATAAAAGGTAGCAAAACATAGTCGGAAGAAATGGAAGGAAGTTGTGTGAGACTTTCATAGTGTGTAAAACTATTGTGTAATTCGGAAGATTTGAACCGAAGGTCACGATGTGGTGGATTCGGTAGAGTTGGCAAGTGCTAGAGAGTAGCAAATGAAGGAAGAACAATATGGCGACTTTGACGTCAACTTTATTGAAGGATGAGGTGTCGACACGGTGGAATGTGTTGTATGAAACTTTGTGAAGGAGAGCACGATACAAGAGGTTGTGAAATGAACTCTCGATGGAGTTGGAAAGGGGAGTTGACCCGGAAGGGCCACCTCGGAGATCTTGGGTAAAAAGAATGATTTGAGATTATGACGTAGTTGTTGTTGTTGTTGCACGAATTGGTGCCTATAGAAATTGTAGATAAGTTGTATGACGTGGGGGTTAAATTCGGGAATAGTCTTCCCGGTTAGTATGTGGATAGAAATCATACATTGGAAATGACTATGGGCCGGTGTGTCGCATTTAGTAAAGATATATGGGTTGATGCTACTATGTAGTATCAAAGGGGGAACCATGAGAATGGTAGATGTTGTCAACAAAAGAATGATAGTGTAATGAAGTACTAAGTCTTGGTAAGGATTGTTAGTTGGATGAGAATTGTAGAAATAGAAGCTTTGGAATGGGACTTTGATATTCGGCAGGAATCCAGATACGTAATGTAATGTTATTCTACGTGAACGGTAAAGGAAAGAATGACTAAGGTATAGTGATACCTAGAAATTATAAATGGAAAATATGTGGAAAAGAATAAGTGTCGGGAATGACGAATTTTGATTGTTGAAAACGGTTGAGTAAAAAGTTGGCGCATAGCCATAGCAAGTTCGTGATGATATTGATAAATTCGATGTCAAGGGTGAAAAGACAATTATTGGTAAAATGCCATGGTAATAAGTGTGACAATGTATGTCATAGCGTAGTGTAAGACTACGATTTGAAAAGCAATATTTCGGAGTCCCACAATGTGTAAAAGTAGAACGCCGAGTGTTTGGCTTTTGGTTGCGAGTGGGGACCGGAGTCGATTGTTTGACTCCAGGATGATTGGATTGGTCGGTGATTTTTACTAATGGAATGTAGTGGTAGCTACTCCGGCGGTGACAAAAGTCTTGGGAATTGTTAAGGAAATGAACCGGTTAAGGACGGTTAATGTGTAAGTGAAACAATAAATAGCGATTAGAGGATGTTATTAGTTACCCGTGGGGTACAATGCATGTGCATTATGTGATGGCCTTGGAAGGCATATGATAATGGAAAGATAACATTATATGAAATGTGTTAAGTAGTATGTCCAATGGGAGACATGTTAGATATGAAAGAAAACGATAATGTGATATTATGAGAATGGTGCTAGAATGCATGATGAATAATTGGGCGATTGAATGAGTGAGAAAGTAGCAAAGCTACGTGTTGTAAAAAGATGGATACCAGATGGTATTGGTGTGACATATACATATGTTTGTATATGTGCACAATAGAGGTGTTTATATTGAATTGGCGTGATATATATGTGTATATATATATGTGTGTTTATGTTTATGTGTTTAGATGATGAACGTAGAACCATGTGGTTAGTGAGTATTTCTATTATGTTATGGTAAATGAGAATTTGCCTTGAAATGCGGGTTGCATTTAGGCCATGTAAGTGTAGGGGATGCCTACGGTTTATAGAATAGGAGGAAAGAGAAACTCCTAGTGAGCAAATTATCAGTTGATAACCAAGGTACGGTAAACTTGTATGAAATAGTGGAATTTGTTGCAATAGGAGAACTAATTCCGGTAATTGAGAATAAGAGTTATGAAATTGATCGATGTGATGCAAAGATGGTTGAAAGAAAACTAAGTGATGGTGTGAGTGACCAGATGATGGTCAGGGATCGGTAAGGTCGATGTGACCATATGTGAATGTACGACCCTCAGATAATTGGGGAGAAATTGAAGGTGTGGAAAAACGGGGATAATTGTTAAGGGAACAATAATGAGTAGACCCGAAGGTGATAAATTAGTAATGGTGCCCCGTGAGTATGAAATTTGTTAGTTGGGAAAAGTATGGTTGACTTATGCAAAAGTCAAGATTAGTCAAATTGTGAATGGTTGACTCGGTCAAAGATGGGCTTTGACTCTCGTTATGAACGGTTAGTGAATGTCGAGGGCATAATGTGCCGATTGTATGTATGTGAAAAGATTGATGGGATAGTTGAAATAGTTGTAGTCAGATTATACAACTTTGACCCGTTAGGGTGTTGTCAAGATTGAATGTGGGAATCGAGTATATGATTGTAGATGGATCATAAATTAAAGGCCAAATGAAAAGGAAAGAAGGATTTATGGGTTCCTTAACGAGAAGGGAAATTGTTAAAGCATAGTTGACTTTGTTCTTAAGTCAAAGGTTAGACGATGTTGGAATGTGGCAACTTGGTCGAAGCTAGACTTTGACATTCGTGTTGGTCAATTAGTTGATTTTAATGAGCGGGTCATGTCATTTTTATGTGTATAAAATGATCGGGTTTGATTGAAGGATTAAAAGTGCTGTGGTCAAATTGTGAAATTTTGACCCGTTTGGGTATTATGAGTTTAAAATTTTGGGGTCTTGACCGTTCGGACTTAACGGAGTTAAGCGAACGCTTGGATGTAATGATAACGGAATAGGAATGAGGAAAGTTTGATGGTAGTGACCACAAGGGAATGAAAGCGGAATGCTCGGTTGTATGTGGGTTGAAATTCTTAGTGATTCCGAGGACGAAATCCTGTTAAGGGGTAGATAGTTGTAACGACCCGAAATTTGTAAATAAATAAATTGTATAAAAATATGATAAATAAGGATAAATCGTTTAAATAACGTAGGAATTGGTTTCTTGTCATTTGGAGATCGTATGAGAAAGTTATGGACGAAACCGGGTTGAAACCTAGACAGAAAAGTGCAGCCCTGCTGCACAGGCAAGTTCGCGGCGCGAGCCTGGCGCGAGCGAAACGCGAGGTTGAGCAGAGGGACCAGAGCTGGAACGCGAGCATCTCGCGTTGACTTCGCGTTGACTTCGCGGCGCGAGCCAGGCGCGAGCCTGGCGCGAAGTCTGGTAAAAGCGGCGACTAGTGGGCAGACCCGCGTCTCTTCGCGGCGCGAGCTCGGCGCGAGCGGGGCGCGAGCTCTTCCGACCAGAACATAAAAATCGGGTTTTGGCTCATTTGATGCCATATCAAAACCCTAGCTTCTTCTTTGGCGATTTTCGAGCTTGGAGACCGATTGGGGTCGAATCCTTCACAAAGTTTTGGTAGATTTCACTCCTAGTTGAAGATTAAAGGTATATCTTCACTCTTTGATCTTTGTAGCTTAAGATCTATGTATTTGGATGTTTGGGTTTGAAACCCTAGTTCTTGGGGTTATGGGTTATGGTGATAAAAATGGTGTATACACTTAATAGATGGTATATTAACAAAGGAAACAAGTGTATGATTATGATTTGTAAGAACCTTAAGGGTTGGTTAAACCTAGGGTTTGGTAAATCATCATATTTGGGGAAATAGATTGATGGGTGTTATCTAGAGGTAGATGAACACATTGGTAGTAGTTTGTGATGGTAACCTTGTTGTGATAATTGTTTTAGACATTCGGTGAAGTGTTGAAGTGGACGAATTGTGAGCAAGGAACCGGCGGAAAGAATACGGTTAAAGCATCTTTGTTACTAAGGTGAGTACATGAGACTTTCAAACTGAGTACATAGTAAATAGTTTTGAAAATACATATGATATTTTATGGGTCTTTATTAATAAATATGTTGATAAAGATAGTGACTGAAAATGTATGAAAGTATGTAGAATGTGATACTAGAATATGTCTAGTATGATTGATGAATTGGAAGTAAAATATGATAGATTCAAGTAATTATGGAATCTGTGTTAATGAACAATAATAAGGAAGTAATTGATTAAAGGAATGTATACGGAGCCTTTATTAATAAATATGTATTAGTAAAGCAATTGAGAATGATTTTATAGTAATGAGTACCTATTGGTAAGATATACTAATAAAAGTAAAGAACGAATGTATATGAAAAAGAATATGATGTGACTAGTAATAATTGTGTATTATAGTCAAGGAAGAGATAAAATGTATTATGATATCGATAAAATAAGAAATGTATCTTATGTATAAAGTAAGTATGGACCTCATAGGGTTCATAGATGTAGAAGCAAATGTGGGTTGCTGATGATCGGGTCCATGGGACCATACAGGTACGTTCACACTGTGTTGAACTAATTATATGTTGTTATTATTAGATAACTAACTTGTTTGATGATTGATGTGATAGCCGAGGGCTTTGATTGGAATAACTGATGAGTTATGGTAAGAACGAGATGATGTGATGCTAGTTAGTTCGGGGGCAACCCGATAACTAGACATGGTAGTGCTTCTAGCTAGTTCGGGGGCAACCCGATAGTTAGATAGGATAGTGCTTCTAGCTAGTTCGGGGGAAACCCGATAGTTAGATATGCTTGTGATTCTAGTTAGTTCGGGGGCAACCCGATAACTAGATATATATATTGGAGTTCTAGTTAGTTCGGGGGCAACCCGATAACTAGATATATATATTGGAGTTCTAGCTAGTTCGGGGGCAACCCGATAGTTAGATATGTTGAGATTCTAGTTAGTTCGGGGGCAACCCGATAACTAGATATGATTGCTAGGAAAACATTGGAACGATATGGTCACTATAGGGTGGCTAGCTTGTAATGATGTAGTATATGTATATATATATATGTTCATACACATCTATCTATGAAACGACTATTATTGTTATTTGGGTCTAAAACCCATGTATCTCACGAGACTATTTTGTCTCACGTACTACGTTTGTTTGTGGCTGTGTACTCAGGTACAGGTTTGAAGTGATAGAAGGTTGCACTAGAAGTGGCCTAGAGATGTTTAGCTCGGGAGCTATTAGGTAGATCCCGTTGCCTATGGTTTTGATATACTTGGTGACACCGTATTTTTGTAAACTCTGATATAGGTTTTAAAGTTTTTGTTAAATTGTATTTTGGACAATATGTCAAATATTGGAAAAATGTATTTTAAATGATTTAAACGTTGTTATAAAAATACGGGTGTTACAACATGGTCCAAAAGTATGGTATATATATCCTAGGTACAATTATGATTGAACTTCACAGTGCTTCTATGTCTAAATTCTTGGCTCCTTGATACAGGGTGTGGTACTCACATTTGCACTGATATGCAAGGACTAAGGAATAGTATGAAGCTGAAGCATGGTGAGCTGAATCTAATCATGGGAAACAGAGTCTCAACTGCTGTCACCATGATTGGAGATTATGAGCTCATGCTTAGTAGTGACTGTTCTATCATTTTATTAGATGGTTGTTATTCGTCTTGCATGGCGCGAAACATAATTCATTTTATGCGTTGTTTAAGGATGGTTTTACTTTTAGTTTTGATAATAAAAATGGTTCTATTTTAGTTCATAAAAATGATGTTTTTATATTCAAAGCTATTCCTTGTTCTGGCATATATGAAAGCGTTGTTTGCGTTAACAATAGAAATCTAATATTGAATGTTGATTCGTCCAAAGGTGTATTGGATAAATCATGTCTATGGCATTGTCGCTTAGGCCACATAAACAAGAAAAGAATCGCCAAACTCCAAAAGGATGGAGTGTTGGAATCATTTGACCTCAAATCGAATGATGTGTGCGAATCTTGTTTACTTGGCAAGATGACAAAGGCGCCATTCACAGGGACTTGTGAAAGAGGCAAAGACTTATTGGATCTTGTACACACTGACGTGTGTGGACCATTCAAGTCAAGCACTAGACATGGTGAAAGATACTTCGTCACATTTACTGATGATTTCAGTAGATATGGTTATGTTTATTTGATTAAACATAAGTCAGAAACTTTTGAAACGTTCAAAGTGTTTCAAAACGAAGTAGAGAATCAATTGGGCAAAAAGATTAAGATGCTCCGCTCTGACAGGGGTGGAGAGTATCTTAGTCAAGAGTTCATGGATCATCTAAAGAGCTGTGGAATAGTATCCCAACTCTCACCTCCTAGAACTCCACAACTTAATGGAGTGTCTGAGAGGAGAAATCAAACATTGTTAGATATGGTTTGATCGATGATGAGTCGTGCAACTCTTCCAGTGAGCTTCTGGGGTTACGCCCTAGAAACAGCAGCTCATATCTTGAACCTTGTACCAACTAAGAAGGTTTCCAAGACACCCTCTGAAATGTGGACAGGGAATCCTCCCTCGCTCCGACATTTGAAAATCTGGGGTTGTGAGGTTTACGTGGGACACGAAACTCATGACAAACTGGAAAGAAAATCAGAGAAGTGTCATTTCATTGGCTACCCTCGCCAGTCTTTTGGATATCGGTTTTACAAACCGGCTGAGAACAAAGTGTTCATAGCTCGAAGAGGATTCTTTCTTGAGAGAGAGCTATTATCCAAAGAAGCTAGTGGGAGCAAAATTGATCTTGAAGAGTCTCAAGAGTCAACCAATGAAATTGAATCGGAACCTTTAGTTGACACTAGTGCTCAACCTGAGGATGAGACTCCTGTTGAACAAAAATGATATAACTCCTACCATTCCACGTAGATCCTCTAGAGTTGTTCGCCCTCCTGAGCATCTTGGTGATTATTATGAATACCATATTGTTGAAGGCGATGCATCGACTGATAATGGTTTACCAGTTGATGATGATGAGCCATCAAACTATAAGGAAGCTATGGAAGGCCCTGAGGCCGATAAATGGAAAGAGGCTATGGAGAGCGAGATTCAGTCTATGTATGACAATCAAGTATGGAACTTGGTTGACGTTACACCTGGCATTAAAATCGTTGGGTGTAAATGGATCTTCAAGAAGAAGACAGACATGGATGGGAATGTGCACACTTATAAGGCTAGGCTGGTTGCCAAAGGTTATACTCAAACTCATGGGATTGATTATGATGAAACCTTTTCACCAGTAGCCAAGATAAAGTCTATAAGGATATTGCTTGCAATAGCTGCATTTCATGACTATGAAATTTGGCAGATGGATGTGAAAACTGCTTTCCTGAACGGAAAGTTAACTGAGGATGTCTATATGGCACAACCAGAAGGTTTTATCCACAAACAACATCCTAAGAGAGTGTGTAAGCTTGAGAAATCCATCTATGGACTGAAACAAGCATCTCGAAGTTGGAATCTTTGCTTTCACGAAAGAGTCAAACAGTTTGGATTTTCGAGAAGCGAAGATGAGTCCTGTGTTTATAACAAAACTAGTGGGAGCACTGTAGTCTTCCTAGTATTATATGTGGATGACATATTACTCATTGGCAACCACATTCCTACACTGCAAGATGTGAAGTCTTGGTTGGGAGAGTATTTTGCAATGAAGGATCTAGGAGATGCAGCGTACATACTTGGAATCAAGATATACAGAGATAGAGAAAAACGTCTAATAGGATTAAGCCAGAGTACATACTTAGACAAGATATTGAAGAGGTTTCATATGCTTGAGTCTAAGAAAGGTTATTTACCAATGAACCATGGCATAATTTTGACTAAGAGTCAATGTCCCAGCACTGAGTTAGAGCGGGATAAGATGAGTCGAATCCCATATGCTTCGGCTATAGGTTCGATCATGTATGCCATGATATGTACTCATCCTGATGTCTCATATGCTTTGAGCATGGTGAGTAGATATCAGGACAACCCTGGCAATAATCATTGGATAGCGGTGAAATCGATTCTCAAGTACCTAAGGAGAACAAAAGATATGTTCTTAGTGTATGGTGGGAAAGACGAATTGAAAGTGGAAGGTTATTGTGATGCGAGTTTCCAAACGGATAGGGATGACTCGTGCTCACAATCTGGGTGGGTATTCTTATTGAATGGAGGAGCTGTCACTTGGAAGAGTTCCAAGCAGAAGACAGTTGCTGATTCCACATGTGAATCTGAGTATATTGCTGCTAGTGAAGCAGCAAAAGAGGCCACATGGTTAAAGAATTTCATAGGTGACCTTGGTGTTGTAACAAGCATTAAGGACGCAGTGAAAATCTACTGTGATAATGAAGGTGCAGTCGCCCTGACTAAAGAATCCAAAGATCACAGTCGAACCAGGCATATACTCAGAAAGTATCACTATGTGCGAAACCGTGTTGAGGAAGGGGACATTATCGTGACTAGGGTATCATCGGATGAGAATCCGGCTGATCCATTCACAAAGCCACTGAGTCGATCCAAGCATGATGAACATGCTAGGACGATAGGAATTAGATTTCAAAGTGACTTGTACTAGTTTATTTATTGAAACTGTATTACAAATATTAAATTGTATGAATGGATGATTTATTTATGGTGATTAAATAATTTGCAAGTGTTCTATCATTCATATAGTATTTAAATTTGTGTTTCATTTTTGCATGTTTAGAACAAATTCCAAAGTGATCCAAGAGATCATTTAAACGTCCACAGTCGATCATTCTCATGGGAATGAGAAGTGAATTAAGATGTGATGGAGAGGTAGTAGACTGTTCATAAAGATTGAACATTGCATAGAGATTGTTGCTACTCTCATGAGCATTTAAATGGAGATTTTAAATGTTGGACCAACCCATGCTCAGAGTATTACCTCATGGACAAATTCAAAGGTAATAGTGAGACGGTAATATCATATAGGTCTTAAAACCTAGATACATTAGTCTCCTAGTATGAGTTCGTGATGCATTGGTTTGCTCCAACGCTATTCGTAAATGGTAGCTATACAGAGTACTTCCATGCGTTATATAACGATTATGGCAGAGACAGTGTAAGTCGAAGTTTATTCACTCCTTCTTTCAAAAGTATGAAAGAAGAGATATTTTTGGGCCCCCTGTTGATTTGATATGACAATTAAAACCTGCGCAGGTCATGACTAAATTGAAAGTTCAATTAGTAGTCTTAATCAGTCATCACAAATCTCGATCAGAAAACATAGTCGTGACTAGAGATTGACGATTGTCCGTGTCTCTAGTTAACGGGATATCGCGAAGTGAAGGACATATGATCACTTATCTTAGGAACTGTATTATGATAAGATTCAGAGTTCAGCAACTGCATTATTTGCACACTTTAAAAGTATGCTTGACAGACGTTTATAGTTGATGAGATGTCCAAGTGGGAGACTGTTGGAAATGGTGTTTAACGTCATCAAATAAACGGTTTGACTTGGTCAACGTAAATTAAAGTCCTACTGGGGTTGCTCTTGGGGCGCAACCGAACACGAGAATAAACGAACCGGGCTTTGATTAATTGTATAATCAAATGTGGAACGGGCTAGATGGACTGGAATAAGTTAATGGGTAATTAACTAGTTATTCCATAGTGGGCTTGGTTTAATTAATGGTTTAATTAAACAAGACGGGCTTAGGTTAATTTGAGCCCGACTCAAATAAGGAAACTAGTTTTTCCAAAATCTATATATAGGGTGCATGGGGTATTGACCTAAACACACAATCTTCTTGGTTTGCACCCTATTCGGCCGAACCATCTCTCCCTCCTCCCTCCGTCCGACTGCCGGCTGCCGGAACCACCGCCGCCGCCGCCGTGGTGCCGCCGTGATCCGCCGTCGACCGAAAAGAGTTTTTCGGATAGGGTTTCGTTTGGGTTTTTTTTCTCAAGGGTACTTTACACTACGTTGTGGTGTATCGTCTCGTTCGTTGTCAACCTCAAGTGTGATCAAGTAGAGGGGTTCTAGTTTGAATCCTAGTTCGTGACGAAGTTCTGGCTCGAACAAGATCGCAAGGATTCGCATCACCAAGTGTTGCCAATGTAAGTGATTTATTTATTTTATTCATAGCTACCTTAGACTCGTAGATCTAAACGATTCTTTATCGTTTCGTCGTTTATCGTTATGATTTGTTCGTAAATTCCGCGACGAACAAAGTGTCGGTAAATTGGTACGAAACCCAACAATTTGAACTCGGTCATATAGATGAAAAACAAACAACATAATGCTAGGCCGAAAATTCTTTAGCATAAAAAAATATTATATAACCATTTCACCGTTCCATTCAATACATCCCACTCCCTGTTATTCGCATTATCAAATTATTTAAACAGCATTTTAAGTTTGGCAAATATATACTTCCTCCGATTTAAAATAACCGATACACTTTTTTTTTTGTGGTGATTCAAAATAAGTGATACACTTTGAAAAATTATCTTATTTGCCAAAAAATAATGGGACCCTCACTCACTAACTATCTACTTTAACAAAATAAAATTTTACTTTTAACTCTTAACATTTTACTATTGACGAAATAATAACTATTATTCTAAGACGTGGGTGTATTCTTCTCCACAACCGAAGACTTCTTCCCAATGGCACACCCCGTCTCTTGAATGGTTGGTTGGTCAAATGAGTTAGAGGACTAGAAGACAGAAATAAAAAATAAACTCAAATACAATAGTAATCATTAGGAGCTAAAAGATCAAACAGAGATGTGAAGATGTTTTAGGCGGTGGTTAGGGATTTTATAGTATCTACATCATTTAAAAAAAATTATAAAACTAAATGGGTTGGTGAGTCGACCCGTTTATACATAAGCCAATCCGAACCCGACACGATTTTTATAAACACGTTGGATGGTTCGGTCTGTTTTTGACCTGAACTCATTTAGTCTTAACTCAAACTTGATTTTTTTCCGTGTCAAGTTCGTGTTAAATTACAGGCCATGTCAAAAATTGTCGCTCTTAATTTAAACGCTCTTAACACTAACGCTATTTTTTTTACCATTTCCCTACTTTTGCTATAACACAACTATACAAGCAGGGCTCACCAATGTAACTTCGCTTTAGATAAATGAAATGATTAGTTCACATGTAGGTCTTACCGGTAAAGTCGTTACTTGTCTTTAGAAAAGCAAATCCACCGAAAAACGGTAAACTGGTTTGCGTTTTCTACGACGGTTTTTCGGTGGGCTCGAAGTGATCTTTTTCATTCAATCTATAATTACTAAAGTATCCCTAAAAAAACCTCTCCTTGTGCTTTCTTTATATATTTCCATTATTATATAATCACTTTTTAACCAAAAAAAAAAGTTATTACTTTTGTCGGAATGATCAAATGGCATTTGACTTCATATTTTGATTAAAAATGGGTGTTTTTTATGTTGGTTACAATCGTTGTTGTTAGGGGTGCCCATCGGGTTATCCGGTTGGATCTGTCGGGTTTTAGGTAAAAAATCCTAACCCGAAACCCGACCCGATAAAGATTCGGGTTGGTTGGGTTTCGGATTTGTCGGGTTGACCCGATCAGGTTGGTCAGGTTACGCTTGAGTTAGAAATTTTAGGTAAAAATGAAAAAAATTATCTAATATATTATTGAATTTTATGGGTTTTCATTTAACACTTGTAATTGTTAATTGCTTTTTATTGAATGATTTATCATATAATATGTTAATTCATTGATTTAATAGTAAAATATTTTAATACTTAAAGGAAATAAAACACTTAACCTTTAATCGGGTCAACCTGAACCCGACATAGGTAAAAAAATCTAACCCGAAAACCGACCAAATAACAAATCGGGTTGGTCGGGTCGGGTCTAAAATGTCCGTTATTAATATAGGACCTGAATAGGTCCGACCCGACTAGCATAGTCGGGTTCGAGTTTAAGTCGGGTCGGGTCGACCCTTTGGGCACGCCTAGTTGTCATTATTGACAAATCAGTTTTTATCTAATTAGTCTTAAATCAGCTGGCACTGCGACTGACACTCAACTATAGGGGTGAGCATTTTGACCGAAAAAACCGAACCGAACCGATAACCGACCGAAACCGAACCGAACCGAAACCGATAACATGTTATCGGTTCGGTTTCGGTTTTGAAAATTCATCGTTATCGGTTATCGGTTCGGTTCGGTTTTCGGAAAAGGATGAACATTTGGCCTAAAATAACCGAACCGAAACCGGACCGAACCGATACCGAACCAAACCGAAACCGATAACATGTTATCGGTTCGGTTTCGGTTTTGAAAATCCATCGTTATCGGTTATCGGTTCGGTTCGGTTCGGTTTTGGCCCGATAAGCACCCCTACTCAACTATTACACTCATATCAATAATATTTTTCACTTAACAATTTATACATAAAATACACAGGCAATACAAATACTCATTTCCCCCTTCTCTATATCCATCGCCAAACAAATCCATCATACTGACACCACAACCATCACCACTGTGACAATGATGTCGGTTTACCAATATGAGCTGATGATGAATTGAAGCCATCATTGGAACTTTGGAAGCAATATTCAAATGGTGTTTTGGCAGTGAATATTTGACAATTGTAGAAAGGGGTTTTGAGGCATGTAGCCATGTAGGGTCATTTGATGCCATTTGCAACCCTAAATAATTGTTGCAGCCAGGAGATAATGAGAAAAGGATTTCGAGTTCTTCAAACTTGTTGAAGGATTTTCATTATGTAATTGTTGGTGTATCCGTGTTGATTCGCTAGTGTAAGAATCTTTTGAATCCTTTTACAATTACACTAATCAAGTTTTCATAGATTTGTCCGCAAATTGTATGTCCTTTAATATATAGGAGAGAGATTTCTAGGGATTTGGATTGTTGGGTCTAGTGTGTTTGGCTATGTTTACCAGGAGCGTCTCCGAGATTTTAAGTACCCAGTGCGAAAACATAAAAATGGGCCCTAAATACAAAAATTTTATAAAATTTGAACTTTTTCTAAAATTTTTTCTATAAAATTATTAAGTTGTCTTAAATTTTAATATTATATATAATATATATATATATATATATATATATATAGGGTGCGATTCAGCGCAGAACCGTTTTTAGCGACAGAACCGCAGAACTATATTCTAGCCAATCAAAATGCAGCATTCAATAATTGTTTTGTTTTTATTAATGTTATGCGTAAAGGGTATATTAGTCAAAATACAAAAGTCTGTGATCTATGGAAAGAATACAAACGTGGGATGTATTCCTCAAAAGATGGAAAGTTTGGTTTTTCTCATTATCACGGAATTAATTGAGAATGTTAACCCAATTATGCCGTTATTCTTCGTAAACGACACTTGTCCAAGAACCCTAATCATCGGCATAACTCTGTAATCCAAATAGAAGAGTGATGATTAACGAGCGACCGAGAACAATAAACACACCGGAAACAATGAATGAAGACGATATTCAGCAACGAACTCCTGAAAATACAGTAGAAAACTCTGTTGAACCTCTCGGTACGTTTAGGGTTTTTTTGTAACAATGGTTAGCCCAGAACATAAACATATAATGTTTAGGGTAGTTTTCAATGAGATGTTCAATGAATGTTCACGTTGTTTATCGTTTTAGGCGATCTTTATTAGTTATATAACATAGGATGTTTATGTTAGTATTCAATTAGTATGATAATGAATGAAATATGTCATATCCGAACGTTAGATTGATGACATTGGATGTTGTTAACCCAAAAAAGCATATTCAGTAGACTGTGGATGCATGTAATGTTAAAAATGTGTAATCGTGCGTGGAACATCTGATGTTTAGTTATTAGCCCATCGTTTTAATTAATTTAACAAAGGAATGTAGCATATGATGTTGTTGGTACTCTATACAGTAGGTGATGACGACATTGAATGATTATACGATAGAATAAAGTTTAAAATTTTAAGTCAAAAACATAATTTTTGACGACATTGAATTTTTTTTAATAAATGCTGCATGAATGAGTACCATTTGTTTACTAAAGTATTAATTCGGTTATATTTTGAAATGAAAAGCAGATGTTGATACAAGTATGTTAGAGCTAGTAAAGGATGATAACTGTAATGAAGAAGACGGAAGCGAAGACGAAGACGAAGACGGTGAACTAGTAAAGGATGATAACGGTAATGAAGAAGACGATGAAGACACCAATGATGATGCATCGGATGAGTGTTACAGTTCTGAATAATTTCTATTGTATTTTGATTCCGAAAATAGTTTGGATTTTAACATGTTTTGGTTGTTTGAATTTTTTTTGTTAGACTTTGTGTTTCAACAGATACGCAGTTTGGTTTCCACATTGATGTCATAATGTTGTAGCCGATATTTACGTTGCTAGACAGGTTTAACAAATATAAATTTAGGTTAGTATTTGTAAAACATTTACTGCATTTTATGTTGGATATGGTAAATACAAATATAGATGTATGTTAGCCGATGTTGAATGCATAGAATGATGCATAACAATCCAATACCAATTACACGATTTTGAGTGAAACACATATTATAGGATGATCAATTGTGTGAAAGTGTGTGAAATCAGATCAGGTTACATGTAACTGTTAAATGTTTAAATAAAGTAGTCAACTAAAATGTAGAATAATTATTAATCTACATGTATGTGTTAACATAGAAATCAAAAGTGATATTAAATGTTTGTAAACAACTAAAAACAACTAATATTCTAACTGAAACAACCAGTGTTCTAACTAAGTAAACGAAAACAACAATTGGGCTAAATAAACAACCAATGTTTGAGCTGTTAAAAACCACTGTTCGAAACAAAAACAACCAATGTTCTAAATGAAACAACCAATGTTTGAACTATAAACAACCACTGTTCTAGCCAAAAACAACCAATGTTCTTAATGAAACAACCACTGTTAAAAGCTAATAGCATCTAAACAAAACTTCTGCTTGGGATTCAATGTAGACATCACTGCACTTAATGTCTTTGGGCTTGAACGGGTGTGAAAAAATTCATTATTAACTGCAACACCGCCAACATTAAGCTGATTAGGGTTCGATGGTTCACCAACCTTAGCTTTGCCTTTCCTTTTACGACTAATTTTCTCGTCTTCTTCAAAATCTAATTCAAAAAAAAAAAAAACCATACATTAGATGAAATATAAAACTTTAATAAATCAAACCAGCCTACCAGGCGTTTCGATCGGTTTAGTCGTCCGACTTTCGTTGTAATTAACTAATTTCGGCTTTTTCCTACCGCTTCTCCTAACACCTGCAATCTCAAAAAAAACTGATAGTTGATATTCATGCAAACAAAATGTGATAAGTGGGCACTGTTATATCAAACAACTAATGAATTCAGTATACATAAGTCAATAAAAATAGTAATTCAGTATACATACCGCTTCTCCATTTGATTTCTATCGGTACAAGACAGCATACCATACCAAAAATCATAATCCAAAGAAAACATCTAATGCATTCATAATACATGTCTAAGCAGTGACTATTTGTAGATACTATTTGAACTATAAAAACCACAAAACAATGACTAAGCAGTCTTTCACAATCGATCAACCACAAATATATGAAGAATATTCAATAGAAAATCAAACAACTAATGTTTTATTTTTTAAGAAAACAGTTTTTATTGTTGCAATGATACATCAATTTCTTCATAAATGATGAATACTGTACATAAAATGGCTTGAAATCATATACATTCTACACCTAAACAATTAATGATGATTATTAGGAAAAAAAAAGGAGATTACCTCATTAGAGTTCATGTTGACACGATTAGAACAAACAGATTTGGGGAAACCTTCATTTTTTTTAAAATAACAATTTGGACATAATCAACTTCAAATAATCATCTTGTAAAAACATCTTCACACAATCTTAATTCGCTCAAATAAGTAAAGTGCAGAAATATGTTAATTATGAGTTAAAATTCACTAATGTTGCTAATTGATACAAACTCACCTCAATTTCATAACCAATTGCTCTCAAGGAAGTTGCAATAGTAACCGTCAATACTTGTTGTGAATCAACCAACATTTATGCGAAAACCTACAATAAAGTAGTAATAAAAATTAAAAGTTCCAAAAAAATTAAAACTTCAAACAAATTATAGAAAAAAAAACACTCACAAAAGCAAGCTGGGTTTTTTTTTCCCGATAATTAGAAGCTAAATTATTAGCATATTTATTTTGAAATTCAAGTAAAAGCTTAGTGGGTCAAACCTAAGACCTTGAATAAAATTTAATCCACCAATTTCTTTGAATAAAATGTCATCTTTTTGGTTCAACAAGTCACGAGTGGAATTTTCCACTGGCAAGAACATTTTAAAGACAAACATGAAAAAGATGAACACCACAAAGTTGTGTGATCCTCTGATTTACTCAAAACAACGATTCAGAAGAATTCAACAACCAAAATGATATGAAAACTACAATCAAAATTCAAAAACTAGAAAGTTAATGTTCAAATACCAAAATCGTGATTATGAAAAAACTAACCTGGAATTCCAGAAATTGCCCTTTGACGAATCGATCAGTAACAACACGTTTGCTTCATTCAGTTGTCGATTATGCGTAGAACATTACACCAAGAACGATGTTTATGCTAATGACGGACTCGATCACCAAGAACACGGTTGATCTATGGATGATCGCCAGATCGAGAGAGAGAGATAAGGAGGAATGAAACGTGGGGGCTAGGGTTACGTAGAGAGAGACGATGATTGAGATAAAAGAGGGTGGGCAGTTTTACAGAATTATTGACTTCCGATTTTACCCTCTCAGAAACAATATTTCCAAATTAAAAATTAAATAAAATTAGATAAGAGCCATCCGAATTAATAGCCATTGATTAAAATTATAAACGGTCCAGATCGATTCATAAAATAGTTCTGTGGTTCTGTCGCTAAAAATGGTTCTGCGCTGAATCGGACACTATATATATATATATATATATATATATATATATATATAGTGTCCGATTCAGCGCAGAACCATTTTTAGCGACAGAACCACAGAACTATTCTTATTTTTAATCTGGGCCGTTGGCGTTTTTGATCTGCGGTTAAGATTGAAGATTCCTTTTAATAATTATTAAGTATTATTAAATACCCATATTTTAAGGCTTAAGGGGTACTACCGGAATTTTACATATTGATTCACATCCCCACCATTTTTAAACTGATTTCCCTTCTATTCGTGTGCTCCAAAACCGGCGATCACGTAACAAAGAATCCCGATTATTCGCATCTTCCTTTTTCAAAATCGGTGAAATTTGTCAACGAGATATGTGAAATCTTTTTATTTTACAGAAGATGTGTTGATTTAAAGTCGTTGGTTTTTCCCGATTTAGGGTTTTTACGTTCGGTGTCAGTCGAGGAAGATAAAGTTCAATTGAAGCTTCGATAGTGATGTCTGGTTAGTAGTTTATTAGTGTTTCATATAATTTTTTATTCCATTGTTGATTATTTGGTTAGGGTTTTCACCGTTTCTATACTTGTTATTTCGAAATTCATTTTCAATTTTTTGTCTCATTTTTTAGCTTCTGTTCTATTCAAATACATTGTAATCGACTTTTACATTGTTGATTTGTTGGAAAATATCGCTGCATGAATCGAAATTGTTGATTATGGGGTTTTTGATTGTGAGTTTTAGGGCTTTTTTCCGAATTAGTATTAAATGTTACATCTTATTATTTATGTTGTAATTCCATTTTTTCTTATGAAATTAAGTATGTAAATGCATGTATTGTCACAGTTTCGTCCTTATTTCTTTTGTATTTCCTTTTGTTCTTATGCGATTGTTGATTATAATCCCAAATGATGCAGTTGTATGTTTTTCAGATTTTAATAGGTCACATTTTCTTGAGTGCTGTATATCGATATCATTAGATGTTTTGCTATGTATTAGAAAAACTGGTAAGTATTAACTAAACGTCAATTTAATCTATATATTCACTTTACTATAAATACTATAATATATGAAATCATTTACTGTTTTAATGGTTGTTTTTCAGTATTGTGATGTGGTGTTCTGCTAATGGACACGTATCAACGGGGAATGATATTGAACGTTTGACAGATGATATGGTGCATGCCAACCTCATTACTACATGGTCGATTGTGCTAAATAGCATGGAATGCTCAAAGAGCCCAGAATCACCTAGTAGGCTGTTTTTGCCTGTTTTCCGAATGGTAACAAAAGTTTATTTTGTAATAAATTTAATATGAAGTGCCTTAAATTTTAACTCCAAATGTTTGTTATTTATAGGTGCAACAAGGTAATGATTTAACTATGCTAACAGAATATCATCAGTCAAGGTATTTCAAATTATACATGGATAATCTTGATGCAACAATGAATGTTACCATGGTTGATTTGGTAAGTTACCAGTTCAATTTTATTTTGAAGGTCTATGTTTAATAATTATTATCACATTTGGTAGGTATTTTTACCAGTGGACAATCACGAACAACTGTTCCTGGTTACGTTTGATATGAGATCTTGTGCTGTTGTGTTGTTTGATGGAAAGAAAAATGCACACCCGATACGGAAAATAATCAAACGTTCAGGTTGGCAGCGCAAAACAACCAATGTTGCTCTCCTCATCGTAAGCTGCATTTATTGTAATATCTTTTTAATTAATTTTTTTTACACACAAAGGTGATTATTATTATATCTTTTCCTCAATATAAACAGAAAAAACTATTTGGTAGACATCTCACAAGCATCAGATGTCTGATAGGCAATACTATAGAAAACATCTCCCAACTGCAAGTAGCTGAATTTGTTTGGCAATCCACTCGATACAAGCAAACTATAAATGGGCTAGTTATTATGCGACTCATGGAGGTTTATTTTGGGGAGGATTTAAGGAGGTTTGAATGTGGTTTTCATGGCGATAATGGGAAGTTTGAAAACCAGTTGGAGTTATTGAAGCAAAAGTATCTGTTTCGTATTTTAATGTCTGACGCCAACGTATTGAAGAAGGAAATGAAGAAAATGGTGGATAGATCAGCAAGGTAGAAGGTGGTTGTTTTTGGATGTTTCAAGACATGTTATGGTAGAACAGTGGTTGTTTTTTGACAATTTAGACGATTTTATTTCACTTTTTTTTGCTCAGTTAGAACAGTGGTTGTTTTTTGACAATTTAGACGATTTTATTTCACTTTTTTTTGCTCAGTTAGAACAGTGGTTGTCTTTTGGATGTTTTATGACATTTGATGTTGTCCTTTATTTTAGGGTTTTATTATTTGGATTACTTTGTTTCTTGTCTTTATCTTTCAAAGTTTTTGGCATTTTATGATTTTTAGCTCTAAATATTACCTAATGAATCCCGTCTTGATTTGTATGTTACCACCAACATGTATATAAAAACTTATGTTACATTTAGTAGACTACTTTATTGAAACATTAACAATTACATGTACACCAATAATATTCCACACACTTTCATGTCATTTTGTAGGTTTTATACTTTACATATCACACTTGATTATCCAATAATAAGTGTTAAAACCAACAACAAATGTCGGTATCAGATGCGGTAATTTTTTTAAATCAAATGCAGTATTTGTTATAACTAACTTTTGGTATATCGTCTTCCGCGACATCTGGTATCCAATACTTAGTACCTTCTGATGTGGGCAGCAGCTCTAAAATACTTGTATCATGATCTGCATTTCATTTCAAAACAAAACTTTATTAATGAATTAACTCAATTTTAAGTAACTCATTCATGCATTGGTTGTTACAACATTGGATGTTAATTGCTAATATTGAAACCTTTTCACAGAAAATCATTGAATATTCTAAAAAAACATCATATGCTGAAATGCCACCCAACATGTTTATAATTTCCAAATCATCCACTTCGTACTTTATTAATCTATTTTTCATAACTATACATACCGTTCATGAACATCCGATGCACAGATTTGTAATTGCTTTAAACTGTTGTATTTTGCTCGTAAACATACAATGTCAGCAACATATAATCAAATCTTACATAATTTAACAAACATTAAACATTTAATTGAATGCAGACAATTAAATGTAGTTAACATCAAATGTATTTAACTTAGAAATTACACATTCAATGAACATACAGTCAATGATGGTACAAATAATCGCAATTATTCCATATGATTTCACAACGCCTCATTCATGTGTAGTATCGTATTTTACATGTCGTAATATCTAACAATTTTAACATTTAGGAATAACATAGACATACCCAGAGGTTCATCACCATAATCTGCTATATTTTCGGGTGTTCGCCGTTGATTGTAGTCTTCATTCATGTTTTCTTCTGAAATTATTGACATTCCATGCTCGTTATTCATTATTCTTCTATACGTATTACTGAATTTTGTCGAGCTTTAGGGTTCATCTACAACTGTCGATTGAAGAAAAAACGGCTGTGGATTTTGATGATATCGTGATAATGAAAAAAAACTGAATCCCCATGTTTTAAGGACTACAGCGTTATATTATAGTGTTTCCATATTTAACGGGTTATGCAAGTTGACATAAATACCCTTTCCGATTTTTAAAAGTAAAATCATTTTAATTATAATTTGTTGCGATCTGATTGGCTGCAGGCTGGTTCTGTGGTTCTGTCGCTTAAATCGGTTCTGCGCTGAATCGCACCCTATATATATATATATATATATATATATATATATATATATATATATATATATATATATATATATATATATATTGGGTCCCTATAATATAAGGGTCATGTGCGGCTGCACCTCCTCAAAAACACTCATGATGTTTACTATTTCACTCAATATTGTTGTCTCACGAGACTTTATAGTCGACACCTGTAAAATTTCGGAATCGCAATGTTACAAATATTGTACTTTTCACCAAATTTAACAAATTGATGCTTAGATTTTGACGAAAAATAATGCATACCAATTCTTTTTTCATTCAATGACACACATAAACTGGTACATACAGAATATCTTGATACATGTGCTATTTGTCAAAATTCGAGAAATGATAAATTAGACTATGACGATAAATGGTGCTCGATGAATCTATTTTTTCATGGGAGATGATTTGTTCAAGGCATATTATAATTCATTCAAGGCAAATTGAAATTGATTGACATTTATATCCTTATTATTTTTTACTATTCTTTTTATAACTAATACTAACCTTAAAATTACTTACTCCTTCTCCTTCCTTCCTTCCTTCGACCTTCTGTACAAACTATGCAATTTCATTTACCACCGTAGAGATGTTAATAAATATGAAATTCAGTCTTGTAATTAACTTATTATTTTTCAAGAATACATAGAAATGATGATAAATTCACCACCATTCTATTATTTAAATGAAATTCATATTTGTTGTTGAAATTAATTTTCTGAAACAATTAAATAATTTAATAACAATATGTCCTCCATTGAAATCACATACTACATCCATATCAAAATAAGTGATAAATTTGAAGAATTGCAGTTTTTGAGGCAAAAGATTAAAAAGTGGTTTAAAATTGATTAAAGTGGATAGTTAGTGGATAATGGGTCCCATTTCTTTTGGATGTAGTGATATTAATGATGTTTTAAAGTAAAAGTAAGGGTAAAAGAGTAAATTCACTTTATTAAACTAGATAGTTAGTGGAGAATGAGTCCCATATTTTTACCAAATAAGGTAAGTTTTGGAAGTGTATCACTTATTTTGTTCCATCCCTAAATAGAAAGTGTATCACTTATTTTGATACGGAGGTAGTACGTGCTAATTTAATTCTATCATTGCCTGTGAGACAAGCCAGTGGAAGTAGGCGGCATTGCCGAAATACGAAAGTGGGTAAAGGAATAATTAATTGTAGGGTTAGGGTTAATCCATATGGAGGAGAATGGTAAAAATTATGTAAGGGTATAAAGATCAAACAATTTTAATTTACCTTAGATGAAGTAGTTGTTGCCTTAAACAAATCAATTCCCTTTTTTCATTGACACGCATCAACAACGGGAAAATCCTTTCATTTTCGAAGAAAATACTTGAACTTACGAACATCACAAATTTAGCTATTTTTCATCGGAAATAAGTATTTTTAGTTTCTGGAAATAACATGTTTTATCTCATTACAATTAACATAGCTAATAAATATATGTTCTTTGTATATTTTTCAAATTACATGTTTTTATTCTTAATATAATTATATAAATATTTCTAAATTTCACCTCTCATTTTGGAATTTTTTTTATTATGTTTATTGTCAGTGGCGGACCCAGGATAAAGTTTGAGGGGTTGCACAATTTATTATTCATATTATATAAAAAACATAAAACGAAACTGGAAAGTACGATTTCGTTACATATGTCAAAAAATCGTCTATAAATTACATTCTAAAGTTGACATCTTCGTTATTTTTCTGAAAACGATTGATTACACTTTTAGTTTTAACATTTAAAAGCCCTTTTTTCTACTATACAAATCAACATTTGTATCAAAAAATCATCATCGATTTTATTGCCTAAATCGGTCTTTAGAAACTTCATTGCAGAAAAGCATCTTTCTAGTGTTGTAGTTGAAACCGGCAAAACCAAAACCAACTTTAATAACCTATATAGTAAAGGGAAAGAATGATGTTTTCCTGTTTCAGAATCAGTAAATAATAAAAACTTAATAAATAATGGGTGATGAGCTTTATTTAATTTTTTTATTGAACTTCAATTATATTTTTAATAAATATTTAAATAGAACATATAATATTATTATTTTTTTCTATTTACAAGAGAATATTCGTTGAGTTTTTTTTTTTCTTAGGAGTGTCACATGCATTAAAAAGAAAAAATTAACACTAATTGGAAATTTTTGAGGGGTTACCCGGACAACCCCGTGCACCATACTAGGTCCTCCTCTATTTATTGTTAATTCTATATATTTTCTTGGTTGCATGAGGGCAAATATTAGCATGAAGAAAAATATTGGTAGGGTCAACTTTTAAAGACAACCTAGTACGTGGAACATGATACTGCCTTCTTATATTTTATTTAGCTAATAAGATAAGAGTAATTAAAGACAACCTAGTACGTTCAAACCAAATGGCCAATGGCCTAGTGGTAAGGTGTTTGCCCTCCAACCTAGTGGTTGAGGGTTCGAGTCCCATAGTGAACATAGGTGGTTATTTAGGAGTAGATTATATTTGCCGTTCCAAAAAAATAAAAATAAATAAGTTCAAGAATAATGGGTATTACAAGTAATAAAGTTGCTAAATACAATGTATTTGGAAACCCAACTTTCTAAACAAATCCAGCGGCTTTGTCTTTTTAAAGGCATTGATTTCAATATTTTCCATTTTGTCTTCTTGTAAAACACACATGACATTTAAATAAAAACTAAATATACTAAGTAATAACCTTAGTTATAAGATAAACAATGTTGAGAACGTATAGAATAGATTATAGCTTAATGGTATACGAGCAATGTTTTAATGGACTCGGTTGAACCAGTCAGATTAGTCCGGGTTTTAAAATAATGTATTTCATCCGGTTCAAAATAAGTGATACACTTTCCATATTTGAGTGATTCAAAATAAGTGATACACTTTAAATTTTTACCTTATTTGGTAAAAAGTAGTGAGCTCCACATCCACTAACTACGTACTTTATAAAGTAAAATGACCCTTATATCCTTACTTTTTACTTTTAAACATCATTAACCTTACTTTATTCAAAAATTGTGGGACACATTCCCTACTAACCATCTAATTAATCTAATTTAATTCTCATTATAATCTTTTGCCTCAAAAACCGTGAACCCAAATTGTATCACTTATTTTGAATCGGAGGAAGTAATATACTTCCTGCGATTCAAAATAAGTGATACACTTTCCTTTTTGTGGTGATTCAAAATAAGTGATACACTTTAAAAAATTACCTTATTTGGCAAAAAAGAATGAGACCCACATCCACTAACTATCTACTTTATCAAAGTGAAATGACCTCTTTACCCTTACTATTTACTTTTAAACATAATTAATCATACGTTATTCAAAAAGTATGGGACTCATTCCCCAGTAATCATCTAATTAATCTGAGAGATCTAATGCAATCGAAATCAAACTAATTCATGGTGATTTGATCAATGTTGAAGAATCAAGTGTGTGAAGTGTGTGTGTTCTTGGTGTGAAAGTTGAGAGAGAAAGATAGAGGGAATGAATGCTTTCAAATGTTAATTCATTCAAAGTGTGGGAAAGCTTACATCATTAGTCACAATACAAGGTATTTATACATCACCTCTAAACTAGTTTAATTATCCCTAATTACATGCTTAAAGCTTAAAACTAGTCCTAACATAATCTAATATAACCATTATTATAATTTTTTACCTCAAAAATCGTGAAACTCAAAATATATCATTTATTTTGAATCGGAGGAAGTATTATTCATCACCTAGGATGATGTGAAATATCTCATCCAAGATACATGTAAGATATAAAGATAATAGGTTGTATAAGTGTGTAAATATTTATTGTTAAATATATATTATGTATTGAAAAACTTATACAATATAATGAAAAAGTGGGATCCGGTGAGTATTAAAAAACGGTGAGGACACGTGAGGAAACCTCAAAAAAATTTAAAAAAATTCTGAAAAAAAATATATATAACTCCGCATGATTATTACTACATTTGACCAAAAAAAATTGAAAAATAAAATTATGATCCACTTTTTTTTGTGGATCATAATAATGATCCATATTTTTTTTGTGGATCAAAATTATTATCCATATTTTTTTTTAGATCTTTTATTGAATTTTTTTTTTGGATCTTATAGGCTACGATTTTATGTTTAAAAAAGAAATTTTTTTGGAAAAAGTTTGTTTTGTATCATTTTCAGAGTATTTTTTGGAGTCCTCGCAGTTCTCACTGGTTTTTGAGTAGTCACCGGATCCGGACCCATATAATGAAAATATATTACTCCCTCCGTCCCTTAATAAAGTTCTCATTTTCCTTGGGCACAAGGTTTTAGGAAAAAGTTAGTGGTGAGGGTCTTAGACTCTTAGTAATAAATTTGATTAAAATATAAAGTTATTTTGGAGAGAGAAAGTATTTTTAGTGGTAAAGTACATGATAATAATATTATTTTATTGAATGTGTCCCTCCAAATAAAAAAAATAAGAACTTCTTTTTGAAATAAATATTTTAGGAGAAATGAAAACTTTATTAAAAACTGCATATTTGACACAATACATCAAAATAATTTTGAGAATAAAAAATAAAATGAAATAAGATAAGACAAAATACCCCCAATAAACACTCCCATCTTTATTTTATTTATGAACGGCGTGTCGGGTATAAAGTTTTTTTTCATTTCTGTTTGTTTTCTCTCTTTATTATTTGGACTTTTAAATTTGTATATAAAATGAGTTTATAATATTCATGTTATAAGGGCTTTTTTAGGTTGCTGGGCTTTATTTATAATGTACGTAATCTAATCATTTTCATGATCATTTCTAAACATTCATCTGGTCATGTAATAAATGTTTAACTATGAAGGTATCCAACATGTAACGGCGTAACCTATAGCAAGTCATGGGAAGAATGGTAAACGGACCTCGTAAGGTGGTTGATGATTAATATAGAAATTAATTGGTTTTGTTTTACTTCGGTTCTTGTGTCAGTCTAGGAACTTTGATTGGGAAGGTCTTGGTTATAGATTAGAATTATGATTTATCTTATACAATTGATTTGGGTCCCCTCCAAAATGTGGGTCATGTACGGTTGCAGCTGTTGCACATCCTTAAAGACACTTCTGAATTGAATCTACTCCTCGCATATATATTGTCAACTGTCTCGTTTCTTGAACTTGTATTGTCTCGACATTTTGATTGGTTAAGATTTATAAAATTATCTTTCTGAAAAAAGATTTTGGAGCTTTTACTACTAAGTCACTACTATATGCTATAAAAATGGGTTTATACCTCATCGATATTGTTGTGTTGTTGCAAAAGTAGCATGTGAACGTTTTTTTTAATCACAGATAAGATATTTTTAGTCTTAAGATTCTTTGTACACTAACAAGCATACATTAATTGATCAATACAACCATTTAAATCAAATATCAACTATTTTGTGTATAATATAATGAAGTAAGAAGCTTAGTAGAAGCAATACAATATTTCTTAATAATTTGATATATGACTTTATTTTTCATTTTAATAGATTATTTTATTCTTCCAAAGGAACATAAAATTATACTACGAAGTACTCCAAAGGAGTATATAGTTATTAGGGGGCGGTGTCCTAGTGAACTGCCCAAGAAAACCGAAATAAACCATATTTGTAAGTTTGACTTGTTCACAATAAACTTTAAATTATTCATGTCATAAATATATCTATTGATTTAAATAATTCATGCTCACATTTTCTCAACTGGCACTCGGTTTCAAGTTTTTTAGAATAATTAATTAGCCTAAAGTGATTGGAGAAAAATAATAAATCATTTAAAATTAAACAATTGAAAGTTATCAAACAGCTAATTAATAAAGAGGATATATAGGGTCAACTACGTCGGATCACCGTTCGAGCTAGTCTTGTGGTAAATAAGTCGTACAAACCTAAACTAAATTTTCATACAAATATTATGGTATTTTATTATATAAAACTTGTTTTTATACCGTGAAAATTCATGAAGAGTCGGAATCCTACTGATTGTTAATTTTTATAATAAAAATATGATTCGTTTATATGTGAGTATATAAAATACTAAATAAGAAATTATAATATTTATATAAGGTAATTATTTTATTGAACTTTATAATATGGAATTCTAGATACTATGAACTTTATATAAGGCAATATAATTACATTAATTTGATTTTTTTAGTCAATTAATCATTAAATAGAAAGTTTTTAAAATGTATCACTTATTTTTATACATCCAAATATAGAAAGTGTATCACTTATTTTAAATCGGAGGAAGTATATTTTAAATGTATATTATTTCACAAAAGATAAAATGCAACTGTTCATTATTTGCAAAATCAGACTAAAGGTAATTTCATTTCAAAATAACATTTTTTTACATGGATAAAGAAGACAAACGGGTACCAAGTTGCGCCGCTATGCCTTTTTAAATTGCAAAACTAATTCTTTTAAAAAAAACATTTGTGGATCTGGGTGTCATAACATTGCTATGCATAACACGTTGGACTCTGTTAAGAAGCTCTACCGCCTCAGGCGCAAGGAAACCAAAAGTATAAAATGCAAATGGAATGAACACGTGTTGATTTTCAATGCATGTTTTCTCATGCTTTGTCATTTTACAAGAGGCGACTTTCAAAATGTTATATTTAGAATAGGACGATTATAATACTAACTTATTCTAAAAGATGACATAGATGAAAGAAACCAAAATTAACCAAAAATTAAATTATTAAATGTCAGAAATTATCCCTGTGGTCTTGTATTTTCAGCTTTTTTATCCCTAAACTTTTTTTTTCGGGATTTTTGTCCCTGTGCTCTTTAAAATTCTGTTTTTCAGTTCTTCCGTCCAAATTTAGCTGTTAACTAAAGGAAAATGCCAAAAGTTGAGGGTATTTTCGTCCATTCCTTTTTTCCCTTTTAATTCAAAGTCAGGCCACCACCACTGATGCACAACATAAACCCTAGATCTGAAACTTTAACACACAACCCCCCGATGGTTAGAGATTTGAGATCGACAGGAGAGCGAGAGATCGATAGGAGATATAGAGAGTTGAGATCGAGAGGAGAGCGATAGATCTGGATGGAGAAGGCGGGATTAGTGGTGCAGAGGAAAACCAGATAACGGTAGCTACGATCGTGATACCTACCTCCGATCTGTTGTGGGAGGAAGAGTACGCACTGTGTTTATTCAAAATTGATTTTAACACAAAAGGGATTTGAATTTGTACAAAAAGGTTTGATTTCAAAGGAGTCGATGGCAAAATGCAACATTGTGACGCAGATTTAAGAATTAATACTGTAAGTAGTGTTTGATGTCTTCATAATCTTCATTTTTTTTTTACCTGGGTTTATTTGTTGCACGTTATTTAGAGAAGAACACAAGTAATTTGGGGTGTTCTTGAAGAAAGAGGTAATATGGAATTGTCTGGATTCTAAACAGAGACAAAATCAATAGTATTTATTTGGTGATTCAATCAATTTGGGTGTTTAAAGAAGGGATCGAAGGAGCAGATAAGTGTTTTGTGTTGTAATTGGGGATTAGGGTTCATAAATGAAGAACATAGAAGAAGAAAGATGAAGAACATGACGAAGGAGGAAAAAGGACGGAAATACCCTCATTTTTTTGGCATCTTCGTTAGATAACAGTCGAATTTCGACGGAAGGACATAAAAACAGAATTTTAAAAGGTACGGAGACAAAAATCCCGAAAAAAAAAGTTAGGGATAAAAAAGCAGAAAATATAAGACCACATGGATAATTTCTGACATTTACCCCTTAAAGATATAGAAAATCTACCAAACTGTATCTTAAAATAATAGAAATCCTCAAATGAGAAAGGTTACTTTCATTACTAATTTAACTATCAAAACTTTAGCAATCAAGTTTAGTAACTTTATATTTACAAAAGTTAAAAAAAGTCAAAATGCATCAACCACTAAATTTCCGTGGTAAATAGAGTATTAAATCCTAGTATTTTACTATGGCCCTAAGGGTATATTATTATTTCATTTTCAAAAAATGAAATAAAGGTCAAAATCTATTTTTGATGAATATAGTTATTATGGGAATCTTACCTTAGTTAGAATGTAAAATTTAAACCCGTATTTATTGTGCAGAACAGCCGTTAAAGATAGTATGTTTGGCGAGAAACAATTTCCCTTAAAAAATAACAACTTTTTTAAAAGAAAATGAGAATGAAAGTTTTAAAGGCTGTTATTATGTTAAAATATATATTAAAAACTTGTATATCACTAATAATCAATCCTTGCATTTTAGAAATTATTCATGCATTAATGAAATTACAAATTTTGTATTAATGTAAAGACAACGTAGGCTAACATGCAAGGGGTGACCAAACATAATGTACAACTTTCATTCCACGTTTCAGGCGATCTCCTTAGGTCACTCATGCGATTAGATTCTTGGTCACCCAAGTGACCAAATTCTTGCCAGATAAGTAAGGGGATGCGTCCAACAAATGGTATGTGAGGGGAGTTCAGTCGCGATCAGGGTCGATCTAATAAGTTTTTGGGCCCTAGACAAAATTATAAATATGGGCCCCTCTAAAGTATTTTTTTTTTCTTCTAATAACTTAAAAATATCCGCCAAATTACAGGTGACACCCCAATCCCCAAGTTAAATGTCCGGATTGAACCTTGTAGTCTGCCTATTTTCAATATTCCGTTAGACTTACATTGATTCAAATGAGTTTACTCAGATGTATACATGAGTTGATTTTCCGAAAGTAGGCCCCTAAATTTTGTGAGCCCTGAACGACCGTCCTTGCCCAGGGACGGCCCTGGTCGCGATCTGTGGTCGCGGTCACAATTCGACCTTCCCTTTACGAATTAGAGTTATGATTAATTAAACCCTTTTCTAAAAGTCCAAAAGAGAAAGAAAAAAAAAAAAAGGAAAAACCCATCGAAATTTTTATTTCCTTTCTTAATTAAAACATTTTTAATTTTTTTTTTGTCTTATAGTGCGACATTTATTCTATAAAAGACTCAAACACCCTCTCTCTAAACTCCTCCCACAAGATTTGCTTTTCATTTTTCCGCAATCAAGTCGGAGGGATAAAGAAAAAGAATGGAGGAATTTGCATCTTTATGGAGTTATCCAGAGGTGGGTTATGATTCATTCTTCTGTTTGCTATTACATTCTTAAATTTTACCACTATTTTCCAAGATTTTGATCGTGAAAAATAAAGACTGGTTTCTACGCCATTGTTGAGTGTCTTTTATCTTCTTGGGTTTTGCTTAGTTCTCAAATACTTGCATTTCTTGCGAATTTAATTAAGTTTTGCAGAGGATTTATGGTCAATTAGTGACTTTTTTCTATGGCTTTTCAACATGATGATCTTAGCTAAATGGTTAGTTAATAAATTGCATTTTTTTTAAAGTCGAATAAGTGAATTTTGGTTAATTTTAGTTATTACTCTGATTTTATAAAGATTTTGATCTTGTTTACAAACTGTTAGTTTTAGAATTCCCTGTTTAAAACCATTTTTGACACAAAAAAAACACTGTATTTGTGCAAAAAGATTAATATTAATGAAATGTGTAAAACTCATTTCTCAGTGTATGTATCTGTAACTGGATTTTCAAGTTTTGCATGTAGTTATACCATAAAATTCATGCAGTAAACATTTCTGTATTACTTTTTAGATTTCAAAATCCAACCCACATTTTCTTATGAAGTTTTATTATATTTATGTGATATATTGTATTATTACCTATTTAAATCTTCATATTTCATTATATATTTATAAAATGGTTGATAAATTAAATTCACTAATTTATTTTTTTAATTTAGTTATTTAATTTAAACACATTTACTGATTAAATAAATAGGAAAATAAATATAAATATATAATATTAAGAAAACACCATTTATTTTTTTATGGGCCCTTTTATAATAAGACTCTCCTTTTTGTCTACTTTTTTCTGCTTTTAGATTATTTTTTTTATATTTCCCATCAATTTTACGGTCCATTCTTTTAGTACATAAATCACAATACAAGTTTTCCAAATCTTTCTCTGACTATATGGTAATGTTATATAAAAAAATATAATGTTATCAACCAGATGGTTATCAATAAGAATCAAACCCATATCCTCTAAAAGATTATTTCAAATATGATAGGTTCTACTGTCCATGTGATTAAAAAAAAGTGTTTTTGCATATATAAGTCTTTATTGATGTTGATTTCTATTGCCCGTTTAATATACTTGATATTTCCTATTATAATTATAAATGTCAATTTTTACACCATCAAGACTGTTTTGATTAGTATATTGTCTGCCTCTAGGTGGTATAACTTGTCTATCCCGGACCCGGTTTAATTATAATATTTACCATCTGTTTAAACAATATTCGGGTTTTTTTTTATGATGATATTAAATTTCATCCTTATTTGTAATTGCAGAACACCGATGAACTCAAACAAAAGCTTTTGTACACAACACTTGAATTAGAGGAAGTAAAATCAGAAACCGTAGAAGAAAGGAAGAGAAGCATCGAGTCGACAAAACAATTGTTACAATTATTAAAAATTGCTTGTCAAGAAAGAGATGAAGCAAAAGATCAACTTCAAAAGCTACTAAACAAGATTATGCCCTCAAATGACCAACAAATTTTTAACAATTGTTTCATGAGTGATCAACTTGAAGAACATCATCAAGGCCCGTTCATGATGCCCGCTAAAGCGAATTCAAGTATTACTGAATCTAATAGTCTTTCGGATGCTTATAATCATAGCTCATCTCCCGTTGACTCGTTTTTTGACACCATTTCATCTCCCGAGCTTTCAAACATTAATGTTGATCAAACTTCACATGTCCAAGACTATAATCAAAACAATGGATTTTCAAAAGGTTTATATGGGTTAGCCAATGGGCCAAAAGTAGATCAAGCCACTTTAGTGATGGAAAACATGATCAAAGGCAAGACCTTACCACAAAAGGGGAGGTTACTGCACACAGTAGTGGAAGCGGGCCCGCTTCTACACTCACTCTTGCTAGCGGGCCCGCTTCCTAATTGGCGGAATCCGCCACCAGTTCAGACGTTTCACGTCCCACCCATGGCGGCTGCATTGGATCAATCCGCTGCAGCCGCAAGTAATTCGTTTAAATCGCCAATGATGATCTTGAACCAATCACAACCGTTTGCTGAAATGGGTTGTGGGAATTCTTCACAGATGATGGTTGGTGGAGGTGGTGGTTTGAGTTTTGGTGATGGTAGTAATTATCAAGGGAGGATGATGGCAGCTTGCCCTGGTGCTAATAGTTTTGGCACAATTGGAAAGAGGCAAAGGCTACATTAAGATCCCAGATTTTATTTTTCTCTCTCTTTTTTGTGTAGGGTTTTAGATATATGATGGGTGTATATGGTGAATTGGTGCTATCCTGTTTCTGGGATTTTTATTTCATGACAATGATTTTAATTTTGCTAATTTATATTACTATCAATTTCACATCTTTTCATCGATGTTAAGCATCATTAACATACAATAGCATAGTACCCATGTGAAACAATGTACTCCCTCCGTCCCTTAATAAAGTTCTCATTTCAATTGGGCACATGTTTTAGGAGATAGTTAGTGGTGGAGTCTTGGTAATAAATTTGATTAAAATAAAGGGTTATTTGAAGAGAGAAAGTATTTTTAGGAGATAGTTAGTGGTGGGGTATATGATAATAATATTATTTTATTGAGTGGGTCCCTTCAATTTTAGAAATGAGAACTTTATTAAGGGACAAAAAATTTGAGAGAAATGGGAACTTTATTAAGGAACGGAGGGAGTATATATTATTACCATTCATTTCTGTCATAGATTCGAGTTTTATAATTTTTGTATTTTTTGGTTTGTATCATATACTCATATTTGGTTACACAATATTTGAACTTATCAAAATTATTGTATGGATAAATTTGTAATTGTTGTTTTTTCATATAGTTTAGTTTAATTTGCTTTTGAATTTAATTTTTGATTAGTAAAAATCTAAAATATATTGACTGTCATAATCATTTACAAAAGGTGTATTTGTTAAAAGGACAAATGTGTAACCCCAATTGGTCCTCACAATAATTAACGACCCGACCCAAACACGTCTCCGGTTAAACATTCTGAGTGAACCGTACTAACTCGTATATGTATAATTTAAGGAAATCAAAGATATTTGTATTACTCTGAAGCCCTCACCAACATGAAATCATCAATGGATTATTAAATGCAAGTCTTGAAACATATAATAACAAGCGACTTGATAATGCAATCTAATAACAAAAATTGATAGTGTGTTACTAGGCTAATCATCTTCTAAATACCCAGTAAAGGTTAGTGTTCTTAGTATGGCCCAATGGGCTTAAGTTAGCTAGGCTTCTTCAAAGTTCGGCTCAATCCGATCCTCAAAAGTTTTCAGAATTCGTATACTCCCTCCGTCCCACAAAAAACTTCCCATTTGACTTGGGTATATGTTTTTAGGAGATAGTTGGTGGTGGGGTATTTGACAATAAATTTGATTAAAATATAGAATTAGTTTGGGGATTGACATAAAGTTAGTGAGAGAAACTTTAAAAAATGATAAAAAAAAATGCCATAAAGTTAATGAGATAATATTAGTTTATTAACTGGGTCCTTCAAATTCTCAAATGGGAAGTTTTTTGTGGGACAAAATTTTTGGGTGAAATGAGAAGTTTTTTGTGGGACGGAGGGAGTATTATTTAGGGATAATTACTTTTATATCATTGTAAAGCTCCTAAATTATTTCTATATCCTTCTTAAATTCATAAATTATCTCTATATCCTTCTAAACTTTATGATTACCTACATATCCTTCCAAACATTTAGAACTCTTTTTTATATCTAAAAACTTATTTTATTATTTATTAAATCATGATAATATCAATAATACATGCAAATAAACGTAATTTGTGATACATAATCAACAAATATATTGCATAATTATTTGATAATTATTGGTATTATAATGATTTAATATATATTAAAATAGATTTTTGGATATAAAAGAGAGTTTTAAAGATTTAGAAGGATATGGAGGCAATTATAAAGTTTATAAGGATATAGAGATAATTTATGAATTTAAGAAGAATATGGAAATAATTTATGAGTTTTACAAGAATATAAAAGTAATTATAAATAAAGGAAAATGATAATAACAATTCTAAGGGCTGTCAATAAAACATCATGATATGCATAAAAAAACTTGTACAATAATCAATAACCGCTCATACGGATTTTAGGAATCAACACCACTAATTAAAATACAAATGATTTATGCACTCAACCACCTCTTAATAACAGCTCTAATAAAACCCTTAAATAAAATATGACCATATTTGGAAAAACTTATTTAAGAGGCTTTTAAGCTTATTAGTTTATTAAGCTCAAAAACTAGAACGTACAATTTTAGAACTTAACATGCTAATAACCTTAAATAAGTTTTCCCCTTAATACCGACGGAAAGTCGTGACGCCCATCATTTTACAGAAAAAAAGTAGTCCAGCGTCCCACAAAACTAAAAATTTAAATTGCCGGTGGAACCAAGGAAAGAAACTCGCCGGAGAAACCGACCATCGATCATTTCGTCACCATTACTTACATAAACATAATGACTCCAAAAACCTTACGATTGAAACCGACCCGATGTCAGTTGTGTTTTTTCAATGATCTTTGGGTTTATCAAAGATTATGAGAGTTCCATATGGTTCAAATCACGAGTTCTTCAAGCATTCATTATTTCTTGTTTTCTGTAACCGTATCACCACCTCTGCAGTGTCCGCAGTTTTTCTAATTGTAAGTTGATTTGTTGTTTGGTTAGTAATAATCAGTTAATGGAGTTGTAATAGTCAGTTAATTGGTTGTTTGAGTGTTTCATAAGATCTATTTTTTTTTTAATTTGATTATTTTTTATTTGTATTGCAGACAAGTAAAAAAGCATTGGATCCTGTTGCTCCAATTTACAAATACGGTGTTGTATCAATATCTAACATACTAACTACAACATGTCAATATGAGGTAATTTGTTCTTAATATTTCTGTTTGAATAGTTAAAAATATTGACATCTTATCTTTATTCTTATATAATTATAATATTTTCAGGCTCTTAAATATGTAAGCTTTCCTGTTCAAACACTAGCCAAATGTGCCAAAATGATACCTGTAATGGTAAGTTTTAAATGTAACTACTCTCCGAAAGAAAACTAAAATACTTTACAAATAAATAATCGATAAATATTACATGAAATATCTGTGCAGATTTGGGGAACCATAATTATGCAAAAGAAGTACAAAGGGCCAGACTATTTTTTGGCTGTACTAGTTACCCTTGGCTGTTCGTTATTTATTTTATTTCCGGTAAATACTATTTTTTTTTTTCATTTTTGAAAGCGGGGAAAATGAATAACAATTATTATTTTAATTTAAAAATGTAGGGAGCAAGTGAGTTAAGTCCTTACCGCAAAGAAAAAGAAAGTACAGCTTGGGGTGTATCCTTGTTGGTTGGTTATCTAGGGTTGGTATTCTACAAACTCTCTAATTATTTATATAAATATATAATGAATATTATATTCTAAGTTGAAAAAACAATTGTTTAGGTTTGACGGTTTCACGAGCACGTTTCAAGATAAATTATTTAAAGGATATGATATGGGAATTTACAACCAAATATTCTACACTACTCTTTGCTCTTGCATACTTAGCTTCACTGGTAACTCTCAAATCACAAATTTATATTTTGATTATTTGATTTTCTGAATTCATTTTATTATTTGTTAGGTCTAATTTTGCAGGGCAATCTTCTTATGGCCATAGATTTTGTTTCTCGCCATAAGGACTGTTCTACTGATATTGCATTGCTTTCTGCTGTAAATCCTTTTTACTCTTTTTTTTTTTTTTTTTTTTTTTTTTTTTTTTGTTTATATATAAGGGTTTTGTCTTTTTGCAGGTTATTGTATTTGGGTCTCTTTATGCAAGGGGTTTCTTAAAAAGCAAACCCGAGAAGTCGTTGCCCTCATTACACAAGTCAGATGAAGAAGCAAGTGTTCCATTAAAGGTGATCCAGTAGTAATTACTCATTACAAAGTGATAATTTGTTATAATTTTGGTTAAAATTACATTTATAGTTGGTGATTTATAGAATAGAAAACTCGATGGTTATTGCTAATGATATCATCGAAAAACTGATTATTTATTCTTGGACGCTAGAAATTTAGGTTATTTTAAGCATTTGTTATTTGTTTTCTGTTAAACTTTTTCCCTTTTTCCTTATTATAAATAAAAGTAGAAATAGAACATGAAGCTACAAATTTTAAATTCTTTCATCTTGTTACACAAAAATTGGTGCATTTAAATGTTAAATGATTTTGGACACAAAAGAGGGTTTTGTAACCTAATTAGCCAAATTGGTTATTCAGATTGTATTATTTGGTTCGGAATTTTGGTTCTATTTTTAATTAACATGTACAAGAGCCGAATCCTTATTTTCGTGAGAACCAATTAGTTCAAATAAACTAAATAATACTTGAAGTTGCTCCATGAATCCCGAACCGGTTTGACCCATGAATCTGGTTTTAAAACCAGCTTTGACCCATGAATCCTGAACCGATCCCCGAGCTGCCGGTTTTCGAGTCAAATCAATCCGATGACGATTTGAATTTTGATTTTCAAAAGTAAAATAAGGGCTTAATAAGGTCATAAACTCATAATAACGACGTGTGGGTTAGAGACCAAAAAGTAAAGTTAAGAACTAGCAATATAATAAATAAAGTTTCAAAAACCAAATACATAATTTCCAACATATCATCCAATGATTTATATAACTTACTCTTAAAATATTATAACTAGTATTTAATTTAATTCCAAACACTGCCTTAATGATATTTCTTAATGCCTCTACGTATACCCCAAGAGCCTTTTTCACAAATATATTTGAAAAGATACATAACTTCTGCTTCACCTCTTTTATCTATAGTTAAAAGACGGTAACAAAAGCAATTGTGGTTATTATTGTAAACTCAATGTTACCTCAGTTTGGATATAACAATAAAAACGAATTAGCATATTACAAAAGTTTCACAAAATCCTATCCGGAAGTTTGTTATGATCACACCTTTATCTTTAACATTTTATACCTTTGATAAAAAAAAATTGTTGAGATAAATATATGTTTTTCTCGTTCTTTATCTTTTGAATACACTACTTAAAACCTATTTAAACTTTAAAGTTCTATCTAAAAAGGTTATATCTTTTGAAGATTTGATCGATTTATAGTATTTCCTTATAATAATAAGTATTTATTATGTATAATAAATAAATTGCTATATACCATAATGTTTTTATCTGATAAAAATCTAATTGTAAAGATTTACGAATGATTTTTTATATGTCACATATTCAATTTTCTCATATAAATATAGGCTTTTTTATAAGGAAAATAATAATGACAATTCTATGGGCTCTAATAAAATCTCATTATACGCTTTAAAAACTTGTACAATAATAAATAACCGTCTCTGCATTTTAAGAATAAATCACCATCAATAAAAATATAAATATTTTATACATATAATTATCTCGTAATTGTTATTAACAAAACTTTTAATAAATACTGTTCTTATCTAAATGTTTATCTGAAATTATGAATAAAATCAATTTTAAATTCCGGATAACGATCCTCCAAATTTCCCGTTTTATCATATTAATCAGTTACACCCTAAGCACACTATCCTCACACTATAAATACAAACCCTCATTTAGCAATCTGATCATCAAAAGTTTTCCAAATTCCTTCAACAATCAATCAAATTCGAATTCGATCTTCAATCATCATCATGGATATTGATTTGTCACCTAAGTTGGCCAAAAAGTCGTACGGAGGAGCTGGTGGATCGTATCATGCATGGTGTCCCGATGAACTCCCGATGCTCCGTCAAGGTAACATCGGTGCCGGAAAGCTCTTCCTTGAGAAAAACGGCCTAGCTCTCCCTCGTTACTCCGATTCTGCTAAGGTTGCTTACGTTCTTCAAGGTATGGATTTCATCATCTCGATATCGCAATTTTGATTATACTGTCGATTTATGGAATTTTGTGATGACTGATTTGGTTATCGATGTTGTCTTTCGGTCGTGATTATGTTTTTTAGTCGTAATCTATATATATTAGTCGCTTGATTCTGATTGCTGTTCGATCAATTTTGTGTTTGCGTTGAATTAGCCACCGACTCACAGTCACACACGATTCACGTTTCCATATTTTATATTGTTAGTGTTTAATAGTGGAGTTATCTAATCTATATATGTTTTTTAATTGATACAAATCGAAAAGAGATCTGATAAATTATTAGAATAATCAGCTCGAACTTTCTCTGAATCTGATTCGAAGCTGGTTTAGTTGATGATACTATCATGCTTGTATTCACAATCTATAAACAATTATTTTCCTATTGACTTCTAATAATTTATTAATTTAGTATACATAAAGCCAAAGTTAAGGCCAATGTTATGAATCACATGGTTCACCTAATCTATATTTAAAATGGTAAAGTTGTAACTATCATACATTTGAAGTAAAATTGGATGTTTTCACACAGGCAATGGTGTAGCTGGAATTGTTCTTCCTGAAAAAGAAGAAAAGGTTCTAGAAATCAAAACAGGCGATGCAATTGCTCTCCCGTTTGGTGTAGTCACATGGTGGTACAACAAAGAAAACACCGAACTCCAAATCCTTTTCTTAGGTGACACAAAAACCGCACACAAACCAGGCTCATTCACCGACTTCTTCCTAACCGGATCAAACGGAATCTTCACCGGTTTCTCAACCGAATTCGTTTGTCGTGCATGGGATATCGATGAATCAACTGCCAAATCACTAGTCAGCAACCAAAAAGACAATGGAATCATCAAAGTTGAATCTGGTTTCAAAATGCCCGAACCGAATAAAGACCATAGAAACGGGATGGCTTTGAACTGTCTAGATGCTCCATTGGATGTTGATATCAAAAATGGTGGCAGGGTTGTTGTTCTGAATACTAAAAATCTGCCATTAGTTGGTGAAGTTGGGTTAGGGGCTGATTTAGTGAGATTAGATGGTAATGCAATGTGTTCCCCTGGTTTTTCATGTGATTCTGCTCTTCAAGTGACTTATATTGTTAGGGGCAGTGGGCGGGCTCAAGTTGTTGGTGTTGATGGAAAACGGGTTCTGGAAACTACTGTTCAGGCTGGGAATTTGTTTATAGTCCCGAGGTTTTTTGTTGTTTCCAAGATTTCTGATAATGATGGGTTGGAGTGGTTCTCTATCATCACTACTCCCAAGTAAGTCTTCTGTTTGCTTAATTCACGGGTGGGTCGGGTCGGGTAATCAACTAATCATATGAATCTAAACTTTGACCCGTTTGTGATCTATATTGCAGCCCTATTTTCACACACATGGCTGGAAGGACATCAGTGTGGAAGGCGTTATCTCCTGAAGTGCTGCAAGCTTCATTCAATGTGACTCCTGAGATTGAGAAAACGTTCCGTTCAAAGAGGATGAACAGTGAAATCTTCTTTGCTCCAGCTAAATAAAAGCTGTTTATGCTGCCTGTTTCATTTTTAGTTTTTTTTTTTTTTTCAGTGAATAATTTCTGGATTTTGATGACTTGCTTCATTTTGGTGTCATTTGGTTTTTTTGCAAATACAAACTTCTATCTTTTAGTATGTTTTTTTCATCTCATGTGCCTCTATAAATCCCTCTATCTCTATATTTGAAGTTTTTTCTCCTCCAATCCACCTCTATCCCTCACTCTAAATATAGAGTGAGAGAAAAGCTCCCTCTATATTTGAAGTGAGAGGGTATCCCCTCTATCCATGCCTCTATCCATGGATCCTACATATCCTTCACTAATTTTATTTTGTAATGTATTATAAATTAATTAAAAATATGATTTCTATGGGTCCCACTAGTTTTAGAGGGATTGATAGAGTTTATGGTTGGAGTTGAGGTTATATTTAGAGTGAATGGATCCACAAATTATAGAGATAAAGTGAGTTTTATAGAGTTTGTGGAGAAGATGGTGTTGTGGGGCAGTGATTGAGAAATGACAATTATGCCCCCTCATGTGAGAGGTACGTGAGCCTTTTAACAGACAAATTGGACGGTACACCAGGACTTCCAATGTATTTAATAAAGTTATTTTTATATTAATCAATAATCATCCCTTACATTTAACGCATCACCTCTCAATTAATGAAAATGTAAATTTTAATACATGTAATAAAAACAAATTAAATATAATCTGCACAATAACACACGTATGCAGACAAACGTTGTAAAACTGAAATAATTAATAACATAGCAATTTTTTGGATGCCTCGGTTTTAAACCAAACTGAACCGCTCAAAATTGAGCCGAATCAGACCGAGATCTGAACCGGTAAATGTTTTAATCTATAATAGTATAGAGATATAGATTGCACAAATTTAAATTACACTTTTTACATGTTTAAAACATTTCGAATTTAAGTTAAACACACACGAATAATGTCATGTGTATGTTTGCTTACGAGTCTTCATCTATATCTTATAAACAATTCAAGAAATCAGGAGAAGTATTGACTTAATTGTGAGTTTAAAATATCACATTTTTAGAGGAAGACGATTTTCTATTTCCTTTATTTAGTATAAAAATCACATATATGACAAAATAAAATGAAAATGACCAATTCCATAAAGACTTTTATAATTTTTTTAGTGATTAGATTAATCATTTACTAATTAAGCGTAATAATAATTTAAGAGTTGTCTAATTGACTTGATCAAGTCACTAAATATGGAGACGTTTAAGCGTTATCTAGGGATGTACATTATAACAAGGGTCGCTATTACAAGTCTATATATATGTAAGCATAATACATGCATACAAAAGTTGCTTCGGGAAGCCGCCTGAAATTTGATTTTATCAATCATTTGGTGTGGGTGATAAGCTTTCACTTTCTCATGCAAAACACTATATAAAAGAAAAAAAAAAAAAGCTACCTTGATTAATAGCGATATGCTGATTTCACATTAAATTAAAAAAATTCTAAATTGATATAACTAGATTCGTATCGAGCTAACCCGTTTGACATTTACCCTTTTAATCTATTAACCAACATGCCGATTTCGCTCCTTATATTATATTTCAATATAGCATCAATATTGTCCGTCTATTTCCCTATCTACGATGTATTTTGGTTTGTATTTTGACTTAAGTTCATCTTTAATCTATATAATAATAAAACAAGCTTTTAAAGCTTCCACGTGGCCCCCCTTAGAAGCGAGATTGACACGTGTCATTATTTGGTAATTTTCAATTTTTTTAATTCCCGATTTTTTAGTGCAGATTTAATATTAAATTGCTAAAAAACGGTGCAGCCTTTTAATTCGGGAATTTAATCACTGATTTAGAATACCCTTTAATTTCGGAATTAAATCACTGATTTAGAATACCGAAAATTCATCTTTGAAAACATATATAATGAAATTTCCGCCATTATAGCACAAAATACGGGTTTCTCTAACTAATGCATTTAATCTATTCCTAAATTATACAAAATTTTCAGGAAAATATATCAACCTCCCTTAATCTACGGTATTGAGTTCCAGCTAACCATTAACCATATTTATATATAGTTCTTATTAGATAAAAAAAAAGGTAACATGTATACTCTTCATTGAGTTTAAATCTTGCTAGGTAAATGCTTATACTTATGTTTCTTCTTCCTTCGATTCCGTATTAAACTTATGTATGATTTATACAGAAACAGTAATCACTATTAAAATCGGTATTGTTTTATTTCTATAACTTTTAATTTCTTTTTATGTTTTTATTGTGTATGTATGTAGAAATTGCATCTAAATTGCGTTCTGCATTTTTATGAATCATTAAGCAGTTTATTGTTTTTGTATAAAATTACATGTAATCGTTTGAGAGCAAGTTAAATTTAGTTGATTAATTTTGAACTTTGTTGATTTAATTAGGTTTGAAGAATCTTTCTCCAATTAGATCATTTGCATGATCACCAACGGGTAAACAATTAGCAGCTGCAAGTTTTGATCCAACCACTTCTGTAGAATTCACCATATGGGATTGTAAGTAGTTCTTCATAAAGAAATCATATTTTTTTTTAACTACGGAGTAAATTATTTAAACAAATTGATAACTTTTTTGTTGAATTAAGGAAAAAAAGACTTGGGCTTATTTCTTTTTGAAATGAAGTTACTGGATTTTCTTCATAAATGAATCTTTCTCTGATTTATAATCGTTCCAATATTTGTGTTTTAACTAACTGACCCCTTTAATTAGTCGTTAATCACCTGATTATATACATATTTGTGTTTTTCTTATTGAATAATCCAGGAATTGGGAGCACGATAGAAAAGGACTTTGATCTCATATTATTGATTCTTAAAGGGAATATTATGACAATACGTGACTGTGTACTAACATCGAAAATGTATACTTCTTTTCATAAATTCGTAAACAGCAAGTTGGAGTTTTATGATATATTATATCTTGACCATAATTTCATCCTCTTATGAGAAAATCGGGAGATATATTGTTGTTTAGTGTAAAAAAATAGTTTTTACATAGGAAATATTGTCTTGATCGTCGTCTTTAGCATATTTGCAATGCTGCCCATTTGAATTTAACAAAAGAAAAAAATTGTTGATTCAAGAGTTCAAGGATTCAAGGTAAAACAACTAGATGTGACAAATTTACGGATCGGTTTATGTTGGGTAACATTTTAAACGGTTTTGCCCCAACATGGAAAGAAAAATAGAAAAAAGGAAAGAGAAAGGAAATATATTGAAATATGCTTCATTTAAACGTGATTTTAATAGAAAAAATGAAAGAAAATTAAGCTATGATTAAGTGCCCGCAAATCCCATTTTGTATTTGAGGTATAAGTTATAACGCGATTGCTAAGAATATAATTTCTTTTTCATGCAATTTCCAAGTGATGAGTTTCATTTTTTAGTTTATTACAAAGTGTATCGGTATTGGTAGTAAACAGTTACTAAGTGGTCACCATATAATTTATGTGCTCTCTCTTTTGGTTCACTTAAAACTCGTGTGAGGTGTCAACTATAAATCACTTAGGTAGTTGTGCTATGAATTTCAAATGTATAAGAACAGACAAACATCTTGAAATATAAAATTGTTTAATATTGACTGCAGAAAATGTAAGAAACGTTTAAAATTGACTGCATAAAATGTAAGAAAGGTATGTTTCACAAAAAAAATAAAAAATAAAAAAATCTGACATTTGAAAGTAACACACCGAAAAATGTCTATATACTTCCTCCGTTTCAAAATAAGTGTCACAAATTAAGTTATACGTTTAATGAAGCAAAATATTGTAATGAAAGTGAAATTTGGTTAAATTGGATAGTTAATGAATAATGGATCCTACGTATTAATCCCTTCGTCCCTTAATAAAGTTCTTATTTCTCATGAAATATTTGTCCGGAAAAGAAGTTCTCATTTTCTCAAATTGGAGGGACCACTTAATAAATTAAGAGTAAATTACGCGGATGATCCTTTAAGTTTATAGCAAATTTCACCATGGTCCTTTAGTTTCAAAAATTACACTGATGGTCCTTAATTCTTAAAGATTTTTCACCGATGGTCCTATAGACTAACTGACGTTAATTTTTTCTGTTAACATTGCACATGGGTAAAAAAACCATTTTTCATTTCTTTTCTTTTTAATCTTAAATTAAAAACTTTTATTTTTTTCTTTCATCTCCATCTTCAACATTCATACCACATCTTCAAAAAGAAAAGAAATAAAAAATAACTTTTTTACCCTCATGTGCATTGCACATGAGGTGAGTTAAAAAAATAAATTAACGTCGGTTAGTGTAAAGGACTATTGGTGAAAAACCTTTCAGAATTAAGGACCATCAGTGTAATTTTTGAAACTAAATGACCATTGGTGAAATTTGCTATAAACTTAAAGGACCATCCGTGTAATTTACTTATAAATTAATATTATTACCATGTACTTAACCATTAATAATCTCCTAAAAACACATCCTCTCTCCAAAATATCCTTATATTTTAATCAAATTTATTACTAATGACCCTACCACTAACTTTTGCTTAAAACCTTGTGCCTAAGGGAAATGAGAACTTTATTAAGGGACGTAGGGAGTATAATTAAAGCGAGTTTAATGATGTTTAAAAATAAAACTAAGGGTAAATAAGTCTTTTTTACTTTATTAAAAATGATAGTTAGTGACTATAAGTCCCACTATTTTTTCCAAATAAGGAAAGTTTCAAATTGTGTCATTTATTTTGAAACAAACTAAAATAAAAAGTGTGTCACTTATTTTGAGACGGATATAGTATATGTTTTAGTGCCAATTTCTAAAAAATTTTGGTAAAGGATCTAATTTTTTTTGTCATCTTTTAAAAAATTTAGGTAAAACTCACAAACTCTAACTGACTCACTTTTTTAAAAGTTTAAAATTCTACTCAGTATTTTTTCCAAATCACTATAGAGCTTTAGCTACCACATATTTACTCACTTTCTTTTAATTATATGTATATAAAATAATAAAAGGGTTTTTAAAAGTAGTAATTTTTATCATATATTTGCTGACTACAATTTAACTTTTAGTGGCATTTAACTAATTCAGATTTTCTGAACATATATACGTAATTTATGGTACAATTAAGCTAATTTCATGAAATTGGTGAAATAAAAACACATGTTTTAAACATATCTTTCATTTTTTTTAATTCATAGTTTGTAACTTTGTATTGTATATTCTATGTTTATCAAAAAAATTTGTTATTCTATATCTATCATTTTATTATTATGAAATTATAATTTACCGTCCACAAATGACAGCGTTTTGTACCCCGACATCTAAATTTGGGAGTGGGAAATCGTCCTTGGGACATGCTTTATTTATTTCTAATGTTTATATAACTTTGTAACCTCTTATTTCATAATATGTGTTTTAGAAGCATTATATATTTTCTTATCATATAATATAATAATCATTCAATTAACGAAAAACATTTTTTATAAATGAAAAACTGAATAACATATTTATGCATTATAGCTGATATAGCTGATATTGAAGAAACCACAACATTTGCAAATTGGCTATTGGATATTGGCGAAGGCAAAATTGGTGGGCCGAACGATGGTAACGCAATTATTGATATTGACACAGATCTTATAATTTCTACATCTGCAGACCCGTTAAGTACGTTGATTGATTTGGTTTATCCTTCTTTGCTAGAAAACATAAATACTCCTGGCTATTTTCAAGAAAGAGCAATACTTACCCCTAAAAACGAAGTAGTTAGGGATATTAATGATCGTTTTTTAGCAATTTTCCCCGGAGAAGCCAAGGAATATTTAAGTTCAGATAGCATTTGTCCTGAAGAGTTTTTGAATGAAGGGTTTGATGATACTTTGTACTCACCAGATGTGCTTAATGGTATTAAAATAGGTGGATTGTCAAACCATCAGTTAGTTTTAAAAGTCGGTGTTCCCGTTATGTTATTAAGAAATATTGACCAGAAAAATGATTTATGCGACGGTACAAGACTTCAGATTGTGGCTTTGGGTGTCCGTGTTATAGAAGCAGTTGTTATATCTGGGAACAATGTTGGATATCGTACTTTTATATCAATCATTGTCAAAGTCAATCATTGTCAAAGGTGGGTCTGTATTTGAGAGAACCTGTTTTTTCACACGGTCAATTGTATGTGGCTTTATCTAGAGTAAAAAGCAGAAAAGGACTGAAGATATTAATAGATGATAAAGATGGCGGTGTGACAAATAAAACTTCAAACGTTGTATTTAAAGAAGTTTTTAGAAATTTATCTTGATTTTTTTTATTAAACATTTTTCATAATTTGTCATTGGATGTTGGACTTCCTTTTAATCATATTTCGATATTTGTCATTGAAATGATATACGTGTTTTGCAACCCAATTGGTCCTCTTATGAATATATTCATTTTTTATTTTATCGGTTACAAATCTAATACAGGTGAAACTAAATCTGGTAAAAAACTTTGTATTATATATTCTTAACGATCAGTATAAAGAGTGACAGCCCGTGATTCTTCACGGGTTATAACCTAGTTTTCCATATAAAACAAAAACACCAACCATTATGTCGAGAAAATATATTTTTTTCTTACTAAATCTTCTAATTTATCATTTTACCATAAAATAATTGAAATATGAAATCTATTTTTTTCCTAATCTAATACTACCTCCGTTTCAAAATAAGTGATACACTTTGGGTTTCACGTTGTTTGAGGCAAAATATTCTAATAAAGATTAAATTATATTAATTGGATAGTTAGTGAGTGATAGGTCCCACTTATTGTGATGAGTAAATTACAGTTTTTGTCCCTGTGGTTTGCCCGATTCTGCGTTTTTGTCCCTGTGCTTTTTTTTCTTTTTTTTTGTCCCTGTGATATGCCAAATTCCGTTTTTTTGTCCTTCCGTCCAAAAAACTCTGTTAACTGACGTCAAATGCAAAAAAAGCAAGGGTATTTTGGTCCTTTTATATTTTCTTTATTCTTTATTTTAATTTTTAAATAATCTACTCTCTCTCCTCCATCTATCTCTTCTCTTCTTCTCAACACCACCACCATCTCTCCACATTCTTTCTCTTCCCTTAATTAAATAATATCTCAATTCCCTCAACCTCTTTCTTCTCCAATTCAACACCACCACCATCTTCATAATCAATCTTCATAATCTTCATCTTCTTCTTTCAATTTTGGTGGGTGAATATGTTTCACTGGTAAAAAAAAACCCCACCTTTTTCTTCTTTCTCCATCTTCATCTTCTCTAATAATCTAATCTTCTTAAAATCATCATCAGACAAAAACCCACCAAATCAAACCCAAACTCAAAACAAAAACCAACAAAATCAAAACTCTGCCGTCTCTCTAGCCTAACCACCGTCATCATCTTCCTCCTCTGCCATCATCCCCGCTGTAATTTACCCTACCCACTTCTTCTCCTGCAACTTGCTTCTCCTTCCCGGCGGTACCCGATGCATCAATGGTCTCCTTCCTTTTCCGTAACGTTTCATTTTACCCAAACAAACCCGCCTTAATTGACTCCGACTCCGGCGAAACATCTGCGTGTTTTTCATATAAAAATTTGATTTTGATATCTGGGTCAGTTTCAGAATTGCCTAGATTTTCGATAAGAGGTGATCGATGATACTGCAGCTATATTGTATGAATCCTTTGTGAATCACCCTGCGATTTCTAATGAATCCTTCGTCAACAATCCCCAAATCTGAGATCTAGGTTTTCTGTCAATCGATATTTTTTTAGGGTTTTGTGTGAATCGATTAAAGGTGGAAACGAGCAAAGGAGACTGTGGTGAGACAGATCCGGCGGCACCATTACCACCGCCGGAGGAGTTGACCGGAGCATTGTTCTTGAAGAAACTTTCTAATGATGAAGCATGTTCATAAGAAACTTACTGCTGCTGTTGTATAATGATGAAGCATGTGAGAGGAGAGGGGGTACAACTTTTGAAAGCATAGAGTACAAGTAGATTGAGTAAAAAGACGAAAATACCCTCACATGTTTGGCATGTGCGGTAAGTTAACGGTAGAAAATGGACGGAATGACAAAAAAACGGAATTTTGCATACCTCAGGGACAATAAAACAGAAAAAAAAAAAGCACAGGGATAAAAACGCAGAAACGGGCAAACCACAGGGACAAAAACTGTAATTTACTCTATTGTGATTAAAGTGACTTTAATGATGTTTAAAAGTAAAAGTAAGGGTAAATATGTTATTTCATTTTATTAAAAGAGATAGTTAGTGGATAAGGGTCTCACTATTATCTACCAAATAAAGAAAGTTTTAAAGTGTATCACTTATTTTGAAACACCTTAAAGTAGAAAGTGTATCACTTATTTTGAAACGGAGGAAGTATATTGATTTGGACACGAGTAAGAATATTTAATAACAACATCTCATATGCCAATTTTCATTTAAGACATAAAGTTTCTTTCATTGACTTGCATATGGCTTCAATTGCAATTTGCAACCTCTCATTTATACCCATGCTTTAAATTTGAAATAGAAGTCGAAATGTTGCACTTGACACCACCGTGTTTTGGCCTCTAAGGTGCTAAGTCAAACCCTTTGACTAAGTCAACTATTCCCCCACTTTTTTGGCCACCTTTTCCTCTATAAATACCCCCAAATCCTTATTTAACACCCTCACTTCCAAATTTGTATTCCTTCTTGTTCTTCCATTAATTCGATTTTTTTTCTAACCAAACTTCAAAAAAACTGAAATCATGAGGAGCAAGCTTACTCAATCACCAACACGAACACCATTGTCTCCGATGAGCACTCCTTTTCATCATCGAACATTTTCCGCTTCAATCATGGAAGAAGATTTGCTATATGCAGAACAAATCATCAAACGGTGGGATCTCAATTCACCAATTTACACAAAACAGGACAATTTGTTCACCGGCGATAAACGTGAAGCTCGGGAGTTTGTGAAATCAGTTAACAATTTGCAGTCCGCTATGCATTTCTTCGTGTCGGAGAGTGCAAGCTCCGAGAAGATCATTCATGCTCAGAAGTTGATGCAAGCTGCAATGAAGAGATTAGAGAAGGAGTTTTATCAGATTTTATCATCGAATAGAGATGTTCTCGATTCAGAATCGGTTTCTAACCGATCTTCACGAGCTAGATCGAGTGTTTCTGATGATGATAATGTTTCTGAAGAAGATGATCGAATTTCATCGGTTTCTGATGGGGAAAGAGTTTCGGTTTCAGAAATGGTTATGGCGGATCTGAAATCGATTGCTGATTGTATGATCTCGTCAGGTTATGCAAAAGAGTGTGTGAAGATTTACAAACTTATCAGGAAATCGATTGTCGACGAAACATTGTATAATCTCGGAGTTGAGAAATACAGTTTTAATCAAATTAACAAAATGGATTGGGATGCAATCGAACCGAAAATCAAAACCTGGTTATACGCAGAGAAAATTGCGGTGAAATCCCTCTTCTATGGCGAACGAGTTCTCTGCGATTACGTGTTTTCATCGTCCGATAAGATCAGAGAATCATGTTTTTCAGATATATGTAAGGAACGAGCAACCGCATTGTTTGAATTCCCGGAACTCATAGCGAAATCTAAAAAATCAATGGAGAGAATGTTCCGTACACTCGATTTGTACAACTCGATTTCTGATCAGTGGCCGGAGATTGAAATCATCTTCTCGTTTGAATCGACGGCGGTTGTTCGCACACAGGCAGTGACGTCTCTTGTGAAACTTGGAGATTCCGTCAGAGCTATGTTAATGGATTTCGAGACAGCTATACAAAAGGAAACTTTAAAAACTCCGGTACACGGCGGAGGAATTCATCCTTTAACACGTTATGTTATGAATTATTTGGTTTTCTTAAGTGATTATAGTCCGGCGCTATTCGATATTGTCGCCGACTGGCCGCTACAGGTACAATCGCCGTTGCCTGAATCTTACTTTTCTAGCGGTGCCGACACCGATCCGTCGTCTATCTCAGCACGTTTCGCGTGGCTGGTCCTCGTTTTGTTATGTAAGATCGACGCCGGAGCTGAGTTGTACAAAAACGTAGCTCAATCGTATCTGTTTTTGGTTAATAACTTAAACTACGTCGTTTCAAAGGTTAGTAAATCGAATTTAGTGCTCTTGATCGGAGAAGATTGGGTTGTGAAACATGAGCAGAAGGTGAAACAATACGCCGGAAATTATGAGCGTATGGCGTGGAGTAAAGTGATGTCCTCGTTGCCGGAGAATCCAACTGCTGATAATTTAACGATCGAAGCAGCGAGAAATTGTTTCAGACGGTTTAATCTAGAGTTCGATGACGCGTACCGGAAACAGTCCACGTGGATCGTTTCCGACCATAAAATCCGAGACGAAATTAAAATCTCTGTTGAGAAAAGGATCTTGCCGGCTTACCGGAAGTTTTACGAGGCATACCGAGGGGTTTTCAGAGGTGTTGATTCTGTGGTTAGATATGCACCTCATGATTTGGAGAATTACTTGTCGGATTTGTTTCACGGTGCCGGAGGTCCGGCAAGCAGCAATACCTCTTCGCGTTCATCCTCGTCTAGCTCCCGATCGAGAAGCCGTTGAGACTGTGTGTCCTTGCGAAATATTATTTTATTTTTTGGATAAATGTGTAAAAAAAACTAATTAATAATTATAGAAATAATGTTTTTTTTTGTTTAGCAAATTAATATGAAGTATAATTTTTTAAACCGGACGGATATTTACATTATTTGAATGAGTCTTTCATTTAAAAAATGATTGCTTAGATATTGGTTAATAATTATTTAAGTGTATTTTATTATATAAAAAAATATATAAGTTAAAGTGTAAAGAATTGGCCTTTGGACAACACTTCTATTCGATCGTCATTTCTTATAGTAGTATAAACTTTTTAATAACATGCAATTATATTATAAATTTATGAAGTGTAATTAAATATCTTGAAACTCATATTTTGTATTATTAATATAAAAAAATATTTTGAATATTGTATAAATTATCAATAAATAATTTTTCTACAAAATGAAAATCTCTCCTAATTCATATGTAATGTTATACATTATTATATTAGGTTAATTATCATTGTCAAATGGGAATATTATTGTTGGACATGATAATATGAAACTCAATTCTATATTCACTTATTATTCAGAAGCTTTCAACGGATCTTTATTTCTTTGTTCAAAGTGTAATACAGGATTTTCTAAATGTGTCTTATGACATTGATTAAATATAAATTTTAGATTTACATTTATAGGAAACTTTGCCTTTATTAAAAAAAATTGGATTTTTATCTCATACTTATTTTGGTAAATACTTTGAATTTCCAGGGAAATGTTCGGAACAACCACTGGCCAGGCCGACTTTCCCCCAGATAAATTAAACATGCTTATGAGAGAGATTATATTATATGAACACTGTGTTGACTGTTGACTGCAAGATAACTCAAACCAATTGGCACAGGCAACTGTTCTAAGATTCAAGGAGTAAAAATCATTTATAAACTGAAGCTGGTTGTGGATCAAGGTAGTTTCACTTCTATAGCATACAGATAAGCACTACAATTACACGTAGGTTACAGTTGGATAAGTTATTTAGCACATTTTTATTAATTTTTCTTGATCAACTTTTAGGATTTTTATTTTTAAAATTTTTAGTGGTAATATAATACGAGTAATTTAACGTTCTCTCACTTTATCTATATAAAAATTAGTTAATGTCCTAATTTCACTTGTTTAAAAGAGTATTTGTTGTTAAAATCGTATAAATAGTTATTATAACCTACAAATTATTTTATTATTTCTGTTAAATTTAATAAGATTGGTTAGGGCAAGAATTAGAAAATAGAAATATTAATAATTTTCTCTGGCATCCCTCGTATGACGTATCTACGGACTACGGGTATACCTGCCAAAATTGGCCCTTGAAAGAAAGTTAATAAAAATACAATACTCTAAAATGGCCCATTAGCACATGACTAACTAATATAGTGGCCATATAACAGTAACCCATTAGCACAAGTCATGCACTAACGAACAAAGATGTTATTTGAATGAGAAATAAGTTAACAATTACTCCCTCCGTCCCACAAAACACTTCCCATTTCATTTTTGCACCAGTTTTTATGTAATAGTTAGTGGTGGGATAATTGGTAATAGTTTTAATTAAAATATAAGATTAGTTTGGAGAGAGAAAGATAGTTATTGGATAGTTAATGGTGGATCCTTAGTTTTAATAGTATTTTATTATATGGAGCCCATCAAGTGTATGAAATGGGAAGTTTTTTGTGGGACAAAAATATAAGGTGAAATGGGAAGTTTTTTGTGGGACGGAGGGAGTATTATTTTATTTTATATTTGGAAAATAAGCAACCTTTATCTCATTTACAATATGAAGATTGAAACTTTGCTTTCTGAATTTGTTCCTTTGGTAGAGGTAAATGTGTATGACTCTCTATATATTACTTCCCTTATACTGTTTTTTTAAAGATATCGAGTATCGTTGTTATTGTTGTCGAAGTAGTAAAAATTAGTTCATTCCATATAATTTGGATTTTGAGATTTCTTGACAAACGCTGTTTGATTAAATTAGAATCTTACGGGTTAGCTTGACAAGTTGTGTAAAAATGACAATGAAAATTGTGTTTATGCCACATCATTAGGTTATAATGTTGTTTGCTCGTTGAATTGGCGGTGTGCGTCTCGGTAAATCTAGCCCGTGACGGTTCTAACCATTCTTTGGTAACTAGGAAGTATTTTTCCATAGCAAGCGTAATTTATAAAGTAATATCGTTTTGAAACATTGAACATATATGGTTCACATATCCTTAGTACAAAATTGCAGTTGCTTTAGTAAAAAAAAATAAAATTCTTTGAACGTTTACAATAAGAAATAAGAGTTGCTTTAATAAAAGATGAAGTATAACGTATTTTTGGTGTAATGTAAGGTAGAGTATAAACGTGTAAACGAACCGAACGCTCAGCAAACCGCTTGTAAATTATTCAGCGGGAGTTCGTTTATATTCGTTCATTTAGTAAAGCGAAGCGAACACGGACAGGATTTTGTGTTTGATCGTTAAATGCACGAACATGGTTACACGAACATAGGTCCCATTCGTGAACATAGGTCTATCCGTGTTCATCCGTTTACACGTTTTCATTAGTGTACCTTTACGTTGTTAGTGTTCGTTCACTTACATTCTATCATAAATGTTCGCTTATGTTTGAATTCTATATAAAATATAATTATAATAATTTGTTTATGTTCATACCTTTATTTTTTCATACATATTAGTTAGAGTTAAAGTTTTATTTTAGAAACTATTTACTTTATTTATGGTAATTTTAGTTTTGAGTGGAATCTCTTGAATATTTACGTTTGTGATTTTATTGTCTTCGTTATCAACATCTTAAGTTTTTTTTATTATTCTACATGCTTTCACGTTATGGTTTTGTGCTTTAAAGACGATCTCGTGGTGCAGACGATGGAGCACTCACGAGGGAAGGGAATGGCGTGGTGGGTGCAGTGTTCCATGGCCTTCACGCCAATGGTGTCTGCCTTCCCAACATGAAGGCAGGTACCGACCAGGCTAATCACTCATGCGAGGCGTGCCTTTCTTTTGGTTTCGCTTGGAGTGTGTGCTTCATAAAGAACCACGCAAGTGTGATTTTATATGGTCGGGGTGTGAGGTTGCCGTAGGTGGGACTTGATTTTGTACTTGTATTCTCGTTTGTGTGTCTTCATTTGGATTCCCTTGTTTCTTTCTTTTCGTACGTAAAGCAATAAGGGACACATGACATGTAAATGTGGATATCATGCTGCTTGATTTTAATTCTGATTCAAACAAGGTTTTCATTATCCGTACTTTTCGTTGTAATGATATCATTACATACTAGACTCTTCATAATTTATAAAAGTACATGTATTTATCCATAATAAATTAAAAAGCGTAATTAAAATTGTCATAATAATGTATGCATAAGCTACACGTTAAATTAGATATAAATATTTATTTGATTTATAGTGTTAATTTTTAACTTCTTTATAACTTTTTAAGTATGGGTTTTGATATGTTGTAGAACTCGCTACTCGCTACATGTTCGCTCGACAACCTTGTAGCGAGTACTCGGTTACTCGGTGAGTACTTGGCGAGTACTCGAATCGGAAATTTTTTATGTATAAAGTTTTAAAAGTATATAATATACATGTAATTTACTTAATTTTAAAAATAAATACATATTAAATGGTAAATTTTTAAGTTAAATTATGCCCCTTGTATAAGATTAATAGCATAGGGCAAATGACATAGCTCCGTTCCCTTGTGAGCTTAACACTGAATTCCCTTTAAATCTATGAACTAAAATTTTAAAACCCAATTGTACCTAAACCGAATTTCACCACCGTTGACTGTCATTGACCGAGTAATTAACCGGTTAGGACAAACCTGACTCAGTAGAACACCGGGTAGCGATTAACCGGCAAGTACTCAGCTAGGTAGACCGAGTTTTACAACACTTTTGATATATTCTCGAATAACCCTACTAGACATCATGAAACTAGCTAGATAAGATGGCATTAAATGATTAGTGATAACTCGATACCAACTTACATATAATAAGATTGTATTAAAGTTGTCTGAATCAAATAATTTATACGAGTAGTATTTTAAAAGGGTGATTTTTTAATATAAACCAAATGAAATCAAACTCCCTTAAAAAGTCTTGTATTCTCAATTCTTTCTAAAATAGACTGTGCGATTAATTGCGACTAAGATCCTCATGCTAAACCACTAGAACGCCGCCACATGTCCAAGTTAGTACTGCTCATCTTGTTACCACTGCTCGTTAGTACTGCTCAATATTGTTACTACTGCTTGTTAGTATTGCTCACCCTTGTTACCAATGCTCGTTAATACTACTCAATACTTAGTGTTGCTCAAGTTAGTGCTACTCAAACACTTAGTGCTGCTCAAGTTAATGTTGCTCTATGGAGTCGCCCAATCGTTTTAGGAAGATTGAAGTTTATCAGTTTTAATTGGGAATTGAACCAGTCGCACCGTCTATTTTAGTAACTATTTCATTTTGAAAAGCGAAAAATAACCAACTAGGTAGTATAATAAATCTAAAAATGGTTAGATTAAATCTAAATCTTTAACAAATTAAAGAATTCACATATACGAGTATATAATTGTGAATTTAATTATTACGTCTTTCATATCTACCCGCACCAAGGCGTGGCAACTTTAATTTCGGTCTACCAATTACAAACATTAAAATTCACCTGCCTTTTCTTTGGAGTTTGGAACTATTTGTGTGCACAAAAAACCCGGCTATTTAACCATTAAAAAATCACTCCAACCACAAGGGGTGGTTGTTTCCAAAAAGGGTGAAATTCCTGGAAGGTCTCGGTTCAATCCCTTCTAGGAGCAACAAATAAAAAATCACTCTTGTGGCTACGGATGTTCACCTGTGCTGACTTCGAGCTACCCACAAAGCGGGTGGTCGCTCTGGGATTAGTCGGCTCGTAAAGCGAGTCGGAACCAGGTTACCAAAAAAAATCACTCCGCAGTCACCAATTCACCGTATGCTAATTAAGATTTGCCATGAGCCCATGATCACTTGTTAACGTTGACCTTTAGGAGTCAAAATAGCATACAATCAAGTCAAAGACTTTGTTCTAGAAAAAGTCTAATACGCTATTATCAGTTGGTGGAAGTTGAGTTATTGATATGTTTAAAAAGATCATTGGTATGGCATGCAAGCTATGCACTCTTCTTCTATAAAACAAATCACAACAAAAAAAAAAACAGCATAATTTAGATTTTAAACACCCTTCAAACCAATTTTATCTCTTAAAAATGGTTTTTCTTCTGACCATTTTATCTTCCTTCCCTTTCATATACCTTCTCTGTATTCTATTCAGCTTTATTGAAAGAAAAAGACATAAAAAATGTTACTTATTGGATTACCAATTGTACAAACCCTCCGATGACCGGAAACTTTCGACCGAATTCTGTGGTGAAGTCATGAAGCGGTCAAAGAACCTAGGTCTAAACGAGTACAAGTTTATTCTAAAAGCTATCGTGAGCTCGGGCATTGGCGAAGAAACCTACGCCCCAAAAATGGTGTTTGAAGGACGTGAAGAAAACCCTACTTACCAAGACGCCATTATAGAGATGGAAGAGCTCTTTGAGTACACAATCGGAAGACTTTTCCGGAAAACGGGGGTTTCTCCAACGGAGATTGATGTTTTGGTCGTTAATATTTCGATGTTTGCTTGCATGCCTTCGGTCGAATTGTGAACCGATACAAGATGAGGGATGATATCAAAACCTATAACTTATGTGGGATGGGTTGTAGTGCAAGTTTGGTTTCTTTGAATCTTGTTGAAAGTATTTTCAAATCAAAGAAAAATCAATTAGCTATGGTGGTGACATCTGAGTCATTGACTCCAAATTGGTATAATGGTAATGATAAATCTATGATACTTTCAAATTGTTTGTTTAGGTCAGGTGGGTGTGCCATGATTCTTACAAACAAGCCAAGTTTAGCTCACAAATGCATGTTGAAGTTAAATTATCTAGTCCGAACACACCATGGTGCGAAAGACGAATCCTACGGGTGTTGCATACAATCGGAAGATGATCAAGGCCGGGTAGGGTTTCATCTTGGTAAAACACTACCCAAAGCCGCAACTCGAGCCTTTGTAGACAATTTAAAAGACCTCGCGCCAAAGATCTTACCGATCAAGGAGCTACTCCGATTTGGTATCCTTTCTGTGATCATAAAAATACTCCGCAATGGTCAAAAAAGGTCAACAGGGTCACCCAGACCCATGATCAACTTTAAGGCCGGTGTGGATCATTTTTGTCTCCACACCGGTGGAAAAGCTGTGATTGACACAGTCGCTCAGAGTCTTGGAGTGAGCGAATATGATGTCGAACCAGCGCGGATGACGCTGCACCGGTTCGGCAACACTTCGGCTAGTAGTGTTTGTTATGTTTTAGGGTACATGGAGGCCAAAAAGAGGCTAAAAAAAGGTGATAAATTGTTTATGATAAGCTTTGGGGCAGGTTTTAAGTGCAATAGTTGTTTGTGGGAAGTTGTACATGATCTGGAAGGAGTAGATAATGTGTGGAAAGAGTGTAATATTGAAGACTATCCACCACAAGCCCTAACCAACCCATTCTTGGAGAAATATGGGTGGATCCAGGATGAAGATATTAACACCTTCAAGGTACCATAGTGAAAATTTAATAAATACATTACCAAGACAAAGGGTCATTTCTTCTCGCAATAATATTCATTACTTGGGTATAGAAAAAGAAAAGCTATAATAATATTCTTGATAAACACGTTTCGTTGTTAAAAAACGAATTGAAGATTAATACCGATGGCGTACGTATTACTTGGATTTCGTAGACTTCGTTTCTAATTTCTAAATATAAATCACAATTATACTAAGATGATGGTTAAGGCGTGAAAAGATTTATAAGAGTATTAAGCATTAGTAATAGTATTAATGTCTACTTTTTGTGTTTATTTATGTGTATCTACTAATTTAATGAAGAAATATGTTAAAATCAAGGAATAATATTATGAGGAAAAATTAATAATTATACAAGTTATATTATAAAATGTAAAAATTAATATCATTTCTCAGTAAGAGTGAACAACAAATATGGTTTGATTGGTTGGATTCATTTAATTCCGGCTTCTGTTCTGCTACATAAATTAAATCTGTTTTTGAGGATGTAACATTCCGAGACCTGACCTAGTTCATTTTATTACTTTTGGTAAGTAATATCTTTGTGTTTATTATTTGATTATTTTATAAGATTTTATTTGATTTATTTGAATTAATTGTATTTTTAACCATGAGGTTAAAAATTAGTAAAACTGAGATATTTAAATGTTAAATTGATTTTTACATATTTGGGTTCATTTCTGAACCAGGGTTCTAAAAATATCTTCGTTGTTAAAATTGGAGTTAGTTAGGTCTAAATTAATTATCTGTGAATCTAATATCATGTACTGTGTTTAAATGAAAATATACATGTGTTGAGGGGGAGGGTGTACGTGTTATGTGTTTAGGGCAAGTGTCAAATTGGTTTTTCTTCCCCTCTTCTCTTTGCCAGTCGACACAAACACACACACAACACACACTTGGAGTTTTCTTGTCAAATTGAAGATTTGGTGCTAAAACCCTTTGATTCCTGCTGTGATTTCGTGATTAGAAGCAAGATTAAGTAATTTTCCTTCCTTCTTAAGCTAGGGTTTCATGTTCTTGAGCTTGAATGATCTAGGGTTCTTGTGCTAGTGGGTTTTTATGAATTTCTTGATGAATCTTTCTTGTAATCCGAAATTGATGCTTGATTTGGTGTTTATTTGAGTTCTTGCAAGTATTGTATGATTTGTTATTAGTGTTAGCTCATTTGGTGAAGCTTTCATGAAGCTCCATCAATGGTGGTCTTGGGGAAGAAGATGGAGATCTTCCCTAAATTGGTGAAATGTGAATCTTGTTGTTCTTATAATGTTATTATGTTAAATTATGCATGTGAGAATTATAATTGTTAGTTATAAGGATGACTAGTTAGCTATTATGAAAATGTCTAAAGAATGGTAGTGTTTGGCTAGATGGAAATTTAGTCATAACTAGTTAAATTATAGATTATTGACTTTAGTCAAACCTGGGAATTGACTTTTAGTCATGTATGGCTTGTAAACTTTAATTATCAATTTCATGTTAGAAATGTGTTAGTTGAATGAATTGTAAGCTCAAGTGTGTTAGTTTCGTGTCTTGACCCGTTTGGTTGCTTAATTGTGCAAATTGACTTATTTTAGGTCAATAGATGATTAACTTGCATATGTATACAAATGTTGTGCAAATTGCTTAGATTGATGTTAAGTAAGTAACTTGACAATGTGGAATTGTTATTTGGCAAGTATGAGCTTGAATATGTGTTTGACCCGTTTGGGCCTAATGTGTGCAATTTGATTGAAATACATTAAGTTTGGTTTAAAATTAACTTGATGGAATTCTAGACATGGTAAGTGCTTTGTGTTGAAATGCAAGCTTTTGTTGCCATTTGATTGACTTTAAATAATGGTGTTTGGCTTATAGTACTTGTTACATAATTGATGATTTCGGGTAACTAATTCGGTATTCATTTGTACAGGAAAAGGGAAGGAGCCTCAGTGATATAAGATCATTAAGCTCGGCACGAAGAAGGAAGCTAAGGTGAGTGGACTTAACCTTCTTTCTCGTGTGATGTTCAAAATTAGGGAATGGTAGAGTTTTGAGAAAAAGTGCAGGATTTGGGCACCTGGGATAGTTCGCGACGCGAACTTATGTTCGCGAAACGCGAACTCGGGTCAGGAAAGTTTAGGCTTGGTCGTGAAGTAGTTCCCGATTCGTGAACTCTTAGTTCGCGACGCGAACTCTGAGTTCACGACGCGAACTTCGTCAGGAACAGATTTCTTGGCTGCAATTCTTTTTGCAAGTTTATTCTTGGTCTAGTGGTTAATGGTAGTATGTGCACATGTTTTTAGAGGTTAGCTATGGTGGTTTTCGGCTACGCTTCGTTACTCTTGGTGGGAGCGATCGGACTCCTTCGTATTCGTTATGTAAGGAGGGATCACCGTGCCTCTAGTAAAGAAGACATCGGTTGACTGTTGTTGGCCGACAACAGTTGAAGGTCCTCGCCCGACCGCCGATCCTCTTATAACGTCCAATTGCTTGTGGAAGTTTGGACGGGTTTTCCCTATTGATTTCTCTTGATTTTCTAATTTGTGGTGGTTATACCAATTGATGTTTATTTCTATTCACTTAGCTTTGTGCTAATCCCTCATTTGTTGACTCTTTTCAGGTTGTGGTTTAGGCTTGATTAGAGTCGGGTTTTGGAAGTCTGACCGCACTCTGATTTTGTATACCGGGTCGAGCCTGTTTTAGCAACACTTTTAAATGTTTAAATATTTGGTTAATATGTAAAGTTTTTATGTTGTGTAATAATTTAGGATTTACAGTTTCTTAAATCGCTTCCGTATGCTTATATAAAAAAAAATGGCTCTAGATTGTGGTGTTACGGAGGGTTGTACTTGTTTGACCATGACTGAAGTGGTTTAAATCCGAAGTACTTTCGATCCGCGACAAAGTACAACCAATCAATTTCTTGAATTATCAAAGGAATTCCAAAAGCTCAATACACAAATACCATGATATATGTCTTCGGTGCGAGTGATCTTCGGTGCGGGTGATGACAATGCCAAAGCTCATCCCATTATACTTTTTCCTTGCTGTTAAAAAAAAAATCAGTTTTAAAGTCAAAGATTACAAACCAATTTAAAGGACATCTATTTCAGAACAATTTAAAGGACATATTCTGTCTTGATGGAAGGCAACATATAATACCAAGGTTCTAAAAATACATCATAGCGGCATCAACGCATGAGGTATTTAAGTGTGATTCCATCGTGTTACGAAATAGTTCATGGCAGTGTTGTAATGCGTGACGTAAAATAAAATGTGATAAGGTGGCATAAAATTTGAATTTTTTAATGATTTTTTTAAAAATGACATGTATAATTAAAAATTTAGATATAACATTCTTTATGAACTTCACATATAAAATCAATAGATTTATAATTTTCCTTCAAATGACTTGAACTTTGTGTGTAATCCTAGCTAGAGGTGCACAAAAAAACCGGTTTAAAATCCGATCCGGTTTTAAAACCGGTTTTGAAACCGGTTTTTGCCTTGTCGGACCGGTTCGGTTTTAAACCGCCGGTTTGGAACCGGTTTGATGTTTTGTGGAGGAAAAGGATTGAAAACCGGTTTAAAAACCGGTTTTTTAGAAAACCGATCCTTAAAACCGGTTAAAAAACCGAAAAAACCGGTTTAAACCGGTCCGAACCGGTTTCAACCGGATACACCCTTGCTACCCAAAAACCGGTTTGCCCAAAACCGGTTTTGACTTTTGTTGACCAAATCCGATCCGGTTTTTAAACCGAATCGATTTTTCAAATAAACCGGTTTGTGCACCTCTAATCCTAGCGCCCTAACCTTTCTATATCTTTCTTTTTGTTTATCCATTTAACTTTGCTTAAATTACATTGTACTCTCTTGAATTTAATTTTTTTGAAATAATAATTTACTATCTGAACTTTAATTTTTAATATCTAAATGTTTTCAGAAAATGATATTTTACCCTCAAAACTCTTATGTTTCTATATAACTAATTAAATCTATCTAACTCTTTTTGTAGTACTATTATTATTATTAATAATTTTCTTATGTTTCTAAATTGCACATATAGTTAAACTTAAACTTAAACATTTCATAATTTAAACATTTATATAAGGGTCGTATAAAAATTATCGCGTCTACACTCTAGTATTTAAAACAAAATATCAAAGTTATTATTTAGACATAAAGCCCAACGCATATGAAATTGGGCTTCAGGCTTATCTGCTAACTTATCTTTTTCTTTGACATGATAATAGCAAAACACAAAGTGGAAATTACCCAGATTGTTAGCAACAGCCGTACATCTCGTTAGTCTAAAATAGCTAGAATCTACCAAATTTTACGATTTGGTCAAAAAACTCACTGAAATGCCTTCGGAGTGCTCTACGGATTTTTTTGTGAATTAAGAAGAGGCTGACTGACTGTCTTTTAAACCTTTTTTGACCAAATTCGGTCATTCTTAGTTTGTATTTTATTTTTTTTAGGGTCTATGTTTTTTCTCCGTTAATGAATGACTAGATGGATATGAAGGGATATATATACAGTAAATATTATGTTGTTTGTTATTCATACTGAATAAATAGTCTGAGTGAAATTAAATGACCATTTAACCTTACAAAAAATAATAGTTTATCTTTTTATTTGAAAATATAATAGACATGTGGTGGGGTATGAAAATGATAATAAAAGAATTAGTTTTATTGGCATGGTCTCGGATATGATTAATTGCATGGTCTCAAGTCATCATTATACCGTTTTGGTATACTTACATTAATGATAGACACAACCAAATATGTCTTTTATAGCTAAAAGAAGATAATAAAATTAAAAAAACTGGAATATTTAACTTTGATACTTAAATTTCAATCCACACATTTGCTATTTGTAGTTTTGTTTACGCCTTAAAAAGCATGAGCATGGCAATACTCGAACTTGAAACATGTAAGTAATAAAAAAGGGTCCAACCAACTTAACTACTATCTCCAATGGAAGCTTTTTGTAAAGCTTATTACTATTACAATAAGCTTTTGGATGACTTTTTTCTATTGGAGTGAAGAGCTTTTTTAAAAGCTTATTTCAATGACTTATTCTTCCATAACCTCTTAATCAACTTTTAATGTTTGATTTATTTAGTCCCTATATTTACTAATTATACATTTTAAACCCTACATAAATTTATATGTGAATCCTTTATTATTTTTATAACTATAAATGATAATTTTGTCATATTTCAATATTTTTTATAAAGAACAAGCATGATAATTAGTTTTGTTTTTTTGTGGTATGTTAAATTTTATAAAATGGTATAAAAATTGTCAAATTATATATAAGGGGTATTTATAAAACATTTGAGATACATAAAGGTAAACTAGGAATATTAATAAGAAAAAGTTTTTTGAAAGGTTAACCATTGGAGATGCTTTTTATACATAGGTTTTTTATTAGTGGAAAGTTGATGTGGCAAAGATAATAAATCATTGTGAGGTTAACCATTGGGGATGCTGTAAGCGGGATGTTGCTTAGTTGATTGCAATTACCTTTATCATGTAGTCCAGATTCTCTTAACCTCTATTAATTATTACCTCTATTATTAAAAACTGAAACCTAAAACAAATTGACAAGATTTACAGCCCCAAATCTCAAGCATTTTGGCAAAACTCAAAACCCTAGACAATAGACATCATCAACACTCCTCTCGCCATTAAACTATTACGACCACTGCAACCTCGTTCGTCAACTTCACCATTTCTCCCACATACCTTATAACTCTGTCTCAATTGTGAAAGGATGCAATAAGGAATTGAATAATATTACAAGTGTTGTTATATATAGACTTGTTAAAATTGGCTTTTCACCGAGTTAATTAAAAAGGCATCAGTCATAGTAGTGTCATACCATGGCCTTTGTCTATGTAAAAACAACTAAATATTACAAACTACTGTTTGACAAAGACAACCATCCTTGCATTGTAAGTAGCATTTCGTTGACTTTGTGTCATTTATCATCTTTCTTCATTTGAGGATAACCTTTTTCTTTTTGTATGCTGCTTTTAGTCATTATAGTGGCCACTACATCTCTCATACAAATCATACAAGAGTGAGGAACAATTCTCATCATATATTTTCTAGTTATTAATTATATGAATATATTTGTAATAATATCTATGTATTTTTATTTATTGTCATTATTATATATATATCCTATCATCACGTAAATTTTAGGAACATGCCATAGTTTTTAATGTCTCTCTCAACAGTAACCAGTAACGAGTTCTCAAACTTATTAGTAGACTCACATCATCCTCTTCCTTATCCACAAGAAACTGACGATTTCATGCGATGTTTTAGAACAATCACATGTGACATATATAATTACATGTGATTATCATATTATGTGTTATTAACGAAAAATAAATACTTCTCCTGATTCAAAATAAGTGATACACTTTGTGTATCACGTTTTCTAGGTAAAAAATTATAATGATGATTAAATTAGATTAATTGGATGGTTAGTGGGGAATGAGTCCCACACTTTTTGAATAAAATTAGGTTAATGATGTTAAAAGTAAAAGTAAGTGTAAATAGTTCATTTCATTTTGTTAAAGTAGATAATTAATTAGTAGGTGTGGACCTCACTATTTTTTGCCAAATAAGGTAATTTTTCAAAGTGTATCACTTATTTTAATTCACCCCAAAAAGGAAAGTGTATCACTTATTTTGAATCGGAGGAAGTATTTTTTTTTTAAAAAGTAATAATAATAATAATAATAATAATAATAATAATAATAATAATAATTCTAAAAAATAAAAAATATATTATTTTTTTTTGTAAAAATGACCCAAATACCCCTCCATATATAAAATATATACTTCCTCCGTATCAAAATAAGTGACACACTTTCTATTTTGGGGTGTATCAAAATAAGTGACACACTTTAAAAACTTTCCTTATTTGGTAAAAATAGTGGGACCCATACCCACTAACTATCCACTTTAATAAAGTGAAATTACCCTTATACTCTTACTTTTACCTTTAAAACTCACTAATATCACTTTATTCAAGAAAAGTGGGACCCATTCTCCACTAATTATGTACTTTAATATATTTTAACTTCTACTTTAATCTTTTACCTCAAAAAACGTGTAAGCTAATTTGTGTCACTTATTTTGATACGGAAGAAGTAATTAATATTGACCATTGATTATAATTAATCAATGATTAAAAATTATCCTTTTGAGACTTTATAAAAATTAAGAAATACCATGAATCAACTACAATACCAGCATAACTAAAATTACAAGTCAAAGCTTACCTTCATAAGTCATAACAAACATACAATCTAAGCACAAATTGTTTCTATAACCTAACCAAAGACGCTAGCTGTACATATATCAAGCAGTTTAATTTAGAAAAGAATTGTTGTTTTGATAAATTTATAGTATTAACATTAATAAACATAAATAAAGAAAAAGGAAAAAAAACATATAACTGAACTTTCAAACAAAGAAAACAAAAACAAAAGGTAATTAAGAAAAACAAAAAATTCTAGATCTTCATGCATTTGATCACAACTCAATCCACAACATCAATCTTAGTGGTGCAAGATAGCAACCTACGGAAGATTGAAGCCAATGCAGCATACGACGCCTCTTTCGCTTTCATAACCACCGTACACCTCCTCCTCCTCTTTCCACCGTCTTTCCGCCGGCCACCACCACCTTCACTACTTGCCGGAGTCTTCCTTTGTTTCCCACGACCACCACCACCCGCTTTTTCCTTAACTCGTCCAATACACTTCATAGTTCTCTCATTCAAACTCTCTTTTCTGGAAAACGTGTAACTTCTTAGGTATAACTGCCGGCATGAAATGCTATCAACCACCCGGGGGTGACCTTGGCTTTCACCGTGTTCCCGGTGGCTTCTTTTACTGACTGACCGGACGAATTCACGGTCAGAATCCGGCCACTTGTAGAGGTTGACATACGTAGCTCGAACCGGTACACGTGCGTCATCGGCTACGCATGTTGACATGCATGCTGAGGTCATTATGTCTCCGGCGAGAAGGGTTGGCCGGAATTTAGAGAATGTGGGGTGAATGAGGTTAGAATTGAAGAAAAGTGAGAGATGAGATTGAAGAAAATGTTGTATTAATTTTATTTCGTTTTTTTTAATGGATGATGATTGTGTGGGGATAAAGTGAATGATTTGGCATCATGGGTCGGTGTTCATAAGACATGATCACGAGGTGACTGGTACATATAAATTTTAGGTTATTAAATTGTTGAATTTTTTTTATAACAATTTTGTAACTAGAAAATCATACTCCAACCAAATTTGCTATTTTGGTAGATAAAACCGAGACTCTACGTACGGATATAATATAAACTCGTGGAACCAAATAAAACCAACATATATCCAGCCATGAGCCCGTGACTTGAACTTAGGCGTTGCTTGGTTGGGTTTACTTGAAAACCCAAGTCACCTGAATTTTTAGCAAAATTATGATGTGTAAATATTTTTCTAATAGATATAGCAAACTTCAACATATACCAAGATTTTTTTCTTATTCCGGTAACCTACTTCAAATTCGCTTTGTAAGCCAACTAATATCAGAGTGATCACTAGAGTGATCACTGTTATGCGGGTAGCCCAAAATCATCAAAGGTGAACCCCAGGCCGCAAGAGATTTTTTTTTCTCTTAGAGATTGAAACTGAGACTTCATGGAAATTTCATCCTTACGGAGTACAAAGTTTGAGGTGTAGTCGAAATGTTTACTCTACAAAACAAGCCATGATTTAAGTATTACGACAGGAAAATAATTATTTTTTTTTATGTAATTTGATTTTTAAGTTTCTATAGATTGATTCTCCATGAATGTAATCATGCCAAATAAATAACTAGATGAGCCTAAAACCAAAATCAAGTGGCTTTCTGCCTCTCTCATTTAATGGGCTCAGTGTTGCAGGAGGCCCAACAATAGGCTTATTACATTAACTGTGTGTGCTGTCTTAGGATCTCTATTTAGGGTTAGGGCTTTATGGTCTATATTTTTAAATGATTTTGGCTATCAAATTTGTAGAACATATGAGTACAATTACACCATGTTGTTACATGTTAATAGTAATTTAGATTATTATCACTTGTCATACATATTAAGTTTTGGTAATTATAACTTTGATGTTAATATTTGTAATTGCATGTTTTGAACCTTGTTATTTTGGTAAGTAAAGTGTTAAAACACAAAATACAAATCAACATGGTTTGGATCAACCACCATACATCAACTCACTCACGAGAAGTGCTAGAACCATGAACCATTTGAACTTGAGTATGCTACTCTTTAATAAAAAATACCGAATCTGATAACCTACATCTACCCATTTTTTTGTGGTTAATAATTTTAGGGTTTTGTTAATGACAGCCCTTAGGGCTGTCACTAACATGCATAAAAAACTTGTACATTGATTAAAAAAGTAATATTCCTAAAATTCAGGGGAGGTTGTCTTTTGTTATTTTGCCTCTTAATAACAGCCCTAAGGACTGTCATTATCATTTTCCATAATTTTATATTCCTTTATTTTGGTGGAGGGGGAATCAATGGTGACTTGTGTTGGCAATTTCTTGGGTGTTGCTTGTGGTGTGGACACCTAACAAAAAATATTCCTTGTCGGGTGGCTTGGTCTAAACAGTGTGAGTGCATAAGAAACTTGTTCCCTGTTTAAAGTAGTAAATGCCTAGATCAGATCCATCTAATATTATGTACAGGACAATGGCCGTACAATCATACTTTGAGTTAAAAAGGGTAAATTACACTAAAATTCTCTGTAGTATATCATTATTTATAAGAGCATCTTAAATGGTTAATCTCATAAAGACTTATTACTTTTACCACATCAACATTCCACTAATCAAAAACATTTTAATAAATAGCATTTTCAATGGTTAATCTTTACAAAAACTTTTCTTTTACAATATTTATTATTTACCTTTATCTATCTCAATTGTTTTTATAAATACACGCTATATATAATTTGACAATTTTTTGGACATCTTTCTAAATATAATATTTTTTAAGATGTCTTATACAAAAATATTATAATAATTGGCATTAAATATTATATAATTTATTTATTAACTAATAAAAATATAATAAAAAATTTATATATAACATATCTAAGGTTTAAAATGAAATGTTATTAAACATAGAGGACTATAAAAGACAAATATTGAAAGATGATTAAAAGGTTAGTAGAGAATAAGTCTTTGCAATAAGTTTTTCAAAAAGCTATATATTCCAATGGTAAAAAGTCTTTCAAAGACTTATTGTAATAGTAATAAGTTTTAGAAAACGCTACCATTGGAGATGCTCAGCATCCACAATGGTTAACCTCTCCAATGACTTATTAGTTTTGTCACATCATCTAATAACTTATTAGTTGAAAACCTCTCCAATGGTTAACCTTTCCAAAGACTTTTTCACTGATATTACTAATTTACCTTTATCTATATCAAATGTTTTATAAATGCTCTCACATATGTAATATAACAATTTTTATAGCATTACAAAACTTTACATTATTATAAAATTTCTCTTATAAAAATATTATAATGCTTAACCTTAAAAGGTATTGAAATATGATAAATTATAATTTATAGTTATAAAAATAATAAATTATTCACATATAAATATATACATGGGTTTAAAATGTAAAATTATTAAAGGGACTAAAAGAATCAAACATTGAAAGTTGTTCAAGTGGTTGGGGTCCTTGGGGAAGACCAAGTGGTTGGAGTGACCTCTTAAAAAAGTCATCAATTGCAATGGTAAAAAGTCATTTTAGAGGTTATTCAAATAATATCAACCTCTTCTTCAACCTCCCATTGGAGATGCTCTAACATCAATCTTTGAACTTTGTTTATTACATTGGACGCCCCTGGTGTATAGACTTTGTTACACCCATGGTTTATATTGTCCTAAACTATTTTAAATGACCAAAATACCCTTTTACCTTTTGTAATAAAGTGAAGATAAAAATTTGTGAATGTAATAAGTGATCAACCACAGAGAACATCCGTAAAATTTATTCTATTAATTGATTTTTTCCCTCTTTTATCCATATTCACAACAAGTTTTTCATCATAGTTCATTTTTAGTAATTTTTCAATATTCTTATATAAATTAAAATAAATATTTTATATATAAAACAATATTAATTTAAATAAGGCTCATAACATAAGAATAACATAATAAGTATAGCATTTTAAATAAGCTTTCCCAAATACCCTATAAATATAAGTAGAAAAAATTAGTACGAAAAAATATTATTCATCTATCCCAAATGTGGTGTCATTTAAGTATATGGAATGAATATTATGATAAATATAAATGTGGTTAGTGATATTTTTCATTTGGACGAGTAATTAAAATTACATACAAACGATAAAAATGTGTATCGTTTTCGTAAATAGTACTCACTCCGTCCCACAAAAAAGTTTACATTTTTCCTTAAAATTTTGTCTCATAAAATTTTTTACATTTCTCGAATTTTGAGGTCCACCTAATAAAATAATAATTTTCTTTTTTGAACAGCAAAAAAAGAAGGCAACGGGTTGAGCTTCGGCATTGCCATCACCCCCTGAGAACCTCCAAAATAAATAAAACTTGAGTCTAGCAAAAAGCTAGACTAAAAAATCAATACAAAGGGTTTTTCAACCAATCTACCCATGAAATCTTAATCTTATGATTCCGATGGGAGATCCAAGAGTACGAAAATAAACGGATACTATCAAACAATTCAGCTCTACGCATCTTACTACTATCAAATAGAACAGAATTTCTGAACCTCCACAACACCCAACACGTAATAGAACCAATAATACGAAATTTCAACCGGCGATTATTTGAATTAGGCATGCTTTCACAGAAATCCCACCACTGTCGAGCCGAATTGCTTCTAACAACACCAATGTCGCACCATTTGAAGACCAACTCCCAAACTTGGGCCGCAACAAAGCAGGAGAAAATCAAATGGGAGGAAGATTCAACCGCATCGTTACAAACCTAACACAAAATAGAACCAATTTCACAGCCCCTTCTCGAGAGGTTAAACCGCGTCGGTAAACGATCCAAAAACAACCTCCACATAAAAATGTTAATTTTAATCGGGAGGGTATTAATCCACGTGAATACCGTCGGCAACCCCGGATACAATATGTCATTTATATGTCTTCTAATCTCACCAACCGTAAAATGACATAAATCGCCCAAGTCCCATGTAACTTTGTCACTTCCTGCACTAAACGAGGTATCACCAATAAGAGCCATAAGACCATTTGTTCTTTCTCCACACCACCTCTAATAGCTCTTCTCCAATTAAAAGTCCAAACACCATTACTCCATCTATCACAAACCTTGCAAAAGGTATTCATCTCTAATCTAAAAAGCCGATTAAACAAGGTGGCGAACGGGATATGACCTTTCCACGTGTCAAACCAGAACTTAATAGAATCACCACTAACAAGTTGCTTACCAATAACATTAGAGTCAACAATATTCTTATCATGTAAAGAATTGATCGACCCGATGATTTGAAACCAAATTCCTTTATTGAGCCGAGGATTAGCCGGATTCACTAAACACCCTTCTTCCCCATACAGCGCCTGAATCACCCGACACCAAAGAGCGGTTTTTTCATTCACAAAACGCCACCTCCATTTGTATAAAAGAGCTAAATTTAACGCATCGAGGCTAGCAATTCTTAAACCTCCTTTCTCTTTATCCGCCAAACACAACTCCCATTTAACCCAACTCATCTTCTTCACTTTCCCATTACTCCCCCAAAAAAATTAATACCAATCATTCCACCAATAAAACATTTTCTCTCTCCAATCTAACCTTATATTTTAATCAAAAGTATTACAAAGGACCTCATCACTAACTATCTCCTAAAAGATTGTGCCCAAATGAAATATAAATTTTTTTATGGGAGGGAGGGAGTATTAGGTATGGACTATTTTCATAACGATCGTCAAACCTACATGGATGATTTATGTAATTTTATCTAATAATATTTTTGAAATTTGATAAATGGTGATTTGGATTCAAATTACTACTATAAGAATCTAAAATGGTTATAATCATTCAGGTTATACATATCGCTAAGGAATAACATATCAATATCAATCTGGTCATTTATACCACTAAGGAACATTATGAAGTTATCCAAACGTACAGTTGATCGAATAACTTGTTTATATTATTTTTTATATTTCGATAATAATAAGTTGCCTTTAAAAGATATAAAGAATTGATAATAATAAGATCAACTGCAATAACATTGGAGTAACAATTTACATGAATAATCGGCAAATTTGAGTTTTTTTAATCATGTGATTCTTCTAATACAAAGTATCAATATACAGTAAAAGTTAATAGACAATTAACTCCTATAGTTAGTTATATGTAAATGTTCATTTTCAATATATAATTGTTTAAATTAAATATTTATTTAATTAAGGATTTTGAAAATGACAGCCCTAAGTGCTGTCTTTAAGTGTATCAAAGTTGTACAATAAGGGTAGTTCCTGAAATTCAGGAGTCGGTTACGGATGAATGTATAAGTTTTTTATGCATGTATTATTACAGCCCTTATCAAAACCCTTTAATTAATTAGTTTGTATTCAAGGACGGTACCAGAAACATATTTAAAGGAACAAAATTAGGGGAGTAGTTCGTGTCCCTTGTTTGTGCTACATTTGTCAGATTTTTTGGTTAATAATTGAAATTAAGAGTTATAAATATGGCCAATAATGTTATTTTCATCCTAAATTTTACGTTGAAGCAAATCAACTTGCTATTTAAGATAGGAATCAATGGATACAAGAGGAGCTTGATGCTTCTATAATACGCAAATACAAAAATGAGTAAATAGCAATTGAATGTCTACAAATTTAGCAAGTTATGGTGTGTTAATATTCATTTAACTGATATAAGAAATTTTTTATCTTTCGATTAGTTCAATTTTTGTTTTCAATTTAAATTTATAATTTTGAGATTAAAATCTTCTCTTTATATTATTGTCTACAAAATAAATTATATAGTTATGGTGTGTTAATATTCATTTAACTGATATAAGAAATTTTTTATCTTTCGATTAGTTCAATTTTTGTTTTCAATTTAAATTTATAATTTTGAGATTAAAATCATTTTCTTGGGTTTTTTTTTTCTTTATTTAAAATCAAAGTAACTCCAATTATATTGTTTTTTAATATACAACAAACAAGAATATTCTTCGGATCTGGTGGTGTCACAGTTGGTGGTTAATATGAAAAGGAGTAAATTACACGGATGGTCCTTTATGTTTATATTAAATTTCACAAATGGTCTTTTAGTTTCAAAAATAACACCGATGGTCCTTATTTTTGAAAGGTTTTTCATGGATGGTCCTTTACACTAACTGACGTTAATTTTTTCTGTTAACTTACCCCATGTGCAATGCACATGAGGGTAAAAAAATCATTTTTCATTTATTTTCATTCTTAAATTAATTTTTTTTATCTTAAATAAAAGTTTTTAGTTTTAGAATAAAAAGGAAAGAAATGAAAAATGATTTTTTTACCCTCGTGTGCATTGCACATGGGGTAAGTTAACAGAAAAAATTAACGTCAGTTAGTGTAAGGGACCATCCGTGAAAAACCTTTCAGAATTAAGGACAATCGATGTAATTTTTGAAACTAAAGGATCATTTATAAAATTTGTTATAAACTTAAAGGACCATCCGTGTAATTTACTCGTATGAAAAGCGAAAATGTTGCCATAGGCTTCCCACCTCCCACTACTTGCACCGAAGTTTCTACCCCTTTATTTTTTGCACTTATTTATATTAAATTTAAAACTTAGAGACCTATATATGGATCTAAATCACAAAGAGTACTATTTTAACCACTATAGTATGTTGAAGTTATAGTTTTAACCACCATAGTCTTGAGTTTAATACTTCAACCACCAATCCACCATGTAATTTTGTGTCTTCATGCGATGGCGGAACTTTCAACATTTTTGTCTAAAAGAACAATAACTTAAGTTTTTTTTCTTTCTTTTTCTACATTTATGATGTGATATTATTTGTCAATAGTTTTATATCTAATTTTTAGTTTTTTCCCGATAAATATACGAAATTTTGAAACTATAGAAGAAGGCCTAAAACATGCAATTCAAAACCTTAGTGGCCTAATTGAAAGAAAACAAACTTACAAACGGCTTTTTAAGTTTATTTAACATTTTTTGATTTTTCACATGGAATCGAAAAGAAGTAAATGTCAATGATTTAGCTCCGGCCTCACCACCATAAGAACTGCACCAACCACATTCGGCCACATCAGCAACACAATGCAACTTGTGGGCCAATAATCTACGTGGCGTACTGTTACTGGAAACTTGATGTAGACCACCTACAAAAATAACAGTCAAATGGAGATCGCTTTCTTTTCAAATCGTATTAAACTAATTAAATTAAATTAGAATAATTAAAATCAATTAAAAAATAAATTAAGGAAGGTTCAAGGAAAGCAGAAACCTTTATAATAAGCCCTTAACAAAAAGGGGCTTTAATTATTTGGTTCTTCATACATCTCTTCCCTCATTCTCACTCAAATCCTTCAAATTCAAGTGCTCTTTTCTCTCTAAAGAGATTCGAACTCCAAATTTGAGAAAAAGAGCATAACTTGCTCTATATATATTTTATGTTGATTTTTTCAAATTCTCGAATCATCTGCTAGCATATTTACCAATTTTAGGTAATTCTAACTTGTTTTGGTCGATTATCGTTTCATAATTGTGTTTTTGTTGCTTAATTGACTGTGATTGCTGTGTTGAATACTTCGTCTGAATGATTTAGGTCCGATTTGCTGTGTTTATTTGTTTAAATTATTTAATTTTGAAGTGAATTACGGTAGATCTGTAACGGTTTCTTTAGTTCGATTTTGACGAAGAAAGTTGCGATTGTTATGGTTTATCACTTTATAGTTTGATTCGCGTAAGGATACATACTTAATTTCTGTTATCTGATGATTTGTGTATTTGTGATTGAAGTTATTTCTTTTTGCAGGCTATTCATCTGAGGATTTCTTTTATCAATTTTATTGATTTGCTAGTGAGCGTTAATGGGAAAAGGAGGAGAAAATCCTGGGAGGAAGGAGATTAACGGCCAATCATCACTAGATCCAAATCAATATGCTGCTTGGGCAAAAGATGTTCGGGAATGTGAACAAATTTACCAGGTTGATAGCAAATTTGGTCTATCTGACAGTGAAGTTGAAACACGATTGAAGAAATATGGTACAAATGAGTTGGAGAAACATGAAGGACAATCTGTTTTCCGTCTAATTTTGGATCAATTTAATGATACTTTAGTTAGAATTTTACTTGCTGCAGCTGTGATATCTTTTGTTTTAGCCTGGTATGATGGTGAAGAAGGTGGTGAGATGGAGATCACAGCATTTGTTGAGCCTTTGGTAATTTTTCTTATACTAATTGTTAATGCAATTGTTGGCGTTTGGCAAGAAAGTAATGCTGAAAAAGCTTTGGAAGCACTTAAAGAAATTCAATCTGAACAAGCAACTGTTATACGTAATGGCAAGAAAGTTTCTAGTCTTCCAGCAAAGGAGCTTGTTCCAGGTGATATTGTGGAGGTTCGTGTAGGAGATAAAATACCTGCTGATATGAGAGTGATTAACCTAATTAGTTCCACACTTAGGGTTGAACAAGGTTCATTAACTGGAGAAAGTGAAGCTGTTAGTAAAACTACTAAACCTGTACCTGAAGAAACCGATATTCAAGGAAAGAAATGTATGGTTTTTGCTGGAACAACGGTTGTAAATGGTAACTGTTTTTGTATGGTTACAGAAACAGGGATGAACACTGAAATAGGAAAAGTGCATTCTCAGATTCAAGAAGCAGCTCAAAACGAAGAAGACACACCATTAAAGAAGAAATTAAACGAATTTGGAGAAGTTTTAACTCTGCTAATTGGTTTAATTTGTCTTCTAGTTTGGTTAATTAACGTGAAATACTTTCTCTCATGGGAGTATGTTAATGGCTGGCCAAGAAACTTCAAATTCTCATTTGAAAAATGCACTTACTATTTCGAAATTGCAGTTGCATTAGCAGTTGCTGCTATCCCTGAAGGCCTGCCAGCTGTCATTACCACTTGTTTGGCTCTTGGTACACGTAAAATGGCTCAGAAAAATGCACTTGTTAGGAAGTTACCTAGTGTTGAGACACTTGGATGTACAACGGTTATTTGTTCTGATAAAACCGGTACTTTAACCACTAACCAAATGGCTGTTGCTAAACTTGTTGCTATGGGTACTGCACCAAATTCTGTTCGATCATTTAATGTTGAAGGGACTACTTATAATCCGTTAGATGGGAACATACAAAACTGGCCAGCTCAGCGAATGGATGCTAATCTTCAAACAATTGCAAAGATTGCTGCTTTAGCTAATGATGCGGGAATTGAACGATCTGAAAAAGGTTATGTTGCTACTGGAATGCCAACTGAAGCAGCTTTAAAGGTATATAGTAACCTAAAAAAGTCTACTTTTTCTATGTACTTGGACTGAAGAAATAGTTAAAATTTTTGGTTTTTGTTTATAGGTTCTTGTTGAGAAAATGGGCCTTCCTGCTGGATTGGGTTCTGGTTCATCTACAGGGGATAGTGACCTTATGGGTAAGTCCTATGTAATTTCTTATGTCTTCTCTCTCTTTCTCTCTCTCTCTCTCTCTCTATATAGATATATATTATATATATATGTATGTATATATGTATGCATGTATCATAACATGATTCCTTGTCCTATGTGATGTGCAGTTTGTTCTCATAAATGGAGTAAAATTGAAACCAGAATTGCAACCCTGGAGTTTGACCGTGATAGGAAATCTATGGGGGTAATTGTGTCATCCAAATCTGGGAAAAATTCACTTCTTGTAAAGGTAATGCATTTTTATGACTTGTAAGAAAACGTTTTCTTTTTATATAATAATAGTTAAAATAATAGCCAATTTTTGTATGTGAAAGAACTTACAAGTTAGTTACATTTTGACAGGGTGCTGTTGAGAATTTGTTGGAAAGGAGTTCATACGTACAGTTAGCTGATGGATCTGTTGTGGAACTTGATAATAGGACAAAATCAGTTATTCTAGATAGTCTTAATGAGCTGTCATCCTCCGCATTACGTGTCTTGGGTTTTGCATATAAAGAAGATATTGCAGAATTTACAACATATAATGGTGATGAAGATCATCCTGCTCATAATCTTTTACTTGATCCTGCTAATTACTCCAAAATCGAGAGTAATTTAATCTTTGCTGGCTTAGCTGGACTCAGGGTGAGTGTAATAATTATAATAAAATAATATAATAATAATAGTAAAATATTAATCGTAATAATTTATTTATTATTAATTTTTCAAGGACCCACCACGTAAGGAAGTTCGTCAAGCAATAGAAGACTGCAGAATAGCGGGAATCCAAGTAATTGTGATAACAGGAGACAACAAAAACACAGCAGAAGCAATATGTCGGGAAATAGGAGTGTTTGGACAACACGAGGATATTAAATCAAGAAGTTTAACAGGTAGAGAATTCATGGAACATAATGACCAAAAAGGACATTTATCATATAAAGGCGGCCTTTTATTTTCACGGGCTGAACCGAGACACAAACAAGAAATTGTCAGAATCCTCAAAGATTTAGGTGAAGTTGTTGCAATGACCGGTGATGGTGTCAATGATGCACCTGCTTTGAAATTGGCTGATATCGGAATTGCAATGGGGATTGCCGGAACTGAGGTATTTTCATTTTTTTAATTATTATTTTAGTGTTAAAATAAAAAAATAATCTTTTTATTATTAATTAATTTGTGCAGGTTGCAAAGGAGGCTTCTGACATGGTTTTAGCAGATGACAATTTTAGCACAATTGTAGCTGCTGTTGGAGAAGGCAGGTCTATTTACAACAATATGAAGGCGTTTATCCGGTATATGATTTCTTCAAATATTGGTGAGGTGGCGTCTATATTTTTGACGGCTGCTCTCGGCATTCCGGAAGGTTTGATACCCGTTCAGCTTTTATGGGTCAATCTTGTCACCGACGGGCCACCCGCTACAGCTTTGGGTTTTAACCCGCCCGACAAATATATCATGAAAAAACCCCCTCGTAGGAGTGACGATTCATTGATCAGTGCTTGGATTTTGTTTCGGTATCTGGTAATCGGGCTCTATGTCGGGATTGCAACCGTGGGCGTTTTCGTCATCTGGTACACACACTCTTCGTTTTTCGGGATTGACTTAAGTCAAGACGGTCATACCCTAGTCACCTACTCCCAGTTAGCCAACTGGGGTCAATGCCAATCATGGTCAAACTTCACGGTCTCACCGTTCACAGCCGGAGACCGTTCTTTCAACTTTGACTCGAACCCGTGCGACTATTTCCAATCCGGAAAAGTGAAAGCAATGACTTTATCCTTATCCGTGTTGGTCGCGATCGAAATGTTTAATTCCCTAAACGCCCTTTCGGAAGACGAGAGTTTGTTGACCATGCCTCCGTGGGTCAACCCATGGTTGCTTATTGCAATGTCGGTTTCTTTCGGGCTTCATTTCGTCATTTTGTACGTCCCGTTTCTTGCTCAAGTGTTTGGGATTGTGCCATTGAGTTTTAACGAGTGGTTGTTGGTTTTGGCGGTGGCGTTACCGGTTATTTTGATTGATGAGATTCTTAAGTTTGTCGGGCGGTTGACTAATGCAAGTCAAATGAGAGAGAGGGATTTGAAGAGGAAAATGGAGTGATTGTGTTTTATGAAAATATACCCTTGCATTTGTGACTAACATTGCATTGCTTGTGCTCTAGTCTTTCTTACAAGTAAAGGTTAGTTTGGACCATAGACAAATTGCTAGTTATAGTTTTGGTTAGAAGTTAGTACCAACTGTTTTTTTGTTTGTTTATCATGTTTCTTTCGGCAAAACTAATATTCAGAACCGTAACGGCGTTAAGAAATAATTATCAATTTTATTTTGTTGAATAGGTTTTTATTCACGTGTGTTTGTTTGTGTTGATACGTCAACCTAATCCCATTATTTTTACCTTCTCTAAAAATACCTATTTGTTTTTGACATAATCCGCTTATTCAAACACCTACTTTGTGCATTTGGTTGTTTTGCACTCGTAACATATTTATCTCCAAAACATTTAAGTTAGGAGAACTCAAGACCATTGAATTGTAATTTCCTATTGAATTGTTGATGGATGTTAAGGGGTGTTTTGATTAGGTATTAGGATGACTTATTGTGTTATTCAAATGAAATAAAATTATTCAAACACTTGTTAGATGATGCTTATCGTGTTTTTAAAGAGCTAAATAATTATGTTTGAAAAAGCCAGTGTGAAATGTCTTTTTGCAAAACTATAAGCAAAAAACAAGCTAATCTAAACGCCCGGAACTTAGAGGCCACATTACCAATTTACCTCAAAATTAATGAAAGTCTTTCAAGCACTAGTCCAATGTTAAAGTATATAAAACTATACGTATAGGTTAGGGGTGGCAATTGGGTTGGGTTTGGGTTAGCGGGTTCGGGTTGGCAGGTTGGCGGGTTTGAATCATTAAACCCAAACCCGACCTGTTAGAATTTTGGGTCAGAAAAATCAACCCTAATCCAGACTTATTTAAACCAAGGTAACCCAGACCCAACCCGTCTAACCCATAAACTTAACAGGTTGGAGGGTCAAGTGGGTTAGCGGGTCAGAACCAGGTTGACGGGTTAGGAACAAAAAAATGAACCAAAATACAAGGCTAAGCTCAATCCAATTTATAAAAATAACAAAGTTCAACTTCAAATACTATTCTTAATTATAGAGAAATTGTAACAAAATTGAGCCTGTAAAATAAGAAATCCTTCACCTCCAAATTTATAAGCTTTTAGTTAGGAAAATATGATAGTGCGTGCTATTTTTAGGAGATATTCAAATTTGAAAAGTCAAAAAGAAATGAAAACACTTTAGGTGAGATAACTAATTTAAAGGGTGTCTTATATTATTTTATGGTATTTACTATGTACATATTTTTTTGAAAAATATTCAAAAATTAAACGGGTTAACGGGTCGACCCGGGTTCACACAAGACAACCCGAACCCAACCCGATTTATAAACAGGTTGGACGGGTCGACCTGTTTTCGACCCGAACCCATTTACGGTCAACCCAAACCCGACCTTTTCCGTGTTGGGTTCGTGTCGGGTTGCGGGTCGTGTCAGGAATTGCCACCCCTAGTATAGGTGACTAAACTATATTTGATTATTACTTTCATATCAACTTTCTATCTTTAGACCAAATTACGATAACTCTTGACTAAATCATTGTAATGATGAACAAACACAACGAAATTTCAAAATTAATTTTATTAATATATGTACCACTTACCATGCATACAATACAAGCCAACACATCATAACACACGGCAATCTTCATCGATATCCTGGACGACCGAATGCCCGAGGATTGGTCGCGGTCATTTATTATAATATTTTGCCTTAAAGTGTAAAAATTTAATTCATTATCCTAAAGCCCATATTTATTTAAGGAGAAATAATGAATGTAAGCCTATTTCGGCCGAAATGAAAAGAAAAATGTTTGAACTTTGAAACTCCGCTCTTTTTCCCCACAAAAACACATTTGCCATGTCACCGATCCGCGAATAACTCGCCATCTCAGTCGTCCATTGTCATTTATCAACGGCCAGAAAGACATCAAGGATTCAGCTTACCCGCCCTCCTCTCACTATATATTCGAATCCCCAAATCATCTAACTCTCATCCATTTCTTTCACCATTCACAAGTTTCAGGTCAGTAATTCTTTCAATTATTCTTCAATAATTGTTCTAATCTCTTTCGTACTTGTTTAATTTCCATCAATTTTAGCTCATCCCAAAGCAATTTTGTTGTGCAGATCTGAATTAATTTGAAAATGTCGGGACGTGGAAAGGGAGGAAAAGGATTGGGAAAGGGAGGAGCGAAACGTCACCGGAAGGTTCTCCGTGACAACATTCAGGGAATCACAAAGCCAGCCATCCGTCGTTTGGCGAGAAGAGGCGGTGTGAAACGCATCAGCGGTTTGATTTATGAAGAGACACGTGGAGTTTTGAAGATCTTCCTAGAGAATGTGATCAGAGATGCTGTTACTTACACGGAGCATGCTCGCCGGAAAACTGTTACCGCCATGGATGTGGTGTATGCTTTGAAGAGGCAGGGACGCACTCTGTACGGATTCGGTGGTTAGGGTTTGTAAGCTGCAAAAAAGTCTTGCTATCAAGAAAGAAAAGGGTTAGGGGGCTTTTGTTGTTGGATCGGGTTAAGATCCGGATTGCATTTATGGTTTTTTGTTACCCGAATTAATGTAATTAGTGTTGGTTACGTAATGTGTTTTGTGATGTGATGAATGAAATATTACATATTTTGACTAAGACTTTTTGTTTGATTTTGACTTATGAAACTTCTGATCCTTCGAAATTATCTTTCTGCTTGCTAAATGAGTTGATTTTTAAAGTTAAAAATCAATCAACTTCTAAATACAATTTATATCCACTTATATCCACTGGGATTTGAACTAGCTAAATGGATTTGCGCTATAATCAGTTATTCTGATCTGATTTTTAAGCTGAGAATATAAACTTTATTTCTAAGAATATAAAATTTCGGATATTCTAAGCGTAAAATAAATTGTGATTTTTGAGGTATTTTTCGCGGGCACTAACTAATGTTACAGGATGATGTTTTTGGGTTTATGTTTGAAACCATGTTATGTGGCAAAAAAAATATCTTTAACTCGGTCTTAATTTACATTCACACCTATCGTTCTTATGTTGGCGGTTTTGAAATTGCTTTTTCAAGTATTTACTTCTTGGTATGTTCAAGTTTGCTCATGATATATGCTATCTAATATGGAGTAGTTTTTTGTAGTTGTTTCTGAATATTCCCTTGACTATTGGGTAAAGTTATGCGTAATGAGTGACCACTGTTTCAGTCGCCACATCAGCCCAATCAAACACATAAAAAAATCCCGATCAAACCCATGTAACCAGGCGACCAAACAATTCCTCTTTGAAAAACCCCCTCTCCTTTAAAATTTGGCGACCGATAATAGTCGTTTGGACGACCCTTGAGGCTTTGGGACGCGTCGCAGGTGGAGTGGTGTAACGGGAGGGACGCGTCATGGGTATTGGCACGACTTTAAAAATAATCAGAATGTATGTAATAATATTGAAATATGATAGGATTAGCCATAGTTAAGTAATTAACAACTCATTTACAAACCTAACACGTTTTTTCCTGTTGTGTTAAACGTTTTAATTCCAACGTTTTTTAAACTTATTCTCGCCTCTTCTGTAAAACCACAAACCAAAGGGACTTAAAACGAACTTCTGTCATACTTTAAGGTCTTAAAATTCATTGTATATGGGTCGGGTCTACTCGAGGGAAACCTAATTGTTTGATTTCTTGCATAATTCCTTCTTCCCTCCATCTTCCCTGTGTGCGAACTCCGCAGATACTGAAAATGGCGTTTTTCGATCTTAACATACCCTACACCGAATCAACCAAACGTAATTCCACAACCGATAAATCAACACGATTGAAACTCGCCGTTAAAGCCATGGAATTAGGCTACACCGGCGTTGCATACAACCGTACTATCACCGGAGTAATGTCGGAAGCAGACCGTTGTTCAATCTCTTTATTCCCTCTATCCTCAGTTCTCAAAGTCTCTCCGTCTATCTCCACTGCGGTAAACCTCCACCGCAGCTGCCTAAATGTCCCAGCATCCACACCTTTCCGTCAATACACTCGTCTGACGGTTGTTGTTGATACACCGGCGCAAGGAGCTGCTCTTAATTCCGGAAATCCGGTGCTTAAAACTTATGATATTGTTGCAGTTAGGCCTTTGAAGCAAGAGTCATTCGATCAAGCTTGTAAAAATTATGAGGTATTGTTTTAGTGTTGCTTAAAGTTTCAACCCCTAATTATTATTACATTTGTTGCTCTGATTTAACTGAATCTGTTCGAATATAGGTGGATATGATTGCTATCGATTTTTCAGAAACTCGATTTCGGTTGAAGCAACCGCTGATTAAAGCTGCACTTGAGGTTATTATCTTCATATTCGTGCTTGTAGAAATTTGAATATGTTTAATTAATTATGAGATGATATTGTTATTGTTAATGTGCAGAGAGGAGTATATTTTGAAATAACATATTCAGGTCTTCTCATGGATGCTCAATTGAGAAGGCAGATGATATCCAATGCTAAGGTAAACATCTTACAAGTTACAATTTTTATTTGTGTGTAATTCAATTGCAGTATGAAGCACCCCATGTTTAATGAGTGATTTATAGAAAAAAAAACACACACATACATATGCATATACACACATATACATATACATATATCTAATAAAAAGGCTATTTGCAGCTCCTGGTGGACTGGACACGAGGAAAAAATCTCATATTTTCAAGTGCTGCCCCTTCTGTAAATGAAGTTAGAGGACCATATGATGTTGCAAATCTTGCATGTTTACTTGGTTTTTCAATGGAACGTGCTAAAGCATCTGTTTCCAAAACATGTAGGTAATAATTAATAACTAATAACTACTCACAAATTCTTTTTCAGTGCGAATATAATCAATTTCCATTTTTCTGAAATACAAATCCTGCAAAATAATATGCAGATCTCTGCTAGAAAACTCTGTAAGGAAAAAGAAATTCTTCAAAGAGGCAATTAAAGTTGAGTTAATCACATCACCTGAGAAAACTGATAGTTTTGATGATTGGCTAAAGTGGGACCCGTTATCTAGTGGTGAAGGTGATTTGCAATTAGATGACATGGCAAAATCATTTGCAGCTTCAAATAAAGATTCAAAAACTGTGAAAGCGATTGATTTTGTTTCTATCATTAATGAATTACCATCACATGGATTGCACATTAATGGTGAAAGTGATATTAATTTGCATAAAAAAGGTGGTTTTGGTGATTGTGAATCATCATTAGCAAATGAAAGTTGTGATATGATTATAGATGAAGAGATTAAGATACCAACTGAACCAACTGAATTAAATATATGTGTTTCTTGTCCTGAAGTTGACCAGAAAGCAGAAGTTATAAAAGTTAGCGATGAAAAACGAAGTGAAAATATATTTAGTGATATTTTAATGGCAGGAATTACAAATTCTTTTGATGATAATCCTTTTAGGGTTAATATCCAGTGTGAAGAAGCCAACAATGTTTCTGTAAGTCCACCAATTATTGCATCAAATGAAGCAGGTATTTATTGATATATTTATGGATAAATATTATTTTTTATGAAATAGATATGTATTATTGGATTTCCTCATATTTTCTAAGCGGGTCCCACCGTTGTCCTAATCTGATTTATCTTTGCATGAAGAGATTCTGAAAACAGAACACACAAACGATACAGAAGATGATGTGGCGGTTACACCAGTTACCACATCTTGTAATGAACTCATTCCAGAACAGCATTTTGCAGAAAATGTTTCATTTATGCCTTTGAAATCTGATGACGAGTTACAAAAAAACAGTGATAATCATGAGCTGTTGGAAAATGGATCAATGGAAGTCAAAGTAGAGGTCAAAGATGATGTGGCGGTTACACCATCTTTTATTGAACTCTTTGCAGAACAACATTTTGCAGAAAATGTTTCAGTTATTCCTTTGAGATCTGAATCTGATGATGAGTTGCAAAAATTTGGTGATAATTCAGTTGTTAACGAGCTGTTGGAAAGTGGGTCAATGGAAGTCAAAGCAGAGGTCAAAGATGATAGTCAAATGAATCATATGTGTGCACTTGAGTCTCCATCAGGTATTTGATTCTTCTTTAGCAAAGCCTTATTTGCTGAGGTGGCAAGATTGGTGGGTTGGGCAAGTTAAATTCATTTATGATGTTACATGATATGTAACTTCAGTTCTCATCTTTCATAAGGTTACAATATTTTATGCAGACCGGGTTGGAAGAAAGGGAAAGCAAATGGAAACCTGTCGACCCGTATCATTTCCGTTTAAACGCTTGTTAAAGTCATCACATTTCAAGAAACTTAGGAAGCACAGAACAAAAAGCCCAATTTTGTAAGTCATCTCTCTTTTGTTTTATATTAATTGTTTTTTTCCTTTTATGCGACTAATTGACATTTGTAATTATCAGCTTTAGCTATCATTTTGAAAGCTAATGACGTGTATAATATAATGGTTACAATCACTTACAAATATCGATTTTTAACTGTTAATAAAATATTATTTTATGCAGGAGCCTAAGCGATCTTACTGGGTGATCCACCAACATCTGATTCTCATTTTCTGACCAAAAAAATCCCTTCAACGAGGGAAGTCCCAATTTTTTACTTTCTATTTTAAATTTTGATCATTTTATCATCTTAGTGTTATTATATAAATTTCCATTATGTAGCTGCATATTTATTTACAACAAGATGAATTGAACAGATGTTATTTTTTTCTTCCTATGTGTTTATTCAAGTGTTAGAAGTTTGCAGTTTTCGACATTGGTAGATGATTTTGGTGAAGTTATCAATTATGCATTCGTTAGCCGAATTTATATGATTAAAGTAATCTGCACCCTTACTAGATCAAGCAATAAGAATGGTGTTCATTTCAATGATTAAGATTTTATTAGTTTAAAAACTTAACTTACTAGAGATTGCCAAATACAAGACTAGAAACTAACTCTAACTTGTTAAATCTCTAAATCGAATGACAAATGGAAAAACTCACAAAGCACTCTTGGTCTTAAGCCGGTGATACTTACAGTTTACACCAAAGAAGTAACGGCATGTTTGAGAATGCTTATATAAGGGGTTTTTAAGCTTATTAGCCTAATAAGCTTAAATATATAATACACATCTTTATCTTTTAACGAGTCAAACTCGGGTAGCTCGCGAACAACTCGGCTTACTGCACTCTCTTTTACGTAAGCCTTTTGAAATCTAATAAGCTTGTTTTTGCGCTTTATGAGTTTATTGACTTATTTAAGCCAATAAGTCAAGTTGATAAAAACTCATAAGCTGAAAAACAACGTTATTAGATTTTGAAAAGTTTAGTTAGCTAAAAAAAACTAAAAAAATAAGGTAACTGACTCCATTTTTCACAAGACAAACGAAATAATTCCAAAAAAAAGAAAACTATAAGTACTAAACTACATATCCCTTTCTTTCTGTAAAATGTTGTTATAAATGATGGCACAAACCGTTATATTTCCTCACAAAACACCAACTATTTATCAACGATGGAAACATCTTCCTCCCTACCATCATCAAAATCTTGATCCAACCCACGAGTTTCATTACCACCGAACCCTAACCCACTTTGGTCACCACCAACCGGCAACGTGACTGCACCCTGGTCAGCCCCCGGCTCCATAACCATCTCAACCGGTTCCTTCTTTTGTCGTTTCCACTTCTTAGTAGAAGAAGTCCCATCATCTTCAAAATCCTCTTCCTCTCTCTCCCTATGCAAATAAACCCACAACTTCCTCTCACCATCAAACTGCACACACGGGTCCCGCTCATAATGCAACCGATCCAACGCCCCACTAACCACCTGGTTCACTTGTGCATCCGATACATCTTCAACTATATATTGCGAGTCCCGAATCAACGTGCAAACATCCGCCCGAGTCCCGATGCTGCCCGGTAACCGGGCAGCCGCGTCCCGAACCAGGCACAAAATGGTCACGTGAGGCGGTCGGTCCCGTTTCAGCATGAAGTGATCACGGGCTTTTGAAGTCGGTTTTCCCGCCCCTTTTCGTGACGGTGCCACGGTTGACTTTTTACCATCGACAGCTGTATACGCGAAAGCCCGATCGGGTATTAAGTATCGTAACACTTCTTCTTTTCGGAAATAATCACGAACCTCATCCGAGCTCGGGGTTATCGTGTTGAGGCTTTTTTGAGCCCGTAAGTCACGAAACCGTTCTTTTTCGTCTAGGTTGACTTGCATTAAAGTCAACGGCGGGGCCGGAAGACTCCCGATTTGTTGCAAAGTTTCTTGACCGGATTTTAACCAATTAGCAAATGAGTCAACCAATTTCACGAGCATTTTATGAGGTAGGTCCCATGATTCGGGTGATGTCACCTCTTCCACAATTTCATGATCGGGTGAAGTTTGTGAAACGGGCCCCACCCATGACCAGGTTTTGACCGATTTTTTATACAACACGAGTGTTTTCCACCCTTTTGCCCCTAAAGGCGCGGTTTTTGAAGCAAATATCTTTAAAACACCTCGTACCAAATCTTGAAGTGGTTCTTGTGTTTCGAGCACACACGGGTCTCCCGGGTTTGACCGAACACGGTTGACTATTTCCTTCACGGTCAACGAAGGGACATTAGTAACAACTTCTTGTTTATTTTCTTCATTTACATTATCTTCAGGAAGTAAAGTAACCATTGCCATACGCACAGCCGATAATAGATGTATAATCGAAAACGAAAAACACGTATGAACGGTTGGTGTAATTAAAATAAACGGTTTTTTCTGAGTTTTATTTTCGAATTCTGCATCTTCCTCCATAATATCCATAACCGGTGCCTCGGGAATCATGATTTGACTTTGACTTTCTTGATTATGATCATCGATATACATCAGTTCATCTTTCACTTTACGTTTCTTGGACCCCGAATTACACCCTAACATTCTCATATCCATCATTTCATGATGATCTTGACCGTACCCTTCAACCATTTGACTTTTTGTAAGTGGAAGGGTAAAATAGTCATTCCCAGATTCACCTTTCTGTTTCTTCCCATACGTTTTTCTTAACGGGACTTGAAACATACCTTCGATACTACTGTTATCACCATGAAAATCACCTTTTTTTCTTGAACTTTGTATCGAAATATCAAAATCTCTAACGTTTTTATTACCATTTCTACCACCAAGTTTGGGTTTTTTTAAATTTGGGCCCGATTTCATAGGGTAAGCCCATTTGCTTCTCATCAACGGGTTATCATCATCATCATCTTCACCAAATTGTTCTGATGAATCTGATTCGGTTTCTTCACCTTTTGCAAGCATTTTCATTCCTTTTGCAGCTGCTGCAATTCGACCTCCATTTTGTCTAGAAACTGCCCTGCCCTTTTTCACCCCCATCCTGTGGGCCCCACATGCAAAAAAAAGTCAACTTCTGTAATAAAAAATACTTTAATGACAGAGAAAATTACTTATAATCATATATTTAATATTTTAATCAAAATACCTGTATGGTAAATTAACGGGTTCTCCTTGCGATTGATTATGCCAAAAAGTCTCACCTCCAGGATACATATCATGTTGACTATTCATGTAAGTCAACGCATCTTCAGCACCAATTTTCTGACTATTTTCAGCCCGTTTAAGCTTCTTCCCATAATCATACATCAACCTTGCATTAGCCGGTTTTGCAGTCAACACTTTAATATCTGACAGCTGATTAACAGTCCTATTACTACCAAAAGTATGCATATCGGGCTTCAATTGCATGGGCAATCCCGAAAAAGATTCTGGAAATTCATCAGCCCGAAATTTGTTATATTTTTTCCCAATTTTATCGGTAAAATTATGACCTCGATGAACAGTTACATCATACATTGTGTTCTCTTCATGATCCCGAATTTGTCTGTGAAGAAATGATGATGAGCCCGAAGGCCCGACTTGTTCTTTGCTTGTTGACATTTTTGAGCCCGAAACTTTTAAGGTTCCTGTCAGGTTCGGTTTCCCAAAATTCGCGGGTTCTAAAGCAAATGTTGGACCGGGCCGATATCCGGGTCGACCTTGACCCGGACCCCACTTCTGTTTATAATCTTTTTCCATTTCTTCTGAAGAATCGGTCCCAAATTCTTCCAAATTTTCATACATTAAGCTCTTTTGACTTTTCATGATATTCAAAACACGAAGCTTTTCATCGATGCTGTATCCCCAACACTTTGACCAAGTGTCGCGTATTTGAATGATGTTGTTGACCATGGTGTTTTGATGTTTTCTGATGAGATGATAATGTCTGTGTTTTTGAAAAAACCCGAGCCCTTGTCGGTAAAGTGAAACTCGTGGTTCACATAAACCGCCTTTTAACATATCAAAAAGTTTGTTAATTGGAACACCAAAATGAAAATTTGAACCGGTGAATAGCTCTTTCAAGGTTCTCATGAAATGTTCTTGGTCCATATCGGGAAGATATTTTGTGAGATTTAACCGTTCGTCTTCGGTTAAAACATCATTCCAAACATCCATTGATAAAATGTGTTCTAAGCCATTTAGATCGTATAATTCGAAAGGAATGCTACAAGTTTGATCACCAATTTGGCAAAATTCTTCACCGGTTTCACCCAATTCAAGTAAATCGAAATCGTCAGAACCTGCACCTGAATCACAATCATCTTCTTCATCATCTAATTCAGCACCTCCTTTTCTGTTAAATTCATCATCTTCACTAGACATACTTTCTTCCCTACTACGTGAAGAAAATTCAGATTCTAATCTAGTGTTTGGAACAATTTTGAAACTGTTCTTTTCAATCGCCATCCAAAACCCCCAAATTCTATCGAACACACTTCAGATCCCCTCAATTCATGACGAACCCTGATTCAAAATCGAAAAGTAACAACAACATTAACACAAATTCAAAACAATGCGATAGAATCATGGAAAACAGTTATAAAATTACAGAAAAAACACATACAAACAGCAACACGAAACGAATTAAGAGCATCATACAAATTAGGGCAATGAAATTAGATCGATTAAGTACCTTAATTTTGCTAAACAGAGAAAGCGGAAGCTCAGACGTAGATAAAAACTCCAAAAATTTCTTCAATTTTGCGGTTTTCGCAAGAACTTCGAGAGTGTGTGTAGAAAACCCTAGAATAGGGACGTGAGGTAGCAGAGGCCAGAGAGATGGTGGAGAAGACAGGTGATGATGGAGACGTGGAGAGATATCAGCCGTTCGATTGTGAGTAATAATTGAAAAGACGAAAAGGGGCAATTAGGGTTAGAGTTTAGAGAGAGAAAGAAGCGTGTAGTATTGCAGAGAGAGATAGAGGGGAAAGATGGTGATTTTTGGTGGTGTTTGGCGTTGGAGGAAGGAGACTGAGTGACTCAGTCGAGTCCAAGAAAATTAACTCAGGTTTATGGGGTCCCTATACTTTGTAATATTGTCATTTTTTGCTTCTTCTTTTTTATTTTTAATCCTAATGTGTGCTTTAATTTAAAAAGAAACATTTCTTTTAAAGGATTTCTGAATTTTAGTTATAACCAAGTTTGGTTTGTAACTAGTCTTGCTTGAATTTGGATTAGTTACAAGAAATATATAGTTGATTAGGATCAATAATTAGTTAATTACAAATTTAGACTAATAGAAAGTGTCTTAACTCTTAAGCTTAGAGTTTGGACAGTGGTTGTTTATTAGAAATCATAGTTACATTTTGAATGGATTACATATCTTGGGTGGTCAGACTACATTTTATAGCTTGAAAAACTGAAAATACGAAACTTTTTTGTTTGATGTGAGCGTTACTTTTTATATATTGAGGTATTTGTAAGTTGTAATTGTAAGTAAATTATTAAGGAGTCTAAAAAGGAGATACATCGTGTTGTTTTCACCTTGTGAGCTTACCCCATAAAAGGTCCAAATGAGGTATTTGTAAGTAAACTATCCAATTGGATTTTCTTTTCTTGTTCTAACTCGTGGTTTTTGTACACGTTTTTTGATACATATGACTAATATCATTGTGCAATTACATTATATCCTTTTATGTATGTCATGTTAATTTACAACGTCAAAATGACACTATAGCAATTCATACTACCACGCATCAAGCTATAAGCTAAATGTAGAATTCACTTCCAAAACCTAGTTTGAAAATAAAGATACACTTAAACTTTTAAGTTATAAGCCACCATCCAATCGACTTAGCAAGGGACTCTAAACTAACTGAGCTACTAAGACATATGTTGATTATTTGACTGCAATTACTTATGTACCATATTATTTTTATTAATCTCAAAAATCATATCATTTTATTGACCACCACCCACAACTACCATCACTATGCACCACCACCCAACACTATCACTACTACCGCCATCACCACCAGTACCGTTGTAGCAAAATATAGTTACATGGTACCCGCCTGCCGCCACATTGCGCGGATATCCTGCTATTAAAAAAATGCATTTATTATACATAATGAGGGCTACTTTTTCAGAACTTTTTTCAAAAATAGGCCTCTTTTGGTCTGATTTTCACAAATAGACTCGTTTTATTTTGCTCTTCAAAAATAGGCTTGCCGGGGACCTGGAGGCCGGCTTTTCTCCGTAAAACGAACTCCTGGAGGCCGGCTTTGGGGCTGGTCTGACACGCTCTGTTACATGGCCTCCCCGAGGCCGGCTTCCCTTAAAATTCCCTTAAAACTGGGAAAAGGTGTCTTGCTATTTTTGTTTTCTTGAGTGTTTTGACGAGGAGTGAAAAAATGGGAAGGAAAAGAAAGCTTGAATAAGAGTTGAGAGATTTGTGACAAGTTAGACAACTTTGAGAGTTGTAATGTGCAAGGAAACAAGATAGCTTTCACCTTTTGGTGAAAGGCTTTTGTGCAGGCAAAAATACAAGGGTGTGGGTCCCCATTGTTTGACCAGACAAGTCTATTGGAGGGAAAGATTTAATGTGGCCTTTTTACACAAAGCTGTTATGAAATTAGGGCAGCTGCTATGGTGAGGGTAACGAGAGAAAGGGAAAGCAAGGAACACATGGAAGCCGGCCTCGAGGAGGCCTTTTTACACAAAGCCGGCCTCGGGTAGGCCTTGTGACAGTTGTGTGTCAGACCAACCCTAAAGCCGGCCTCGGGGAGTCCGTTTTACAGAGAAAAGCCGGCCTCCGGGTCCCCGGCAAGCCTATTTTTGAAAGAAAAAAAAAACGAGCCTATTTGTGAAAAACCAGACCAAATCAAGCCTATTTTTGAAAAAAAAAATCACTTTTTCAATGTTAATTATCCGTATAAATGCACAAAGTAACGTGAGATAGGCATGTTTTTTTTGGGTAGAGTAAAATTGTCAATCTGAAGAATCTTGTTAAACAAACACACGCACAACTGAAATGAAAATAAAAGAAAGTTGAATTAGCAAATGACAGAATCAGCTACTTTTTGCCTCTTCTTCTTGTGTTTTTTTCCACCATTAACATTCTCTGTTTCTGATTCCGTTTTTACATCTCCTTGTTGGGCTAAATAAATATAAAAAACACCATTTAATAAAATAAAAATAAAAAACTAGTATTCATCAATCAACTGTAACAGTTGAGCAATGATGATACCTTGTTTGCCATTGGCATGTTTTGGTGGATCTTGTACCCTCTTTCTCTTGTTTTTATTTTTCTTTTTCTTCTTTGTCTGACTGCAGTTACATAATCAAAATCAACATCAAAATCAAGCACTTAGATTAAAAACAAACAAAACAACCAACCCTCACCTTTCTGAAGGTTTTCCATACCAAACAACAAGTGGTCGTGGGGTATCTCGGGGTCTTAGAATCTGACAGCACATCAAAAATATAGTAATAAAAATAGAAAAGAAAAGAAAAAAAGAAAAAGAAAAAGAAAAAGAAAAGAAAGATGCATTGCATTTGCATACATACCCTAGGAGGCATTTTTACACCAGAGGGAAGTTTAGGAATGTGAGGCTGACTAGGATACTCATAATCACAACATCTGTAATACATCACACACACACACACACAAACACACACTAAGAAGAAGAAGAAGATTTAGAAACATACAGGACTTGATCCGTCAGATTGCCACTGACAGGTTGATCAGAAATGCTGAGATAGCCATTCATCCCGCCACTGCATGACATCATCATCAGTAAGTATCCATATAAACAGATAAATAAATAAAGAAAGAAAGAAATGGATCATATATAATTAAGATGACCTGATTTCATAATTTGGATGTGTGAAGTTGGATGAATCTTGTTTATGACTATAGCCAATGGATGCTGACTGTTAACAAATAGCTTGTGCTTCCCAACCCTATTTCTTTGTTTTTCTTCATCAGTCAAAGTATGCTCCACTTTGGCAATCTCAGTAAGAAGCCGAGACGCCTCCATAAATGGTAATAAACATACACCCTGCCCCATTCATATCAAAGTCAAAGTCAAAGTCAAAATCAAAATCAAATCCACCAAATCTCCTCACAAAGTAATTAATTAATAAATACCTGCCAAGCATGCTTTTTCCCATTCCTACAAATCTTGGCATCTACTAGATTATAATGAGGGTTAGATTAGATTAAATTTGAAAGTGAGATTAAAAGTTATTTTGAAGCGGAGGAAGTAACAAACAAACCTAAAGGGTAAAGGTCCAAGATAGGTGATGATTCCTTTGTCATTAATTCCCTGTAAAACAAAGGAAGTGCGTGTGCACTGCCCCACACCACTTGACTCAGTTAGTTGCTGACTGAGTTAGTTGCTTTTTTCATTTGGACCAGATCAGCAAAATGGTTTCAACTGAGTCAGAGAGAGTGAGAGAGATACCTTGGTACAGGCAACACACCGAGTAGCTGATCTAACGGCTTGAACGGTTGACCAGGTGGGAAGTCAATCTCCAACTTATCAAGACCACAAAAATCTGAAGCAAGTGGCGCATAGTGATACGGATAAAACCTACTTACACACACACACACACACACACTTTTCAGTTAGTCAGTCATTGCAATGGTCCATTGACAAGTCAAGGAACAGGATCACATACCATTGCCATGCTGCTACTCCTTCATAATAATAATGCATGATCCAGCACACACCTTCAGTGTATTTATACACCTACATATCATTATTTTATTTTACTATTTTTTTAAAAAAATACAACATTCTAACAAACTGGAAATCTTAACACCACTCCACTCACTACATCTCTTGAAATTCTCTCAATATCATCATCCTGACATTCGAACTTGTCAGTATAGTATCCCTGCTTTGTATATTTATGTATCTTGACATCATCAGCATCGGGTGCAGTTATGCTCTTGGGTTGATCATCCTATAGAATACAATCTAAAGTAAGAGGAAAAAGTCAAAGTCAAAGTCAACTAAAGAGACGGATCATGCTTACAGAATCTTGAATATTTCCCATCTTTCTCTTTTTCTGCTTATTCATCTTTTCTGTTACAACATTGACCTGAGAGTGTTTCATAAAGATGGCATTCTCATGGGAACTTAAGGCCTGGAGAAAGTGTTCCATACTTTTCAAATTCACCTATACACCAACAGTAATTAGTTTCTGCACAAAAATAATTATTAATTCTTTTTAAATTACCTTGTGTGAATCTGTCAGATATCCCATCTTGACAAATTCTTGTTTATACACAATCAGGAGCAATTCAATTCCACCCTACAAACATTTCATAGTGATAAAATTCAGACCACAGTTCATTTTAGTACCCTGAATTTGGCTGAATATGTCCTCTACTACCCTGGACTATTAAAGGTGCAACATGGTACCTGAACTTGGCAAAATGGTCAATTTAGTACACTGTCTTGCTAATTTGGTCTTGTTTTCTCACCTGATTTGCTTCTAATATTAATATATTGAGATGAACGTATATTTTATAATCCGTCAAAAGCTCTAACGAAAGTAAGTCAAGTAAGAAAACACAATCAAGCTAATGAGTCAAGTTAATTAGTCAGGGTACTAAATCAACCATTTTGTCAAGTTTAGGGTACCCTGTTGCACCTTTAATAGTTCAGGATAGTAGAAAACCTAGTCAGCCAAGTTCAGTCAATTTAAAGCAAGAAAGATGTGGCTAAATAGTAAGATACCTTGGATATATCCAATGTCGGCAAAGAGGGCAAGAAATCATTCCCAGCAAAAAAGCAAATGAAGACAAAATCATCGATGAGGCGATCAAAATCGGTTCCCTCTGCATTAGGTATCAACAAGTCTCTCTCTAGATATTCCCGAAGTAGCCAAATGTTGAAAAACTCAAATTTGAGATTATCTAAAAAATTATTCATACACATTTTATATGAGGGACGTTTCCGTTGCTTCATGAGGGGGTTTTGCCCATAGGTTACAATCTCTCTCAAGATGGAAAAATGGATTTCATGAGTTGCCAATGCAAGCATGATTAGGTCTGCATCCTAAAGTTAACCAAAACACATGTACCAAAGCAATTAGACCTAAAGTTATTAAAAACAAAACTTCTAAAATTCATTACCATTCCATGCACACAGTGCCTCGTATTCGGATCGTATCCAGGTAAATTTCTTTGAGACCGGATATAACACATTATCTTATGCTCCCCTTCACCAACCACAGAGGAATCAGACAAAATCACCTTCCAAAAGCAGCAAAGGGAAAACCTCATAATTATAAGTTTATAACATAGTTCATCAATATTTTTCTTCATCTTTGGCATATCCAACCATTCTTATAACTAATTAACTGTATAGGTTTAGCTCATATAGCTCAGTTGCTTTAATACGCCTAAAAACACAACTTATTATTGATCAGTGATTGTGATTCATAAGCAAAAAAGTCTCTACCTTGATGCCTCGCCATGCAGGGTCTGCCTCCATTTTCTTCTGCACAAAAGATTTAAGAGCACCACACAATAACTCCATGAACTCAGTCCCAGGTGTAATCACATTTGGATCCAGTTTACCCTCCTGCACTGCACCAACCTGAAAGGAATGAATTCTAGGTCAAAAAATGTTTCAAAATTTCATCAATTATAAACTCACTGTAAGACCGGCTTCCTTAGCAGATCTGAAACGCCTTATCCGTTGATGATTCATCTTCGCTTGTGGCGCAACACCGTCTGAATCGAAAACAGATTAACTAATTCTCCAGCACCAAAAACAGGTTGATGAAGAGAAATTAGAGAATAATAGCTTTGTTTAGAGGAGAAATTAAGCAACTGCGAGATACAGAAGCTTCCTTGGTCTAACAATCGAGAAGACTCTTTGAATGTAGTCGTAGATGAACTTGAAAACCTCATCGTGGAGCAGTCTGTGCAGCGGATTAATGATTACAAAATTAAAATGATTAGATAACGAATTTGGTGAGTGAGAAGAGAAGCATACAAGGCCTTCAGGATGGAAGCAGGGATGGATAATTCCGTTCATGTCGATGTAAAGGTTATCGAATTCGACGCCGTTAGGGTTAGGCCTGTCGGTGTTGTCATTGGTCCTCCGGCGAGTATGGGCGGGTATATGATCTTCTTCGACAACGCAACAAAGTGTATTGGATAAAACAATGTAATATATGAATAAAAATGATTGTGGAAAATCACCCCTTTTTTTATTTATGTTTTTTTCTTAAAAACACCTAATTTAATTCATTTAATTATGACCGGACTTAAATTAATGACCTATAAATTATGCTCACCTTACACCTCTTTTACACCTTTATATATATATGTTGAATATCCTTATATAAGATGATAAAGATAGACAAAGTAGTTCTTGGGCATTCAAATTATGAACTTAAATGTTAACATTTCCATGAAACAAAACCAATAAGTTATAATATAACTGTATTGGATTACTATAGTATAAATGTTAATCATAGAGCCTTAATGTAACGACCCAAAATTTGTAAATAAATAAATTGTACAAAAATACGATAAATATGGATAATTCATTTAAAACACGTAGGAATTGGTTTCGTGTCATTCGGACACTGTATGAAGAAGTTATGGACGAAACCGGGTCGAAAAGGGCAAAGGAAAATGCAGTCTTGGCTGCTAGACCCAGATAGCGCCGCTATCTATGGCGGGGGTGCAACAGCGACCCGAAATAGCGTCGAAAGGGGGGGCGTGAATTCGAGATTTTGGAAATAGCGACGGAGATAGCGCCGCTATTTAGCGACACGATTTATGGCGGGTAAGAAATAGCGCCACTATTCTTGAAATAGCGACGCGATCTGGTCGCTGGCAAGCATTAAATCTTTGGTCATAAATGCTAAACCAAAACCCTAGTTTCTCTCCCAACAAGTGTGTGTATGTTTTTGAGTGCAAAGGATCGTTTGGAACCGATTTCTTCATCAAATCTTGGTGATTCTTGCTCCTGTTGAAGATCTAAGGTAAATCTTCATCTCTCTTGGGTTTTTTAGCCATAGATTCAAGTAGGGAAAGCTTGAACCTCAAAACTGGGTGAGTACATGTGAACTTTCAAAACTGGGTACATAGCTAGTAAATGTTTTATGTTTAAATGTTTTATCGAGTCTATAAGTAATTTAGTTAATTATGTGATTACTAATGAATTGCTTATGTGATGAGGAATGATAAATGATTGAGAAACGATGGAGCTATAAGCTCATAGTAATAAAAGGCAAGTAATGATGTTGATGATGTCCCTAGGGCCATGATAGATTGGAGGTATTCCGATTATTATGGTTCCTTATGGTTAGTGGTAGATTGGAGGTTCCGATTACCCAATACCTATGAGTCCCGGTAGATTGGAGGCATTCCGATTACCGTGGATATGATGGTCTTGATAGATTGGAGGCATTCCGATTATCTTGACATTGGGCAATGATGAAAGAAATGAAGTGACCCGAATGAAATTAATAATATTATTATAATATAAATGATATTACGTGACTAGTTGTTTATCGGGTCTAAAACCCATGTATCTCACGAGGCAATTTTATCTCACGTACTATGTTTGTGTTTTTGCTATGTACTCAGGTTCGGGATCGAAGATCTAGGAGACCCGTTTAGGAGAGGCCTTGTTGAGATTAGCTCGGTGTTGATGATTAGAGCTCTTGTCCTATGGCTAAGATATAATTTGTAACACCATTTTTGTAAACTCTGATAATTTCAAACAAGAAACCTTTTTAGCTTTTGTAAAGTCGGTATTTGACCCGATACATTATTACTTATTTTGGGATGAATAGTTATTTAAATATTGTTTTGAAAATTAAGGTGTTACACCTAAACCTTATAATTTAAGGGGAACATGACATGTCTTATTATTGGTAAAAAAACAATGCTCGTTATTTAAAAGTTTTGTGACCGTTTGTGTAGGTTATTTAAATGTTTGTGACATTCTATATGCATAACTTATTTATGTATATAGAAATACGTACATATATTGTATCCCGAATGACATGTTTTCGCCAAAGACACAATATAAATATAATACATATAGCCTCATTCAAAAATGGTAAGTTTGTGTTGTGTGTACTACATATGTATATAAAGTATATATTAATGTACATTTACATATATAAATTTCGGTGATCAAATATTGTTGTTTTTGCATTTGCATTTCCATCAAATACAATTGACTTTACTTTTGTTGTTGACAGTCTTGTAAGACAAGTAATTTAATGCTGGCTTTTAAAGTCATGTCTACGTAAATCATAAAATACTGATGACCATCTGAAACTTTGCCACCAATTATAGGTACCACATGTCTCCTTATTGCCTGGTTTATTGTGTCTATCTACCAATTAACAATTCAAACAAACACACACCACCATAATCCTAGCCAAACAAAGAAGCTTTGCCAATCCCATTGCACACTCCAAAATTATGAAAAATAGACATTTCAATTTTCATCTATAAAAAAACATGCATACTGAATCTTAGCTTATTAGGCAATTCAGATCTTTCATGTTTCTTTATATGTAGTACTGCCCTTGCCATGCAAAGGTCTAGTGACATAACAGAAACCCACAACTTATTTTAAAACCCTAACCCTAAACCCTACCCCTACCCTACTCTAACTGTTTTTCATCTTTTACTATACTATATCAAGAATCAGAACCAGGATTGGTTTTGGATCATGGATTGGTTAAATAGAGCCTCCAACACTTTAATTAAGTTAAAAAAATCAAGTCAGATAAAAGTCAAAAGTAGGTTAGGGTTTGGAGGTGGTGGAATGATCATCTTCTTTGAGATCTGTGATATTGGTGTTGATTGGGAAGAGTTGTAGGGTTTTGGGTGGTACTCTTGTGCAAAATGGAGTTGTACTATGATCATGATCCATCATCATCATTGACATAAGTGGGCAATCACACATGAGTTTACAGGTTTGATCAGATGGGATGAGATCCACCTTCCCATTGTTGTTGATCATTGTTTTATATTGTGATGCATCTTCAAGTACTCCACCAACCTATACACAAATTGTTAACACATGAAATTAATAGGGGAATTTAAAATAGATGTTAATATATGCTTTAAATGATAATAAATAGGTACTCATGAGAGTTGATTAATGTATAAACAGATCTAGTACATTTGTTGAAATCAATTCGAGACAACCCAAATGACCAAATGATATTGTCCTATATATTTTCTTTAAAATTATGAGTTTTTTCGAAAATAATAATAATTTATAAAAAAAATATCGTTTCTAATGTGGTTTTTTTAATTATCTTCTTTCAAAAGTGTTGTATTAGGGATTTTGAAATCCCTAATTCTTCATCTTTGCTGTCACTAGTGTCCATTAGTTACTTATAAATAAGGATGTTGAATTATTTAATTTTCAAGATATATATTTCATTATGTCAATGAAAAAACTACTTGTATGATTTTTGTATGAATTAACGAAAATAAATAAATCAAGTAAATCAAAAAAAAAAAAAAAAAAAAAAAAAACAATATAAGATCGAGGACGGAAGAAACATTAAACTAAATTATGAGTGTTCAATATTGTTTCATTTTTTTTCTTTTGGCTAAAAAAACAAATTTCAAACCCAAGTTAGTTATCTATATATTACGCTTGACAATGCTTGTTATCTATAAAACCAAAATCCTAATTCTTAATGCAATTATAAAAAGAGAATAGCTTTCGTAAAACTGTTCAAATATGTCTTGAAATCAGTTTGCTTCTCATGGTTTTTCACACGTACTTATCAGGCGACACGTGAGAACCTAAACGGTCATCAAACCCTAAATAAATATACGAAGTATATGAAAATTGAAAAAATAATGGAAGAAGAAGAGTTGATCGAGTAATCAATTACCTGATTATGAGGAAGAAAGGGATGATCATGAGTAGGAAAAAGACGATGGTGTTGATACAACGCCATTAATTTCTTTCGAAGCTTTTGTCGATCACGAGCTTTATGATTCTGAAACCAATAAAACACATTTTTGCCTTGAATCTTGCCATAAATCAATAATCTTGCTGTGATTTGTTGTATTTGAGTTGCCGTTGGTGTTTTCAGGCCACCTCTATACATTCCTTCTAACAACATCACTTGCTCAGGCGTTGGACACCACCTGCTCCCACCACCACCGCCGCTGCTTTTTGTCACCGTCACCGGCACTGATGTCATCTTAATCCTCTATCTTGGTGGATTGTTTTTTGGGTTTTGGTGTTTGTTTGGGTGAGATATAAGAGGTATTTATAGAAGATAATTCATTTTTATACAGTAGTTTTTAATGTCTATAAAACAATAATTGTGGTGTACAATCAAACCAAATAAAACAATAATTGTGGTGTATATATCACCACCTTTTATAGATCGAGGGGGATCGAATAAGTGAATATGTGAAGTGAGAAGTGAGTGATGACGTCAGGATCATATATGCATGTATGTACGTTTAGATACATAATGAAAATAAGATGGAACATGTTATAACGACAAGGTTGATATGGATTGGATGGATGTACGCATGCACCCATTTTATTGTTAATTTTCTTTTAGATTCCTTTTGTATTTTAATCTAGATTATTATTATTTTTTCTTTTTTTAGTATTACTATTTTACTCAAACCACTAACTGATCATTTAAAAAATAATAATAATCTAAACTACTGCTAAAAGGTACATTTATGTATTCTTGATTTTAGTACAAGAGTGACGGGTGTTGTGTTGTTGCCGTCACGCCCAAGTTTATTTTGGTGTGTTGTGTGAGGGATAAGTTATTTTAGTAGGCCGGTCTGAAAGAAGTGTTGATGGTTTGAATTATAAGTGAAATATTAATTATTTGATGATTTGAGATGAAGAAGGATCGATAAGATGATGCTAAGGTGAATGTTTGTCTTAAATCATCATACATAATTTGTTCTAAGCAATGAATTAGAATTTATGCTTTTAACCGATAAAAATTAAATAAAATCCAAGACCCCAATTGCAAATATACAAATATTATGTATATTAAATGATTTTTGTTCGAGACTTTTGGTAAGGCAATTAAAACTATTGAGAAAGAGACAGAAAATGTATATGTATTGGCAGGCTCTACGCAAATCTTATCCCAATTCCCAACCACCAAATTAAGCTCTTGGCCGTAAATTCACTCATCCATATGTTTTATTTATTAATTTATCTGCTTATAAAATTCACCATTCGATCTTCTGATATGGTTTGAAACAGGAGATCTAAGACAATTGCCATCAATTCCGCCACTTTTGCCGTCTCTCAAAGTGGCGCCATCCCCACCATTGGCACCACTCCGTCTGTTGGGCCGCCACTTTGTTGCCGTGAGTTTGAAGACGGAGGAGAGGGTGGCGTGAGTTGGGTAGGTGGGGCCAAAGGGGTATTGTGTATATTTTGTAGTGGTGGGTCCCAAAAAATTGAAGTGAATAAGTATTGTTGGCATGCGTACGTCAGTTTAATGTCGGTTGGAGGGTGAGCTGACGTGGCGCTGATTTGGCAACAACTTACGACGTCAGTTCCCACCACTGTTGGGACCGGTCTAATATTTATTAGGAATTTCTGTCAAAACTCGTATGAGTACTGATCAATTATAACTCAGCGATTTTGTTATAAAAAGAGAAGAAAGGACCACTTTTGTTAAAAAAAATTGAGCAACTTTCTTGTTTCCTTACACTATTGATTCAAAACAATTAATTATCTTTTAACATTTTTATCATTAATTGCTAAAAAAAAAATTGTTTAAAAACATCTCACACTGAAACCGAACCTTTGTACAGAAGTACAAACACATGAAATACTTGTATTTATCATAAAACAAAATCATAAACAAAAATACATTATCTTACTAAATAAATGATTCTACTAAACTCAACAAAACAATAACAAAATTACATAAACATGTAAACAAACACAACATAACTCTTCACATGTGCATATCAAACCCTAAACCATAATCAGCTAGGATAGTCACACACAGTTATCTGCAACTGTGGTTCAACCGCCGGCTGCCTAACAAAAGCCCGTCTCCACCAAATCTCAAACGCTCTTTGTATATTCGGGCAATCATCCCCTTTCTCAAGAAACCGATCAAACCAACGCATCAAAAACGCTTGTTGTTGCAACAAAGGCAACGTGAGAATAATTTGACTCACACCATCTTCAATTAACCTCCGGTCAACCGTTTTTGACCCTCTTTTTATCCAACCAAAATCATCGTATAAAGCTTCTAACCATGTCGAAAGCAAAGCAACCCGTATCTCTTTTGGCACCAAAACGTTCCCTCTACCGATTGCAATACATAATTGTGCGATTATCCTACTAATTTTATGTCTATACATAATTGGAATCTTGGAATGAAGTGTAGCAAGCTCGTGTTGACCCGACCATAACTTGACAAATTCTTCACAAATCCGTTTCTCAATCAAGATATCAACAACCCATTCAAGATTATCGGCTTCTCGGGCTATTTCACTCATCATTCCCCTGTTTTCGTCACTACATGTTGCTTCAGATAAACATAGTATAAGAGAAGTAACACATTTGTTACAAATGGTATAAAGTGTTTCTTGTGAGATTTCAAGTTTATTTTGGTCGGGACTCGTTTTATCTTCTCTAAGTAATCGAGAAACTAGGGTTTTCATTTCTTTACGGGCTTTTTCGTCTTTTGCGCGTAGAACTCCGGTGAGTAATCTTGAGAAAATGTCATCAATTCTTGAAGAAGTCGATGGTTCTGATGCTACTCGTTGTAAAACTTCATGATCGTTGTGAAGATGAAGTTCATTTAGGTTTATGATTACTTTTTCTTCTTCTTCTTCTGACCATGGAACAGCTTCTAAATACTCTAAACATGATGATATTCCATCATCAAATTTCAATGCATCACATACCTATAAGCATGATAGAAATTATACAACTTTGTTGACTTTTGAGGTCAAACAGATCCAGGATCACATTCGGGCTCGAGCTCGAGCTCGGCCCGACTAGCATTTAGAATCTAACTTAGCATAAAATTCGTTATCTTTTAGTGTGTGATTTGATAAAATTCAGCCCTGATTAACTCATAATCTAATTAAAATTTGTGAAATAATGAAAAATTAACATGCATACCTTGAGCAAGCCTAGGATCTTAGAAACACCTTCTCCAATCATCTTTTGTTTTGGATCATCAGAATACATCAAAACTAGGGTTTCAAGATACACTTCAACATCATCACACTCACAAATTTCAACAGAATGATGTGATCCGCTTCTCCGGCCTAATTTCTCCTTAAAAAACTGGCTCCGGCCGACCAACACTTCCCGGTGGACATCCATTGACACACTATAACCATCACGAGCTGTAATTGTAAGTTTCACATCTCCAAGCCCTAATCCCCAATTGCTAGGGTTTCTAAACGGAGCTTCGGATAAAATCCTCGCAACCCGTTCTTCAATTCGGATCCGGGTAGTTTCGTGTAAAGGTAAGGGCGGGTGTGTGGGGGGTTGTCTTGTGTCGCGGGTTTGTTCTTCAGTCATCATTTCGAAGAGAGTGGGGCTAGGGGTGGATCGGATCGGGCTGTGCATGGGTCGGGCGGAGTTATCGGATGGGGAAGAAGGTGGTGGAGGTGAGAGGAAGAAATCGGAGATGAAGCCTTGTTTTAGCATTGTGGAAACTTGTTGTTTTGATTTGGTGAGCTCAGATGACGCCATTGAAGCAAAATTGAGCAATTTTTTGGTTTGATTTTGGTTTGAAAGTGAAAGAGATGGAAGGAATCCGATGAAAGGATGTCACTGAATGTTGTGGGAGTTTGTGCTTTTCGAAGAGTGTGAGGTCTGCAAATCTGGTCAAAATAATTGACTCCAGGGTGTTTTGTGTATTTTTTTAAATGAAATGATATTTAGTCCTATCATTTACACAATTACACCTACTTATAAATCTATTCATTTGATAAGATACATGTTTATTCCACTAATTCTCTCTCCTAATATTATCTGATTTTGACACGTGTCTTCATCTAATGAGTAGACCTATGAATAGGTCTAAATGGTAAACTTAAATACCATTACTCATTTTTTAAATGGATGATAAATCTAATCCAATTTTGTGGAATTTAAGATCATGATTTTAGACTATAAACAACACTAAATACCGACATGGCGACATATAAATTTTAGCTTATTAGATACTAGTGATGCAATTCTAGTTCCATGTTTTATATTGTGTTCGAATGACGGTTTTGTTTTTAAATACTACCTCCGTATCAAAATAAGTGATATATTTGAAAAATTGTGGGTTTTTAGGCAAAAGATTAAAAGATTGACTAAAATAGATTAAAGTGGATAGTTAGTAGATAATGAGTCCCACTCCTTTTGAATAAAGTGATATTAATGATGTTTAAAATTTAAAGTAAGGTAAAAATGTACTTTCATTTTATTAAAGTAGATAGTGGAGAGTGGGTCCCACTTTTTTATCAAATAAGATAAATTTTAGAAGTGTATCACTTATTTTAATCCATCCCTAAATAGAAAGTGTATCACTTATTTTGATACAGAAGTAGTACATAACTTGTTCTTAGATTTACAAACACAGAACATTCAATATTAAGAAAACTGATTTTGTTGTATGTTCTTTTTTAGATTTATAGATACAAAAATAGTCCCTGATGGGTTTACAAATGTTGAACCCGCGGCAAGGTAATCAGAATTGACCTCCAGTCCGGTTATGAAAATTAAGGAACTATTCTAAAAGGTTCGGGTCCCAACAGGTAAGTGCCTATGCTTAACCTGATTAACAAGTGGAATGAATTTTGGCTTGAAATGTTGGAAATTGAAGGAGATGGTTTTATTGAGAAAGATGATAAAAGAAATTGTGCCCCAAAATTTTTATTTTAAATGAGGAGAAAAAAAGATTAATGAAATTTTTGCTAAGATTTCTTTCAAAAAATTTATTTGTGGGAAGAATTAGAAAGAAGAGACTTATTTTATTATTATGAAAAAAATTCTAATTACCAAATTAACTTTAATTTAGCCTAATTAAATTAAATAAATTGTAAATTTGATTATATTTTTTTCCAATCCTATTCAGGAACACAAGCCTCGTCAAATTCTATTTTTTTTCAAACCCAAGAACAAAAAAATTATAAATATTTTACTCTAAAAATCATTTTTTATAATTTTTTTCTATTCTTTTCTTTTCTCTTTAAAAAAAAAAAAAACAATTCTCAAAAAAAAAAAAAAAAAGAAAAAAAAAATTACAAAGAAGATAGTTTTGAGTAGCAAAGCAAATTGAAATGTTCACAAACACACTTTTTTGACCCACTTTTTCTTCTCCAATGGAAATCGCTGCAAATTTTGGTGCATCTCCGTTTTCGCTCACCCTAAATCTTCTCAGGTATGGTCTTCAATTCTCCTGCACATTACCCATTTCCACCATTTTTATCCCCCGTTCAATCCCCATTATTGTCTAATTTCCGCTTCAATTAATTGCTTAATCCACACTACTAATTTGAGCTTTCAGCTTGCTGATTTTGCTCAATGTTATTACGGTCTTTATGCATTTCGGTATTTTTATCTACATTATGCAGAAATTAATACACTTTATAGGTTCAGATTTATGAGTTTTAATTTTAGTTATGTGTGGTTACAATGTTATTAGGGCTTTTTGCTATGGTGTATAGCTGTACCGAGTCCTATGTAGTTTACCCTAAGTTCTTCATTTTATTTTTGCAGGTAACCATATTGGTAGGAAAAAAATAATATTTTGAGTGCAAATTCAACTTAAATTGTGCCATTTTTCTGGATTTAAAGCTATGACAGCATGTATATCACCATTTTTAGTTCCATTACAAACTCGAGATTCGGTTTTTGGATGGAAATTATCAAACTTTAATATGACCCATATGAAATACAACAACAATACTTCAAATACTCCCAAAATTACATGTTCAGCAATCAATAATTTCAATAATAAAGATTCATTTCACAATTTACGCCCCGAAGTTTATCTTCTTCGAGGTGAAGGGAACAAAACCGTAATTACTCCACAAAAAGACGATAAAATTACCGAAAATTCGCGAGATTCAACGAATGTGAGTAATTACAACGAGGCTAAGATTAAAGTGATTGGCGTTGGTGGAGGTGGGTCAAACGCGGTCAACCGTATGATCGAGAATGCAATGAAAGGCGTTGACTTTTGGATAGTCAACACGGATATACAAGCTATGAGACTATCCCCTGTTTTTCCTAGTCAACGGTTGCAGATTGGTCAAGAGTTGACCCGCGGGCTTGGCGCGGGTGGTAATCCTGAAGTTGGTATGAATGCTGCTCAAGAAAGTAGACAATCGATTGAAGATGCTCTTCATGGTTCTGATATGGTTTTTGTAACCGTAAGTTTTATTTATTTATTTAATTTTGCGTAATTTACACATTTTGATCCCAAAATACCCTTGCCAGGCTGGCATGGGTGGGGGAACGGGAACAGGGGCGGCCCCTGTGATTGCAGGGGTAGCAAAGTCAATGGGAATATTGACAGTTGGAATTGTGACAACGCCTTTTTCTTTTGAGGGCCGAAGAAGATCACTTCAAGCACAAGAAGGAATTGCTTCCTTAAGAGAAAATGTTGACACTTTAATTGTTATACCAAATGATAAATTATTGACTGCAATTTCCCCTTCTACCCCTGTAACCGAAGCTTTTAATTTAGCCGATGATATTCTCAGACAAGGTGTTCGTGGGATTTCAGATATAATTACGGTACGGAATTGAAATTAATGATATTGTGTTTTTTTTATTATTTAAAATTAATGATTTCTGATATGAGCTAGCTTATAATTGCAGATACCAGGGCTGGTTAATGTGGATTTTGCTGATATTCGGGCCATAATGGCAAATGCAGGATCGTCATTAATGGGGATAGGAACTGCAACAGGTTTAGGATACATAAATCGTGCAGAAATATAATAATTAATTTTTTTTAATTAAATATTTGTATAATTCTGTTACAGGGAAGACTAGGGCAAGAGATGCTGCATTTAACGCGATTCAATCGCCTTTGTTAGATATTGGTATCGAAAGGGCTACTGGTATTGTTTGGAATATAACTGGTGGTACCGATTTAACATTGCTCGAGGTCTCTCACTTTCCCTTTTATTTTTTTTAATTTTTTTTTAATTTTTAATTTTTAAATTCTAATTTTTTATTTTACACATTTAACTGACGCTCAACGTATATTTTATACCCATTTATCAAACGAGTTAGATGGGTTGAACTGTTTATGACCCAACCCTAACCTGTTTATTGCCACCCGTATATTTATTAAACATTTATATGCAATTTATATAAAATATTAACATGGGACAATTGCAGGTAAATACTGCAGCCGAGGTTATATACGATCTTGTGGACCCCACTGCAAACTTAATCTTTGGAGCCGTTATTGACCCGTCGATAAGTGGTCAAGTAAGTTCAAAATTTACTTTCATGTCACGAGAGTTTATATATAATTTTTTTTCCATTTTTATAAATTTGGAAAAATATAAATAAATGTTGAAATTCAGGTGAGTATCACTCTAATAGCAACTGGATTCAAGCGACAAGAAGAAAGTGATGATGCACCTCTACAGGTAACCATCAACACTTTGGTAAAATGGTTGGGTTGGGTAATGGGTCAAAATAGGTAATTTTGCAACGGGTTAAGGTTGGGTTGACTTGAAACAGTTTTTATAATATGTTGAGCAATTTTTGACACATTTATAAGTAAATGATCCAAAATTACTAAAAGGGCTAGTGAATTTGTTGCGAATGCAGGCAGATGTGAACCGGCGGTCAACAACTTTCACAGAAGTCAACTCGGTTGAAATTCCTGAATTTCTAAGGAAGAAAGGGCGTTCACGTTACCCGCGAGCTTAGCATAGAAACGCAATATGTTTTTTATGGTAAAATATTATTAAGAAACCATTTTTTACCCATAAATGGATGACATCTCGCAACTAATAACTGTATTACTTTTTATGGATTAAAACATGTATCGTGTATTTGTTTAATTTGATTTAAAAGAACAAAAAGAAAACATGTATATAATTTCATTATTCCTCCAACCCTTTTGTACCCTAACCCAAGAAACCAATTTCAAAACCTTTTAGTTACGACTCATTACGATGCCAAAAAAAAACACCGAACACCCTTTTTCATATAAACAACGCAAAAAGACAAAAATACCCCTCCATCTTTACACATCGGGTTTCTTTCCATCACTAGCTCTTTGTCCACGGGAAGGCCTCCGAGTGGTTTGAACAGGGTTAATTTGGGGATCATATTTTTGTGATGCGAGATAATTAAGGGCGGTTACGACATCGGCAATAAGTGGTCTCATATTAGGTTGTTCTTGAACACACATTGCGGCTATTGCTAATGCTTGGTATAATCCTCTAACCGGATATTCACCTTCCAAAACGGGGTCCACCATTTGCCAAAATTTCCGTCTGTCTTTAAATAACGGTCGTGCCTATACATAAAGTTCATTTTTCAATTATTCGGTTTCATGAACAAGTAAATTAGACTTCAGGATTAAAAAGTAAAAAAAAAAAGTGTAAGGGTTAAAACGCGAAATGAGTACAAATTTGCGGATTAAAACATAATTTGCCATATACGGCAAATTTGACCGATTTATTTACGAATGGGTCAATTTTGGTTATGTTTTATCTTTAATGGGTTAAAGAGGTTAAGAATGGTTCAAATGACTCGATAGTCGTATAGAATGTATTCAAATGCACAAAGATAGAGCAATGATTAGGGGTGAGAGCTGTCCGGAAACCAAACCTAAACAAATGATGATTATTCAAAATCGAAAACCGAACTGGCTACATGTTTTCGGTTTTGGTACGCTTCAGTTTCGGATCAATTTTTTTAGCCCAAATGCTCACCCTATCCAAGGACCGGGCTGAAACCGATATGACTGAAACCGAAAATCATCAAATCAGAAAACCAAAAGCTGAACCAATTACATGTTTTTGGATTCTGTACGGTCGGTTTTTGGTTTGGTTTTTTCGGCTCAAATGCTCACCCTAGCAATGATAACACCAAAAAACAGGAATATGGCATTAGATGCTTGAGATATGTGGCCCCAAAAACCTCACAAAATTGAGAGGGAGATATTTGGATTGAAGATGACTCCCACAAAAGCATTATGTCACAAAAAGGAGATTCCTAAATGGAACAATTTTATATCAAAACTTAAATTTAAAAGCTATACTTAATCATTTTAGTTTTCAACATAAAAAATCATGGGATTATTTGTTTATTTCTCTAAAATTTAATTATAGAAAAAAACAAAAGCTAAACTTTTTATTCTAAAAAGTCAAAATTAAAAATAAAAATAAAAAATAAAAAGAAGAAAACTTACCCAAGCAACAAGATTTTGTTCGGCTCCAGATCTTGTATTATCAATTGCTTTTCGACCCGTAATGAGCTCCAATAATACAACCCCAAAGCTATAAATATCTGATTTAAACGTGAGTTGACCCGTCATTGCATAATCAGGAGCACAATACCCGTAAGTACCCATAACTCGGGTCGAAACATGAGTTTTATCTCCAAGTGGGCCCACTTTTGCCAACCCAAAATCAGACAATTTTGCATGAAAATTCTCACCTAACAAAATATTCGACCCCTTTAAATCTCGATATATAACTGGTGGGTTCATTTTGTCATGTAAATACTCCAACCCTCTTGCAGCACCAGCTGCAATTTTCATTCTTGTGTTCCAATCCACCCGTTTTCTGTGGGCCCGATGATCTGTCATAAAAATGCTAACTTTTTATGAAAATTGATCGACCCGCATGCTTAAATTACTAAAAAGTAGAAAAAAATATCAGTCGGTTAGAAACTTAGAATCTTTATTGTGATTATCTCCCTCATACTTTGTCTTTTTCAAAGTCAAACAAGCCAAGCATATCTAATCTTACTGTTTACGACTTGAGCACTTGCATTGCATAGAAAAATAAATATATTTTAATTCATAAAAAAAGGATTAAAATTGTGTGAGTGAATACCGTGTAAATGGTCTTCTAATGAGCCTAATGGCATGTATTCATAAACCAGTAATCTCTGCTCTCCTTCAGCACAATAACCGATTAATTTAACAAGATTAGGATGATCAGCCATGCTTAATGTTAATACTTCAACAACAAATTCCCTAATTCCTTGCAAACCATCAGGATCCAATTGCTTTATAGCAACAATCTGCAATTAATTCAGAAACTTCATACAAATTCTTGGATTTATGATCATATTCTATCTTTCTTAATTGACTTTATTTTTCTAAATGGTATCTATATTAAAATACATTACCCGTGAAAACTTAAGAGATGGCAGCGTTACATAAACCATAGTAAAATGGGTCTTTTATTACGGGTCAGATTGACCTGCAAACACTTCTTTGTTTTGATTATATATAAATTAATGCATGAATTATGATTACCAAAATAATATTATTACAATAAACAGTCTGAATCTTTGTATGCAAAAAAAACTTAGACTTTCGGCAATTTTCACCGTTTTTGACCCATTTGACCCGTTCCCTTTTCAGCTATAGTTCTATATTTGACCCATTTGATATTTAAGTTATTTAACACAGCCCATTTAATTCAATTTATAGGTAAACGGGTCGAAATGGCCACCACAAAAATACATCAACATAAATATTGATTTCACTAACCTGATCAGAATCTTCTAATTTTCCTTTATAAACTTTACCAAATCCACCTTCACCCAAGAAATAATCAGCTTTAAAATTATCAGTTGCTTTCACTAATTCTGGATATGTAAATGTTCTTGCTTTATTCATGGATCCACCTTCTTCTGATGGCTTTTTATTTTTCTCAACATTTTCACTGGAAATCGGTGGTTGAGTAACATTTTGTGTATTATCCTTCTTCATTTCATTAGCTCGTTCGACTTTTATTGTATCTATTATCATATAAACAAACAAATTTTAATAAAAACTAAAAGTACTAAATACAAATATCAAGAATCTATATTTGTGGACAAGTACACAAGAAGACACTTAAAGCACAAAAAGATAAAACTTCATCATGACTTTTGTGAAAGAAAAAATGGGAACATGACAAATAACGAAGAGAAATTAAAAAATCCCATGATTTTGGCGGTGTTTGGATATGCATTTTTGAAAGTGACTACGCGAATATTGAATAACAACAATTAGTTGTAATAAAACGTGGTTCAGAAAATAGCATTTGGACGTGCTTTGAATTTTTACTAATCAATTTTGATTTCATATCATTAAGTATTTTTCAAGTATAAATGGATATTGATTCTAAGGTTGTTAATGAAGGAACTGGTAATTCGATTAACAAAAACTAACTGTTAGAGAGCTGTTTATGATAAATTATAAAACTTTGAACACTAATAATAGGCTCAAGATTAATAAAGTTAAAAGCTTTAATCACTTGATGAGGTCACTGGTGACATATAAAAATCAATACTAGTATTATATTATTATTAAACTTCGCACAAAAAGTTGCATCCAATATCACAATATCACTATTACCCCAAATTTACCATCATTAAACAACAATTAAACCAACAAAATCACCACAATCAACAATTCAAAATCAATAAATCAAAATCCCATACAGAATTAAACAGCATGCATGATTCAAAACGAAACCTAGGGTACAAAATTTCCCCCAAATTGCTTCACAATTTCGAATGATCTTTATTGAAAACCAAAATTATAAAAACAGGAATCAAATCAAACCTGTTATACATACCAGAATCCTTGTTGCTTGCTTGATCGTTGTGTTTGTTATCGATTCGATTTCTCTTCGATGATCGTTTAGAATCTCCCCCAGCGCAAGGGAAACAACCCATGCCTTTTTTTTCTCTCCAATATACGTAAATTATATAATTTGTTGATTGTTGATTTAATATCATAATACTTGATAATTGAAATTTTTGTAAATGATTTACCAATTCCTCAATTTTCTTCCTGTTTTCTGCTACTAAAAATCCAGAATATAATCCAATTAAAATGAACACAACAGAGAAAAAAGAAGAGAGTTTTTTTTTGCAGGTTTATAGAGAGAGAAAAAGAGGGGGACTTAAAAGGGATTTTATATTCCATTGGTTAGAATTCCATTTATCCCCTTTTAGTTTTAAGAAAACTAATGAGACCCTTGAAGTAGTATAAAAGTGGAAGTTTTACCCATAAGAATCACAATAGCTTTTGCGGGTAAATGAAAGCCAAAACAAAACGGTTGAAGTAGGTCTGGGACTAGGGATAGCAAATTCTGACCCGACACAAAATTTAACACGAAACCGGTACGAAAATAAACAGGTTATAGTTTAGATAAATAAGTTTCGGGTCAATTTTGAGTCGACTCAACTAACTCGTTTATTAAACGGGCTAGGTTCGGGTTGATGATAACTTAAATGGGTCAACCTGTCAATCCGTTTAATTACTAAAATATATTTAAAAAATATATCTATATATACTTAATTTATAGTTTATTAGTTTAAAAATAACTAATAGTTATATAGAGACTAAAAGGGTAGTGATTTTTGGGACCACATAAATTACTTCACCCACCACACTATATAAGATTTAAAGCATATTGTACAAGTACTGTAAAACAGTTGTTGTAGTGTTTAGAGTAATTTATGTGGTCACATACTTAGAATATGAAGTGACAGAGCATAATATTTAGCAAATTGAAAAGGCTATCTTGAAAAATTTAAAAGTATTATTATTCTGACTAGTTTGACTCGTTTAACATGTTTGACCCGGTAACATATTTAACTCGTTTAATGAAATGGTTTATATAAGTCGTTTTAGGATGAAAGTAAACATGTTAGTGTTGAGAAATTTGAACTATTTATGTAAATGGGTCGATTTCATGTTATTGTTTTTTTTTATCAGAGAGGTATTGTCGTTGCAAAAGCTTAATATATGTACATGAAAATGAATATTCACTCATTTATTCATAGTTCAAGGAGCTAAATACTGCCAGTGTACGTCTTGGCATAACTAGATAACTTCAAGGGGTAAATATAACGTTTCTTAGAACATAAATACCGAGTGGGATTTTGTGGTGTAATTCCGCAGAAAAAAAATGTTTACAGGTAACCAACATTTTATTGCCACGTCACCAGAAATTAGAAATGTCGGTCAAATCGTTGACTCTTCTACCCAGCAGTACTCCACGTACGCGTATTTGTTTGAGAAAGACCTTACCCATGATGCGGCATATACAAGCTTTTTTTATTGGAATTATTTTTATATCACAACTTTTACTTCTTATATCCCACGGTAAGTTTTATACTTCCTCCGATTCAAAATAAGTGATACACTGTCCTTTTTGGGGTGTATCACTAGTGATACACTTTGAAAAATTACCTTATTTGGCAAAAAATAGTGGGACTCACACCCACTAACTATCAACTTTAACAAAGTGAAAATACCCCTTTACCCTTACTTTTACTTTTAAACATCATTAACTCCACTTTATTCAAAAAATGTGGGACCCATTTCTCACTAACCATCCAATTAATCTAATATAACCATCATTATAAACTTTTGCCTCAAAATCCGTGAAATCCAAAGTGTATCACTTATTTTGAATCGGAGGAAGTATTAAATTATACAAGTAGTTCAAGCATTAATAGTGATAGATAACCTAAAAGTTGTGGTGTGAACATCACTGCCTTTATATTGGGATTATTTCATATATATCCTTGTAAACTTTCGATATTACGTATATATCCTTGCAAACTTCATTATTACGTGTATATCCTTCCAAAACCTTAAAATTCTCACCTATATCCTTTATCCTAATTTAATAGTATTTAAAGCATTTAAAATTTGAAAAATATATAGTCTAATGTAAATTAATGATAAACTACCCTAAATACCCTTAAACCTTCCATGTAATTAACCTTCTTGACCGGTCATCACAAAATTCATTTACTGGTACATAAATCTCATCATCACAAATTATACTCATTTAATGATTTATTTGGAGGCAAAAAAAGATGAAATGAGGTCTGATGTCATATGCCAATATCAAAATTATCAACTTATATAATGCGTAAATGGGTATGGAGTTTCAAAACATAGATGTAAGTATGAAATAGTGGTACGTATCAGTAGATGAGTTTTGTGATTGCGCCGGCTAGGTTAATCACTTAAAAGGTTTAAGAAGAATTAAGGTATTTTATTATTGATTATGATTAGGATTGATGTTTTTAAATTTTAAAAGTTTTAAATATTATTAAATTAGGATAAAGGATATAAGTGAGAATTTTAAGTTTTTGGAAGGATATATACGTAATAATAAAATTTGCAAGGATATATACGTAATATTGGAAGTTTATAAGGTTATATATGAAATTATCCCTTTTTTTTATACATACACCCACCCACAATGTTTAGCTAATATTTTTTAAAGTTTTTTTATTAATAAAATTAATATAAATCGTTTTCTTCGAGTTCTTTTTAAAAAGACGGGTAAAAGGAGTACCTTAAGTAAGAATTAAATGTGGTTTTTTCTAACATAAGAGCATAAGGTGTGGAAGACATGTTATTATAGGCATGTTATAGAATTTTTGGGCTTATAATTTAGCTATAACTTAGGGAGGGAAAAGTGGATCTCTAGTGTTATAGTTAAAATGGTATTATAGGGGTCCCATATTTATTATTTGGTGTATTTTTATTGGCTAGACAGTCCCACCCTCCACCCCCCTCCCCGTTCCCTTTGGCGATTCGCTGTAGCCACGACGAAGATATTATGGCGAGCAAATAGCAATAGTCACGGTGTGGGATTTCCCCTTATAATGCCGTTATGAGGCTTATAACTTGATTTTAACGGGGCCACACCCCCTCCTCTAATAATGTTGGATATATTTGTAACATATATTTCTATGGTTTTTCTAACATGTGTCCCCTAGGCGCATGTTATGGTGCATTAATGAAGTCCAAAGTTTCTTAAAGTGTAGTTATAAATATTAATAAAGTCAAATTTAATGGGATTTAGGTAATGCATTAAATAATTTTTGTAATTTTTTTGGAAGATTAAAATTTATTAATACACTCTAACATGTGTATAGAGACACATGTTAGAAAAACTATTTTTCTATATACGCATTTAGCACATAGAATAATAGCTTATGTGGATGGGGTCGTTGATTAGACAGAAACCTAATCGAAAATTAGCCACATTTTATTTGCTACGTGTGATTATTAACTAGTGATTAAACAGATATTCTACTTTTTATACTCTCTCTATGCCCCTGAATATTATTCTAGAGTAATAGTATACTACTCATTTTAAAGATGTTAAAATCAGTTGATGAGGTGAGAAAAGAGAATAAGTGAATTACAAATATTAAATTTAGAAGTGAGTAGTTATATAGGTAGGAAGAAAAAAATACAAAGAAATATCATTTCTCTATTCTCTATATTATAAAAATATTTTGTTCATTTTTGACTCATTTTGACTTGACCATCTATCCATAACAAAGACAAATTACTCGTGAAAAATTTACGCATCATAGTTGTGCTACAACTTGTCCCACCCATTGCTTTATGAACATCTATATTTGTCAGCAAACTCAAACACCTATTGTCACATGAATAAAGGTAGCAAATGTTGAAATTACACTTCTACCCTTGAAATTTTAACAAGAAAAAATGTATCCCAAAATGGTAAGTATTTTTACCCTAATTGCTCTAAAGCCAAAAATATATCACATGAATAGTTGCATCTAAAGCCAAAAAATGAGAAAATTTACTTATTGAATAAAGCTTATATTTTTAGGGCTCGGTTTGACTCTTCTTATTCATTCGTATTCCGGACCTCACACGATCAGAAATTCGAGCTACTTCCGGCGGCTGAAATTGGACGTTAATTTTGATCTGCAGAAGGAAAACGCCGCCGTGGTAATATATATATCTCTACTTCGTAATCGATCTGTGAATCGATAATCTGTAGTTTACTTTTTGTATTTGAAGAAAGTACTGGTTTTAGTAATTGAATGAACATCTGTTTTGGTTTTATTCTTCAGTAACTTTGAAAATCAACCACCCGATATAGATTCCTTTAGCCTAATTAGCCCTAATTTTCACCTATTATTAAATCTTCTTCTTCATATTGTTTAATCGTCTGAGATTTCGCAAATACGTACTCTTTGTTCGAAAAACGGAAGCAGAGTTCGTTCCCTCTCTCTCTCGAAAGCTGTTGATTAATAGCTCAATTATCCTAAAATTGCTGGTTAATCATGTGTTAGTTCTTTGATTGAACTCATCCTAGATGGCATATACACTGATTCATAAAACCAAATGTGAAGCCAATAACCAATTTCATGAATCACTACGAGAATTATTTCAACTTCTGGAGCCCCAATTAAGGCCACCGTTTTCATTAACAATTCACAACCAACCTGAATACCTAAATCTTAACCGTGCTATTGCGTATGGTATCTTATGCGAACCACATTTAGCTAAAGTTCACATTAAGCATTTACATGGTATTGTAATTGATGGATACAGTTTCTTCACAACTTTACTTACTCAAATAGTTAATGAATTATACTCAAAGCTTGTTGAAAATGTTAAACTCCAATTAATCTGGATAACTAAAGAAATGATTGATGTATCAGCTGCTGGAATCGATGGTTTGTTGGTGGCATTAATGAGGCAAATTATTGGTGGTGATTTTAGCGATGCGAATTTGTGGTTGTGTTTGGAACTGGTTACTATTTTCTTGGGGAAATGGGAGTGTTTGGTTGAATATGCACCGATGGTGTTATCGAACGCTTTGTATGTTTTTCTTAGATTATTATCTGATCACTGTAGAGTGCTGTTGAATTCAAAATTAGAGATTTTGAAGCAAAAAGAGATCGAATTTTGTGTTCGTGTTTTCAGAGAACAATTCCAGTTATGTTTGAAAATCGGGAGGGATTTGATTAGGGTTTTGCAGGATTTAGTTCATGTCCCCGAGTTTCAAGAAATATGGAAAGATTTATTATTAAATCCTGCTAATTTCAAAACATCTGGTTTTACAGATATTTCACAAATTTATCAGTCGAGGACTTCTAGTTGGTATTTTTTACTTCGTATTACTCCTGAGATGGAAACACACTTGCGGTTTTTGCTTACACAAGTCAAACTAGGAAGTCAAACTCGGTACCAAATTTGGTTCGGGAGGAAATATTTAAATTTGTTAGAAAACGAGAGTATATTGATTGATATTATTCGATTTATTTGCTGTGCACATCATCCGTCTAATAAAATAATTTTATCGAATATAATTCCTAGATGGGCTGTTATTGGTTGGTTAGTTAAATGTTGCAGTAAAAATCATGTGGAAGCTAATGTGAAGCTGGCCTTGTTTTATGATTGGTTATTTTTTCATGAAGAAGTTGATAATATAATGAATATCGAGCCTGCAATTTTATTAATGATAAATTCAATACCTAAATATGTCGATATGACGCATAATCTTTTGGAGTTTTTAATCCTTTTGGTGGATAATTATGATATTGAGAGGAAAGATTTAATTGTTAGGGGGGTATCATTGGCTTTTGATGTGCTTGAAAGAAGAGGGGTAGTTCCGTCATTTGATGTTTTGACTGATTGTGATATGGTGTCTCCTTTTCTTAAGGAAAGACTCGTGAAGCTGTTGCCAGAAAAGAATGCAAGTCTCAAGGTTTGCAGTTTGTAAAAAAAAAAAAGTAGCAAATTCTACTTGCAGATTGACCAGAGTCAACAGATTCATACAATTGAACGGTTGAGATTTGAAAGTGCAGGATTGTGCATTTTCGATTGAAGTGGACAAGTGAATTGATTTTCTCAGTGCCTCTTGAACTTATATACAGCAAGCTCAAAGATTGTTGATGACAACTGACGTGTCTTTCTGGTCAATGACAAGATTAATTAGCTAATATTTATAGAATTAGTAGTTTGATTAGAATACAAGTTTTGTTAAGAAAAACCACAAGTAAAGAAACTATTTATTTTATGTTGATTTAGATTGATAATATATCCGACTTACTTTACCTCATTTATAGCAAAAGTAAAAAAAAAAAAAAAAAAAACTTTCCATACTACGCATAATTTTAAGCTTTTCTATTTTGGGAAAGATCAATACATTATACTCCCTCCGTCCCACAAAAAACTTCTCATTTCACTCTAAACTTTTGTCCCACAAAAAACTTCTCATTTCTCATATTTGATGGGCTCCACACAATAAAAAACTATTATTAATAAAGACTCCACCACTAATATCCACTAACTATCTTTCTCTCTCCAATCCAACCTTATATTTTAATCAAAAGTATTAACAATGACCCCACCACTAACTATCACCTAAAAACTTGTGCAAAAGCCAAATGAGAAGTTTTTTGTGGGACGGAGGGAGTATAATGTAGGGATGTGCAGAACAAATAAAAAAAACAAAACTGGTTGGACTTGATTTTTGTTTTTCGGTTGGGTACTCAGATCTCATTTTTCGTCTATTCCGGTTTTCCAGGTTTTTTTTGTTTTGATTCCGGTTATTTCGGTTTTGGAACCGGAATGTGAATACTATCTATGTTTCCTGCACATAATTAGAATTACACATCTTTTCACACTTTCAAAATTGTAGCCTTTTCAGCTTTTACTAGCGTGCTATTTCAATTTGTTTTAATTTCCCATGTATGTGTGCCAACTGCAAACAAAGGCATATATTAATCACGAAGAAAGCGAATTTAAATGCGCAGACAAAAAAGTTCAGTACCAAAATTGATGGAACTGAAACTGGAATAATGAATTTTCAAAACCGAAAACCGGACCAATTACATATTTTTTGTGTTGGTTCGATTCAATTTGGATTCGATTTTTTTAGCCCAGATGCTCATCCCTATCCGATGATCGAACTGAAATCGAAATTTATGAATTTTCAGAACCGAAAACCGAACCGGTTACATGTTTTTGGTTTCGGTTGGTTTTCGGTTCGGTACAATTTTTTCGGCCCAAATGTTCACCACTACAGATTAGGGATGAAATATAGAACCGAAAATCGGAACCTATACCCCGACCGAACCGGAACCGGTTGGAACCGGATTACTAAAAATTAGTTCGGGTATTGGGTCCAACTTTTTCGTGAAATCGGGTATCATGTCCAGGTCCATAGGTATAGAACAAATCGCGTCTAAGACTCGGAACTGAAATTTAATTAACTATATAGTTGGAATCTGTTGCGGTATAATACTATTAATAATATTCGGTTCATATTCATTACACATATCTATTTGTAAATCATTCTAATATTACATGAATCAAATAATAAATTTGATAAAAACGTACACCTGAAACGTACTACAATTACTATTTCGGTTCCAATCGGGTCTATACCTAGTAATGATTAATCGTAACTAAGCTTTGCATTTGTAATAATTGGTAACATTCTAAGCAAAGTCAATTATCATTTTTTTCTCTAATCCAATCTTGCCAATCTCTTCTAGTTCTCGCTAAATCAAGGATTAATCAAGGATTCTTGATTAACACACATCTATAATCCATAATTCAGAATCTGATCCGAAATTCGTGACGAATACATAATGGTTGAATTGTCTTTAGCTGATATATATAAATGATAATTACACAAATGTTTTGATCACTAGTTCACTTCTACGAAGATTTCCGCATGCTTCTCCCGCTTCATCGCCAATTTAAACACAAATGGCGCAAACATATCTTTAATTTCTTCTTCTCACTTCTCCCCTTTGGTTGATTCCACTTCTACCCAGGGGCATCTCCGAGATCTGTAGGCCATGTGCAAATAGACAAAATGAGTCTATAAATATAAGATTTATATAAAAAAATTAGACTTTAAAAAAAATAAAATTATATTAAATTATTGAGTAACAGATGAAGAAGAACCGATCATTCTTTTCAACACCTCTAAAGAACATCCCTGTATATGTAAAACCCGAAGAGACGGTAATAACTCAATTTCCACTACATCTAGTTTAGGACAATTTATCTTTTGAAGACATTGAAACGATCCAATTGTTCTATCTTTGTCACCATCACGAGTTCTCCCATATGTTTGAATTCCAATACTTTAAGTGATGGAAATGAAGTATGAGGCCCAAAAAACTCTAAACCCAGCCCATTCATACTTTCAACAAATAACTCTTGAAGTGATGGTAGATGCCCAAGTGTTGGTACAACGTCCACAACCACGTAACGTAAGATGGGTTAAGCAATCAAATGAAATCCTAACCTCGTAATTGGCATAGCTAAGAAAGTCCGCAAGCGCTGTAATACATTCAAGTGTTTATATACTCCATATTCTTCACGAATAAATGAAAGGTGATGAAACTTCTCCAAAGCTTTAAAGCGTCCATCTTATCAACCAATGCGAAGAACTCTCCTGCAATGTTAGTGGCCAGGTCATGCATTATATATTGTGATTTGTCATTGGTTGATTGTTGAAAAAAATGACCTTGAAACCAAATCTTCAAAACAATCCCGACCTAATTTCTCCATTGACTTGGTCACGTTTGACTCGCCACCACATGCTTGTCAAACACATAATCCTTTGGGAATAAGCAGCAATATGCAAACAGATTTGTCTTTTATCTGCTTCTGGGCTGCATCAACAAGCACAGCTTGGATCTGGGCCAAGGTGTTGGCCCATTTGTTGAGAGCCAGTTTGACCAAGTCAACATAGGCAAGTTTCTGAAACAACACACGAATGAATGCACTGAGAAAGATTTCAGCAACAGGCATTGTATCTTGGTAAAATGAAAGCTTGTTTAATTTGTTTACAGATCAGGTTTTGATTTCAATATAATGCTGAAATATGAAGATAAAGGCAGAGAAAGGGTTGACTGGATTTTGTGGACAAGAGTATAATTCTTATCTTTATGTCCATATAGCCATCTTCCACACGCACATATTATAATGAAATTATATAGTATCATAATCCAATTTTACACATTTTTTTTCTATCAACTATTTTGTTTTCTTTATCTCCGTAATCAATTTACATATCATTTAATCAATTTATACATTATTCTTATCAGTACAATAAAATCACCTTTTTTATACTATAAAAACTACATACTACCTCCGTATCAAAATAAGTGATACATTTGAAGAATTGAGGTTTTTGAGGCAAAAGATTAAAAAGTGGTTTAAGATAGATTAAAGTTGATAGTTAGTGGAGAATGGGTCCCACTTCTTTTGAATAAAGTAATATTAATGATGATTAAAGGTAAAAGTAAGGATAAAAGGGTAAATTCACTTTATTAAAGTAGATAGTTAGTGGAGAGTGAGTCCCATTTTTTTTACCAAATAAGGTAAATTTTAGAAGTGTATCACTTATTTTATTCCACCCTTTTAGGAAAGTGTATCACTTATTTTGATACGGAGGTAGTATATTTTAAAGTTATGTAGTCGTAGGGCAACAATTTCCGACACGACTTGCAATGTGTGACTATAAATGGGTACGAGTCAAAAGTAGGTTGAACAAATAATGTTGGGTTCTAGTTGACTTATGTATAAATAGGTCGACCAACCAACTCGTTAGATTTATAATATATTTTCAGGAAATTTGTAAATAGTATAAATAAAACCTTTAAATTCCGCCTGAATTTTGACCACTTTTTGATTTCAATCTTCACGCATGCTTATAAATTTGAACTTGAACTTTGTTTTTTATATTGGTTGGACTAATATAATGCCTTGTATTTTGGTCTAATTTTTGTTCCTCACTCGCCAACTCATTTAACCCACCAACTTGTTAAGTTATATGAGTCAGACATGTCGGGTTCTGAGTTACCTGGTTATAATGAGTTCGGGTTAGGGTTGATTCTTTGACCCATAATTCTAGTAGGTTGTGTTCGGATTGACTGATTCCAACCCGTCAACCTACTAACCTAAACCCAACCCAATTGGCACTTTATGTAGTTGCATGCTCTATACATCCTTGCAATTGACCATTCATTTTCTCTCATTTTAATTCGAATTAATTTTATCGTGATCTACAAATAGTCAAATAATCAATAAGAGACCTCAACTGGTATTCTTTGTACTTATAAAATTGTTCATACTAAAATCCTTATTTTAATCATTCATCAAAAGAAGTTTAAATTTCAAACTTTTTTGTGATTAACCACGAAGATCAAACTCATAAGTGTATCGTGATTAACTAGAAACTTCAGAGAAACAAGAATCCAATAGCATCAACTCATGATGATATTAACAATAAAACGGAGATACATCTCTGTTTAGGCTATCTTGGGTGACTCTGATGTATAACCGGAACCGCACTGAGAAAGTTTCTTTGAATTTTTTGGGGTCTTTCGGTTTTGTACTGAACCGATTTTGGATGAAAATTACAACCAAGAACCGGATCGATACAACTCGGTCTTGTCCAGTTTGGCGGTTCCGACCAGTTGTCGGTCTAGTTTGCATAGGCCTAGTATTTCAAAACATATCTGGATCCCTAAAATTAATTACACACAACAAATAAAACAAGTACAAAGAAAAATGATAAATTATACTTGCCTAATTGTAGCGATAGTAGATGATATGCACTTGTAGCAAATTGAAGTAAGCCTTGGTTTAAGCATTTTATCAAACACATGGTGTGCGTAATAAGATATCACATAAAAAAAGCCAAAAATCACAAACTATATAATCCGTTAAAATCCAAAATACACAATTTTATCTAAAACATACGAATATAAGATAACAAGAGCAGCACATCACATGAAAATAGAAGCATTTTAAGTAATTTGAGAACGTAAAGAATATCTGGGTATCAAAAGGGCATACATGTGCGAATTTTACGGACTATATCCACAGCTGCATAAAGCATCATAGCGACGGCGGTTAGGAGTGTAACGTCGGTGAGTGCGTTTTTATAAGTGAAGAGGGCCTCCTCGTGACGTGTTTCAATAAATAATGGTGGTTGGGGTAAGTTTTGACCGAATTAATTGAATAAGGTTGGGTAGTCCGTGAATTGAATTTGGGTTTTAGAGCAATCCGTGGACGATTACGCTGACACATGCCTCTTGGAGGCCGGCATTGACTGAAAAAGGCCTCTAGGAGACCGGCATTGACTGAAGCATGACTCCCCGAGGCCGTCATTGACTGAAGCATGACTCCCCGAGGCCGGCATTGACTGAAGCATGACTCCCCGAGACCGTCATTAGTATTAGTCGAATTTATTAGCAGTAGACTTTTCAGTAGAGAAGTAAATCCGTGAATTTAATAGGAAGAAAATGACAAAAACTCGGTGGAAAACTGAGACACGCCATCTGAAAATGACAAAAAGTCCGTGAAGGTTTGCAGAGATTCGAATTTATGTCACTGCAAATTTAATTAAGTGGTTGGGGAGCAAGTATAGTTCATAGATTCGAATTTAAAAGGTGAAGTTGGTGGTTGGGGCAGGTTTGACCATGACAGAAAAATAAATTATATGGTTGGGATAATAAATATGTATCAGGTTTTGCAGAGATTCTTTAGTCCGTGAATAAAATTGGAAGAAAAAGTGACATAAAGTTCACATCGGCTGTCAAAATGATTTCGTGAATTGAATTGGCAAGAAACACGACAAACTAATATAAATACACTTCAGCCTTTTCAGTGATGTGTTTTAAGTGTAGTCAACATCAAATATCTGGTTGGAAAATTTAATCGAACTTCATAAACTAATATAAATACACACTCATATTTTGTCATTTAAGCTTCATATTTTGTCATTCATACACACTCATTCCAGTATCACCAACCATAACTTTCAACCTTTCAATTTCTTCAAATATTATTAAAATAACCTTCCACTAAATACATATCTTTCAAATGGCTTTGTTGGCGAAACCTTTTATTACTACTCTATATTGGGGTGGTAACCTTGATTTTTCAAACGGCTTAGTATCAGGTGACTCGTACCTGCAATGTTCTATTGTCTTTGTAAACAAAATTAGTTACGAAAGTTTTGAAAACTTGGCTTACAGCCATCTTCGAGTCACGAGAGACCAATACAACTTAGAATACTATTTATGTTATGACTACAATGGTTTAAGTTACACTTCAAAAATAACAAGTGATGAAAGCTTAGCAACATTATACTATGTTGCCGGTGCAACTGAACAATTCATGGGTCATATTTTTGTGGATATGCAAAATATGGGTCCCTCACAACCTCCACAAATCGAGTATGTGAATACGCAACATTGGTCAGTATCAGAAGTAGTTACTGCTCCAACTGCACCGGAAGCTCCAACTTATTATGAGTCCGCAAACATGGCTGGTCCATCTACAACTGCCCCCTCGTTTGATAATTCGCACCCTCCACCAGCAACCAATCTTGGCCTTGACAACAATGAAGATGCCATCTTGGATAGATCGGAAGACGAGCCACAATCTGATGACACGAGGGACGAATTTTATGACAACGGTGAGGCGGATGAAGGCGGCCCGCACGTTGACCAACCTTCTCAATTGGCTTTGTATGACTACAGCCAATTTCAAACAAATGCACAAACTGAGGTTGATGAGCAGGGCCCGATATCTGATGAACACGATGAAATAATATTTTGGAACTCAAACAGGCCTTACCACTTATAAATAGGTATGTTCTTCTCTAACAAGCAAGAGATGATTGATGCGGTTAGGTCTTGGAATATAGACCAAAATAAAGAGCTTTGGGTTGTTGATAGTTCAACTACAAGGTGGGTTGCTAGGTGCTCTACTCTTAAACCAGAAAAAATACGAAACACATCCACCAGCAACCCCTCTAACCGAAACACATCCACCACCAACCCCTCTAACCAAAACCCATCAACCAGCAACCCCTCGAACTCGGACGCCCCATGTGAATGGTATGTTCGTGCAACTAAGAAGCGGAAGGAAGGGTTGTGGCAACTACGAAAATGGGTAGGCAGACACAATTGTCATCAGGGTACGGTTTCTGGAAACAACAACAGATGTTTGACGTCCGAGTTCATAGCCACCAAAATCCTCCACCACGTAAGGATCAATATCGCATTCCCGGTTAAACACATTATAGCAGATGTCAAAGAAAATATTCACGTTGACATATCTTACATCAAGGCTTGGCGTGCTAGGCATATTGCTATAGAGAGGCTATTCGGGACTTGGGAAAGCAACTTTGCAGAATTGCCCAAGTACATTGAGGCTTTATTGGCGGCAAACCCTTCCACAATCGTTCAGTGGTCAATTAGGGAGAGGGAGAGTGCTGATGACACCCGGCAAATTTTTAAATCTATTTTTTGGGCTTTTGGACCTGCTATCGCAGCCTTTCCGTATTGCATGCCTGTTATTTGTGTAGACGGGACATTTTTAAAAGGCTCGTACAGAGCGAAACTGTTGACTGCCGTCACAAAAGACGCGAATAATCAGATTCTACCTCTCGCGTATGCCATTGTTGACGAGGAGTCAAACGAAAATTGGGCATGGTTCTTCAATAACCTACGGCAGTACGTTTGCAATCAACGTAATCAACAATCTGGCAGGCTACGTCGGTTATGTGTCATTTCTGACAGGCACCCAGGGCTTCTATATGCAATGAACAATCTTGAAGAGTGGCGGGAGCCAAATGCGTTTCATAGATATTGTCTGAGGCACGTCAGAAGCAACCTCCACAAGAGTTTCAAAAACCACCGAATGAAACAACTATGTTGGGTGATGGGTGCCACTACTGAATTGCGTAAGTTTCAGGTAGCCAGAGACGAACTCATATCTATCAACGAGTCCGCGGGGGCGTATCTGGAGGAGATCGGGGTTGATAAGTGGACTCTTTTGGGAGACACAGACCATAGACGTTGGGGGAACACGACATCAAACATCGCCGAGAGTTACAACAATGTACTGCGTGGGGCTAGGCTTCTCCCAATTAAGGCAATGGTTGACTTCACATTCACAAAAACTGTCAACCTCTTCAGAGAGCGTGCTGAGAAAGCGTCTAAATGTAACACGCCACTAACCCCGCGTATGTGGGATCTTTTCACCAGGCGCGACAGATATGGACGGCAGCACGATATTCTTAACTTTGACTACGCGGAGGGCGTGTACAGGGTGAGGACAAGGGTTCAACCGGGCCAAAGTGGTGGGAACGATCAAACGGTGACTTACAACGGTGGAAAAGGTTCTTGTACATGCGGGAAGTGGCAAATGATGCGATTTCCGTGTTCACATGCTATTGCCGTTTGTCGTCATAGAGGTGATGACCCGAACCTTCTCGCGAATCGGGTGTACACAACACACTATTGGCAACGTCAATATAGAAAAGCCTTTACCCCGCTAGCCCATGTCTTTTACTGGAACGACCCGAATTGGGAATTGAGAGCCGCAAGTGGAAGAATTTCCACAAGAAGAGGGAGGAGACAGGTGAATAGGTTCCCTATGGAGATGGACCAGGCAGATCCAACGCAATCTGGCAGAAACCGTTGTGGAATTTGCGACCGGGAAGGGCATAACAGAACCAGATGCCCAAATCTTAGTGGAGAAAGAAGAGTGTAGAAGCATTTTGTACTTTTCAGTTATTTTTTTGGTACTTAAGTTAATGTATTATTAAATATGTAATAGTTTTTTAATGCACGTTTTAATATGATAAGACCAGTTTTATTTCACATGATATATCAAACTATATTACATATCATTCATTCTCACGTTTAACAGTAAAAATCACATTTCTACCATTAGTCTGATAGTCATGATTTATGATAAAAGTACAAAGTTCATCAGGTAGAATTCCGTTTTCATGCATGAAATGCTTGAAATCACCACTCATTTTAACTTCCCCAAATTGAGTAGCATGGAGGTCCATGACTTCAACAGAATCACCTCTTCGTATCACGCAATGTCTTTTCTGAAGTAGGTGGTTATGCTGCCTCACAAACCGAGGCGGTAAAAGCTGAAAATACCAAAAAATTATAATTTTAGTTAATTGAACAAATATTATCTTGTAATTTTAAACGTACCATCTTTTGCTTTCTCGTGTTAAAATTCTTAAACCTCCCTTTTAACTTCCAGAGATGAACAACCGGTGGTCCTATTTCACGCAACACTTCAATATGTCGCTCATATCGAGCTTGCTCTTGATCAAGCCAAAGAAGTTGCTCCTCGTCTGCAATTTCTTCCGCATGCACCTCATTATAATCCATAGCTATCAAACATTCTAACTCAGCCTCATCTAAAGGAGGCGAATCATACACGGGGTGATATGGAGGTGACTCGTTATTCGACGAACTCATTCTTAATTTTATGATTTGTGAAGTGTGTTTTTTTGGTGAAGTTGTTTTTTTTGTTGTGTTGGTTTGTGAAGTCTAAAGCCGGAGTGTGCAAAATATATAGGCGAGTTGTTGATGCTTAAAGCCGGCCTCGGGGAGGCCGTAAAGGGGAAGCCGGCCTCGGGGAGACCGGCAACCGCTAGTCACATCAACTGGTTGATGAAGCCGGCCTCGGGGAGTCATGGTTTCAAGTGGAAGCCGGCATCTACGAGTCATGAAAGCCTATTTTTGAAAGGGATAAAGATTCGAGCATATTTGTGAAAATAGGGCTCCGATCGAGCCTATTTTTGAAAAAAATTCAAAGATGCGTGATTTTGTTTAGATTTTCAGAATTTGGCGTCTTTTACTCTTTTTTACTACAATTTTTATTAAAAAAACTTACTGTATTTTACAATCTCAGATAATTTAATTTTACTTTTTTTTTTTGAAACGGCAAATCTAATCTACTCCTAATTACTACATTTGTCCACAACGGGACTCGAACTCCTGACCTCAAAGTTAAGAGGCAAATACCGTACCGCTAGGCATTTGTTAAATTTTACTATCTACTAAAACATCATTTGTTAAATTTAGACATTTATCATTCAATTGGCTGCATTTTTCATTAATTAACCAAATCAAATCCAATACACGCAAAACTTACGATGTATATATTAATATCGTTATCAAAAACAAAGTTAAACCATATTAACCGTCTAATTGGTATTTAGTCATCATACTAACTTCTCCACCTTCAATCCCCATCAAACAATCAACTTAATTACTTGATACCACACCTTGATCAAACGGATCTTCAGGGAGAAAACTATAATATTCCCGCTCTTTCCTTGAATCCACTAGTACCTTTTTATAAAAATAAACCGGATTTTGTATGAATCTCATGATCTTCACTTGTATCCAAACCACTTTGACTTCTTTTCATCTTGAAAAACTCCCGCTCCGTCGCCAATTTAAACACAAACGGCACGTAAGTAGCATTAGAGCCTTTTAGGGTGGAACACCATGAAAAAACGGGTGATCAAGCACTTGCATGGCTATCGGTCTTTCGTATGGAGACCAAGAAAGCAACGAACTAATCAAATTAACAGCATTTGGGCTTGCATTCGGTAACAATTACACACCACGCGCTTCTGGAAACCGATAACACATATTCTTTGCAAGTTCAAGACCAGAATACCATGTTTTTTCTGTACAAAACATCAACTTGTTAAGCGCTTTCCAAACGACACCGTATGATCCACGTCCAAGTTCCTCCAGTTTTGTATACTTTTCCATTGTGTATAACACTGAAGAGTACGTACGGTGAATATATATGAAGGTTTAGCCCCAAGGTGAAATTACATTGATGGGTTAATTAGGGTATTTATAGATAATGATATGTTTGAAATAAGGAATGTATTGGGTTCATCATAAGTTGTAATGAAATAAGGATTATATTTTAGGAATCCTTTGATCGCGGAGAGTTTGTTTACCATATTTAAAAAAGATTTCCATATATAATTAGGGTTTTTTTTGTTAATGAGAATCTTAAAGATAATTGTCAAATCTTCTACGGTATTTGGGGTTCGAACCCACGCGCACTTATGTGCGGAAGATCTTAAGTTTTCCCCCTTACACTCTCGGGCAAATCAGGTTTTTATTTTTTTGTATTGAATAAATTTATTTAAATATGAATTTATTATGTACAAAATTAAAGCCCAACAAGATTTGGATTTACGGTCCAAGAAAGTTAGAAAACCCAAGTTGTACAAAACATATAGTGATAATTTCTACTACATTGTAAATCATTAAGTAATTCTCTTATTTTTTTTTTTTAATTTTTTAAAATTGATTTTACTAATAGATCCTTAAATAAAACAAAACCTTCAACTATTTTAACATAAATTAGTATAAAGTTCATCCACGCACACGCATTCAATATATAAAACAACTTTTAAAAATGAAAGAAAACTCAAATTAATTTTCTGTCATAAGAGATTTCAAATTAACATATAGTCAATCTCTTAATTCTAATAATTTAAAAACCACACGCATCAAGAAACTCGAAGTACGTGTAAGTTGTAACGTGAACCAGTATAAATCTACATGCTTATAGCTGGACCAAAAATACCCGAAGAACGTCTAGTATAACAGTATAACGTGAACCGACTAGTATAAATCTATATCTTTATAAACCAAAATGAAACGATATAATACTCCATCCGTCTCATAAAAAAACTTCTCATTTCACTCTAAATTTTTGTTCCATAAAAAACTTCTCATTTCCCATATTTGATGGACTCCACACAATAAAAAACTATTATTACTAAAGACTTCACCACTAATATCCATTAACTATATGTCTCTCTCCAATCCAACCTTATATTTTAATCAAAAGTATTATCAATGACATCACCACTAACTATCATCTAAAAACGTGTGTAAAAGTCAAATGAGAAGTTTTTTGTGGGACGGTGGGAGTAATTTGCTAATTTGTGTGGTTAACCAACAAGTTTTATAAAAAAAATATCATAACAGGGGATCGCTAAAAATAGATGCAACTTTTAGATAAAAGTATTTAATAAAATCATATTTGTAACTGAAAATGGTAAAATAACATACAAAAAATGATAAATAATTGATTTTATAATAATCCGGTTTCAGTTTGGTACATTGGTTCAATGGCAATTTTGTATCCTATCCATACTTGCAAGAGCGAAACAAGCTAGTTCTTAACTTGCAACTGAAATACGTCATTCGAATGGAGTCTAATGTTTTTCTTAACGTTTTTTAGTTGTTTTATCCTCTTTAAAATGTTGAGCTTTACAATATAGTTTCACTCAGGGGCGGAATTGGTATAGAGCACACGGTGGCACCGTGCTACTACTCGAAAAAAATTCGGTACGGTAAATTTTCGGGACTTTTTTTATTGTTATAGTATTTTAAATACATTAATATATATCCGAAAAGGCAAAATAAGACACATCCATCTACTAGCGCAATTGGCTAGCACTCCTTATATTTATATAAGGAGGTCATGGGTTTGAATCTTGTTGTTGCTATTTTTTTAAATCTATTTTTTTTCCTTTCTAAGCTCTATATTACAAGGGTTTTTCTTTCTCAGCCCATATATTTAAAAAAAATTCTTTTTTTACCTTATATATTTAAAAAAAAAAAAATCTTTAGTCCAAACATTTCAAATCATTTTTTATTTATTTTCCTTATTCAATTATTTAATTATAAAAAGTAATATAATTTTATAAACCAAAATTTTTATAGATTAAAAACCTATTCAATATCTCAATTCAATCTTAAGAAAACCTCTAACTATTAGTTAATAGTTCACACCCAAAGATAACCCTAACATTTGCACCAAATAAAAAAACATAAAGTGTGTATTTTAGATTTTGTAATATGTTTATAAAATTTATAATTCTTTTGTAGGTTAATGGAATATATTCTTGAAGATTTGTTGGTGTATGTAACTAAAAAAAGTGATATGTAATATAACTTTTTTTGTGTTAAATTTGTTTTTGTTTCGGGGAGTTGCCACTGGGATCCAACTAGAGGTCACAGTCCCCTTAACCCGCTTGTTTTTTAATCACCACAAGGATGCTACCGCTGGTAAAAGTTTTTAATTCCACCCCTGGTTTCACTCATATTAGACCACTTGAGATTATTAGATGACAAATCTGCATTATTTGCTCTTACTATTTTTTATAAAATTTAAAAGTTTACTACATACAATAGCATGATTTGAAGCTTTTTAATTACATAATATCCTTTAAAATACGTTGTAAATTTACAATATGCGATAAGTTAAATACATTTTCATGCAGTATGCGTAAATAATAATAATAGTTATAGATTTGTCCAAATTGGCCCCTTAGACTAAGCTCATAATCGCTAAACAATAAAATTTTTATGATGCACATTCGATCTCAGACTCAAGGCCTCGAAAATATTCGGTTCGGTTCTTATTCTAATTTTAGTGTAAAATCGGTACTTGGTTCCGAGCATTCTGTTTCGGTCCAAAACCAAAAAAAAGTCGAAGAAACATTCTTGGGTCTCGGTTCCGTCGGTTCACGGTCCGGTTTCGAATCTCATCGGTTCGATCTTTGGTACGCCAAAAATTTTCTCACTTCTTATCTCTCGATTCGATACGCATGACTAAAAAGGTTTGATAAGAATTCAAAATGTGTTTAATAAGTTGAATAGTACTTTTTCAAGTGTACTTACGTTGGTTCTTTTGAGTGACTGAGGTTATGTTCGTGATATATATGACATAAATGTTGTTGTGGTCATTTTCAACCTTTCACATATTAATTTAATAAATGTTTACATAGGGATAAATTTGTAATTATGTTTCTAATTATATAGAATCTTTTGCCTTAAGTTGAATATACTATAGAGCTGAAGTTGAATTAATTTTTGACATAAAAACAAAACAAAGACAAAAAGAAAAAGAAAAAACAAAAGATGCTGGCTATGGGGTTCGAACCCATGCGCACTTATGTGCAGAAGATCTTAAGTCTTCCCCCTTAACCTCTCGGGCAAACCAGCTTTTTGTTAACTCTTTCTTGTTTGCTCGTATTTATTAATTATTAGTAGCAATGTATTAATATGATTATTTTTAAAGTTTTATTGATTTGTCATCATCACATGTAGGGGTGACAATTCAGGTCGGGTTCGGGTTGGCGGGTTCGGGTTCGCGGGTTGGCGGGTCAGAAACGTTCAACCCGAAACCGACCTGTTTATATAAACGGGTCAGATATCTCAACCCTAACCTATTTAACTTCAACCCAAACCTAACTCATATAACCCATTTAATAAAACAGGTTAAACAGGTTATCAGGTCAAACAAGTTAAACGGGTCAAAATGTTGTTATTATTACACAAATTCATAACAAAATACTAAACACCAAATTCCTAAATAACATTTTTAATTTTTATCTAACTATTAATTACGTTTTAACTAGTAAACAATAAATTAAGTGTAAATATATATTTTTATAAATATATTTTAATAATTAAACGGGTTGGCGGGTCGACCCATTTAAATTATCATTGACTCGAACCTAACCTGTTTAATAAACGGGTCAACCGACTCAACCCGAGACTGATCCAATTATTTTTTACCTCGACCCAAACCTGTTTATTTTCGTGTCGGTTTCAGGTCGGGTTTCGTGTCGGGTCAGAAATTGCCACCCCTAATCACATGTGCTATCACCGTATTCTTGAGTATTTCTCTGTAGTGCAGTCATTTAAGCCAAAAGACCCCTGAAAAAGAAAACCCTAATCATCCAGCTCATCTATCACTCTTGTTTGATTTCTGCTGGCAATCGTCTTCGAATTCTGCTACTTTCTTCTCCACAGGTAACATCTAATCGATTTTTTATTCCTGATGCTCAATTTCTGCTAATTTTAATTATATTTGTCAGTATAGCTACTCGATTTTTAGGTTCCAGTTATACAATTGCTAGCCATCTAATCGATTTACATTTGAAGTAGTTTAGCTGATTTACATGCTTCTGTTTTGATTTCTGGACTATAACATTATACATGCAAATTTGAACTAATCGATTCTGCAAATGGATTTTATAAGATTTTAAAAGTTTATATTCAATTTTAATAGAAGTAACAGCAAACTGCTTGTGTATGCAATCTTCATTACTTCAATAAATTAACAGCAAATTTATAAAATGTAGCAGCAGAAGATTAAAACAATTTGCAAATAAATTTTATGTTACTTTGCTAATATTGTTTTTACTTCCAATTTTCAATATTTCAGCAGATAATAATCAAAAGTGTTTTTCCTTCAAAAAAATATGCTGGCAGCAAAAACCCTTTTCCCCCAAACCCTAAAATCTCCAAACCCTAGCATCAAACCCTCACAAAACTTTTCCAGATTCTCATCATTACGCATCAAATCATCTACTCAATCGATCCTAACCGAAACCCTAACAACAACCCCTGCAAACACCCGTGTTAAAATCCTCTCAGAAGCCCTCCCGTTCATCCAAAAATTTCGTGGCAAAACCGTTGTGGTGAAATATGGTGGTGCAGCCATGAAATCTGAAGCTCTTCAATCATCTGTAATAACTGATCTTGTTCTTCTTTCGTGTATCGGGCTTCGGATCGTGTTTGTTCATGGCGGTGGGCCCGAAATCAACCAATGGCTCAATCGGTTAGGTATCGAGCCACATTTTCTCAACGGTTTGCGTGTAACCGATGCTTCAACTATGGAGATTGTGTCAATGGTTTTGGTTGGTAAAGTTAATAAACATTTAGTTGGGTTAATTAACAAAGCTGGTGCAACCGCGGTTGGGTTATGTGGGACAGATGGCAGGATTTTTACTGCAATTCCTTCACCAAATTCAGCTCAATTAGGGTTTGTTGGAGAGATATCGAGTGTGGATACGTCGGTTTTACGGCCGTTAATTAACGATAATTTAATTCCGGTGATTGCGTCAGTGGCGGCTGATGGGACCGGACAGTCGTATAATATTAACGCCGATACGGCGGCTGGTGAGCTGGCGGCGGCTTTGGGGGCTGAGAAGTTGCTTTTGTTGACTGATGTGGCGGGAATCCTTGAAGATAAAGACGACCCTGAAAGTTTAGTTAAGGAAATTGATGTGAATGGAGTGAAGAAAATGATGGAAGATGGGAAAATTGCTGGTGGGATGATTCCAAAAGTGAATTGTTGTGTGAAATCGCTTAAAAAGGGGGTTAAAACCGCCAGTATAATTGATGGAAGATTGGAACATTCTTTGCTTTTGGAGATTCTTACTGATGAAGGGGCGGGGACGATGATTACCGGGTAAGATTTATTTCGTTTTTTTTTTTTTTTTTTTTTTTTGTGGTTTTCTTGTCTGAAGTTGGAAAATATGGGGATTTTGCTTATGAGTTAAGTAGAATTATGTTGTGGAATGTTTGATTTATCGTTTAATTTATTTATTTCTAGAATTTTGCTTTTCTTGGTAGAATTTTATTCCAAAAACCACCATAGATGTAGTAGCTCTTGACAGGGTTTGGAAAATTAATAAAGTTGTGATTTTTAGTAATTATTAGTGTGTTTGTTTTACAGAAGCTAATTTGTACCATTTCTTTGTGCCTGCCTGCAAGATTCACTCTTTGTACATGATAATTTTGATAATCAGTAGTTCAGTACTTCAACAGGTATATTTTAGGTGTAGATCCTTTTTAGGAGGTGTTTGAAATTGCGATATGAAGGAGATTATTTGCGTATTGCGTTCTGAGAACGCAAATAATCTGAAATTAATATTTGGCAAAAAGTCTGTAATTATCAAAACGCGCAATCTATTTTCAATAAAGAATCTCAAATGCCCCTTACATTTAAAATGAATCCTGAGGTTTTTGATTTCACCAAAGTACAAAACTTGCTTGATTGCACATTTCTTACGAGCAAAGAACAAACAACAAATTATATAAACATTCTTTTATATTAAAATTCAACAAGTTAGATAGCTTCAAGAGTGATTTGAACTCCATGTTGTGGTTTAAGTATTAAAACTTGAACAGGAGAGTGAACATAATTTGGTGACAATTTGAACCTATATTTCTGTAGAATCATAGCAAGTGCAATCTTGGCTTCCACAAGTGCAAAATTCAAACCCACACAAGTCCTTGGTCCAAACCCAAATGCCAAGAATCCTGTTTTGTTGTTTGTTGCTTTACCTTTGCCCCCAAATCTTTCGGGCTTGAACATATGAACATCATCTCCCCATATTCTGGGATCATGATGAACCGATAACATATTTATATGGAGCTCCATGTTTTGTGGAAGTGTCATCTCCCCTAATCGAACTTTTTTCGCGACTTTCCTCTTTAACGCAGGAAATGGTGGGTATAGTCTTAACGATTCCTCCACGATCATGTTCATCTAAAAAACATCATAAATGAAGAAGAAAGACATCACTACAAGAAAAAGTTTAGTTAAAATACAGAAAAATAAGTGTCACTAAAAGGCAAAAAGTGAGTCGAAAGAGTGTCTTAAGTTAAAAAGAAGTAAGAACTTAGAAAGGGTTATTATTGTTACTGTCTTGAGTCTCGTGATTGAATCTCGATTAGGGTTTCTTTTGCCAAAATATTCGATCACTTCTTCACGAGCTTTGTCTTGCCATTCATGGTGAATTGCTAGAAGAAGAACAGTCCATGCAAGTAAAGATGTAGTGGTTTCATGCCCTGCTAAATAAAATGTTTTGCATTCGTTCACTATATCGTCTAAAGTGATTCGTTTTAAGTCATCTTTATCACGATATGCATGGAGTAATTCTCCAAGATAATCACTTGTGTTCTTGTCCACATTCTTTATTTGATCTCTTTTCTTTATGATATCAAGAATGCAATCTTTGATTCCTTTCTCAAGTTTTTTTGCTTCTATGTCATCATCGTTCTTAATCAAAAAGCTGCAATAAGAAACCGATCGAGTACATTAACTTACTTGAAAGTAAGAAGATGTTTGATGCCCCAAATATGGAGGAACATGCCCTTTAATCCACATTCTTTACTTGATATCTTTCCTTTATGATGTCAAGGACTTTGTTTTAAACCCACCCAGTTTCTGGCCCGTTTGTGTTTTTTTGGCCCGCTTGAAAATTTATGCCTTATTTAAGGTTTGTTTGATACATTTGAACTTTTAGTTGATAATTTTATTAAAATTGAGTTTTCTCCTAAAATTTGTATTCTTGTGTTGAACAAATTTTGAAGACTAAATCCACGTTATTCTTTGAATTAATATGGTTTTTAGATTAAATTATTTTGGGTATTCTAAGAATTATGTTCTCCTTTTTTACTTACATTAGTGTTACACAACGGTTTTGGGCCATACTTTGACTCTTAAATCTTAATAAGTCAAATGTGTATAATTCCAAAAGTTAGTTAAAAAAGGCCATCTATAGTGTTTCTTACCTCCGAGATGGTTTCGTTTAAAAATTAAATTATTGTTGTAATACAATTTTTTAGTCATATTGAAAACAATTACTTGTTTATAAAGTGCAAGAAAGAAAAAGAAATTACGGGTCGGCCTGACCCGAGTTGTTTTCACACGTACTAAAACTTCCCTAATTATTTTACATAAACACCTTTTTACCTCAACCCACTACTCAAAAGATCGATTTCGTAAGATTTTATAAAAAAGATTGGGCTAACCCGATGACAGGAGGCCGAATTTTTTGCATATTTCTTGAAAAGATCATAGTTAACTTCATCAACATGTCAAATATATTCTCCCCTTCTGCATAACTGCTTCCGAAAGCAGTTTTGGAAATGATTTCAGATGTTAATACTCTCAGTTCTTGAACTACTTCTATTTCTTTCCACCTTTGTAGCATTGTTTCCGTGCTAGCAATCATCACCGGAATCATTTTCTACATACGAAAACTTCCGTTAGTATCTTTATTTACGATCCAAATTGTATGTTTTGAGAATATAAGATTTGTCCACAAACATAATTAGGTTGTTTAATTGTAAAAAAAATGTGGCATTTATATTTCATCCGTTTCAAAATAACTCATACACTTTTTATTTTTGGCTATTTCAAAATAAGTCATACATTTTAATAACTTATATTTTTTTAGTAAAAGATAATGAGACACACATACTAACTATTTCATTTAATATAGTGAAATTATCATTTTACATTTACTATTTATTTTTAAAAATTATTAACATCACTTTATTCAAAAGGAGTGAGATTCATTGTCTATTAACTATATATCCATTTTAATCCATCATAACCCTCGTTGTAATTTGTTGCCTCAAAAACTATAAAACCAACAATGTATCATTTATTTTGAAATAGATGAAGTACAAAAGTTTTAAAGGTACTTGAACACTTACTTTTAAGCTTTCACCATGGAAAACACCATTAGCGAGCTTTCGAAACTTTGTCCACTTATCACCTTCTGATGATGAAAGCCCATCTCCAAAAAGCGAATTCTTTGCATGGCCTTCGAGTTTGATCTTCGGGTAAACACCATCTTTATTGTTCAATATTTCTTTAATAAGCCCTGCTTCTGTGACCACCAATTGTGCTTGAGGACCATACCAATTTAAAAAAGTCCTACCAAAAATGGAGAAATTCTAATTTAAAACTTTAATTTCCACTTAATTGATTATTGATATCATGTTACCATATAAGTTAATCCATGAATGAACATGAGGCATGATCCTTGGGAAGATTTCATGTGACAAATGATCCATGGGTCGACCCATGGATTGTGTTAGCATGTTGGAGATGTCTTTGGTGTTTCCTTGGGATCTCATGGTGTATTGTATTTGTACGGGCATCCAACATACTTTGTAAAGAAACTTAACGAGTATCACGAATACAAAGGCTAGAGAATTTGCTAGATATTTGATCATTGAATCCATTTTTCGGTCCTTGATCAATAACCTCGATGAGCTATTATTAATTAGAGCACAAATTTCCATCTCTATCGAGCCCGAATGTGGGTCCATTTGATATATATGATGATTAATGTATTCCCATCGGACAAAATGAGCATCTTTTGGAGCTATTTGGTATGGATTTATCAAAACAGAACAGATTCGAGTGTCATAATTAGTACAAATCTTATACTTTAAAAATATTGTTCTACTTACAAAAAATAATGACACCAAAATAAAATATAAAATGATTGAAATGTAAGGTACAATATCACATCAACAATATTTAAATGTAATCAAGACTTAACCAAACCGTTCGTGGAATTAGCTGCATTATCCTCAAAATTCGAGTAACAATCTAAGTCGAAACCATCAAATTTAAAGTAGATAAAACCTTGCAGGTAAAATTCTAGTAGCTAGGTACATCTAAAAGGTTCTGTAAAAGTAAAAAGATTGTCACTGGAGTATTTAAAAAAAAACTTGTCACTAAAGATTGGGTAAAAATTGGAACTTTTACTACTCTAAATATGTGTTTCACATGCACATAAAAAAATATGGTAAAATTCTAGTAGCTAGGTACAATTCTATAGTGACCACTTTTGACGACAAATCAGTCTATAGTGACCACTTTGCGTCCCAATTGTCTTAATCCTTGCCACGATGTGTTTGTTTTGCTATTGGGACAATACATTTGCAACGAGGAAATCGTCGCTATCTTACAATAAATTATAGATTTTCATGATCTTCTATGGCATAGACTTTAGTTGCTAGCTTTTCAAGTAGTTGCTACCTTTTCCAACGGATATATATCATATAAAATTCCTTCAAGCTTACATTTTTATGGTAAATACACATAGTACTAGATAAGATAGTAGAACTAATTAAAACCGGCCATCAAAAACTTATTTCTATCTATTGGATCTATGATTTAATGATATGAAACCTTATTTAGTTCATAATAGGTGTTTTCATAGACCAAGCATTCAATCTGTCAATCATTATGGTCTCGGTACCATTATTAAACACGTGCAAATGTGCATCACCACCCACCGCGAGCTCAGGATAAACCCTAGATGTGATAACCGTCTTTCCTCCCTCCCCGAAGCTTTCCACAACTGAATGATCGATCAAACTCCTAAGACATAGTTTCTTGTCCGCTAAATCCACGTCCACAAAACCTCCAAATGATGGCTTGTATTCCTTCTTATTAGTTGAGGAACTGTATACACAAAGAAATAAAACAATGCCAGTGATATTAGTACACTTTAGCTTTCCTTGATCCATATGATTTGGGGGATTTATTTTTTAATCCAAGGCGTATTGGATTGAACCTGAGACCTCCTAGAGCCGGGGTAATTTAGGTATGCCGGCTAGGTAGTCGATTGTGGGCTGGTCGGGTTGACTATAGTTATACAAAAAGAAATGCACTAAATAGATTTTAATATTTTGTGATACAAACTTTTCTTAAATCCCAGTGGCCAATGTTATGGATCAAACTTACGGAGTAGCATCAGAGCACATGAGAACTTTATATTTCTTTTCACGAGTCTTGAAAACTCTAAAGAACACCGGGGTATATTCTTCAAGATTCTTGGAGGCAAGTGCTAGAATCCCGAAAGGTCCAAGTCCACCTTGTACGGCTGCACCCTTCATCCCACATATATCTTTTGCAACATCTTGTGATGGAAACTTGTCCCACTTTCTCTCGTAGGTTTCGGCTTTAATCAAACTTGTAAACGTGAAACAAACATCTACGTCAGCCTGCGACCAACATTTTTAGTGAATTATAAGAGTTATGATATATTGCTTCTAGTGACGCAAGTTATTACAACTACCGCCAGGACTTACAAAATTTAGATTCTCATTTTCAAAAAATTAGTCTATATACATATATGTGTAAGCTTACTTAAGACAAATCACCAAATGGTCCAAAAGAAAAAACCGGACATATAACTGGGACATCACTTTTAATTTTCCAATTTTTTTTTAGTTATTTGAGAAAAACATTTTAAGATTCTGAGCGGGGCCCGAAAATGTATTGGAATGACCCTGTACAACTAATACTATAAGTACAAACCTGAGCAGCAGTAATTCCTTTGATTTCCATGGTATCTCCCTTGTTGAGCTTCTCATTGCTTAAATTCTTCTTCTGGCTCCTTAGGGTTTCAAGTTCTTGAATTGGCCATTGTACCAATTGATTCCCATTAGGGTCCAACCAAACCATACGTGGAATTGACTACATGTTTCCAATATTCTAAATTAGATCAAATAAAAATGAAATTAAACCTTCCTTGCTCTCTAGCGACTGTTTTTTTTTTTTTTATACTTTTAATGACAATTTTTCTACTTTTAGTGACACTTTTAAATTGTATCACCATGCCACAAGAAATTAAAGGAATTAAGTAAAAAGACCTGAATTCCAGCCCATCCCTTGGCAACATCTTCATCTCTTGTGCTCGACTCGTTAACCCAACCCCACAAAATCCTTCGCCTTTTTACGGGATCAAAAAACGTTTTGGACGCATAAAAATTCCCATAATCATATCTTAACCCGGCCCAACCATCAATCGAATCATTATTCGGGTCATACCGATCATTTACCGCATCATACTCCCCAATTGTGTAATATTCATTTCTAGTCTCATCAAGACTCACCTTGAAAACATATTTGGTATCCCTACCCAAAGTTGATGTATCCAACCCGTTTCTACTATCCGGAAGAGATGATACCGGGTAAAAATCCGGGCATTCCCACATACCCGTATTTGACTTTTGGTGAAACGGGTATTTAGCACGTGTCCAATTAACAAAATCTTTGCTTCGGTACAAATAAGCAACGCCTTGATTGTAGCGTTGACTACCAACCAACATTTTCCATTGACCGTTGTTGAACCAAGCGGTTGAAGGGTCGCGAAAAGACGAAATGTTCTCTTGGGTCGGTTTCAGGATCGGGTTGTTGTTGGGTTTGACCCAGTCTTGGAGATACGGGTCAGAATAGTTGGCGGGTATTGCATAGTTTTGGACTTGGTAACCGGGTTCGGGTTTTTCTTTTATTACTCCGGTGTACAAAATGACGGGTTTATCGCCGGGTAGGATTGTGGCTGACCCGGACCAACACCCGTATTTGTCGAACCATTTTGATGGTACCAATGCGGGTTTTAACGACTTCCAGTTAATCATGTCGGTTGATACAGAGTGGGCCCACACAATGTTGCCCCACACTGAGCCTTTGGGGTTGTATTGACAAAAGAAATGGTAATGTCCCTTGTAATACATTGGTGCTGTTACATAATAATAACCATACAACAATTGTCATAATTAATATGTGCTACAAGGAATATTTTACTTAGCGACACATTTGAAAGGGTCTTTAAAAGTTAAAAAAACAAACATTCGTTAAAAGTTTTGAAGTGTATCACCTACACCTAAAAAGTGTAGGTGAAGGTAGACGTGCACAAAAACATCATTTCGTGATCCGGAACCGGTTTCAAAACTGAACCGGTTTAATCATGATCCTGTTTTGATCCGGTCTTACCCGATTTCTACCAGATGCAACGACTTCGGCCCAAATCCATTTTCAATCTAAACGGTTTCAACCCAAACCAGTTTTGACCGACCTTGACCGAATCTGATCCAGTTTTGAAACCTGGTCGGTTTTGTTTTGAAGCCGGTTTGTGCACGTGAAGGTTCGGTAAGTAAAACTCTTTAGTGACATAAAAATGCCATTTATTGATATCCACAACACTCTGTTGTCGCTAAATATGACTTTCTTTTTGGTGGTAGCTAAAACATAGTAGTGTATAATGTATCTAATATTTTGGAGAAACTTACCATTTGGATCTATGAGCATTTATCGTATTTGAGCCGCGCGTCATGCAAAAACGTCACAAACATATTAATTAGCTAATTTAATCATAGGAGAATGTGTAGCTGTAATAACATGTGATTAACTTGAATGTATGTTCACTAATATACAAAGACCGTTAACGATAGTAATATTTGGTTGTTATTTCTAAGGCCGATTTAGGTACAGGCCACAAAGACAGTCAGATCTACAAAATTTAGGTGTCTATATTAAAATTTTTTTTTCTATATACAATAAGTTTATTATTTTAGATTCATCAGAATAAATAAATGTATCAAACAAATATAATTGGGTTCTACGTCAATTCCATATATATATATATATGTATAATCTCACTTAAAACAAGGTAACTAGATAAGCCTAATAAAATATTAAAAATGAGTGAACAAAAGGCTGATTACATGTTTAAGAAAGCTTGTTGAGAGTGTTTTTGAGTCTATTAGCTTAATAATTATGAATTTTAAGTTTGAATTTCACTTTGGTAAAAAATACTAATTATAAATAAATATTAATTTAAGTGTGAGTAAACTTAAAAATTATACATTTTATCCACAGTTTTAATGAAGGCAGATAATATAGAGTATTTACTACTCTTCTAAATAACTGTTATTATAAACAAACTTTTTTTCTTCTTTTGAATAGCTACAAGCCTACAACAGGATAGTAATAGCTAACTATGCCATTGAAATTGAATGTCGTATTTTTGTAATGAATGTTTTACAAACATATAGAGTGAGTTAGTACAGAAACCAAACTGAAACTAATAGGAAAAAATCAGTAATGATGAAATTTTAAAACCGAAAACCGAACTATTCCAAAAGAAAGGGGCAATTCATCGTCAATCGGACGAGCGCAAATCACTTGATTACATGTTTTTTATTTCAGTTCGGTTCAGCTTTTTTGAACCCAAATGCTTACCCCTATCCTAGGATCCGACCGAAACCGATAATTAAACGTGAGTAATTTAATAAAAATATATAATAAATTCATAAATTTCATTTTTTGCCAAATAATGATCTAATTCACGTGTTATATATGATAATTTAGGGGGTGTTTGTTTTAAGTTTTAACCTGTGGTCTTGTTACTTATATTTATAAGTGTTCATAACTTATAAAGTTTAACCATTTTTTTTCTCGAATTCCTCTTCATAATTTTTTTCTCCAAAGTTCGATATTAAAAACTTACCGAACTTATAAAAGTAAGAAATAGTTCGTGTACTCGGATTCCTCTACATAATTTTTTCCCCGAGAACTTGAAGCTTGAGTTCAAGTTTGTTTTGGGCTTTTGGCCCAATCATTCATGTTCTATCTACTAAAAAAAATCATACAGTACTTTATTTATACTATAATATAGTTTCATGAGTTTGTATGCAATATTATTATAATTATAATTATAATTATTATTATTATATATTGTATATTATTATCATTGTTATCATATGGACACAAACAAATATGGCTGCAGCCTGCATGAAATATAATTGGTCATCACTATAATCAGAATTAGCATGCAACTCTATCTCATTTCTTTTACAACCCATGGTTTGTTCTTATTCGATCAATTAAAAATGTTCAACTTCATTTTATAAATATAAGTATACACTAAATCAATATAACTTAATTATTATTTTTAATATTGACATGTAGTACCATGACAAAAATTAGTAATAATATTCAGGAAAATAAGATTTTAATTTCCCACTTACTAAAACATTAAATAATTCGATGATTGTATTTAGTTATGGTAAAGAATGATGTTATCATATACACATTTAAAAAAATATACGGAGTACAAACATATACATATAGATGAAGAATTGATACCATTGATCCAGTTTCGTTGAGGTCGGAAATGGTATGCAGTTTTGTGAACCTGCTTGACATTAATTACAGATAAAGACTGGTAATTTGGATAAACTTTATGGAAAGCGATGACTCGACCACCATAGAAAGTGTTGAAGATTATTGGGAAGAAACATAGAAAAACAGTAGTAATTATTTTTCTGCAAATCTCCATTGTTTCAATGGAGTTGTGTTCTTAAGTTTCTGATTATATATGTGTTAAAATGTGTGTTGGGGTTTGTGTTGTAGCAAGGAGAAAGGTGAAGAAGAAATAAGAGGTTATGGGGAGTTACGAGATGAAGGTTGGTTTAAATAATCAAGAGATAGTTGGCAGATTCTGGATAAGGTTAAATTTAACAGAAAAAAAATTAATTAAAGTTTTCTTTGTAGTAATTTAGTATTTTACTCTTGTACAAGCATTTAAATTTAGCTCAAAGTCTACGTTTTAAAATTTTTGAAATCAAAATTTTACTCTTATAATAACTACAAACTATATTGTTATTTCTTTGACTAAATAAAGATTTAATAAACAAATAGTTGTTAACTGCTATGTTTTAGCTGGTAAAGCATTGACACAAGCTGATATATTTCCGGCTGAACAATACAAGTATAAATAAATATCATGTGCGGTAAGTTACCAACTAGACACATCAGGGTAGCCCATGTAATCCTTTAAATTTCTCAAATGCTGTAAAAAATATTTAATTTTATAATGTAGGTGATACCCTAAACAATAAAATGTGCACTAATAATAGAGGTGAGCATTTGGGCTAAGAAACTCGAACCGAAACCGAAAACATGTAATCAGTTCGGGTTCGGTTTCGATTTGTTAATTTCATGATTTTCAGTTTTGGTCCTATCGGTTTCGGTTCAGTTCGGTCTTCAAATAGGGGTGAGCATTTTGGGCTGAAAAAGCCGAACCGAACAAAACCGAAAATATATGATCGGTTCGGTTTTCAGTTTTGAAAATTAATCATTATCAGTTTCAGTTCAATTATGTTTGGTTTCTGGACCGCATGCACCACTAACTGATAATACTCCTTTTTTCTTGGGCCTACGGGCTTATTAAACCTATATCAATGATAAATATTCACCATTATCGCTCTTAGTTTTGTGGTTTTGGTAGAATCATCATTTGAGCAAAACATGGATTTGTGTATGAACCTGGCAAAACCCGTTGTTTGCAAGGTATATATTAGAATGTTTTCCTATGGTATGTTAAAAGCAAGTTATGTTAGCTAAGTTGCGAAACAAAAGGGAATTAGTGAAAGTTTTAGAAGAGAATAACATTAGTATAAGAGTTAAAGCTAAAATGATTACAATTTCCATTTTTATATAAGTAACAACTTATAATAAATGTATTACGATGCATGTTTCACGTTTTTTCTTATAGTCTGTTAACTAGTTTTAATCCCGTGTGAGACACGAATTGCATGTTAATTGTTAGTTTTTTTTTTTTTTTTTTTCTAAAAGTAAGAAAATTACACTGTTCATTGCGGATTGAATTCATAATCATTATAATTTTTTGGTATGAGTAAAAGTTTTGAGTTTTTTTTTTTTTAACGGTAAATCCTAATATACTCCTAAATCTAACCTATGTCCATGGGCTTTACTTCTAAGTAAAAGTTTTGAGTTGATTGTTTTCTCTTCATTCGGTTGCTAATTAGAAAATGATGATTAGTCTTCAATCGAATGAGAATGTTAATACGTTTTCATTTGAGTTTTGAAATTTGAATATGCAATAAATACGAAATTGATTTACAAGATGTTTTCGAACGATAACCTTAATTTGATGCAAAATATAAATGCTTAAAAATTAGGAGAGTATATTTGCAAATGATTAACCAAAGGGCTTTTAACCTAGCGGTATTGTGTTTGCCTCAAAACTTTGAGATTAGTGGTTCAAATCCCGTCATAAACATATGTGAAGATTATGTGTAGATTAGGATTTGCAGTTAAAAAAAATATTTGCAAATGATTACATTATCAATTGAAATTGAGAATAAAATTAGATAAAGTTAAAGATTTTGATTAGTGAGTACACCAAACGATGATGTCATAAAGTTAGTATTTTATTATGTAGTAATTAGAGCTAGAAATAATAACTTCTTTCGCTCATATTCTACTAACTAAAAAACATGTATGTTCGTAAATGAGAAATTAGTGTCCGCGCTTCGCGGCGGGATGAAAATATACACATAATATTTTCATCCCGCCACCTTGCGCACTTACAAAAATGTCCCTTGTAGAAACTTGACCATATAATTATTAGATAAAATCAATCTCACACTATGGTTTTCTCCTTGTCCTTCAACCCACAACCACCACCACCATGAAACGGTTTTATTTAAAGCTGTGTATTTAAGGCTCGTTTTTTAGTTATATCAAAGGGCAAGAATAAATAAATGGTTTGGGGAGTAAAGGTGAGATATAATGGCTGGTGTGAAATGGCTCGATTAATTGCAGGAATAAAGGATTTGGGGAGTAAAGGCTAAGAGATAATGTTGTGTAATTAAATTAAAGCAACTTCAAAAATGAAACTCGTTTTTTCAGTATAATATAAATATAGATAAAGATAAGTTTTGAATTTTTGATTGTATATCTCTAAATTTGTAAGTTGTAACTATACTTCGTATTTTTGAATGGTACTAGTAAAATGTTTATTTTCTCGTCCCAACATTAAAAGTCGATTTTCTTATTAAGATTATGCAAACTGGACTAAAACCTGGTGAACCGGACCGGAAAACCCTGGGGAAAAGATCGGATCGAAAATCATTCTTATTAAGATTATGTTCGGTCCAGCGTGCAAAGAACTATTCTTATAATAAAAACTTAGCAAAGCTTTTTTTCCCCATAACAAGAAATTACAAAGTTAGAATAACATACACAATGTTACAAGCAACAAAAACCTTGTCATAAACTCTCTTAATTTTCTTCCACATCACTTAAACAGCCCGATTTGAGTCACGATCACCGGAATCATCTTCTTCTCCGGCGAGATCCTCAGGGATCCCCGGGTGGCGGTGATGAGAAGTCCAAACACACACCCTTAATCACCCTCTCATAATCCTCCACATCATCATCATCATCATCATCATCATCTTCTTGGCGGGAAGTAAGCTGATGATACTCCACAAGTTGTCTGAGACATTGGTTTTCTCTTGTTAAATTTGCATTATCGTTTGCTAATCTTGATTTTTCGGCTAATAATGCCTCTAATTGAAGCCTCACCTACAAAATAATCAACAAATTTATTAATATAAATATTGTATTTTTCCAGTCACCCCCGTTTAGTTATGAAATGGGTCAAATATATGGATGGCCTGTTTTGAACTACTAATAAACCATTTGTCTAAACCCGAACACATTTTGTATTTAACTACAAACAAGTTTGTATCTAAAAAAAAATGGAGCATATAATATACCAAATCATCTTCTTCTGGTGGAACTCCTTTCACAAAACCATCCCGAAGCCTTCGGTTTTCCTCCTCAAGAATGCTACATCTTTCTTGCATAAAACAAAGATCCGATTTCATTGATTTTATTTCTCTAGCCAAAAATCCTGCTTTTTTCGCCATAGATACCGCAATCTAAAATCATGAAAAACAGTTAGACAAAAGTTCGTTTAGTTAACATAATTTTTTGAATTTTTCTGAAGATTTTACCAACATTTTTTGCTCTGTTGAGCTTCCCGAATTCTTTCGGGTTTTCTTCTGAAATTTCTTCGATATCAAGCTTTCTTTTCATTCCTCTTTTGTTTGAATCTGAACCCTGATTATCATCATCATTAAATTCTTCTTTTTCTTCACCATTATTTGATGAATTTTGATTTGTGTGTGCTTGTTGTATAGAACTATGAAGAACATCAGTCAATGTTGGTCGTCTAGCTAGATCTTTTGCTCCCTGTAAATAAATTTCAACCATTTTTATATAAAAATTAATTATTTTTGTTTAAACTAATTAAAATAAACAAAATAGTTAAAAATAAAGAGGCTCAAATAGGCCTGTGCAAGGCTGGAGTCATCAAACCGGACGAGCTTCCAAACCGAAAAAAAAAAAAAAAAAAAAATCGGAAAACCCACATAAATGCACCACACTAAACAATTAAAAAAAATACAGTAATTAATTAAAGACAGTTAATCAATTACCTGAAGTGCATTATCAAGATTATTAGAAAGCTGAGAAAGTGAACTAGCAACAGAATCAAATCCCCTTAACAAAAGCAACGAGTCTTCCTTCAATCGTTTTGCACGATTCCTCTCTTCATAACCCTACACAAAATCCCCAAATTTTCAAAACCCTAGAACCCAAAATCGCCAATAAAAACACAAAATCAATCAAATTAAATTCAAACCCACTTACCGATGGTTGATCCTTTTGGTTTTCAAGTAGTGTATCGATCCGATTACGAAGAACACTCCAAAATTGCTTATCAGAAATCGGACTTGATATCTGCAATTCGAACAAAAATTGATATTAGTGGGTTAATTTTTGAAAAAAAAGATGATTAGTTTGAGCGATATTGACCTTTAAAATGGGATCTTTAGATGGGGATCTCATGAATTCAGCTGCCATTGAAGCTTCCCTTTTCTTCTCTTTGAGGTGATGTGAAGAACAGATAGAAGGTGAGTAACGGCTAGATTTTAAGAAGAGGTGAAGTGTGAATGTGTTAATAGGAAGAGGGTGAGAAGAGTTAACGTTATTATTAATGAAAGATGAGGTTGATGTTTTGGACCTTGAATTCTAAAGAATCTAACGGCTATAAATTGTATTTATTTTTGCTTTTATAAATTCAATGTTAATTTCAACAATCTTTTTTAATAGGATTTATCCAACATTATTAAATGAAAATGAACATAAACTTATTATTATGTTAGAAAATGATTTATTAGACACTCGAAACTGCCATTGCATCTTCAATTCCTTCGGATAAATATATTGTCTGTACATTATAATATATTGGATAAATATATTGTCTGTACATTATACAATATACACCAAGGTTCCTTTAGTCTTTAATAAATACGTTACTTTGAGCGACTTTCGACATATTCGACCCAGTTGACCCGTTTCCATTTAAAGCCATTTTCTTTATTCACCTCGCGACAATTGAAAGACATGAAGGTACTGATCCAGCGGAACCAAAAACAATAAGCAAGCCCTTGCGGCATAGGGTTGTCATTGTTTTTAACCAAAATATCCTATTGATTTTAGAAATTATTATGGTTAACTGACTTCAAAAGTCAAAGTATGTACCTTAGCATAAACTCAGAACAATCTCATCTTTGAACTTCCTAGATGAAGTTGCTATAGCAGCACGCCTATGAGACTCGACATATTTAAAAAAATACGAATATTGCAGGGTTAGATTCGTATAGATTACTAAAATAACTTTGACAAAATTTAATAAAAACAAATTAGTTAACTCTTAAAAGTCAAAACTCATTACAGATCTTGTTCTTACCTAGTTACATCAAAAGGTTTGTGCCACATTTTCAAATGTGATCCCTATAGGAGTAAGATAATCTTTTGCTTGTGAAAATTTATCCACCTATTAATATAGTATTTAATTATAAATAAAACCTTTAAAAACAAAATAATTTTGTAAAATATAAACTTTAAAATTGAGACTAACTTTTAGGTTGACTTATAGAATAAGGTCAAAACTCTACTCCAAAACCACTACATGCATGATAAAAATATAATATATTTATCTTGTGATTTATGAAGAAAAATTTTATTAAAAAATAGGGTGTTTTTTGGTTTTTATTATTTTTTATTTATTACCTATTTTATTAAATCTTGCTTTTATATAAGCAAAAACTTGCACAGAAAGGAAGGTTGTCGATTTGATTTGTTATACAGTTGGGTTGTTGCAAAAAATATTTTTTTTAAAAAAAAGAAGAAAAAAAGCAAATACTATTCATCAACTTTAGATGAATAGTATTTGTCTTTGGCAAATGTTATTATAATTAATATGATGTTGTGTGTATTTGTTTGGATGTTGGATCTCGTTTGACATTTGATATACGAATTTATCGTTTTCTACCTAGTTGTTCATTTAAAAAGAAAATAACTGGCATGTATTGAAAGGGTTTGTTTCTTAAGGCATATTTGGGTTTACTTATTTAAGTCTAAAAATGCCTATCGTTTTTTTTTTAGTTTTAAAAGAAGTTTTATAAAATAGTGTTCGGTGGTATTTTTAAGAAAAATATCTGGATTAGCTAAAATGACCAAAAGATGTAAGCGGTGAGTAATTAAGTGTATTTATATAATTTTTGTTCAATTTTCGGGTTAAACTTCATTTCCAGTAACACTTCTCTTTCCTAAAATATCAATTACGTAACTTAATCATAAGATTGAAAATTGATGATCACAACTTAATCATAATTTTTAAATTTGAAACGGTTTTATACGTACGGTGTATGTGTGATTGTGACATCTTGTACAACCAAAATCAGAAAACCCCACCATCTCCAACTGTGAAATTTGTATTTTCTTTTTCCATCAAATGTCTACACAATCTCCGGCGGATGCCATGTCACGCGCCGTCGGTGGCACCGAATACAGCTGGTGCAGAGCCGTTCCTGGAGGCACCGGCGTCACCGTATTAGCTCTACTTTTCTCCAAACCTCCAAATGTATCTCACCTTCAAACCTGCATCCACAAACTCCAAAATGCGCATCCTATTCTCCGATCAAAACTCCGATTTGATCCGTCCGGCAATGTCTTCTCCTTCGTTACTACCTCCGGTTCTTCGGATCTCCAAATTCAAACCTCTGATCTCGCGCAATCGTTCGACCTAACGCTCGAACGTGAAATGAATACAAACACATGGAAAAATTTCAACCGTGACGATCAGGTGACGGAAATTGATGTCATGTTTGCAAGTGTTTATAATTTGCCGGATCAACAGACTGCGGTGATTTTGAGGCTGCATACGTCGGTGTGTGATCGTGCTGCGGCGGCTTTTTTGTTAAGGGAGTTGTTAGGGTTGATTGGTAATGGAGATAAGGAAATTATGAAAGAAGATGGTTTAGGGCTACCGATTGAGGATTGTATACCTGCTGGGAAAGCTAATAAACCGTTTTGGGCTCGCGGTGCTGATATGCTTGGGTATTCTGTGAATTCGTTTAGGTTTTCGAATTTGGAATTTAAGGAAGCTGGTTTTCCTAATTCCACTCAATTTGTGAGAATGAAGATTGGATTAGAGGACACTGAACGAATCATGTCTGTAAGTGTTCTTATTTCTCAATAATTGCGTTGATTTGGTAATTAGATCATTCATCATTCATAATTTCATATCATATCATCTTATTAGTTGTTAACATTTGTAATCACTATACTCAGATTGGTAGATAGAATTCGAATGTATTACATTCTAAACATTATTGAACCAAAATGATGATTGGATGATGGCACATGTTAGATTTGGAACTAAAAAGGCAAGCATGATGGTTCAAGAACGTCGTATAGTTAAAAATTTTGCCACAGCACTTTTTATATATGTAAATTTCATCATTAGGCTTAATGTAGTTTGAAAACTTATCTAAGAAACTTCTAGAGTTGATGTCAAATTTGACAGTTAGAACTGGTTAGGTTGATCTTAATAGTCAAAGCATACCTTCCGAGCAAGTCAAACATCGATTTTGACTCATTTATGTACAATTTGGGTCATTTACTGCATGTAAAGCCAGTAATAAAGAGCTATTCGGTATTTGTTGTCCTCTTTTATCCTTAATTTTGTCTGGTAATATTTTTGTGAGATTAATCTTTTCAGGCCTGCAAATCAAAGGGCATCAAGTTTTTCGGGCTGTTAGCAGCATCTGCATTTATAGCTGCTCATGCTTCTAAAAACATTCCTGATGAAAAATGGGAAAAGTATTCACTTGCAACTCTTATTGACTGTCGTTCACTTCTTGATCCGGTTCTTAGTGATCATCACGTTGGTAAGCCTAATTTTCACATTAGTTGCTTATATAACATACTAGAAAAATGATTTTGATACACACTAGAGATAAAAAAAAAAAAAAAAAACCCAAATCGATCACTGCTAATAAAGTAACAAGAGTTTTGCAGGATTTTACCATTCTGCCATCTTAAATTCCCACGATGTAAAAGGAGGAGAAGATTTATGGGATCTGGCACAAAGAATATACACATCTGTAACAACCGCCAAAAACAACAATAAACATTTCACAGATATGGCAGACTTAAACTTCCTGATGTCAAAAGCAATTGATAATCCTGGATTAACCCCTTCTTCATCATTAAGAACTTCACTAATCTCTGTATTTGAAGAACGATTAAGTGAAAACACAAATGAAACTCACAAAGAGATTGGTCTATTGGATTGCATTGGTTGTGCTTCTGTTCATGGTGTGAGTCCTTCACTTGCAATCTTTGATGCAATTAATGATGGTGAGCTTGATTGTGCTTGTGTATATCCATCTCCAACACATTCAAGGGAACAGATTCAAGGTTTTGTTGATCATATGAAGAAGATTCTTGTTTCTGCTAAATGCTAATGTTGTTGCTCAATGAAAATTCTAACTTTGATTTGTTGTTAGGGATGATTCTGTTTGCAAGAGATAAATGTGCTTGCATGTGTACGTTTTAATTTTCACGTCTATGTTATATGCTATTGAATAAGTTGATGAGTATTTGCATTTGCTTTTGTAATTCTGGTTTTTGTCTACTCTTTTTACAATATTTAAAATATGGTTTTAGGTTCCTGGTTTGGAGTAAAAAACCGAGGGGTTCTCGGGGGTTCAATATCATCCTTTTAACCAAACACTTTCAAACCGGCTATCATCCCATTTCTGGTTAGATCGGCCGGTCTGACTTGAGTTTCAAAAAGTTGGTAAAAAAATCCAACTTTTAATTCAACTAAGGCCATCTTTTTATGCACCAAAAACCACATTTTGTTTTAGTGTAAAAAACCTTCTCCAACCAACACACCAGATTTGGTGGAATACCAAGTATCTAGACATTTCACACCATTTTTGTCACATTTTAAGTCATGCACATAATTACGTACATAAAATTTTAAAGCAAGTTATAAAAAATGAGACCAAACGTATAAAAAACAGTTTTTAGTTCATTATTATTCATATAATATTGTTAAAATTATATAGTTAGTTCATCATTTATATCTATATTCATCAAAAGTTATAAAGAAGTAAACATCACACAAAATACTAAAATAGTAATATAAATAGAACATTGAATTGATTTAAAAAGTAAAGATACATTTTTTTTTAACAGCAAATCCTAATCTACATTTGATTTCTACATATGCTAATGATGAGATTTGAACCCCAATACTTTAATAAAAAATAAAGAAATTTATTTTAGTTGAAGTAAAAATCCAGTGTGATTTTAAGGTTTGATTAACTTTGATTTACCTATATAAAAGGCAGGCGATACATTTGTAGGGTTTCTGCGCGCGATAAACCTCACAATTCACAAATTTTCATTTGGTTTCATTTGTCGTCGGTTTCGCTTTCTCTGTTACTCACTAGGGTTTCGCCATGAGCAGATCAGGTCAACCCCCAGATCTCAAGAAGTAAGCTCTTCTTTCAATGATTTGCTGTCCGTTTATATACCTAAGCTTTTCTGTTTTTAACGGCTTCGTTTCTATTGTTGATTAAATTCCTGATTCTTACGTTTTTTTTATCTTTGATTGGAATGTAGGTACATGGATAAGCAACTACAGAGTAAGTTTTCGTATTCGCGAATTAATGGTTGCTGATTTTAGTTATGTTGTGCAGTTAATTGCAAACTATCTGAGAAATTAATTAATCATTAGGTTAAACCATCTTCTTATTTATGAAATTAGGAATATAGAGCATGGAATCCTTGTACTTTTGTTCTGTTGCACTCGGTTTATATACTCTACAACTCCTGCAAATGAAGTTTTTTCTGTTATTTTGGGGCTTTTACAATCTTACCGCTAGTTAAATCTAGAAGCATCTTATTGATTTTGCTTGTGGAACATTAGGTTTTATCCTTAAAATATAAAGAAGTTAAGTAATATCAAGGATAATTTGGTAATTGCAAATATTTTTAATTAATTAAAACTTCCTTTCTCTCCAAATCTTCCCACTTTTGGGAGGAAGAGAAAAAAATGCCTAAAATTTCTTTTCTCTTCTCTTAAAAAATGTAATAAAAATTTTATTTCTCTCCGAATCTCTTCTCTTCAAATTAAAACTCTGGAACACAGTGTAAGAGATAGATGATGAACTTATGAAGCATATGTGTGGTGAACATGAAACTTTTAAAAGTTTTAAGAGGATAATGCTCTTGTTAACATATTATATTGCAGTCAAGCTGAATGCTAATCGAACAGTTGTTGGAACACTTCGTGGTTTTGATCAGTTCATGAACCTCGTGATCGACAACACAGTGGAGGTTAATGGTGAAGAGAAAAATGACATCGGCATGGTGGTAAGTATCTATAATTTTAATCAGAATTATATCAATTTTCACAAACTAAAAAAAAAAAAAAAAAAAAAAAATCATGCACAGGTCATAAGAGGGAATAGTGTGGTTACTGTTGAAGCACTCGAGCCAGTCAGTAGAGGTCAATGATTCCAGACCCGTATCTTTATGATCGTGTAATTGAGTTTCTAGTACTATCTTATGTTTAACTTCAAACAAGCACTATTCTGACTCCAACCTTACTAATCAAGTTCTTGATAATTTCATCTTATGTTCCAATGAGTTTGTAGAGGTGGCAAATTTGGGCAGGTGAGTTGGGTAACAAAACAAGTAGTTAAAGTGGATAGTTCTTTTAGTACATGATGAAATAGGTTGGGTTGGTTAATTTGCATGTAAACCACATAAAATAATGACAATAAGCAACACTAAAATATATAACAATGTACCAAAATCAAGATATAATAAATTAAATGTATGAATAATGTGTTTTGGTGAAAGAGTATATACATGGTACTCTACCCGAACCTGTTCTATAGGGAATTGGTCACCAATAGTCACTACATGAACAAACTCCATCTTTAAAATAGTGAAATGGGGTCGGATTTTTAACAATAAACCGACGATCCACAACTGTACTAACAAACTTTATAAAAATGTGACAATCTCCACACACCCGTAAATTCTTTATCACAACAATGTCTTGCCCGATATCACTTGTCAGTAATGCAAACTGATCTCTCACTATGAACCAAATTATTTTTTTCAGATGTGTTGATACTAATCACAAGTTGACATGTGTAATTCATTAATTATCTTTCCTCATATAATCTATTGATTTTAACAATGATCTTGATCAAATAACACATAAATAGACACAAATAATATCAACATTTATCTTTTAAGATCGGCTCAAAAGATCTATTTTTTTCTCTTTTCTTGTTCTAAAAATTCTTTCTTTTGATTTTTTTTAAATATAACAACTAAACAAAACTAGTTATACTACTTCAAAAAAACTTCATTTTTATAAATTTTCAACGAACTTAAACGTTTGGAAGTCGTAAATCATCACTTTCCGGCGGGAACAGCCTGAATCATACCAGCTTTACAATGATTCTTTTGACTCAACCACCGCCTTCATCTTCACCTTCGTTCCTCAAATTTAAACACACAAATTCGAATAGATTAAGCTCAATCAGTACCAGCAATCCACATTTCACGAAGCATAATCATCTTAAACCTTACAAATTCAATCCCATATCATGTTCACTCAACGTCTCCACTCCAATCGATTCAATCAAACCCTACGTCCAATCGGAATGGAAAACAATCATCAACGGCTGGATTTGCAGCGCTGTTTCGGTTTACTCATTATCGAGAATCGTACCAAGAGTAGGCAAATTCTCTGCCGTGAGGAGTGTCGAATGTCTGAGAACTGAGGGTTTGGTAATTGGGGGTTTGTTTCTGGTTCGAATGATTTCGAATTACTTGCAGCAGTCTTTGCTGTGGGAGGCTTCAATTCGATCGGTGTATAAAATGAGGGTTGATGTCTTCAAGAGAGTTTTGCAGAGAGATTTAGGGTTTTTCGAAGGTAGTTCTGGGAAATCAGTAGGTGATATTGCTTACAGGATTACTGCTGAGGCTTCTGATGTTGCTGATACTGTTTACGCCCTATTAAATGTCAGTATTTTATTTCTGTTTTTTTTTTTAATAAATATTTCTTATAATTTTTTAATTTATTTTTGTTTTTGCAGACCATTGTACCCAGTTCACTGCAACTATTAGCAATGGCAACTCAGATGGTGGCTATCAGTCCTATTCTCTCATTATTTTCTGCCATGGTAACCAGAAGCTTTTCTTCCTTTGTTGTTACGGTATCAAATATAATTAAAAAAAGGTTCAAATGTTATATTATATCAATAGTAATAATGTTTATTTCAGTTCTATATTAAAAAAAACTTTAATTTTTGCAGGTGATTCCTATAATGGCATTGTCAAGTAAATATTTTGGCGAAGAGCTTCGAGAAATATCAAATAAAGCAAATTTAAGTATTGCTGCTATGTCAGCCTATCTAAATGAGGTACACTTCATGAATTTTATGAACTATAATTTTTTTTAACGATTTGTAAAGTGTTGATGTGTTTTAGGTGCTGCCATCAATTCTGTTTGTGAAAGCAAACAATGCAGAAAATAGTGAGTGTATGAGGTTTGAGAAACTTGCTCATACTGATTTGTATGAACGATTAAATAAAAAGAGAATGAAAGCATTGGTTCCTCATATGGTTCAACTAACTTTATTTGGAGTCCTACTTTTGATATTTATTGGCTCAATGGTGGTTAAAACTGATTTTTCTAGTGTTGTTTCATTCATAACATCTTTGGTTCTCTTGATTGAACCAATTCAGGTACTTAGCTACCTTTTTTTCTTATTTAAATTCTCCCAAAATTCAATAGGAATGTTTGATTATTGATTAAATGTTTAAAATATAAATAATGCAGGATGTGGGAAAGGCATACAATGAACTAAAGCAAGGAGAACCTGCTATTGAACGCTCGTTTCAGTTATCAAATTTTAAACCAAAGGTACATATATAACTTTAAACAAAATGTCATAAAATACAAGTTTTAAGGTTCATTTTGGTAATTACAAGTTTTAGAGCCCGTATTTTTTGGTAGCTATAATTTTATAGGGCCAAAAATTTTCTTTACCAAACGGTCTACTCACTAAAGTATGTTGCTATTTATGATATTCCGTGGACTTTATGTGATTAAGTTAGTTAAAATGAAGCTAATTTTGATTTTTTTTTCTAAATAAATCTTATGACATGTACAATTCTACATAGGTTACTAAGGAAATAAATGAAGTTGATATAGAGTCAGTTGCAGGAGAAGTAAAATTTTGTGAAGTATCATTTAGTTATGGTGACAATAAGCCTCTTGTTCTAAACAAAATGGATCTTCATATAAAAGCTGGAGAAACAGTTGCTCTAGTGGGGCCCTCAGGGGGTGGAAAAACGACCCTTGCAAAGTTGCTTCTTCGCCTTTATGATCCTTTATATGGTAATTAGTTGTTTTAAAAAATATTCCTGACATTTGATTAATTTTTTTATTTTTAATGGTGAAATGTTTTTGTTTATAGGTCATATTTTGATTGATAACCGTGATATTCGAAGTCTTTGTTTGGAAAGTTTAAGGACACATGTTGGACTCGTCACTCAGGACACAGTAAGTACCTAAATAGGAGTTGATTAATTAATATAGGCCAAAGTACATTTTAGTACCGTGTACTTGGGCACTTGGCTGAATAGGTTTTCTACTACTATTAAAGGTGCAACATAAACTTGACAAAATGGTCGATTTAGTACCATGACTCACTAATTTGGTCTTGTTTTCTCACGTGATTTGCTTCTAATATCAATATATTAATATGAACGTATATTAAGCTATAACAAAACGATTAAATTAATGAGTCAGGGTAATAAATTGACCATTTTGTCAAGTACTAAAATGTATTTCGGCCATTAATATATTAACTTTTGGGTTCTAACATTCGAAAATTAGACACTTTTTTCAGGGACAGTTAGTGAAAATATCGGGTACCGAGATATAACGAGTAAAATAGATATGGAACGAGTAAAGAAGGCTGCAGAAATTGCAAATGCAGTTGAATTTATCGAAACACTTTCTCACAAATACGAAACTAATATTGGACCCCGAGGATCACTTTTAAGTGGAGGTCAAAGACAAAGAGTAGCTATTGCACGAGCTCTGTACCAGAATCCTTGTATTTTAATATTAGATGAAGCAACTTCTGCCCTAGATTCACGGTCAGAGATGTTGGTCAGACAAGCTTTGCAGCGGTTGACCAAAAACCGTACTGTTATTGTCATTGCCCATCGGTTGGAAACTGTTTTAATGGCGGAACGTGTTTTTTGTCTAGACAATGGGAAACTGCAAGAAATACCGCGATCGACTCTCCAACATGAGTCATTAGCAGCAACTGCCCTTCTCATATAATTATATTATAATTATAATTATAATTATATTTCACCCGTTCCTAAAGGTGCTTAAAAAGGAATTATCAAGAAAAGTAGTTTTAACAAATGAGTTCTTTAGATAAGGAAAGTGTGAGTTTAATGTAATATGATGATTGTAATGTGCATATAGTTGTGTAAATAACATTTCGTTCTTTGGACGTTTATTATGTAATTTCTTGCATTTATTGTATCTTTATGTTCGAGGTCCAAAGTGTCGAACACAACTACACATTTTTACGTCATGATTAGTAAATTAAACATTAAGCAATCGCGCGCAAGTCAAACAATAATTAAATTAGAGGTGATTCATACAGAGTAGTTTTTATTCATGTAAAGCAATTTTATATCAAATGACAGTCATGTCCTTAAAGAGAGAGGTGAAATGCAAATTATGGTAAAAAGAAAGTAAGGGCATAATTGTCATTTGGAATGAAATTGCCGTGTATGAATAAATATTGATGTCCTTCGGAGGGGGTGATGACATTGCCGAAGCTCTCTCCCGCTGGTCCTTGTTGCCGTTCAAAAAAAAAAAAAAAAGAATAAATATTCTTCTGTACGAATCACCACCCTAATTATATGCCAATATCATTTATCATAAAAATAGTATTGTGCATTTATGTAACTACCCCATGTTATAATGAAAGTTATGTTATTTAATGCTGGAATTTTCTAATTGAAAGTTTCCGATTCTGCTGTCATCTAGTTTATCAAAAATTTAAAGATTCCTATTAAATATAAGGAATATGATAATGACATCCTTAAGGGCTATCAATAAGAAGACAAAAAGAATGTAAAAACCGCCCCCTGAATTTTGGAGACACTACTCTATCAATCAATGTACAAGTGTTTTATAACAAAACCCTAAATATAATTTTTAAATGATATTCTCATTTATAACGGGCTATATCGGAATGACCAAGCTTTACTCGTAATGTACATAATCTAACAATTGTCATAATAGTTTCTAAATATTACTTTAGTCATCTGATGATTTTTTTTTTTCAGGAATGATTGAACCCGTAATCTATTCGGGAGCCCTGCTTATCACTAGGTAATGGTTTCCTATTAAATACGGAGTAATACATACATAAATTTTCCATATCATTCAATATATTTGGTTGGCAATGCAAAAATGTGAAAAGGTAGCCGTTAGTTGGGGTTGGTAGCTCGTGAACTTTTCTTTTTGCATTTAAAATACACCATATTCTCCAATAGTAAACTTTATTTTAAACGATAGTAAAAGACTAAAAAGAAACTCCTATGGGTAATATGTTACTTTTCACTTCTCATATATAAGTTTTTAATTTTTTTAATTTTTTTAATTTTTTTTTGTGTTATTCCCCCATTTATTATAAGCAATATAAAATACAACAAGAATGATACTTAATCCCGCTAAATACAAGATATTAGAAAGTGAGATATAGTTAGTCATACTTCTAACTCGGGTAGATAGATTACTTCCTAAAACTGCCGGCAAAAATGTGTGGTAGCTAATACGTTAAAGACATAGATACGAAAATATGTGAAAGCAATTACTTGTGCTATTCCATCCTTATAAGAATCAAATATACCTTTTTGTGGACATACTCCAAGAGCGTGAACCACTTATAATCAAAGGGATATTACAAGTTTAATGACGATGATAATCACTATAAGACTATTTGTAGTTGCGCCTTTGAAACCTTCAATGCATCGCGACATGCCGCATGCATGAGGGGTTTGTTTTTAGACCCTCGTTGTTTCATATAGAGATGAATCCAGAAAGAAAAAAAAAAACTAAGAGGTTGTACCTAGAAGTTGTCTGTTAATGTGATTATTAAATGGGCCTACAAAAGAACTCCATACATTTTTAAGTAAAACTGTTTAATATTTACATCTTACAATAAATAAAAAATAATACTCTATTCATCTTAGTTTTATTGTCCACATTTCTATTTTGATTTGTCTCAAGATAAATGTCTACTCATAAGTTTTAATCAATCAAAAAACATTTAAGTAAGAAAGAGAAAAATTTAATTGTGACATAGTGCAACTTTTTTTGAACAACTAATTAGTTAGTTATTGGTTCGAGTCAGTCAGTGTCATCCATAAGGAGCAATATGTCTTACTTCGAACCATCCACCTATCGGGAATAAAACCCATCACCTATTCATCTGTCGAGAAGCTTTCAACAAGACTTAAACCTAAGACCTTATTAAAGAAAACCCCTTAAGATTTTCCTTAGTGACTAGTTGATCTACACCAACTAATTGACATAATATAATTAAGGCCGAAATGCATTTTAGTACATTGAACTTGGCTAACTGGGTCCTCTAGTACCCTGAACTATTAAAGGTGCAGAATGGTACCCTGAACTTGACAAAATGGTCGATTTAGTACCCTAACTCACTAATTTTGCTTTGTTTTTCACTAGATTTGCTTCTAATATCAATATATTGAGATGATCGTATATTTTTTTGTCCGTCAAAAGCCCCAACGAAAGTAAATCAAGTGAAAAAACAAGGTTAAATTAGTGAGTCAGGGTACTAAATCGACCATTTTGTCAAGTTCAGGGTACCATGCTGCACCTTTAATAGTTCAGGGTAGTAGAGGACCTAGTTAGCCAAGTTTAAGGTACTAAAATGCATTTTGACCTATAATTAATGTAGTTTTTCTAAAACTACACGTTTTGTCTTGTGAACATTAATATCAGAGAACAGATGGAGTATTAGAAAGAAACTTTGATAAGAATAGCGCTGCCTACTTGCCTATTATTTGATACATAGTTGCATTGTTTTTTGATTAAATTGTATTATTAAATTTTACCGAATATAATTCAAAGTAGTTGAAAACGTCCCTCCAACCAATCACCTAAGTATAATTCAAAAATAAAACAATGGTTTTAAGAGGTTAGTTAATTCAACAAATTTGTCATGACTATAAATTAAATAATATTTATACATATATTATTGAATGCTAACCATAATCTATCATTATTTGAAAACCATATAGTTGAACCTAAAATTCAAATTCAACATTTCCAAGTCAATGTGAAAAATCTATTCGGTTAAATTGAATATACTTGAAATACATAAGAATTTTTTTAAAATTTCTGCTTTACGATGAAGAAGGTATTTGAATTTGTATCTCAAGAGGGGGGAATATCTAAAACATTATTTATATCTAGCAATAAAAATAAATAATTAAAGCTCACGAGTTTGATCATTTATATACATGACCAAAGGAAAATTTGAAAATAGTCATCACAACAGTTAGGTAGCATACATTACGGGGAAAGTTTGACCAACTTGTGGGGCATGTCATAAACATAAATACCTCATTTTACAAAAATAAATTATAAGGGTACGTTTGGTACAGAGAATGGAATTACAGGGAAATGGTTGCAGAGAATGGAATTGCAGAGAAAGTGAATTAGTCTGGAGATAGAGAATTGACTCCTCTGTTTGGTAGCACAGAGACTTCAACAGAGAATTACTGCAGAGAATCATTTCTCTTGTTTGGTATAACAAAAAAAATCAGTAGAGAATTGTACAAACTTTATAATTAGCAAACATATTTTTTTCCCACAACAATCATTATTATAACATACAAAATTCATGGATAAATTAATAACGAAAGTGCATTAATAAAATCAATAATAACATCCAAAAACATAAACTATTGTCACTTTCAATAACATCAATTCCAAATTTTCAATTTTCTACTCCCTTCTGACAATATAAAAAAGGTCGATCAATTCCGTCCTAAGTTTCAATTCAATATTAAAAGTGCTTCCTGTTTCAAATTGATTGGTTATGTGATTATATTAATGTATCTAACTCTACATACAAACATGAAGGTCGTAAGTCGTAACTGAGAGTATAGTTGGAGAAAATATCCATTGTATAATCGTAATCATTAATTAATTCATCACTATACGTTCAGTAATCGATACATAATTGATAACAGATAAAGTTCGAGAGCCAGAGAGATAGAGATAGAGTTCGAGAGACAAACATCGAGATTAACCTGGAAGAAGCGGCGGACGAAATTGTTGCTAGACGAAATAAGGTGGATTGACGACGAAGGGGAACGGCTGCGAATGTATAGAGAAAAGAAGAGGGCTTTGTGGGCTTTGTGATTCTCTACGTGTTTTTTTTTAAGTCTCGATATATCATTCTCTCATTTTCCCCTTATTTAGTAGGGAATTAAAATTAGGGAAAAAGAAACGTTTTTTTTCTCCATCTTCTTTTCTCAATGTAACCAAACAAGAGACTTTACCTTTATTTCCCTTTCTCTCCCTTCAAATAGATAATAAGTTGTAACAAAATAATTAATCAGCTTTCTTAAGTAATTATTTCTTATGTAATTATTTCATGCCTAAAAAAAGAAATTTGCAATCAAAGTTGTAATTATTTTAGAGATGGTTTTTAATAGTAAGAGTTTTGATAGAATATTCTGTTTTGAAAAATAACAATAACAATTAATTATATTATAATCATTTACTCATATTTATCTTCATTATTCAAATTTCTTCTAAATTCTTAAAAGTATTCAACGAATCATACAATTAATTCAACTAAAAAACTTTTTTACAAAATATAATATTCCCTCTTAATAACCACCCTTACTATTATCATTGTCAAAATTCTTTAATTAAATCTTATATTTTCAAGCTGTAAGTTGACGAGAATCAAAGGGCTCCTAAAACCCCTCTTTATATTTTCTTCTCTTTGAGACTTTCTCCACACACAAATTTTTTGCTAAAATTCCAAATCTGTTAACAAATTGATTCAAAACCATGGCTCTGGACGATGGCGACAGCGATCGGAAGATCGAGACTCCGGCAGATCCTGATATTCCGGACAGCACTGAATTCGTTCCACCGGAATCATTCTGGCTGTCTAAAGACTCCGAATTCGACTGGTTCGATCGTAATGCTTTCTTAGAAAGAAAGGAATCAACGAGAGGATATTCCAATTCGAAGAATTTGAATCCCAACGGAAACGGAAGCTACTCCAGGTCTAATTCGCAGAAGTTTTCTGTAAACGTGAAATCAAAACCTGCGATAATTGGTTTACCGAAGACGCAGAAGAACACTCATGTTGATACAAATCGCAGGCAGTGTAAACCGACGAACGTACGTCTGTTTCCTAAACGATCAAGCTCCGGTGGAAGAGCGGTGGTGGAGCCTTCTTCACCGAAGGTTTCGTGTATAGGAAGAGTTAGATCGAAGCGTTGCCCTAACCGCCGGAAGGCGTCTGCATCCGCGACGGCGACGGCAACTCAGTCGGCGAAACCTGTAATTCAAAAAGAGAAAACCGGTAAAGGACAGAAAACCGGTTTCATGTCCCGTATAACGTCGTTATTTCGATCCGACGGTAATCGCCGGAAAAAAAGCAACAAATTGCCGGTGAAATTCAGCGAATTAGAAAATTCGTACTCGAGAAAAAATAGTGTGACGGTTAAACCGGTCGATAGTGAACCAACGACGCCACCTGATCCGCCTGCTATAGGAGGTATGAATCGATTCGCTTCCGGCCGACGATCAGTGGCTTGGTCCGATGATATTGATGTCACCGGTCGCCGGTAGACCGGCAACAGGCTGTGAGCTACCGTTGACTAAAGTAGAAGGTAGTTGAGCTGACGTAAGCGGTTTTTACGGTTTGTTTTTCTTGTTTCGATTAGGTTTGATTTGGGCTAATCCCTTTTTCCGGAGTTAACTAAACAAAATTTACAAAATGCGATTTATAAATTATCCGTAAAATAAATAAAAAAATATCATTATATTATTATTTTTCACTTATATAATGCTTAAACGAAATATACGAAGCATGCACTTATATTTTATAACTATACAATTACATTTTTTCTTTAACAATTATAAATAGTTAATTACATATAAAAGTAAAGGAAAGAACAATTTCGTGTGAAAATACAAGTACATGATAACAAATACTTATGTTTTAGTATTAAAAAGATTGAAAATTCTAATGATGTATTTTATTTATTTATGCTTAATTTATTAAATAGCATTAATCTATAAATTTAAAAGTCGTTACTCTGGAAAATTGGTTAGTCTCAAGAGAATTGTCTTGATTGTTTTTCTTTTTGGGTTTGTGATTGTAAATTACAAATAATAATGTATAAAGAAATGTTTAGAAGTATTTGTATTGTTGATGGCTGATGTTCATGTTTTGTGTTTTAACTAATTTTTTAAAAATCAATGTTTGCATTAAACCAATTATTACGGTTGAAACGGTCATACCGGATTAGCCGGCCGGTTAAACCATATGATAATATTGCCGAATATCTAGGATACAATACCTATGTAAAAGAATGCATAAATTTATTTTATTTATCTGTTTTTTTATAAAAAAAAATAATTTTTTGTTGTTTAGTCTAGTTGAACCTGATTCTGATTTCCAACCGATCGTTTCCGGCAGTGCTCATCGATCAAACTGCCTCATTTCGATGGGTTATCTTCTCGTTTTCCAGTTCAACCGATTCGACCGACTGGTTCAATTGGATTTTTTAAACATTGGTTTTTAAGTACAATTCCCTTAATAGATAAGGTGAATTATATATTATCTTTGAAATATTAACTAATTTGTCTCGTGTTAAAAGTTTACCAAATTCATTCCTATTGCGATATTTGCAAATAGTAACTTCTTCATCTGCAATTATTATAAAAATTTATAAATGTTTAAAATATTTGGGTGGAGTTGGCAATTGATGAAGTACAAGAATATGCGATTCGCTTACTTTGAGATTACGGTAAGGGTTAGGTTAATGCGTGTGTGCATTTTTTAATAAATAATTAATAAAAAAAGCATCAGGTCGCCAAACGTATCCCATGTTAAACACGTCTTGACAGCTGGGTAATAAAGTAAAAAAAAAGCACGTTTTAATAAACGAGTTTTATAAATAAATAAAAAAAATACTTTTAAGAAAAAAACAAACAATTAAAATGATATCATGTTGAATAGTGTTATGTGCTTTTTGTTGGCTATACGATTATGTACTTTAGTCTTTATAACATGCAATGTTATGACATGCAATATTATTGTGTATATGTATGTGTGTATTAATATTATCGTTGTATTAAATCTTAGTGATACGTCTTTAATTATACCATAGATCAATTTTTTCTACTTATGATCGTCTCGAAAGTTGTCTTAGCATGTAGTAATGATTTCAAAATTTGGAATATATATTATGTTAATGATTTCTGTTGAAACTGGATTCCGCCGTTCTTCAAGCAGGGTGGTCTCAACGGTGATCCTGCGATCAACGAACAACTCTAAGTCAAAGGTTCCCCGGGTGGATTCCCGTAAGAACGCTCTGACGCTCAAGTCAGTGATTTATACGAATCGGAAGGTTAAATGCTAAGGGAGAATTAATTAAAGTGTTAGGTGAATGTATTGAATGCGATGTGCTAGATACCTGGAAGGATGTTTGCGTTCCTCTTTTATAGCCGATCTCATTTGGGCGGGAAAATGAGAGCTGCACTCTTTTGTCCGGATCCCCGTGAATCTTCCGGGTAAAAGAGCATTGGTGCTTCCAGAGGTCCGGTGGGTAATAGCTTAAGCTTTCGTCTTAGCCGTCTTGAGGTTAAGTCCGCAATAAATGCGCACGTACTTTATTCCGAAAAAACCGCTTAACACGCTTCCTATCGTTGGAACTTGAGGATCGAACCTCCATCTTATTTTGTCGTTATCCTTCCTTCCGTTCGTTCGTCGTTGCGACCCTTCCGGGCGGGACATTGGTATGCACCATACATCATTAAGTCCCTCAAGTTAAAAATAAATAACTCAAGGTTTTAATTTTAAGTTTATCTTCTCTCCGACCGTCTGTCACTTCCGTCTTGTCACACTTTGCGCCAAAGTTACCGTTGCCCTTTCCCGACCGTTGGGTAACTTTAGCTTGGGCCTTTTCAACTTCTCATCTATATATATATATATATATATATATATATATATATATATATATATATATATATATATATATATATATATATATATATATATATATATATACCTCGCCCAACTCCTTGCATTTTCCACTTCTTTGCACGATTTACCAATCTCTTCTCTCTATTCCCCCTTTTTTCTTTCTTTGAAATCATCGAATCATCATGAGGAAAGATAAAATGCCTAAAGAGAAGTCGGACAAGCCTTCACGGGAGCGCCGTACTACACTTAACACTTATATCGGTCTTACCGATGAGGATCTACCAAAGATCATTGAAGAATACCATATCGATGAACGTATTCAAATTCGTCTGCCTGGAGAGTTAGACACCATACGATCTGCTCCGGAAGGGTTCGAGCCTGTTTACGTTCAATATTTGTTATGAGACCTTCGTTTCCCCATTGATACTTTCATTTTATCTCTGCTTCAAGATCTGAAACTTCATCTAATTCAACTCGCCCCCAATTCCTTCAGGAAGATCATCGCGTTCATTATGTTGAGTAGGGCTTTGGGTATTCCTCTGTCGACTAAACTCTTTCGCTGTTTTTACGTTGTGACGGGTCGGGGTGATTGGGCTGTTTTCACGCTTCGCCTGGGTCAAAGTGATCGCATTGTTGGTTTAAGAGATTCCATCCATGACTGGAAGTATAGATTCTTTTTCGTCGACCGATCAGCCTTTCGTGACGTGATTCTTCCCTGGGGTACAATCACCGGACGAACATGCGAACCCGCCCCTGAGTTGACCCCTGAAGAGAGTGGTTACATGAGACGGATGTCTTCCGTAGGTGTAGACTGGGAAGATCCTGACAAGGTCTTTCTAGCCATGGCGGACCTGAGCCCTTTTTACTTCTCTAGAAGGATTCGTCCTGTCTGGCTAGTTGACGATCAGGCTATTTCGTTGTTACAACGTCTTCAAATGTCAAAAAGTGATCCTCTAAAGGGCTCGATATCAGTAACCGATGGGCCAAATATTCCGTTTCTCCCCCCAGAAGATGTAACGAGTTCTGAAGGTACTCCGGAACCCATGCCCGAGAGCCGTCCTGAGATTTTAAACCTTGATCCTCTCGAATTCAGTGTTGAAGATACCATGGTTCATGATTCGCAACAAGAATCTTCTAAACCTCGCAAGATCCGGTCCGTTCGCAATTTTTCCCTTTTGGAGAAGGAAAAAACTGTTCGTCAAAAGAGAGTTCGAGAAAAGACTCCTTCTCCTTCGGCTAAGAGAGCGAAGGGTGGAGATGTTGGTAAGCTTGTTTCTTGCGTGCCTTGCCACTATTGTCTCATTTTTTTTACTAACGTACTGTTCCCTGCATGTCTGTCTGATTGCGTTGTTGTTTCCGATATTTCTGCTGCTGCTGTACCGCCATTTGTACCCCAAGTAACTGTTAGTTTTAAAGAATCTTCGTTGATTGTTTCTACTCTTGCGGTCGTTAGTGCCGCCATATCATTGTTTCCTTCCAGCATGCCTCTTCCGCCCAAGCCGTCATCTGCTTCTCCGAGCCTTTCTGCTTTGGCCACCTTCTCGAGTACTTTGTTTGGCACAGGTATGCAGCTGTCTTCTTCTGCAAGAAGCTTACATTCATCGCCCTCTGGTCGTAGTCAGTCATCTCTACCGGATTTCCCGATGCTAGGTAATTTGTTTTTGTTTTTTTTTTCAATGTTTTAAGTTGCTGACTTCGATCTTGTATCGTATGTGCTGACACTCTTTACATTTGCAGCTCGCAGGATCTTCCCGCGCACTTCTCCGACGATTACCTATGTTAGTGGGAGTCTACCCGAAACTAAGGAGCTAGTTAATATTCCGAAAGGCTCGAACTTGCAGGCCACCGTCACTTCAACTCCCCCTATCGTTCATGCGGCTGTCGAACCAGTTCCCTCCGTATACCGTCTATCGGAGTTTTCGGATGAATGGGTTTTTCTCAGGGCCCGGATCGACTTGTTAGCTGCTATTGATTCTCTTTCGGAACTGCAACTACGAGGCATTCGTGGTCATCAAGCTCTAGGCGACCATAGACGGGAATTCACCCGAATTAACGAGTTGATGATGACTGCGAAGTCGCTTCACCAGAAGGAGCTTGATGAGAAGAATAGACTTGCTGAGCTGAACAAGAATCTTATGGAAGAAAATCAAGACCTTTCGTCTAGTTTGGAAGAATTGCAGGCTATCCTGTCAACTAAAGATAGCAAGATTGTTGATTTGAATGTCGATCGTAGCTCGCTGTCTTCAAGGATCGCGGAGTTGGAAAAGGAAGCTGTTGAAAGAGACTTGAAGTTGAAAGAGGTTGCCAATCGTGTGGAAGGTTTAATTGTTGAAAAGAGTGCACTTGAGCAGGAAGCTCGCGCCCGTAGGGAAGACCTAGGGTGGTTGATTCAGAGAGGCCTTCCCGGCATGGTCCAAGTGTTTGTGTCTTCTAATGAGTTTGTGAAAGCTAATACCGATCTTCAGAAGGAGAGTATCAGATACGGGCAGTATCAAGGATGTTTAGATACCCACCACACGTATGCCGACCTTTTGCAGGATGCCAAACTTGTTCATGATTACCCGGATGCTCAGGCAAACATCATGAGTTTATTTGAAGATCTAGTTTCCCCTCATTACACCTTATTGCAATCGTTGGAATCAGGGCACGTGTCCTTAGATGAAGTTAAGAGGTTGGTCAGCAAGGTTCCTTCTGGACCAGAAGATGTAGGTGAAAGCTCTGCCCAGGGTCAAGATCCCCCTTTTGTTTGACTGTTTTGATGTTCGTATGTAATCGTGGGTCTGACTGAACTTAGCTATTGTTTTGTTTATGTTTTGCGTGTTTGTTCAAGACCTGGATTTTCGTAGTTGTTTATGGAATGCTGTAATCGTTTAAAGCCCTTAGTCATTTAATGTTATTTCGATATATTTTCATGTTTTGTTTACGTCGTCGCTTATTTTAATTCTTGTTTGAGCAAGGCGTCCCCTACTTAAAGAAATAAAGTTATGATGTGTACACATTCGTATATGGCCATCCGGTATTTAGTCGTCCGGATCAGGAGTTGCATCCTGTCTCTAGGATGTAACCCTCATTTAAACTTACCACTTGACCGTTGGTTCGATTAGTATTTGTTTGTCACGATGTTCGTACAATATAGTGTTTATAACAACAAGAAATAACATTCGAAAGTAATCTTACTCGGAAGATACTCGTTACATTCGCACATCTTTGGGTTTTCGACACCCTTAGGTAAAAATACAAGATAACTAAAACACATATATTTTTTTTAAAAGTAAAACCTACGTAGGTTCCTCATGTTCCACGTTCGGGGTATAGTCGTTCCATCCATTGTTTCGAGCACATAAGAACCGTTCCTTCCTGCTTCCTTGACTCTATATGGTCCTTCCCAATTAGGACACAGCTTTCCGGGCTTGTATCGGAGACTAGCTTCGTTTTTCCGGAGAACCAACTCACCTACCTTACATGTTGTCCCCTTCACCTTCTTGTTGTAGTAGCCTTCCGTCAACGACTTGTACGTTGCCTGCCTTAGAGCTGCATTCTCACGCCTTTCGTCCACTATGTCAAGATTGTACCTTAACGCTTCTTCGTTCCCCTCGAGACGGAAATTCTCCGTCCTGGGGGAAGGCAAGGTTACTTCCAAAGGGATTACCGCTTCCGAACCGTACACCAAGCTATAAGGGGTTTCTTGGGTTCCCCTTCGGACCGTCGTTCGGTATGACCATAGCACACTTTGTAATTCGTCCACCCAACCCGTGTCCATCCGGGTCAAACGGGTTTTAATCCCTTTAACGATGGTTCTATTAGTTACTTCCGTCTGGCCGTTTGCTTGCGGGTGGGCGACGGAAGTAAAGTTTTGTCGGATGCAAAGGTCGGCACACCATTTTTTGAATGGGTTACTAGCGAACTGTTTCCCATTATCACTGATAATTGTATGTGGAAGACCGAAGCGACAGATAACTTGTTGCCATACAAACTTGACTATGTTCGCTCCGGATATGCATGCTAATGGCTTCGCCTCAACCCACTTAGTGAAGTAATCTATCGCGACCACCAAGAATTTGACACCTCCCGGAGCCCTAGGAAACGGTCCGACAATGTCGATTCCCCACTGACAAAACGGCCAAGGGCTAAGGATGCTAGTAAGCTGCACCGGAGGCATATTAGGGACATTTGAATATGCCTGGCACTTCCGGCACTTCCGGACGTAATCATGGGCATCTTTCGTCATTTGCGGACAAAAATAACCCATCCGGAATATCTTCTGAGTTAACGCTCTGGAACCTATGTGTGACCCACATAGGCCTTCATGTACCTCCGCCATCGCTTTGTGAGCTTCAGCTTTCCCTAAACATCTTAGCCAAGGAGTGGAATACCCTTTTCGGTATAGGACACCATTCCTTGAAATGTACTTACCCGCATTTACATGCAACTTTCTGGCTTCCTGTAAATTGTTCGGAAGGACCCCAGTATTGAGATAACGCAGGATGGGAGTCGTCCAACAACTTTCGTCGATGCTGAGCTCCATCATTTCTTCATTCGTTTTTTCTATGCTTCTTTCCTGGAGTACTTCCACTAACACTTTTTTAGTAAGGTGGCAATACAACATTGATGCTAATTTGCTGAGGGCATCCGCTTCCTTGTTCTTGGTTCGAGGTACCTGAGTTATGGTGAATTTTCTGAATTTCTCTATGCTGGCTTTGACTAGAATCAGGTATCGCTTCATGTGGCTCTCTTTAGCTTCGTACGATCCGTTTACTTGGTTGACGACCAACATGGAATCTGCGAAAGCATCCACCTCTTTGATTTCCATTGCATGAGCAAGGTTTAATCCTGCGAGCAGGGCTTCGTACTCGGCTTCATTGTTTGAGCATGAGAAATCGAATCGTAATGCATACGTTACCCTCTCTTCGCCTGGTCCTGTCAATACAATTCCAGCCCCACACCCGTCGGCTCCTGCGGCACCGTCCGTGTACATCCGCCATTGGGCCTTCCGGACATCCGCTCCTTTATGTTCGACTGCCATAACGCTCTCTTCATCAGGCATTTCTACCAGGAAATCCGCCAAGGCTTGACCTTTGATGCTTGGCCTCGGTTTGAATGTTATATTGTATTCTCCCAACTCAATTGCCCATTTGGTCACCCTTCCGGACCTTTCTGGTTTGAGTAGAATGCTCCGGATCAGCTGGTTCGTTAGGACTGTTACTGAATGAGCTTGGAAATATCTTCTCAACCGTCTTACCGAATAAACCAAGGCTACTATTATTTTTTCAATCAAAGAATAATTCAACTCTGCCTCTTGTAAAGTTCTACTCACAAAGTAAACCGGAACCTGTTGTTTCCCCCTTTCGGCAATCAGGACAGAACTTACAGCTTCCCGGTTAGTTGACAGATACATGATGAGGGGTTCCCCTGCGATCGGACTTGCGACGGAAGGGATAGATCATAAATGTTGCTTTAATTTATCAAAAGCTTTCTCGGCCTCCTCTGACCATTTGACCTCTCCTTTCTGAAGGATTTATGTGCACAGTTAGTCAACCTATGATGATACATCCATGCCTACGAAACACTTAAGGGTCACACCGGTGAGTGCATGTAATACGAGTAAGATATGTAATGATACCTGGAAGAGGATTGATTCATAATAAGTCATTTATGAATCAAGTTAAGTATTAAGTCAAGTTTAACTTATTACTAAATTAGTTTAACTAACTAATTAATACAAGTATTTGTACATTTACTAGTTGAGTAAATATACAATGTGTTAATTATAAGTTATCCATAATATGATTTAAAGCTATTAAATCATATAGTGTTTGGATAATATTATTGTCTAATTAATTATTAAAAGTATTAAATGCAAGTATATATTTTGTACACGAAATATATATAAGTGTATAATACTAGACATTTAATAATTAAGCGGGATAATAATAACTAGTAAAACTATAAGGGTTTAATGTGTAAAAGATAAGTTTAATTAAGAGATTAATATTAATTAAACTAGAAGGGCCCTAAGTGAAAGTCCTTCTATTATAAATAGAAGGCATGGGGTTCCCTTATTCCCTTGATCACCTTACACGAAACCCTAGCCCTCCCCTTGTACCCCATTCGGCCGAAACACACACACAAGAACACAAGCCTTGTGTTCTTCGTGTTCTTCGTTCGTTCTTCGTGTTCTTCAAGTCTTGGAGGTTCGAAGATCATTACAAGGATCAACTAGAAGATCGCTCGTTGTGTTCATCATCAGTGGACTAACTTAAGCAAGATTAAAGGTATGTTTTGAGAAAACGTTTTCTCCCTTCTTTCCTCTTGGCCGAATTCGAACCCAAGAACCCTAGGGTTCTTGGGGTTGGTCGAAACACACACAAGTGTGTGTGTGTTTGGTATTTCGTACAAGGTTTCTTCCATTGTTAATCTACTCTAGATTTCCAAGATCCTAATCCTTTTAGGGTTTAAGGATTGAGTTTAATCCCACTTCCTCTTCTAGGGATTAAATTAGCTAGATGGTTTTAACCGGTCAAGAACAAGTTCATGTTCTTGGTCAGTATGGTTCGAACCAAGTAATCTAGGAGGTTGACCCAAGTGGTCAATCAGTGATAGTGAAACCCTTCAGTGGTATCAGAGCGTTGGTTTAGAGATCTAAACTAGATTAACAAAGATTGTTTGTTTAATTTTATTAAGTTTTTTTGTTCCAATTTTTCTTCTTCTTCTTAAAACACGAAAAGGGTAAGAACCCTAGGACCAAGCTTGTAAAACTAGTCAAGTTTAATTGGTCAAAAGGATTCTAGAAAAAAACCCTAGAAATTTCGTGTAAGGGTAAAAAGAACCCTAGGATCAAGAACATTAAACTAGTTTAGTTTAATTGATCAAAAGGCTTCTTTTCCTAACCCTAGTATTTCGAAAATAATAAGAACCCTAGGATCAAGATTGTCAAAAATCTTGATCAAGAGGATTCTTTCCTTAATTGTATGATCTTCCAAATCTAGGATCAAGTATGTTAAACCAAGATTTGGTTTAATTGATCAAAAGGATTCTTTCCTTTTCTCAAAGATTTTGTGATCAAGGAGGTTGCTTGGACACCAAGATTGTTAAACTAGCATAGTTTAATTGGTAAAAAAGTTTCCTAGACTTTAAGGATTTTTTGGAAAAACCCTAGATATAATCTAGAACCCTAGAACATTAAACTAGTTTAAATTTAATGATTTAAAAGGATTAATTAGGTTAATAATCTAAAACCTAGATAATTAAACAAGTTTATGTTTAATAGGTTTAATTATTACTTTAGTAGATTTATTAAAGACTAGTTCTTTAAATCTAGAAATCTAGACAAAGTTATTGTCTATAAGGTTTAAATTAAAAGGTCTAAATAAATTTATTAGGATTATAATCTATCCTAGAATTTAAATAAAGTTTATTGTTTAAATAGGATTGATTAGAATTAATCTTTTAATTAAATAATGTCTTTGATCAAGGAAGTCAAAACCCTAGTTTTGGTTGATCAAAAACAAGATTAGGGTTAGACCATTTATGAGAATTAAAAGAAGTGTTGATTTCTAGTTCAAGAAATTAACAAGATGTATTTATTTATTTATGTATTATATTTCGTTTTTTTAAAAAAATATTTAAAAGGATAAAATGAATTTTAATAAATAAAGTAGTTTATACGTATTTTAATTAGTTCAAGTTAAAATACAAATAAATTAGATGTAATATTCTTATTAGAATGATTACAAGTTTATTTTAAAAGTAAATATATATATGTATATATATATTAAATACAAGATTAAATGGAACATTAAAAATAATGTTATTTTGATCTTTAAGGATAATAATATAACTAATCATTGTGTAAGTTAATTATATAATTGAAACTAGAAAGTACAAAGTTATGATTCCATTATAACTAGAAATTGTACAAGTTGAGATTATATGATAAACTAGAAATATACAAAGTTATATATTAATTATTATAAGGTGTATAAAGTTATAGGTTATTATAACTAGTAATTATATAAGTATAATATAAGTATTTTACAAGTCATGTAACATACTAGATTGATGATCAAGTATAAATAACAAGAACCTATATTTAACTAGTTTGAGTTAAATGTAAGAAAGGTTTAAACAAACTAAGAATTATTATATATAGTCTTTATATAATAAGTTTATTAGTTTCACCAAGTATAAACCGGTGATTGTGTTTGCTCAAGTTCCATCATGGTTGTTGGAGCTAGTGGGAGCTACACAAGAAAATCACAAAGTTCATAGATATGTCGTCAAGACATAAGTTTTGGTGAAATCTAGTAAGTCAAAACAAATGTTTGATTTCATTATTAAACATATGAAAAACTAGGTGTGTTAAACTAGATTTATGATTCAAGTCTATGAATCATAAAAGGATTAAAAGTTTAACATAAGTTTTAAGTTTTTCAAGAAAGATAAAACAAGTAAGTTTTATTCTAGATAAGGTTTTCCACAAAACATAGTGATACGTTTTGTACACCTCGTTTTAGGTATACATATAAAACGCGCAAATTCTTGAAACTAAAAGTTTTAAAGAAAGTTCTTAAAGTTTAAAAGGGATGTCTTGTTGAATTCTTGAATTCACAAGTCACACATTTTAAACAAGGATTAAGATTGGAATAAGGTTTGAGTTTAGTTCAAGACTTAAACAAACCCAAGAAAATCTTAGATCTAAGTACTATCCACCTAATGGAACACCTCACTTGTTAAACGATATTCATATTGTAAGGATAAAGAACCTTAGATATGGATTCAAATCATTGCGAGTGTTAGGGTGTGTAAGGTTCTGTGATAATCGGGAGTCCCGGCGCAGAACATCGCACTGTCTTAGATGGTATGATCTACTTTGGTGATAATCGGGAGTCCCGGCCCAAAAAGTACTTGAGTAGAATAAACATACTAGACTTTATTACTAACTTAGAAATGTGCAACTAGATTGTACAAAGTTGTAATAAGTTATAAGTCTAAAGATTCTACGACCCCTAGGAATCATGTCAAGTCTTGATACGATCGGTAAGGATGTTACCTACCATAAACAACATGTCTCGTCGGGAAGTGCCCAAACCTTGCGGCGAGAATGTGATATATGGATCCTAGGCCTAAAATATTAATTATGGGTTTATAATATATTTTAGAGAATGTTTATTGATGATTACTAATTAAACTGGGTTTGATTTGTAGATGGCAGCAACAGACACAACGATAACTTACAACAAACTCTCGCAACGTTTCTTTCTAGGAAAGAAAGAGTTGACTGGGTCAAATTTCCTCAATTGGAGACGTGATTTCAAAATCATGCTCAGACAAGAGAGGGATAGGATTGACCAAGAAAGAAACGTGTTGAAAGCCCCTGCCAAGGATGCAAAGAATGAACCAGAACAAGCATTTTACGCTTGTAGGTCGCTCGTTTATTGCAAAATGGCTAAGGGATCATCAGTAGGAGCACACGTCATGAAAATGAAAGTGCACATCAATCACCTTACTAGACTTGGTCACCACGTGCCATTGCAGTTAGCAATTGACACTGTACTCAACTCATTGTCAGATGACTACAAAGTCTTTGTAGCCAACTACAGCAAACGTAATATGGATAAATCCATTCCCGAGCTACGATCCATGCTCGAGGCTGTTGAGTTGAATATTAAGACCAATTCTAAAAGGAGTCGCACGACTGATGATAGCGATGAAGAAGGGCATGGTAATAAAGGAAAGGGTAAAACCAATCCTAGCCAAGAAGTGCCTAATGGTAAAAGTATCAAACATAAGGTCAAGAAGTTTAAGCCTAACGCAACGAGGACCGTGAATCGGTGCTTCAAGTGTGGTGAGGCTGGGCACTGGAAAAAGAATTGTCCAAAGGGTGCAAGTGGTGGTGGAGGAAACGCAAGTTCCTCAGGTAACACAACCACACTTCTTAATCACTTTTAAGATACTTGTAAAGTACATTACGAGTAATCTAACTTTTGCAATCGTTTATTGCAGGAGGAGATGGAAAGTGATGACCAGCATGAGATGGTGATTCCACAAGCACCAAGTTTTTATAATTCAGTATTTTATGGATTCAGTAAAATAATTTTTCTTTTGTTGGATAATTTTTATTTCATGTTAAAACAAGTTCTCATTTGGTTTTAATAAGAATCCATGGTTGAATTATATTGTGTGCATATGTGATAATTACACTAGTCAAGGTTTTATGACTAGATTGTAAGTCAAGTTTTGATTTACTTTATATTTCATGTTTTTATACTTGTTTGATTGTTGTGAATGTCTTAATAGCTCAAATACTTAGATACTAGAGATTAGAAGTTTTTTCTAAAGTATTTAAGAGATTTTATGAAAAGCATAAAGTTCAAAGTACATTGAACTTATTTAAAACATCTTAAGTAATGGTTACTTATGATAGTAAGTTTTAAAGTGTTATTATTAATATAGTATGATTATATTGGATATAATCAAAGGTAGACTTTAAAGAGTATTATTACAAGTTTTTCATACTTGTAATAAAGGAATTTAATGAAGTCATAATTCCCTAATAGGAATAATTGGATATTCGTAAAATCCAAGTGAAATGACTTAGACATTAAATAAACTCTTAAAAAGGGACAAAACTATATTAAAGTATTTAAGAATTAAAAGGTATTATTGCAAGTCTTTTATACTTGTAACAAATACAATATTTAATCAAGTCATAATTCCCTAATAGGAATAATGGATATTTGAGAAATCCAAGAAATGACTTTGGCATTAAATAAGATTCTTAAAAGATACTAATACACTTAAGAATTAGAAGTATCGTTTCAAGTGTCTTACACTTGTGAGATACAGTAATCAATGAGAGTCATGATTCCCTTATCAGGAATGTTGGATATTCGCAAATCCAAAGGATGACTTTGACAATTGATTAATTCTTAAAGGGTTAAACTATAAGTTTTGACTAAGTCAAAAGTAATAGCTTAAGTGATGCTTAATTTCCATAAAATTTAGTGGGAGCTATGACTAACATATTCACTAGAGGTACTAATGAATATAGTAAAGTTAGTTAGGACATTAACAACAAGGTTTTACCAAGTCGTTAGCCAAAGAGTTAAGAGAAATAAATTATCAGTAATTAGATTATTGCAAACCTAATAGCGTGGTCACAAGTCTTGTGATTAATTATTGCATATCTAATAGGATGTTCACATTCCATTGAACAAGTTAATCATTTAAGAAAATTTCTTTAACTAGTAAGAATATCTACAAATCAAGTAGCTAAAAGAGATTTAGTTACAAGACAAGTTTTTTATATATTCAAGAAACTAAGGAGTCATTTTCCAATCCTCCTACGTTTACCGAATCATATAAAAAGACAAGACTAGAATATGTTCTAGAACGTTGCATGAACAATATCTAGCAAAGACAAAAGTAATAGTATTCTTAATACTCTTCTTATGTCTTTAGTTTAATAGAAATAACTAATTGTAATTAGTGATAAAAGTTACAATTAAGAGTTATTGAAGTGATCAACACAAACGCATAGAATAAGTAATGATCCAGTAATAATTCAGTATCTATGTCCAGTGAGGAATAATACATGAGTTAGTATCATTATTATTCAGAATTTGTATGTTTTACAATATCCATGAATAAAAGTCTATTTATTCAAAAAGGTATAAAATCCGTGACTACTCGTCTTGGTGGGAACCTCGATGGGACGTTGACGTCATCGCGGTATTTGGTGGTAGATTCGAAGTTCTTCGAAGATAGTTGCACAAGTTTTGTGTAAACCAAATATCGGTGATATTCAGTTGGAGCTCGACGAATATTGGATTGACCACCGTGATAATACTTCGTGGTTGAAAAGTTCAAAAGTATTATTCACTAGGATTGTCCTTAAGCCTGAGGTATTTGGTTTGGGATACATTGACTAATGTGCTTTGGTTCGTCTTAGACAATTCTGAAATATAACAAGATGGTAATTGCACCTCCTTTTTAGGAGAGATATTTATGGGTCCTTTGACATGATGATAACTGGAAAGTACATGGCCATGCCCAAACGAACTGATTTGGTCTTTGTCGTTTATCACAACAGTTTGAATCAAGAAGTCATTAAATGATTTCGAATACAGGAGTTGATAATTTCTACCATGCTCGTATTCGTTATCACAAATATCGTGCTGCAAGGGATGAACCTAACATAGTTGCCCAAGAAGTAAAGACAGAGTGTTCTTTACTAGGAGACGCTATTAAAGAGTTTTTCAAGAAACTATACCTGGGTTACACAAAGCTGTTTTTATGGGGTTGGTTACCTACATGCCCATCTAAAAGGCCACTGTAGCTCGTATCATTAAGACAAAGGTTACAAACTTGCACAAGTGGGAGTCTGAAGGATTTATGTGCACAGTTAGTCAACCTATGATGATACTTCATGCCTACGAAACACTTAAGGGTCACACCGGTGAGTGCATGTAATACGAGTAAGATATGTAATGATACTTGGAAGAAGATTGATTTATAATAAGTCATTTATGAATCAAGTTAAGTATTAAGTCAAGTTTGACTTATTACTAAATTAGTTTAACTAACTAATTAATACAAGTATTTATACATTTACTAGTTGAGTAAATATACAATGTGTTAATTATAAGTTATCCATAATATGATTTAAAGCTATTAAATCATATAGTGTTTGGATAATATTATTGTCTAATTAATTATTAAAAGTATTAAATGCAAGTATATATTTTGTACACGAAATATATATAAGTGTATAATACTAGACATTTAATAATTAAGTGGGATAATAATAACTAGTAAAACTATAAGGGTTTAATGTGTAAAAGATAAGTTTAATTAAGAGATTAATATTAATTAAACTAGAAGGGCCCTAAGTGAAAGTCCTTCTATTATAAATAGAAGGCATGGGGTTCCCTTATTCCCTTGATCACCTTACACGAAACCCTAGCCCTCCCCTTTTACCCCATTCGGCCGAAACACACACACAAGAACACAAGCCTTGTGTTCTTCGTGTTCTTCGTTCGTTCTTCGTGTTCTTCAAGTCTTGGAGGTTCGAAGATCATTACAAGGATCAACTAGAAGATCGCTCGTTGTGTTCATCATCAGTGGACTAACTTAAGCAAGATTAAAGGTATGTTTTGAGAAAACTTTTTCTCCCTTCTTCCCTCTTGGCCGAATTCGAACCCAAGAACCCTAGGGTTCTTGGGGTTGGTCGAAACACACACAAGTGTGTGTGTGTGTTTGGGATTTCGTACAAGGTTTCTTCCATTGTTAATCTACTCTAGATTTACAAGATCCTAATCCTTTAGGGTTTAAGGATTGAGTTTAATCCCACTTCCGCTTCTAGGGATTAAATTAGCTAGATGGTTTTAACCGGTCAAGAACAAGTTCATGTTCTTGGTCAGTATGGTTCGAACCAAGTAATCTAGGAGGTTGACCCAAGTGGTCAATCAGTGATAGTGAAACCCTTCACTTTCTTTGTACACCCATGAAGAGTTTGAAAAAGGGTAGTGACTTCTCCGCAGATTTCGCTAGGAACCGCCCAAGGGCCGCTAGTTTACCATTCAAACTCTAGACATCTTTCACCGTTCGAGGGGTCTTCATATTCAACAAGGTTTCTATCTTTTCAGGGTTCACTTGTATTCCGGATGGAGAGACGATGTGACCCAGAAACTTCCCTTTACTCATGTCGAACGAACATTTTTTCGTATTTAACTTCATGTTGATCGCGTGCAATCGTAGCAAGGTTTCTTCTGTGTCTTTTATAAGGTCTCCGTCTTCTCTACTTTTTATCACCATATCGTCGACATATACCTCTAAGTTTCGCCCAATTTGGTTTTCGAACGCTTTGTCAACCAAACGCTGGTATGTCGCTCCGGCATTCCGAAGGCCGAACGGCATTTTGATGTAACAATACGTGCCCTTCGAAGTATGGAAAGCCGTTTTTTCTTCGTCTTCCTTCGCCATCTGTACTTGGTGATACCCTTTGTATGCGTCTAAAAACGATTTCCACTTATACCCGCCCAGAGATTCGATCTTTTGCTCAATTTCAGGAAGAGGGTAACTATCCTTCGGACAAGCTTTGTTAAGGTCTTTGAAATCGACACACATACGCATGGATCCGTCCCCCTTTTTCACCAGGACCGGATTAGATATCCAATTCGGATATTGCGTACTGCGTAGGACTCCTGCTGCGACCAGGTCTCCCACCTCCTTATTCACCACCTCATTCCGTGCCGGGGCCATCCCTCTTTTTGGTTGTTTGACCGGAACGAACGCTGGATTGACGTTGAGTTTATGTTCTATCACCTTCCTGGAAACGCCCGCCATGTCTTTCGGTTCCCATGCGAACACATGTTTGTTCTTTTTTAATAAAGCTTCCAGTTCAAACCTTATCTTTCCCGGAAGGTGTCGACCAATTTTGACAGGGGTTTCGGGGTGGTCTGGATTGATGATTACGTGCACCTCTTCCTGCTCCGTCCAACTATCCAGATGTGTGATACTACCACATTCAGGCATAGGCATTGGCGTACCACGTACAGTGATTACTCCGTGCTCCGAAGGGAATTTAAGCAAACCATGAATTGTGGAAGCAATTGCTTGTAATTGCCACATTCCGGTTCGTCCTATGATCACATTGTATCTAGACGGAGCTTCGATGACTATAAACTCGACTGTAATTGTTTTGCTACTATTCGTACTCCAGTCGGTCAGGACCAAAGGCAGGTGGATTTTTCCTCGTGGCCATACGGATTGCCCGGAGAACCCTATAACGGAAGTGGTCGCGGGTTTGATGAAAGCTTGTACATCCTGCGGGAACTTTTGGAAACAGTGATCGTACATGATGTTGGCAGAACTTCCTCCGTTGACATAAATCCTACGGACCATGTGACGAGCAATAACCCCACATATAACCAACGGTTCCACCCCTATATGGCCGTCGAGAGAAGGTTCATTCCTTCCGAACTCCAAGGTGGTGGTCTTCCTTTTTCTGGGGTGAGGGAGGGCACTATCTCCTTCTTCTACCGCCATGATTTCAGTATCGTATGTGATCTCTTTTCCCTTGACCGGCGGTTCCGCAACACAAACCACCTTTGCTTTGCCGGATGCCTCTTTCTCCCTTCGATAGCTTTCACAAGATGCGGTCGCATGACCCATGATCTTGTGAAATTCACAGTATGCGTTCGGGTCCCTCGGGTATCTTTTCCTGACCGTCCGATCATCCTTGTCTCCTCGTGCTTCGTTCGCCACGAATGCCTCAGGGCGGTACGGTTCATACCTGTCTCCCTGTGATCGACCTCCCGTCGGGCGTCCTCTATAAGTACTCATACTCTGATCGTTTTGATGACTTGGCCTGTACATCGGCTTTGATCGTTCGTGATGCCGATTCGACCCGGAACCGGGTGTTCCTTTCCTCTCCTTAGCTTCAAACCGCAGTTTTTCTGCACTTTCTTCCTCTTGCTTTAGGAATCTGTTAACCGTGCTAATCATATCGTCAGCTTTCTTGAAGTCCCTTTTTGATAACTCCTGGAAGAGTTCTCCTTCCCTTAGGTCGTACGTGAAAGCTGCGACGATGAGCGAGTCTTCTCTGACAGGCATCTTCCGGCTTTGTTCGTTGAACCTTCTGAAGTAAGATTTATTTGACTCTCCTTCTCGTTGTCGACATGCCATGATGGACTGAGACTGTTGTTGATACTTCCTTTGCTGTATGAAGCTGTGAGTGAATTGTACCACCAGTTCTTCGAAGTTAGGTATGCTTTTTTGCGGAAGACTGGAAAACCAATACCGTGCCGAACCTTCTAAGGTTCCGGCGAAGAAGAGACACCACAACCTTTGGTCCATGGAGATCATGCGTACAGCCCATCGAAAGCTTGCAACGTGATCGTCTGGGTCGCCCGTCCCGTCGTATGACTTTACACGGGGTCCTTTCAACCCGGTAGGTATAGGTACTTCGTTGATTTCGTCTGTAAACGGGGAGAGAAAAGTGCGACCATTCGTATGGGGAGCCTTCTCCGGAGCCTTCTGTTTTTTATGAGAACTTTTCTTTCCTGCTAGGGCCTTCGGAGGGGATTCTTCTGTCCGGACACTCTTCTCTAACTTCTTTTCGGCGTATACTACTTCCACGGACTCGTCTTCACTGGAATACTCGAGGGTCTTACTAACTCCAGCTTTTACCTCCGTCATCCTCGGACGGGTCTTCTCTAACTGCCTCATTTTTCTAAATTGGCAAAAGAGGTTAAACTCCTCCATTTCTTCCGGCGTAGGGCCTCCTTTCGCCTTCTCCAGCCGGGGGGGGGGGGGGGGGGACATGACGATGAATTTAGCAGCGACGGCGTCGGCATGGGTGTTAGCAAACCCTCAGTTGGCGACCTTGTCGGCGTTACTTGTGAGGGATCTATCCCTCCGATCGATTTCTCTTGGGCCATTACGTTCTGGGTCCCACGGATGGCGCCAAATGTTGAAACTGGATTCCGCCGTTCTTCAAGCAGGGTGGTCTCAACGGTGATCCTGCGATCAACGAACAACTCTAAGTCAAAGGTTCCCCGGGTGGATTCCCGTAAGAACGCTCCGACGCTCAAGTCAGTGATTTATACGAATCGGAAGGTTAAATGCTAAGGGAGAATTAATTAAAGTGTTAGGTGAATGTATTGAATGCGATGTGCTAGATACCTGGAAGGATGTTTGCGTTCCTCTTTTATAGCCGATCTCATCTGGGCGGGAAAATGAGAGATGCACTCTTTTGTCCGGATCCCCGTGAATCTTCCGGGTAAAAGAGCATTGGTGCTTCCAGAGGTCCGGTGGGTAATAGCTTAAGCTTTCGTCTTAGCCGTCTTGAGGTCAAGTCTGCAATAAATGCGCACGTGCTTTATTCCGAAAAAACCGCTTAACACACTTCCTATCGTTGGAACTTGAGGATCGAACCTCCATCTTATTTTGTCGTTATCCTTCCTTCTGTTCGTTCGTCGTTGCGACCCTTCCGGGCGGGACATTGGTATGCACCATACATCATTAATTTCAAAATGAGAAACAAATTTCCTAGTTCTTATAGTGCACCTAATTTGGTCAAGGGCTTTTGTTGAATTCCACAGTTTTGACTCTTTAATTCCTCAAAAAGAACCCTAACAGCATTAACTTGTGGCTTTATATATAAAGGACCATGACTACTTTCTTTTTGAGTTCTTTTCCCTTTTTTGGGTGGGTTGGGTATGAAGAGTTCATCCAGTTTGACCCGCTCAAAGTTAATGGCCTTTTTAGTTATTCCAATGTACTTTTTCTTTACAAGTTTTGATAGCTTCGACTGTATCGTAGTTAGATCATCCAATAAATTTACAAGTTGTGTCAAACATGTTGGTCGCAAGTTAATAAGATCATACCATACCTTAAAAAAAATTACATTAATAAAATTAGTTATAAACTTATTATTATTGTATTTGACAGATTTTCATGCCTTAAAAAGATTCAAAAACTCTTTAATACTAATACTATCTAAAACATTTCAATATATTGATATGAAGGGTTGAATTAGAATCAGAACCAATTAAGGCTACAGAACCAGCAGAACTCAATCTAAACCATTGATTTTTGAAATGAAATGATCATGGAAGACACATTAATGTATTTGATGAGAGACCCCCAAATATTGGTTTGCATGGATGTCATGAGGTGTTTGTTTTAGTTTAATACTTTAAAAGGTGCAGTTATAGTTTCGTTTTTCTAACGTTTGAAGGGTATACGATAAACCGATAAGATATTTAAATTTTATGTTGTTAGAAAGTTTTCATTTTTTAAAGAAAACTTTGATTTATAAATACACCTTATAATATGCCCTCAATATATATGTTCACAAAATCCATTTTTGAGTAATTAAATTAGAATGTGCAGTGTTGGTCTTTTCTTCGTGATATGAATTCAGACTCCTTTTTCTTATTATATTAAATTCTTTAATTTTTCTTTTCTCTTTTTTGTTTAATCTTAAACCGTGTTACGTGTGATTATAATTGTAATATAAACGTGTATTAAACCGAACGAAAACTACAAACTGAGGTTAGCTAAAATGAAGTTTAGAATCCAATTTTCAACTTTTGAGATTAACCAAACGTGAAATAAAATTAATTTACTAATTCTTCAAACACTCACGGATTGTTACAACTCTCAAAAAATGTGTCCACGGAAGTATATTTCTATTACTATATATATACACTAAAATAAAGTGTTTTTTTTTTTAATATATATATATATATATATATATATATATATATATATATATATATATATATATATATATATATATATATATATGCATAAAACGTGATGGAAAAAGAAGATTAAAGAGCGTAAGTAGCTCTTGAATATTCCATGATTTCAGGCTTTCAGCACTTTCAGACATTTTCACACCTGTGTTTTCTTCTAAGTAAGGTGCCTGTCAATGAAAATGAATAAATTCATCTCAGCATGCAAAAAATTAAAATAAATAAATAAATACAATGTATATGCAATTTTGACCCATTTATTTATTGATGAGTCGATTCACTTTATGTTTTATCATTAACGGGTAATATTTTTTTAAACAAATAGCTTAAAGGGAAACTAGCCTAATGGGATGAAAGTCAACCATAGTGTATTTTTTTTAATGATTGCCTAAATCATTTTCTACAAAATTTAAAGTTATATACTCCGTAGTTATTATTATTCTTGAACTAATATGATTTGGTAATCCTATATGATACATAAATCACTTTACAATACTTGCACAAAAAATGTTTTGGGCCAATCCAATCTGCTCGTTTTCCCACATCTAGTAAATCAATTTTAAAATGACATATGAATCTTGAAATGCCAAAATTTTAAAAGTACCTGGAAATGACCAACTTTCTCAAATAACTCATGTCGTTTTGGGCTTCCACGAGCACAACTAAAAAAATTTGTATTATTACTTGTACAATATTTTAATCTGAATTGAATTTGTTATATTTGGCCGTCTAAAAAAGAATTTTTTTTATCAACTAAAAACTTACATTTTGCAACTATTTTGTCCATGTCAGAACTAAAATACTTACAGAATTTGCACCCTAATGCCATGAGCCCATGAGCATTGGTTTGTGAACATAATAATAATAATATTAATAATAATTATAGCATGTGCACATAATATGGGCGGGCTGGATAACAGGTCAAAATGGGTAATATGTGGTTGGGGTCGGGTATTGTTGACCCGAAACACTTTTTGTCCAACATATTATCTTTTAGGCATCACCAAAATTATGTATTTGTTCTCGTTTATACAAACTGTCAAATTTATGACAGAATTATAAATTGACAAAAAGTAACCTAACTACAAATTAAAATAGTATAAATAATATTTTAAATCTGAAACACCAATTTACCATTCTTTTAAGGTGCATCTTTATTTTGTTAAAAGTGATTAGAAAGAATATTTCACATTTAAATTAAATTTTTTTATTATTTTAATAAGTTAAAGTTAGGTTCTTTTTTTTATAATTTTATAAATTTCCGGCACAAATTTGGTCCGGAATTGGTATAAATGAAAACAGATCTTCGGGTGGCCTCCACATTAATTATCCAAATAGTTTATAAATAATTAGCGTGTTAAATATGATTACAACACTATTATTATTTATTTATTTATTACTTTTATGCATCAAAAATACAATTTGGGTGACTTTTGACGCATTTAACTCAAATCTATACATTTACAAAACAAACAATATATATGGAGTAATACATATGTAAATCCCCTCCAGAGAGGCCTCCATTAAAAATTTATATATTTTTCTAAAGACATTTCTTTTGTCTATAAATGCCCTTAGAGCATCCCCAATGGTTAACCTCATAAAAGCTTATTAGTTTTGCCACATCAACATTTCATTGACCAAAAACCTTTTCACAAATGACATCTCCAATGGTTAACCTCTCCAAAAGCTTATTCTTTTATAATATTTCTAATTTACCTTTATCTATCTCAAATGTTTTATAAATACCCCTATATATAATTTGACAATTTTTTTGACATCTTACTAAATATTATATCTTTTAAAATGTCTAATACAAAAATATTCAACTAATTGACATTAAATATTATATAATTTATTTATTAAGTAATAAAAATATGATAAAGAATTTATATATAACAAATCTAAGGTTTAAAATGAAATGTTATTAAACATAAGGGGCTAAAAAGGACAAACATCAAAAGATGATTAAAAGATTAGTAGAGAATAAGTCATTGCAATAAGCTTTTTAAAAAGCTAGGCATTCCTATGGTAAAAAGTCTTTCAAAAGCTTATTAGAATAATAATAAGTTTTTGAAAAAGCTACCATTGAAGATGCTCTTATAAATACCATGAAATGGTTACTAAAAAAGTACAAAAATAATACCTTCCCCATACGAGCAATCATCGCAAACCCTGCAGTCAAAGTCTGTAACAGAATTAGTCAACAAGAATGATTTATATTACAAATAATGTATCCTTTGATTTTGCATAAACTACAAGATTAAATTTTCTTTTTATGTTATTATAAAGATTAAAATTTAAATATCATATTTACTTACTGTCAATATACCAAGCGACAAAGATATTGGCACATTTCCATCTCCTGGATAACACCGATGTTCAGCATTAAAAACTAAATAAAAATTACAAAATTTACAAGTATAAGATGAAAAAAAAAAATGCTAACCATATTTCTCAACAAGATACTTTATAATATCATCTGATTCATACATTGAAACTCCTGCATTTGGATCTACCTGCAAAAAAAAAGAGAAATTTTCAAAGTGTATCACTTATTTTGAAACACCCCAAAAAAAAAGTATATCACTTATTTTGAAACGGAGGAAGTATTATAAATGATGGCAATATTAGGACTTTATTTGGCTGAGATTGGATTCAATTCTTCATAATCCGATAATCAAAATTTGATTTAATTTTCTTACAAAATACTGTTAATTTGGAGTTGTAGAAAAGAAAGTGATAAATGTATCACATGATTCACATCTTTTAGTGGATACACTACAATTAATACTTCATATGTTAGTATAATTTACAATAAAACTTATACACTGTAGTATATATAAATTAAAAGTTATCATGTAAAAATTAATTCTCTTGTAGAAATGGGTACAACCCTGGGTCTGACCCCTATGTTTAAAATAGTTGTTTGGTTGTGTTATGAATGGAAAATGGATATGTTTAAACAATGTATTTCCTCCTATTTAAAATAAGTGTACACATTTTTATCCTGTTTTTTATAACTTAATCTTTAATTAATAAATATAAGGGTGTTTAATTTTGTCCTGTTTTTTTTATTTATTTTCGAAAAAAAGAAGAAGAAGAAACAAGCAGTCCACTTTCCATCCAACCAAAATCTTCAAATTCAACCAACTATTCAAAATCCCGCAATTTCTCATCAATTTTCCATGGAAAAAACCTAATAATCGTTACTATCAATCAAATTAATGGCATCCATATCCACCTGCTTCGCAATAACGTCTAAATACCGCTCAAAATGCTCCCTATACTCACTTAGGGCACACAATGATGTTTTCCATAAGGAGTTTTTTAAATTAGGGAGACAAAGTAGCTGTAGTAGTAACTAACAGTCGAAGCTTTTGGTCGGAAATTAGAGCCGGTTTTAATGCTTCACCGGTGGAACTGACAGCGAGGATTAGGCCGGGGAAAATAATGAGGGCGATAAGTTGCCGGCGTATGTGAGGAAGCGACCGATGGATGCTGTGGATTCGTTTGGAAGGAGAGTGACAGTTGGTGATGTGGCAAGTAAAGCTGGAATTGAGTTAACTGAAGCTCAAAGAGCTTTACAGAATTACAGGCACTTGCTGCTGATACTAATGGCATCTTAGAGGTCTATTTATTATCATTTTCTTATTATTTATTTTTTTAAAATTTTGTATGATTCAGTTTCGTTATGTGTGGGGAAGTGTTAATTATGTTTTGTATGATATTTGATTCAGTATAATTGGACCAAATGAGGTTTGTGAATTGCTGATTTGAAATTGAATGTTAGCAGTTTAGCACAAATGTTGAAATTGTTTTTGGATTAAAATCATTATCAAAACATGCTAAATGTAATTTAAGTTGACTGAAATGGGAATACATGGATCTATGAATCTATCGTCATTTTGAAGATGATCTTGTCAACAGGTTTCAGATGAAGGTGATGATGTACTTTATGGATTTCCAAAAGATTATCGATCAAAACTTGCAGCCAAATCAATTAGGATAAAATCAGAACCTTATCTTGAGAAGGCAAAGGTATATAATATAAAATTATAATCCCAACTGCTAACTACTTTTTATATGTGATGCTGTTGAGAATTGAGATGCCAATATAATGCACAAAACTTACAATCTCCATTTTTCATGTGATTTTACGGAGTAAATGACACTGTGTTCATTTTCTGAAGCCAATTTAAAAATTAAGAAAGAGTAAATTACACTTTGTTCATTTTCTGAAGCCAAAATTATGTCATTTTCTGTTTAAATTTTAAGAATTTATGTCATATGAATGATAGTTTAACTGTGTGCATCTGAAAATTTGATTAAACAGGATTTCATGTGCAGTTGGTTAAACAGGGGATTGCAAAATTTGACCAGTCCTATTGAAGATTGACTGCTCCTCTCAAAAATTGAGTGTTAAACTTTGACCAAATGTTGTCCCTACTAATCTCTTTGAGCCAATAAAAGTAAGCCACATGTCCTCATTCATTTTTTTTGGGTAAGTTGTGAGATATTTTAGTATGTTGTGCTCTGCGGTGAGTTTTAAAAATAGAAGATTAAATTGCAAAAATCATTTTGTGGCTCTGGTCAATTGATCATGCCCTGGTGCTCTTGGATTCTTGTTTGTTTTAAGTTTCTAGTTAATCACAATACAGTTATGAGTTATGATCTCACAAAATACTGAAATAGTTTGAAAATCAAACTTCTTTTGAAGAATAATTAAAATAATGATTATAAATAGTATGAACGATTTGGTGAGTACAAAGAATACTACTTGAGGTCACTTATTCATTATTTATAAATCACGATAAGACTAATTCAAATTAAAATGATATAAAATAAAGGGTTGATTGCAAGGATGTATAGAGCATGCAGCATGCAACTAGATAGATACCTTTAAAATATATCTAGTTTTTATTGTACCGGATAAGAATAGAGTTGCGTTTAAGTGGTCCACTATTTTTAGGAAGTCCCGAGGAACCAATCTCAATTATTGATCAATAAAATCTAATGGTCAAGATTAATCACCTATTATATATATTGAGGGGTATTTTGGTCATTTTTTTAAAAATAAAATTATTTTTATATATTTTTTTTATTTTAGAATTTTTATTTTATTATTTTTATTATGAAGGGGTATTTTGGTCATTTGGCACTTAAAAAAATTCATTTATTTTTTATTTTAAAATTTTTTTATTTTAAATTTTTTTTCATTAAAAAATAATATTTATTTGATAATTACTTGTACGACTTAATCACATGTGATTTTAGTGTAAAATCACATGTGATTGTATATTTAATCACATTTGATGTTTTAGTTCAATCACATGTGATTCAGTATGCAATCACATTATGTGTATTAGTGAAAAAATAATAATAATAAAATATTTCTTTTTTAAAAAAAATAAAAAAAATTAGAATAAAAAATAAAATAAAATAATTTTTTTAAATGACCAAAATACCCCTCAATTAAAAATTAGAAAAATTAAAATATAAAAAAAAGTTAAAAAAAATCAAATTTTTTTGAAGTGCCAAATGACAAAAATACCCCTTTATGTATAAAATAGGTGATTAATTTTGACCATTAAATCTTATTAATCAATGGTTGAAATTTGTTCCTCGGGACTTGATAAAAATAATGGACCCCCTTGAACGTTTCTCGATAAGAGTAATGTATAAATTGATTTATATATATACAAGGGCACATCAATTACTTTAAAATGATATTAAATTGATTACGAGGAGAAAGAGAACAAAATACTTGATAGAAAATAAATGTGTAAAGTTGGATTATAATATATAACTTCGTTATAATATGTGCAAGGGGAAGACGGCTATGGACATAATGACAAGAAAGTATGCTCTATTCTACATAAGTCAGTCAGCCCTTTATTCATATTTTAGTTAATTCCAGCATTACATTGAAATTAAAACCTGGTCTATAAACAAATTAAACAACCTTTCATGAATGTGTAGAGTTGGATTATAATATATAATTTTTTTATGATATGTGCAACTGGAAGCCAGCTATGGACATAAACTCAACCCTTTCTCTAGCTTTATATATCTTCATATTTGAGATGAGTTCAGCATTAAATTGAAATCAAAACCTGATCTATAAACAAATTAAACAAGCTTTCATTTTACCAAAATTAAATGGCTGTTGCTGAAATCTTTCTGACTGCATTTATTACTCTTCTCTTTGAGAAACTTGCCTCTGGTGAGTTGATCAAACTGGCTCGATCTGCAGGAATCTACTCTGAGCTCAACAAATGGGCCAATACCTTGGCCCAGATCCAAGCTGTGCTTGTTGATGCAGCCCAGAAGCACATTAGAGACAAATCTGTTCAATTGTGGCTAAACAAACTCCAACATTTGGCTTATGAAATAGACGATGTTCTTGATGATTTGACCACTGAAGCTATGCGCCGCCAACTGAATCAAGAATCTCATGCCAGCACCAGTAAGGTATTTAAAAATATCAATATTCCAGCCAAATTTCATGCTCTTAAGTATGGTCATAAGATGAGTTCTAAGCTAGATAAGATTACATCCAAATTAAGACTTCTTGTTGAAGAGAAAAATCTTTTAGGTTTGAGTGATAATGTTCAAAGGTCAACTCGACCAACTAGACGATTTGAGGAAACGTCACTCGTTGATGAATCCAAAATTGTGGGTCGGGAAAGTGATAAAGAAGCACTGTTGGGGATGTTGTTGGAGAAAGAAATAGGTGGTCAAAACGCGAGTATCGTGTCAATTACTGGTATGGGTGGAATTGGCAAAACCACTCTTGCTCGTGTTTTGTACAATAATAAGAAACTCAATTGTCACTTTAAACTCATGTCATGGGTTTGTGTTTCGGATGATTTTGATGTATTTAATATCAGCAAGGCTATTTTTAAAGATGTGGGTGGGGAGGACAAAGAGTTTGAAACTCTAAATCGGTGGCCCTTTCAAACAAACTTTTAAGAAAAATGTTCCTAGTTGTTCTAGACGATGTTTGGAATGAAGACTACAAGAAGTGGGAACTCCTTCAACGCCCATTTTCTGTAGGAGCAGTTGGAAGTAAAATTATTGTGACGACACGAAAGAAAACGGTTGCATCGATGATGGATTCCATTCAAACTTACCCGCTGGAGGGTTTGTCAAATGAAGAAGCTTTGTCTTTGTTTGCTCAAAATGCGTTGGGTAAACAAAACTTTGATTCAAACCCAACACTTAAATTGTATGGCGAAGGTATCGTACAGAAATGTGGTAGATTGCCATTGGCTTTGAAAACACTTGGAAGGTTGTTGAGAACAAAAACAGAAGATGAAGAGTGGGAGGAGTTATTGAATAGTGAGGTATGGAATTTACCCAACCAAGGTGAGATTCTCCCGGCTCTAAGACTAAGCTACGACGATCTCCCACCGCATTTGAAGCAAATCTTTGCATATTGTTGCTTGTTCCCCAAGGATTATGTGTTTGACAAGCAGGAACTAGTGTTATTGTGGGTGGCATAAGGATTCTTGTACGAGTCTAACGTCAACAAGTCAATGGAGAAATTAGGTCGGGAGTGTTTTGAAGACTTGTTTTCAAGGTCGTTTTTTCAACACGCGGCCCACAATATATAATGCATGACCTTATACATGACTTGGCCACTAACGTTGCGGGAGAGTTCTTTGCATTGGTCGATAAGATGGATGCTTACAACATGATTGAAGTTTTGGAGAAGTGTCATCACCTTTCATTTATTCGGGAAAAATATGGAAAATATAAACAGTTCAAGGTATTAAAGAGAGCTAGGCGATTGCGAACTTTCTTACCTATGTCAACGCTAAAGTATTCGTTTTCTTCTTATCAAGCAATGTTTTTTTCAAACTACTTCCATGCTTACAATTTCTAAGGGTGCTAAGCCTAGCTAATTCTAATATTAAAGAGGTACCACAGTCCATTTGTAGTCTCAAGCATTTGCGCTACCTCAATATTTCCAACACTCGGATCACATGTTTACCCGAACAAGTCGGTGATATTTATAATCTACAAAGCTTGTTGCTTTCTAGTTGTTATGATTTATATAGCTTGCCAAATAGTATTGTAAAGTTAATTAACCTGCGGCATCTCGAACTCAGTAATACTCCAAAATTGAACAAGTTTCCCATAGGGATTGGTGGGTTGACGGGTCTACAAACTCTATCCAAAGTCATTATTGAAGGATCTGGTGAGTTTAAGATATCCGATCTTCAGAGACTATTGCATCTTGAAGGTCAAATTTCCATTAAGGATTTGCACAAAGTGACAAATGGAGTACACAAAAACGAGGCCATATTGCAACAAAAGAAGAGACTTTGTGATTTGGAGATGGAATGGAGTGATGTTTTTGATGATTCTCGGAAGGAAATAATGGAATATGAAGTACTTGAAGGGCTAAGGCCTTTTAATAAGTTAAGAAGCCTCAAGATTTTGTACTACATGGGTACAAAATTTCCAAGTTGGGTCGGGGATTCCTCATTTGATTGCTTAACCCATCTTACGTTACGTGGTTGTGGACGTTGTACATGTTTACCAACACTGGGGCATCTACCATCACTTCAAGAGTTATTTGTTGAAAGAATGAATCGGGTTTAGAGTTTCTTGGGCCTCCTAGCGATGTTGGTGCATTTCCATCACTTAAAGTGTTGAGTTTCATACAAATGGAGGGTTGGGAGGAATGGTCAACCATCGATGGTGACAAAGATAGAACAACTGGATCGTTTCGGCGCCTTGAACAGATAACCATAATATATTGTCCTAAATTAGATGTAGTGGAAATTGAGTTATTACCGTCTCTTCGTGATTTAGATGTACAGACATAGAGGTGTTAAAAAGCATGGTCAGTTCATCTTCATCACTTACTAGTTTAAAAATGGTGAATATTAAAGGACTATCTCAGCTAAATGGAGAAGTTCTAGAGCATCTTCAGGCAATTGAATATTTAGGCATTACAGGTGATGAAGTCACATACTTATGGGAATCAGAATGCAAGATTCTTGTAAATTTAAAGAGTTTGATTGTCTATGGGTGTGTAAAATTGGTATCATTTGGAGAGAAAAATGTGAATTTGGTGATCAGCAAAGAAACTTTTAGAATTGTGTGGATTTGGAATTGCCCAAGACTAGAGAGTTACAAGTGTTCAATTAGTACTGAGATTTTAGAGATATCCACATGTGATTCAGTTACACTCTTAACCTTCTCAGCATTGCATGATCTTCCATCTGCTTTGAAAATTCAGGAGTAGTTACATTTGCAAACGCAGGAGTAGTTATAGAGATGAGCATTACTACTTCATCATTTCTTCTTCCATCATCTCTAAATTTTCTAAGTCTTGATTATTTTGATGAGTTGAAATCAGTTTCAAAAGGCCTTCAACTGCCTTGAACAACTTGTAATCCAAAGATGCCCAAAGACCTGCCAGAGACACTACTCCCTTCACTTTCAAGTTGAATCTTGCTCCCCAGAATTGTACAAAAAGTGTAGTAGAAAAGGGAAGTTGTGGCCCATCATCTCCCAAATACCTAAAATTTCAGAGTATTTGAAAGGAATTTTGGTTATTTAGTATGCCATTTATGCACCCGCTAAAAGTTAAATATATAACAAAAACTTGATATGTTTATCGTTCTACAATTGATATGGGGGTATCTTTGAGCAGGTGCAGGAGTTGCGACTGCATAGGGCCACGTTTTATGTGGGCCCAACTTTTTTTTGTATCTCTTATATATATAATCTTAAAGTTTTATGTATACTTAATAATTTAATAGAATTTTTTTTTAAAGTCTAATTTTTTTATATAAATCTTATATTTATAGACCCATTTTGTCTATTTGCACATGGCCTACAGATCTCGGAGATGCCCCTGGGTAGAAGTGGAATCAACCAAAGGGTAGAAGTGAGAAGAAGAAATTAAAGATATGTTTGCGCCATTTGTGTTTAAATTGGCGATGAAGCGGGAGAAGCATGCGGAAATCTTCGTAGAAGTGAACTAGTGATCAAAACATTTGTGTAATTATCATTTATATATATCAGCTAAAGACAATTCAACCATTATGTATACGTCATGAATTTCGGATCAGATTCTGAATTATGGATTATAGATGTGTGTTAATCAAGAATTCTTGATTAATCTTTGATTTAGCGAGAACTAGAAGAGATTGGCAAGATTGGATTAGAGAAAAAAATGATAATTGACTTTGCTTAGAATGTTACCAATTATTACAAATGCAAAGCTTAGTTACGATTAATCAATACTAGGTATAAACCCGATTGGAACCGAAATAGTAATTGTAGTACGTTTCAGGTGTACGTTTTTATCAAATTTATTAGTTGATTCATGTAATATTAGAATGATTTACAAATAGAAATGTGTAATGAATATGAACCGAATATTATTAATACCGCAATAAATTCCAAGTACATAGTTAATTAAATTTCAGTTCCGAGTCTTATACGCGATTTGTTCTATACCCGATGAACATGGACCTGATACCTGATTTCACGAAAAAGTTGGACCCGATACCCAAACCAATTTTTAGTAATCCGGTTCCGGTTCCGATTTTCGGTACTATATTTCATCCCTAATCTGTAGGGGGTGAGCATTTGGGCCGAAAAAATCGTATAGAACCGAAAACCAACCGAAACTGAACCAAACCGTACAAGCGCTATATTATAGAAAACTCACATGATGAAAACAAAATTGAGAAAGCTCCGATTTGATTAAGGTGATTGCAGTTTCTTCTTTTTTTAGGCAAAAGGTTGGAATTCATTCAGAGTACTGATTTAAATTTCAATTCGAAGAACCCTAACAAGTTTTCCGCGGATAATAACTCTTCGCTACAATCATGCTGTGAGTTTCTATCTGATTTTTAAGCTTTATAATTGTGTTGTAATCCATACGAGTTTCTATTAGGCTAATGATGTTGCAATTTACATGAAATTGGATAGTGATTAGCAATAATATAACCTGTGCATTGTAATAAACCTGACATCGAAAATCAATGTTCTGTATGTTGTTCACATGATGGAGTCTCTAGCTGTTGATCTTGATAATGTGAATCCGTTTTTTATGGTAAAATGCCACAAGAACGTATGCTATTTTTAGAGTCACAATTTTCGCTTTGTTAAATTTCATATATTATTATATAATGTAGGATGAACTCATTTGTTCTAAAATATACTCCCTTCGTCCCTTAATAAAGATCTTTAATTTTTACCATTTTAGAAGATGAAATAAATATAATTCTCAATTTAAATGGAACTTGGTGTTCATTGATTGCACCTAATGTACGCCCCTGACTCCCTGAGACATACTTTAGAAAAACACATATAAATATGTGAAAAACAATAAGAAGAAAAAAAAACTATAACTAAGATCTATTTTCATTTCCTTAATTTTGTTACCAAACATGAGAAATAATTTCCTTGCTGGTTTCTTCTCAGGTCAACTCTTTGCCCCTACCAAATAGTAGAATTCATTCTGGATTTCTCTCTCAATTTAAACAAGGGTAGTGATTTTAATACCACACAAATTACTTCACCCACCACACTGTACAACAATTAAAAAATATTGTATAAATACTGTAAAGCAGTGATTATGATATTTAGAGTACTTTATATGGTCCCAAAATCACCCCTTTAAACAAGAGTGATCGCAGTCACAGGTACGTCATCCCTTGTATTCCACTTTGAATTCTAGTAAATGATCCGTTAATTTCAGACTATTTGAAAGGGATTTTGGTTATTTAGTATGTCATTTATGCACCACCTAAAAGTGATAAATATAATAAAAACTTGATTGAGGTGGCTACAGAATATAAATTTGTACACTTTGCTTAAGCACGTCAATATCTGGACAAAATCATCACACATTGAATTCATAAGCTAAATCAGGAATTTTGTGTTAAATAGGGGATGCATTGAAATGGACAGAGTTGAAGAAGCTTTATATGTTTATGGATCTACAATTGATGCAAGAAGTTGAATCAACCAAAGGGTACAAGTCGTTTCAAGAACCGGTGACAAGAAGAAATCAAAGATATGTTTTGGTGTTATTAACATTTTAGTATGACAGATTATTTTTTATCCATTTTCGTAGTAGTGATCAAAACATGTGTGCAATTATCAGTTCAAGACAATTATACACACACACAAAAAATAAAAATAAATAAAAAACTAAGTTTTCACTACAAATTAACGGATTGATGAGTGTGTAGTAGGAAAAACAGGGCAGGTTAATATTCAACTCCATTAATGTGCTCTAAGCCTTTAAGAAAAATGTGTGTACTTTTTCTTCTAATTTTAATACATATGTATGAAGAAACACAATCAACCAAAGATCAACATAAAATGGATTCTTAATATTAAGTTATACATGTGCATTGCGGAAGTTTGCGATATTTTCACAAGGGAAGTGATCCGTATATGCCAAAGCTTTTAGCCTTTACAACGAATGCAAACAGTTAACTGTATAACATACAAATCTATAACGCATAGGGTTGTTGTATAAAGTAAAATTGTAGTTCACAAATCATCTTCTTTTTCAAAATTCTATAAACAATTTTAAAGTATTAATGAGGGTGTTAAGTATGTTTGTACTTCAATTGTCTTTGTTAGAATATTTATTTCAAACTTTAAGTGTTAAATCGTATGTTAGGATTTTATTTTGAATGCAATTAGATGAAATACTGGTATAGATGTTAATCAATCTAGAGAAATACTCAATTACATAGATGATACATACTCAATTCCAACACAAATACATGTACATAAAATAACAAATAATGTGATGTTGTTGCTGAGGTGTCAAAAGACAGTAATAAGGGTGTTGCCCAGTTTTGTGAAGAATGTGATTTAGTTGATCAGTTTCTGGATTGGTTTATGGGAGGGCTAATGATCTGACCATGACTCAACTTATAAATGACCCAACAGTTCAACAAACAATGAAATACAAGTGAAGAGGATAAATAACGCATGAAGTTAAAAACAGATCAAATGGGTAACTAACAATTCAGTAACTTTAGAGCAATTGTTATGACCTCCAATTGCTGCTACACTTGAAAATAAAACATAAATTGGCAAGCAAGAAGATGGTCATATAATCAGATGTCAAATGTTTTATATTTCCATTGAATTCAGCCATTTTAAGGATATAGTAATGTTAGTCTGTTACATCCTGTTAGCAAGGACTAAAATATATAAAATTGGGAAGCTAATTGAACAAAAGTTGAAGGAATATATGGTTCCCAATATGTACTAATAACAAAATGATTATTGTAAATTTGAAAGAAAAAAAACATATAGCACCCAATGCTTAAAAAGAAAAAACTGAATTTTGCAATTGGGTTCAAGTTATGGAACTTGAGAACTTAAGAAACACACATTTAGGGTTCAAGATATGGAATTCATAACAGAAGAAGCATCAAAACAAAATTAACTCAAAATCATTCACAGAAAATAAAAAAGAATGCATCTTTTTAACCATATAGAGCTCATTCAAGAGGGTTTCACTTCCATTGTGATCAATTTTTTAAATTAAACTCAAGTTGAAAATAAAAACACTTCCAGAATCCTCAATCTTCCATTTTGGAATGTGAATATTGATGAAATCTATCAACAGAAATCGAGCTTCCAAATTTATGTACTTTTCCCCAATTTCAGAAGTTCATAAAACAGAGAACACAACAGATTACCCATAATTTCAAAATCAAATATCATTGCCCATATTTTATGCACATTGAAACCAGCATAAATTACACTATTATGAAACAGAATCAGCATTAAACTTCATAATTAACCAAAAATAAAACATATTCCCCCACCTTACTCTACTTGCTATTTATATTTTGAAGACTGCAAAAGCTTAGATAAAAAAGTTTCAACTTCTCAGTCCAAAAGGCAGCATGCAACTAACTACCAGAAATCAAAGTTCAATCAAGGAAACCTGTTTTGCGCCATACTGCATTACGAACTAACCGGAGATCCCTCCCTTTGAGTGTTCTTCCAGCACCTTCGAGAACCGAAAACGTCGTGTGCGGTGAATTGGCCGAACCTCTAGCAACGATCTCATGCGGTGGAAGCATCTCTTCTTCATCATCCTCTCCGATGTCAACATCAGCAAGTTCGCCGCCGGTTCTAGGCATCCTAGCAAAAATCGGAACATTCACCGGAGCAGATTGCTGAAATTTCAACGGCATAGACTGAGAGAAATCGCGCTCATGCTTATTTGGTCTAGGTATCGATGGAATTAACCGCGATGAAGACGAATTAGGCGTCGTTGGAGACGCGATCGAACCCGTAGGGTTTCGTCGGTTCACGAGAGGACGATTGTTAGGTTTCCGGCCGCTATCTTCCGGTAATGCAGCGAGAATGCCGAACTTATCCTGATTCCGGAACGACTGAAGGTTACCACTAGGGTTCCAGAGGTTTCCTTTCACCGGATCTAACGACTGCCTCTTCTGTTCGGCGAAATCGCCGGTCCAGAACACATCGTCTTCACTGAAATCGTCACCAGCGACAGACGATCCACCGGATATGACGCCAGTCGATGAAGGCGGTGAGAATACACCAAGGAACCGATCGGAAGATGGTGATCGCCGGTGACGGTAGGTAGCAACGCCGTTTGGTTCCATGAGAGATAGATATACACTAGAAATGCACTCTTGACTCAGAGATATATTGTTGCAGAATGGGAGTTATCCGGTACAACGAGTCTATCGTAATCTCGAACAGACGCTGTAAATCGACGGTTTATATCGGTTTAAGGTGGGACCACCGTGATACGTGGCCGTCGAGGATAAAGTTGTTATAAGAATGACGTGGCGATGGACGCCGAATGACGGAGAATGTGATCATAGTGGAATAGCTCGAGATTTTTGGGGCCCGCTTTGACTATGATGACGTGTACTCGTATTATCTTTTGTTAATTGCATTTAATAGATAATTACAATGCGTCTGCGATTACGTCATTTACCCGATGTTGCCATTGTGTTTATAGAATCAGTTTTGATCATTTATCTTTACATAATCTAAATTATCACGAAATTAATTACTTCCTCCGATTCAAAATAAGCGATACACTTGAGGTTTCACGGTTTTTGAGGCAAAAGATTATAATGATGCTTAAATTAGATTAATTGGATGGTTAGTGGGGAATGGGTCCCACACCCTTTGAATAAAGTAATGCTAATGATGTTTAAAAGTAAAAAGTAAGGGTAAATGGGTCATTTCACTTTGTTAAAGTAGATAGTTAGTGGGTGTGGGTCCCATTTTTTTTGCCAAATAAGGAAACTTTTTAAAATGTATCACTTATTTTGAATCACCCCAAAAAGGAAAGTGTATCACTTATTTTGAATCGGAGGAAGTATTAATTATTATGATATATTCAAAAGTAAATGGGTCAAAATTAATTAATATGACAAATTGCTTACTGGTCTGCATTGGTATTTGGTGATACTCCAATTTGAATGCTTCTATTACTACCCAACGAATAAAAATCTAACTGAACATATTGTAGCATATAACCATGCAACATGCTCAATGATTGACCCAAATGGCCAAATGACATAAAACAAGTTTCGGTCAAAACTGGTAACTAAGGCACGAGCGAAACATGTTAGGTTAGAGATAAAATATATGGTGAAATGACATATTCACAAGTAAATTGGTCAAAATTGTGACCTAATTGCATATGTAGCCTATGGTGATGGTACTTGGTTATTTACCTTTTGATAATCAATCTGGAGCAAGAATATATAATTTATGATATTCAAGTAAAACCTTTCTAAGGTCGATTTTATGTGCAATAAAAAACGTTACACAACAGTAATTGTGAAAATAAACTTCTGTTCTAGATTCTAATAAAGTGAATTCTAAAATAGCTCACGTAACATTAGCACTCTTTTTTCAAAAAAGGGAATTCGACACGAATTGCTAATTTGCTATGTATATATTGCAGTATGAAACTTACATTTGATATAACAAACTTTTAAAACTTAGCTTTTGATGTAATCAACTTTCATTTTTACCATTTTGGCGGTAACCAGCTTGCGTACAATTTTTTTTTACCATTTGAGGTAACCACGTTATATCAAAAGCTAAGATATATGAGTTGGCTAGTTCAAAACGTAAGTTTTATAATCCAATACATACAATAGCAATTCATGTCAAGTAAAGATTTATAGTTTGCCTTTTATAAAGTAACAATTTTTTTTGTGTTGTCAAAATCATTCTCGAGCATTTTTAAGTCAACCAAATTACCAAAAGCTTAATAAACATAAACGAGTGATTAAGTAACTATCACAAGATCCACTGATCCAACAAGAATATTAGTTGGACGACTATAATATGTACGCTCATAGATCCACTCGGTTGCAGTTCCGATCACTCATCAATAGTACTGATTCTGTAAAAGAATTCTTCAATTTCAGCCATTTCTTCAAGTGTTTGATTTCAGCGAAGTGATCAATGAATTGTGATGTTGTGTTCATATCCACAAAAAAGAACTAAACTCATATTGTTATTTAAGATTTGATTGTGAAATAATTAATACAAAATGTGCTTAATTTGTGAAGATCAACTGTTAAAGAGTATGGTTTATAGCTATACGAATGACAAATAATAAATCTGTCAGATAAACTCTATTCCAAATCATTTATACAAATCAAAGTAACCAACAAGTATCAATAACTTTAAATCCAAAAGTAAATGACGAATCTGCCACTTTTGTATCAGTAAAATCGGAAAATTCAAACAAATACTTGATTATATTACTGTGAATACATCCACTAATCCAGCAACTCCGAGCATGTATGGATCGAACTCTTATTTACTCAATATATGTAAAATGAAAAAAAATAAAAAATAATCGACGCCTGAGAGATTCGAACTCTCGCGGGGAAACCCCATGTACTTAGCAGGCACACGCCTTAACCACTCGGCCAAAGCGTCTTTGTGTTATCAGAAATAGGAGATGTAAATAAATACTGTCTAGAAAAGATGTAGAGTTCCATATTTTTATGAAAAATAGTGAGTTCAAGCTTTTATGCACAAAAATTATTTAATATCTTTAATAGACTTTTTTAGCTTCAAAACTGAATGTATATGAATTTTTAAGATTTTGAAAAAATTATACATAATGAATATAAATTTATAAAATAAAAGGCTAATATATTATTAGTGTGATAAGATATAGTGACTTTACTTTTCTTTTTAAAGATTTAACATCTTATAGTCTTACACGCCTACCTCTTTTAGTAATTCAAACTTATTTTACTAATTACTAATGCATTTACGCCTACCTCTTTTAGTATTTTTAAGAAGCTCCTTAATTTTAAGTTTAAGAAGATTTCCACTTTTAGTAATTTCTTTAACTAAAAAAATAAAGTGTTACTTACAGGATTCGAACACAAGATCTCTCCTAAGTAGGCACTGTGTGTTAACCACTTCAACTACTTGATTATTTTGATTTATTCCAGATACTAATATATATAAGCTTTAACGTCACCAGAACTCAACCATCATTTCTCTATGTAAAAGGCCCATATTTACTTTCACAAAAAGGCCAATTTCGGATATAATCCTACCATCACTAATGTCAGCACCTACCATCACTACGCACCACCACTCATCACCATCGCTATTGTCACCACCACCGGTACTGTAGTCACTTCGAAATATAGTTACGGGTGCCCGCCGCCGTATTGCGCGGGTACCCTGCTAGTGAATTTATGATACATATAGACTGAACCAAATTAAAATTTGTCATGATATATCATTAAATTTGTATAATTATATTAATTTAAATTTTAAGAAAATTAATATTGAGATTTATAAGAATAATATGAGTAATGATATTAATTCCTACTATTTGTTGATATTCATAAGTTATAATCCTATGAAGACATATGTCAAAGTTAATTAATAATATTAAGAAAAAAAAAATTAATAAATGAGCATTACATAGGAATAAATATCATTTTATCACTAATATTTTTTTTCTTATTATGTTCAGAAAAATAAATAAGAAATAAAGATCTTTGGGTCTTTTCATCGATTTCGTCTAAAAACCTGCAAGTTATCTAAACAGTTCAGCGATCATAACAGAGTTGAAGCAAGATAGCTGTGTTCTTTCACATCAAATTCGATCAGATTCTTCACTCTGTACGCACTTTCATCAGTTTCAGCCCAAATCTATACAACTAACATCCGATTGCGGCAAAAATCATGATCACAACGATAACGGCAATCTTTAATTGATACGTATCTAATCAGTTACTACATATTTACTATTCAAATTGATTACAATCTAACAATCATGCAGCAAAGAAGTCCTACTGGTGGTGGGGGTTTACAGAGCCCTAGATCCCCATCTTCACAACCTCCGTTTTTATCAGTATCTGTCACTGATCCTGCCAAAATGGGCAATGGTGTTCAAGCTTATATCTCTTATAAGGTCATCACTAAGGTAATTATCACGATTCATTTTGAATTCATTGTATTTAGACTACGAATACATTCAGTAATTGATACTATTGACATATAACATATGATCGATTTAGGTAGATACATGTACGATAACCTATTGTTGATTTAGGTCAAAATCTAGTTTTTCACTTCAATTTCAAAAGGCAAATCGAAAATGATTCCTTACTGCTAATACTAATTAGGAAAACTCATTTGCAAGAAATAAATAAAAAGAATCAAAGGCCAAGAAGAATTCATCTATCCACTCTTGTTTATACTAATAATCTATCTGCTCGATTATCAATCCTTGAAAATTGTAATTTGTGGAAACTACTATTCCTTAATTATATATTATTATATAGTATTAATGTATCGAAAACATAGTACAACTGTTATTTCATTCAAATTGTTGTTTTGCAGACAAATTTCCCTGAATATCAGGGTCCAGAAAAGATTGTTATTCGGCGTTATAGTGATTTTGTTTGGTTACGTGATCGTCTTTTTGAGAAGTACAAGGGTATTTTCATTCCTCCACTCCCAGAGAAGAGCACAGTAGGTAAGATTTAACTATTTTTATTTGCTTTAAACATTGAAAAACAGGATTGCGTATATATATTATATTATTTGTTTTTTATATAATTTGCAGAAAAGTTTAGATTTAGTGCTGAGTTCATTGAAATGAGACGTCAAGCATTGGATACATTTGTGAATAGGATTGCATTACATCATGAATTACAGCAAAGTGAGGACCTGCGCACCTTTTTGCAGGCTGATGAACAGGTAACTGTTACAGTTGTGACTGCTTATAAAAAAATTTATTGATTGCATAAAAAGGAAACATTAAAAACCGCCAAACTTTTTTTTAAATAGTTCGATAAAAATCGTCAAACTTTTAAAATCTGGTTTAAGGTAACCCGTTCAGGTTTTGCTGACGTGTCAGTACCTTTGACCATGTTGACTTTTTTTTTTTGTTGTTGCTATTTGTTGGCTGTTTTGCAGACAATGGAAAGAGCAAGGTCACAAGATATAGGAATCTTCAAGAAGAAGCCTTCAGATTTGATGCAAATATTCAGGGTAAAACATGATATATAATTGATTAATGTTTCTTTTTGTGGCAGAATTAGATGATATGATGTCATGATGATGTAACAGGATGTTCAATCTAAAGTGAGTGATGTAGTTCTTGGAAAAGAAAAACCAGTTGAAGAAACAAATCCAGAATATGAGAAATTGAAACGTTATATATTTGAACTTGAAGATCATTTAGCAGAAGCCCAGAAACATGCATATCGTCTTGTAAAAAGACACAGAGGTATTTAATTTATAAAAACTATATTTTATTATTTAATAAAAAGTTCGCTTGAAAGGAAACGAGTCGGCCTAAGTGTATTTTTAATTCATAAATACTTTAAAATGATTTTATTCGTGAAAAAAACTAGTGTTATTGATTATTGAAATGATATAACTTTTCAACCATATTTGATACACTAATTATTTATAAAAGTCATAAGATAATGTAATTAATTATTGTTACAGAATTAGGGCAATCTCTAGCAGAATTTGGTAAGGCAGTTAAGCTTCTTGGTGCTTGTGAAGGAGATGCTCTTGGGGCTGCATTCTCTGAGATAGGGGCAAAATCGGAAATGATATCAATCAAGCTACAAAGAGAAGTTAGTTTATATTTATTTATTTATCAATCATTATTATTTAATTTCCACATTATATTTTGAAATGAAAAAAAAAAAGTTTGAACTTATGAATATGAGTTAAAGTCCTCAAACTTTAACCTGTTATTACAGGTCATAATGGTTGTTTTTTAAAAAGTCAACAAAAGTCTAATCAGTGAAAGTTTGAGGATTAAAACATAATAAATTAATCTCTCTTTACATACAGAAGTTGTGTCTGACTATTTATTTTATGTTGTCTATTATTTAGGCCCAACATCTTCTAATGAATTTTGAAGAACCTTTAAAGGATTATGTTCGTGCTGTACATTCTATCAAGGTACCAAGTTCCTTCATTGACCAAATATGTTGACTTTTATACTTGTGTTACTGAAATTTGTCATTGTGAACAGGGTACAATAGCAGAGAGAGCCAATGCTTTTAGGCAGCAGTGTGAATTGGCTGAAACGGTAAAGCTAAAGGAAATTGATCTGTAAGATTTCTATGATTTTAATCGATCATATACATTGCATGTTTTATTAAAAAGTTAAATCATTGTTGAGTTAGTAAGGTTTGAAGTATGAATTTTTCTATCAACAATTAGTGTGTCAAATATGGTTACGAAAATGATATTGTTTTAGTAATAATCTAAGTTTTGAATTTAAATATTTAATGGGTTTAAAAATACACTTTGCACGAAAATAATGAATTATTTTTTTGTATTGATTGTACTATGTTTCTGTTTCAGCAACAAATTGAGGCTAATTAGATCGGAGAAGATGTTAGATGCAGAGCATGAATTTGAGGAGGTAAGTAACAGGTCAAAACGGGTTGGGTAACTGGTCATTTTTACTATAGTAAAAAATGTAACATCAAATTATTTGACTCGTTTTGTTCCCATTTTACCTAGTTTAATTAACTAGTTCTAACATAACAAAAGTACAGCTGAAAGCTGATAATGAAGATGCAACCAGAAGATTTGAGACAATTGTACGGCTAATGAGTGAAGAAATCGTACGTTTTCAAGAACAAAAAACGCAAGATTTGGGCCTTGCATTCCATGAATTTGCAAAGGGTCAAGCCCGTTTAGCAAACGGTATTGCTGATGCTTGGAGAAGTCTACTTCCAAAACTCGATTCTCTCTCTTGTTCATAACACGGTTTTTTAAACTCAAACAATCTGTTTGAGGATCTATTTTCTTTTTGTTTTTGTTATGTTAACTCCCAACATGTTGTAAGTTTTGTATTTTTCGGGTACTTTTTTAGATTTTTGTTAACAAGTTTTGCTGTTTGTTATAAAACTATACCAGCATCGATATTTGAGTATATTGTGTTGGTAAGGTTGTTTCATTTAGCTTCTCATATAGAATTACATCCTTTAGATAATTAGATTAGTACAAAGAAAAGAAATCCTAAAGCCAAATACATCAATCAAAATTAGGGGTGAGTGTGGTCTCTTTAAAATTCTTAAAGATGAACCGAATACATGTTTTCACCCCTAAATTCTATTCAAAGTTGTTAAGGGACTGAAAGTTATATGCAGTGTTAGTTGAGGTACTATTTATGCAATTCACTCTACACCCTTCCAACGCCCCAAAAATCATATCCTGTAAATAAAACCCGCCATTACCGACCACTTTATTCATCAATCAATTTCACCGGCCATGGCTACGGTATGTAGCAGGCAGCTCTTCGTGCAACTACGAGGAATCGTCACCCGGAAGCTTCCATTTTCGTCGGATCTGATTACTCCTCGGTTTCCGTTACCGGGAAACAATAAAAATGAAATTAGTTTTAGCAGGTGAATTTTCCAGTGGTGCTGTTCCTCAAGCATCGGCGAACAACAGCATTACTCCGGCGATGAAATTGCCTATGAATACTGATCTCGATAGATTTGAAACCTTGCTATTTCAGGTAAAATATGTAAATCAATTACAGTTTTTATACTAAGAACAATTTAATTAGAGGTTTAGTTTTCATACGAATAGTTATGTATCGGTTTACTTGCAGTTAGTATCCCATTCCATTGGCTTGTGGTTACAAATTGGAGTCCACTGTGAATAGAATGAGTGTAGATTTAAGAGTAGTACAGAGGGTGTTCTGTTCTGTTCTGTTCTGTTCTGTTCTGTTCTGTTCTGCTGCTGCTGTTCAAAAAAGTAATTTACTATGTATTAATGTGAATGATTTTATCAGATTAGGAGAATTCAGGTAAAATGATGCATAAAATAGTAGATATTCCAAGTCTAGTAAATTAAATGGTAAACTTTGTATGATAGATACAATAATAACAGGTTATAATTGATACACTCTTATATAGTTTGATCGTATATAACTTTTATAAGTCTTCACATGTTTTTAATTAATATGCTCAAAATTCTTAGTATTAAATGTCATAAATCAAGCTTAAAATTTGATGGTTTCATCTCATGATTTTGTTTGTATATTTGTTGATAGTGGGCAAATAGTATAAAGGTTAGTAACTTACTCCCCTTTTTTTCTGAGTTTCAATAGTTTAAACACATGTAACACCTTTCTAGAACATTTTTTAAGAGAAAATGAAAACAAAATTGGATTTAAAGGTTCCACTTTTCAGTTTTGTAACTAAATTTCTATAAAATGCCTTTTTAGAGTTTTCTATGAAAATTATCGTTTAAAAGTCCAATTAATATTCATTTTCTGTTTTCTTGAAATGCCTTATATAGATAACAGCCTGAACTTGGTTAATCGGCTACTACTCTGAATTATTAAAAATACAATATGGTACGCTGAATTTGCAAAAATGATCAAATATTCATTAATTTTATCGCGTTTTCTTACATGATTTACTTCCCTTTTAACTTTCAAAAATACATGTTCTTCTTAATATATTGAAACTAGAAGCAAATAACATAAAAAATTAACTATTTTTCCAAGTTCATACTACCACTAAAAGAAAACTTATGAACTGGAAAATGTTTATATAAAATAGGTTGACAAAATTAAAGGAGGAGTACGGTTAGGGTTCATAACAATTGGTGATGGTGTAACCGAGGTCCCAGTCTACATTGACTGTTTGGTTTTTCCGGCGGTTGGTGGTTCAACGCCGGCAATCAGAGATGGGCCCATGAAAGACAGGTCACCGCCAGGAGAGCCTAGAATTATGAAAAGTCTTCTTGCTGCCCTTAAAAAGTCGGTTGAATTAGCTGCCCTTTGAGAGAAAAACTGTAAATTCTATTTACTTGTGTATTTGTTTGATCTTGATTTTATAAAAATGTAAATTTTATATACTTATTTAATAACGAAAGACTTGTATATTTTTTGAAAATACATAAACAGTGTGTTAAAAGTGTGCTACCACAAATCCACAACATTGAAGATTCTAGAGGCGTAGTTATGTTGCAAAAATGATATTTACGAAATTAAGGCTACAACACTAATACTATCTACTGATTAAATAATTGTGATTTTGATTTTGGGTCATAAAATCGTAGTTGGAGAAAATATGTGCGAAATAAGTTGCAAACCCACTAATTTCTACAGTTAATTTCATGCGTTCCGAAGTTTCATAATATCTTGTAAACGAGCATTGTTTTAATCCGTGCTTTGCAGCCGACATCTTACGTTTTATAAACTTGTACCAAGATCCAGTTTTGGTCAGATTTAAATTCTTTATTTTTTATTACGAACATAAAAGCTTATAGGCTCATATATATTGTCGTTACAATAAATAGAATATTATGAGTATATTTTTTTATTTTTTTTTGGAATTTTGAAATATAATATGACATAGGTGAAGGTGGATATTTTATAAAACGGTAAGGGTTAAGTCGTAAACAATTTGAAGAGATTTAAATTCTAATGGTTATTTGGGAACTTTTATTACTCCTCTCTCCGTCCCACAAAAAACTTCTCATTTCACTCTAAATTTTTGTCCCACAAAAAACTTTTCATTTCCCATATTTGACGAGCTCCACCCAATAAAAAACTATTATTACTAAAGATCTCACCACTAATATCCACTAACTATCTTTCTCTCTCTAATCCAACCTTATATTTTAATCAAAAGTATTATCAATTACCCCACCACTAACTATCACCTAAAAACTTGTGTAAAAATCAAATGGGAAGTTTTTTATGGGACGGAGAGGGTATTATCTAAATGACTAAATCTACATTCAAATCCTAAATAAGCTAGGTATAACCGAAGTACATCACTCCTACCACCAGTCCACCACCTACTATACACTCATCTATCACTACTATTATTAGAAAAAATATATAACTGAACAATATATTAATGTAAAATATAGTTATAGGCGTGTAACTTGTATGTATTTTCATAATGGGTGGTAGCACCGGAGTAAGAATTGGGGTAGGTGTGAAAGAGTGGGAAGAAAGTCAGGCAAGAGAGATTTGATTCTTTCAGAATTCTAATTAAGTTTTTCTTATTCTCCTTTCACTCGGCTAATTGCATGGAAATTCCACACGTACGCCTTACTAATTACTCGTAAATATTTATATATAAATAGATATTTGAATGTTTTCTGCACTCAAATTTTAGAGATAACACTCCGATTTATTGAGTTCGAGTCCGACTCGTTTTAGTGATTTGAAAAACAGACATAATAAAGATCAAGATCATCAAAGAGAGATCAATGACACCAGGGTTTAGGTTTTATCCAACAGAAGAAGAGTTGGTAACATTTTATTTAAAGCATAAGATACAACACTCAAACACAACCAGATTACTACAAAATATCAACAGAGTCATACCCGATCTTCATGTTTATGATTTCTATCCACAGGACCTCCCACGTAAGTACTTCAACTTAATTGCTTTGTTTTTTGGTTTATAACTAATGTTTTTTAAAAGAACATAGTTCTAGCTTTAACTTGACACAATCATTTACCTAATTTAGAATCACATGCATCATGATAAAGGTTAAAGAAATATTATTATCCTAATGACAATATTGGTCTCTTAATTTCTTGATTAAAAACAGAATTTGCGGGGGAGGTTTGTCGAGGAGACCCCGAGCAATGGTTCTTTTTCATTCCTAGACAAGAGAAAGAAGCGAGAGGAGGACGAACATCACGACTCACGAGTTCTGGATATTGGAAGGCCACGGGATCTCCGAGTGTCATCTACTCATCATCTAGTAATCGAGCCATCGGGATCAAGAGAACCATGGTTTTCTACAACGGTCGAGCTCCAACCGGGAAAAAGACGAAATGGAAAATGAACGAATATAAGGCTTTCCAAGACGAAGCCTTGTCAAACCCTAAATCCATACCTAAGGTATTCTTTGGTAACCATTTCATTTTTTTTTAACAGCAGAACACACATCCTCTAAATTACTCCTAAATATATGTGTTGGTGATTTGTATCACCAATATTATTTAAGTGTAATGGGATAAACTTATTGACCAAATGTAATCTTAATAAATATTGAACAAGTAAGGATGGTGCGGAGTGCACGCTTGTTTGAATTTATTCTGATTAAAGTACACTGACTTAACGGGGGTTCGGGGGCAGCGCCCCCGATAACGGGGTTCCAAGGGGCAGCGCTCCTGGCGGGGTCCGGGGCAGCGCCCCTGGCGGGGCCTAAGGGGCAGAGCCCCTGCCTGGGGTCGAGCTTGGAAATTTTTTATTTCGGATAATATTCCTTTATAGAAATTGCATAGAAAATCCGAATTCTTTATTAGAAACCCTGTTTTTTGACCCGTTAAACCCGACCCGGATCCGACCCGGTTTTGGGCGGTTTTGATCGGTTTTATGCAGTTTTAAAACTGCATTTTAGCTGTTCTAATTGGTTGGTGAAACATGCAATTAACTATCGTTTTGGTCAAGAAATCTGGTACAGAACTCATACGAATTTTCACATTTTCGGTTCTTGAGATCTCTCTGATTTTATCCGATTGAAGATTTCGAATGTACCTTCGAAATACTTTGATCTGAAAGTGACTAAGAGATTCCAATCATTCGAAATTCAGTACAATTTCTAACAATATGTACACCATATTGCCGAGAAACACCTTCCAACACATTATACCACTAGATTCGCATAATTTGCGTTATTTCATTATCATCACTCTATTTCTTTTTTGTTATTTATTGTGATTCATTTTGTTATATATATGATATACGATTTCGAAATGCAGTTGATGCAAGACTTCAGCTTGTGTCGAGTGTATCTAAAATCGAATTGTTTGAGGACATTCGATAGAAGGCCATTGGGAGGAGTTGAGCCTAAACAAGTTCAACAAATTACCCTTCACAACGAGTATCATGCAACCACCTCAACTGATCATTTTAACAGTCAAATGATGATAGAGAGCACAACAACCTCATCTTATGATCATAGCCATACTTCATTAGAGGAACAAGTTACTATTAATGCTTACTCCATGATGGAGATCGAGGATGAGGCTTTGTGGAACTGGGAAGAAAATAACGAGTTATAAGAACGTCTCAAGAAAAATTAGAGAAAGAATACTGTACGTAAATCTTAGTTAATAAAGCATAATCCCAACCCCGAACTGTGTACAAAAATGTTAATTTTATGAATTTCTATTAAAATATGTATCCATCCTGTTCATTTTAGTTAATAAACCTACATATTTATATATGATGTAAATATTTTTCAGTAGTCTTATTCTTAACCATATTTATAACTTTATGATTTTACTATTCTTAATCGTAAAATTTATTTTCTATATCATTATTAACAATTAATTAAAATCCAGTCTTTATAAGACATGAACAAGAAAACCGGTTACCAAAATGGGACTGGTTTCACCCTCATCGGATCGGATCGAGTCACAAACCGCCGGATCAAGATCGGATCAAGGTTTGGGCGATGAACCGGTTTTGTTTGTTAACCTAGCCGTTAAAACCGGTTTAAACACCGGATTTCGACGAAAAACTGATTTGAATCCGGTCTGAACGGGTTTTAACGAGACACATACCTCACTCCCCAAAATCGGGTTAAAATTGAACTGGTTTTACCGAAACCGGTTTTGACCTTTGTTGACTCAGACTAAACCGATCCGGTTTAACAGAAAAACTAGTTTGTGCTCCTCTAGTCTTTATATCATAGAAGTATTTATAAATCCTTATCATATACTCCCTCCGTCCCTAAATAAAGTTCCCATTTGTGTTGGGCACAACATTTTAGGAGATAATTAATGGTGGTGTATTTGGTATTACTTTTGATTAAAATATAAGGTTTGATTGGAGAGAGAAAGTGTTTTAAGAGATAGTTAGTGGTGAAAGTATTTGTAATAATATTATTATATTAAGTGGACCCCTTATGTTTGAGAAATGAGAACTTTATTTAGGGACAAAACTTGAAGGGGAAATGAGAACTTTATTTAGGGACGGAGGGAATACGTAACAATCACACAATTAACAATATATATTTTTACACTAAATAAATTCTATATTTAATAAAATTATTGATTACCCTAAATTTCACAAGTTATAAGCTGGATAATATATAAAGTCAATTTTCCTTTGGAAACCTTCAATTCAATACTAAATTAATATACGAGTAATGGTATTTAGGTCTACCATTTACACCTACTCATAGACCTACTCATTAGATGAAGACACGTGTCAAAATCAAGGGATAATATTAGGAGAGAGAATTAGTGGAATACACATGTCATCCTATCAAGTGATAGGCCTATGAGTAGGTCTAAATGGTATGACAAAATATCATTTCTCTTAATATACTATTCGGTTTTGGATTCAAATAGGACCGAGAACTAAAAACTAAACTTGAATCTGCATATAGTATAGCTTTCAGGGGTTTTTAGGTTCTAACTAAAATAAACTCATAGATCGGTTCAACATTAATCAACTGAACTTTAATTCACTGATAGACTTGCTATAAGCAATTAGCCTTCTAGCAACAACAAAAGTTGTCGCTAAAGGGGTAAAAGTTAACGCTAATGCAAGCTTTTGAGACGACAGTTCACAACGGTTCGTCGCAGAATATGATAAATAAAAAATTGGTAAATTACCCTTGCTTTTTTCGACGATATGTCGTCGCTATTATTAAAAAACAAAATAATTTTGTTTTATGATATTTATATTCTGCTCGTCGCCAGGGCCGGCCATGAGTTTGTCAGGGCCCTAGGCGAAAGTTGTTTTTAGGACCCATCATAATTGTAAAATCAAATATTGATACAAAAAGTAATACGCGTCATGACCTATTTTTGTATGAATAACAGTTTGAATACAAAATTTATTAATGTAAATCTTATAATATTACATATAAATTATTAATTTTTTTGTTTTGGGCCCTCAATTTCAAAGTGGGCTATAGTCCCATGCCTATAATATATATGCTCAAGGCCGGCAGTGCTCGTCGCTATTATTAAAAAAAAACAATTGGATTCCCATCAAAGCAAATATTCGTTATTATCGTTTTCTTTATAAAAGGCTTCCAAATCGTATAAATTTGGCAAACCGTGGAACTGATATTGATACTTCAAGGTGCCCCTTATGTGAGGGAAAACACTTTTTGTTCATTGTGATATAGCCAAATCTATGTTGGCTACAATCTTTAAATGGTGGGGTCTAACAATGCCAATTCCACCCTGTGTTGCAAGACATTAATCTTCTCTCCACTAGATTAAACGTTTCCGGAAATGCAAGGTAATTAATTCGGTGATCAAGACATCGTTATGGATTAGGATTGTGCAATAACGGTATGACTTATGAGTAATTAAATAGCATGTAATTAAAGTTGTTTAAGATTTGTGTATAGTCAACTACAAATGCAAGTCAACAATATAAAGCCAAAAATAATTAATATGTAGGTCGACAATTGTATTGCAATTTTGCAGTCTCTGGAAGTATGTCTTCGTGTATCTGTCTTGTTCTTGACTATATTATTATTCTTAATTCATTTTTCTACTTGATAAATCTATAATCGCACGTGTTTGTGCATAAAAATAGAAAATTAATTGTAAAAATATTACAGTAGTTAAAACTAAAAAGTGTTGTCAATTTTAAATAAAGCTTTTCAGCACTGGTACCCTTGAAAACAAAGTCATTAGCATTCTTTTCAAGATTCATAATTTGACAAACAATTGAATAAAGAACAGGTGTTCAATTCCAAGAGAACAAGTGAGAACTTTCCATGTAACCTTCACGCAATTTTGGTCACACTTATTTGACAAGCAAATGATGAAAATGATATACTAACAAATATAATAGCAATTTAGCTCTCTTAAGATGCTAGTCATGAGTTTAGCCGCCAATTATGTACTTATCAGAACGTTTGTAATTTGATTGTTGTTAAATGTACAAATGTTGAAACATAACCATACAATTATTCTTAATCATAACTCGTTACGTTATGTTTAGAAAAATCCAATAAGAAAATCTCATAGCTGTTTAACAAAATACTTTACAAATAATCTCATAATGTGTACTTCGTGCATTAGAAAGTGTACTTTGGATTCATATAAATTGACCCAACCAAATCAAACCGTACCCCGCCCAAATCAAACTGTAAAGAAAGAAACACATCATTTACTTCTAAGGGGTAATTTTACACCACAATTTTTATTGCATATACCAAACCATTGCTTACTATGATTATACCGTTAGCAGTAAAACTTACACTGTGTGGTGTATAAATTAAAAATAGTGATGTAAAAATAAATTCTCTTACTTGTATGCATCAACACCACCAAAAAGACTAGTTTAGGTTCATCATAAATTAAAGTCAACAATTAAGTCAAACTTTTTCTTTAGCTTTACATTAATGGGAATTTGTGTGTGAGACGCATTATTACATGGATTACCATTCGTCTTCAAGATTTGCACGATGAAAACACATAACGGTACCCACAAATATGAAAAAGGACATGAATTCAATCAACATTGCTCCTGTGCTGATTAAATCTGCATGTCTTAGAATTATGGGGATTGCTATGCTTCCTACTGCAGACGCTCCTGTTAGAAATTTTGCAGCATCTATCCATCTGTCATTAATTATAAAAAAAAAAGTAAAAAAAGAAACCATAAGTACTAAATAATAAATTCACCCAGTTTGAGAAGAAAAAAACACGCCCCAAATTGCCCCTTTCATAAGTAAAAAGTCAAAATTGACACCTGATTAACTTTTAAAAACATCATATTCGGCGTTAAAAAGTTATAGGCTAGTTAAAAATAAAAAAAAAGTTAAAAAGAACTTACCCACCACCATCTCGGCTGAGTAAATATTCAGTGGTTCCTCCACCAAAGAACATGCACGGCATAGGGACCAAAACATACATCAGTGCTGCATGCAAAACCATCATTTATTAAAATACGTAACAAACTAATTTCTCTAATTATTCATCTCCATTTTTCTAGAAAAATACGTTTTCTGTTTTCGAGTTTTCCTTGAAAACGTTTCTAGATAATTGCCACATTTTTTATACAACTAAGGTGACCCTAATAGTAGTAAATTGTCAGCTACCTGATAGCATTGGCCACCAGTTGCTGTATATTGCACAAGCCTGGAAAAAAAAAAAGATGGAAAAAAGAGTGAGCATATTATTATTATAGCTTCTTATGATATTTTTCTTTTCATGTTCTATTTCATTTGGTTTATTAATTAATAGGGCAAATGGCATAAAATAACAATCTCTCTACTCTATTAAAGCAGAGTTGGGAAAATGTCTTTATCACGAGTCACGACATTATTATGCCTAATTAAATTACAACAGTTTCCTCACGTCGATTGATTTACAATTGCAATGGTTTCCTCATGTCGGTTCAAAAAGTTGTATTTAAAATAAGACGGTTAAAAACTTGTAATAACCAAAATGGACCTTACAACATTAAATTTCCAAAACAACCAACACCTAAAGTATATTGCTATTTTAATACGCTTGCCCTTAATTAATATATCACAAAACCCACATTTCATGATTCAAAACCTTATATCAACTATACAAAAGTGTGTTAAAAGTATCATGTAACCTACCAGAATTTGTAGAAGGAGACTAGATGAAAACATAAGGGCAAGTCCAGCAAGCCTGATAAATAAATAAAAAATATGTGTTAGAAATCTCTTTGAAACCTCAAAAAAAAAAAAAAACTTATGTCACTGAAACGACTGGCTTACACTGCAGGGGATCATGATCCAAGACAGCCATGGAAGACATGCACCAAAAAAGGAAGGAAAAAAAGTCAAAATCAAGGCCAGTAAAGATGGTTGCAATTAAGAGATTATTAGCTTAAAAAAGCAAAATAAAATACTCCATTCTCCTAATAGTTGCATTATATACTGGAAAGTATTCAATGTATAAACTATGAAGATAATATTGTTAGTACACACACACACACAAGCACATATATATGCTCCATGATTCATTAATTTACAGAACCATGAATAACAGTACCCAATAAGATAGCACGATAACTATGTATAGATAAATATACACAGAGGTAAAATTATATAATTCCACGAGCTCAATAAGGCTCGCACGAGCTCAAATATACTTAAAACCGATTCGATTTTGAATATTTCCTGGCCACACTAAGTGCATCACCTAATCGGCTAATTGATTTGCTATAATAGCATAATTAGCATTACAACTAACGCATGATTAACAGTTGTCTCTTCTGTTATAGATATACAGCTTTAAATTTTAGGTCAAACTACTTTCCAGATGAATATTTGATATGGATTTGTATAACAAACTATACACCTAAAGTTTATGTTGTAGACAAGGTTAGGTTAAAGTTGATATCGTTTTGTAGTTCAAAAGTAGCCCCAAAATTCAATTCCGATCATTCTACATACATCTTGGTACCAAATTCTATGTTTAAGCTAAATAAACAAATTCTACAATTAGTTGGATAAATTATTTGAAATATATCAGAAGTAGCTAACCTTCAACTGTCATCGCCATCTCCGTGAATTCTTCAGGGGAGCGATGAACGACGAATCTACGACGGTAAACGACGGCGATCAACGTTTGTGTGGTGAAATGGATATCTCCGGTGATAGACGACGGCGATGAAGCAGACGAAAACGGAATCGAGATTGAGCAACAGAGGAATAAAAAAGGTTTTACCAGCGAAGACAGTGGACCGATGATGCTTTTGGTGGCGTTTGTCAGTAATTTGTTTATGGTAAGTGATTAGTAATTTACCAATTTTAGAAGGATTTTGGCACTATAAATAATTTTTTTTAACGGCACCTAAGTTATTCTTATTATTCTTATTATTCATGGTGAGACTTGAAGACATGATCAATAGGTTATTATAACCACTAAGTTACAAATAATGTTATAGGTCTTTTTTATCTCAACATTTTCATTTAATATTTTGATTTTTTTAAAATAATTTGTTTTCAACTAAAATTCGAGTATTACCGGATCGGTTCACGGACCACCGGATCAGGATTGAATCAAGGTTTAAGGAATGAACCGCTTTGAAAATTGGTGTTTTGTCAACATGGCGGTCACAAGTCACAACGGGCCCTGGGTAAAGGCATTACAGATTTACAGGCTTGTGCTTATTAATATAAATTAAATTGGGGCCCATATTTTTTATATATCCTTATTTATATTTTTTTAAAATTAAAATTATTACTTTTTCTCTGCATAATGTGAAATGTTGGAGAAGACATTTTTAATGTCAAATTTTAAGGTATATAATTTACTTTTTGTTGTTCATATTTTGCGATTACGATAAGGGCCCTGATGGCCGTTAAACCGGTTGAAACACCGGAATTCAATGGAAACCCAGTTTGAATTCGGTGCGAATCAGTTTCAACCAGATACATAGCCTACTCTCCAAAATTGGTTTTAAAACCGAATCAGTTTTATCCAAATCAATTTTAACTTTTGTAGACCAAAACTGAACTAGTTTTCACATATTTCTCCAGCTTATTTGTCCAGTTTATAGATCTTCTAACTTTTGATAAGCTCATAGGTTTATTTTTTTAAACTTAAAAATGTCTATGAGCTTATTTATGCAAACATACTTAACTTCATAAGTTAATAAACCGAAAAATTGCTTTTGGATATCAAAATTTTGATAAACTAGTAACCCAAAAAAATGTTACTTACTTTTAAATTTCAGAATTAAATCTTGAAGATCACAAAGTTCACCTTTTTCCTTGCGATTCTAATAATTTTAAACACATTCTATATATACACACAATCATAGACGCGAAACAAAAGTGCGTCGTCTTCATCTTTATGTTTGTAAAACCCTAACAAAGAGCACCCAAATCAAATCGATCTCCTTATATTTCTCTCTCTTGATTACATCTCAACTCAACCAAACCCTATTTACTCAACTTAATTTCTCTAAATTATCTCGATCTTCTGATCAATCGAAGCCCCCAATTTTCAAGATCTTTTGGTGGGAAATTTGTAGAAAAAAGTTTTGAACTTTCGATGAAAATTTAAAAAGGGTTTTTGATTATTCATAAAATTGGGGAAGGCTGGCGGGTGTCGAAGTCATGTAATGGCGGATCCGCCTTGTATCCGCCAATTTTTCTTGCTCGAATTTGTTATCTTTGCCGGAATTCTATTTTCTTTGTCGTCATATCTCGACCTAGGGTTAGGGATTTTTTATTGTTGCGATTAAAAGCATGCTGAGCGTGCTGAGAGTGCACCTTCCGTCCGATATTCCGATTGTGGGCTGCGAACTTTCGCCGTACGTACTTCTCCGGCGTACTGACCAGACTATTTTCACCGCCGATGTGTCTGAATCTTCACCTATTGAGGGCCATTTCTTGAGATACAAGTGGTTAGTTATTTGTTCACTTCTAACTGAAGTTAAAATTGTTTATTAATATTGTTAAATGTTGCTCCTTTTTGGCAATCCAATGCATTTAGCTAGTCGATTTCCTGTTTACTGTTGGATATAATTTAGCTGGTATTAGAATAAAAATGCATACTTAAGATCTAAATAGCAACAAAATTGCATCAGTTCATTTTTTATGGGGTTGTTACTTGTTTGGATGTGAGTTTTCAGAGTGATTATTGCAAAAAGTTTGCAACTTTATCAGCAAATCACCATCTTATTAGCAATTGAATAATAGTTACATATACCCAAAATTACCTATTTTACTCTTATTATGATTAATTAAGGATCAAATAGAAACTTAACTAGGTGTATATTTCTTGTGTTGCAGGTATCGTATACAAAGTGATACAAAAGTTGCTATTTGTAGCATACATCCATCCGAACAAGCCACTTTACAATGTTTAGGATGTGTTAAAGCCAAAATACCTGTCGCTAAAAGTTACCACTGCTCACCAAAATGCTTTTCCGACGCTTGGCAACACCACCGTGTTCTTCACGAACGTGCGGCCAGTGCAGTTAACGAAAACGGGAACGAAGAAGAAGAAATATTCGGTCGATTTAATAACAATAATAATAACAATAATAATATTAATAATAATACTAATACTAATCAAAGTTTATCTAGCTCACAATCACTCCCGAGCCTTACAAACGGTGCAACACCGTTATATCCTGCAACCCTGACACAGAGGAGCGGTGGTGAAACATGGTTTGAAGTTGGGCGGTTGAAAACCTACACACCAACTGCAGATGATATTGGCCATGTTTTGAAATTTGAATGTGTTGTTGTAGATCTAGAGACGAAATCACCCGCTGGACCATCGAACACGATACTGACATCACGGGTGATCCCAGCTCCTTCGCCGAGCCCTAGGCGGTTAATTTCGGTTAGTAATAATGCTGACGTGGCGGGGAACTTGGATACGGGAACTTTTACGGTTTTATCGTATAACATATTATCGGATTCGCATGCTACGAGTGATTTGTATGGTTATTGTCCTTCGTGGGCCCTTTCATGGCCTTATAGGAGACAGAATTTGTTACGGGAAATTGTAGGGTATCGAGCTGATATTGTTTGTCTTCAAGAGGTATATTTGCATTATCTTTAATCAATTTTTAATCTTTTTAGATAATCAGATTTTGATTCTGATTATTTGCACTTTTGCAGGTTCAAAATGATCATTTTGAGGAATTTTTTGCCCCCGAGTTGGACAAACATGGATATCAAGCTTTGTATAAAAAGAGGACAGCTGAGGTTCAATTCAATCTGACCCGACCCGACCCGTTTTGACCCGTTCATCCTTCCATCTCTATTAAGATCTTTTTTTTAATCGATTTTAGTGATTATTTGTTTGCAGGTTTTTAATGGAAGTATAATGACTATTGATGGATGTGCTACATTCTTCCGCAGAGATAGATTTTCGCACGTAAAAAAATACGAGGTATTGTTTATTATTATAATTTAAATGACATTTTAATGACATAATCTTACTCATTGGACCCGACACGTGCAGGTTGAGTTTAATAAAGCTGCACAATCTTTAACTGATGCTTTAGTTCCTAGTGCTCAGAAGAAAACTGCTCTAAATCGGCTGGTTAAGGTATCTTATGATTTTTTTTTTCTTTTTTTTAATTATGATTTTTTTTAATATGTCCTTTTTTTATGGCACGTGACAGGATAATGTTGCACTAATTGTTGTTCTAGAAGCAAAATTCAGTAACCATGGTGTTGATAATCCAGGAAAACGGCAACTCGTTTGTGTGGTAAGATACACACACACACATTTATGGAATGTTGTATTTCTTATTAAATTTAATATCAATTTATGAATTTTTATTGATTTAAGTATGACGTGTAGGCAAATACCCATGTGAATGTTCAACAAGAACTAAAGGATGTGAAGCTATGGCAGGTCATTTTCTTAAACTCTAATTATGAATAACAAATACAACTCTATGTTTTTTTATTTAAATTAATTTCTTTATATTTGGGGGGATATTTCAGGTTCATACTCTGTTAAAAGGTTTGGAAAAGATAGCTGCAAGTGCAGATATACCAATGTTAGTTTGTGGGGATTTTAATTCGGTTCCTGGAAGGTTGGTGTTTTGTAGGATTTTATTAAAAATAAAAATATATCTGAATGATTTTTATATAATTTATTATTTGATTTAATTGCAGTGCTCTCCATGCACTTTTAGCAATTGGGAAAGTTGATCCATTGCATCCAGATTTAGCAGTTGACCCTCTTGTAATTCTGAGACCTGCCACTAAATTGACTCACGCTCTGCCCTTGGTTAGACTCTACACACATATATATACACATTTACATTTATATTTTGAGTAAATTACAGAAATTGTCCCTCTGGTATTCTAAATTCTACATTTTTGTCCCTATACTTATAATTTGTTTTTTTTTGTCCATGTACTTTTTAGTTTCGTGATTTTTATCCATATGGTTTTCAAATTTCATTTTTTTGTATATTTTGACCTAAAAGGACCAAAATACCCTTATTTTTCAGGTAAGTGCGTACTCGTCTTTTGCAAGAACGGGTGGTTACGAGCAGCAAAAGCGAAGAGTGGACCCGGCTACAAACGAGCCAATATTTACAAATTGCACCAGAGATTTCATCGGGACCCTTGATTACATATTCTACTCAGCTGACAGTTTGACAGTTGAATCATTGTTGGAGCTTTTGGATGAAGAAAGTTTGAGGAAAGACACAGCACTTCCTTCACCCGAATGGTCTTCTGATCACATTGCACTTTTGGCTGAATTTCGTTGCCAACCACGAACTAGACGTTGATTTGATCCATTTTTACTTTAGGCAAGGCAAGTATATAATATCTTATTAATTATTAATGTTGACTTGATGTTGACTTTTGCGTTGACCGTTGCAGGTTTTTTGGTCAACAACCAAAATCTTGGAAATAGAAGTTAAAACTGTAGATCGATGGATAGCGGTTGGATGGATCTACTTTGTATCATGCTTTTTACTACCCTTGTCCCGTATACGTGTTTTGTTTTATTTTCGTTTCTTTCTTTTTAATAGTAGAAAGATTATTTAAACAGATATCGGGTTCAATATAATAGTGCATCAGTATATTTTTCTTTTATATGTGAGATCTGATTTACTAAGGCTAAAGTTCACAACTTCACATCAATCTTGATTCTTGAATTTAAAAGGTAATATTTGTTTGACCTCAAAGGCCAAATGTCAAAAACAGAAGTCAAGTGCTTTTTGGGGAGAATAATGTGAAACTATGCTCTATTTCTTTGGAAACATGCAAATGTGTATGATTAGTAATTTAGTATCCAAATGTTTTGTCGGGAACATGAAGTTAAGAGAGTTCGTTACATTCCATTTATATAGATTTTGATTGTGGACTACAAGAAACACATTTTTGATAACAATGGGGGAGTTTGGTATAATCAACCATCATGTTTTTTTACGGTCAGGGTTGTTTGATAGTTGCTTACTGAGAATTAATCCTGATTGAGTTAGTTGTTGATTAAGTTAGTTGCAGTCTGCTTTGACTTCTGACTGAGTTAGTTGTTTTTTTTCATTTGGACCAGGTCAACAAAATGGTTTGGACCGAGTCCGATACGCGGGCCGAGTTAGACGAAATTAAGGAAATCAAACGTGTCTGAAGCAAATCAAACGATCCCTTAAAGAACTATAAAATCTGTTGCATAAAGAACTTATTACACATATAACTGTTACAAACACTCACAAATCAATCAATGCGATCACTAACGACATACAAAACTTTGAAATTCAAATAAATTGCCTCTATATATGGTTCTACTTGTATCATGATATCAACATTGTATATATTTCAAACTATGTTTCCTAAATAAAAAGAAAAAGAAAATTCAAATTCGGGTTTCTAGAAAATTGTTATGAAGCTTGAGATTCCGGGCCTGCGGGTTTTGCATTGAAGAGTGGTTGCAAAGCTTTGACAACAATTGTCATATTTGGCCTGAAATCTGCCTCGTATTGAACACATAATGCTGCAACCGCTGCCAGCTGAGTTTAAACATAAACAAGCATAAAATTAGGCTCTGTTTTTATAAAATGATACAAAGCGTGAACAATATAAGGTACAAGTTTGTAATGCATTTAGTTAGAATTAGAAACTGGGGCAAATAACCCTAGATTTAACGCATAACCTCTCAAATCATTTTGTTCAAAATTTATACTAATATTAAAATATTATAAAACCTTTGCAATTGCAGAGAACACTAATTATTTATAAAAATATTAGAATTATCTGTTTTGGGCCAACCCAACCTATCTCAACCGGGTACAGAACCTGCCCGACCCGCCCATTTTGCCACCTCTAGAACTAGTACATTAAACAGTACCTTAGCAACCGCCTTTGGAGGATAATCATTATTTAACTTTGGATCAACACATTGCTTTACTTTATCCTCACTTAATCTTGGTGTTGCCTGTAGCAAAACAGATCATAAAACAACATAATTACACACATAACGTCTTCCAGTGTGTGTTAATAATAAAAATTAAAGTAAAAATACACTCCATCAGTCTCAATAAATTTTCAAAAAAAATAAAAAACAACCAATTTGCACATAGATGGTATTTTTCTCTTGTAATTGTTGAAGGGTATTTTAGGTATTTGACTAAAAATTGAGAAAATTTAATAATATATGGGACCTATGATGTAATAAAAATTTATTAGTAGCAAGACTTACCCAAGTAACAAGACTTTGTTGTCCTTTGGGCATTGTGTGGTCAACGGGTTTCCTTCCGGTCAACAATTCTAGAAGAACTACTCCAAAACTATAAACATCACTCTTTTGAGTTATTTGCCCGGTCATTGCATATCTGGATCAAAACATGCATACGGGTCAAATATGTAAAAATAAAATTTAAAAATTAACTAAAAAGAAAACAGGTCAAACGGATCAAGTATGAACACATAACAAACACCTATAAAAACTTACTCTGGAGCATGGTAGCCAAAAGTTCCCAAGACTCTAGTTGAATGCAAACGGGCTGCAGTGTCAGAAGACTGATTGCTCAAACTAAAATCAGCAATCTTTGTCTGACAATCATCAAACAATAAAACATTGCTGGATCTCACATCCCGATGAACAATCGACGGTTGGACTTTTTCATGTAAATACTCTAAACCTCTTGCTGCACCATATGCAATTTTGACTCTTTGGGTCCAACTCAGAACCGGGCCCGGTTCCGCCCCTTGCACACCCTTTCTCCCTATAAATACAAAAAATACCCAAAAAAACAATTTATTTATGAAAATTAGGGCTATAAGTGAGTAATCACGAATTGTTATTGTATGCAACGTACCTTCAAACGGTCTTATGTGTGTGATAAACTTTCAGTTCTTGCTATTGTATGTATCAGATCTCATGTAACCTATGAACCGATGACGTGGCATGCTGACGTGGCATGTGGACATCATGTCAGCCTGAGCGGTGCCACATCATCGGTTTATGGGTTACTGGAGGTCAGATACATACGATAGCAAGAACTGAAAGTTTATCACGCACATAAGACCGTTTGAAGGTACGTTGCATGCAATAACAATTGAAAAGAAAAAAATAAAAATGAAATTGTATGTATGTACCATGTAAAACATCATGCAAAGAACCCATGGTTGCATATTGATATACCAAGATGCGGTTGTTTGCCTCCAAGCAATAACCAATCAACTCCACAAAATACTCGTTCTTAAGCCTCGAAACGAATGATAACTGCATATAAGTTCAACATTAAAAAAAGTACAAAATTAGTTAATTACATAAAAATCTTGGCTTTTTTATTAGACCATCATTAAATATACATAATACAATCATACTACTTAAACAGGTCTTTAGATTTGCATTTTGGAACTGATTATCTGATTATTGCAAATCTAAAGCAATAACTTTTTGTTACTTTTTTCCATTAATTTCATAAATAATGGGAATCTACCAAACACTGAAACATGTGATAATCACCTGAGCTACAAAATCATTATCGGGTTCAGGTGAAGAACTGGTATCCAGTTTCTTAACTGCTGCTTCATCTCCACTACTTAATTTCCCATAAAAGACTCGACCATAAGAGCCTTCACCAACCAAAGCTTTTTGACCAAAATTACTAGTCATCCTGTTTAGCTCGTTTAAGGATAATGCTGGTGTTTCTATCGGTAACGGCTTTTCAGGGGCCCCACTTTTTGCAACTCCCAAACCCCTTGGCTCTCCTCTAGAACTCCCTACAAAGTTTGAAAATTTTAAACACAAAATATATATTTATTTTTTTGGGATCATGTGTGTGGAGACTGTTTAAGCATTCAATTTTAAGGGTATTTTCGTCATTTTGCATGTTTTTTTTTGTCGAAATTGGCCTAAATGACACAAATTTGAGTGACCTATGTGAAAGTTCCAATAGATGGAATACTTTTTTTTTTCATTAAAAACCCTAACAAAAAGTTCACTATTATCTATGAAATTATGTTACAATTATATGTGTCAATTTAATGAATTTGGTACCTCCATAAGGCGGTCCTCGGGGTGGTGCTGTAGTAATATTATTTGCAGGTGCACCGCCATTAGCGTCCTCTTCAGCACCTCCACAGCAAGACATCCTTCAAATTTTGAAGGTACAAAAAATCCACAAAATGTACAATCTTTAATTTGTTTGTTTCAACAATCCATTTACTTTTTTTTCTGTAATTATTTACCTAAAAGAATCCCTGCAATACCCATTATTCAAATATGTTAATCACCTTCTGTTTGCAACAGATCAAACCAATTTAAATTGTGCCAAATATGTTTCGTTGAGGCATTTACTCAAACACCTAACGTGCATGAACAAATTAAACGAAAAACACACAAGGGAAATCAACAAATTCGCCTAATTTATACATGATATTACCTCAAAACCAAGTTTTTTTACGTCATCAACCAACAAAAAGATGTGAAATCCAGAGTTGACGAGGAGAAGAATGAAACAAATTTTATTGCAATCTCTTTTTAGGTTTGAATTTTTGGGATTTTGGGGATTTTTCTCTCTGCTCACTCTCGCCTGATTGTGAAAGAGAGAATGAAAAGAAATTTTTTGTTTGGGGTTCGCGGGAAAATCGGCTTCTGTTTTCTGAAATGTTCATAAACCGAGCACGTATATATGTAATATCTGTACGTATAGGTTTCATGCTTGCACGTTGAAAGAATCTTTAATTTTTGTTAACGATGGGTCATGGGTCACTTGTCGGATCCCATCAATCAGAACGTTTATAATTTCATGCATGCCAGTTTGTTCGAATATAATATGATATAGTCTATTGACTTTTTTTAAAAGTCAATATAATTTTGATATTTTTCGAATTAAATAATTTAATTTGAAAAAATAAAATAAAATTTTGTCGTGATAAATTACTTATTTAATTCTGGATTTACAATGACTTCAAACTACATATTTCACTTAGTCCAATAGGTGGTGAAGTGAAATTCACATCAATAACTTTGACTTTTGACTTTAAGTTTTAGCCAAAAAAGAACGAATTTTTTCAAGGTAAACACGAAGTTAGTCGGGTTAACGTCTGTTTAGGATTCCGTTTTAACACGTTCATTAGCTTATTATCGAGCTATATAACCAAGTTCCATAAATTCACAGTAAATATTAAAGTAACAACATTCATGTTTCCAAAATATCAACATAACAAACACATAATAAACTAAATTTCAAAACAACAATCACTTCCCCAACATAAAATCCTGATTCGGGAACCCAATCCGACCACCCGTTGGACTCATTTGCTTCAAAATATACAAATTCCAACCCGTTTTTTCTCCCGAATTTTGACTCATTGTTCTTTCCATATACGACCACTAACTCTTAATTTCAGTTCTTGTCTATCACCACCCGAGAAAAACAGGGCTAAATTTCTAGGAATTACTAACCCGTCTTGACTGTCACGAACTTTCCGGTGACTGTCGCGAATGCTTCTGGGAACACCTTGCCATGTGAATTTACGTCCGTACCCCCCAACTTCTAAAGAGTAGCTAAACTTTTTGGCTTCATTATCTTCACCCATAAACCGTAGGAATGAAATGTAAACGGGTGCCATACCGAGCTGAAATGCTTCAAAGTGTAAACAAAATTGTCTTCCATAGCAATTGAATACCTACAAATAAAAAAATTACACACAAAAAAAAAAGTTATAAAAAAAATTGGATCATTTTTATATATTGTTATAAAAAATATATATATAAGGATTATCATTTTTGAAACATTTTGTAAAAAAACATCCGCTCAGGACACAAAACCATCTTTTAATGACCATGTTGAACAAAATTTTGTACAATGACTACTAAACGGGAACTAATATAAAAGTAAAATCATTAGTTTAGACCAAAAAAAAACTTTATATATAGTTACTATAGTCTATAACAACTTACAGTTAACATCCATGTGGCATTTTCAACTTCATGTGGATTAGATTTGACATATCGATGATTAAAACTACATCCATCATGCATATCCACATTATGATCATTCTTCAAATGTGTCACTAGATATGGTATATCACCCGTGATTGAGCACTCGGATCCCGCATACGGACAATTGTAGGGGCGAAATCGACAATTTGCCTCGTGTTTTAACTTGCTATAATAAGGAAAAATATCATGACACCCGAGATTTTGGTGTTTGCATGGAAGTTCTAAAGATTCTGCTACTTTTTCCAATGCTAAACAACGTATGTTTCCCATTTCAAGACGACATGTTGGGCAACAATTGTGCACCCGAAGTTTGCAGTTTGAGCATAATGTGTGCCCATTTGGACACTACAAGAAAAAAATAATTAAATAATAAAAAATAGAAATAGAAAAGGTGGGTTCTTTACAACTTTATAACCATACCCGATTTAGAGGGTGCTTGGGATTGCGATTTGAAAAAAATTATCTGCTTATTGCGTTTTGAAAACGCTGATAATCTAAAATAAGTGTTTGGAAAAAAGACTGAAAAAATCAATTATATGCGTTTTGAGGTATCCAAAATGGAGTTTTGGAAAAGTAGGTAATGAGGCGCTTATTGCGTTTTGGAAACTGATTATTTGCATTTTACCTATTAACTAAACAAATAATCAGGTTGTCAAACACTACAAATCTGATTATCTTATTATTGCGTTTTTTTTTTTTTTTGAAACATTATTATTGTGTTTTTTAGAATCATGTTTTGTAACCGTTGATTATCTGATTATTCATTTTCAAAACGCACAATCTATTTTTTATAATCAATCCCAAACACCCCCCTTAGCTTTTGAAAATCTAAGAAAAATAGTGGTTCCCCTAATTCTAACCATAGTTAGGTTAACAAGTGAACAAACCTGATGAATTGGAGGATACATTAAAGTAGTACAAACAGGGCATTCAAGAAGCTCATGAACTCCATTTTTTCCATTTGCAGTTCTTGCAACACTTTTATCTGTTTTTGTTGTTGTTGTTGCCACATCATACTTCAAAGTTTTTGGGTGAGACTCAATAACATCTTTACAAACACTGCCACCTGGCGCCATTTTTATTAAATCAAACAATATTTGCTGATTTTTTTTTTTCAGTTGTAGTACTGTCTCAAATCATGATCAAGACTTGAGTACTGATGATCTTGAAAAAAGTAGGCAACTAAATAAACAGAATGTATAGAACAAAATGTGAGAAGATTGAATAATAAGATTTCTTAAATTTTGACCAGATGCTTACAATTTAAGAGTCAAAGAATAGACAAAATGAAGCCGGCAAGTCAAATAATAATACGTTATGTAATTTTAGGTCTGAATATTCTAATTATTCAAACATACTGATAACTGAAATCAGATAACATTTGAAATTACGTTACTACCCCTCCCAAACACCTTAAGAAAGTACTTACCTACCATCTTCAGTAATACCATGAACAATATTGAAATAGTTAATAACAAGTTTGCTAATCTTCAGTTAAATACAACTAAGATAATAAGCATATAATAATCAATCCAAACATAATTAATCATTGAATACAGAATATATGATTAGAGATAACTAGATAGATCTAACTCCAACAACCAAAATTGAACATCAATTTCAGATATATTATTCAAAAGATATTACTTTCAAGATAATTTAATTACCTACTTTTAATACCAATAATTATGAAAAATATGATTATTAATCAACCTAATATTCTGAATTTGGCACAAAAGTAGGAGAAAATGGAAGATCTGAATTCTGAAATCAAACCCAAATATGAACTTACTCAAACTCACTAGTTTTGTCAAATAATTTCCTGGAATGGGAAACAAGATATGGTTTTCTTTAAAATCACATGAAAAAGGGTCAAAACCTAAATTTGCATGTTTGACCATGAAAAGGAGTTGACTTTGGCAAATTGCATACACAAAATTACTCTAATTAGGTATGTAAAATTGTAAATCACCAGTTTTTAGAAGAAAATAATTGAACTTCAGATGAACCCTTGGCAACACAAGAACCCAAAAATTAAATGCAATCAAACTTCCAATAATAATAATAAAGAACTAGGGTTTTGCTAAAAAACCTGCTTCATTTTGATCAAAACCCCATCAGAATTCAGAGTATCCATTGCAAGATTCGATTTTTATGGTTATCAAGAGTTCCCTAAAATATATCCGTCATCAATGAAAGAATCCAAGAGAGAACATACAAACAAATAAATATAAAAAACAGTTGATAGTTAACAAACCCAGTTCAAAATTCAAATAAACTAATCCAAACGCAACTATTTTTCGATTAAAAACACAAGAAAATACAAAATAGAGAGATACCCAGTTGCGATTATCGAGCTCATTGTTCAGATATTTCCAATCAAATTGAAGAAATAATTGATTTATTTATGGGAATTTGAGAATGATTTTACAGGTGGAAGGGGAAAATGAAGTCAAGCTCCGGAAATAACGCATACAGTAGAGATTTCAAAGAGCAAAAGTTACCAATTTTTGTGTGCCCATTTCTGTATAATTCTAAGAAATATTACTGTATTATAATTTTTTAAACAATAGCAAAAATATATTTCTCTAATACTTCATTCGATTCAAAATAAGTGATACATTGTTGATTTCACGATTTTTTTAGGCAAAAGTTTAAAATTGAGGTTAAATTAGATTAATTGGATGATTATTGGGGATTGAGTCTCACAATTAATTAATAAAGTAAGATTAATGGTGTTTAAAAGTAAAAGTGATTGTAAAAATGTTTATTAAAGTAGGTAGTTAGTGGCTATGGGGTCCACTACGTTTTACCAAATAATGTAAATTTTCAAAGTGTATCACTTATTTTTGATACATTCAAATATAGAAAGTGTATCACTTAATTTGAATCGGAGGAATTATAGGATAATACATATAAATTAAATGATTTTGTATAAAATAAAATTAATAATAAGACTTTTATGTTAAGATTTAATTGCATTTTATAAACTAATGAATTTTCATATTTTTTTTAAGTATTGCAGTATTAGGTTGTTTGTGTGATTGTATTTTAATAATTTCTTTAATAGTAAACTTTAAAGAATAAATATTTGTTTTGTTGAAATATAGGTTAGATTAGAATAATATTTATGTTTTTGTTATTATTAAATAGTTAGGTATTAAAACTAAAAAAGTTTGTAAGTATTTAGTTATTTGCCTTTAAAAGTTTTGGGTAAATATGGATAGCATGTCCAGAATTATAATGTACAGTAGTACGTATATAAATCATAGATTATAATCTATGGTAAATTACGGACGGTTTAAAAAATTTATATAAAAGTATACAAATCAAAGAAAACGAATTAGTATTAGTTTTGTAATTCTAAAAATGTTTTATTCATGTAAATATTAGATTTCAAAGTGTTTTTGAAGTAACAATAAATGAAAATTTAATATTTAGAGCAGTTTAATAACACACAAATGAAATATCGTTGAGCTACGTTACATTTAATATATTTTTTAAAATCATTTAATTCATAAACGTACAGTATTCATGTTTTAGTACATATATATGTATATAAACACATAATTAAATAATATTTTCAGACTTTGAGTGAATATACCCAAGACTTATAATTTAGTGATATTGGAGTTTCGTATAAAGTATTGTCTATGATATATTAGTCATTAATTCAAGTTTCGCCATGGATAAAAATTAGAGTGGATTATGTGTCGTAAAAAAAAAAGGTCTTAAATATTATTTAAGTAATAAAGTGGTAGTTTTATTTTGTTAATACTTAAGTGTACTTTAATTAATTTAGTAATAAATTATTAAGCTATGTATTTAAGTAATAAAGTGGTAATATTAAAGCTTTTTGAATAAAAAAATGTTTCGTGTGTATAATGTACAAAATGATAAAAACATAAATTAAAGTATATAATTTTTATACTAGAAAAACTATATTATGCAAAATATTATAATCATATAAACATTGTTTACAATGATCTTATTATGTAGAAAATTTTTGTTAGTAAATAAATCACCTCATAAGATTCAAGTAAAAAAATTCATTATTGACGGCTTTAATTTTTGCAATCAGGGATTATGGGAAAAGGTGGTAAAACTTCCCGCACGCTACGTTTGAATTGTAAGCTTAATTTTTAATGTAATATTTGGTTAAAATATTATACTTATGTAATATTGTAGAAGTATTTATTTTCTATTTTCAAATTTATGGTGAGAAGTGAGAACAGTTTGGGACTTTGGTCCCGACCACTGCATCCGAAAGGACCGCGCATTTACTGACCATTGGACAACCTTTTCCTGTCTGTGGGACCGTACGATCAATTTTGTTCACATTTAATTCAAGTCAAGTAAACTCAGGGTTAAAATGGTCTAACTAAAAATAATGTATTACAGTTATAGCATGATGTACAACTTCTTACTACGCGATTATTATGAGTATGAGTCGTATGACCATCTCACCCTCTGATAGAAATTTAATTTGGATTTGACCATATTGTTATTTAAAGCATTAAATATTTCAGAGTCGTTCTATATACGTAGTAATAAATTCTAGTCATGAAGGTTATTATATATTTTTAACTTAATTTCTAACAAAATAATATATAGAAATTTAACTTCTTATGAGTTATTAGGTCCGATTCATGAAAAATAAAATGAGAAAATCATGAAAAAGCAAAAAATAGTATAGTAAGTTTTCATCAATGCTAACTATTTTCTACCAAAAAAAGAGAAAAATAAAATAGTAATAAATACTGATAACGACCTCCACATCATCCCAAAATTCAAACAATAATGAACAATAGTTCATGATATACATACTTTTCGAAGCACTTACCTAATCTTTTTTTTTTCCCGAAAATTTACCTAAACACTTTCCGTCTTCTATCAATCAAGCAATGAAAGTCTTTGTAGTGAAAAAAAACTAAAGGGAATGACGGGAATTTACGTATATTTCGGTTAATTTTGATGGGTTTAGTCGATTTTTTTGGATAAAAAAAATTGAATTTACAAAATGAATCTAAATTGCACCAAGAAACAATAATTGGACGAAAATGCATGCACGACAATTGTCAAGCCTAGAACCACCGTATGCAAGTGACACGTGACCTTCTTTGTTTTTTTTTTTTTTTGAACGGCAGGCATTTTATAGACAAAACAAACTAGCAAGATGCTAGGGAACAAACAAGAAACAAAACAACATCAAAAACAAGAGATAGGGTTACAACACCAAACATCCCACCTATTTTTAAGATTACAAGACGGGGCCCTATGCTTAATCCAGAAAAACGACATTGCTTGAATATAACCACCTTTGGAACAAATGCGGGATTTCAGTTGAAAAATAATGTTTAAAAGCAAGATGAGCCAGACAATCGTTCCAAGTCAATAATTATTAAACCATTATTGAAATGTGATAATATATGTAAAAAAATATTCATATATTAGGACATGTATACTTATTAATAAAATATCAAATTCTCGTTTATCATTATTCAATTTTGATTTCAGTACATACTAGCATTATAATAGCAATCGGTCACATTAAATTCATGCCAAAGCTTCTTTTGCTGTCAAAGCTTGAAAAACCACATCGTTGACGGTGCCAAATGCTCTTACGCCAACAGTATAACATATGTTAAATGATGTTCTTCTTCTTTTAAATTATAAATGGTTTGGGGTATTTTTTTTGCAGGTCACATAGAGATATTTAAGTTTAAAAACATAATGTACAAGTATACTAAAATATAAATTACTCAAGGTTTGTATTCTAATGGTATTTGTGTAAAGTGTTATAAATAAATTGAAGTAGATTATATGCCGTTAAACAAAATCTCAACATAAATTATTGTGAATAAATAAATTTTTATAGTGTAAGAAATAAGTTTCCTTTGGAATACTTACTACAAGGTTAATAAAAAGGGCTTGAAAAAGGTACTACAAGGTCAAATACATCGGGTCTTGGGTCATCTTCTTCACTAGAGCCTTACCCCAAAACTTACACAATTTAAAAAAAAAGAGCTTTATTTTCTATCATGAATTCCCATTATTAGTAGGGATGTCTTTGAGGAGGTGCGGTCGCACAGGGCCCCTATTTTATAGGGGCCAATTTTTATATATGTCTAATATATATAATATTAAAATTTAAGCCAACTTAATAATTTAATAGAACAAAAATTAGAAAGTCCAAATTTTTATAAAAGTCTTGCATTCAGGGGGCCCATTTTCGTGTTTTCGCACAGGACACTTCAGATCTCGGAGACGCCCCTGATTATTAGGTTTCTAACTACATAAAATGTGTTTTCCCCATCACATATTATTCACCTATGTTGGTTCCATATAGTTTTTATATGTAATTCTTGAAAATAGTGATGGAAGAAAAATCGATTCGTGATCAAAACTGGTTTTGAAATCAGAATGGAACCAGATTGAAGCATACCGGATCAGATTGGATTCGAAACTGGCAGATTAGGATCGGTTCGAGTATACTTGTGCAAATCGTTTTGAAAACCAGATTGAGAAAACCGGATTCAAAACCGAATTCGAGTTTTATAAGTGATTTGGGGTACAAACATACAAAAGTAGACATCACCAGGTTTCGATCGAATCCAATCCGCTTCCTAAATTTTTGATCAGAATCCGGTTTTGACCAACTTTTTGAATGCGGTTTCGTTCTTTAATCCAGTTTGAAAATCTCGAGTGGAAAAAATAAATTGAAAGCAGTCAAAGTAAAATGATGAGGGTGTAATTATGATTTGAACAAATGCTACAAGGACTGAAGTAGTAATTATTTGCGCGCCCACATTGAAAAAGAACTGAAAAAAAACCAAAAGCCCTCCATTTCTCTCAAACACCTCCCTCCTGTCTATCTCTCCGTCGCCGTTCACCGCCTTCCATGGAGGACGACCGTCGTGTCGGAGATCTCGTCCGTGAATTAGTCAACCGTCTGCACAACAGCTCTTCTTCCTCGCTCTCAAACTCTAACTCAAGCCCTAACACTAGCAATGTCAAGTACGCCACTCGCATTTTATCCAGTCGAATGACGCCATCGATCGCCGCCGACGAAGCGGCTATGGCGTATTCAAACAAGAGCCAGCTAGTTAAAAAAGGTAAGTTGTCTGATGCTTTAGCGTTTGCAGATCTCTATTCTAAATTTGCTTCTAAAATTGGCCATGGTAGTGTTAAGAATAAGTGGGCGGTACTGTACCTGCTCAAAGTAATTTCCGAAGATCGTAAGAGTAACGTTAAACTTCAAAGCGATTTGAGCTGTTCAGGTGGACTCCCAATGCTACTCGAGTCTGAAACTAATGGAAATCATGCTAGGGTTACGAATGGTAGTTCTGGTTTCTCACATTTAGGGCAAACTTTAGATCATAACGGTAATCATTATACTAATGATAATGTAAACGGTTTGCGTGATAGTAATTCAACAAAGCTGAAAAATGGTGGAGTTTTATTGATTTCGAAAGATCCAGAGAATTTGCAACAGATGGCATATAGGGAGTATGCTTTAATTGTGAGGGAAGAAAACATTGTTTCAGAAGAGGTTATAGTGAGAGATATATTGTATGCTTGTCAAGGAATTGAAGGGAGATATGTGTTATTTGATGGAAGTATTGATGGATATATGTTACCAGATACATTTAAGGTTCCAAAACATACTAAAACCATGATTCGTAAGCTATGTGAGCTAGGATGGCTGTTTAGAAAAGTAAAAGGTTACATTTCTGAATGTATGGATAAATTTCATGATGAAGATGTTGGAACTGTAGCACAAGCATTTTGTGCAGCATTACAAGATGAGCTTTATGAGTATTATAAGTTGTTAGCAGTAGTTCAAATTGAATCCAATTCCATTGGTTTCAGAGAATGCACACTTAGGTAACTATCTTTCTTTAAGAAGACTTATGGTTTGGTTTGCTGAACCAATGGTGAAAATGCGGTTAATGGCTGTTCTTGTTGACAGCTGTAAGTCACTAAAAGGCGGTGCAATGGCAGGTGCAATTCACATGCATGCTCAACATGGTGATCCTCTTTTACATGATTTCATGAAACGGTTACTTAGACGAGTTTGTTCACCTCTTTTTGAAATGGTGAGAAGTTGGGTATTAGAAGGTGAACTTGAAGATATTTTTTCTGAGTTTTTTGTTTTGGGTCAGTCAGTAAAAGCAGAATCTTTATGGAGAGAAGGATATAAACTTCATTCTGCAATGCTTCCTTCTTTTATATCCCATTCTCTTGCTAAACGTATACTTAGAACATGTAAATCTATTAACTTTTTAAGAGTTTGTTGTGAAGATAGAAGTTGGGCTGCTGAGTCAGCAACACAAGCTGCAGCTGCAACCGGGACCACAACTAGGAGAGGTGGTTTAGGTTATGGTGAAACAGATGCACTAGAATCTTTAGTAATCGAAGCTGCAAAACGGATTGATAAACATTTAATGAATGTTGTTTATAATCAATATAGGTTTAAGGAACATTGTCTTGCTATAAAACGGTATCTTTTACTAGGGCAAGGTGATTTTGTTCAGTATTTAATGGATATTGTGGGGCCCGAATTATCCGAGCCTGCAAACACTATCAGCTCGTTTAAACTTGCTGGTTTATTAGAGAGTGCAATTAGGTCATCAAATGCACAATATGATGATCCCGACATTTTGGAAAGGTTAAGGGTTAAGATGATGCCATATAATATTGGTGACAGGGGTTGGGATGTGTTTTCTTTGGATTACGATGCAAGAATTCCATTAAATACTGTATTTACAGAATCTATAATGGCAAAATACTTAAAAATCTTTAATTTTTTGTGGAAGCTTAGAAGGGTAGAGCATGCACTTATTGGTGCTTGGAAGACAATGAAACCAAACTTGATTACTTCTCATTTCTTCACTAAGCTACCAAAAGCTGTTAAATTTCGGTTAATTTTGACATCACGGAGATGTCAAGTTCTTTGGAATGAAATGAGTCATTTTCTTACAAATTTGCAGTATTATATCATGTTTGAGGTTTTGGAGGTTTCGTGGGCCAATTTTTGTGATGAAATGGAAGCTGCTAAAGATCTTGATGATTTACTTGCAGCCCATGATAAATATCTTTTTTCAATTGTTGAAAAATCACTTCTTGGAGAACGTTCTCAAGATCTTTATAAAAGTCTGTTTATGTTGTTTGATCTTATATTGCGGTTTCGTAGTCATGCTGATAGGCTTTATGAAAGAATATATGATTTTCAAGCAAGGTATAAAATTTTATACAAGTTAGTTGATTTGGGTTGACTTTTATCTCAAAGGGTATGTAATTTTTTTTTGACCCGTTCACTTATGGGCGTATATTTCTTTTGACCCGGTTAATTATGAATGAGTGCGTTTTATTTCAAACGGATATATAATTTATTTTTACCATACAACTCTTAAATCTTTGTAAAGATTCAGATAATTATTATAATACTAATATTGTTTTTTAATCATAACCAATTCATTACTTATTCATGTAAGATTACAAAAAAAAGGCTAGAAAGTGTTCTATGTTAAACGGGTCATATTAAGAGAACGGGCAAATGGGTTTAACGGGTTAAAAGTCGCCCAAATTCTATTATTTAATCCATCCAACCTCTGAAATCATTTTAAGATTCAAATAATTGTTATAAAAGTCTTGACTCTTGACTGTTAACCATAACTAATGCATTTAATTATTGGTAAAAGACGGACGTGTCACCCATCTCTACTATACCATGAAAGATGTTGACTTTATATTGTCTCATTGACCAACATTTGCAGTACAATGGAGGATAAAACCGGACAACCGAAAACTTCTAGAAACAAAAGCTCAGATTCCGATTCATGGCTTACTGAAAGCAGGAAAGCTATAACACAACGGGCTAGTGAATTTCTACAAAATACGGGCCAGGATATAGATGCAGTTTCAAAGGAATATTCATCTCTTTTCAAGGGTTTCATTTCTCAGTTACCCGTTCAACAACATATTGATTTGAAATTCCTCATGTTTCGCCTTGATTTTACTGAATTTTATGGCTCTAAGTCTTAAAATCCCACACGTAATCGATGCAACGATTTTTTGGACCCCTTGATTAATGGTCAACATATGGGGCATGCAGTGGCGGTCAAGGTCAAACTCCAGTTGATGTAGCCTTTTGTATATCAATTTTTGTTTTTAGGTAATTAAGTATTGGTATTTTTTTTAGTCTATAATAACAACGTACTTTTACATTTGTTTAATTGGGTCATTAAAAAATGGTTTTATGTTCTGATTGGATCATTAAAGGGTGTTCTTTTACCAAATTTTGTTTCCAAAGATAATTTTTATAAAGAAAAGATAAAGTCATAAAAATATTTGTTTATATATAATGATAACTGCTATATAAAAATATAAATAATTTATATTCTTAAAAATTTCTATATGGTTTATTTTGCTTTTTTTCCTTTTCTTTTTCACCATCTTATAATGTTCAGTGAACATGGACTAATGTAAAAGTAGGTTGTTATTTTAGACAAAAATAACTCTCGAGTATTTAATCTTTGATTTAATTGATTTTGTTTAAAGATGATATTAAACTCGGTTTTTGTTTCGTTTTTCAGATTGGATTTAGTTAATGGGTAAAGTGTGCTTGCAAGCACAATGCAGTTAAAGGTATGGTGCTGTTCTATAACCATTTAGTTCATTTGTACTGTTTTGATAGTATACCAGCAATCTCATGCTTGTAGATGTTTGTACAATAGTTTTGTATTATGAGTGATGGGGTGCCATTTGTGAGCTGTCAGTTTGCTTTTTTGTCAATAGTTTGGTATGTGTTTGTCAGTTGAAATGCATTTTGTTTTCTGATTGTTTCATTTTACATGTTTTCTTGTTGCTGACTGAGTTAGGCCTGATTGAGTTAGTTGCTGACTGAGTCAAAACCAAATTTAACAAACAAAACCAAAACGCGGCTCATTACTAGGTATTTACACCCAACACTGAAATGCAACATAATATCCATCAAGTAACCATGGTAAAGTAGTTGTATAATCTACTAATAACATACATTATTTCATTAAAAAAAAGAAAAAGAAAAAAGAACAAGTTCAGTAAGTGATGTTGATGACTATTAGATTAAGGTGGGTTGAGGGTGTTTTTAGGAGCACTTATCCAAGGGCTGCCTGCAATTGCAAACCTCCATAACGCAGAAACATGTTCAGGCAAAGCATAATCTATACCCACACGTGGGCCCACAACTATTTCCTTCACTTCTGGCCCGTCTAACACTTCAAGACCACCTAAAAACACCAACCCAAATCCATATTTCATCTCATTTTTATATCACAAAACCGAAAAGTAAAACAAAATGTATGATATGATCATTACCAGGAGTGAAAAGAGCATGATTAGACCAGTCTGTTGACAGCCCTAGTGCTTGACCCACCTGTTAAATTCCATAACATAATATGTACAGCTGCCAAAATGGGCGGTCGGGCAACGGGTCAATATGGGTTCCAGTTGAAACGGGTCATTTCTAGAACGGTTGACTTTCAACCAGTTTGACCCGTTTGCCTTGTAGCTATGATGTTTATTTGAATTGTTCAAGATAAAACATAACCCATATCGACCCATTCATAAGTAAATGGGTCAAATTTGCCACCTCATCAAACTGCTATGAAAACAGGGTATGAAGACTGACCTTGCCAGGCCCAGTAAGAAGAACGGGCTTCTCGGTATCCAAACCCCGACGCTGTTTAATAGTTTCCAACCCTGTTAATTCATCACTTTCGGTCAAAGTCAAACTTATTACTTTTTAAGTCCAAACATGAAAAAAGTTGTATACTTGTATTACACCCATGAATGGTCCCTGTGGTTTGCCAAAAGTTTTGGATTTGATCCCTAACTTCCAGAAATTACACCCATGATCACTGTGGTATGGACTTCATATTGCTTTTGGTCCCTAAGGGTAACGGACGTTATATATCTTCTGTTAAACAGCAGTATATGCCCTCCACGTGAGGGTGTTTTTGTCATTTAATTTAAACCTCTTTCCTTTTATTTAGAGTATCATCTCCAAACATCTTTTTAAGAAACACAATGTTGATGATGACGGTGGAGTTTCACAGATTCAAACCCAATGTTGATGATGACGGTCGAGGGACGGAAATAATCAAGTTACGGTACACATTGTCGCTGGAATTAATACGCAGATGAACCGCCGACAATTTTTTCAATCGGTCACTGCAACTATAACTGCCGGAAATCGGAAAAATCAAGCTCGGATACAAACTGTTTGTGGTATTTGCATCATCACTGGAATTTGTACATGCAACAAAGAAGTGTGGTTTCTAAGATTGCCAGAATATAAATAAAAGTCACCCCTGAATCATATCTGAAACTTTTCTAAACCCAAAAATTAGAACTTTACTTCTTCTTCCCCTCACCCCTAACCTATTTGTATCCGACGCCAAGGAAAGGTGTGACGGCAGTATGCAGTTTTCCGGCAGAGTTTTTTTGGCGACGACATCGTTTACCAAAACCCAAATTGGTGTTGTTGAAATCGAGAAATCTCTGTCTGTAACCAGATCTCAAAATCGAGGAGTCATTTGCATAAATAATGCCAAATGTACCCAGAAATCATAAATAATGCTCTTTTTTTACCCATTGCAAAAATAATGCTATCCCCCCTTTGGAATCCCGGATCCCCTAGTATCCCTTGTTTGAAAACCCGGATACTACTTTTTTCCTTTTTTTTGTGTACTGTTTTGTACTTCTGTACTTGTCTGACGCAGGGTACATTCTCACACCCCAAAACCCGGATCCCCAAGGGGTATCCCACACCCCAAAACCCGGATCCCCTGGGGGTATCCCACACTTGAAATCCCGGATCCCCTATGGGTATTCCACACCTCAATTTTTTTTTTCAATTCCACTCGTACAGAAATTGAGCTCCAAATCCTGTACAATATTATTCAAGTATTACGTCCAACATTACATTCAGAAATTGGTTAATTCATCTTGTAAGTTTAAGCTCCGTTAGGGGTTCAATTCAATGAAATACGCAATTAGGTTTAGATTATCGTAATTTTGTATTGAATTTATGTAATGTGTATCTGTTCGTCAGTTCGCGCTTTCAATGGTGATCAATTCACAACCGTTAATGATCTAGAATATCTGTTGAATTAACTATACTAATTAACAGAAAATTGTCGCTGTTGCTTTTACTTCACTTAGGGTTGTAGAACGAACGCTTTTTAATTTGATTCATTTTGTTTCCAGTGCATGTGTTGATTGATTTTGATTGAACAGTTGCTTGATATGTGTAGTGATAATTGTAGAGGTTTCTATTATATATTATTTTATTAAAATTAAAATTGTTATAATGTTTGAAACTGCAGTTTTATACTAGTGCTATGGATCATTAATTCATAAATCAACAATCAAAATTGAATTAGTACATGTGCATTTATAGCATAGCTGTAGTTTAAGATTTTGATTTTTAATTTTAGATTTTGAGTAGGTGTTAAAATTGACTGCTAGAGTGCTAGTATATCATTAACTTCCTCTGTTTCTTTAAGATTGTTAACTTGTAATTATATAATACAATCTTGGTTAAAAGTATTACTTTCTCTAAATTTCTCTCTCACAATGGCAGAATCATCAACCATGTGGTCAGTCAACCTTGGTGTTGACCATTCTTTTCTCTACAACTGGACGATTTACAGTGCAAGCTTTTGTGTACTCGTTGCTCTTGTTCTTTCCATGTATCTAATCTTTGAACATTTAGCTGCTTACAATCAACCTGAGATATTTATTTAATTCCCTATATGTTCAAATTCGGTTTCTGTTTGTATCCCTAGTTTCTAGAAATTTTAAATGTTAAAAAAGTAAGCAGTGTGAAATTCGATTACTTATTTTCAGGAGCAAAAGTTTTTAATCGGGCTTATCTTGGTGGTGTGGGATACTCCTAGGGGATCCGGGGTTTCAAGTGTGGGATACCCCTAGGGGATCCGGGTTTTGGGGTGTGGGATACCCCTTGGGTATCCGGGTTTTGGGGTGTGAGAATGTACCATGCGTCAGACAAGTACAGAAGTACAAAACAGTACACAAAAAACAGGAAAAATGTAGTATCCGGGTTTTCAAACAGGGGATACTAGGGGATCCGGGATTCCAAATGGGGGGATAGCATTATTTTTGCAATAGGTCAAAAAAGAGCATTATTTGTAATTTCTATGTACATTTGACATTATTTATGCAAATGACTCAAAATCGAGTAACCACTGCCGGAAACCGAGAAATCTCTTGTGTTTATTTGTCTTTTAGATCTGAAAATGAGATATCAGTGTGTTTTATTAGCCCTTTTTTATTCTTGAAGACCACCAATAACCACCGCTGCCAAAATCCTCACCCACCATCGCCACAACACAAGTAGATGGTTGGCATCATGGCGGTCGGAAAAAGAGGAGAGGTAGAGAAGAAAATGTTGAGGTAGAGAAGAGGGATGTAATATGGACGGTGGAGAAGAAAGGGATAAAGTTGAAATGACATAATTACCCTCATGTGCTTGTTTTTAACGACAATATTTAACATCCGTTCCGCTTAGGGATCAAAAGCAATACGAAGTTCATACCATGGGTGTAATTTCTGAAAGTTAGGGACTAAATCCAAAACTTTTGTCAAACCAAAGGGACTATTCGTGTAATTTACTCTAACTTATATTATTTTCTATTTTATTTTATATTACGGGTTAAAGGAACTAACCAGTTACAGGAGCACAAGAACGGATCAAGACAGCTGATCCAATTCCTTGTTTGTCAGCTACAACATTTAGCATGTTATGCATGCCATAACAAAGATAAACATAAGCATGCCCTCCACATCCAAACTATGCAAAACAATGTTTATATATCCATTATCATTATATATAAAAATAAATTGAACGTGAAAATAATGTTTTCTATAATCTTACAATAGGAGCTGTTCTTGATGTAACACCAACTCGACCATGACAAGCTGAATCGTTAGATCTATATGCTTCTACCTGCAATTGTACCAATGATAAACACATGCAAACACTTAAAACATCCATTAATATAAACCCTAATTGTTTTTACTAATCAGCAATTAAATAAAATGGATAATATTTAAGGATGCCATCAAATTATTCAAAATTTTTTTTTTTGAACAGCGAATAAATTATTCAAGTTTTTAATTAAATATATATCCATTTTCGTTTACTGTTTGATCATTTTAACTTTCCGGAATAAAAAAGTTAAGAAATGTATTTTTTGTTTTTTAAGGTAATACTGGCTAATTGAACATGTTTTTTTTGTTGGATTTGGTATAAATAAACTGTATACACAAGTAGTTTCAACAGTTAAGTGAACAATGATTAATAAATAAGAAAGATAGATACTTCCTCCGTTTTAAAATAAGTGATGCACTTTCCATTTTGTCCATTTTTTGGTGTTTCACTTCTAAATTTCTGAATTAGAACACGTCTAGGGTTCCACTAAACTAATTAGCTTAAACTCAATTATTCATTAATTAATTAATATATACGAAAAATAAATATAAATTTAAAGTTTTTACCTCTGTAATCTGGAGAACAACATCATCTCTCCGGAGGTACTTGCCGAGCAATCGAGGTGCAAGATCAAGGGCGTCAATTTGGTAAAAATCAGGACCCAAAATTTGGGGTTTCTCCAGCAAAAATGCGGTTTTTAATTCTTGCAAATGAAGATCGAACTGGGTTTGAGATTTTTGCTTGATTGGTCTAGGTTTTGGTTTTGATTTCGGCTTCAAATTTGGTTTGACTTTGATGATTTGAGGTTTGGAATCACTCATGGAACAATTTACGAGTTTTAGGGGTTTAACGACTCGATTGAAACGTTTTGTTATTTTCATTTCGGCAAAGATATTAGGGCTTTTGACTGATTGAAGAGGATCAAACGTAGCCACAAGGTTTTGGCGGTGATCAGCAACTAGGGGTTGTTTGAATATCGAAGTTGATGATCAGATGAACTATAAAACTATTGGGCTAATGTCAACCAAACTATATTAATAAGTTATAAGAAAAAAAATTATGATAAAATTCAAATCATATTAAATTGAATAATTAGTGAAAGTGATTTTAATAATATTCAAAAATAAAAGTAAGGGTAAATATGACATTAACATTATATTAAATGAGATAATTAGTGAGTGTAAGTTCAACTATTTTTTACCAATTAAGATAAATTTTCATAGTATATCACTTATTTTAAAATACTTTAAAATAGAATAATATCACTTATTTTGAAATGAATGAAGTATTAAAGAATGGAAAATTGAATAAATTTTTTAATAATAGTCAATTTAGTATCCTATCTTATTTATATTTGATTGTTTTTCTTTACATAATCTAATTTATAACATGTAATGAACTAAAAAAAATAAGTTCAATGTTAATATATTGAAATTAAAAGTAAATTACATAAGAATTCAAAATTAAATTGGTGAGTTAAAATAATAAATTAACTAAATATATGATACTAAAATATAATTTGATTTTTTAAGTTAAACCCTTGAAACATTCAAATACGTTTTTCAATTATATGATACTAAAATGCATTTGACTTTTTTAATTAAACCCTTGAAACATTCAAATATGTTTTTGTTTGTCGGCTTAATTTTACAAAGTAAAAGACATAAAAACTTGAATCCTCACATGCAAACACCCTTTACTTTCTAAAAACAAAAAGCCAGGCCTTAAAAGCGTTGTGCCAAAACGTACACTCGAATGTTGGATAACTTTTGGTGATTCCACCAATACATAATATGTTTTTAACACTTAACAATCCATCAAAAAAACTAACTTCACCACCAACCTCTTTGCTAATTTTAGCATTACTCTGTGTAAAACCCTTCCATCTATTCTCATCCATCAAAATCTCATACATATTAATTGCCCTACAACTATACTTTTCAGTCAATTTTATCGTTTTAAATCCTTCCTTTTTCTTCTCCTTCTTCTCATCCACCTTCTTAACAGGTGCAGCAGCTGGTGGTGCAGCCACCGGAGCAGCTGCTGCCGCCTTCGGATTCACCTTCCTAGCCTCCAATTCATCCTTTGCAGGTCCTCCTTTTGCCATAGCATCCACATAAACCCTAATTTGTTTCAAAACAAATTCCTTCCCTTTTGCCAAAAACGCATCCTTCAATCTCCTCCCAATCGGGCCTTCATCCTTCACAATAACCCGAAGATCTGGATCCTCATCCGCGTTCTCATCGGAGATGTACGGAATTTCAACAACTCCGTCAGCTATCAACAGCGATTTACCGTCAGCATCTTTCGCCTCCCCTTGCCAATTAATGGAAACACTTAATTCCTAACCAGGAATAATTTTCCCCTTCCGTACATTAACGTAAGCTTCTCCTTCCACTTTCTCGATTTTTGTTGTTTTGATTAAGAGATTACTCTCGCCGTCGAGAATTGTTTGATCGGAAAGTAGTTTCGAGAGCAAATCCCTCGACCATTGAATGCAATCGGTTTCCGCCCAGTGCCAATTGTGGACGTTTGCTCCGTCAGGTCTGTCTTCAACGATCCATCTCTTATCTCCTTCACCGTATTTCGCCATTATCGTTAGTGTTTTACAGCTTATAAGCGTTTGTGCGTGTGTGTGTCGGAGAGTGTGTGATCGAAACCGGAAGCGGCGGTGATTGGTGGTTAATGGAGGAGATAAAGGGTAAGAAAATGAGTGTGTCTAGAGAGTTCAAAGAGTGGAAGATTCTAGAGTTCCGAAACCCTAACCCTAGATCTTGTGAGTGATTGATTATAGTTGTTTCCGACCAACAGAAGAATCTAGAAGACTTGTGGATCGTAAACCGAGTCTGAGTTGACTGGGCGGCTGTGGTGAGTTTTAAACAGTGAACTCGCCCGAGCCCAAATCATAAAAAAAATTAACGACGCCTGAGAGATTCGAACTCTCGCGGGGAAACCCCATGTACTTAGCAGGCACACGCCTTAACCACTCGGCCAAAGCGTCTTGGTGTTTATTTCCTTCAAATTTATATACTTAACGACCAAAACTAAGCAGTTACAAATTACAGCCTTTGAGTAACAAGTAATTACAAACTAAACCCTGTCGTTTCACAGTTGTAATATTAGGAAATTACAATCCCTGAACATATATACTCAACAAAATGGACAAAAGAATATGTCAACTAACCATCTCAATGAAACACTTAACAGGTGTAATTAATCAATAAAAACTGTACATAAAGTTTGGTATTACATGATGTAAGATATTATATATATGAACAAGAATTTGAATGTAAATGAGACATAAAATCATACAAAATTTTGAATCATTTCTCGAACTTCTTCAATCACGAGCGATCCTTTATGGCCTCCGATCACCTCCGCTTTCATCTTCCCGTCTTTCCACAACTACATAAATGCAACATTTAATGTGTTTTTTTATTGAATGGCAACATATAATGTATGAAACTTATACGTATATATTGAACACACAATACATGTTCTAAAACAGAAATTTATACAATAATTGACAAACTTCATATTGACTTTGCCAAAGTGGTTGAAACTAATTCATAATGACGAAAAATTACCTGAATTATTGGCATTTTCTGCGTAAAAAACAATATAACAGTGTTAGTAAAGAAAATTTAACGATTCAAATAACAAGTTTTATCGTTTCCAAAAAAGAATAACAAGTTTTATCGAATATAAATTTGTGAAATTCTACGTACGGAGATATTTCCACGTTTCACGAGCGTTTGCGGAACGTTGTTCACATCCACACAATAAATTTTGAGCCTATTTACGAGGAAAAAAAGTTATCTAATTACATAGAAGTAAACAACTTAACCAAAAGAAGCTTAATAAATAATACAAATAACCAATTTCGATTTATATAAAATATTATTTGTGAAAATACTTGGTATCATATTCTGCTGCCAATTTCTCCAACTTAGGCTTCAAGTATATGCATTTTCTACACCAAGTAGCCATCCTACACAAAACACACATAATTCACCATTGCATTCTAAAACAATCTTTAAAACTCAGAAAATAATACGGGTTATATACCAATCAATGATTATGGGTTGATTAGCTTGTTTTGCTTGTTCTAAAATAAGATCCAAATGGACAGAATCATTAATTGACTCCATTTCCACAAAAGCAGGTCTTGAAAAATCGGATAAAGCTTCAACTTTACAATCTCTTTTCACGATTTTCTTTATATGATCCATTTTTCTTGAATCAAAACCAAACCCATAAGTTCTTAACTGATTTGAAGAGCACCCATTGTTCCAATTTGATTGTTGATGTTGTGGTTGATGATTTTGTTGTTCTCTGTGAATAAGAATAGAATTTGGGGATAAAATAGACATTTTTTCCACTCTGTTTTCGTTCTTTTTTGTGAACTGGAGAGTTTTGGAAAGATAAGATATTTTAGGCACCGGGAGACATAAATGAAAAGAAGAAAAAAAAAGGGTTTTTATAGATTTTTGGGTTATGCGATTAATTTGGATCTTTGGATACGATGATAATTAATTTGAGTTTTTTTTAAGTAAATATTTATCTTTGTTTATGAGAATTTTCGAAAACAACTACAATAACAGTTAAATTGCATACAACTAGCAAAGTTTACTTACCAAAAAGATCGGTTATAAAGTCCGACAAAACAAAACTTTTTGCCTACCAATTATGATCTATTTTACATTACGTTTGTAGTCAATGGGCCTGTTGATGGTTAACTGATCAAACTTTATACGTAGCCCATATAGCCATATAGCCCATTCACGTACTCAAATCTCTACTTTCAAAAGTCCAACATCATGCTTTTGTAATCCCAGTTTGTTTAGGTTTTCATGTTTTCAGTTTGTGATGAAAGGATTAAAGGATAAGGAAAAAAAGGTGGAATACATAATACACTACCCATAAGTAAAGATCATACATCTTTACCCATAAGTAAAGAGATATCTAATCATTTCAAATGAAAGGTATATAAAAAGTAAGATGTAAATAATCATACATCTACCCATAAGTAAAACGACTCTTTCTAAACATCTGAAAAAAAATATCTACATAAGCTACATAAAATTAGCTAAATTAAGGATTATATGGGTATCGTTTGTCAGTTTTAACTTAATACATGTATGCATGTGTGAATTTTAGATCATCAGTAGGAATTTTTGTCGTCTTTCTATTGATGGATTATGTTTGTAGAAGTTTCAATCACGTTCAATAATTGTGCTTTATTTGTTCAACAAAAAGTCAAAGTATGATGAGTCTGATTTATAATTTACAAATTATTATTTGGATTACTTTAGAGTAAAAATTATTAGTTCAAAATAAAAGGTGAATATGAAGTCCTAAACTTCAACAACTCAATTATTCTTTGATGACCCTAAAGGTTTTGAAAAGTGGAAATTTGGAATTAAAATGTTTTCGACTTTAAGGTTGGTGTTTTTGAGGGATTGACTGCATCAATTAACTCTTTTATTTTTTGGAAACGGCAAATGAAATAACGGAAGCCTACTTGTAATTTTTCAGCGAGCACCCCGAGTTCGAGCTCCGCATAAGCGGGCAAACCCAGCCCCCAAAGGGATTTCCAAGGAAAATTTCTCATATGTGCCCGTGTGAGGTATGAGTTAAATTACGTTAATGCAACGCTTCCAAAGGGATTCGAACTCACGACCTGCAGCCCACATGGGTATAAACCCAGCGTCTCAGACCAGCTAAAATAGTAGTTGAACAATCAAATTGATGGTAATTGATTTAGCTCATCGCCCATACTTCTAGAAAAGTTAAATAAACAAGAAACTAATTTAAAGTATTAAAAAGAGGAAATTATACCAAAGATTATTGGTCTAGCTGTAAAGGTATTCGCCCTTAATATTGAGTTTATAGGTGGATTTAGGAGTAGATTAGAATTTATTGTTAAAAAAAAAGAAAAAAAAAGGACATTATAAAAATCATAGTGTTCTTTGGGTGAGTGTGGTTCAAAAGCCGAACCCAACCGAAATCAATAAATACTTATCTGAAATCGGCCCAAATGATCACCCCTAATCTTTCCTAATGCTTTCTCCAGTATTTGTCCTTAAACTCTTTTTTTTGTCCTTACATACTTTTTTCTATGATTTTTCCATTCCATCTATGTTTCCACGTTAATTCACCTAGCGTGTTTGGCACACAATAAGATAGATAACACCAAACATTTATAATATATAAATTTTTTTCCTTTATTATAACTTGAAATAAAAACTTTCAAAAATAGTGTTCAAAGACCATGTCGGGGTCAGATCAAAACAGTTATACTTGTTTAAAATATCGACTTTAGCGTAGTCCAAGAAGTAAACGAGGCTTTTGCAACAGATTTCTAAATTTAAAATTCATAGGGATGACATGATAGATATAATAAATCCACAATAATTTTGCTGGAGCTATAATGAACGGTAAAAATGGCAAAACACAAGAGGAAAAAGTTTATGCTCTTTTTAAATAATGTCAACTTCTTAGTCAAACCATAATATCGAATAAACAAATTAAAGAGTTCCTAAAACTAGAAAAAACATACACTAATAGAAAAGAAATAAACATATGGTCCAAAAAAAGGCAAAATTTTATTTACATATGCAAGCATGCGAATTACATTCTATGTTTTCTTTTCTTCTCATTTGTTTAATTAGTCAAAATTACCATATGATCCAAAAAACGACATATTTGACGTGTGGTCAATTAACGCTAGTGTCCATGGCTTCCGGTAGGCGGTTGTTGGCGTGGAGTTGTGGTGGTTGCAACTCGTTCACAAGACGGACACATGGTGAGAGTGGTGGCCGGCATTTGCATGTAGAATGGTTGAGAAGTCTTTAAAGCTCGTAATTCTTGAAGTTCTTTTTGCAATCTTCGATTTTCTTCAGTTAAGGTTTCACAACATCGCTTTAAATACTCACAATCGACCTCAGTTTGCTTTAGTTTGGTCCTGTGAGTATTTCATCAAATTAATTTTACTTGTGTTGTGATTATATTATTATTAATTAACATATTTAAAACTCGTTAAAATTAAACATTTTAATGATAAAAAGACAGTTGTTAATACCTTGCTCGTCTATTTTGAAACCAAACTTCAACTTGTCGAGGCCGGAGATTCAATTGCTTTGCTAAAGCTTGTTTTTGTTTCTGCAAAACATTCAAAACGAATACAAAGTCAGCAAGTGTTTTAAAAAAACGTACTAAAAACAGCAATAAATAAGCTTTTGCTAACCAAATATTAAAAAAGAAAACGCTATTTAAATTTTACACGGCGCTAAAAACTAATTAGCTGAATAATATATATTAAATTATTGTGCTTAATAATGGATTAATTAACCTAAGACTCAAAACCTTAAAATATGTACATGCATGGCATGATAGTATGCAACATTTATCATGTCATAAAGTTATATATTTTTATATAAAGTTAAGGTTAAAAACTTAAAATAATGAACGCTTGTCGGACTACTATTATACATCCCATAACATATAATCAATGAAATAGTACAACATAACATATGGTGCTTGACAAAGTAGCACCGAATATTTACTCCTTTCAATTCTTCACCCAAATCATTTATTTCTAGTACTTGTATCATTGTATGTGTGTGCAATATATTCTTGTCATTTTCAAAATTTGAACATATATAAAAAAGCAAGGGACCATGAGTTTCTTGTGAAATTTAATTTAATGCGCATATATATGGAATATGAATTTACTCTTTAAAAATTCAAGAAAATCAATTTTAAGGTCCAATTAATGTTTTTTAAACTGCAAGGAGAATTTTATATAAAAAAAGACTAGCAACAAGCTACAACATAAGAAAAACAGAAAACAAAATTATAAACGAGACTTGAATTTTGGATCATGATCCAAACTACCTTCCTTGAGATCCTCTTACATTTAATCAAAAGAAAAATAAACTATGCAACTGATTGTAAAAAAACAAACGATACGGATTTGGAGTTAACTTAGATAAGCCTCCTTTATCTTGATTTTTTCACAAAAAGATTGTAGTGTATGATATATTATACAGCCGATTTATGTGAAATTCTAAGAAATCGGCAAGTTAGAAATATAAGAAACATGAGATCGTTTTTTACAGTTCACATATATATATATATATATATATATATATATATATATATATATATATATATATATATATATATAAGCGATAAGTAGATCGAGTATGGATATGTTCGAATTTTCAAACCCTGAACATTTTTTTCAAAGATTACCTGAGAATCGTTTAAAGAATTCATGTTTATGGATCCAACGTTTACTTGGTTTATAGGATATACTTCTAAAAATGAATTAACTATAATTTAAAGGTATTTAATTTTTAAAAATAAATTAATCCCAAGATATAATCTGTATCAACATATTAAGCTGCAAGGGAGAAAAGACTTACAGGGGTAAGTGTGCTGTGTTCTTTGAAGCTATCTTCAAGAAAAGCAGATTGTTCTTTAGTGAGCCGGAGCTTTTTTCGGGTCAACCCGTTTTCATCTTCGTCACTCATCCCACCACCTCTTGAACAACTTCTTTCTGATACATCTATTAATTCTAGATTCACTGTTGCTAATTCTAAGTCTCTTTTCCTTGAATGAAATAATGATGATCTCCCACTTTTAAAAATGGAAGAAAAATCCATCTGAAACGATGACGTTCCGCTGTTAGTACTGTTGTTCGGAGATGATTCATCTCCGGCAGCCGGTTCTTCGCCGGTTTCTTGATCGGATACAACCGCTAACGCCTTCGTATCATGGGTTTTGGCCGGTTCAGCTATCACTATAACAAAAACAAGTAAACAACATCAGAGGAAGAAGAAAAATTAAAACTTTAATATTTAATGTTAAAGATTAAGCTAGGGTTTTACAGTTTTTTGAGAGCCATGGGAAAGACCGGTGAGATACCGGTGGTGGTGGTGATCGGATAACCGGAGAGATAGGAAGGAGGTCAAGCTGCAGCGGTGGTGACGGTGACGGTGGTGGTGAAGAAGAACCTTTTTCATTAAGTTTCCGATGAGCATCATCATCCTGATCATCTTTCTCTCTCATCATGTTTTTTAGGTTTATATCTTCAAGATTTTTACTACCTCCTAGCCCCATGCAAAACCCTAAATCTTTCATCTTCTGTTGTTGTGATCTGCTGTGATGATCCAATAATGAAAAGGGTTTTGGGGTATCTCCTAAACTCAAAGCAAGTTCCATACTTTCTCTCTCTATAACTCGTTTTCTCTCTCTAGAAATTCTGTAATGACATAGGAAGTATCTAAAGACAAATGAGACTTATATAAATGGGGTTTTAGGGTACAGTATACGTACTGAAATTAAAGGTTTTCTAGAGAGAGAAAGATAGAGGTAGTGGATGAGAGGGAACTTTTCTTGAAATTGTTAATGAAAAAAAGAATTAAACAAACGGAAAGTGGAAAGTACTAGCACAGAAGACAGAGTTATTTCTATTACTGTTGTTTTGTTTATTTCAAATTAATGTATATAATCTTGTTTTTATTTTTGGATTTTTGGTTTCTTTTAAAGAATCTTTTTAGGATTTGATTTTGGGGGTGCGAAAAGATTGACTTAAAAACAAATCTTTGGATGACAATCACACGTGAATTTCTTTATTAATGCCTACTACTAGACTAAAAAGAGATCACATATGCATACGTATTATATCGAGAGAGAGATTTGGCAGAAAGAAGAACAAGGAGATGTACTCGTCCAATAAGCATATCAAGTAATTCTTCCGTCCCTTAATAAAGTTTCTATTTCTCATGGGTACAATATTTTAGGAGATAAATAGTGGTGGGATCATTGATAATAAATATGATTAAAATATAAGGTTTTTTTGGAGAGAAAACGTATTTTCAAGAGATAGTTAGTGGTGAACTTTATTTTGGGATAATTTTTTAAATGAAATGAGAACTTTATTAAGGGACACAGGAAGTAGTATATATATTACAGGGAATTAATTTATATACTACACTTTTTTGATGTTTTTACCACATTATATAAGTATCACTACAAACTACAAACATATAAATTCACTATTGTAGTCAGTGACGGACCTAGAATGAATGTTTAGGGGTAGTACTATTTTTTTCCATGTAAATATAATAAGATTAAAATTTAAAAAAAACAAAGGTTCATTAAACATTACAAAATGACAACTAGACATTACATTTTGAAGTTGTCTTTCTTCGTCTACACTACAAATCAGTTTGTTTCTATTGTTCGACGTGTGTTTTTGATGATTCTAATCGAAAGACAAAAAGGGTATTAAGTTTTCTTTGGTCAAATTGTCATAAAGTGGAAAATGAACTTTATTTATTATATTAACTTAAAATTTAAGCTCCCTAATAATCTAAATCAATTTAGAGTTTTCAAGTTTGAACTACTTTTTTGCTGAAATTATAAGTGAAGGGTAGCCGAACATTTTTTTATGGATAGGACCAACATATAATTTATGTTTTGTGAAAATGTTTATACTTTTAGTTGAAAATTAAGGGGTAGCACAGGCACTTTCGGGCTGCATTTAGGTCCGCCTGTGATTGTGGTGTATAGATTAAATTATGTGGTGTAAAAATCACCACCTATATTATAGGGATACATGCTAACATGCGATTAATGAAAATGCAATTTTTTCTATTTAAACAGAGAATTATATTTAATATATCTTCTAAAATAAAAAAATGTATAGTTTATTTATGTTGTTCAATATATATTTAAGAAATAAATGTTTCATTAAATACAACTTACGGAGTAATATTTGTTTATATTACATACGTCACAAAAACTCAATTATATATTTCTAATTATCATAAGTAAAACTACATTACCTTCATTAGCTAATTAGAACAAATTCATTCATGTCTTTCTATAATGTGGGTGTGGAAGTTTAAAACAATTTTCTAAAGAAAGATGTTTGACGCCTGGTTTTGTGCTTTTAGTGAGACGAGGAGAGTAATAGATTTTTTTTAGACGGCAAATTAAAAAGGAAAGAAAAGGGAACTTTGTCATTGTCAACACAACACCCCCTCTAAAACCCCAACAACATAAATATATATAAAGATGGAAACAATGCTAGAAGCTAGCGAAAATATAACAAGTTTAAAACATAATTAAATGACAAAAATACCACGAGGACCAAAATATATTACAATATTTAGTTCTATATTTGATCCAAAAGAAAGTCATAGCTTGCAAATCGTCCTTGATGCCTTGAATAGAGACCACACCATTAATAAAGATAACATTGTTTCTCGATTTCCATAATAACCAAGTTAAGCCTCCAATTAACATTTGAGTAAGTTGCCTCATCTTTTTCGAGTTTCCATAGTCAACCATAGCAAAGACGAGCTGCTCAAATGAATTATGTTGACTAACATCAATTTGACACCATCTCATTAGCCACAACCAAAATGTTCCACATTTTCCTCATCAACCCCACACATTTTGCATGTTAAGTTAGGGAGCCGGCCGATACCTATATTTTTTAGATTGGTTTTTCAGAAATACGACCGAGAAGCAACTTCCAAACGAAGCAATTAACACGTTATTTATTGAAATGGCTATAAAAGCTTATTTCAAACAATGTGTTCACTTGAATAAAGTTTAGAGCCAATTTTAATAATATTTCTTGGGATTTATGGTGTTTTTGCCTTCGTTTTTTATTGTAATCTAAGTTGTTGTATTCGATAGCTCCTTGTTAGTATCCGATACCTATTTATCCATCCTAGGAGTAGCAATTTCTGACCCGACATGAAACCAACACGAAAATAAACATGTTTGGGTTGAGGTAAAAAATAATTGGGTCAGTCTTTAGTTGACTCGACTGACCCGTTTAATAAAATGTTAGGTTCGGGTCAATGATAATTTAAATTGGTCGACCCGCCAACCCATTTAATTATTAAAATATATATTTATGTTTAGTTTATAGTATACTAGTTTAAACGTAACTAATAATTATGTGAAAACTAAAAAGACTACTTAATAATGTGTTATCTTGGTATTTTGTTATGAATTTTTTGGAATAATAACAACATGTATGACATGTTTGACCCGTTTAACCCGTTTGACTTGCTAATATGTTTAACCCGTTTAATTAAACAGGTTATATGAGTCAGGTTCGGGTTGAAATATCTGACCCATTTTAAATAAAAAGGTCGATTTCAAGTTAAACGTTTCTGACCCCGCCAACCCGTGAAATCGAACCCGACCTAAATTGTCACACCTAATACATCATCTTCTTCTTTTGCTATACATTAGATTTGAGACCTTGCTAGTATATGTGTATGTTTTTTTTGCCTTAATTTACTGCCTAAGCCATCTTAACTTCTGCATAGTGGGATAGGTTAGGTCCTTGAATTGAAATGACTTGTGCATAAATTGGCTGCCCCCTATGACTGACCAAACCCATACCAGATCAAATCCATCAAGATTTGTGTGTCCCCTGCAAAATTCAAGTAGCTCTACTTAATTACTTTTCAAATAACTTTCTATTGTTGCATTTAACCTTGTTTGTTTGTGTTATTTGAACTCTAACCATTTAACGGATATCGAAGTCTTTAACTATTAAACTAAAATACTCAATTAAAACTAGACCACAATATGCATATAGTAAAAGATGTAATTATATGATTCTTTTTTAAAAAGAGTAGGAAAGTAAACCAAAAAATCCGGGTCTAAACCAGGCCTAATTAATTCGGTTTTAATTTTACTTGCAAGTTTTGAACTTTTTTTTACTATTTCTTACAAAAGCAATCTTAGAATGATATTAGGATTTGCAAGAAAAACTTACGGAGTACTATTATTCGTATATATATTTTATTTTAAATACTTGGAACAATGTCTTAAGAGTAAAGACAACTTAAAAAAGTGTGAAACATGAAAAGCGACCCAAGAAAGAAAGAGACCAAAAAGGAGGAGTTTGGTCGGGATTAGCACACGAAATTAAGTTTGACCACCTACTCTGACCCAGACAAACACACCCTTTTTTACTGTTTCAAAAAAAAAATTCTTTTCCTTAATTAATTGCAGATGGCTTTTTTCTTCTGTTTTACGTAATTTATAAATCTATAAATATGTAATTTAAATATCATTTCTCAAAAATGAGATTAGTTTTCAAGATTTGGATAAAATATAAAAAGGAAAAATAAAGTAATGGCGATATAATTTTTTTGAATAATAAGATATGTTACAATTTTTCCCTAATAAGTGAAAAAGGTTTATGTAAAAATAAAGTATTTGTATGTTCCAAATAAAAGTATTGGCATTCAAATAGTACATTTGATATTTGAACATGTACTTTAACCAAATAATCTTTATTCTTTATTTAATTATAAATTTTGATAATGATAGTTTTAAAGACTGTTATAAAACATGTTTTAAAAACTTGTATATTAATATATAATAACAAACTTTTTAATTTTAAGAATTATCACTCCATACCATTTTTATTGCACTTAAAGACAGCTTTAGGGCTGTCATTTCCAAAACTCTTTAATTAATACTCCCCCCGTCCCATAAAAAAGTTTACATTTCTCCTTAAAATTTGTCCCACAAAAAAGGTTACATTTTCAAATTTGGGGGCCCACCTAATAAAATAATATTATTACCAATCATTCCACCAATAAAATAATTTCTCTCTCCAATCCAACCCTATATTTTAATCAAAAGTATTACTATTGACCCCACCACTAACTGTCACCTAAAATCTTGTGCCCAAGAGAAATGTAAACTTCTTTGTGGGACGGAGGGAGTAATAGGTTATAATGCTTTTAGTTTTATACCAATTTGTCATATTAATTTATTTGTATTTAGCAAAAGACTTATAGTTAAGTATATGATTTTAGATATCCTACAAGATTATAGGTTTAATTCTTGTCGTGGAAAAATATGTAAGTTTAAGAATATATATATATATATATATATATATATATATATATATATATATATATATATATATATATATATATATATATATATATATATATATATATATATATACTAGCAGGGTATCCGCGCAATGCGGCGACGGGTACCCTATAACTATATTTTATGACGGCAATAGTGATGGTTGTGTTGGAGTAGAGATTAGGGATGAGCATTTGGGCTGAAACACCGAACCAAACCGAAAACCAACCAAAACCGAGATGAACCGAAAACATGTGATCAGTTTGGTTTTGGTTTTAAAAATTCATCATTTTCGGTTGCAGTTCTATCGGTTTCCGTTTGGTTCGGTTTTCGAACAGCGATGAAAATTTGGGCTAAAAAAACTGAACCGAAACCGAACCAAAACAAAACAAAAAACATGTTATCGGAACAGTTTCAGTTTTGAAAATTTTTCATTTTTGGTTTTTTGTTTTAATCCGGTACGGGTAAGATTCCACACCACGCCCAACCCAAGAAAACAAGTTAAAATTCCTACAAGCCGATGCTCAAGAATAAATAAAAAAACTAATCATATATGTTTCAAGTTTAAGTTAAAACTATGTGCATTGACACAATGATCAAAGAGATGCTGTGATAATACCCTTTTATAATTATCTTATAGTAATCAACATGGCACAACTTCATTAAAGTTATAAACTTAAGGCACTTAATGTTATACTGAAAACAAATATACAAAAATGGATTTGAAATTATGCATTCCAGTGCTATCGAAAAGTTAAATAACTGCATTGAATTTGTTTCTCTACTTGTATCATCTTGAACCTGTTGTCTGAATTCTCTAAAGCTGAATGTTCAATATATTGAATTTTCCACGCAACTTTTAATTACCGTGTTATATAATAGACAGAAGAAATATGTTGTGGAATACCTCTTGCTTTGTTTATTAGCAACCACTTGATGCTCAACGCTCTTATAAACATCATTACTCCATGCCAAAAACAGATTAGAGTAGTAAAGAACACAAAACGATATTAAAGAACTATACTTCAGAAATTACAACTAAAATCTGAAAAAGAAAACCAATATTGATGATAAGAGCATCTTTATTAGGTTTAACAGCAATCCACTTCCAGTCTTTAAATAATTGTAATCCACCAACTTGATCTTGATGTAATACAGTGAGAAAATCACTATATGTGTGTGGCATCAATCCAAAAACTTGTTAAAATCAGGGGCAAAGTGAATATCGGTTCAAAAAAGGTGGCTGAATAACAACACAAGTAAAGAAATAAGCTACTAATTAATGTAATATTATTATAAGTAGAGCACAAGTGATCATAAGTACAGGATCATCTCTAATTGCAGCCTTGTACCTACAGGATAATAAGTAGAGCACAAGTGATAACATCCATAAATATCTTTTCATCCTTCTGAACCAACACCAAGCTATCCATTTAACAGTTGGCACTTTCACATGTTTAACATTTGAAGCAAGAAATAAAGAACCATCAGCAATATTATGTGGCTTGTGCCGCAAGCAAAGTGAGATACAAAGCCTACACAAACAATTCAACACAATTAGCATAAATATAAAAAGTCATATAAATTTATTATATTGCGCCACCAACCAAATTATGTATTCCACATAAAAAACTTTCACATTTACCTACAAGTCATTCTTCCCGTGGGATTGCCTCATGCAAAACCAGTGGCAAAACATCATAGCTGTCGCTATTTTTACCTGGGGTCTGAAATATAAAAATCATGTTACTCGTTATCTTTGTATGAATTTTCCTCGGGAACTTGTTTAAGAAGCTTCACTTGTAACTCAAATGCATCATCTCCTCTAAGCATATATCTTATCCACACGATTTCAGTCTTCATTGATACCTGGAAATGTAAGGCTGTAAGCCAACTTAAAACTTGGAATATTACAAATCGAATACAAAATTTATAAGTACCAAAATGGACCACCTAAAGTTTATTGTCAAAAAGGTAAATTGGTAGAACTTAGCCAAAAAGGAACAAGTCTAAAGTCACCCAACCGCAACCACCTATTATGCGAGAGACACTCAATAGCACTCTCTATTCAGTGAGTTATAACTTTGATTTCATGAAGCATTTCGTCAAACAGTTGGAGTGCATACCCAGACATCATTGTTCTTCCCGCCAACGCTATGCCTCAAGCTCTTCATTCTTCCTCCCAAACCCTACATACATTAATAAAAAAAAAATTTGGAAAAGATTGAGTGAAGTCATTCAGATAATCCGTGATTCAAGAGTCATTGATGTTGGTGTGAACTGAAACAAAATCAAGTTTAACAATTCCATCATCCCATATGCTGCAAACTCAAACAGCTTTCACCCTATTTTACGTTTTTAGGTAGTGACGCAATTGATTTACAACCTTATCGCCTATTCCATTATGCATAGAAATTTCACATCAGAAGCATTCGAGCCATAAAAACCACCATTTTCGTGCAAAACCTAACATCAAATCATTCGGAAACCTGAACTTCCCCAAAACCCAGGCTTTTAGGATAAAATTCTATCTCTGTTTACAAAAAAAACACACACATTCAAAAAGAATAAACAAATTCATACAGATTGGAAACGTACCTTTCTCTAAGTTGCAAGCCCTAAAAAAGAAGAAGCTGAACACTATCGTTAACCAAGGGTGTGTGATTTCTCAGATTCTTTGTCATGTGCACAGAGAAAAAGGAGATGAAAGAGGGCCAGCTGTTATTTGGTAGTAGAGATTACGAGCTTCTATTCTTATCCGCAAGAAAGGCAACGTATGTATTGTGATTTCCAATCGACAATTTCCACTTTCCCAGACAACGATTGATATGCCCTACAAATTTAATAGAATCGAGGCGGTGGATGAAGTGAACCAACCACGGAGGAGATGAATGGTCGAGTAGCTTGAAGACGGATACGCTTGGGCTTAACCCGGATAAAGACATTTAATAAGAGTATGTTTTGGTTTGCTAACACAGCCATAGGCTAGAACAGGTGGTTCGAGCTTAGAGTTATAACCCGCAGGTCGCAGGTTCGAATCCTGCTTGTGTTATTTTTTAACCAAAATGATTGGATTCCATAATTAGCAAGTGTTTGGCTGAATTTTCAGCTCCGCTAATTATAGAAATGTCTTAAATGCATTATAGATAGTAGAGAAGAGATTAGCCATAAAAATATATTTTTATTTGACTTTTTAGATTTTTTAGATTTTTTTTGAACGACTAGTTAGTAAGTTAGTAATTCCAGTCATGTAGTGATATCCAAGTGGATAATATGTCTTTCTCAAACTTATCTCTTTTTTTTCAGGGATAAATCTCACCTATTTTTATCTCCTAAGAAATACATTTAGTAAATCTTTACTCAAGATTTTTAAATGGAAACCCTGTAAGCTCGCCCTTAGTATAAGTTAAATAGAGGTGTTCTAAGGCCTCTCCCAACCGTGACACGTCAGTAAACCCGTCAGTAGCGCCACGTCAGCACATCCTTACTGACACGCTACTGACACGGTCGTGCCAACCCTACCCATCACTAACCCATCACTAAACCAATCCTTTCCACATCATCATTTTTAATTAAAATTTTAAAAATAAAAATTATAAATTTTTTGAAAAAAAAAAGTAATATATTATTCCTATAAAATAAATATATAAAAAAATTAAAATTAAAAAAAAGAAAAGAAAACAGAGAATAAATAATTTTTAAATTAAAAAATACAAAATGTACAAATTTATATGCACAATGTACAACTCCTTTCCCCCCCCTCTCTCTTCCTTCCCCTTCCTCTCTCCCCCTCTCTTCTTCCAGACACCCACGACGCCAGCCAACACCGTCCTCACCCCGACGTATCTCTGGCGACGTCACCCACGACGCGGCCGTGCCAACGGCGTCGTGGGCTGACGGCAAAAAAACGCCCCCGACGTGCCCCTGACGCATGGTTGGCACGAGTCTAATTAGCCGAAAGTTGAAAAACTCGTCAATTAACATGATTGGAGAATGGATGGTGAGAATCAAAGAAATAAAATGCCTAACTTTTATCATAATCAATGCTAGGATTAATGAACCTTGTTTGCTAGCAAATATAAATATTAAATGTTAAAGGATTAAATAAATAATATTTGAATGCTTACGTTTATAAATTTGATATTTTAATGTTCTTTTGAAGAAATAAAATTTTTATTTGTACGCATAATATATATTCATTATTAAACAATTAGAGTGGTAATGACTAATAAGTCGCACAATTAGCGAGGCATTCAACTTAGAGCTTCTTTAACTCGAGTTTGAGTATACAATTTACCAGTTTGAGTCGTTTCACATGTTAGAGCTTAACAATCTAGCCTATTTATTTAACAAGTTGAACGAATCTAATTTATATAAATCATGTTTTGCATTATAAAATTTTGAGTAAATTACACGGATAGTCCCTGTGGTTTGACCTGAGTTTTGGATTTGATCCCTAAATTTCAGAAATTACACAGATAGTCACTAAGTACGACACTTTATCACAATTTGGTCCCTAATACTAACTGCCGTTAATTATGACTATTAAACTTTTTTAAATGGCCAGAATACCCCTTCTTTCTCTGCTTTCTCCCCCTTCCCTTATTTTGATCCATAAATAACATGCTTTTCATCATCCCCATTAATTATGGTGGTGCACGTGAAGCGTTAATCATCCCATAAGCTTGAATAACATAAACATGATGATGATGATGAATTCAGATGGTTTTGCAATGTTTTAAAACTTCCACCGGCGCCATCCTCCACACAAAAGGAACCCCCAAAATGAAAAACGAGACCCGCAAGACTACAACCATTAATTGATTCACAGATGAAAACATACAAATTTGAGTTGAAGGATTCTAATCAAGACGAAAACCCCAAAATGAAATATGAACCCTATTTTCTTGATTCGATTTACCAGATTTGTCGCCGACCCACCACTCCGACGAATGCCGATGAGAAAAGTTTCTTAAAAAATTCATGTTGACTGTTGTAGGAGGTTTTAACACGGATACGAATACCGACAGATTCAAATGGTTTTGCTGATCTGTTAACGGATACAATGGCGAAGGAGGTGGAATTGACGGAATTGAGGTGGTAATTTTGGTGTTGAACCCGTGTAGGAAGTAATTCAGATTTCTTACCATTGTTCTGTTGAACATGTAGTAGCATGGTCATTAGGTTGATCTCTTCGTTTGTTCGTTGTTCATGAAATTCGAAGGTTACTTGAAGATTTCTTTGATTGTTCATCTGCAAATGTAACATTGTTCGATATTTCGAAGATAATATCTTTCATATGTTTCTCGCATTAATTAGTTATAGTAATTTGGTTCTAAAGATGGTGATTCTATGATGGTTAAGATGTGAAGTAAAAACGGTGATTTTAGAGACAGAGAGAGAGGGGTGTGTGGAGAGAGAAGAGAGAATTAATTAATAATAATAAATAAAATGTTAAAGGGTATTTTAGGTATTTAATATAAGTTAATAGCTTTTTTTAACCGACATCCACCTTAGGGACCACAATCGATATGAAGTCCGATACTTAGTGACCTTTGGTGTAATTTCTAGAACTTAGGGACCAAATTCAAAACTCAGGTCAAACCACAGGGACTATCCGTGTAATTTACTCTAAAATTTATATTGACAGAAAGTCCGTTAAATACAAACCGGTCAAAGTTTTAGACAGCTCAACTTTCTTTAATGCTTGGAGTATAAGGAGTATGGTTTGTTCCTGTTTTGCTGTTAAAAATAAGGAAAATGATAATGACAGCTTTTAGGCCTGTCATTAAGAAGGCAAAATAACAAAAGACAACCTCACTGAATTTTAGAAATATTACTTTTTTAATCAATGTACAAGTTTTTTATGCATGTTAGTGACAGCCCTAAGGGCTGTCATTAACAAAACCCTAAAAATAAAACAAATAAAGACACAAGTGGACTTTTACTGGTGATTTTAGGGAGGAGATAATTAGTAAATGAGTGAAAATAGAGGGACCCATACGCATAGATTGATATTAAAGGAGGGTCGTTCTGAAAATTTGAAGAAGAAAGGTCACGCTTTTGGGATCATTGCAATAATTGAAGTCATGCTTGCTTTAATGATGAGGGAAGTCTATACAAATAAAAAGCAAAGTGACATTACACCACCACCACTAGGGGTACCCAACGGGTCAACCCGACCCGGCTCTTATTGGGTCGGGTTCGTCGGGTTTGAGGTTAAAAAATCCTAACCCGAAACCCGACCCGATAAGGATTCGGGTTTGTCGGGTTCGGGTTGGTCGGGTTTCGGGTTTGTCGGGTTGACCCGATCGGGTTGGTCGGGTTAGACTTGAGTTAGGAATTTTTGGTAAAAACTATAGAAATTATTTAATATATTGAATTTTATGAATATTTATTTAACACTTTTAATTGTTAATTGATTTTTATTGAATTCTTTATCATATAATTTGATAATTAATTGATTTAATAGTAAAAATATGTTAATTTTTATAGGAAATAAAATACTTAAACTTTAATCGGGTCTAATCGGGTCAACCCGAACCCGATAAGGTAAAAAATTATAACCCGAAACCCGACCCGATAACGAATCGGGTTGGTCGGGTCGGGTTTAAAAAACCCAATAATAACATGGAACCCGAATAGACCCGACCCGATAAGCGTAATCGGGTTCGGGTTAGGGTCGGGTCGGGTCAACCCTTTGGGCACCCCTAACCACCACCAACCACCCCTCACCGCTCCTGTACCTCATTTTTGTGAACGATCATTCGATCAATTAGTTTTAGTCATTTTAAAAATTGGTCATTCGCTTCTATGTAATTGTTTTAACAACGTCGTGGTGCATTTAGAAAAATAGAAATGAGGTTATTTTTAAGGGTTTTATTAATGACAGCCCTTATTCATAAAAAACTTCTACATTGATTAAAAGTAATATTCCTAAAATTCAGGGGTTATTTTTTGTTATTTTGCCTTCTTAATGACAGCCCTAGGAGCTGTCATTATCATTTTCCTATTTTTAATACTGCCACTTTGATCAATCAATGGTTAAAGCTCAATCCTTCTTTTTGATAAAGTATATATCAAATTTAGGGGTTTGTAACTTAGAATGAATTTTTTTGCGTAGTGACTTAATTAATGTCTTTTTGATAGTTATTTGTGTTTGCTAGTTGTTTTTCTAGTTTGTATATTTCTATTCAAGCGCCTTGTTAATATTTTTTCTTAATTAAAACTATTGCTGGTCACAAAAAAATAAATAAAATTTAAAGTAGAATAGAGAAAAGTAGATGAAGAAGGGGGAAGTCACGTGAGATAGTATTTAAGAATGATGGGATTGGTGGAAATGATTACATAGGCGGAATTTGTCTCCTGAAGGTGGTGCACCCTTGTCCTCTCTCACCCTTCTCTAACCAGGACCCCCCACTTGGCTCTTTTAACCAAGTGGTGGTGGCGGTATAAAACGGAAAATGATTCACTATGGATTATGGTCATTCAAGAAATTCACGGCTTCCACGGTGGGTTAGAGTCCAATATCCCGATCGGTAAAACATCCGGTACGTGGAACAATATATTAAAAATATATAAATCACTTGATAAAATAAACATTCCCATCAAATCTTGGTTCATAAATTACACAAACGGGGCGGCCAATCGAACAAAGTGGGCACTAAATCAAAACGGTTTGTTCACTGTTAACTCAATGAGAAAGGCGATCGATAACCATATGCTAAAAAGAACCGACAAGGGAGACTTCCCGTGGTGCTCGTGGGTACCAACGAAGATCGGGATTCTAGCATGGCAAGCCTACAATGGCAGGCTCCCATGTAAATCAAATTTAATCCATCGGAATATACCAATCATATCACCGGATTGTATGGTTTGTGGTGTGTCTCCAGAAACCGAGGATCACATATTTGTGAACTGTTCTTTCTCGGCCAAATTAATTGCTGAGTTCGGGAAATGGTGGGGCGTGGATACAAAAGACATTCTTAATACGGGGCAATTAGTATTATGGGGCTCGAGCATTGGTTTGGTAGGCGAAAAAAAGAAAGCTTTTTCTGCCGCTATACAATGCCTAATGTGGAGCATTTGGAAATATCGCAACGGGAAGACTTTTGGATCAACAACGAAAGGAAGAGAAGCGTTAATTTTTAGCGAAATCCAAAGCAATTCATTTCTTTGGATAAAGAATAGGGCGAAAGCTAATAAGCTAAACAACCAATGGATGGCGTGGTGTATTTGTCCTATGTCATGTTTTTAATAATTTTCTTGTTTTATTTGTAATTGTTCTTCTAGCATCTTGCTAGTTTTTTAATGAAGCCGTTCAAAAAAAAAAAAAAAAAAAAAGGACCCCCCCCAACCTCACCCCTACCTATCATTGGCCTCGCGCCCATAACTTTTCTCATCATACCCAAAAACAAAACAAAAAAAAAATACTGTATTAAAATCAAATTATTTAATTTAATGAAAAATCTAAAAATTGCCATAAATACGGGGTTGACATAATTTAACTTATTCTTAAATATTTTACAAAGTAATTATAGAGTTAAAGCATTAGACTTAGTGTAAATTTATTCGAGAACCTACTGGGACCGTAGAATCGGACGGGATCGGACCAAACCGAATCGAGCTACATCGGTTCGGTTCTCGGTTCAAATTCTTATGAAAAATCGGTTATCGGTTCCAATCGGTTCGGTTCCAACCGGTTCAGTCCGGTTCAAGACCGAGTAAAACCGAAAAAACAGAAGAAATTACCTAGGTTCTCGGTTCGGTTCGGTTTCCGACCGGTTACCGGTCCGGTTCCGAGCATCATCGGTTCAGTCCTTGGTCTGGCAAAAAACAGTTATCGGTTCGGTTCGGTTGTTGGACCGTGCACATGCCTATAATACATAAATGGTTTTATAAAATGGTCAAGACGACTATAAGCAGAAAGTCAAGACATGCATGTTACGAAATAATTTTAGGCGTCAATTTTAAGGGTGACATAAGATAAGATATGTCAAAACCCGATAAAACTATTACATGCTATTTTAATTTAGGAAAATGATAATGACAGCACTTAAGGGTGTCAATAAGAAGACAAAATAAGTAAAGACACCTCCTGAATTTTATGATCACTATTTTTTAATGAATGTACAAACTTTTAATGCATATTAGAGACAACCTTAAGGGCTGTCATTAAAAAAACCCTTTAATTTATGTACTTCCTCCGATTCAAAATAAGTACTACACTTTCCTTATATGGGTGATTCAAAATAAGTGATACACTTTAAAATTTTACCTTATTTGGCAAAAAATAATAGGACCCACACACACTAACTATATATTTTAACAAAGTAAAATGACTCATTTACCCTTACTTTCTACTTTTAAACATCATTAACCTCACTTTATTCAAAAGGTGTGAGACCCATTATCCGTTAACCATTCAATTAATCTAATTTAACCATAATTATATTTTTTTTGCCTCAAAAACCGTGAAACCTAAAGTGTAGCATTTATTTTGAATCGGAGGAAGTATAAGCTATAACCATATGATCAACTCTCTCATCCGAATTCCGAAGCATGTAAAGATATTGAGGTTATCGTGTTGTCCCTTTCCCTTTCTAACTTTTTTCCTTTTTGTTTCTCTGTTTATATTTATAAAGCTCTAATTATAACTCTTCCATCCTAAAGTACATGTTTTATTATATGTCATACTAGCCTATAACCCGTGATAAATCACGGGTGACTTATAAAAATTCATTGAACCCCTAACAATAAAGGATGTAATGCACAATAAAGGATGTAATGCAAGCTGCTTTGTTTACATATTATTCAATCATTGGCGACGGGCATAGTCCCTAATGCATTAAGCACTTGTTTCATGGAAAAAACTAAATCTATTAATTTGACCATATTAACTAAATAATACTCGTATAATTTATTATGATGTTATTAGAAATTTAGTCAAAGAAAAGGAAAACAATTTGGTTCCATTTGTTAACCGGCAAAATGGAACCAATTTTTTTTTTCATTTCTTTGAAGAAGGTTCGGCACAAAAAATAAAATAAAAAATAATAAGCACAACAAAACTCAGGGGCTTTTCATGAGAAACAAACCATACTGCATAATACATATACAAAAAAAAAAACTCAATTTGTATATTTTTCATCTCTACAATCAACATTATGTAACTCATTAGGTGAGAAAAATACTAATACTTAAAAATCAAAAAATCATTTCAGTACATACCTAACATAAAGGACATCATCACCATCAAAAAATCTTTTAGAGCTGACAAAAATGCTCCACCTCGTCAGTTGATGCCCAATTGTGATGTCCTGAAATTCAAGATAAGTTGTCTTAATTAAAATATGTCTTCAGGTCAGATGTACTGGACTTTGACTGAAAATATGATGCCCTTAAGCCCATTGATGCCCTGGGCCTGCAATTAAATAAATATCAACACAAGATAAGCTTTGCTCTTACCTCAAACCAAACAGACTTTGTTTCACTTCATGTGAACAAATATTGACCAACAAAAATGGTGCCACTTGTTTTCACACCTTGTAACACACAACATAAACACTATCATAAGTATTAGTTGATACTGCAAATCGAATGACACTTGCTAGCTAGAATTTTGACAAGGGTTTCAAGACATAACCTAAAACAAAATACTTGTTTTGACCCACCCATTACCCGAACCGCCCATTTAGGCCAACTGGAGTTTGGTCAATAAGGTGATCTGTTGGTGGTTCAATAGCTAGAGCAAGTGCATCATCACCATATACGATCGAGTTAGTGTTGATCAGATTTTTAGCAGCACAAATGAATCATAAAGAACACCTACAAATAACATCATATCAAATAAATTAAAAAAGAAACAAAAAAATACTAAAAAAAATGATTGTACATGTCAACTTCAGTTGAATTATATAAACATGTAATAAACAAAACATACTTGCAATTCCAATAGAATTACCTGACGATATTACTTTAAAGTTGCATCATGTTGGAATTGGAAAGATTTATGTTATTTCTTTTTTGCAGCATCATAATGGTGACCTGCACATAAAATATGTTTAGACATTGGTAACTAATAATAGCATCAAATGTAACCTGCTTTGGACCTTCAAATGCAAAAAATGCAAACTACAATCATTAGTAACTATAGATTAATGGTGACCTGCACATAAATTGCAACCTGCTTTGGACATTCAAATGCAAAAAAATGAGTCTCTGGTAGGATCTGAAACAGAAATTAACTAAACTAACCTATTGCGAATTGCGATGCCTGATTACTTCAATTTCCCCAATTTGTAAACGACCCGCTTTATAGTTGATCAGTTACATCTATTGCAATTACTTCAATTACCCTGTATCGATCCTACATGTAATTCAAAAACTATATGGAGTCAGAATGTCTATGAAAATATTCATTAATAGCAATGCTAAAACTTGATTCACTGATCATGTTATAGCCATATATACCCATCATAGATCATTCATCATTTTCATCAAACATGTGGTGTGCATAAGTAACCATTATGAGAAATCCATTATGATAATAAAGGAAGCATGCAATTAATAATACTTTGAACAATAAAAGTAATCTCATATCAATATCTTAGTAAAATTAGGGCTTGAGAAGAAAATCTTGTTATTAAAAACTTGTTTTACATGTTTCAATAATAGTGGCGATTGCTAACTGTTTCATTGTGTCTCCGTCCGGAAACAAGTGGGACAACTTAACGGATTGGTGGAAATTGTTTAAATCTCATGGAATTAACAAAAGAACAAACTGAACTACGAAGAAGAGTACCTTGAACTGAAGAGAACACCCAACACACACGAACCAGTTTGGAGAAAAATGCAAAGATGTAATTGATGGTTTAAGGCTGTAATACGAATCCAAGATTGAAAGCTGTGGATTGTAGATGGAATGTTAGAAATCGAGAGATTAAAAATCACAAGCCAATTTAAATGTGGGGATTGAAAGCTGCGGTTATGGAGATTGAACCCTAAAAAGTTCGTCGCCTGAAATCAAGCGATAAATTTGGTAACTGTTATTAAAACCACTCTTTGGGGATGCAAACGTGGGATTCAAACGTGACTGGCATGCACGGCTAATTTCGTTCTGGGTGACATTCGGAGTGCAACAAACTAACAAAGAAATGTGGTTTGTAAACGGTTGAAGGCAGACGTGGCGTGAAAAAAACTGAAATGCATCGCTGGATTTAACGTGGCATACTTGAGTCAGCATTGAGGTGGCAAAAAAGCCTCCTTTAATATAGATAAAGATTATATGTTGGTGTAGATATTAATACAGAATAATATTATGTATAGAACGTGCAAAACCATTGTTACTCTTTAAATTTTATTTATTTATTTATTGTTTGTTTGTTTTTTTTTTTGTTTTTTTTTGAAATGCATATTCAATTTACAACAACTGCATATTTGATTTACCTAAACTATATATTTAAGTAAACGAAAAAGGATATTTGAGTTATACATGGAAAGTCGAGTCTTTAACTCTGGTGTATGCAAGCTAATCACTATTCCCGTGACTGTTTTCAAACTTTTTTCCTTGGTCATTCTAAAGTGTTACCCAGTGAGGTTTTGAATCCTGGTTTCTTATGAGACAAATGGCTAACTTTTCCACTTGGACACTTTAAGATGGTTATCTAAATTGTATATTCGATTTACCCAAATACATATCCCGTAAGGTATATTTTGGTTAGAAAAATAATAAAAAAATATTGGCTGTGCAAGTAAAATAGTTATAAAAAAAAAAGTTACATAGCTGTAAATAAAATAGTTTATAAAATACAATAATGGAAAAGATTAAAAGGAAAATACAATTATGAGAGAATTATGTGAAGAATAAAAGCGAAAATGACAGTTCGAAATGCAGAGTGATATGACAAAAGAATCTGAGACGACCGAGGGAGCTCTGTACATGAGATTTGGGAAGAAGGCAAGAGATCCTTCCCAGCTGACCTACTATCTCTATCTTCAGGTCAAACCCTAATAAAAAAATACAGGAGGGTAGTTTGGTAATCTGAGTGCCTTTTTTGTTAAATTGATTATCAAAATGTTATTTTTGGTCATCGTCTTTCTCGTTATTTTTTTATAATAAATTTTAATCTACTTTTAAAAATCACTTAAGTCAAGTAATGTACTATGAAACTTGAACCTTTGACTTCAAAGATACGAGGCAAAGTCCGATGAACTCAATGTTATGATGATGACAATGGAGCCATAACGCCGCTATAGCGATATGCTATGAATGTCTGCCCGTCTTTATAACATGATTACTACTCATTCTAAAGTCTCTTATAATTTGAAGGTATATATTTAAGTATGATCTCAATTAGTATTATAGTATATTAAGTTTATATTTGATTTTATATAAATAAATAATGATTTTTGATAATAACAGTGCTAGGGGCTCTCAATAAGAACTAATAATAGGAAAATTATTTTCATACTTACCCCTTTTAAATTCATCAGTCAACTTATACTCCTTTTTATCAACATTCAAAATTCTCCTCCAATTAGAATTAAGACTACTCAATCTTATTCGTTCTTATTGACAGCCTTAAAAGTTGTCATTATCAAAACTCATAAATAATTTCATATTTGACTTCCTTTTGCTAACTTTTTTTTTAATATAACGCTCCGTGTAATGATGAAGTGTGGGTGTTCTTATAATCAAGTTTCTAAATCTTGCTTGCTCAAGGTATTCGATCTCACGCCTCATCACTTACCTTAGCCTTGAATGTGTCATTTCTACCAACATTTATCATTTGCATGTTAGTGACCCAATTATAAAAATGCTCTAACCAAAAGCCATATAAAGACATCACGATGAGGGCATGACCTCAATAATTACTTTAAATGGTCAAATGCTTCACAAAATTCTTAACCCATAATTACGAAACCTTGTATATATCTTAATGGATTAGCAATTAAGTATAGTTGTCGTTGTCTATGGCCAGATTAGCAGTCTAGCTTATTTTTTTTGTCGTTACCCTAAACTGTATTTTTATAATCATTTTCAAACTTCTCCTGACTATTCGATATATAGATTTCACGTACGAAGGTTTCGAACACTGGTCAACACTAGGCTACTTTCTATATAGTTCCAAAACAAAAATTGTCCATGTTATATATATTCTAGATTCTTTAAGGTAATCAGGAAAATGGTGTCTTTATGAGGCTGATATGAAGTCTGAATTCAATTATTTGGTAAAAGAAAAGCAGTCTAAAATAATTAGTTGTTCTATGATTACTAGAAGATGATAGATTGAAAAGACAATTTCTCATGCAATCCCTAGCAATGAAAAATAACCGGACAAAATGATTATCTATCAACATGCTTAATTTCTATTTTCTAATTATATCTAATCATCATCATCATTAGTATCATTTGTAGCCGTAATCATCTTCATCGTCATGCATTCTTCAATTAATCAATTCAATTCTCTTTTAACCATTTTAGATAGATGATATTATCATTTGCAAGCACAGGCCGAATCGTTTTCATGGATAAAAAACAGATCAAAAGCAAGATGGAACAGTTACGAGTGGGGGAGGTGGCTATCCGATCCGTCGAACCGCTAATTGCTTTAGTTGGGTTGATTTGTTTGGGTCAATCGGTGAAGATAATGGATGATATGGGGCTGCCGCAACTATTGGAGATGCTAATTTTACTTGTTTTATTGCTTAATGTGTTTTATTTGTTGTAATAGTTGTGCTTGTCTTTTCTTTGTAACACTTTTGCTAGTTTCTGGCTAGCCTTGCGATTAATTTATTTGGGTTCTTTGACGGGGGTGATGACAATGCCGAAACTCCTTGTCGGGTTCCCGTTTGCTGTTCAAAAAAAAAAAAAGATAGATGATATTGTCTTCTATTAAATTTTTATATTTTTCTTACTACTAATTAAATCGAGAGTAAATTACAAGGATAGTCCTTTAAGCTTATAGCAAATTTTACTAATGGTCCTTTAGTTTCAAAAATTACACTGATGGTCCTTAATTCTGAAAGGTTTTTCACCGATGGTCCTTAACACTAACTAACGTTAATTTTTTCTGTTAACTCACCCCATGTGCAATGCATGTGAGGGTAAAAAGTCATTTTTAATTTATTTTCATTCTTAAATTAATTTTTTTAACTTAAATAAAAGTTTTTAGTTTAAGAATAAAAAGAAAAGAAATAAAAAATGACTTTTTTACACTCACATGTATTGCATATGGGGTGAGTTAACAGAAAAAATTAACATCAGTTAGTGTAAAGGACCATCGATGAAAAACCTTTCAGAATTAAGGACCATCAGTGTAATTTTTGAAACTAAAGGGCCATTGGTGAAATTTGCTATAAACTTAAAGGACCATCCGTGTAATTTACTCTTAAATCAATATAAATGTTTAGGTTAAATGATGAGATTAGAAAAGAAAATTATAGATTTCGTATATCAATTTGTACGAGAATAAACTATAAAATTTTAACAGTAAAAATACAATCTTTTTCCTTTTATTAACCTGGGATGCTGTTTTATGTTGGCCAAGGGTGGGACAGTGATCCAATTAAATACTCAAGTATGCCATGATGTTTGACATGGATAGATGGACTGCCATTATTATAGTCATATAGTTTTTTTATATCATCAATATGTTCCCTCATATATACTCGTGATAGTATTTCCATCATGCTATGACATGATGTGTGTTCAAGATTAGTGTTATCTTTTTTTTTTTTTGGAAACGGCAAATAGCAAATAAAAAGGGGAACCACTTAGCAAGAAACTAAGAGGAAGCCAAACAAAGTTTTACAAAGACAATGATAAAAAAGGTGAGATACACCAATCAACCCAATTACATGACACCTTACTCCTATGTTTTACCCAAATGAATGAGGTGGAAGTAATTTCATCCGCAATGACCGACGATGATTTGTATTTGTTATTGAACGCCACTTCATTCCTTGCCTTCCACAAGCACCAAATCATGCATTGTATTATTGAAATTAGAATTCGCTTCTTTTTATGACAATTGCTCCATGTCAACCCAAATTCGATAAGGTCCGTCGCCGAGTTGAATATTGGTGTAGGAATATTGCACCATTTAAAAATCCAATCTATAACACCACATGCAATCGGGCATCGCAAGAAGATATGATTAACGTTTTCATCTTCTAAGTTACATGATTTACATAAAGAGGAGCCGATATTAATACCCCTACTAACCAAGTTTGATGCCACCGGAATTCTTCCTAAACCAACCCTCCATACAAAGCACTTCACCTTTAGCGGGACAATATTGGGCCATGGCATGTTTAGGTACCCGGTAGAGGTTAACTTGTCATCAAGCCAGTATCTAATGTTGTGAACCACAAAACCACCATCGTTTGAAATCTTACAATTGAGTTTGTCTTGGTGATAACTCAAAGTGACCGAACTTAGGAAATTTATAAGATTAGTGTTATCACTTGCCCTAATTATCAATAGTAATATTTCTACTCATTAACCATATTCATCATGAGATTTTGTAATTATATAATAATATAATATATTCCAGTGCAAATTAATAGGTCATTGACTCATAAAAAATGTGACTACATTTATATCTTTAGATGGGTTGTAATAGTAACCTTATGTTGCCGGTCGCCTCTCGCCGATACATCCTCCCAATTATAAGCCGACCCCAACTCGACGCGTTCCCCTCTTTTGGTCCGGTTTTGTCGCCCACCCAACCAAAGTCACACGCTCCTTTCCTCTTTTTTTTCCCTCAACAATTTGATTTTAAAAATTGAAAAATATTTTTTAAATATCACGTACATTTTCTCCTATAAATACCACATTCATATCTCCATTTATAATTACTTCTATGACACATGTATTTACTTGGGTATATTTTTATATTCATGCACACACATTTTATACACACACGCACATATACTAGTCTTTCACACAAATTTTGCCAGAGGTCTCACTGGAAGTAATATCTCTACCTACTGTTAAAGGTGTATTTATCTACATCTTATCTCTCACATACATTTTGAATGAATTGATTATCGTTGTCATTTTCGTAATGAGCACGAAATAACTTCAAATTAATAGTAGCATTTAATATGATTAAATTATCTAATTATATGATGTAATGATTTTTCATGAAACAATTGAAATATATAGCTTTCACTAATGGGATAATTATTTTAACAGGGTGAAAATGTGATGAGCAATACAATAAGCATGAAATGATTAAAGATTTAAAGCGTATTAATTGTGTGCTTGAAAGTGAAACAAGTTAAAAGAATAATGGCATGCCTACCCACTCTTGATGCATTCATTCACCTATTTAAATTTCAATTTAGTTTTAGATTTTAGATGTGAACAAAAATACTGTACTTACGATGTTCAGTGGTTAGTTGAGGGAACTGTCGGTCGTCCCTTTTGACGCATCCCCTTCGTTTTTGGTTGTCAAGGACGACCAAATGGTTGTGAGAATGCAAAATTTTGTATTTAATTTTGTGTTTGGTTTATAGAGAGAAAAAATTAAGTCGGAATTAAGATGACAAGAATCACCCAAACCACATGGGTCAGTTTTACTACTAATCTTATACAATTGGCAAGCTATAGGATGTTTTATTTCTTTATAAAATCACACAATTTACGCAACTCAAAATTATGAGATGTTTAATGACTTGTTGACTACCTCCTCCAAAATATACTTATGTTTAATATAGTGTAAATTTACATGTTATTTGGAAATTAAAGTTTGAGCTTTCAGTGCAGAGATGTTATAGCCACACCAAAACTCATTTTGCAGCGCCAAAGCTCGGCAAACCACACCTATTGTGGCGTTAAATGACTTGGTGCCATCGATTTAACGTACGTTAAATTGATTTTCTCTTTTTTTTTTTTTTTTTTTTTTAAATATGATTGGTTTTAGGTGTACTCATGGGTAAAAAAAGAATTTATGTGGATGTTAAACGAGAGATTATAGTTTTGATGTGTATGCTAAAATCATATTAAAGAGGTAGAAATACTTTCAAACATTCTCAGAATGATGAAATTGAAGAATGATGATGAGAGGGAGAGTTGACCAAAATCAAAACGAAGATTTTTGCTTGGAATGGACTCTTTCATGAGAATTAGACAACTTTTCCTTCTTCTCAGACTTTGTTCTTTTAACCAATCATCAAACCCACTTTAAGTAAATCACCATAATCATCTCACTCATTATCTTCCATATAATTAAATCTACCCACCGATAAATCTAAGACAATAAATAAATATAATTTATAATTGTATATAGTAAATATTTAAAACCATAAACTTACATCTTTTTTATTAGGATAAACACAAAGTTTTTGTTTTTTGTTTTTGTATAGAGATGACGAGAATAACAGCTTTGACTACAGGCCCAAATGATCAATGTAAGACACATATTTGAATGGAACACAAGAAGTATATATAAAATGATAACAATATATGTTTTGCTCATAGAGTGTAATTTTGGAATGCCATTTGGAGCTTAATATTGTTTTACTTTTTATTGAGTACATCCATTAAACTCTCGTTCTACATTTTTTAACGCTTATTTTGGAAAAGTTATATATTAAAAAAGCCCAATGGGCCCAAATACACAAAAAGCTGGGTTGTAAGTGAAAGCCCAACAGATAAGATAGAAACCCAACTAAAAGAAAATAAAGCCAACAAAATAAGTGACCACATCCAAATACCAACATAAGTCAACGCTATGAGCATCTAATTGCACAAAACACATGCATACAAAAATGCAATTTGTAACAACCTTAAAGCTCAAAACACCATATAATTTAATGCAATCTCCTCCTTTGAGAACGAGAATTCTCACTATCAACATCCAAAACCCTAGATGTTGAATTCATTGATACCGAAACCCTAGAATCCGTTTCCGAATGCATAATTGCAGCAACACTCGACATCGAATGTCTTTCAATCAAAGGAATTTCATCTTCTTGATTCATCTCATCCGGGTGATCACGGAAATAAGACTCAACAAAACTTTCTGCAGATGCAAGATTCGGGATAATAGGGTTACTAGGAATGGTTAAATCATCCCGATTTCGTGAGTCCACTGTACCATCCGGTGAGGTAGCGGGTACCGTATCCCGCCCACTTCGAATCCCTCTAGATGTAAAAATCCGATTCAACAACAACGTGCTCGGGATTTCTTCCACATTGTTGGGAACTGTATCGCGATTGAGATCGAATCGGTTATCGAGTCTTCGAATCGTTTCGAGCATTGGGAAGTTAAGTGTGTCTCTTTGAATCAATTGTCTCCAGCTCTCGATCCGATTGGCTGGTGGTCTGCTTGGAATCTTGACCTTTGGATCAACGGTGTTGGTTACACGTGTTTGATTTTGATTTTGATTTTGATTTTCTCGGGTGTAGATTGGTGTGATTGTTTTGTATGTCACTTCACCTTTGCAAATTGGGCATTTGTTTGTATGAGAGTGCACGAATAACCACCGGTAAATACACGGCCAACAAAATAAGTGACCACAACATGTAACTACCGGATCACTTGCTAAATCCAAACATATATTACAATCGAAAAAACTAGGTTCATCAACATCTTTCTTATTCCTGTTTTCGGTTGTTTTGATAAGCTCAGGGGGTGGTTCACTGGCGGCAGCAGTGGCGGCACTGCCGCCAATTGGGACCGGAATGAGTCTAGAAAGTGGCGGCACCTGATGTGTAACGGTGGTGCGATTGGAAACCACTTCCCCCATAGACCCAATTAGCCAATGATCAAAGCTCATAGCTTCTGATTGAGAATTTTGGGGGTGAAGAACAGCAGGTAAATTTAGGTCAAAATTCATTGTGTTTTGTGGCGAAAGATGATCCTCCATCGAGGATAATCAAAACCGCCAATCCAATATTTTCAGAATAACATCAAAACCCTAACTTTTTTTCAATTGATATATACGAAACCCCCAATTCAATTTTTTTGGCCAATAACATCAAAACCCTAACTTTTATTGCAATTGATATTGAGCAGGAAAAAAAGTGAAATCTGAATTTCATTTACGAAACAGAATGCAAAACTGAAACAAAATATACAAACTACTTCCAAAAATATAATCCTAATTCCGTTTTTTTAATCACATCCATGCAAGTCCTAAACCAATGATTTTTACAGCTTGATTTTTTGGTCACCGAACCATGAAACGGAACATGAAAGCTACAAGCTTGTGATCTAAATTCTATAGAACGGACTAAAATAAATCAAATTAGGGTTTTAATTGGGTATGGCGAGCGATAGAATAGGGATTAAAGAACAAAACCTCAATTGAAGCAGATATGCGAGTTTTTCACTGGCGGAAGAAACGATTCAGACAGATTTGTTGTAGGATTTTCAGATGAATTCGCTATCGACGGCATTCATCTCCTACAACAACCGAAAATTCAATTGAGAGAGACGGAACATTATAATTCTTTCAACTCACCAAATTTTAGTCGTTTTTATTTAATTTTTGTTTTTGTTGGGCTTCGCCGAAATTCAAGTAAAATACATAAACCAAAGGCCTTTGCCAATGTCTAGATATTTTCAAGAATAGATTAAAACTAATTGTTAAAAAAATAAAATACATAAAGCCCAAATTTCATTTACATGTATCACATCTATACTACTTTACAAATTGCATATTTCTAACTAAGGGATATCTGAATTCAAACATGCCATAATTAGAAATGTTCAATTTTCCGGATTGAAAAATATTTAAAAAGCTACTCACAAAGTTCGAACCCGCGTGGGACAGATCCAAAGGTAAAACACTTACCACTAACCAAACTCACAGCTTTGGTTAGGATGTTCGAACACTACCTTAATAAGGTGTTTCCAATCCATGAATGCCGGCCCATCAACATTTTGAAATTTGACAAGGCCAATTTAATGTCCAGTACATCTGGGAGTGGAAGCCCATCACAAGACCTCTCGATAATCAATTTAATGCAAAAGACGTGCAAACAAACAACATTTGTTCGCCTCAAAATATAGTAACTAGGTACCCGCGCGCCGCATTGCGCGGGTACCCTGCTAGTAACTTCAAAATTGTATTTGTAATCTTTCAGTTAGATTGGGTTCTACCCAAAATATAAGTTCTCAATATAACTCTTCACATGTTATATATTAATGTCCTGGTAATAAAATACAAAATGTTCTAAAAATACTAGTAGAATACTTGTGTTATGCGATGGGTAATGCAAACAGAGAACATAATGATGTGGGCGATGATGATGGCGGGCATTGATAACTATGAAGTAAGTAGTGATATTTGGTGCTATTCAAAAGTTTATCGCTTAAATTTGGTCACTATCGATGATATTTTAATTTACATTTTTACAGTGAATCATATAGAGTAGGAAAATTAATGATGCATCATAATATTCATGTTAGTTGTAGGTCATTTCAGTCATAAAAAATAAATAAGATGCACAATAAATTTTTTATTTTTGTAAACAACAACAAAAAGATTTATACAAATTCACATTGCAATGGTATTTGCAATGGTGTTTCCAAGAAAACGTACGGCTAGTGAATTGGCCTCTCCAATGTTGTGAAACCAAAGAGAAAAAAAAAACACATGCCCATTTGGGTTGGATTCATATCATACATTACAGAAGTCCAAAGTTTATTTAACATAGCATTACAAGTATCAAACAAACATAAGCTAAACTATGATAAAGTTATTGTTTGAAGAATTCAACTTATGAACCCCATCCCTAATACGGATTGTATTAATCCTTGTGTGACACTCCCAACGAGCCCTTCAACCGCATGACCAGCCATGTTGTTGATGAAACTGGCACCCATAGGTGGCGGGACACGAGGGTAATATGGTTGGATGAGTGGTAGTAGTGGCAGCACTGGTACTGGTGGTGGTGGTGGTGGTGGTGGTGGTGGTGGTGGAAAGTGGTGAGTTTCAATTAGTGGAAGACTTGTAGACTTAAGTAGTATTTTTGGATTTTGTGCCGGCGGGGTGTAATATATTTGGATGCGTATTGGTGGTTCGGTGGTTGCGATTCGTGGTGGTAATGGTGGCGGTGGTGAGAGGTGGTGAGTTCTAATGTGAGGAAGACTTGTAGATTTTGGTAGTATTGCTCTAGAAGTGGTTCTAGCCATGGCACAGTTCATATGAGCATCAAATTCACATACACCGCACCGGTAGAGCCACTGGTTCGAGCCGTTCCCATTACAAATATCGCAACTGAAGCCCTGGTTTTCGTATGGTGGTCTAAAACAAAGACCAAGGGTGTGAGCATGGGCAACATGGTCAACCGAAGGCGGCTTGGAAGCACAAACAACGTGCAAATCAAGTTGACAATCTGGACAATGGTATGAAAATCCGCTCCCATGGGTCCCACATGCGTTACATTTGAAAACGCCTTCCGGGTACGCGGGAGAAGATAAAAGAACAAGATCATGTAATTCATGATCACTTGGGTGTTTTAAGGTTTGGGGAATATTGGAACATGTTTTGTGAAGGAAGAAATCACACGAAATACACGTGTAAAAAAGTGAGTCGGAAACATTCCCATTACACGCTAAACATGCGGTTTTGTTACGAGATTGTAAGTTTTGAAGCTTCAAAGGATGTTCGTGACTAAAATGATTTATCGAAGAATCACCCTCGAGTTTTCCCATATTTTGAAGGTTTATTATGAACTCGAAGAACTTCAGTTAGCTAGTTACTATATATATATATATATATACACACACATTCAAGATGCCGATCCCTCATTTAGAGGGATTAGGTATCATTTTATGTTGTTGTGCAAGATGCCGATTCTTTCATTAACGTTGATTTCTAGCTAGTCATATTTGTATTTATGCTTAAAACTAATCTTTGCAATTTCTTCGATACTTAAGATGATGTAACATTTACTTTTTTTTATTGCTAATTAAAGAGTATTTACATGATCGATAGATAAGTTTATTTTCTCAGTTTTAAGATGATTGTAATCTTTTTATCGTCTACCATTTGTCGTATATTTTTTGTCTACTGATTGAAAAATATTTAAACTTAAGGGGCGTTTGGTTCGCTGGAATCCTTTGGAATTTAAAGGAATTGGAATCCAATTCCTATGGAAACCTATGTTTGGTTGGACGAAATTGGAATCCTTGGTTGGAAAACATTCCATCAAACAAGGGAATTTGAATTCCATCCAAAGATGGAAGGATTTTGAAATCCCATGAATGAAGGAATGTGTAGATAACTATATTACCCTTAAACACCTTTGAACCTTAAACCAACCACCACCCGCCGCCGCCATCCACCACCACCGCCACCCCCCGACGACGACCACCCGCTGCCCACCACCGCTACCGCCACCACCATCGCCACCCACCACTACCGTTGTCGCCACCCACCACCGCCACCCGCCGCCGCCACCATCACCTTCACCACCTCCCGCCGCCACCACCACCACGATCGCCACCCACCGCTACGACCACCCTCCACCACCACCCACCGCCACCGCCACCACCCACCCACCTCTACCGCCACCCACCAATGCCACCCACCGCCTCCACCACTACTGTTGTCTCCGCCACCACCCACCCACCACCACCACCGCTACGACGACCCTCCACCACCACCCCCGCCACCGCCTCCACCACCCACCCACCACTACCGCCACCCACCACCGTCACCACCGCCGTTGTCGCCACCACCACCTACACAAATAAGGACAAATTCATCTTTTTACAAAATTCTAATTCCATTTCCTGGCAACCAAACATAATATTGAATTGAATTTTAATTCCATTTCCTGCCAACCAAACAGAGTACGGAATTGGAATCCAATTCCTGACAATTCCAATTCCTTCTCAGATTCCAATTCCATCAGAAACATTCCAGCGAACCAAACGCCCCCTAAGAGTTTGAATAAATCACGTTATATATTAGATTAAATATTTTTATGAATCATATCAAAATTATTAGTTATTTAAAAGATATTTTTTGTACAATTAACAAAAGAATAGAAAACATAAACAAAAAAAAAAAAGTTCTTTAAAATAGGTATGTCCCCAATATTTGTCTATGTTTGCATCTTATCTTGCGTCGGGTTTTCCTTGGAAAAACCGACAATTCGTTTTGGTATATATTTGATGCAAAATGCAAAATAATGTCATTAGGCTAATGGCTAAAATTTTTTTTTGGCTTAAAATACTTATAAATTAACTAATACCATTTTGTGATTTTCATTAATCATATTTGAGTAATTATATATCTCTCATTGTACATTAACCATTTTAATTATCATGGTTAGCTAATCCCATATTTTATTGATTGATATCGTGTATAGAATGGGTTAATTGCCTAGAAAAGTTAGCATTTAATTGATTTTTTTAAGGGTATATAATTATTCATCACCTAAAAAGCAATGTTTTAAACCGATGTTGAACCAATCAGTTGAACTGAAAAACTGAAAGTTATCTGGTCAGAATGACCGGTTAGATAGATAGTTATAACTCGGTCGGAACATGCCGAATGGACATCAAAATCCGGTTGAACAAGAAAAAACCATTTTTTCCTAAAAAAAAGGTATATAATAAAATAAATATGAATTTTTGTATAAATTTTGAAACTCAAAAATAACAATTTAGTTAGAAAACAAATATTGGAATTTTTTTGTTTTGTTTTGTATTGTATTTATTTTATATTATTTTAGCTTTTTTATATATTTATATATCATTATAATTACTGTATCATAAATTATTAAAGAGTTTTTCTAACTCATGCCCTAATGGCATGAGATTAGAAGTGTTCAATGAACTCCAAGTTTCCTTTCATAACGAATAAATGCATTTATTAGTCATTAATAAATTCTATATTTTGCATGAATTAAATGTATTTCTAGATACAAATGGTAAATTTGAGTTCATTAAACGTGTTTATCTCATGTCCTTATGGCATGAGTTAGCCAAACCCATAATTAAATATCCAATAACATTGTCATTCATTTTAAATTTTAGAGTTTTGATAACGACAGCTTTTAGGACGGTCTCTAAATGCATTAAATACAGTACAAATGAGTAATTGCTAAAATTCATGAGTCGATTATAAATGGATGTACAACATTTTTATACATGTTTTATGACAGTTCTAAGGACTGTCATTATCAAAACCCTGAATTTTAACCACGATGTTAACAGGAAACATCTTATACCACTATGTTATAAACCATTAGGTTAGAAATTAGCAGTTGAGGGACTCTTTTTGAAGTTTTGATTTAACAAAAGTCACCCTTCGCAGAACGTCGTCGTACTATCACTCTCATTTCTTCCTATCCAAAATCGTCTACGAGCCCCACTCCAGCCCCGTTCTTCCATATCAATACCTTGACGAAAAGGGCAGATTCCTGTTCATCACATCATCAATAATTGAAATCCGTTCACTTTTGCAGGTTTAATCTCAATCACTCATTAATCTTATAGATTTATCTCTTATTTTTCTACATCTTATTCGATTGAATCGAAGCTAACTTCATTTGGAAATTTCTGCAAATCGAATATGTATTTTGAGCTCCAAAGTCCAAAACCACAAGTTTGCAGTCGAATATCTTGATTGATGATTCTATTTTGTATATTTTCTCAATTTAGCTCAGATTCAATTCACCAGATCGTCGGTTTTTGTCACATAATTCGTTTTAGGAGAGATCAAATTCGTGCTAAATTAGGCTAAGTTCTCGTTTTGTTTTGGTAAGTTCAGTTATAGTGTTGAAGATTAGGGATGTATGTATTAATCGTCTAGTTTAGCTCATTCTGGTTCTGATTCTTCAAGTGGCAATTAGCTTTCAGAACACACATTTGAACAATTGAACAAACCTTTACTTGTTTGATAGACTTTTGATATAAACAATTTTGATGTTTAATTTAGACACCTCCTTACAGTATGCCAAAACAAGAGCTTGTTTTTTTTGTATCAAGCTAATACTGTGAGCTTACAGAATAGTCATGGATTCTAATAAACATAAATGTTTGCATGGTTTCACACTTTTACTGATGAGGAATTTAAGGAAATTCTTCTCATTCTTGTTTTACAGAGTTTTGATCAATATGACACCTCTTGGCCCGTTTGTCAAGGCTGCCCAACCCGATGATGGATCTTCAAAAAGGTCTAATGAAACTCAAAATAAGCAGCAGGGATGCCCGATGAGTAAAGAAAACCAAAATAAACATCAGGGATGCCCAATGAGTAAAGAAACTCAAAATAAGCAGCAAGGATGCCCGATGAGTAAAGTTAAGCAAGATTCTGAGGACTCGAATGTGATTTCCCCAAAATGCCCTTTTGGATATGATTCTCAAACTTTCAAATTGGGCCCGTTTAGCTGCTTAATATGCCAAGCACTACTCTTCGAAAGTAGCAGATGTGTTCCTTGTACTCACGTGTTTTGCAAGTAAATACATAAAAAACACCCCCTTTGTTTATATTCTAATTTCTAATCATCCTTTTTTATGCAAAATTGATATTTATTTTCTGTGTAAATAATGATATAGAGCATGTATATCACGTTTCAATGATTGTCCTCTTTGTGGTGCTGACATTGAAAAGATAGAAGCTGATAACAATCTTCAAACTGTAGTGGATCGCTTTATTGATGGCCATGCCAGAATTAAGCGGTCCCCACTTGATACAGAGGAAAAACAAACAGTTGGTGACAAAAAAACAGTTATTTATGAAGATGTCTCTTTGGAGAGAGGTGCTTTTTTGGTCCAACAAGCCATGAGAGTAAGTTATAGTTACTTGTGCAAATGTCATAAAATACATATTCTTTGTTGAATATTATATGTAACTTTTATGCATAAAAAATAGGCATTTCGTGCAAATAATGTAGAAAGTGCAAAATCAAGACTGAGTTTATGTGCTCAAGATATAAGAGAACAAATTGAAGTAGCAGGAAACACATCTGAATTATGCTCACAGTTAGGAGCTGTTTTGGGTATGCTTGGTGACTGCTGGTAAGCATTGTTATATGTTATTAATTATTATTAATTATTTTCTTGGAGAAAGTATTTTTGATGAAAATAATGATTTCTGATAGTGATGATGCTAATACTGTTTTTCAGTCGTGCAACGGGAGATGGTAGTTCTGCAGTTGGTTATTTTGATGAAAGTGTCAATTTCCTTACAAAAGTACAAACAGATGATCTAGAGGTACTAATAATTTAATATTTTGATAATTGTGGTCGATTTGGGTTATGTTTTATGTCTAATGGGTCAAATAGTTGAGCTAAAAGGTTTTACTAAAAAGAAAATCGGTCAACTTGGCAGAAAGGTATCCGAATTGTATTTAAATGAAAGAATCTCCTAGATACTTATGGTTAAAAAAAGTAGTCAAAATCTGCTGTACGATATTGTTTTTGTATGGCAAACTGCACAGAAAGGTACCGAACTTTTTGAAGTTTTCCATTTGAAGTACTGAACTTTTTTATTATTCACAACCAAACGTATTAAGTTTTTTCTGCGACCAAAATGATGACTTTTGTTACCTCTTAAAGATACTAATGGCATTAAAGCTTTTTTTATAAACAAGAAATTTGTAAAAAAAATCCTCTTTTTGGTCGCTAAAACCCTTAAATTGACCACACAAAAATTGTACCGCAGTGGAAATTATCAAAAAATTGAGCACCTCTTTATGCAGTTTGTCCTTTTTTTGTATCACATTAAATACTCACAAAAAATTCTAAAAAAAACGAATCTCTGATTAAAAAGTGTCGGTTAATCATGAAGATATTATGTTATGTATAATTTAAAAAACGGTTAAATATTTGCAGGTGACACACACACTTTCAGTTTCTTTGAATAAAATTGGTGATCTAAAATATTATGAAGGTGATTTGCAAGGTGCAAGAGATCATTATTTTCGGGCTCTTGATGTTCGTAGAAATGCTATAAAAGATTCTTCTAAAGCTCCATCTCAGGTCAGCAACTATTATTTTCCATTGAATATTAAATAATACAAAAAACCAATGCATATTTCTCATTTATAATTTTGCGAAGATTCCAATAAATTGTACAAAATGATAACCTTGTTTTTGTGTTACTTTCAGGTTTTAGATGTGGCTGTATCTCTTGCAAAAGTTGCTGACGTGGATAGAAATCTTGATGCTGAAAAGGCAGCAATAGAAGGATTTCAAGAAGCCATAAATTTGTTGGAATCATTGAAAATAAATTCTGAAGAAAATGCATTGGAACAGCGGGTAAGAAATAAGCCAAATGACGATAATGCCCATGCGGACACTTCTTTTGAAGGATACTTTGGTCTCTTAACAATTTTTAAAATTATTTGTTTAGTAACATTTTTTCTTCTAACTTGCAGCGGCTTTCGGTGCTAGATTTCCTCAACAATCAACTCTCCAAGAATCAAACGGGCTGAAATTAGAATAAAATCATTGGCCCGTTTAATCATCTTCCTCGTCTCATTAGAACCACTTTAGCTTTCTAGCTTTAGTGAGTTCATAATTACGGGTATTTTTTATAGTTGATCACAACATCAAGGAGCTAAGTAGTACATTACTCGAGAATAATATCTACCTAATGTTGTTATGTTATATGCACGTTTTCTATATTTTTTTATTATATTTTTTGTATGAACGTGCTAAAGGTGCGTCTTGGCTGTATGTTTTACTATTACATGATCATGTAAATATAAGCCTATATTTCAACTTTTCCAACTTTTTTTTTTTTGAGATTAAGGAATTATTATGTACGTAATGTTGCATTAGTTACCAGTATAGATGCATATGGGAAAATTCTAACATGTTAAAACAGATAGGGTTGGTTAGACTTGGTACATGGTCCAATAATCGAACCGAACTGCTTGGATCTGGATCGAGAACCAATAAAATGGTTTTTGGTCATATCAAGGACAAAACTAATAAAATTGGTTCTCGATTCAGTTTGCACAAGTCTAGTGTTAGATACATGTAAATATGACTAATAAAACTATTTAATTATAACGGCAATCTACTATATTTAAATATACTTTAAGTATACCTTGTATACCTTTCCGACCATGTTAATGACAATCCTTAAGGCTGTCATTAAGAGGTGATTATGTGCATAAATCGTTTGTACTTTCAGTAGTGGGGGTTGATTCCTAAAATGCAGGGAGCGGTTATTGTACAAGTTTTTTATGCGTGTCTTGACGTCTTAGCTGTCATTATCATTTTCCTTTATTTATTTTACTGGCATAAGAACAACAAAAATCAACCACAAATAAGAAAATGAGTTAAAATTTTATCAAGTAATGTTTTCTGAGGCAGTATATTTTTTTCTCATGAGAATAATTCGTAACAATACAAAAAACCAGAATTTAAATTAAATATCTCTAAAAGATATCCTAAAACTTATGTGTGGTTGATTAATCAATACGACCTCATCCTGGGTCACAAACATTGAACAACACAAGTTAAAAGAAAAACATCTCATCATTCAACTTTACAGCAGGGGCAGTTCGGGCATTTTACATTTTGAAAAAGATAAAAACATTGACCATCTCAAGTGTCATTTGCATTTTGTTAAGTCCGCAGATGAGTATATGCATTAATTTCTGAAGGACTCGTGCCAGGCCTGCCAATAACCACAAAAACGTATGTAAAATAAACTTTTATAGCAAACTTTAGAAGCCCATTAAACCACTTATTCTGGTGTTTAAAGTAGTGTACAAATCACTACACTAAATAAATACAAAGAAAAAGAGAGAAAAAAACCTCTTGTTGATGATCCCGTAGTGAAACTTCGGTTTCCCGACTTTAATGTCCTCAATGTACTACAAACATAAAAAGAATTAAAAAAATGGTATAAACAAAACATGAAGAAAAAAAATCAAGAAGAAGAGGTACCAAATTTAAGGTAACGAGCATTGATGAAAATGAAAGTGAGTCAAAAGGGATATCATCAAGTGCAAAAAGCCGACACTCTGATGATTCGGGGCCCGGTGAAAAATCTGGTGTCAATAATTTTGCCAAGAATATTATATAAGTCTGCCAAATAAAAACAAGTCAGAAAATCACACAAGTACATGTAGCTTCTCGTTACAAAGTACAAACACTCATTTTTTTTTTATTTTTTTTGGTTAAGTTTTCAACCAGCCTATTTGATAACTATACTGTTAAAATATACCTAAATAACATTTACCACATAAGCTAATTTTTTTTTACCAAAGTAGGTCAGCTCAAAAACTCGTCATTACCTATAGTATATTGCTATTTTATGATATTTGCTCATTAAAATAAGATAAATTAATCACTAAATTTTGAAGGGTTTATTTGTCTTACTTGACCTATGAGAGGAATATCTAATTGAGCAAAAGGGGAAATAACTTCCACTTTTGCCCTTGCTTCTTCCCATGTTTCCCTAACTGCCCCTTCAGTAGCCGATTCCCCAATTTCCATGTAACCAGCAGGAAGTGTCCTATGAAAAAAAAAGGTTAGGGGTTGTTTAGTAAAAAAGGAAAACTTGATAGAAAAGAGAAAAAAACACTTTTAAAAATTATCAGAAATATGTACCAAAGACCAAAAGACGGTTGGATATTCCGCTTGCATAACAAGATTTTGTTATCATGCTCGATTAAGCAACCTACCACCTGCGAAAGTATCACTTTTATCAATTTTAAGCAAATCAAATACTACTATATAATATAATGATATTTTTTATTGAAATTCTTGAATATATTTTGGGACCGAGAGAGTAATAAATAGTAGAAAAAACGAACATGAAATCATACTATTTTTGGATTCTCGTATGAAATTTTATTGCAAAGGGTACAAATTGCCCGTTCTTTCTCCTCTCCATCTGGTATCTCGAGTTTTGTGGGGCCCCCACACAACTGACAAAATTTTATCTTACTGCCCTGCACACGTATGAAATGGCACATGCGTTTCAAAATAATTATTTTTTCTAGATTCTGTTAATGAATTTTTAAAAGATTTGACTTAATGGGTGTTTGGGATCGCTTATTGAAAATAGATTATGCGTTTTAAAAGTGGATAATCAGCAGTTACAAAACGTGATTCTGAAAAATAGTGTTTTGGTTTGATTATGCTATTTGAAATTGCAATAATCAAATAATCAGTCTTTTTGTCTTTTTAATGTATGCCTGTTTGGCAAACACTGATTATTTGTTTTAAATATTAGGTAAATGCAAATAATTAGTTTTTTGTCTTCTCAAGAACTCTGTTTTGGACACCCCAAAATACAAATAATTTTTTTCAGAGTTTTAGCCAACACTTATTTTAGATTATTTGTGTTTTCAAAATGCAATAAGCAGATAATTTGCTTCAAATCGCAATCTGAAACACCCCCTTAGTTTCAAGTTAATATTCAGATGACAAACAAGGATATTTTTTCAGAGAAAATTCGTGTGAAATGGTAGTAAGGGCATGTTTGGGAAAGCTTATATAAGGGCTTATAAGCTTATTAGCTTATATAAATTTAATTAAGCCTGCAACTTAATTAAGTTTATGAGCTAATAAGCTTATAAGTCCTATATAAGCTTTTCCAAACATGCCCTAAAGTCGATCAAATTGGTTTAAATACGATATTTAATTTTACACTTTGATATGCAAGTCTTGTTGCAGCTAATATCTAACAATTTGACCCCTAACTGATAGAAGTATAATTGGAACCCAAGCATCAAAAACTAATGCAAAAAAATCAATAAAATACGAGATTATTGCAATATTCAAGAAATGAAATGTACATAAAAATGAACTTAATGGTAGACCTAACAATGTAAACATAAGTTTTATCACAAATTAATTAAGATTATGAATTAGAAAACTATTATTAAGATTACGAAAACACAATGCACCCTACAAAACGCCATTATAAATCATTGCAGTATTCAAAAAATGAAATTTACATTAAATTTAACAGTTTTTTTAAAACAAAAAAACAAAACCTAACAATGTAAAATTTATCTTTTTTTTTACAAATCAATAATACTTCCTCCGATTTAAAATAAGTGATACACTTTCCATATTTGGGTGTATTAAAATAAGTGATACACTTTGAAAACTTACCTTAATTGGTAAAAAGTGATGGGACCCATACCCACTAACTATCTACTTTAATAAAGTGAAATCACATCTTTACCCTTACTTTTACTTTAAACATCATTAACCTCACTTTATTCAAAATTTGTGGGACTCATTCCCCACTAACCATCCAATTAATCTAATTTAATTATCATTATCATATTTTGCCTCAAAAACCGTGAAACCAACATATCACTTATTTTAAATCGGAGGAAGTATTATGAAGAGAAAAAAAAACTTACAGTTGATCTAAAAGTGGGAGATGATGAAGAAGAAGGTGACGTTGCATCAGGGTTTGATTCGGAACGAATTGAAGAAGCTCGAAATTGTCGAAAACATCGAGACGTTCTTGAAGTCGTTAAAATGGGCGGAATTCTTGAAGAAGATTTTGCAGAAATCGAAATGAATGAATGAATTCCGTGATGTTTTAATCTGTGATTAACAAACCCAGAAGAAGAACCAAGAAATTGTATGGTTCTAAGCATTTTATTTGAACTGAAGTTATGAGCTTTTTACATGAAATTGCAAGAAACCTTGAAAACACGAGAATTTAAAGAATCTTGATTCTTTCTTCTGGGATTTTGATGAATTTGTTGAATCCCTGAATGGATTTTGTCTAATCCTTTTTTATGTAAATTTCCCCCAAATCCAGTAGTATCGTTAAATATCATTTCCGTCCAAAATGTTAGCACTAAAATGAGAGAATAACAAGAATGGTCCCTGTACTATGCTTCGATTGACAGTATTTTGGTAATTTAAGAAAAAAGATACAAGAAAAACATCATCTTATTTATTTATTTATTTATTTATTTATTCAACTAATATGTTTGGTAAATCTGTAGCTGAAAATTGAAATCTTGAGTTTTATTTGAAGTATATATAATATATATTTATGGTAAAGTAGCTAGAGTAGCAAGCTATAATCTACAAAGTATAAGTGAGAGCTTTTAGTTATAGTTGTTAGTTGTGTAGAAATGTTTGATAAAATATATGTTTGACGATGAGCTTTCGGAAGCTCAAGTCTATTTAAAATTAAAATTTTGTTTGGATGTGAGAAGTAAGGTTTTGATTTTGAAAGAAAAGACTACAAAATAAATAAATAAAAACTACTTCAAAGTTAATATAGCTTTTAAAAATTAAAATTACCACAACACCTTTGAGGCTTTGAATAAGCATATTTCTTTTACTAGCTGTTTCTTACCTTGTAGCTAGTATGACGTGTATATTATAAAGAATCACACAACATTCCAAATTATCGAATTGTTACATATCAAAGAGCTACTTTAAATAACAGTTTAACTGCTAACCGATTTTTTATTTCTTCTCAACCCAATAAAACCAACCAAGACCACAATATTAGACGAATAAAGAGAATCAATAACATCTATTTTATTTTATCCAAAGATGTACAAATAACAAAATTTAAAACATGTAGCAACAGGATAAATGTATAACCTAAAGCGAGAAAATAAATAAAAAACTAGATTGGTCAAAATCAAATAATGTCACTCGAATGGATACAACAAAATTGTTAATTTAGGGCCAATTTGTCGCATAAAGATTGATATGCAGCACTGCAGACTTTAAACTTTTCCTCAGCAATTGGCTGTAATGTAAATAAACACCATCTTATTACTTTTGTTACAAACTGGATTAAAGTAAGAATACACATGTAAGAGAGTGGTCAAAATTGGTCCGCAAGGTTGACCCATTGACACTTTTTAGTCCATATTTATATATAGGTAATTTGTTATATGTGATTATAAAAGCTATTTATTATAGTTGAAATCTAAACTTTTGAATAATGTGAAAATTAAGAGGCGCGACGTGTTAAATGACTTGCGACCCATTTGACCCGTTTGATATTAAACATGATTCATTTGACCCGTATGAAAATAAATGGATCAAGATTGCCAACCGTCATAGATTAGTAACATATTATATTAATTTCAAATTTGACAAAAAAAGAAAGAAAAAAGAGTCTAAACATGTTTCCTTTTTCGGATATAAATACCTTGGAAGAACCCTCGTGACGATCAGGATGCCATTTTAGTGCACAAGCTCGGTATCTGGAAAACAAAGTATAAGTTAGATTTTACACATCAATAATAAAATAATATAAAAAAGCAAAAGATTTAAAAGGCTTACGCATTTTTAACATCTTCAAGGCTTAAAGGGCCAGAACCACTCAACCCAAGGGCAATTCTGTCTTTTCTTAAACCAGGTTCCAGTTGATCTGACTCACATGATGACTCATCTTCATCTTCATCAGAATCATGTTCAACCCGATGTCTCCAATTCCATGAATTCCTATGATTATTATTATTATTATTATTATTATTATTATTATTATTATTATTATTATTATTATTATTATTATAATGCCCCGATGAACTCCTTTGTGGTCCATCATTTGTAAAAGACCAAAAATAGAACCCGTTTCCACCAAATGCAGACCGGAAAATCATATCAACTTCTTCACCATCTTCATAGTATTGAAATCTTTCTGAAAAATTACATATAAAAAATAAAAATAAAAATTTTAATTTGGTATTCATAACATTACTCATAATGAAGTGGTGCTTACTTTTGCGGGACCTAGCTTGGGCCCCTTTATTGGGCCCGTTGGATCCTCTGGGACCACCACTATACCACGAGTTTCTATTGCTTGAAGATGGATCAAATTCATCATGATCATGCCAGCCCTAAATTTAAAGAAAGAAATCAACAAAAATGCTGACAAAAATTAATGAGATATAAATTCACATTATAAAAAGGTTTTTTTAATCCATTCAATCTGTTTGACCCAATTTTTAGCTAACTTTTTACTCGATCTTTGTGGTGTTGTGAAATTTTGATATAAAACATATAAACCAACTATTTTAAATATTTGTAAATAATTAAATTTACCTGAAAAAGGTTCTCTGTATAAGCATTAGCATTTCTCAATAATTCTTGTTTTGCATAGAACTTCCTTCGTCTTCTTGAGTTATAGTTGGGTCTCTGTAAATACAATGAAACGGAAAAACCGATTACGAAATTGAAGAGAAAAAAGAATATTATGATTTACAAGTAAATGCTTTATAATATAATGTATGACATGATAGTATTATATGTAGTTTATTGAAATATCATGAAGCCGAAGCGAAAAAAAGAGGAAAATGTCATAAAATAGCAATATGCTTTAACAAAAGTCTGTTTTGGTAATTACGAGTTTCGAACCGACATGCTTTGGTAATATTAGCATTAAAAAACATTAAAAGCAAGGTTGTAAAAATCGTTCGGCGGTACCTAGGCGGTTGACCACCTTCAAGCGATTAATCAATCTTGGCGGCGATTAATCGGTTTCTAGGCGGGTACCATTAACTATTAGTAATATCCTAAGAAAATAACCAAATAAGTTAATAATTATGATTTTTTAAACAATATTTAAAATTAAAACTATATTTAAAATTATAATGTTATATTATTTGCTCATTTTAACATTTTTAAAAATATAATAAAAGAATGGGAATACTTGGGCTTATAATAATTGGGCCTTATTTGAAAATTAAAGAATGTCGTTCTATTTACGTATAGTTACTACTAGTCACATTTAGGGTTTCCCAGCAGCCACCTCTCCTCTCTCCAATGGAGATGGAGATTGCTCCGGCGAACAATATTCCGACGAAGAAGATTTCGCCTGCGAACAATATTCCGACGAAGAAGATTTCGCCTGCGAACAATATTCCGACGAAGATGACAGCTCCGAAAGCACTCTGACGGTAAAAAAATCCGACACCTTTAACAATTCTAGCGTCATCTCTGGCCATTTTTTTGACCGCCAAGGACCGAGTTTGACCAAAACCTTCAAACTCCAACGATTAGGCAATTTTTCACTCGGCAGCCGACCGCCAAGGCCGATTTTTACAACACTGATTAAAAGTATAATAACAATAACCAAATAGGGCCAAGAAAAAACATTTTTTTAATACCAAATGGGAACTAAAAAATTTTATTATCACATTAGGCTAGCTCAAAGATTTGTAAATACCAAAACAGGCCTTAAAAGGTTGTAATTATTAAAACAGACCACTGCCTAAAGTATATTGCTATTTTATTACATTTTCCTAAAGTAAATACAAACTATTTGAAGACAAGTATCTACTCAGATTAGAAAAATCTTGCCCCTTAATGTTAATTAATTATACATTATTAGCACAAGTTATTTCATACCAACGTTTTATCATAAAATTATCTGTCTATTTAGTGAAGGCATTTCATTTTATCAAGAAGTTCTACAAAAACATGATAAATGGAAGGAAAAAAAAACAAAGATATAGGATTCAAAGTAAGATTTTGATGAATTAACAAAAGTGTTGATTTAACAATATGAACATATTATATTTTATGTTGGAATCACCAAACTACAAACCATGGTTAGGAATTATGTAAGCATAGTTATCCTTATTAACATAGTAAAGATAAATTATAAATTCAAGATTCTCACCCTTGAGGAACTCCTGTAAAAACTTCCAGCCTGCAGACAAATGAAAAGAAATAATTAGAAAACTAAATACTTATCATTAGAGGCAAATTCACTATGTTTGGTTTATCTTTCTTTTGCATTTATGCTAATTATATGTTAATCATCTCTCTCAATAACAAATTAGTTAACTTTTTCTTCTTATTAACCATCATATCTCCCTTTTCTGAAAAAATAGATGCTAATGAGCATTTTGAAAAGAAGAAATCGAAACTTAAAATCCAAATTGGTTCACAAATTTTCAATTTGATTTATATCAAAACCCGTATATACTTTTACCCCAAAATTGGTCAACAAAAACAAAGCAGTCCTTGTAATCACATAGGAAGCAAATTAAATTAAAGAAATTAATTAATAACAAATAAAAGAAAAGGGCTTACGGATTCCCAATGGGTGCGTCTTCGACGATCGAGTAGATGAGTTGAATGAAATAAAAGGGATTTAAGATGAAAAGGGGAATTTTTGTTGAAGTTAATTAGGGCTAATTTGGTTGCTCTGTTCATGTCTGCAAATTGTGAGGAAGAAAGAGATCGAATCATCGATACTTGCCTTGTAATTCTACGGACGAAAAAATGGAGGTTAGCTTTCAACCATTTGGATGGTAATTAAAATCGGGTAATTACTAATTACTAATTAATTAGCCTTTTCAATTATTTGGCACTCTGAGTTCGAGTTCTATTAGGTTTGAGCTCGACTCGTTTAAGTTTTAGACAGCTTAGTTATTTTCAAGTTTTATATCTAAAGCTCGAGTTTAGCTCATTTAGTTTTTTGCATGCTCAAGTTCAGTTAGGTTCATTTAAGCTCTCATATACATAAAATGTATTAAAAGAATTATTTAATTATAAATTTAATATACTATATGTAAATATATCGTTTTTATGTTATATTATATACACATATGTTATGTTATAATATATATAAACACATAATTATAAAAATATATGACATAACAATTTTTTTTTTAATGATTAATATATATTTGCTCGTTTAGGCTCGCGAGCGTTAGCGAACACTTTGTCTGAAGCTCAGGCTCGGGCTCATTTAATAAACGAGCTCTAAGTTAAGCTCAAACTCGGCTCGAACTCATTTAACTCGAGCTTTTATCGATCTTTTAACGGGCCGAGCTCGAGTAGCTCACAAGCAGCTCGACTCATTTTCACCCCTACCGTGACCTTGGTCCAAGAGATCTATTCGAATTCGGTAAGAATATGCTTTATTTGGTTAATGTAATTAGGTATGTGTATTTTACTATTTTCCTCTAGTTGTTGATTAATTTTGTATGTAATTTTACCATATAGGTTAAAAGTTAAAACTTTCTAATAACCAAAACAAATTAAAAAAATGTTTAAGTGTATTGATCACGCCTTAAAATACACTACTATTTTACAATGTTTGTCCAAATATATAATTTAAAAAGTTATAAATAAGTCAGGTTAATATATTTGTTTAAACCATGCTGTATTATAATTACTTGACATTTGTATCCTCAAAAAATATAAGAACAATAGAAAATGATTTCTAGATCGATTAATTCTAGGAAATTACGAATCAAATATACATGTTTGTAAATTTTGATTATGAAACCTTTTGTTATTTATTGTGAAGATGAAACTCCTATCTACAATACAGCTACAAAATCGTTGCAATAGGACCGACGATGGCTTATAGTAAAACGGAGCTGATGAATGTACATTTTCTTATCGGCATTTGGCCTCTCAGCTCCGACACAATCTAATTATCACCGATTAACAACTCTTTGACGCTCATCTTTTACATTTATAAATATAATTCTTCTTCAATTTCAACAACAGACAAAAAAAGGAATTACAATGTATGAAGAGAATGAATATTGTTTACTACTATATTTTGTTTACTTATTTTCCTACACATTTAATCAATACAAGTGTTCAAATCAAAGAATGATGTCGTTAAATATAATTAGTGGATTATGATGTCAATCATCTTATGAGTAGGGTTAGGGAGGATCAAGTATGAAGATTTAATAGGAAATAATAATTTTTCATGTTATAATAATTTACAACAAAATGAAATACTCTTGCTGGTTAAAGTTAAATAATCAAATATACTATTTGACTATGTTCACAAACAATAAAATTACAACTTCACAACATACATACGTTATAACCGCTTAAACAAACCCAATAAGCAGTAAAACGCTAGATTATTGTTTCTTAAGGCCTACACATTTCTTGTGAATGAGATCTCACACGAAATAATACATTTGACATCATCTAACACGTGATTCGACTAGGTTGTATCACTTAGCAAACGTTTATGTCGATTATATTGCTTCTCGATGAAGATATTCGATGCTCCATCAACGGTTCTTCTCCATGTCTAAATGAGTCAAAAACAACATAGCCAAAAGATTAGATTCTAACCCTGAATTAATTCGAAAGTAAGTTTAACCGCCAATTACATATATACCAAAGAGTAAATTGCAAAAATAGTCTATATGATTTGGTCAAATTTGGCAAACTTCGTGCATTTTGGCTAACATTTGCAAACTTACAAGTATGTTTGGAAAAGTAGTTTTAAAACATAATGTTTGTGTTAGCTTATTAACTTATTACCTTGTTTTAGTGAAAAGTTAATAAGTTAGTTGAAAAGTAAGGAATTCTTTACTTTTCAAAAACAACTTTTCAAGACTTATCAAAAAGTTATTTAAAAAGTACTTTTCATGTTTCCCAAATAACTTTTTAACTTATTAACTTTTTGAAAAGTTAATAAGTACTTTTCAAAAGTATTCCAAAACACCTTAAGGTTACATAAACTTATAAGCATAAAGCCTCGATAAAAATGTACAGTTTTACAAGTTTATGCAGAGTGGAAACGAGCAGAACCGAATTTGACTGACAAGCCTAGTATTCAACATCGGCTCAAAAAGCTCTAATTTTTCATAAAGTTTATTTTTGATAACCAAATTAATTTGAAGTATATTGAATAAGATAAACTCAATTCAAATACAATATAATATGATTAGAATTTACAAGTAACAACAAGCTTCAAACGTGGATTAAGAGCTCGAATACTAGTAGTGGATATATGTGATTACTAGAGGATTCATTGGGGAAGAAAATGCAGTTAAAGCAAAGTAGAAGTGCATATCGAACACTATCACTACAAACATTATCGAATTTAAGTGAAATTTGTTTAATTTACAGAACGTACCTTCTCAATTGTTCCAAAAAATGATCTGTTTCTGAAATTTCTAGACCTAAAATGAGCCCTCCCAACCTTTAATTGTCTAACAAACGCCGCCGCACCAGTGGATCTACGAGCTGTTACAACTGGAAGGAGCAACGACTTCCGTTCAACAACTATTGTGCCACTGGTAAACTCAGAACTTTCACGGCGAGTCACCGATTGTGCTGATATCTTCTGTCGTTTTATAAAACGTAATGATTTCTTCGAACGATGATCATCAGGTGAATCTAATTCGGCGAATTTGTTGAGAAGTTCGTCGGATGAAGCTTTTGTGAGGTGTTGAATTGTAGGTGAAGGTGTGGCTGCGGTGGTTTCCATAGTTGTAGTTAGAGAGAGAAAATTTGTAGAGAGAAAGGAGTGTGAATTGAATCTGAGAATGAGAATGGACCGTTGGTGACAGTGGTGGTGATGATGGTGGGTGCTGATCGGAGCATGTGGAAATACAGCCGTTAGGGGACAGACTGATAACTGTATTTTACTGTATATAATAATAAAACAATAATCCATTAAAATAAAGTAAAAGAAAACAAACGCGCCTATTAATGATCAAAATGATAATATTTAATAATTTATTAGTAATGTTCTAGGGGATGTTTGGGGGTGTGTGTTTTCAAATGACCATTTAACTCAGAAAATTTCACAATTAGAGTTAAATACTCTCTCCGTCCCACAAAAAACTTCTCATTTCACATTTGATGGGCTCCACATAATAAAATACTATTATTATTATTAACCCCACCACTAACTATCCAATAACTATCTTTCTCTCTTCAAACAAATCTTATATTTTAATCAAAATTATTACCAATGACCCCACCACTAACTATCACCTTAAATCTTGTGCCCAAATGAAATGAGAAGTTTTTTGTGGGACGGAGGGAATACTTATTTTATTACAAAAAAATCGATATAATTAGGTAACTTGTACTAATAACATGGGGTATGGGAACACGATGGGCTGGCATCTAGGTGATGTGGTGCTCACCTCGGTCGGATGCCATGATAAGAATATTACAAAAATAAACCGAATTAAAAAATTGGATCAACTGAATTATAATTTGGTTTGAATCAGTTTGAAAAACTAAGATAATTTGAATAATTCAGTTTTAATTATTGAGAACCAAAAACCAATTGGTACAAACAATCATTGTACATTACACATGACCACAGATTGCAATTGAAAACTAAACAAAATAACATCAATTGCAATTAAAAAAAAAGTTGAAGATATTTAACAATGTAACAAACAAGGATTAATCTTCCCCGCGCGATGCTCCAGCTTTTAAAAAATACACTTTTTATGTTAAAATTTAGATTCGTTTTTATATGATTTATTATTTTGTATTCGTGAACATATAACTAATGTTTGTTTATATTGATTGCAGTTACATGGGTGGTTTCTAGAAAAATTTAAAATTTAATGCGAAATATGTTAAAATACATATTTATAAACTTTAGGGGTTTCTAAGTCATATGTGATTAACAAAAATTTTAAAGTATAATAAATATTCAAGTAACATGAATAAATTTAATAAACCTAAATGATGTTCTAGTGAGCTTTATAAATACTTGTGTGATCCTAATAAAATTAGTAATCATAATAATGTAAATTTTGTTTTAATTAAGGGTCTTTTTAGTTATTATAGGAAAACTAATGCTTGGGACCATTTGTTATTTTTTTATAAAAAGGTTAAATAGCATAAGTATGATCATGTTAAAAAAATATTAAAATATATAAAGTTTAAATTATATAGTAAAGTGTAGAACGTTATGTTTTATATGATTATTATCAGAGGAATGATATTTAATCCTACTATTTGGTCCTACTCAATACTTATAGTCCTACACACTTGATAGGATGACATGTGTAATCTACTAATTCTCTCTCCTAATATTATCCCTTGATTTTAATACATGTCTTTATCTAATGAGTAGAAATATGAGTATGACTAAATTGTATGACTAAATACTATTACTCTTATTATTATATTATTTCTGGTCAGTATTGAAAGTATTCCATGTGAGATCCCCACAAACTTCTTTTAATTTTAAGATAAAAAACATGGACGTGATATCCGTTTTGTATTTCTTTTATGATTTAAAATCCCGTTTTGTAGTTCTAATGAACAGTGGATTATAGGTTGATAAAATATGAAACAATTCACCTGCCAAATGAGGTTTCCAGTTAGGAAGCAGATAGTAAATCAAAGTTCTCATCAAATGTAACCTATACTGACTATACTGTTGACCTTTGTACATCTCCTTTTGTATTTCAAATATCTCATCCTGTTAACAGCACATTACAAATTTGTACATAGTAACTGAAATTTTGCAAATAAATAAACTCAGAAAGCAGATAAAGTACCAGATTTTGATAGAGTGATTGTTTTCTTTGAATCGTCGGCGTTTAAATTTCCATGGCTGTCATTGCTATTGTAAATCTGAAACTGCTGATTGAAAGCTGTAGGTGTAAATGCGGTCACAAAATAGAATTCAGGGATAATTATCGTTAACTGTAAATACCTACCACAACAGCTACTATCGCAACAAAACGTCGGCGTATAAGAGAGAGTGAAGGACGACAGTGAGTTACCGGCCGGCGAGTGGAGGGAAATTTGGGGAGGATTGTTTGACGAGAATCAGAAGTTTTCGGGTGAATAGAGAAGAAGAATATGCTCAATGAATTTGTTGAGATTTAAAATGGAAAACACAAACAAAATTGGGGATGTAGCTCACATGGTAGAGCGCTCGCTTTGCATGCGAGAGGTACGGGGTTCGATACCCCGCATCTCCATATCTTTTTTACTAAAAGTTATTATTTAAATAAGGCCAAAATGCATTTTAGTACCCTGAACTTGGCCAATTGGGTCATCTACTACCTTGAACTATTACAGGTGCAGCATGGTACCATGAACTTGACAAAATGATCAATTTAGTACCCTGACTCACTAATATGGTTGTGTTTTCTCACGAGATTTGCTTCTAATATCAATATATAGAGATGAACGTATATTTTTTAGTCCGTCAAAAGCCCCAACGAAAGTAAGTTAAGCAAGAAAATGTGATCAGATTAATGAGTCAGGGTATTAAATCGACCATTTTGTCAAGTTCAGGATACCATGCTGCACATTTAATAGTTCAGGGTAGTAAAAGACCTAGTTAGCCAAATTCAGGAGACTCAAAAGCATTTTAGCCTTTAAATAATGATCGAGTTATTAAACTATAATAATAGTTTAAAAGGTAGTAAACATTTACTTTTAGCTTGTGGTTTTTACTTTTTAATATGTCCTGTTATAATATAACATGTGTAAATAAGAAACTTGAGACTAAATATTAACGAAGGAAAAAGAACTTTTTACTTTTACACGAGTTTCTACGCACAAGGACGATATGTGTTTGTATAATGCCGTGTGGTTAATATCGGTTTGTTATATAATTTTCATTATCATCGCGTTAATCTCAGTTTGTTATATCATTTCATGATCATCGCATTGTTGAATGTCTTCTTGATTTGCTACTTTAGAAATATAGAATGACTATTGACAGATGATTTGGATAACTCGCGTAATTGAAATCTCGTAAGGACAATTTAGAGTTAGGTTTTTTTTTTCTTTTTTCCCACCACTTTTATCGGAGATCTTTTGGGAAGCTAACTCTTTACTCTTAAGTAGAAGTATGGTTATCTACATCTCACATTTACATACCTTGTTTTTGACTGGATTAGATATCGGTGTTATTGTTGTATGATTCATTTTGTTGTTTCTTCCGGCCTAATCTATTAAGATTTAGTGTTGGGATAAACATGCCTACGTTTGATAAAAGTATTCGACTTAAAGACATGTGTCGTTTTCTAGGAGTTGAGTAGTTTATTAAGACACGGAATGTTTATATCAACCTAAAGTTTAGGCATAAACTTAAGGTAGACTTAAACAACAATGCTAAGTTCAAAAATAGCCACATAGCTGTACTTAAAGAAAAAACGTGTATCATTTCTTTTCTTAAAAACAATATTCCCACGAGCTATGTAAAGGTTTGGTATTTGTCACTTTCAACCAACGGTAGGTTTAGGTAGAATCTCTACATCACACATTTATTGTGAAAACTACCAATTATTTGGTTTCGGTCGTTATTTTGAAACCACATTTCACAACTATATTTTTATAGTACCACTATCAACCGATGCCTTTACTGACTACATTATACAGTATCAGTCTATCACACAACCAAAATCAAACATTGATCGTATCTAGAAACCGAGAAAACACAAAGCAAAAAAACGCATAATTTATGCTAAAAGGCCAAACCAATTTAAGAAGCTAAAACAAAGTCTACAAACATCACAGTTCGGGTACAAAGTTATTCCTCCGACTACAATTCCATATATGCGTCTTAAAACGACATCAAAAACCAAACATACACTAAATAACACCGCTTAAAAAGGAAGACGATTTTGCCATTCTCTTAAATACTCGATCAAATCATATCTTATTACGGTACCAATAAACACCGTTTTTAACCTCGTCATCTTTATCAACATAAATGCACTCCTTTGTTTCCCGATACATCGCCTTAAAAACCGAAGTCCCGTCAAATTGATAATAATCACCCAAAATCGGTTTAATCGCCTTTGTGGCTTCCATTGCATGATAATGAGGCATTGTAGAGAACAAATGGTGAGTCACGTGAGTGTCAGTAATGTTATGGAACACTTTGTTTAGAATCCCATAATCGCGATCAATGGTGGCGAGGGCCCCACGTAACCAATCCCATTCGGTTGAGTCATAGTGAGGAAGTGAGGGGTGCGTGTGTTGTAAGAATGTGATTAGGACTAAGAACCCGTTGACCACGAGTAACGGGCCACCGTACATGGTTAGGACCCATGTGAGCCCTTTAGCCATCGCGAGCCGAAAGAGTACGAACACAACGGCTAGAATCCCAGCGTCGGATATGAAGATTTGAGCGCGTTCGCGGTTTGAGTAGATCGGGCTATTCGGGTCGAAATGGCACGCGAATCGGTCGTAGTAACGGCCCGAAACGTTGAACGTGAGGTATAACGGCCAACCGAGGGTTAGGGTTACAAGCAGTGTCAGGATTCGGCCCGGTGGGTTGTTTAGGTACCGAGCCGTTGACCGGACACCCGATTTCAATTTCGGGACGAAAACTTCATCGTGCTCGATCGAGCCCGTGTTCGAGTGATGCCTACGGTGACTATATTTCCACGAAAAGTAAGGCACGAGTAGGAACGAATGTAGGACTAGACCAACCGTGTCATCGAGCCATTGGTGGTCACTAAACGCGTGATGGCCACACTCATGGGCTATGACCCAAACCCCGGTTAGGACACACCCTTGAACCGCCCAGTAAACGGGCCATGCCACGTAGGCGAGCGGGCTAGGGAGGAGAGAGATGTAATTGTTTGCAATATAGTACAAGATTGAAGCGATTGTGAGGTCATAAACGACGTATGAAAATGAACGGATTATGGACCGGTTGAAACAATGGGGTGGGATTGCTTTCTTAATGTCTCCAACTGTAAACGGGGGTTTTTGATGTGGGACCCGTTGGAGTGGTTCGGTCTCGGTTTTGGTGCCACCATTTGTGGGATCTTGCATTCGACCGCCTGCACCCATTGTTCAATCACCTGCAAAAAAATGTAGAGAATGTATATGGTGTTATATAATATGATGAAAAAAATCTAGATATTATGTAATTTATGACATTTAGTTTTGGCCATTGTTAATGAAACGGGCAGGCCCGCTAATTAGGCAGGTGCATGTGCTAAAGTCAACATCATAAATTCACAATTTAAGGTTAAGTGCACAAATTGGAATGTATCATATCAAAATCTGTTTATGGAAAATGATTGATTTTTCAAATTATAATATGTGAATTTTTTTTTTTTTTTTTTTTTTTTTGTAAAAACTTTTGTAACTTAAGCAAAACTACTCATTCTTGCAAACTATAGTTTCTTCTTATTTTCGCAAGAAGAACAGTTTGTTTGCTCAAGATTATGATTATACAAGTTTTTTAGCAGTTAAAAATCAACTATGAAGCTAGTGAGAAAGAGACCTCGTGCGTGAATAAAACGTCACAAGTAATTTAATTATTTAACCCTAACAGAAAATATCAACTATAAGAAGTATAATAATAATGGCCAATAAAAACAAGCAACTATAATCCAAAAGAAAGTTAGATCTAAGTCTACAATTAACCTATTACTAGTTGTGGTCCATTACACTGGAGGACAAATTACATCAATGCATAGAGACAGAAACCTAACATTTAATAAATCAAGTACAGATTTAGCAATAAAAAAACCGTGTTTTTTTTAGTTAAAAAACATCTATTAGGAAAAATGCAATGTTTTGGATTCTTAAAGGTAAAAACAAAAAGCCAATCATACATTCATGCTAATCTTCCAATTTTGACTGCAAATTTTCAAAGAACACCAAATTTATAGTTTTATACAGCTATTTAGAGTGTTAATTGACTAATAAAGTGAAGTTTTTTTGTGGTTAAATAGCTGTTTATGTTAAGAATGAGAGGAATATAGACAAATCCAGCTGGTTAAACCTTAAACACATATTACTGAACCGTAATCCAATCAGATAAGAGAACTAAAAAAATATGTACGAAAACAACAGTATATGACTTAATAGATTTGATGCGACTAAAATGGAATATGCCAGTAAGGGTAATTTGTGCTCTGGTACTCAATCCATATCAAAAAAATATCATCCATCTTGAAAAAAACTTCAAACCAATTTAAATTTGTTTTCCAACTAGTAAGCGTAAGTATATGACATTGATTTTGGACCACTAGATTCCTCTATTTCTCATAACAAACTATACAAGATATCATATGTTACATTCATTTTAAGACACACGAGTATATCGATAAGAAGCGTAAACAGTACTTCTTCTAAAATATAGCCATATCTATTCCTTTTTTATCCCATTTCTAAGCATCTATTGCACTTACTTATGGTGTAAAACTTTTTTTTTTCTTTTAGTGGTTAGTTTTTACTAAAAATTAAACATCCATCCAATTAGCTCTATAGTTACACAGTTTATTTCATTTCCTGTACGAATACCATAAAATGTGAAATCAATTTTCTATTTTTTTTTAAATCTGAAAAGGGAATAACAACTCCCTGGATGAAGCAAATTACAATCAAATTCAAAAGAGATCTGCCTTTGATGAAGATTAAACACTTTCACCAATTAAAAAAACTAACAAAAAGAGTAAAGTGAACGAAAACGGAATGAATTTGTCGCGTATATGTTCAGATTCCTAATAATCCTAAACGCTAACGCTGCTACGGACAAATTTAACACGAACGATTATGATTCAAAAACTGGTATTCATATCAGATCGACAAAACTTAAGCTGCATTCAACCTAAATCAGCAATTTGAAGCTATTAAACGCTTAAATTTATAGATCTACCGAATATATCACCTTTTCAACTAAATTCAGACCTTCGAATAGCTATACTTAACGACTAGAATTACAAATCGCCACATTCAGAACATTCAAACTGAAAACTTCACAAATAGGTTAACACACACACGTATAATGCATAGATTTTAAATCGGTAAATATATAATTCAGATCAATGAAGATGATAAGCACCTGAAAGACGAGATGATCGTTGAATTTGTTCTCTGATTCTTCAAATCGAAAGAGCAAAATGGCCGTTGGGCGTCCGAAGTTGCCGGCCTATTTGATTGAAGGTGCAGGGAGGCTGGTATTTAAGCTTTTAGGTTTCTTCGTCTCAATGTGTGTGCTTGTATTTTTGTTTTATGGTTTTTGTAATAGAAGTGATGTTACATGTGACTCGAAAATCCCGGGTTCGGGCCGGGGCAGGCTAACCCGTCTTCAATAAGAAATGGGAATTAAGTTTTCTACCACATTTTTTGATAATGTAATACAAGTAATACTGCATACTATAAGTAGATAATGCAATTATTGTGGTAGATGAATCAAAATATGTGGTATAAAAATCACCACCTATAAGAAAAAATCGGCCTTGCTCGTGCTCTTTTCCACGCTCCGGTTCTTTTTGGGACATCTGATTCAGTCATTTGGGCTGTAGCTTTTCCTGATCCTTGTCCCGTTCCTTGATTTTGCTCTCAAAATTATTTACCTATTCATAAAAATATTATGAGTTTTAGTAATGATAACTCTTAAAACTATCTTTAAATGCATAAAAAATTATACATTAATTCATAAGAAAAATAATTCCAAAAATCTAAGTAATTATATATTAAGAAGAATGTTCCGGGTAGTCCACCCTTTTTTTTAAAGTCCCAGGGGACAACTATTGACCCTTAGATCATCAAGATCAATGGTCTAGATTACTTCACAAAATTAAGAGGTTTTTGGGCGGAGGGGTATTTTGGTCATTAGGGCATGTAACAGAATATGACATGTCTTCCTTCCCGCTCTCTCACTCTTTCTCTCTCTCTCTCTCTCTCTCTCTCTCTCTCTCTCTCTCTCTCTCTCTCTCTCTCTCTCTACCTTCGTTGCCCTCTTTCCTTCTCTCTCTCACACAGTAACTTGCTTTCCACCATTTTTCTTCGATTTTTCTCTCAATTTTGCTAAATTCGTTTGTTAATCACTGATAAAACATTGTTTATCTGATACATTTGCGAGTTCTATGGCCGATTTACCATCTTATGTTTCGAGGAATGTTTCCGATCAAAATCCAGCAGTTGCCGAACATGATTCTGGTATTTTTCATTTGTTTTTTTTTTGTTTATTTAAGTTATTTCATAAATTATGCTCAAATAAATGCTCATTTATGTGTTTTTATCCTATTTCGAACTTTTCTAGGGTTTCTACTTTATAATCTGTCGATTTCATCTGTTGTTCATAAATTGTTGTTTATTTTGTTGTTTTACATTTAAATCTCAAGTTATTTGCTAATTGATTCAGGTTTCTATCGGTTTAATTTAGTGAAGCACATGTGTTTCAAGTCATGAAGCACATGTGCTTCGCTGTAAATATACACTCATTTATTCATCAAATCAACTTTTATTGTGAAGCACATGTGTTTCATGTTATGAAGCACATGCGCTTCTCTGAATTTTACACTCATTGTTTTTCAAAACCACCTGTTATTAGTGAAGCACATGTGCTTCTTTGCCTGAAGCACATGTGCTTGGCTGTTAATTTACACTCCTTATTTTCAATTCACATGTTAATAGTGAAGCACATGTGTTTCAAGTCATGAAGCACATGTGTTTCATGTTATGAAGCACTTTTATCTTGAGAAAACACATTTGAAGCACATGTGTTTCAGGGTACGAAAACCACTTTTATCTTTGATATCGACGGATTTATACATGTTTAAATCCGTCAATATTGCACTTTTTAGGCTTGATTTATAGTAAAAATAAGTGTTTATGCCTAATTTATGATGTTGTTGATAAAATGCAGGTCAAAAGTCCAAATTATAGAAGAAAAGGGCTAAAAACGTAAAAATTCAGCAAATTCCGAATTTCAGACATGCTCGAGCGGCGCGAGCAGGTCCCTGTCGCACCCCGTGGCGCGCGAGTGTACCTCTGTCGAGCGCGCGAGAGACCCCTGGTCGAGTGCTCGAGCAAAACGAAAATAAGGGTATTTAAGCTAAAATTCAGCCATTCTTTTGGGGATCTTTTGGCAGCCGATTTTTGACCTAGGAGCAGCTGTGGTGCACGAATTCAAGGGGTTTCAAGCTCAAGATCTTCAATTCCATTCATATATTTCGGTTCTTAATCATTATTGATCAAATTATGTTTGTTTTATTGAATTCTTGCGTTTGTTTTGCGATGTTTAGCATGTCTATGTGCTAATCATTTATATTCACTATGATTAGATGAAATCTAGGTTGTAGGTTTGGTATTTTTAGGATTTTAACGTTGGTTTTGAACGCTTGTTTATTTATATCAAAAACCCTTTCGGTTAATTCTTGCATTTTTGATTGTTTTAACTATTGATTATTAATTATTTTGTTGAGTGACCACTAGCATTTATAGTTAATAATTAGTTCAACTTTTCACCCCGGTGACGTAGTTGGCAATCCACTAGATCTAGGGATTCGAGTTTAAGCATCAAATAACTTAGGTGAAACTGAAAGTCTAATCTTAGTAACGACCGAATTCGAGATTAGAAGGCGACGGAAATCCGGGCCTAGATATAATTAACAAGCCGAAGTGTGACCATAGTATGATTCTTTAGGAAAACATTTCTTAGGAATGATAACACGGCCAATGTAGGAAGCTAGAGACCACTGCTTACCTGACTTCTAGAACACCAATTAAACCGGGACTTAACCAACCAAACCTAGAACTAGATGGAATCGATCATAGTGAATATTCCCTCTCATATTTGAACACAGTTTTACTACTTTGTCAATTTGTCTTAGTTTTTAAAAGCTCAAGTTACTTTTAATCAGTTTCGTAATTTAATTAGTTTAAAAACAAAAACCCCTACTTTATGCATTCAATTAGGTTAAATCATTAGTTTTAGACTATTTAGTCGGCTTAACTGTTCCCTGCGGAAACGAACACCCGAATTACTTACCTGAACTATATTGCTCACGATTAGGTCATACTTGCCTAAGAGTGTGGTAATCTAGAGAAGGCGTATTTTAGGTTATTATTTTATAACTAGTTTATACACATCAAGTTTTTGGCGCCGCTGCCGGGGAACAGTTGCCTGATTAGTTATTTAAAACTAATCTTTTAATCGATCCTTGTCTAGGGATTTATTCTTGGACAAGTTTATTTTAAATTGTTGAATTACTTTATTGATTGTGTTGAACAGTTGCGTTTTTAACAATTGCTTTGAGTTTTGCAGGTGTATGACCCGTAGCTCTGACTCTGATCCGATATCACCGTATTCTGAGCCAGAGAGACTTCTTCGCCAGCGACGTAGAGCAGTTTTAGCAGCGCAATACCTAGACTCGATCAATTTTCAAGTTGTTGAAAACCCCATTTTTGATATGGGAGATCAACCACCACCAGAGCAACCCATGTGGAGTACTAGGCAGACAGCACCAACTGCCCCTACTCCATCCATCACAGTTCCCGAACTGAACAATATAAATTTCGAGATTAAAGGACAATTCCTTAGTATGGTGCGGGATCTGAACTTCGATGGCAGATTATGCAATGATCCCAACAGACATCTCGAAAACTTTTTAGAAATTTGTGAGCTGTTTAAACAACGAGACGTAACGTTGGATGCCATGAGACTAAGATTGTTTCCTTTCAGTTTAACTGGGGATGCACGAGATTGGGTTAAATCGTTAGAGCCAGGCTCTATTACGACTTGGGATGAACTCCGAAGTCGCTTTATTACTCGTTATTTTTCACCAGCTAAGGCTGACAAACTTAAAACTGATATAATGGCTTTTATGCAGGATGCAGGTGAAAAGATAACGGAGGCTTGGGAGAGGTTAAAAAGCTTACTGAGGAAGTGCCCAAACCACGGGTTTGAGAAAAATAATATAGTACACATTTTTTATAGGGGATTGGATCACACATCGCGTTCCCTACTCGATTCATCAAGTGGTGGGCTGTTCATGTACAAAACCCCAACTCAAGCATACCAACTTCTCGAAGACATCTCTATGAACAGTCTAGAATGGACATCTGACAGACGAATCGGGCAGAATCAAGCCTCTCTGAATGCAGTTGATGATCGACGAAATGATGAAGTGGCCGCAATAAAGAACAACCAACAGGTATTTGAACGAAAATTAGATAAAATAACAAGTTGTTTACATGCCATACAGGTTGGATGCGATAAATGTAGAGGACCACATCTCACTAAAGATTGCCAACAACATCAACCGATGATGTCTGCGGAAGAAGAGTTGAACTACATCAACAATGGGTACCGAGGTAATTATCAAGGAGGAAATCAGGGGTATAACAACAGCAATCAGGGGTACAATAACAACAGAGGTTATAACAACAATAACCAAAACAATAACTATCCCCCGAGAAACTCGAACCCCCTGGTTTCCAACGTGATAATCAAACAAACCAACCACCTCGAGAGAATGCTGCAGGTCAAGGATCAAAGTCATCAATGGAACTCATGCTTGAAAAATTTATAGAAAAACATGACAAGAAAGCTGAGGAACAAGATCAGATTAACAGAAATCAGCAAGCAGCAATTCAAATCTTAGAAAGAAATATGGGTAGGATGGCTGAGGCATTACAAGAACGACCGCAAGGCAGTCTACCACCCAGAACAGAGGACAACCCAAAAAGGGGATTTGAAAATGTTAAAGCTATCACTACTCGAAGTGGTAAAACGGTAAGTTCACCTGTATTAAATACTAACGAAAATTCTTCTGATGTACAGGTTAATGAGGAGACTCCAGCTGATGATGAGGAGAGGGCCATGCAGAAAGTTGAAACTCCAACTAAGCCAGAAAAGACAAAACCGAAGGAGACGCACAGGTCCAACAAAACAGATACAACAAACTCCTACACACCGAAGGTCCCCTTTCCTCAACGTTTGCGGAAAGAAAAACTTAAGGAAAAATATGGTAAGTTTGTTGAAATGATTAAACAGGTGCGCATTAACGTTCCTTTGGTTGACATGTTAGCAGGGATGCCAAACTACGGGAAATTCATCAAGGACTTGGTCTCAAGCAAGGAACACACGGAGGAGGTGTCGTCAGCAATATTAAGCGAGGAATGCTCAGCTATCCTCCAACCAAACATACCTCCAAAGAAGGGTGATCCAGGGAGTTTTATAATCCCTTGTCTCATAGATAATTTACCGCCCTGTAAGGCGCTAGCTGATTTAGGAGCTAGCATAAGCTTGATGCCCTTGTCCTTGTTCCTTAAATTAGGAATAACAGACCTTAGACCGACTAGGATGACTGTTAGATTAGCAGACCTATCGCTTACATACCCCGTGGGCATAGTGGAAAACGTTCTAGTTAAGGTCGATAGGTTCATATTTCCCGCTGATTTTGTTATCTTAGATATCCCGGAAGAGCCAAATGTCCCTCTCATCTTAGGAAGACCCTTTCTGAACACTGCCAGTGCCATAATCTTGGTTGCTGAACAACAGCTTAGTCTAGGTGTCGGGAATGACCGAGTCACTTTCTCCATTGAGAAAGCGATGAAGCATACCTCTGCCTCCGATGACACGTGCAACTTCATCGACATCATCGATGTGTGCATGGAGGAGGAAATTACTTCATTTCTAGATCTAGATTGCGATGACATCACTACCTACGGTGATATCACTCTAGACTCTCCCGAATCTATCCAAGATCTCTCAGAGCTCGAGGAATTACTTCACCTTGATGAAGAGGATTCGGAAGAAAATGAAGATGATTTTGAGAAATTCGATCCTGAACAAAATCTCCGAATCAAAACATCTTTAGAAGACCCTCCTTCCCTAGAACTTAAACCGTTACCTGGCCATCTAGAATATGCTTTCTTACAAGGAGAATCTGAACTGCCAGTCATCATATCTTCGAACCTATCCTCTACTGAAAAAACCCAATTAGTAACAATCTTGAAATCTCACAAACGGGCTCTTGCCTGGAAAACCGCGGACATACCGGGAATCAACCCTGTTTTCTGTACACACAAAATCCTCATGGAGGACAACTTCAAGCCAAGTGTACAAAGACAAAGGAGGTTGAACCCGAATATGAAAGATGTGGTTAAGAAGGAGGTTTTAAAACTACTTGATGCAGGCCTCATCTATCCCATCTCAGATAGTCCATGGGTGAGTCCGGTCCAAGTGGTTCCGAAAAAAGGAGGGATGACAGTTGTCTGTAACGATAAGAACGAACTTGTTCCAACTCGAACTGTCACGGGATGGCGAGTGTGCATTGACTACCGAAAACTCAATGATGCAACTCGCAAGGATCATTTTCCTTTGCCTTTCATTGATCAAATGTTAGAGAGACTAGCCGGAAATAACTTTTATTGTTTCTTGGACGGTTTCTCTGGCTACTTCCAAATCCCCATCGATCCCGAGGACCAAGAAAAAACCACCTTCACATGTCCGTTCGGTACCTTTGCATATAGAAGGATGCCATTTGGGTTGTGCAACGCACCTGCTACATTTCAGCGTTGCATGACATCCATCTTCCAAGACATGATCGAGGATTGTATGTAAGTTTTTATGGACGATTTTTCAGTCTTTGGAAACTCCTTTGATTCATGTCTTGCGAGTCTCGAGAGAGTCCTTATTAGGTGCGAGAATTCCCATCTTGTGCTTAATTGGGAAAAGTGTCACTTTATGGTGCGTGAAGGCATCGTATTGGGGCATAAGATCTCTAAAGAAGGGTTGGAGGTCGATAAATCTAAAATCGACGTTATTGCTAAACTCCCTCCACCCTCAAATGTCAAAGCAGTGAGGAGCTTTCTCGGTCATGCGGGGTTTTACCGTAGGTTTATCAAGGATTTTTCCAAGATAACCCGACCCATGACTCATCTTCTTGAGAAGGACACACCCTTCGTGTTTGATCCCGAGTGTGTGGAGGCCTTCAATCTTTTGAAAGACCGTCTCACTAATGCTCCTATCATGGTATCCCCCGATTGGGATTTACCATTCGAACTCATGTGTGATGCGAGTGACTACGCACTCGGTGCGGTGTTGGGACAGCGTGTGAACAATCACTTCCAACCGATATACTACGCTAGTCGAAAACTCACCGGTGCTCAAGCGAATTACACCACCACCGAAAAAGAGCTTTTAGCTGTGGTATTCGCTTTTGACAAATTCCGTCCTTATCTGGTTTTATCTAAAACCATTGTCTATACGGATCACTCTGCACTGAAGTATCTCTTCGCCAAGCAAGATGCTAAACCGAGACTCATTCGTTGGATTCTTCTCCTACAAGAATTCGACATTGAGATCAAGGATAAAAAGGGGGCGGAGAACCTTGCTGCGGATCATTTATCTCGTCTCAAGAACCCTCACCTTGAGGAGTTTAATGAGAATGAGATTAATGATACCTTTCCCGAAGAATTCCTCGAGGCCGTCAATGCTTTACAAGACACCGAGGAAGATGACCCATGGTTCGCCGACTTTGCAAATTATCTAGCGGCGGGTGTTCTTGTGAAAGGAATGACCCATCAACAAAAGGGGAAGTTCTTTTCTGATCTTAAGCATTATCATTGGGAATCCCCATACCTTTTCCGAGTCGGTGCTGATTCCATGCATAGACGTTGTGTCGCCGGTGATCAAGCAAAAGACATTCTCAACGAATGTCATAAAGGACCTACCAGGGGTCACTTCGGTCCAAACTACACTGCTCGAAAAGTGTTGGATGCGGGATTCTATTGGCCTACCATCTTTAAAGATGCTTACACTTTGGTCAAGACATGTGATGCATGTCAACGAACCGGAAGCATCTCCAAACGGGATGAAATGCCCCAACATGGCATCCAAGTTTGTGAGATATTCGACGTGTGGGGCATTGACTTCATGGGACCATTCCCAAGTTCTCACGGCAACAAGTACATACTTGTGGCGGTCGACTACGTCTCTAAATGGGCCGAGGCCAAAGCATTACCAACTAATGATGCCCGAGTTGTAGTTAATTTCGTGAGGACCTTATTTTGTCGTTTCGGATGCCCAAGGGCTCTTATTAGCGATCGTGGCACTCACTTTGCAAATCATCTTATGGAGAAAACTCTCCAACGATATGGTGTCCACCATCGGTTCTCAACGGCTTATCACCCACAAACGAGTGGTCAAGTCGAGAACACTAATAGAGCCTTGAAAAGAATTCTTGAAAAATCCATTCTGAAAAATCCCAAGACGTGGTCTCAACGTCTTGATGACGCTTTATGGGCATTCCGAACCGCCTTCAAAACCCCTATCGGATGCACACCATACCGAATGGTGTACGGAAAAGCTTGTCACCTTCCTTTTGAAATTGAACATAAAGCATATTGGGCCATCACGGAATGTAACATGGATGCTATCTTAGGAGGGACGGAAAGACGACAACAACTCAACGAGCTCGATGAAGAAAGATTTCATGCTTATGAGAACTCCCGGATTTACAAGGAAAGGAGTAAACATTGGCATGACATGAGGTTGAGAATTCGTAAGTATTTTGAGGCGGGTGATAAGGTCTTGATATATCAATCTCGATATAAGTTTTCGCCTGGAAAACTAAAGTCAAAATGGGTTGGTCCATACACAGTTGTCAAACAACACCCATCGGGATATGTCGACCTTGTTACCGAGAAGGGTGGTCATTTTAGCGTAAATGGTCACCGCCTTAAACAATACTACGAAGGAATGGATGAAGAAGAGAAAGAAGGAGAGGTTGTGCATTTCGCCTCGATGAAGAAAAGCAAGTGAGAAGAGCAACACCGAGTCAAGCTCTAGACTCGTAAATCCATGAAGCGCTTCTCGGGAGGCAACCCGGGTTTTTAGTATTTTTTTTCCTTTTTTCTGCATATTTTATGGTTATTTCTGCATTTTAGATTTAAAAAAAAAAAAAAAAATCGTTTTTTTTTCCAGATATTGTCGAGTTCGCGACAATTCTGTCGCTCCGCGCGACCAGGTCAGAAAAAAACGTCTTCAAAAACAGAGGACGTCTCGCGTCCGGGATCTATTTGTCGAGCCGCGCGACTACATCTGGTAAACTTTGTCGAGTTCTCGAGTCACGCGAGCTTCCTGTCGAGCGGCGCGACAGCCTCTGGTAATCTGTCGCGGCTCCGAGCCCTCGAGCCAGTACCCGTCGCGCGCGCATGCCGCCCGAGCATAATCCGATCCGGACTCCAGACCTTGTCGCGTGTCCGAGGTCGCGACGCCCATTCCGTCGCGTGTAGCATCGACGAGGGTTTAAAACCCTTGTCTCTTTTCAGTCGCGTGCCGCAGACCCCAAAACCCCACCGTCGCTTCTTCTCCGTTCGTTCCCACCACCGAAATCCATCGTTCAAACCCTAATTCCGGCCGAATCTTCTTCCTTTCTTCAATTCCATGGCATCTAAGGTGAATTTACTCTTCTTTTCATCTCTTAATCATCTTTTAGGAGTAGAAATTTTAATTTTGCTAGGGTTTTAGACCTAGGTCCGAAAATTTGAAATTTTTTCAAATTGTGTGAATTTTGCTTGTAGTTCTTGGTAGGTTGAAGTGATAGACCATAATATAGTCGAATTTGTACTATGTCTTGGTATCAAATCCGAATTTTTTGAACTTGAATTGATTTTTGTGAAGAAACTTCATGAACTAGGGTTGAAATTGAAACCAAGAATCCGAAAATCATGTAGTTTAGGGCTTACAAATCACCACATTATGATATACAACTGATTTTCATAGAATTAGTAGCAATACTAGTTCAATTTTATACAATGTGGCTAAATTTTCATCTTTACATATGGTTTTTGATCTTAAAATACAAATGTTAACAATTTGATGGAAAATTTTTATGGTAAACACAATTTTAAGTAAAATTTATATGAACTTCAACGTAAAATAAATTTTTAAGTGTTATATTAAACCACACTTAGTTAAACACAATTGTATAATTATGTTTATAACTAAGTGTGGGTAAGGGAAAAGGGTATTATAAACTAGTTTCTATCTTTTATCGACTCCCTTAATTGTATTGAAAATATATAACACTTCTAATTAATTAAATTCTTATGTGATTGTTTGACAGAGATCAAGAGGTGCTGCCGGGTCATCCAAGTCCACTTCGGTACACGAAGATGGCATGCCCCGAGAATTAATTGTACGGGGAAAACATGTGTTCATGAACTTCAACACCATTCCTAACCCCGATACAAGAGAGAAAGTTAAAGCTAAATACGAAGAAATCAAAAACAGATCAGTTGAACCGGGTAGAACTTTGGATTGGAAATATATGGAAGATGTACGAAGAGTTCAGAACCTACGGGAATACTATCCCCGATTTCTCCTTGATGAAAACGATGTACCGATAGTGAAGTGCAATGCATGGGAGGTGGCCTTAGAAATGAGAAAACCGATCTACTCAGAACTGGTTTACCAATTCCTGTCATCTTTCCACTTCAACAAAGCAGACGCCAAAAAGGGTTTTGATGTTCCTTGTATGCGATTCTGGTTAGGGGGTGAATATCGGGAACTATCTTTGAAAGGTTTGGCTACACGTCTTAAGCTCTATAAAGAAGATGAGATGGAACGACCCGAATTTCACCATTACTTATCCTTATGTGAGATGGAACCCGCAGATGATATCCGTTATGGACCCATTTGGGCAGAAATTGGTGCTGGCGAGTATGAAAACGCCAATACAAAATCATCAAAAATGTACTCAACCGAGGATAAAGTCCTCCACCGGATAATTTCCAATACTATAAACCAAAGGAAAGATAGTAGAGAGAAAGTGAGTCAAATGGACCTTTGGCTATTAAGTCGGTTGAGGGATTTCCGAGCTTTCACTCACATACCATACGTTATCGCCCAATTTCTGAGTGAAGCCACGGGAAAAAAAACCACCAGTGGTCTGTGTGGGGGTCAGTACATCTCCCGACTTGCAAAAACCTACGGTATACTTACTTCGCGAGTTAAGGATTCTTTAAAAACCCTAGAAATGGGTTGGCTCGATAAAAACGCCTTAAAGGGTATGCATGCAATTAAACGAATTGATAAAACCAAACATTATGAATGGGATTGCGGGGTTGAAAGAGAGAAAGAGCTAAGGAGGCAAGAAGAGATCAGGCTAAGAAAGAAAGCAAGACGTGAACAGGGGTTAGCAAGTGAAGACGAAGAAGTGGAACTGCCACTAAATCAAGAGGCGATGCAAGTAGATGTGGAAGATACCATTCCAAGTCAAGGTCAAGATCAAGCATCGGGTTCTCGCACAACACCATCCGCATTTGACCCGTTTCAATCTTTTCAGCAACTCGACACGCGGATGGGTGGTTTTCACACAGATTTAGAAAATTTGCAGGTACACATGGCAGGCCTACAAACTGAATACGTTGGAGTCAGGCAATATATGGGAGACATGAATTTGCAACTTCAACGAAATTATTATCAAGGCGAGCGGTTGCAAATGTCTCAGAATTGGCAAGCTCGGGCCACAACAGCATCATTTGGGTCTCAACCCGCCTTACCAGTTGACTACGACCCAATGCCATACTGGGCCCCGAGCATGACAGCTCCACCGAACTTCGATACTTATGACGCATGGTACCAGCAGCATGACTCGACACCGCACCGCGATGATCTTGACCAGTGATCCATCTGTTTGTCTTTGAATTTGAACCATTTTGTTTTATTTTCCTTTTATTTCTTTTCGTTCGATTGGGTTGTACTTTACTATCCGACTATGTTACTGTTTTACTTTATTTTATGTTTTCTACTTTTATGTGTTTCTGTTGGTTGTGATGTTTAGAACAAAATTCTTGTTTGGAGTTGAAACTTGGAATTGGAGCATACTCTTTTGGACCACAAAAGCATGGAATCAACACAAAGCACCCCCAGGGAGTACCTTTCTTTTACTCTTTTATTTACTTTTTCCCGTTTGTTTAAAATATTATTGCATTGGGGACAATGCAAAGCTTTAAGTGTGGGCATGGGGGTGAGTTTCACCACTTGGATAGTTCTTAGGAAATCATCATCTAAATACACGAATTGTTTTAATCAGCAAAAAAATTTTTTAGACACATCTCAACCTTAGAAAACAATTTTTGGACAATAAAGTTCGCTTTAAAGGGCAAAATTTTACCTAGCTTTTATGTGTCATTTTTTGTGGCTTTTCGCCGATCTAATTATCTTTTTAACTCGTTAATTAAACCACTTCCTAACTTGGAAAATTTGAAATGTCTTGTAAAATCTATAAAAATTGTCTTTTAGAAAATTAAGATTAGCAAAGCTAGCTCCCGATGACATTAGGTTGAATTAAGGGCTTTTAGTTTACGTGAATAAATTGCTAAATACTAAATATAAAAGAAAAATTTGAGAATCGGTGAGAATATTCATCCGGCCTTGTGCTCCCGACAAGTACGCCCGAGGGGTCCTTCAAACCTAGCATTCTAAGGTCAACTGATCTGGACATGTTGGTCGAAAGTCTTTTACGCGGGTTCACAATGTAAGCTGAGGTTCGAATCGATTCTTGAATAAATACCTAATTAAATACTTAGGGAGAACAATTAGCCGACCTTGGGTTCCCGACAAGTAAGCTCGCGGGGTCCTTTAAACCTAGCATACTAAGGTCAACTGATCTGGATATGTTGGCTGAAAGTCTTTTACGCGGGTGCTCAATGAAAGTTGTGGTTCTCTCTTCCAAACAAATAAAATAAATAAATAAACATGCAAAGCATGAATAAATAAATAAAGCAAATAAGCTTTGAAATGAATAAATAAACTAGACTTCCTTCTTTTAACCTTACTAATTGGGTAATTTTCATAAAGATGGTATTTATAGGTTATACAAGGGTGGATTAGGATCTAAGTTAAAAGTAGTATGATTAGCATAGTTAAAGATTTGATTAGATTTGTGAAAAGTTAGCTAATGTCTTACACAAACTTGGGCATAAAATATAGTGAAAATTTTAACTGCTAAATTGGACTAGGTTCTGAAAATTGTTGTATTTCTATGAATGAAATTGAGAAAAGTGTCTATTGTGTTAATTCATTCTCTAGTTAACTAATTTTTCTTATGATGATTTGCTTGAGGACAAGCAATGTTCAAGTGTGGGCATCTTGATATCGACGGATTTATACATGTTTAAATCCGTCAATATTGCACTTTTTAGGCTTGATTTATAGTAAAAATAAGTGTTTATGCCTAATTTATGATGTTGTTGATAAAATGCAGGTTAAAAGTCCAAATTATAGAAGAAAAGGGCTAAAAACGTAAAAATTCAGCAAATTCCGAATTTCAGACATGCTCGAGCGGCGCGAGCAGGTCCCTGTCGCACCCCGTGGCGCGCGAGTGTACCTCTGTCGAGCGCGCGAGAGACCCCTGGTCGAGTGCTCGAGCAAAACGAAAATAAGGGTATTTAAGCTAAAATTCAGCCATTCTTTTGGGGATCTTTTGGCAGCCGATTTTTGACCTAGGAGCAGCTGTGGTGCACGAATTCAAGGGGTTTCAAGCTCAAGATCTTCAATTCCATTCATATATTTCGGTTCTTAATCATTATTGATCAAATTATGTTTGTTTTATTGAATTCTTGCGTTTGTTTTGCGATGTTTAGCATGTCTATGTGCTAATCATTTATATTCACTATGATTAGATGAAATCTAGGTTTTAGGTTTGGTATTTTTAGGATTTTAACGTTGGTTTTGAACGCTTGTTTATTTATATCAAAAACCCTTTCGGTTAATTCTTGCATTTTTGATTGTTTTAACTATTGATTATTAATTATTTTGTTGAGTGACCACTAGCATTTATAGTTAATAATTAGTTCAACTTTTCACCCCGGTGACGTAGTTGGCAATCCACTAGATCTAGGGATTCGAGTTTAAGCATCAAATAACTTAGGTGAAACTGAAAGTCTAATCTTAGTAACGACCGAATTCGAGATTAGAAGGCGACGGAAATCCGGGCCTAGATATAATTAACAAGCCGAAGTGTGACCATAGTATGATTCTTTAGGAAAACATTTCTTAGGAATGATAACACGGCCAATGTAGGAAGCTAGAGACCACTGCTTACCTGACTTCTAGAACACCAATTAAATCGGGACTTAACCAACCAAACCTAGAACTAGATGGAATCGATCATAGTGAATATTCCCTCTCATATTTGAACACAGTTTTACTACTTTGTCAATTTGTCTTAGTTTTTAAAAGCTCAAGTTACTTTTAATCAGTTTCGTAATTTAATTAGTTTAAAAACAAAAACCCCTACTTTATGCATTCAATTAGGTTAAATCATTAGTTTTAGACTATTTAGTCGGCTTAACTGTTCCCTGCGGAAACGAACACCCGAATTACTTACCTGAACTATATTGCTCACGATTAGGTCATACTTGCCTAAGAGTGTGGTAATCTAGAGAAGGCGTATTTTAGGTTATTATTTTATAACTAGTTTATACACATCAATCTTGTTATATTTCTTGACTCTTAAATGTATTACATGTGTTCTTCCCAATTCTTGCACATGAGCACTTTTACGTCTTAGTGTTTGACCTTAGATCTGAACTTACATCATACATTCTGGAGGTGATTTTGAAACAAAGTATGGGAAGGTTTTGAGATTGGTGGTAAGTTTTAAATAAATATTCATATATTTTTTCATATAATTATTATTTTTTGATATATTTTTAAAAATCCTTTTATATACAGAAATACTGTGTTATGAAGCATTTAGAGAAATATAAGCATCCGACATCTGCAATTGTTGAGAATTTGAAGCCGAAGAAATTGATAATGAATTGGTCATCCAATAAGAATCTTGTAGATTGTGGTCCATTTGTAATGTTCCACATGGAATCTTTCACCGGCACTATACAAAATTATTGGAATTCTGAAATACCGAGGGAAGAAGATGATAAGAATTTGATTCTATAAAAGCTCAGGATGCGGTTTGCATCCAAAATCATCACTCATGAGCTCAACATTCATGCTGATGAGATGATTGAGCAAGCATATGAATTCTTCAACAGTCACTCAATGGAAGAAATGAAAAAAATGATCATCCAAGCACTTTCGAACATGAAAGAACGAGACAAATAGTTTGTTTGATACAATTTAATATTCAATCAAGTCTTGTTATGATACAATGTACTAATGTTATGTTTTTGTAGATATACACTCTTTTATTTTTTAAAACCAACTTCTATTAGTGAAGCACATGTGCTTCACACTTGAAGCACATGTAACTTGAAACAAATGTGCTTGGCCTTTTATGAAGCACATGTGCTAGGCCTTATGAAGCACATGTGTTTTGATACTGCTTTTATAAAACATGTGATTTGTAACACTTTTAAATTTATAATCACCTTCTTGAAGCACATGTGCTTGAAAACTGCCTTCTAAAACATATTTTATAAACACTTGTGATTCATGTAATAAAACACACGTGCTTCACCACTTGAAACACAGGTGCTTCACAACTTGAAACACATGTGATTCAAGTAATGAAGCACATGTGCTTCACCACTAGAAGCACATGTGATTTATAAATCAATTTTTTTTAAAGATTTTATAATCACGTTCATGAAGCACATGTGCTTCATTAGGTCAAGCACATGTGCTTTAGGTCATGGACACACGTAACTTAAAAACAAGTCATTTGTGTTTGAATCACGGAACACATGTGCTTGGCCTAATGAAGCACATGTGCTTTACTAATAAGAAAAACAATAAAAACAAGTGACGAACATATCATATGAAGCACATGTGCTTCATAGTCCAAGCACATGTGCTTTTGTTCATGAACACAATTAATCATGTCCAAATCAAGTCTTACATTTTCTTCTACCTATTTTGTAAATGATGGAAAAAAAATCACAGAAAAAATATATAAATCTAAGGGTAAGATTTGTTTCACTCTTTGTTCACAGTCGCTTCAGAATTTAAAATATCATGTTGTTATTTTTTTATGCTCTCATGATATTTTTCACATGTTCTAGTATTGTGATTTGTCATTTTAGAATTACTGCAAATATTTTTCTTCTTGTTGCTTTCTTTAATTCCCATCTCTTTACCACACATTACACGTTTATCTCTTCCACATCCTTTGTATGTGCCAACATTTGGGTTTCCTACTCCAGTAATAATTTGCTCTGGAACACGATACATATTCCCCATAATAACCTTTCTGGTTTTTGGAGGTTGTTTTGGCATATCATTTTCAATTTCAGTCTTGAACACTTTAAGTTTTTCAAGATATTCTTTAAGCTTTTCTTCATTAGGACTAAGTAGCTGAACACAATCTTCAAAAACAGATGTCATTTCATTAACCAATTTCTGAACTCCAATATTTTCATTGCCATAACTGTTTCTTCTTACTCTTAACTCAGGTGGTATTATGTTTCTTCTCCAACGTCTCATTATGTATTGATTAGGGATTTTATCTATATTACTATTCTTCAAAACCCAAAAACAGTGTCGGCATAGGAGTCCAAATCGAACATAGTGTCTACATGTACACACTAATAATCCATCTTTCTGATTATGAAGCACCTTTTGGAAACAAAAAACAGTTTCAATGTTAGTAAGTAAAAAAGCACATGTGCTTCAACTTGTGAAGCACATGTGCTTTGGAACTGCTTTATGAACACTTTTTAAAATTTAAAATCAGCTTCTTTGAAACACATGTGCTTCACCTTTCAAGCACATGTGTTTCAACTTGTGAAGCACATGTGCTTGGAAACTGCTTTATGAACACTTGTTAAAATTTAAAATAAGCTTCTTTGAAACACATGTGCTTCACCTTGTCAAACACATGTGCTTCACCAGTTAAAGCACGTGTGCTTGGAAACTGCTTTATGAAACAGATTGTCAAGCACATGTGATTTGCAACAATTTATTAATACAAAACACATGTGCCTCACCTAATGAAACACATGTGCTTCAACTTTTTAAACACATGTGATAATAATGGTGAAACACATGTGTTTCTATAAAAAAAATTGATATTTCTTAATATAGTTTTACCTTGTATTGAAGATCAACTTCTTTTTCCTTTGAGGTTTCGTTAACAATAAAAATCTGACAATCCAAAGAGCAATTATATACAGCTGCTTCAATCTCCTTTTGAATGATATCAAATACTGTATTTGTGTTTATTTTTGATGCATGCTCTTCAATTTTCAGTTTCGTACACAACTTTCTAGTTGTTCGGATTGTCTTGCAATCCAATTCTTCTTGCTTTGATCTTTGTCTTAACATTGCAGAATCAAAGCTTCCCATAAAATTTATCAGATTTGTTCCTTGTTTCATGAAGTTTGAAAAAAAGGCATTCTCACTTTCTGATCTTGAAGTTGTTCTCATCAATCCAAACATTTCAGTTTTAATGAAATATGCCGGAATCCAAGTTGATCTAATCTCAAACATATGTTTGAATCAACTATTATTTTGTAAAGCAAAATCATTCATCAACTTTTCCCATTTTTCCTCAAATTTATTAGGTTCGATGTACATGTTCCAAACAATTTTATCAAATCTGCTCTTGAAATCTCTTTCCACTTCTTGTTCAATTCCAAGAATTGCCTCTTGTACCTATATCAAAATTACAAGGGACCATATTTATTAAGAATCACATGTGTTTTACCTTTTTGAAGCACACGTGCTTCACTAAAAAGAGGAGTTACTAAAAACATGTGTTCTAATAGTGAAACACATGTGTTTTACTATTTCATAAAGCAGTTTTCAAGCACATGTGCTTCACTATTTGAAACCAAGCACATGTACTTCATGTCATAAAGCACATGTGTTTCACAAGTTGAAGCGCATGTGCTTCACTACTAACAGTTGTCTTGCAAAAATAAAGGAGTTTCAATATAAAACAAGCACATGTGCTTCAGGTAATGAAGCACATGTGCTTCATGACATAAACACATGTGCTTCACTACTAACAATTCTTTTGAAAATAAAGGATAACCAAGCACATGTGCTTCAGGTAATGAAGCACACGTGCTTCACTACTAACATATCGCAGTCAAACAAATGCGCAGCTTTCAAACACATGTGCTTGTAAACTTGAAGCACATGTGTTTATGTTATTTAATAAAGTATCCAGTTTTTATACAAAAACACATGTGCTTCGGTTAACAACCACACAATATCGCATTTAAACAATTTGCAGTTTACAAACACATGTGCTTGTAAAATTGAAGCACATATGTTTTTGTAAGCTATTAATTGTTTCATAAAAATTGAACTGTAATTTCTTACCTGAATCATCGTTTTTTTCTCTCTATTTCGTTGCTATTCACATATTCTGGATTTAAATTCATTGATAACGTCGGATTTTCAGATCTGCGATTGATTAGAGCGAATTTATTCAAAACTCGATTTTGATTAGTGCTCGAATTCCAGAAAAACGCTGTTGAATGTTTGTGATTCAATTGCCGCAATCGGTTCGATGATTTGTTGCGTTAGTGATCGCTGGAAATCGCAGGTGTTTGCGCCTTAGAAATCGCCGGAGATCGCCAGTGATTTTGTAAAAGTGGATCTAAGGGTTTTTGTTTGAGGAGCTGATGTATAATTTCATAATGACCATAGTACCCCTGCGCGTGTAATTAATGGATTAATCTTGATCATTGATTGTGTTTCATCCGATGGCTGTAGATTGTCCCTTGGGACTTTAAAATTTCAAGGGACGTCCCTGAACCTCTATATATTAATACTAGCTACAAAACCCGCCCGATGGGCGGGTATGCTGTAAATTTTAGTATGTAGAAAAATGTCCAAAAACTTTATATACTTCTAAATGACATAATAATCGATAGATGTGATGATGATTTTGTACAAAAAAATGGTAAATGAAGAAATGTTACATATAAATGTTACATATAGTTATTTGTTTCCTTCGCTGATTGATCTTTTAAATATTTATTTGTTTCCTTGTATGTAGGATCTTTTAAATAGTTATTTGTATGTACGATCTTTTAAATAGTTATTTGTTTCCTTGTATGCAGGAAGCCGTATATGGAGCATATGAATGTAGACCGTAAGCCGTACCAGATTCGTTTGCCGTATATGGAGCATATGAATATGAATGTAGACCGTAAGCCCTACCAGATTCGTTTGTATTAGAGCAAATGACGTGGACCAATCAGGGAATTCCAAGTGGCATTATGGACGAATAGGAATGCTTGGAATTGCCATGGTGTCAAACCCTTTTCAAATTTAGGCCTCATATATAGGGTAGGATACAAAATTCTGATACATATATTCTCGCGACTATTTGTGGATCTCATTTGACAATCCCAACCACTCACCCCACCTACTCACACACCACAAACACATGTACATCAGTACGGGAATCCTCAGAAATATGAGACAGCAAACGCTTACGATAAAAAGACAAAGATAAACTTAAGTGGATTGCATGTGTGGTGATTACCACCCTCATCATGTGACCTCCTTTTTTGTTAAATGTATCTCTTTTTAAGATGATTGTCATGATTTGAAAATCAAAAAATCGAATTTCTATCGAAGTTAACTATTATTATTAAATTGCGTATTTTTTGTTTTAATAATAAGTCCTTTTGTAATATTACTCATTGCTTTCTCCAAATCATAAGCATACTTACGGAAGAAATCGGACGACCTAAGCCCAACCAAAATAACTTCACTAAACATAGAAGTATAATAGTATCTCAAATTATTTAATATAACAATAACAATTGATTATAATTTTTTTTTTAAGATAAAAATCACTTATAGGTCGACCCAACCCGTACTAAAAGACGAATAGTACTCCTTTTGTGCCATTACTCGACTCAAATTGATCATATCGACTAACGTTTGTTAAGTACCATCATTTTTGCAAACGAGCCCGAAATCTAAAAGTCTCGTATCTTAAACGAGTGCCTCAAAAGTCAAAACCACACATTAACAAACATTATAACATCACCAAAACATAGAGAATAACTTTAGTCATTCCATACACAATGGCATCACAACGTACCATATAACAAGATAATCTTCACAACAGAAAAAAGAAAAAAAAAAACTTAGCCAAATTTTTTAACATCTCATACACCCTATTTCCGCAGCTCGGTAGCACCATGTGCAAAATGACACCTTTCACCAAATGTGCAAGACCCCTTTGTGAAATTTTCACACAGTTTTGTCTTCTTGTTAATGATTGCACCGCGTGATGGGGGCCCACGTTGCACAGCTGGCGGTCTAGGTGGACCGGGTCCCACACTCACACTCAATATCACCTTTTGAACCATAGCACTCGCTTCCTTAATTTGGTCAAACGTTCCTTCAAGTTCAATGTTTTTAACATTTGTGTCGTTTTCATGATCCCGAACCGAAAGTTTGACTCCCGTTTGCCTACAAATTTGCTTAGAGTGCACACCACCTTTTCCGATAATAACTCCGGCGAGTGAAGCGTCTACACTGATTTTGGCGGTGGCTGAGGCACCAAAAGTGGCGGCAACTGGCGGCGTTGGGCAGCCCGGCGGTGGTGGTTGGAGGTGGTAATGTGGTGGACCAAACATTTTCCCGAGCTCAGAATCTCCATGAGCAAAGTGACATTCATCACCAAATTTACAGCCTTCGGGTGAATTATATTTGTTACATAATTTAGATTTAACGGTGGATGTGGGCCCGTTTTGGGCGGTGATTTGAGAGGTTGAAATTGGCGGGAGGTTCATTAACTGTGCAACAGCGTTATAACCTCCAGGGAAGTAATGGAGGAAATGACAGTTTTCCCCATATGGACAGCCATCAATGCTACAATAGAAGTTTAAAGCCATTGGCTAATTAAATTAATTCATATTACTAAATAAAAAAAAGATATAATAATAATAATAATAATAATAATAATAATAATAATAATAATAATAAATTCATATGAGAATGATGTGATTTACTTTGATTGTAATTTGTTGATGTTTGATTAATTAAAATAATTTAATAAGGATTTAAACCTGAAATACTTCATGCAAGGCTTCGATTTGCTTCTTATACCACTTGATAAAAACTCAGATTCTGTTACAAGAGATTACATGTTTTCTTCTGGTTAGATTTCCTTGTAATTTTATTTAACTGTAATATAAAGTTTTAACTGCAATATTAAGTTTTAACTGTAATAGCTAGGAAAGGTCAGGCAGGGTAGAGGGTCAAAACGGGTTCCAGGCTGAATGGGCTACTTTCAGTACAGAGCAAAGCTTGTTACTTTTTTTGTCTTCTCATTTGATAAATTATGATTGGAAAAACAATGTTATTAAAAATTTAAATAATTAAATCTTTAAAATAAGGGTTTTGATAATGACAGCCCTAAGGGCTGTCACTAAGTGCATAAAAAGTTGTACAATTAAGTAGTTCCTAAAATTTCGGAGTCAGTTGTAGATTAATATACAAGTTTATAATGCATGTCTTATGACAGCCCTAAGGGCTGTCATTATCAAAACCCTTAAAATAAATATGATTTAGGAAGTTGTATGCACAGTCACTCCTGCAAATTTACCAAATTGTAAACTGTAATGCATCTTGGAAGTCAACTGTTACACTTCCCAAACTCCAGTGACAGTTAAAAACAAACTTTATATTAAATATTAATAGGTAATTTCATAATTTAGGGACTTTAAAAATATATTTTAGTATTCGGATTATGATCAACATAGCCTAATGGCTATTGTTAAGGGTAATTTTGTGGTTAAAGTGCAATTATTTCTTTTATATTTATAAATTTACAGATACTTTTCTATATAAACATGTACAGTTTACGCCTACTATAATTTTGGAATAAAATAAAATAAAATTTGTTAAAGTTCCTGCTGGTTGTAAACTTGTGATATATGAGCTACATTATTTACCAACTGTTAATATTCTCCAGTTTAACCTGATCACAAATTCAATGCCCCAATGAATACAGTTAACAATTCCAGATAAACAATTTAATTCTCTAAATAAACCTTAGCTAAATTCAACAAGGATCCATGCATTCCCGAAACAAATATAAAATTTGGAAACAGAAAGAAATTCCATCGAAACATTTGAACTAATCGTAAGTCCAAGAGCTCGAATGCATACACATCGAAAAATACGCACACATGTGTGTGTTTATTGAGGAAGGGAAAAACAACTAACCTGATTTGGATCTCTTTGCAGCGCCATTTGGTTTAGCATGAGGAAACCCTCTCTTTCGAGCATCCATAACTCCTCGATTTTAATGAGCTGATCAGGGAGTTATGTGAAACCCTAATTACGATCGATAATTGAAAAAAATAAGAGCTCAATTTCCCAAAAACCCTAGGGTAGGGTTTTGGTGCAGTGTGGCAAATCGAGTCTCCGGTGACCAAAGGGGTGGAAAATGAAGTACGACGAGGGTGTGTATTTTAAAGAATGAATTTTTTTCTATATTAATAGAAAAGTAATTAAAAATGGAAAAATTATTGTGCTTAAACGTGCTTGGTAACATAAGATCAATACGAAAATAAATTTTTGATAACATAAGATCAATACGAAAATTATTGTGCTTAAACGTGCTTGGTAACATAAGATGAATACGAAAATAAATAGTTTAGACTTAAGACAAACAAGATTCGGTTCAATTTTTGATAGCTTCAATTAACCGGTTCATTAATTAAACGAGTTAAATTTAAATTGATAATAATTTAAATAGATTAACCCATTAATCTGAATAATTATTAAAACATATTTAAATTAATAAATTTATATTTTAGTAGTTTATAAATATATCTAAAAAATAGATATATTTAAAAAAGGTAGATATAATTTAGTAGATTTTATTTACGAATTTAAAAAGTCAGACACTTTTTGCTCGTTTAATCAATTCAAACGGCTAACTTGTTTAATTAAACTCGTTATATGAGGTGAATTCAAGTTCAAAATAAACAGGTTAAAATTGGGATATCTAATTCATTTATATAAATATGACGGATTCGGGTTGAGTGTTTCTGACTCGCCTCATCGCCTGCTAGCCTACAAACCCAAACGCAAGAATCCGAACTAGACCCGAATTATCACTCCTAATTTAAATAACTATGTTATTGTTTTAAAATTATAATTCAAAAAATTATTTTTGGAGTCAACCCGATCCACTCTAACACTTCCATCTCGCCACCTCAATTTTTTAACAATTTTTGGGATACTTAAAATTTGCTAAAAACAAGGGTGTTTGCCGATTTACCGACATGTAACTCAAATAACCGACTCAAAGCAAAACCAACAATTGTATATCAGGTTTTGTGATTAACCAATATTATCAATTCGGTTCGATTTGGTTTTGCCACCACCAAAATACACTTCAACCAAAAACTTAACACAAGAATGTTAATATATACCATCATTTTAATACCGATGAATCAATGATTACAAACCAAAGATGAAGCTCAAATATGATATGATTCTCTACCAACAACCTATTGGATATAAACTACATAAACTACTAATCAGATGCTATAAAAGTTTAATCAGAATTAGTAATTAGTACTAACCACCCACACCTATTGATTTACACATATAATTACTCAGCAAATTTAATAATAAACAGTATTACCTAACAATTCGTTTCCTTTTACGGATCCCGCCATTTCTTGATCCCGAATCACCACTTTCAGGTGAGTCTTCCACAATCGTGTGTTCTTGTGTAACCAAACCATGGTTTCTTTCTAATCGGTGTTGTGGGCATGGGTTCGTGTTGAGAAACGGGTGATGTCATGTTGAGTGGATTCCTATGTGGCATTATCTCATCTCCTTCAGCAACCGAGTCCAACATTAACTGTAGAATTCAATATAAAATATAGGTTAATAAATTTAAGAAAATAATGAAAGCAGGGGTGTTTTCGTAAATAGCTTTGAGGACGACTAATTTTGTAATTTTGACCAAATTATAGGAACAATTACCTTCCAATCTCTGAAATCTAATCTGAACATAAAATGGGAGTAAGAAACTTCCTTTGAAGCAACTGCATTTGCAGCTGGAGCATTCCTAGGTGCTGAAGCAACACATAAGAATTAAAAAAAATTAATCAAAATTTTTTTTTATAAAAAAAGAGAAAAAGCATCCTTTTTCATCAACTTTAATTTCAGCACGACCATCTTTAACAAGAATCGACAATCCAGATAGATATTCAACAGTTTGTGCAAACGAATTTCTAATTAATACTACGTTTTCGAGTTTTACATTTCGGTTATTTCTTAACACATTAAACATGGTTGTCATGTTTTTATCTGTCTCTGTTTTCTCCTCTGTAATACTTGCAGCAAGCTGTAAAAGTCAACATAAAGTCAATATGGTTATATGATTCATACTGTTAAAAACCAAATTAACCCATTTATCCTGAAACAGGTCAAAGGATATTACCTCTTCAGGGCAAGCTTTTTCTGTTGGTTTTGAATACTTTTTTTGCACAACAGCTTTTCGTTGTTTAACTTCAGAATTCATTGGCCCAAGCCTGCAAAGAGAAAAACATCATTCTAAGAATCAAGAGCCAAAAAAAATTAAAATATAAATAAATATATCAATCTATATTTACATTGTGCAGCATCCATCACCCTTGACAATAACATTAGATACAGCAATACATATATCTTTCCACCTAACAGAATTCCTACTTCCATCACCACCTCCACCAATTTGTCCAAAATCTTTCAGTAAAAATGAAACAAAATCACTTGCAGTTACTCCTTCATTACTTTGTGCTTTAACAGAAGTCATTAACATGTTAGTTAGTCCAATAATGCTTCTGCATCAGCAACTTGTTCTCTAGGCTTCTGAACTGTAAACCAGGAAAGGAAAGAAAAAAGAAAAAAAGAAAAAAACTAGATGTTATTTGAGGCAAAATAACAGTAAATGTAGAACAATATAGTAAACAACCTACACATTTAGCTAATTATGTATTTATGTACATCCAAATACACTAACAACACAAATTACTGAACCAAAACAAAACAATATCAAATCATAACTTACCTAGCTGATGCAAGCACTCAACTTCATCAAAAATTGACCTAAATTTCTCTGAATCAGCCCTTGTTATATCAACTCTCTTGTCTGCAGCAAAAACGAAACCATCAAAACCCCAAAAATTGACTAACATTTACATAAGATACATACAATAAACGATAATACCAATATTCTAACAAATTTGATAGCTCATTACCGCTGATTAGATTCTTCACAGCAAGATATCGAGATCGAAGAACCCTATGTTAGATTCCATTTGCTTCATCTTGATCGTCTACTCCATTATTATGATCACTCTCTCCTTTGTTTCTACGACCAACATCATTAGCTTTACGGTTATTACCACTAGGTTCTCCTTTCACAATTCGAGCCATGATTAACGACTACCAGAAGGAAAAAGAAAAGGAACAATTGAACAGAAGTATTATGTAAACGTAAATAAACCCTAGATTTTATGACAGAATGGTGTTGAATCAATTGAGAGGTAATTAGGGGGTGTTTGGGAAAGCTTATTTAAAGGGGCTTATAGCTTATGAACTTATATAAGATTAAATAATCCCTTTAAAAAGGGATTATTAAGGCTTATATAAGCTTATAAGCCATAAGCACCTCTAAATAAGCTTTCCCAAACACCCCCTTAGTGTAAGAAAACATAAATTGGGTGAATCGAATCGAAAGCGAAATTATTTAATTGGAGACCGTTAGAAATTGAAATTCGGGTTCAAAATTTTCTCCAAGAAGCCAATAAAAGGTGAATCGACTCTCTGGCCTTAATAATTTGGCGCCCACATACAACTCCCACAAAATTTGAAGTTTTACAAAAAGTTCAAAAAAATTGCAAATGTTTGATAACAAGTCACAAAAATGTCATGTTACCATTTTAGGTTATGTATTTGAACTAGTGATTTATTAGACAAACAAAAAATCAACGAATAATCAATAACAATTTCAATTTAACCCTTTATTGTTTGCATGACTTACACATAGACTATATTATGGGGTTGTTTGGGAAAACTTATTTAAGTGACTTATAAGATTATTAATTTATACTCCGTATAAGCTTAACTAAACTTATATTTATAAATTTAGTTAAGGTTATATAAACTAATAAACTTATTAACCGTTTATATAAGTTTTTCTAGAAAACCCCATACATGATTCACAAGATCAAAAGTTGTTTTTTTCATTTGGGCAAAAGAGGTTCCTCGATGTTTGATTCATCAATCAACAATTGAACGGTCTTGATTTGATCATTTTGCGATATCATAATCTTCTTCTCATGTTCTTCTTTCAATGCTTCGAGATCTTTTGCTTTGCCCCCGATCACGATTCCAACCGTACCTACCACACTAAAGTTCGAAAAAGAAGCTAGTTTAAAAAAAATATTAAATAAATATTTATGGAAAAGAAAACTAAAAAAACCGGGAAGTGTTATTTAGCGACACAACTTAAAAACAGTCACTAAATTTGAATTTTAGTCACTAAAACGTTTTCCTAGTAATGATATTTTATGTAATAGTGTTATTGACTTATTTCAGACTTATTAATTTTACTTACCTTCCGACTCATGAAAACATTGGTTATTTCAGACTTATTAATTTTACTTACCTTCCGATGTATATCTGTTCTTGTAGAAATATAGAAGCGAAAAAGGTCACAACGACTGCGTTTAAAGGATTAAACATTGCTGAAAACACTGGACCTCTCTTTTGAATTACCCATGATTGCGCAAATATGGAAATACCCGAACCAACAACACCCTGGTCGTGAAACCGTCACAAATAATAAAGCATTGTTATACGTTTTCAAGCATAAAGAATAACGTTTTAATATGAAAAACATAACGAAAGTAATTACCGCATATAACAAAGATCCAAATTGTAAATACGAGCCAACTTTCCAAGCTTCCAAGTTTGGATCCGTAAACAATACAACGATAGCAGATTGTACTGTAGCTATAAAACACATCCAAGCCGATAAAAATAAGTGGTCGGGGTAGTTTCTAGACACAGGTAGGGGTGTTCGTTTGAACGGTTTGGTTTTATCCAAACCAAATAGGTGAAACCAAATAAAATCCGGTTTTCAAAAGTTCAAACCGAACCGTCCAAACTAATTCAAAAACCAAACCGATCCGAACCAAATAACAATTTGGTTGGTTTGGTTTTATCCGTTTGGTTTTTCCTTAAAAATTTTCAAAATATTCCGAAAGTATATAACATAAATAATATTAAGTTCATATGTAAAATTTCAAAATGATAAACTACTTTGTACATAAAAACAAGTCTAATTCATAGCTTGTGACATTTACAATCATATATGCAAAAAATTTGACATCAACTTTATCAAAAACTCCAAAAAGATTGGTATATCACCAACTGATACAATATAAAATGGAACAAGTGTTAGTATATAAACCAATTTACTATAAGAAATGTAAAGAAAAGGGAAACCATAATTGCTTACAATAGAAACTAACAAGTGTTAGTATATAAATCAATCTACTATATATTATTATTCGGTTTTTTTGAACAATCCGGTTTTCACAAGGAAAACCAAATCCAATCCGAAATCCAAACTATTAATTTGGTTCAAGTCCAAACCGATCCAAAAAACCAAATAACCAATCCAAATAGGCCGACCCGAAATGTCCAATTGGACATTCCGGTTATATCCGAATAGTGAACACCCCTAGACACAGGTACCTGTTATATTTAAAAAAAAAAAATCATAATTATAATAATATTAAGAAAACAATATCGCTTATTTTGCGACAGATCACGAATTTAGCGACGACTTTTTGTTAGAGCTATGTTACCTGAATAGTTAACCAAAATGACCAGCGACAACTGCTTCCAAAGAGACATAAACATCCCAGAAGCCCAAAAGTATTACTTTGATCAGTTGAATCTAACAATAAAGAATTTGGAGGCAAGTTTGCATTTAGAAGTTTGGGGCCTTTGATGAGTGCCATTGAAGCAGCACTTGTGACACACATTATTGTCCCTAATACTTTCGCGACGGTTCTCAAGCTTCGCATATTTATTGGTTCATATCTACAAAAAAAAATCATACAACTCAAATAAGATTGTGAAATAACTTTCCCCCCACCCCCCTCATTTAGCTTTATACAGCTGCAGCAACAATGATATTCAATCCCTTAAAGGGAGGAGTACGAGAAAGGTAATAAGTAGTATTCTCTATGTCCCAATTTTTTTGTCCATATCTCCTTTTTTATATGTCCCAAAATTATTATCAAATTAAAAATTATACCGATAAAAAAATTAGGTGTTAAAGATAGAATTCTATTGTTGCAGAGTGTAATAAATGCATTTTGATTAAAGTGTGTGATTATTGTATATGGACAATAATTTTGGGACGCACCAAGTATATTTTCCTTTAGAGAAAACTGAAAGTACCCAATAACTGAGGCTGCAACAAAGGTGATGGCAGGGACTAGACTGAACATGGCACTTCCTGCTGATGATGATGCCAAATATAAGCCTTCTAAAAATATCATTTGGCTTATTGTTAGTCTGCAAAAAGTGAAAAATCATTCAAGGAAAATTATTTAATCTACATATACGATGATGTTTACCAGATCAAATAACATGTGATCAAATTTGAGAAAGACACGATATCATGCTGGAAGATTGTGATACATTATATTGATACGAATTATACATAATTACACATACACAGTGGCGGACCCAGGAAAAAAATTGAGGGGTGTCACCGGTTGCACATTTTTTCTCAGGGGTGTCACATACACTAACAAAAAGAAACTAAAAAATTTTAACACTATTTTTACACTATCCGAAAAAATTCCAAGGGTTACACTGGCAACCCCGTGCACCATACTAGGTCCACCCCTGCACATACATATTATTTAACCAAACTAAGATGCCCCACCGTATACATTATAAATATAAGAGATAAATAATAATATTAACTATTTAACAATTTGACATTTTGTTTGTTTACTGGGAATGATTTATATATGTGTGATGATGTAAATATGTGAACTTATAAAATAACATGTGATTTAGCACGTAATTTTGTGTTTTCAACTACTTTGGATTTCGAATTTGAACTTCCACCGATATTCATATGAATGAATATGAAACAACATGAAATAGTGCGGTTTACAAAGTTCTTATATATTTTTTTATTTTTTTCTAGTTCTCATTTGAACTTTCACGTGTGTGGTGTATATAACTATATATTTACAAAGTTCGAAAGAACAATTTACCCTATCAAAGCTGCAAGAAAGATCAACCAAAAGCTCTTCCATCCAATTGAACATCTTGTTTTACTCCTAGAATACATAAACAAACACACACACAACAAAAATAGAAATTTGGAAAGACGATTATTCACTAAGTTCTAAAATGGTTTAAACACATATATTGGTTAGATAACGAATTTATATATATGTAATATCAAGATTTATTGAGAATATACCTCGATAAATAAGCGACGGGAGTAATGATCAAAGTGGCAATGGCTTGTCTATAGACACCAAAAACTCTTGGGTTCATTCCTTCTAATAGAGAAGCTCTAGTTAATATAGAAACTGCTCCATTTGTAAATTGCAACACCAACATAACAATTATTGGCTTGTAATACTCTAACCACCCCATTCTCCCCCTTAATTTGAATCTTATTGGGTTTGTAATGTGATTTATTGCTCCACAAATTTGAAATTTTACTATTGGCAAAGGACCATTTATATACCCGAGTACCCGACACTTTCGAGAGTTAGGGGTTTGTCACTAGGTGCGTAATCTTTAAATTTTGGCAAGTTTAGTCCTTGTCTTTCAATTTAAGGGGGCTAGCTTAGTCGATCGAGAATAAGATAACAATATCGGTAAATTCGACTTAACTAAACTACATATGATATCATATCATGTGTAACTACATATGATATCATGTGTATCTGACATTGTGTTCCGATTTGAAGAACAAAATTTGTTTAGATGGAACGTGTAAGATTAAGATAACATATAATGTAAATTAAGGGGTGCTAGATATAACTTAATAAACATTGTTATGTGATATGTTACAATATTCATTGGTACATCCCTAAGGAAAACAGAATCGTCCTTTCCACAAACATCAAAATTTGTGTATTTTGGTGTTTGTTTTATTTTTAGACAAAATCATATTTGTAATTATTTCATGTTGTTAATCAGTATAAAATGACATGTTTAATTTATTGATTCTCTTTACTCATAATATTCATTAATTTTATCACTTATTTTGATCAAGTGATTAGCTATATAAGTAAACACAAATAACTTTTCTTAATTTTATTAGCTGTCTCTAGTCCAGTTACACATGGTTTAATAATTAATGCATCAATATCTTATCTTTTTTATATTGCACACAGTATCTTATAGAAATTAATCAGTTATAGTAATTCATTCAATAAGAATTAAGTTCAAGCTCACAAGATTTAGACGCTGTGTCATCATCAAACTCAATAATCCACGTCTGATGATTATCGGATTTATACACTTTTATAGCATTTTTTTTTGTTTATTTGACAAGTTAACGAAGCGGGTGCACCGTTTTTTAGAGAATTAATTTAAGGCTAGTACGTATTGTACCCGTATAAAATAATAGATATTACTACCTCCGTCCCATAAAAAAACTTTTCATTTCACCATAAATTTTTGTCCCACAAAAAATTTCTTATTTCTTACATTTGATGGGCTAATAAAATACTACTTGTATTATTACTAAAGACCCCACCACTAACTATCCACTAATTATATTTCTCTCTTCAAACCAATCTTATATTTTAATCAAAATTATTACTAATGACCCTACCACTAACTATCACCTTAAAACTTGTATCAAAATGAAATGAGAAGTTCTTTTTATAGGACGGAGAGATTACTATATATTTTGTATATTATACATAGTATAAGCATTTAAAACTAAATATGTAAATACTTATCAGTTTGGGCTACATGTTATAGACTTTTCATTTAAGGTTACATACATTGCCAATAATTATAATTATATATTATTTAAATAATAATGAGATGTTTAGAATTGTATGTTAACAGAAGATTAGTATAAACTATAAACATAAATAAATAAAGAAATTGACACACAAAATGCGAGTTAGAAAAGCAGAGTAAAAAGTAATGGAAAACTAATATAATATATAAAATAAATATTATATTTATATATATATTAATAAAACGAAAATTCTTAAAAAAAAATTTGGTCGCCGATTCGGTCACCCGTTACGAGGGTTTGGTCGCTGTTTGGTCATGTGTTTGATCAGGGGAGAGAAAGCTGATGTGGCGCAGAGGTGGCAGGGGTGACCAAACAAAGTTGATGCGAATATCATACCCTTTTTCGCGCCACATATATGAGACCAGGAAACATGACCCGGTAAAATTATACGAATTCATTTCTTTATAGTAGTTGCAAAATTATACGAATTCATTTACATACCAACTGCCAACACATATAAAGAAATAAATCGTATATTTATAGATTACCTTATAAAGTTATTTCAAAACGCTATGATTAATCACTCAAGCATTTCATCAGATAGTTAATATGCATGAAAGAAATTGAGGGAAAGACACATCTTTGAGTCTGTACAACCTGAGACCGTGAACAGCATTTCAATGATTATTAATGTCGAACTCAACCACAAGTTTGTGTTATTATTAACAATTCACGTATACTATAAAAATAAAACATAACATAAACTATAAACTAAAAAAATATAAAACAAAACGATTGATATTTGGAATTTGTAACTTTTGCAAAGATAAAATAAAAACAACCGAACCCTTCATTAGTTTTAATTTTACTAGAATTATTTCTCCATATGAAGGACCATTTTGGGGATTAAGAAACAGCTGGAGATCATACAGGCTGAAAATTTGCAAATGTAAAATTTATAAACTACAAATTGCAAGTTGATGAATTTAATAAAACTAGTAGGTCCTTATCCTGCGCAATACTACAAAGGATTTTCATATAATACCTAAAATATTGTTTATTGATAGCAATAATAAAGAATTGTATAACATTATTTAATATGGAAGAACTTGTCCAGTTTGATTTTATGCAGTTCAACTTTGAGATATTTTAGTTACATTTGTTAGAAACGGAAGAACAAATTTATTCACCTAATTAGTTAGGATAGAACGATTAGCCTACCCCGAATGAATATTAGGACTTGTTTTTAAACTAAGAAAAAAAAAATAGTCATCAAAAGTGGCACAAAAGAAAATAAACTTTGATTACTTTTCAGTATGTTTTGTCGAACAAGTGAATGTTATACTACCTTCATAACAAAATACGTGATACATTTAAACGATTTTTAAAGTGAAAAACTAAAATGTAGGTTAATATTGATTAAAATGTGAGTTAATACCATCCAAAGTTTCAAACCCCGTCCCCATCTACATCTCATCATTCATAAGCTCACCCTCCATGGCCTTCCCGCCAAAACGAGCATCCAAATCCTTATTACCCTTATCTCCACCGTTAAATCTCACGGCGTTAGACCCAGATTTGACGGCAGAAAATTCACACTGCAAGTTTTCCATAGCTTTCCTTAACGCTCCGTTTTCAGCCTGTACGATCTCCAGCTGTTTCTTAACCCCCAAAAATGCATCTGCCACGTCACCAGGTACTGGTCCAACTTTACTTGAGGGCTTGCAATCATTAGGCGCCACGTGTTCGATCCCGATCTTGCCTATTAGCAAAACAGGGAGCTTCTGCAACGAAATCCCAGCCGTTGAAAGATGGAAGTTTTTCATCATTTGCACCGTCACCGTTTCCTCCGTCAACGGAACCCTAACGCCCCAACGGAAATTCATCTTAGCGTTTTTCCTAATCGGGACGGCTGACGTGGCGTTCAATTCAAGGTTGGACAAAACTTCATTCACCATGCCGGCCGCCGGAGAATCCACCGGCAAATCGGAAAATTTTATCCCTCCGTTGTCAGTTTGCTTCTTAAACACCGGGGATTGAGTTTTTTTCACTGTAAAATCACCAAAATGAGGTTTGAAGTGAACAAAAAAGCTAGGGTTTTGATTTCCACCAACCAAACTGAATTCAGCGCCCATGTTCAATGAGCTTGAAATCGGAGAACCGAAATGGCCAATTCCGGTTTTGAATACCAGACTAAACGGATTAATTGAATCGTTTGGACGGTACGCTACCTTCAACGACGGACCTGATCCGAAGAAAGTGGTGAGATTCAACGAGAGTTCTTTCGACTCACCAGCAACAATACCTGATTGAAAGGGAAGGCCGATGACATTGAGAGGAATTTTTGCTCGAAACAGAGGTTTCTGTTCCTTCCTGAGCTGCATTGAAGCTTTCATGGCTACTGTGTGTGAGCGTGTTGTTTGTGAGTGGAGGGCGGTTAGGGTTTAGAGAAAGGAGGAAATGCTGAAATGGCGATTCAATGTGTGATTTAGGGCGACAGTTTCGCTAAATTTAAAAAAAAAAAAAAAAAAAAAAGCGGCCCGCTTAATTAGGACTTGGATTATTCTGATTGGATCTCTAACCGTACGGAAAAAGGAATTTTTATTTTCGCTGAAACGTGTTGTTTTGGAAAACATTCATACCGGGAAGAAATGTAACTGGGGAGCTGGGTTTGAGCCATTTGCATGAATGATGTCATTCCCATCATGAAATCACAAATAATGATCTTCTTTGAGCATTTGTAAAAATAATGCTATCCCACGTTTAGGATCCCGGATCCCCTAGTTTCCCCGCTTTCAAATCCCGGATCCCCTCTTTTTCCACTGTTTTCTGCACTGCCATTGTACCTTGTGTACTGTCTGACGCATAAGGGATCCCCACCCAGAATCCCGGATACCCTAGGGGTATCCCACACCCGAGATCCCGGATCCCCTAGGGGTATCCCACACCTCAAGTCCCGGATCCCTTGTGCCTGATCGATACTGTTGCTTATATATATATTGCGTTTAATAAACATGGTGAACCAAAGTTGGTTCCTTTTTTCATGGTTTTGGATAAGACAGCAAGAACAGTAAATCTTTTTTACCAGTGCGACAGTAGGGGCATACTTGAATCTCTCTCTCTACCATTAAATTAAGCTTTAAAGCAAACCCATCTATCTCTCTCTATCTTTGAGTTCTTGTTGATATATAAATATATGTATAAATGGCCTTGATACATCTAAACCAACAAACCCATCTCACCAAAGGCGGTGCTGTTCTTGATCACCCCCTTAATCTCTCTCTTTTGTTCTTCACCAAGATTTGCCAATCACAAGGTAAACCTTTGTCTTTTGATCATGGGTTTGCGTTAAATATGTTTTATGATCATGGGTATTCGTTAAATTTGTTATATATGATCGAAGTTTATGTTTTTAAATCTAGCTTGACTTTTTTTTTTTATATCAAGATTTCTTGTTTTGGTTTTCGCAGTTGACTTTTACATAAGAGAAAAAAGGCCGGGTTGAATATTTGAAAAAGAAAGATGAGTCGAAGAAACAGTAGAGGTGGTGGCCGGAATCTTGACTTGAAGTTGAATTTGTTATGCTTGCTGAGGAGTACCACGAACCGGGATCTCAGGTGTGGGATACCCCTTGGGTATCCGGGATTTGCAGTGTGGGGTCCTTTGGGGATCCGGGTTTCGAACTAGGGGATCTTTCATGCGTCAGACAAGTACACAGGTACAACACAGAGTACAGAAAACAGAAGAAAAAGTAAGGATCCGGGATTTGAAAGCGGGGAAACTAGGGGATCCGGGATTTTGAACGTGGGATAGCATTATTTTTGCAAAGCCTCAAAAAACTGCATTATTTGTACAATTTGGATGCATACTGCATCATTTATGCAATGTTCAAATTTTGAATTTCGATAAACTTCAAAAGATAGTTTAAATTTTTTGAACAAATTGGGTGTTGTTTTGTCTGGTATTAATTTGAATATTGGGTAAATGAAAGTGCACATTTTAGAAACATTTGTTTAATTCAACGTACAAAAGAATTGAGACTTTTGTTTTGGTGGCATTTCAAAATTCAAAGGGTTTATGTATAGAACATCCGTAATTGAGAAAAAAATTCATATTTGGTGATCAGTAACAAATGAATGTCAGTATTAATTTTCTCTCTATACCAAAAACATAACCAAATTCTTGTAATCTCAAATCAATTTATCATTAAAGAGCATATATGGATGTACTTTTAAAATTAGGGTTTTGTTAATGGCAGTCCTAAGGGCTGTATCTAACATGCATGAAAAGTTTGTACTTTCATTGACAAAGTAGTGATCCTAAAATTCAGGGGGCGGTTTTATATCTATTTTGCCTTCTTATTACAACCCTTAGGTTGTCATTATCATTTTCCTTAAAATTAACTTATTGGTCTTTTAAATAAACAATAAGTTAAAATGTTATTTGGGTAAAGAGTTTTGATAATAACAGCCCTAAAAATTATCAATAAGAATAGATTTTGCATTTTAAAAATCTTTTAAAAATATTAATTAATTAAAGTATAAACACTAACCCATGATTATCTCACTTATCTTTCTTATTTTTAGTAACACTTCATGTAACAAACTTCACTAAAAATCTCCCTGCAATAATATCTTAAACAATTCTAACTATTTAATATTTTTTAAAAGTGTTTTGATAATGAGAGCCGTTAGGACTGTCACAAGACATGCATTATAAATTTGTATATTAATCTACAACCGGCTCTGAAATTTTAAGAACTACTCCCTCTGTCCCTAAATAAAGTTCTCATTTCACCTTCAAGTTTTGTCCCTAAATAAAGTTCTCATTTCTCAAACTTAAGGGACCCACTTAATATAATAATATTATTACCAATACTTTCACCACTAACTATTTCTTAAAACACTTTCTCTCTCCAATCAAACCTTATATTTTATTCAAAAGTAATACCAAATACCCCACCACTAACTATCTCCTAAAATGTTGTGCCCAACACAAATGGAAACTTTATTTAGGGACGGAGGGCATACTTTATTATACAATTTTTTGTACATTTAATAACAGTCATAAGGGATGTCATTATCAAAACACTTTTTAAAATGCACAATCTATTCTTATTGACAACCCTAACATTATCAAAACCCGTAAAGGAACACTTTTTAAAAAGAAGATTTCAAGAAGTAATCAGATATTTACTTTTCAAAAATTCCTTTTAAAAAGTTAATAAGCAAATAAATACGTTTCATTAATCACATCTAAATATGCCCAAAGTATAATACGAAGTATAATACCTTATTTCATAACGCAACAAACACTTCTTTCACAATAAACCCTAGTCATCTGAGCCAGCATACCGAGCAAAAGTGGGAGGAGGGACACGTTAGCTTTGATCACATAATATATTGTTTTTCTTATGGCCAGTCTCCACAATAACTTTTTGCATATTAAAAAGATGAACCCAATAAATTAAACATCATTTTAAGAGGGAAAGGGGTCCTACGCTCCTAGTAACACAATATTTTAAGTTGTTAACCCACTTTGCTAAAGTATACCCTGCTATTAAAAGTTAGAATTGCTAATGTTAAATACAATTATATGTCACCATGTTTAAGTCACTATACTTCTTTTGATTAAGCCACCGATATAATTGTATCTGGTTAAGATATGTTGACGTGAAAGACAATTACGCTCATTCGTGCTAACGTGTACAAAATGATTAAAGTTTTTTTTTCTTTCTATATGTGTCTTGTTTTATACTTTCATTGTATTTAATATTTTTATTCCTAATATAATTTCGTAATAATAGAAACTATGAAAGCTAAGAAAGTTCGTTTGTAGATTCGGTTTTATCCCGATCAAACAAGTGAAACAAAGTTTTTGTTCTCAAAAATTAAAATGAATCGTCCAAATTATCTTAAAAATCAATCCAACCTTATTAAAACCAGATTAAAATTCGATTGCTCCATTTTTACATTTCGGTTTATTCTTATTATATTTTTACCAAGACATCCGTACAAAATGTTAATTATAAGGGTTTTTAACATTGTAAATGAGGTAAGTCGGGACTAAATAAGTAAAAATAAATGAGGTTATTAGGTTCATTTTATTGTAACTCATTTAGACTTATGGTTTGCTTACACTTATGTCCCATATTTATGTGTATTAATACCATGACTCTTGGCTTACATCTTTGGCCTATATAAAGAGATTGTATGTACATTTCCTTCTAAGATATAATTGTAGAAACACACCAATCTTGTAACACATGTATATGAATGAGAAGGTTGATTGGTTGAGCTAATTGGTTTACAACACATTTAAATTATTTGACATATACGTGTTAACTTTATAAACAAAACTATTACTTCCTCCGTTTCAAAATAAGTAACACAAATTGGGTTACATGTTATTTAATGTAAAAGATTGTAATGAACGTTAAATTGTATAGTTAATGAGTGATGAGTCCCACATATTATGATTAAAGTGAGTTTAATAATGTTTAAAACTAAAAGAATGTTAGATATTTTACTGATTTCGAGTTACTTGGATCACTGTGAACTGTGAAGTTGTGTTTTCACTATCAGATCAAAGTATTACGAGGGTACTCTCGAAATCTCTAATCGGATAAAATCACAGTGTGATCAAGAACAGAGAATATGTATGTGTTTATGAGAATTCGTACCAGAGAAATAATGACCAAAACCAGTATTATTCCACTTCCTAGAAAACTGATGAAAACTTCTTTAAACTGCCTAATTGCAGTTTAAACTGCTCCACAACCGCCCAAAACGGGTCGGATCCGGGTCGAATATTACGGGTCAAAAAACCGGTTCAAATCAAGAATTCGGATTTTCTGCCCCTTGGACCCCGCCAGGGGCGCTGCCCCTTGGACCCCGACCAGGGCGCTGCCCCTTGGAACCCCGTTATCGGGGGCGCTGCCCCCGAACCCCCGTTAAGTCAGTGTATTTTAATCATAATAAATTTAAACAAGCGTGCACTCTGCACCATCCTTACTTGTTCAATATTTATTAGGATTACATTTGGTCAACAAGTTTATCCCATTACACTTAAATAATATTGGTGATACAAATCACCAACAAAGTAGGGGCAAATAAGTCATTTTACTTTATTAAATGAGTTGGTTAGTTGGTATGAGTCCCACTTTCTTTACCAAATAAGAAAATTTTTAAAGTGTGCGACTTATTTTGAAACACCTAAAATAGAAAGTGTATCACTTATTTTGAAACGGAATACTTGGTTTTTACGGAAAAAAACAAAAACCAAAACCAAACTGAAATTAAAATAAGGATTATTCTAAAATATGAACTAAATAGTAAAATCTGAATTTTCTAATTAAACAATTTAATTATGTCAAATACTGAACACTGGACACCCTAGTAGAAAGCAAACAAACAAACCCTTCCCACTGATATATCATATCTGAAAGTTTTTAGTTCTTTTATGTGACCATATATATAAAGTAGATATTTGGTGATTTGGATATAGAAAAGTTACATATATGTAACACAATCAGTATTAACACGAACATTTGTACAAAACTTGCGACAGGTGATCTTATTTTAAGACATCAGCTAAAAAACAAACACATTGGAGAAGGAAAAACTTTGGAGATGTTCATTTTCATAAGGATCCAAGGTTTAGTGTGAGCTTTTGTGTGGTATGTTTTAGTCCAACGACTATGTGCAGATTAGGTGCAAAACTTGGGCAAAAACAAGTCGGATATTCAGGTCCATTGTGTGTACCTGCATAACTCGCGGACACGAATACAGCTCTGAAAAACTCTGACTTTGCAAGCTCAAATTTGATTTTATTCGTATTTGTTCGAGTCGATCCATAAGTTCAGACCCAAATCCGTGAATATTCAGCTCATTATAGTAGATGAAAGGACTAGCAAGCAATTATGCATATTCATGTAAGTTCTACATCTCAGACATACGCTGTTTTATGCCGCCATACCCTAGAAAACATGGTCGTAATCTTTTTTAAGGGAGTTGTGTTCAACGCAAGCTTTAGCTAAAATGTTAAATACATGTTTTATGTTCTTATTTTCTATTTTTTGTAACCACCAAAATTTGTTGGTGATCAAATTGTTTTGGTTCGATGTAAACTGACTACTAAATTTCAGTTTTATACTTATCATACATATTTATCTATAATTATATTTTAAACGATACTCTAATTTAATACTCAGAGCACTAGGTACCGTTTCAAAGTTAAAGTTATATTAAAATTATTTTTGGCTTTTTAATATAGTTTTAACACACACTTCAAAATTACCATATAATTTAACATTTCTATAACATTCAATTGTGACTCACATAAAAAATACCACAAATCAATCACAATTTACCACAAAAAAACCCATTACCTGTGTGTTATAGAATTGACGAAAATTGTTTAACATAGTTTAACATTGAACGTGGTATGGTGTTGACTATGTTAAAGAACAATGGGAGTGGCTATAATAGCCCACACCTTATGCTCTTATAATTTTTTATTATCAAATCGTCAATTTTGAGCTAACCTAATTTTATAATTAGATTTTTTTTTTGTTGTTCATTATAGCATTCCCAATGGTTAAGTCATTGCAAAAAGTTTAATGGAATTGACACATAAACTTTTCATTAAATATTGATAATAAGCTTTCAAAAAATCTTTTGATCCAATGCATATTAATTTACATAAATTTTTTTTTTTGTGTGTTGAGAAAGACAGAAAATAGTAAGCTCTTGAACCAAACGTTTTTTTTGCTAGAAGGTTATTTACCTTCAAATGACATACATAAAAGATAAATTTTTTTTTTTTGTAAAAAGCTTGCATTGGAGATGCTCTTATGTAGTATTTATACATAATTTTTTTTGCCCCTATTTAATTACCGAAAATAAAAAATTAAAAATTAAAAATAAAAAGTACAATTAACACAATATGCAGGCTTAAAAACTTATCATCAACTAGAATTGTAATAAAAATATTATTTCTCTAAGAATTAATATCTAAGCTTAAACAAATTTATAAAGATTAATAATATCTCTAAGCTTTAAGAATTGTAATAAAAATATTAAGATGTATAAAAAAATTATGAGTAAATTACACGGAAAGTCCTCGTGGTTTGTCACTTATTACAACCACAGTCCCTGGTCTTCGTTTATTACACCGGAAGTCCCTGGTGTATTCAATATGTTACACCCGACGTCCCTCTGTCAAACGGACGTTTAAAACTTCCGTTAAGTGACCCATGTGCACCTCACATGATGGGCAAAATCGTAATTTTCCTTCCCCTTTTAAAGAGTAAATTACACGGAAGGTCCCTGTGGTTTACCACTTATTACAGCCACAGTCCCTGAACTTCGTTTATTACACTGGAAGTCCCTGGTATATTCAATTTGTTACACCCGACGTCCCTCTGTCAAACAGACGTCTAAATAAATATGTTAAGTAACTCATGTGCACCTTACATGATGGAACAATGGTAATTCCCCCCCCCCCCCCCAACACCCCAAACGTGTGTTCCCCAATTTACGTATTCCCTCTCATCTTTCCCTCTCTTCTCTCCACTCTAGTTGTTCTTCAAAAAAACCCTTCTTTTCCAACAATGGTGGGCCAACCGAGCAGTGAAAGAGGTACGAATGATGAAGAAAACGACTGCAATGAACTGTACGATATTTGTTTTGTGTATTTATGATAATTTTTGAATTTTTTCTTACCGAACTTCATGATCATATTCACAGAGCATTACCATTGTGCCTATCATGTGAGGTGCACATATGTCACTTAACAGATCATTTAGACGTTCGTTTGAATACACCAAGGACTTCAGATGTAATAAACGAAGTTCAGGGACTGTGACTGTAATAAGTGGTAAACCACAGGGACCTTCAGTGTAATTTATTCTTTAAAAGGGGAAGGAAAATTACGATTTTGCCCATCATGTGAGGTGCACATGGGTCACTTAACAGAAGTTTTAAACGTCTGTTTGATAGAGGGACGTCGGGTGTAACAAACTGAATACACCAGGGACTTCCGGTGTAATAAACGAAGACCAAGGACTGTAGCTGCAATAAGTGGCAAACCACAGGGACCTTCCGTGTAATTTACTCAAAAATTATACATCAATTTATAATTAACTTTTGAATTTGAAGAATCAATCCTAATGAATTTATACAGCCAAGGATGACATTAACAAAATCTTAGAATCAAATATATATTCCAACAAAATGTAGGATGACAAATTGGTAAGGTCTGAAAATTTGGAAAATGTTGAGGGGTAAAATTGGTAGTTTACGCCAGGTTAACATAACCAGGTTACGATTTTTCATAAAACCGGTGCCTTGTTATATAGTCTAAGCCGAGCCGACGGCTGTAGAGGAAATAAGAACAGAGAAGAAAACACCGAGTAACCCTTCAATGGCCAAATCGGAACCGGAGGATAAAAAAGACTCACAGCCGGGAACGGCGACGGCGGCATGGGGAACATGGGAGGAGCTCCTCCTAGCCTACGCCGTTAACCGTTACGGCACCAAAAGTTGGGACTCCATATCCTATGAGTTACGAAAACGGAGCTCTGCTCCGATCCATCTTACTCCTCATCATTGTGAACAGAAATACAGAGAACTCAAACGCCGGTTCAACCAATCGGACGTAGACGACGTCGACATGGATGACGGCAGTGACACGACGGCGACGACCGACACCACTGATATACCTTGGCTTGAGGAATTGAGAAAACAACGAGTTCTAGAACTGCAACGAGGACTCCAGAATTACGATCTATGCATCTCGTAATAATAAAATCTTAAAATTACATACAGATCTATAAATAAATATACTGTCTATGTCGGTATTTGAGAGATTTAATGGTTTCCGATGTGATTTTTTGGTGTCAGGTCTTTGCAATTGAAGGTGAAGAAATTGACGGAAGAGAGTGAAAAAAACGGAGGAGATTCGATGAAAAACTCTGATTTAGGTCACGGAAATGAAGAGAATGAATTAGAAAAACCGGAAGAAGAAGCGAAGAATGAACCGCCGGAGGTGGTGGTTTCCGGCTACGAGTATTCCGACCGGGATAACCAATCGGTGAACGGATCGAACGGAAACCTAGAAACCGGTGTTGAGAAATCGGAAAACGAGAATGAGAACGTAGCCGCTCCGGTTCATACCGGAGACGAGAATCCCGAATCGGCGGTTGCGCTTTCACCGGATCGTTTGGAGGATTCATGTAACGCAAGACCGGATGGTAAAGAACCGGTGAAACCCGAACCGGATGCGGAAGCGACCGAGTCAATAGCTGAGTCGAAAAGTGAGGGAACAATGAAAGAGAATTCAGATGTGCAAAGCTCGGCTAGTAAGTCGAAGAAGGAGAGAGTTGATAGGGTGCGGCGCGGGTCCACCAAAGGAGATGAACGTGAGAACGATGATCAATCGTCGGATAGCATTCCTGTTAGATCCTTGCCGTTGGTTGATTTCTTGCAGAAACTTCACAAGCTCGGCTTGCCGGTGTTTGAACGCCGGCTCGATCGACAGGTCTAATAATATTATATATTTTTTTCACTTTTTCTTCGTCTAATTAATACGATATTTACGATTCGAGATACTTTTATTTAAAAATATATAAAACCACACATCTCTGATTTTCTAATTTTTATTCAAAGTATATACTTCCTCCGATTCAAAATAAGTGATACACTTTCCCTTTTTGGGTGATTCAAAATAAGTGATACACTTTAAAAAATTACCTTATTTGGCACAAAAAGTAGGACCCTCATCCATTAACTATCTACTTTAATAAAGTGAAATTACCCCTTTACCCTTACTTTTTACTTTTAAACATCATTAATCTCACTTTATTCAAAAAGTGTAGGACCCATTTCCCACTAACCATCCAATTAATCTAATTTAATTATCATTATAATCTTTTGCCTCAAAATCCGTAAAACCAAAGTGTATCACTTATTTTGAATCGGAGGAAGTAAATCTTTATAAATCCTTATAATCCGTACGTAATTAGGTAAATATTTGTTTTTTAATAATATATAATTTTCTTACATGTATACGGAGTATATTTCATTTGTATACGGTCACAATACATATGTAGATGCATAGTATATTGATGCATTACATATTTACATGTATATACTCCGTAATATATATTTTCTACCTACGACCACTTGCGTATCTAAATTTTTTCTGACGCCGCATTTTGAAGAGGGTACTTTTTGTGCGTTTGTAAAAGTCAAGGGTTATAAATAAACTTTCTTTTTCCCCACCTAAATCAAAATGGATTTTTCTAAGGATTTTCTAACTCATGCCCTAAAATGCACTTAATGAACTTTAAATTCCTTAAATAATTGATATTACATCGAATTAATCTCATGAATTAACAAAAATTGAAGTTCATTAATAATTATTTATACATGTTTAGGAATGTTTAAGTTTATTAATTGTCTTTTATCTCATGCCCTTAGGACATGAGTTAGCCAAACCCTTTTTCTAATAATGGAACTAGTGTACTTTATTTTAGTCTGTCCCGAACACATATAAATATCGGTCATATTTTCAATCGTATATTCACTTTTGTATTGCATATTTCTATAAGTATAATAAATATAATTATCAGTATCATTATCTCATGAATTAAAGCCATTTTATTCATAATTTACAGGAAAAACTAAGGCACAAAAACTTAATTAAACAACACATCGATTACGAGATTCTACAAACTAGACTAAAAGAAGGCTGGTATTCTGACGGTAACGATAAATTCTTCCGAGATCTACTTCTTCTCGTTACCAACACTTGTATTTTCTTCCCAAAAGATTCCCCAGAATACACTGCTGCCTTTGATCTTCGAAAGTTTATTGTAAAAGAAATGATCTCCAAAAAGAAACAAGACACAAAGTTACCCGATAAACAAACCTCATCAAAACGTCCCGCAGACCCCGATTCGTTGCTTCTTAAACCCAAATTAACCGGCCCGATTGTGGTTTGTAGAAAAAGAAGCACGATAACGGCTAAAGCAAAAGACCAAACGGATTCAAAAAATCTCGAGAAATTAAGCGAGGAAAATCGTGATAATTCGATAAAGAGATCACAAGATTCGTTTCCTTCGATGAATAAGAAAAAGGGGAAGAACCTCGAGAAAACCAGTAACGAGAGTTCAGAAACGAAAAGCGACAAGAAAAAGGAGGAAAAGAAGCAAGGGGCAGCCAAGTTTTTAAACCGAATGAAAGGGTCGAATAACGAGCCATTGCTAAACAAGTTGAAAAGCACACCGGAACGTGGCGGTGGTTCGGGTGGCAACAAGGGCGGCGGTGGTGATGGGAAGAAAGATCAGGCGGCTAAAAAGAGCTCCGGTGGGCGGCAAGTTAAAGAACAAGGAAGTCCGGCGAAGAGGAGTGTCGGCCGGCCGCCAAAGAGAGTGGCGGCACCGACTTCGTTGTCGGCGGGGTTGGGTAAACGGAATCGGGAATCGACGGATTCGGAGACATTGGATTCGGGTTCGAAACAGACCAAAAAAAGAACAAAGAGGTGATTTTGGTGATATTAGTGTATGTTTTTTCAGGTATAATTTGAAGGTTATTTAGTTTAACTAACCCTGCTGGTTTATTTTCATTGACGTGTTTGGTTGTTTTGGTAGTTTATATTAAGAAAGTTAGCAAGTTGTGGTTCTAAGTTTCTACCCTTTTTAGCTTAAATGACGAGAAAAAAGATATAGTCATTTTAAGTCACAATTTATAAAATGCTACTTAATGAACGTTTTTGAGATGATGTGTTTCATAAAATTCATTTTTATCATGTTATATCACGAGATATGATTAACTCGCTACTTCATTTGACTAAAACTTTTTGGCAATTGACAGGTCTTTCTTAACATTAATTGATTCATTTTGGCTTACTACTTACTCCTTATAAATTAACCTCTAATTAAATCAAGGAAAATAAATTAACCTCTAATTAAAAATATTTTATACGAGTATATGCTTAGAATGTAATATAAGGAAAATAAAAGAGTAAATTACATGAATAGTCCATGTGGTTTGCCAACAGTTTTGGATTTGGTCCCTAAGTCTCAGAAATTACACCCGTGGTCACCGTGGTTTGGACTTCGTATTGGTTTTGGTCCCTAATACTAACCGCCGTTAAAATTTGCTGTTAAACATTTTTAATTGACAATTTTACCCTCACCCTCATCATCCCTTCCTCTTTCCTTCAAGACACAAAAACACACCGAATAAAATTGTCAAGTAATACATTCTGAAATTAGGTTAAACATAAAGCTACTAAAACACAGAACTAGGAATTAGGAAAGTCAGGCAACAAATTCATTGAAAAGGAGAAATGAATGCAAATCAGATATTGTTATACACATATAGACATACATTAATCGTAATATTGTATGCTGAAAGCAATTAAATAGAAACGACAAACTTGTGTTACTTATTTATTTATTTAGGCACCGGAGATTGAGAGACAACAAGAGCAAGTTGATGGAGGAATCTTCGATTATGTGGTATTTACAATTTTTAATTTCGTGTTCTCTGCAACTAGTCTGATACGCCACGATATGACCGACGACCATTGTCGGAGAGCACACAAACAACGCCACCTCCGTCGCTCCAACGCCACCGTGAGTGTAATATTGTGTGCAGAGATGAAAGAAAGAGGAAGTGGATGATGAGGGTGAGGGTAAAATTGTCAATTAAAAAAGTCTAACAGCAAATTTTAGTATTAGGTACCAAAACCAATACGAAGTTCAAACCACGGTGACCACGGGTGTAATTTCTGAGACTTAGGGACCAAATCCAAAACTGTTGCTAAACCACAGGGACTATTCATGTAATTTACTCAAAATAAAATAATGTAATTGTTTTTATGTTATGTAGTCTAAACCTTAGAGCATATAATGAGACGTGGTAGCACAAGAGGTTTTTTATTTATAATTATGGTTTATCTTAAGGAAAATGCTAAAGATGCCCTAACAGCAGTAGACAAGAATTTTTAAATGGTTAAAGTACAAAAATTTAAAGCATACTCTCCTTAAAGTGGTTGGTGATTTTTTAAGTTTTATGGTTATGGTACAAACGATTTAAGCATTTTTATTTCTTAACCATAGTGGTAATTGTTAATAAATCTCTTAAATTAAATACAATAGTTTAATAGAATATTAAAAGGAAAAGAAAAATAAAGAGAAAAGGAGTGTTAAGTTTAGATAGAATGATAAAACCCAACAATTCAGATGAGTTTAAATGGAATAACAATTGCCAGTGGCATTTTTTTTGTTATTTGGTAGTTTTTCAACAAGCTTTTGGTCGAAATTGGAATAAAGTAAACCAACTTGATACGTCGATGGTGTTTTGACTATTAACCGACAAAAATGTAATGTTTCAAATAGCTGGGGCGATATATGCATACACTATTCATATATAAATAAAAACTAACAGGTTACTCGCGTAATGCGGCGGCGGGTACCTTGTAATTATATAGTCTATATTCTACGGTGAGCAAAAGTCAAAACGGGTCAACTGGGTCAAAAGTCACTCAAAGTTATATGTAGATTAATAAAATTAACCTAGTAAATCATTTGGATTAGAAAAATGACGAACCAAATTGAAGGTGTATACTGAGACGTTAGGCGGATTGCCTCTTTCAATTCCCAAATTGCATGGACAAATTGAAGAAATCGAGGAGGCAGGGGAGAGATGAAGATGGTCGGATGTTTGAAGGTTTTTTAGGCAAGCGGTAACGCCGGCTATGAAATTATGAGGGTAAATTAAATGTGTCTATTTAGAAGATGCATCAATTAATAGGGGGCCGATTAGCAGAGTAAAATCTGGGCCAATTATACCAGAGTTCTTAAAGCCTGGCTTAAGTACCATTGTAGATGATATGTATACTAAGACAAAACATTAGCAATATTCCCTTGTAGTCGAGTTAGTAAAGCTTGCAATTTGTGTACGCAAGGGCACGAGTTCGGATCTTGTGGCCTGCTTTCTTTTTAAGCACGAAACATTAACACTTTTTGAAAATGGCAAGGCGGAAATATCCCAAATGCAATTTATTGGGAAATATCCCAAATGCATTATAAGGGATAGTACTTAGTAGGGTATCTGCGCAATGCAGCCGTCTCACTCAGAGACACACCTTTGGTTATGCAATTCTAGCTATTTTACTGAACGTATTCATGAAGCTATTTGGGTGAGAAAATTTGCTTTTTGGTTGAATTTTGAGCTTCTTGACCAAAACGAAAAAGGATCATTAATATTTGTAGGTAACTAGCACCTTTCTACCCCGCGCGATGCCGCGAGAGATTTTCACATGATACCCAAATTAATGTTTATTGATATTCGTACAACCATAAATTTGTATTTGTAATAATTTGGATACTATAAATAATTTGAGCTGTAAAATCAAGTTGGTAATGTTATATTACTAATTTGCACATTACATTTTTTGGACAAAAACATCAACATATAAAACAAATGGGTTAAAATATAAGTATTTAAAATATAAATGTCAAAAATATTAAAAGGTTAAAATTAAGAAGAAAAAAATAAAGTAGTTAAACATAAAGTTTTTATATAAAATTAATAGTTACATGATTATTTTATAAAAAACCAAAAGTATATTTGGTATTTTCTAAAAATAATCTTAATATGAACAAATAAAAAAGTATACATGTAACTAAATTGGAGGAGCTCTGTGGCTGCTGGAAACTAAAACAACCAAAAGAATCTCAGTGAATAAAAGTGGCTCAAGCAAAAAGCAAAAAGAAAAAAGAAAAAAAAATTAACCTGTGAGCCACTGTTCACGCGGGTTGCAAAATGTATATACTTCCTCTGATTCAAAATAAGTGCTACACTTTTTTTATATGGATGATTCGAAAGAAGTGCTACAATTTGAAAAATTACCATATTTGGCAAAAAATAGTAGGACTCACACCCACTAACTATCTACTTTAACAAATCGAAATGACTCATTTACCTTTACTTTTTACTTTTAAACATCATTAACCTCACTTTATTCAAAAGGTGTGAGATTCATTATCCACTAACCATTAAATTAATCTAATTTAATCATCATTATAATATTTACCTCAAAAACCGTGAAACTCAAAGTGTAGCACTTATTTTGAATCGGATGAAGTATATTAATTTCTTGTCCATGTAATTTGGTCAATTCCAAACACCCTATAAATTCAAACATTTTGTATGCTTTAAACTATAAAATTGTTTAAAAAAATAAAAAATATTAAAATATTAAAAAATTAATTTAAAAAATTTAAAAAATTTAAAAAAATTTAAAATTTTTAAAAGTTTTTTAAATATAAAAAAAATAAAGGGTAAATGTCAGAAATTATCCCTGTGGTCTTGAGTTTTCTGACTTATTGTCCCTAAACTTTTTTTTCCAAAATTTTTGTCCCTGTACTTTTTAAAATTCTGGTTTATCGTCCTTCCGTCCAAATTTGGCTGTTAATTAACCCCACATGCTAAACATGTGAGGGTATTTTGGTCTTTTCTGCATCTTTCTTCTTCATCATCATAAACCCTAAACCGTCGCTGGATGAAAACCTCGCTGGAACCTCCACCAGAACCGCCGCCCGCCACCGCCGCAAAACTTCACCTATTCGAATTCAAGTCGTCCTTAAAACCTATTCGAATTCAAGTCGTCCTCAAAACTTCACCGCCAACTGATTGGTTGATGCTGACTTCCTTTGAGCTTGACTTCCCAAACTCTTCAAAGCTGCGATCTTTGATTTCTCAAAATCTTCAAAGCTGTGGTTGATGGTCACCGAAACCCTAAACCTGCAAAAATACCCATCGCCCGAAACTGTTACTGAGTATAATTCCAGTTCAAGCCGTTATAGCCCTATTTGACGGCTGATTTCTTCGATCAAATCTTTTCACTTTGAAATGGGCGGTGGAGCTCTTGATGATGCTCATCTCCGGTATAAATCGTCTGTTGCTGCTCTCCGCTTTGTGTCCACTCTGTTTGTCCCTGTGAATTTTCAATCACACTCGCTTTGTCAATCCCCCAAAATCAGGGCTTGCAATTGATACACACAATCTATGAACAACACATCGATTAAGATTTAAATCTGGGTTTTAATAGAATTGATACACACAATCTATTGGTTTAATAGATCTGAGATCTGATCCCGTAACCACCATTGTCGGAGAAGATGATGGTGGAGACTGTGACGGGCGGCGGATGGTGACAGTTCAAGTCAGGAGGAAGGTGATGAAGAGGGTTTGAAAGAGGAAGAATTTGGGAGGGGTGGAGGAGGATGAATTTGGTGGCGGGTTTCATCAGATTTGTAGAAGATGAAGAAGATGAAAAAATAGAGAAGAAAGAAAAAAGAAATGGGAAAAAAGAAAAGGACGAAAATACCCCCACTTTTTTGGGCATATTCCGTTACTTAACAGCCAAATTGGACGGAAGGATAAAAATCCAGAATTTTAAAGAGTATAGGGACAAAAATTTTGAAAAAAAAAGTTTAGGGACAAAAAGCCAGAAAACCGAAGACCACAGGGACAATTTCTGACATACCCAAAAATAAAAAATAAATAAATTTTTTTTAAATAATAATAAAATTAAAAAAAAATCTAAAATCTAAAAAAAATTAAAATAAATACATAAGTATGGATTGAATTCCAGCTAAAACATTTTGCGACCAAACGCGTAACGGAACTCAATTACGAAGTAATTGAATTCTGAATGAATTCAATTACTTCGTAAATGAATTACATTACGGAAGATTACGACATGTCAAACAGCCCCTAAGTGTGGAAGAGAATTTTTGAAGCTGATTCTTACCTAATAAATTTTATCTATATAAAATAATTTCATATAAAGAATAGATATGCCCTTTATTTCTTTCTGCCATATTTACATTTCACTCATCCCATTTAGAATATAATTGTCATATAAAATTATATGAATAAAAGTTGTTTAAAAAAAATCAATTGATCTGCATCAATTAGCCACCAATTGACCAGTTTAGCTTGTTTAATTGAATATGTTATATGAAATGTACATATTAAAAGTAAATATGTTATAACTGAAATATTTAATAAGTTTATGTAAACATTTCGGGTTCAAAGTTGAATGTTCATTACCTTCTAATCCACAAATTCGAACCCACGGAGTTGAACTTAACCTGAACGGTCATCACTAATCTCACCTACCAACCTTTCTTTAGCTTGGTTGATACCTTTCCAACTAAAAATAATAGTAATTCAAAATACTATCTAAGTTAATCTTAGATGACATGTGTATACGTAAATTATTTGATGCACATGCATGGGATGCTCTCCTCCGCCCTATATAAAGACCTAGGGTAAATACCATAAATTGTTCTTGTGATCTTGGGTTTTTTGGCATTTTATCCCTAAACTTTTTCTTTTCAAATTTTTTGTCCTTAAACTCTTTAAAATTCTGGTTTATCATCCTTCCGTCCAAATTTAGTTGTTAAGTAACCCCACATGCTAAACATGTGAGGGTATTTTGGTCTCTTCCACACCTTTCTTCTTCATCATCATAACACAAGAACCCTAATCCCCAATTTTGGTATTTTACTCTTCTCTATCATCATCATCCAGAACACCCAGCTATTTGAGACAACTAATCCAGGGGTGTTTGTTTCAGCTTATATGTAGTCTGTTACAACTGCTTTTGCTTTGAAATCATCATTATCTTCTTCTTCTTCTGTTCCAATTTTATTGATGCGGAGCTGTTCAAAAAAAAAATTAATAGAGGCGGTGATGATATATCTTTAGGTCCAAGTTCGAAATCGAGCAAGTTTTTGAGATGATCTGAGCTTGGCTGGGCAAAATCGGAGGAAGGTGAAGTGCTAGAATGATACACAGATATTACATTATACTCTGTGTTCTTCATCTCCGCATTCAAACCTCTGAAATTGCAGCCATGGCGGATTAGTCCTCTTGCTCCGATTGTAAACAGATCTGAGCCTCCTTTTAACATCTCTTGCACATAAAACAATTATTTTACATAAATTACTCACTTTGATTTTTTAAAGGATATCTATTACGTAGTATTATTTTTAAATATATGTTCGTTTTGTGAAGAAGATGAAGAAATCAAACATCGAGATGAAGGAGAGAAAGAAGAAAAAAGGGTTTGATTTTAATGGTTTGAGTTGAGAGTTTAGATCCGGCGATTTTCAGATCTGTGGTGTTGCACGCCACCACCGGCGGTTCAGATCCGGCGGTTCAGATCTGGCGATTTTCAGATCGAAGGTGCGATTTTACAGTTTGTTCATGGTGATTTGCAAGGAAGAAGAAGTTAGAATTATGGGTAATTTGGTAAAAAGGACAAAATTTTCGTTAGTTAACGGAGGATTTTGGACGGAAGGACGATAAACCAGAATTTTAAAGAGTACAAGGACAAAAAATTTGAAAATAAAAGTTTAGGGACAAAATGCCAGAAAACCCAAGACCACAGGGACAATTTATGGTATTTACCCAAAGACCTATCTACTCTTATTTTATTTTCCAATTTTGAGATCCATTTCAATTTTCAATTCCAAAAAGTGTGATAAAGAACCATGAAGATCCAAATTAGGGTTATGGCAGTCTTGACTTGTTTACTTCTATTTCAAATTTATCTTCTCCAGTGCAGTGGCAGCCGTACAAAGAGCATCAAATGTAGTACATTATCAAATGAAGATAGCAAGATATATTCAAGAAAACTGCTATTGAAATTCGTCGCAATAGATCACAATTCTATAAGTGTACACTGTACAGTAATTAAATTCAAATTTTATCCTTTCATTTTGGCTCTTTATAATTATATGGACTTTTATAGTAATGATGCTTCAGATTCTTAATTACAAATTCATTTCTACATCACAATTTTAAGCTCATATATCATACATTGAAAGTTTACACTTTAGTGTATAATCATATTAAATAATGATTATGATATATGTAATAAAAATTATGATGTATACGTCACTCTTTTTGAATCAGTTGGCTCATTTAAATATTTTTTAAACAAGATGTAACAAAATAATATTTTTTATTTTTCACGTTACAAGTTACAAATTAATATTAGTAGACCCTATTCGGCAGAGGTTAGTAGTTGGACGGTAGCAATGTTTCTTAAAAAACTATAAACGTGCTTAGAGCCTTAGATCACATGCATATTGTAGATTTGTAGGATTAACATTGATGTCATTATTGGGCCATAATGATATGACAAAATTGAAAGTCCAGCCCATTTGGTTATGGTTAAGCTCGAGTGTTCTTACGCTTCTTTTTTTTTTTTTAAACGGCAAATAATATCAACGGAAGCCTACTCGCAATATTTCAATGAGTACCCACAGGTTCGAGCTCCTTTACAGTGCAAAACCAGCCCCCAGAGGGATTTCCAGGGAAAAATCCCCCATACTTGGCACCACAAGAGGTGTTTACAAGAATCGAACTCCCGACCTCACGCCTCATATGGGAGTAAAACTCATGCATCTTAATTGAAAAGTGTGGATTTTAATATATAAAAAAGAGGAAGAGTGTTCTTATGCTTCTTTTATACTCCGTATAAAAAAAAGAGGAAGAGTGTGCATTTTAATTGAAAAGTTAAACCTTAAACAGATTTAGAATAGGTTAGAAGTGGTGTTTTATTTTCGGCCCGGTTCTTGGTTCCTTCTTTTTTGTCTTTTTCGTTTCTCATTTTTTTGGAAAATCTTTGTTGGTTTAAGTATCGTTAAGGACTAACCAATATCAATGATTCTTCCTTCTAAAATATAGTATTTGACTAGCTATAACATAACATATTACTCCCTCCGTCCCACAAAAAAGTTCTCATTTCTATCATAAATTTTGTCCCACAAAAAAGTTCCCATTTCTATTAAATAATATTATTATTATGGACCCCACCACCAACTATCTCTTAAAAACACTTTCTCTCTCCAATTAACCTTATATTTTAATCAAAAATAGTACCAAAGACCCCACTATCAAATATCTCCTAAATACTTGTGCCCAAAGAAAATGGGAACTTTTTTGTGGGACGGAGGGAGTAATATTTTTGGATCTTATTTCTTATTGGATGAATGATGAAATACTTAATGACAGAATATCTACACCTCGGACATAATTTCCTTACGTTAGATCACTCATCATCCTTGCACTCGGGGACTTTTTCCACTCATGAAAATGAAGTGTGTTTTCTTTGATTGCTCCTTTTGTATTATAAATTTCTTATTTTCCAACATTAAAAGTCTTGGTAAACTACATAATAATTTGATAATCTTAATTATAATATGTATGTGTTTTGTATCTATGTTTCTTGATAAATTGGCGAAAACATGCAATTTTATATAGAGAGATGTTATTGCCTTATTAGCTTGGATATTTTGTAAAAGGGTAGTGATTTTGTACATATAAATGGGTAATTTATACACCACGCATGAGTATATAAACGTATCTATGAAGTTATAAAGTTATTTTTTGGTGTGGGTACACTTTTTATGGTGCATAATCATTTCTCTTTGCTAAAACACCGTATTAATATCCGATTTAATTAACTATTAAGTAACATCTAAATATTATAAAATTTCTATATGCCAAAAATAAATTAATAATGAAAACTCAGACCGTATCATGTGATTGAAAACAGTTATTTGTTAACATAGAATATGTCAACTAAGAGTTCACAAAAATGATTTCAATGTTCAAGTTAGACACTATTTGTATAATGTTGTTATCTCATTGTCCATCAAGTGATCATTTATTTAATTTGTTAAATTGTAAATAAAGCATCATCAACTTGCTATTATTGTTAATGAAGTTGAAGCTTGGGATGCGATTCCAAACACGTACAACAAGAAAAAGATAAACATAGTAGAGTTTAATCTGACTAGATTAGAATGATAGATGGATAGATATAACTAACGGCTCGTTTAATAAATAAGTTTTTCAACCTCTTCTAATATGCAAATTAACCGTTTAATAGCCAACGATTTTACTACCGAATATGTAAGGGGGAACGAGTTTCACTATACAAAGTTCAAGAGATGTGCATGAAACATAATTTTTAGTGATCTTTTACATATTAATACTATCTACCGTCAGAAATATACAATACTTAATATAAATCAGAATCATACAATTCTTAAGATAGTTGTTTTTCAAAAGAAACCATTTGATGCACCGTACTATATATATAACATTTATAGCAATATACACAAATACTGTATAACATTGATTATAATGTGTAAAGTAATTTTTATGTTATATAAATCAAATTCCTTTCTTAAATAATAACCCCAAGTGTATAATAACTATTCTAAAAAGTAAAAAAAAAAAATCCCTATCTTGAAACGAACCAAACTTTAAGAAGCAAAAGCAAACCTACCATAATTAACCATGAAATCAATGTGTTGATTATACCACACCACCCTTTAGAACGTAAAAAACTTTACACATCATACACTTCTCGCCATCATCTCTCGAAAGTTTCTATCAGATTCTTGTTTCTCTAATATGAATTTCCCATGACAATTTGCTATAAACTTCTCAGCAAGATAATCAATCTCGTTGATCTCAACAATTTCATAATCAATATCTTCGTTCTTCTCTTCGAGCCAATGGAGGTGCCCCGATAGCTGTGACTCTGGTGCCACATCATCTTCAAAAGTATCTGACTTGGATTCATAACGGATCGAACTTTGCGGAACATAATGGGACGAACTCCAATTATAGTGAAACCTAAAAGAACCGAGATAGAGTTTGTTCTTGTTTCTATTCTTCTTGGGTAATAAAGGCACCAAGATTCGGATATTGTTAAGACGTGTTTCTTCAACGATCTCGATAAGAATGGTTTTAGCTTTCGTGAGAACACGGGCAACATAAGTTAGTTGGGGGAAGATGAAGTTATGGATTAGGGTTTTGATTTTCATTGAGGTGGATATTGATGTGGAAGAAGAATATGGTGGTGGACTTTGCATGGAGAAAACCTTGAAATGTAAGTGTTTGGAGTGAGGAAGCTATAAAGATGTTTGTTTCTTATGGGGTGTTTTTAGGTTATTTATTGCAAATGGTATTTATTTATAAGGGATCTTGATGTCCAAGTCCAACTATCAATTTGAATAAAAGTTGCAACAACTTTGCATACTTTCACGATGACTTTATTTTTGTGTTACTTTAAACATATCTTCTTTAGCTCTTATGTTTTTCATATGTTGATACATTTTTGATTTTATAGTTTTTAAAAAAAAAAGTTACAATAAAAGTTAAACTAGATTAAATTGCATAGTTTTTTGGGCTTCACTTTCACACATTTTAAATAAATTGAAGTTAATTACTCCTTCCGTCCTAATTTTATTGTCAACATTTTTATTTTAGTTTGTCATAAATTAATTATCTATTACTAAGTTTCAACCAATAAAAAAATGTTAAATTAAGAAAGAGAAAATTTAATTGGTGACATAATATAATTAATTTACTTTTTTTTTTATATTATATGTTTATTTATGTTTAGTGGATAATAATATTAAGATGAAGTGAGTAATCCTACCCTATATATGTGGCCTAAATTTGAAGAGGGTTTGACACCATGGCAATTCCAAGCATTCCTATTCGTCCATAATGCCACTTGGAATTCCCTGATTGGTCCACGTCATTTGCACTAATACAAACGAATCTGGTACGGCTTACGGTCTACATTCATATTCATATGCTCCATATACGGCAAACGAATCTGGTACGGCTTACGGTCTACATTCATATGCTCCATATACGGCTTCCTACATACAAGGAAACAAATAACTATTTAAAATATCGTACATACAAATAACTATTTAAAAGATCCTACATACAAGGAAACAAATAAATATTTAAAAGATCAATCAGCGAAGGAAACAAATAACTATATGTAACATTTATATGTAACATTTCTTCATTTACCGTTTTTTTGTACAAAATCATCATCACATCTATCGATTATTATGTCATTTAGAAGTATATAAAATTTTTGGACATTTTTCTACATACTAAAATTTACAGCGTATCCGCCCATCAGGCGGGTTTTGTAGCTAGTAGTATATAAAACTACCCAATAATAGGGCCATGTATGTACAAGGACCGAAAATATATAAAAACTACCCAATAACGAGGCCCAATATATATAAAAACTACCCAATACTAATAACAGGGCCACATGCCAAATTAAAGTGGATTTCGGTTTTTGTGCTCACATTTATTTTAGGGAAGTCTTTTTAAAAAAATGTAGAGTATATAAATTTCTATATGCCTTTAACAAGTTCAAAATAGTAAAGAATCCGGCCAAACAAATTTAAAGTACTAAAGTACATTTTGACATTTTAAAATTTAGTTAAGACTCATGGTTGATATGTATCATCTTATTTACATTATGCACCAGTAAATAACAGGAGTGATGTTTCGGGATAACTTACCTTAAAAAAATCCGTCTTTAAGAACTACGTCCAATCTTATTTATGATTCATTAGGATTTATCACTTGAATAAGAAGATTGGAATAATGCTTTTATCATTGGTCTTTACCCAACTTTTCCAAAGACTGCTCAAAGTTAAAGTAGATTTTACATTTTATTTATATTCGTTGGCTTGAAATCTTGAATTTTGTTTAGCTATCTATTTATTCATATTTTCTTAACTTGAGGAAGAAAAAAATACTTGTTGATAGATGATTTTAATCTGAATCTATTACAATTATAAAAAGTAAAAAATCGGGTTCTGGATATTGGTCCAAGAATGAGTCCAAAAGGCCCATACCATCTAATTGATTCTGGATATTGGTCCAAGATTTTGGGAACGGGTTAGAGAAACGCAGTTTAAAAAAAACAAATTGACTCAAATAACCATCTATTTCCGATAGAAATATGATTATTTATATTTTATCTTTCTCCCATAACCCTACTTTGAGTAGCCCATGTAATACACAAGTCTCTATCTCTATATTTGAAGTTTTTTCCCTCTCCAATCCAATTCTATCCTTAACTTCAAATATAGAGTTGGGTAAAAATACCTCTACATTTGAAGTGAGAGAAATTAACTCTATCCATAGGTCTCATATTTATTTGTAGTGTAATTGTTAGTGGAATATGGGTCCCATTAGTTTTAAAGGCTTTTGAAGGGAAAAATAGAGTGTATGGTTGGAGTTAAGATATTGTTTAGAGTGAGTGGTCCCATCATTTATAGAGATAGAGGGAATTTTATAGAGTTTATGGTTGAAGATGCTCATACTACTTCATAATTAGTTATCGTATCTATAAAAATGATTGACATGTATACCTATAATTTGATTTGTATATATATATTAATTAAATGAAAAGAAATATAAATAAGAAAATTTTAATAAAAAGCAATAGTATTTTTTAAACTTAAAATCCATACGTTTTTGTATACTTGATAAAGTTCAAACATGTTTTTATCTTCCGACCCTTTGATGAAGACAATTTCCTCACTATTTTATTTTGACCTATAGCGACATTTTGCCCTTTCAAGACACCCTTGGGCCAAATATTAAATATCATTCTTTTTCTTTGATACTTACAAGATTCTAAAGTTGTCATAAACATGCGTGAATCGGGATTATATAAAAGTATGTAACTTTTTTTATAAATATTTTGCTAAAATGATATTTATAGGGCTCATGACACAAGTTAATTTGAAAATATAACTTATGTAAACTTAAGCTGGAAGTTAACCATAAGTTTGAACGTATATATATTCCTATATTCGTATTTATGTTTGAAAAACATAGATTTTACAGATGGAAATTGTAACTACTGTTAATTCCTTACAAAGATTAATTAAATAACAACCGTAATTTAAATTAAAAATAATGTCAATACAAATGTTACACGTGTCAATGACAACTTTAAGATGTTATTATCAACATCCTCGTCATGCCACAACAAGGTGTGTTGCCGCATAAGAGTTAAAACTTAAATAGTTAAAGACTTAAAGACCATTGGCATTTTTATTCTATTTTTATATACAGAAAGGAAACAGGGGAGGACCTGGGGTATAAAGTTGTTTGTGAAATCTATGAATTTTTCAAATAGTGTTAAAATTATGTTAGAATATTTAATTTTCTTTGTTAGTATAGGTAAGACCCTTGTAAAAAAATATGGAAGATATGACATCTATCAATTTTTTTCTAGGTCCACTAATGTACAAAAGAAAGTTATTTGACTTCTTCAACTATGGTAAAGTTATAATTGAATAAAATTATTATTAACTAATACATCTATCTCATTTCTAGTTCTTAATATTCGTAGCCGAAAATTTGCTCCTTTAAAACAAGTTATCCTTCATAAAATGTTTGCTTCTTTAAACTATTAGAATTTCGAAGCAAACAAATGGATAAAGTAATAAGACTACATTTTGTCTGAATATATTATCATAGAAGTGTCATGTAACAAGTGTCATCTGCAGTTAGAATTTTCCTCAAACACATCCTCATTTTCTTGCAGTTTTTAGGTTAGAGCATAATGTGTCGACGAGTGTTAAACCCGTGTATAAAGACATTTTTATACTTTAACATGATTTTAACACTTACCTTAAAATTATCATTATTCTTTAATATTCCTATGACATCCCCTTTAGAGCTCATAAAAAATACCACACACAATTTAAGGAAAAAAATCAATTTAATGTTCATTAAACCGATGGTATCAGGCCATTTAACGCCACCATCAGTGTAGTTTGACTAGCTTTGACCCAACCAAATAAGCTTTGGCTTGACTTAACCATTACGAAACCGAGAGCTCGTATTAAGCACCGGAACCTTTTATTTTGTTACTGTACTATGTAAAGTAATAAAACGCATCTCAGACCGGTGCCAACGGCACGCCGGTTGGCCGCCGGTTGGCCGCCGCCGGTTCCGACGCCGTTGGCACGGACCGCCGGTTGGCCGCCGGTTGGTCCGCCGGTCGCTTAAGCGGCGAGAGAGGGAGCGGGAGTGGAGCGTCTGTGGTGGGTCCCGCCGTACCTTCCAACCAATCACAAATTTTCCTTTTTTTTTTTTTTTTTTTTTTAAAACGGTAATATTACCGTTATATATATATATATATATTTTTTTTCCCTTTTAAATCCCTATAAATACCCCACTCTCATTCTAAAATTTTCACCAAAAAAAATTTTCTCTTCTCCCACCCAACCATACTTACAAAATGTCTAATACTTCCGATTCCTCTGCCGAGTATGATTCCGATTTGGAAGCTATTTTGGCGTGTGCCAATGCGTACAATGCCGAGATGGAAGCCATTGTGAATGCTCTTTCATCTGATACAGAGGACGATGAAGAGATCGAGCCGATCCCCAGAGCGCCGAGAAGGTATGTGCCACGAGATCGTGAAGGTGCCGGTGAGCGTTTGTACGCAGACTACTTTGCTGAAAATCCCACGTTCCCGCTGGATTATTTTAGGCGACGTTTTCGTATGGCCCGTTCGTTGTTCCTCCGTATATGTGACGGTATAACAAATTACTCCGAGACTCCTTTACCTGCGCATTTTTTGTATTTTCGTCAACGGGACGACGCTACCGGAAGGGCGAGTTTTAATATTCTTCAAAAATACACACGAGGTGACCAGGGGGAGCCAACGATCATGCTAGAAGCGGTCGCGTCTTATGATTTGTGGATTTGGCATGCTTACTTCGGCCCAGCTGGTTCGAGCAACGACATCAATGTCCTTAATGCATCAGACTTATTCAAGGACTTGCTGCAAGACAGAACTCCCACTATTCCTTTTGTCATTGCCGGGCAACAATTCACTAGAGGATACTATCTTGGTGACGGGATATACCCGGAATGGGCAACCATTGTGAAGACATTTAAGTATCCGCTATCTGAACAACAAGGTCGGTTTAAAAGGTATCAAGAAGCCGCAAGAAAAGATATCGAACGAGCATTCGGTGTGTTGCAAGGTCGTTGGCAAATCCTTAAAAACCCGGCAAGACCATATAGCGTCAATAAAATAAGTCGAATCATGTACTGTTGTATAATTTTACACAACATGATAATTGAGGACAACGGTCGCAACATGTGTCCACATGAGGAGGCGTATATGGATAACCCGGCAAACACGCCACAACGCTCGTGGAATGAGAGAGTTGCAACACACGCTCGAATGGCCAAAGAACTACGGGATCAAGCAACGCATCATAGACTTCGCAATGCACTAGTCGACCACATTTCGCAACTCCCACCAAATTTCCGCCAACGTTAATTTATGTTTTTAAATTATTGTATTTTTTTCCCTTTTTTTTATGTTTTTAAATTAATGTAATGTGTTTTTTATTTTAATAAAAGTATTATGTTTTAGTTATATTTTTGTTTTAATTAAAAAGAAAGTAAATTAATTAAAGTTGGTGAAGTGACGGAGTGCTGTTGGCACGGGTACGTCAGTTTAGTGTTAGTTAGTCTGTCTGCTGACGTGGCGCTGAGTTGGCAGAAACTGACGGCGTCAGTTTCCGTCACCATTGGCACCAGTCTCAATCATGCATATGTCCCATACAAGGCTGCGTCTCCACGTGTTTCATTCTTTGACAAATCATAATTTTAGCTTATTTTTCTTCAATCCCATCATTCATGTCGCAAAATCTTTGAGGAATATTTACTAGGTTTCATCAAATACACATGTAATCCTAAGACTCTTTGTAATGGTGGCTTTGTGTACTTGCTCCACTTGCATAAGGTAATTACCACCATTGGTTAAATGTATAAAGTTATATATTTAATGTATAGGAGAGGCTAAATGAGCAAGCCAAACCTCTAATATTCTTCACGAACTGAGCGTGATTGAGATTTTCTCATAAAGATCAAACTCAAGCTCTTTTAATAAGTTAAATGAGGTAAGTTCGAGCTTAACTGACTTTAAGCCTGACTCGACTCATTTACACCCAATTAGAACAAATTCATAAAATTCATAATAGAAACATATACCGGATTCTAATAGACAGGTTATCTGTTATCCATCCTTTCAAAAACCTAGAAGGCAGATTCAATAATTTCCAAATGAGTCATTTGAACCTTTCCTCTTTTGGCATTCCCATAAGGATACTATCAACAATTATATAATAGTAGTAATAAATTATCATTTTATTAGATGGTTTTATATATTTAATTGCACAATATTAAACCATCCCTCTACCACTAAACTACAATCAATTAGTTCCAAAAATCCCCATTGTATAATCTTAAGCAATCATTTAGATAATTTATTTTAATAAATTTATACTTAATTATATACATCAACCTAATCATAGTTTCTTGAACTTTTAAACGGTTAAAATATACGAGAATCACTCAATCAAGTGAATCAAAATTACTACCATTCTTGGCAGTTTTGATCATTTTTAGTAATGTTAACTATTGACAGCTTATAGCCAAACACCAAAAATATACGCATACATCTTCAAAAAAAATTTAGACTCGTATGCACATATATACACAAACTTATATAAGGAAGTTCGTTTAAAAACTCCAAAATAATTAAAAGAAAAAAAAAATCTTACGAACTAATAGTTGATATTGGTGTTTTTAGTTGATACACACCACATGAAAATACGCATATATACATGTTTTGAATACTTGACACGCACACATTTTCGTACACACAAGTCACACATATTTTTGTTCATATTTTCATACTTACACGTATTTACTTGCATATGTTTTTATAGATATCCACATACATATTATATACTACACTCGCATATTTGCAGGAGGTGTCCTTGATCCAGTTTCTCTACCTCCGGGAAGAAATATGATTGTCTAAATGTTATTTTAATATAACATAAATTTCAATTTATGGTATTTTATTTCTCGAAAATGCCCCAACTTGATTCTAGTTAGTCTAGTCTGCTTTTCTCTCCTGGCTAACAATCGAAAAGATATGTTCGAATGTCAAGTCTCTTTTTCAACTAACAAGTCGAGATTTTGCTTTCCATATAAGAGTCATTTCTCAAGTACCCCAACTTGATTCACTTCAACCTAAATGATTTACTTATTCTTATTTACTTTATTGAATTTGTGCTTGGGAATAAAATGCAAAAACTATGAATATGAATATATGCTAAAATTCACCTAAAATAATATATTTAATAAAAATATTCTCTTATTATCTCATAATTTATAAACATAAAAAAAAATTATATCAAAATCATCAGAATCTTAAATCATACGGCTCGTTAAACTTATTTGCCATATTTATTCGTGTAAGGGGTATGTATTTTTTATCGACAACGTGATGAATCATGCAAGAGACAAAATTTTTTATTAAGACTGTATAGCAAAAAAATTATTTTTTATTTTATTAATTTTTAAATTAGTTGGAATCATCGAAAGATAGAATTGATGTTGATTGGTATTCTTAAATAGGAATAATATATATGAAGTGCCCTTCATTGTGAGTTCATTTATGTAAACATTACAAAACAAAAATTCCTTTAAATTCCTACATTTTTTCTCTCAATATTCTTGGTGTTCTTATCGCGAACTTCGATCTTGAATTCATTAAAAATCGCTACAAGTTTTGATCCCTTTTTTTTTTGGCAAGAAATAATGAATACTTTGCAGATTGGTTGTAACCAGGAAATGGTCTACAAACAACAACCATGGCAAGTTGGAATTACCATTTTGCCCTCCGAACTCGTTAACACACAAGAACAAGAAATTGATCAACACCAACAACAACATATGATGAATTATCGACATGATCAAAGTCCATCTTGTAGTAAAACGATCATGGACCAAATTGGATCACCATCTTCTGCACTTTTCGCCACTGAAAATTATTTGGGATTTACACAAAATGGTGTTCATCGATCGTTTAATGAAGATAACGATGTTTCTTCTGTACCCCAAATAAAATTTAATAATTTTATTCATCCTAATGGAAATGGGTATTATAGTACTTATGATAGATCATACAAAATGAGGTGTGGGAACCCAAATCCGTCCGAAAGGGATAAACTTAGGGAGCTAAAAAGGAAATTACTCGATGAATCCAATGTTTCTGATTGGAGACAATCGCAACCCTCGATTTGTTACGATGGAAATCAGGATTTCGGTGTAAGCTTTTTTGTTTGTTTTTGTTTTTGTTTTAATTTAATCTTTTTTTTCTATGTTTTTTTATAATTATATATTGTTGTGTCTTTTGTTGATAGGGGCTATTTGGTCATTCTAGACAGACGAGCAGACCACCTTCAGGTCAAACTTTGGTCAACTGTCCCAATTCTGGAAATACTGTGCCAAGTAAAACACGAATTAGATGGACTCAAGATCTTCATGATCGGTTTGTGGAGTGTGTGACTTGCTTAGGTGGTGCGGAAAGTACGTAATTTATATAATGACGTTTCTACCCTTTTCGCGTGTTTAAAATTTCGTTAATCTTTTTTTTCTTTCTTTTTTATAATTTTATTTATTATTAGAGGCGACACCAAAGGCCATACTGAAATTGATGGACTCGGAAGGGTTAACCATCTTTCATGTTAAAAGTCATTTACAGGTATTAATTGTAACTACCGACAAATTTTGGTTTTGTGTCTAAGAAATTTAATTTAAAGATTTATTATTCTAAAAATGAGTTATATATAATGTTTCAGAAATACAGAATAGCCAAATACTTACCAGAATCAGCAAAAGGTACAAAGAACTTTGTTATTTGATGCTTTAGAAATGTATTTCTTTTTCTTCTTGTTTTTTAAATTTTTTTTTTTTTGTAAATTTATTTTTATTGTTGTTTGTAGGAAATTTGGAGAATAGAACTAGTATGGATACCATATCGCAGATCGAAAATATAAGGTAATGTTTATATTATCTCTCCTATAGGAGGATTCATTTGATTTTTTTCTATTTTTTTACTTTAAAATTTGTCAAAAATGACATAAATTTACTAATTTTGACTAAAAAATTGGCTTTTTACACCAGTGGGATGCAATTTAAAGATGCACTCCAAATGCAACTTGCTGTACAAAGACAACTTCATGATCAACTAGAGGTATATTTAGATAATAAATCTATATGTTAAAGTCAAACTATTACTTTCTGAAATATACTGTAATATTTAGTATTTAATGTGAAATATTTATATATTTATGGTATTAGTTTAAATTTTTGCTTAGCTCTGAAGTCCTTCATAGATTATAGAAATATACATGTCGATTTTGAAGTTGTAAATCAGTCATTTTGACCTCAAAAGTCAAAATTTGACTAATTAAGAAATCTTGCTTGTGATTACAGATTCAAAGGAACTTGCAACTGAGAATAGAAGAACAAGCAAAGCAACTAAAGAAGATGTTTGATCAACATAAACAACAGAAAGCTAACAAGTCACAAAATTCGGAAATCACATCTTCACATGATGATCATCTTTCCACGAATCTTGATGATGATGATGATGAGATTTTGAATATGGAAGATGATTCCGAAAGTACCCTTTACCCATCGAAAATAAGTTAAATTTCCATCAAAGAAGCTCAAACTTTTTTTGATTGAATATCGATTTGTGGGAAATTTAAGATTTCTCATTTACATGGTCAAGAATCAACGGTTGTAGATGATCAAGATTCAAGACAAGAACCTTTTTGTGAATCAACATTAAAATCTTGAATGTAAAATTCGTGTGTTTATACTTGGTAACTATATTGTTATCTTGTGTATAAATAAGATCATACAATTAATAATAATTATGCAATTTGTTACAAGAAATAAAGGGTAAAAAAGATCCAATATTTTAATCGATAAACGAAGTTATGATCATATATCCAAGTTTTTGGAATCGTGTTGTGGGATTCTTGTAAAACTTACCAAATCATAGCGACAATTGGTTTTACTATTTTGTTTAGCTTTTTTTAACGAAAATTAACAATCTTTTTGCAATGAACCTTCATCTTGTCACACTATTATCATTATATAATAGTAAACATACATAATATTGAAAATTTAAGCCTTTTTAAATGATACAATAAATTTTCAATACTTTTGAGATTGAAGGATGTTCTAGAAAAAACACGGGTATATTGACATGTTTCCGATTTGGTAGCTATATGTTGTCTTCTTTTATATGTAAATAGAACCTCTACTATTTGTTCTCACATTGTGAAACATCTTCTGTTTGTAAACTACAATCACTAAGACTCGTTCTTGCTTGTGAAACAATGTTGTATAAACAATTGTTCAACAATAATGTCAAACGAGGAAGAATTCAAGATACTTACAAACAATAATGCAAGAGATTATAGCAATACATCTAGTGCTAATCGGTCATAATCTCCAAAAGGACAAAGAAGAAACTTGCACTTTCTCTTAACAATTACACAACTTGGGTAATGAGTCAAAAAGACAAGTATTTTACGAGTAGAAACAGACCATATCGGGTTGAGTTGACCGGAAATGTTTTTTTGTCCAAAAACTTAATTTTTATTTTATAGATAGTTACTGTGTCAAATATAAATACAAAAGTTATACTAGAAAATGAACCCATTGTGGTTGTTATTGACGAAATTATAGTTATCTTCCTTGTAATATTCGTTCGTTAACTTCGAGAAAAACTCAAAGACAAAAATTGGAATGTTGGCAAGTTTAATCTAGATTTACATAACTAATTCTCATTAGAACATTTCAAAAGATTTTATGTAAATTGTTACATGAGATGGATAATTTAACAAGGAGGTTGCTCGATGGAGAAATTACATATGAAGAATTTTTGCATGCTTTATTACATTCACCTACCAGAAATCAGCAGATCGATCCCTTACCAATTTTGTACGTTTAATTAATCCAAAATCAACCTCTTATGTTCATCCAAGCACTCAAAATTGTTTATTTACGATTTGAAAATGCAATAATCAGATAATCTGTTTCCTTTGTGTTGTGTGTATTATTTCCTTTTTCTTTTAGTACATTTTTCCTAACAAACTTGCTCATTATTAGTGGTATGCAATCTAAGGATGAACTGCAAAGGCAACTTGTCGTACAACTTTCAGAGCAATTAGAGGTATGATTAGAAAACAAGAGGATTTATAAATTTAGTTACAAAATTGCACATTTTGCTTTTATCTTTTTTATAAATTTCTTCCCCGTAAAGTCCAATTTGAACACGTTTTTTGTTTTTCTAGTTTTCCGTAAGAATTTTTCCACAAGAGGTCCATATTTCTATAAGTGAACAACCTTTTAATTTCAAGATTTGTTATTCTAAAATAATTTATATTAATCTTTTCAGAAATACGGAGTAGCCAAATACTTACCCGATTCTGCAAACGGTACAAAGAGCTTTGTTAAATTTAATTGTGTAAAGTGTAAAATGTATCTTCTTTTTTTTTATTTATCAGCTTTTGATTTTTTGTAGGAAATTTGGAGAAGAGAAATAGTATCGATACCATATCGCAAATTGAAAAAATAACGTAATGTTTATATTTACTGTTTTCAGAGAGGATCCGTTCGATTTTTTTACTTTGAAATTTATCGAAAATCGACATAAGTATACTGGCTTTGACTTGAAATTGAAACTTTGACTTTTTCATCAGTGGGTTGGGATTTAAAGACGCACTCCAAATGCAACTTGCTGTACAAAGGCAACTTCATGAGCAACTAGAGGTAAAGTTTAGTCTAGCTCTTAACTTTTTGTTATAAAAATTTGAATTGTAAGTATCGATTTTGAAGGTCCTTTTGACCTCAAAAGTCAAATTTTGACTAGTCTTCAAAATTTGCTTTTGATATCAGATTCAAAGGACTTTACAATTGAGAATAGAAGAACAATTAAGAAAAATGAAGATGAATGATCAGAAACAACAGCAGAATCTTGAAATCACATCCAACAATTCTATTAATCTTGATGATGATGATGATGAGTTTTGAATTTGGAAGATAATTTCAAGAATATCCATTTTTAATCCAATAGATTTCCATCGAAACTTTTTGGTCAAATATATGTTTGTGTTGATATATAACTTGTTGACAAACTGATCTATTACAACAACAAAAAAACTTGTTCATCAATGACACTTAAAATGCAGCTTGTTGTACAAATAATTCATCTTTATGTCTCTTCGTCATTCAAGTTTGGGTCTTGAAGGTCAAATATGTTACATTTAGGATTAAAATTGATATTAATATTGACACAATGATGTTTCTCTTTGTGGTGTTAATTAGTTACATGCAAATTTTACCTTAGTTATATTCATTTAAAACAAATTTACAGAATTCATGTCAATTTTAGAGTTAAAATTACTTTTTTTTTAATCTCATAACTCAAAATGGAGATCGGGTTAATTTAAATCGGGTGGAACAGGTTTTGGTGAAAAAGGGTCAGCTAAACATTTGGCTACGTTGTGATGAGCAAATTTGGCAACATTATTTAAAAAGCAAGTTTCATCCCATTTTCTAATCATCGATTCAAATACATATTCAGTTGCTAAGTATTCACTGGTTTTATAACATCCAAAACCAAAACTCTGAAAACACCAAAAACCCTAAAATTTGGCCTATACCAGACACGAATCCTAAGATTTATAAATGATCAAAATTGGAGCTCTGAATTTTTACCAACCTGCAATTCAGGCCGGAATCAACTACAATGCAATAATTTCCTGTAAATATTGTATCTTTATAGATGTGAGACTTGTGTTTTACAAAAATTACTGAACTAATTTCATCATGAACAAAGCTTCGAACTTGCTGTGTTTTCAAATGGATTTCTGTAAATGTGGTTGAAAATAACTTCCCCCAATCAAAAACCACCCTTATTTGTGGCCGGCCCAATACATAGGCTAGATGGGCATAGGCCCAATCCAGCAAATATAAAGGACATTAATTTTTGGCCCAATAACTCTTTTATCCAATTATCCTCTGCGAGTTTAATTTTGCTGTCTGACAATAACATGACGATTGCGTCCGTCCTTTGGTAAGTTGTAACTGATTAGCACGAGACCGCATGATCAAATCTATTAATTATGCTTATATTCCATAATTGCCTCATTAATCGAATTTGTAGATATATATAGAAAGGTACTGATTTAGTGGGAAAAATTGTCCCTAACAAATCCGTAATAAAGATAAAAAAAATAAAATTGAAAGTGGGTCATCTTCCCTTCTGTGAGTGCGAAGAAAATGGCTTAACTTTTTCCTAGCTTTCAGTTATGTTTCTCTTGATCCTAGCACACCCGTAACTACATTTATTATTTATAAATTATAATCCTTTAATTTTTACCATTATTCATATTTGTACATTTAATAATCACGCGCCGATTGTCACATATATATCTCATAGGCATTTTGGAATTGGTCATGGGACGAAATCGCTTCTCGTGACTTGCCGGCTGTGATCTCTCATATCTTCCAACAAACATGCCAAAAAGTCCACTACATCGGACATTCATTGGTAACTAAACTAATGTTAAAACTCTTAAATCTACAAGACGTTTAACACAGATCTCAAACAAACATAAAACTCTTGCATTAATCACAAAAGTTTAGAACAATTACAAACCAAAACTCACTACAACTCTCTGTAACAACCCGAAATTTGTAAATAAATAAATTTATAAAAAATATGATAAATAAGGATAAATCGTTTAAAGAACGTAGGAATTGGTTTCGTGTCAATTGGACACCGTATGAGAAAGTTATGGACGGAACAGGGTCGAGACAAGGACGAAAAAGTGCAGCCTGCTGCATAAGTGAAGTTCGCGACGCGAACTATGTTCGCGTTTCGCGAACACGAGGCAGGGAAATGGGCCATTGATCGTGATGCAGTTTCCGACCAGGTAGCGATCGTGAAGTCCTTGAGCACGCATAGTTCGCGACGCGATGTATTAGTTCGCGACGCGAAGTCTGTTCGACAGACCTTAAAATCGGGTTTTCAGCCATTTGTGCTATCTTCAAACCCTAGATACCTCTTTGGCGATTTTTGGAGCTCTAGTGCAGTTCTTGAGTGATTCCTCCACGAATCTTGGGTAGATTTCACTCCTAAGTGAAGATTAAAGGTATATCTTCACTCCTTGATCTTTGTAGCTTTAGATCCATGTATTTTGAAGTATGGGTTTGAAACCCTAGCTCTTGGGGTTATGGGTTATGGGGATATAAGTGATGCATACGCTTAATAGATGGTATTTTATCAAAGGAAACAAGTGTATGATTATGATTTGTAAGAATCTTAAGGGTTGGTTAAACCTAGGGTTTGGTAAATCACCATAATTGGGGGAAATGTGTTAATAAGTGTTATCTAGAGATAGATGGACACATTGGTAGTAGAACGTGATGTTGATAATCTTGTGATTATTGTATTAGGCATTTGGTGAGGTCTTGGAAGGTTGACCGAATTGTGAAGCAAGGAAGCTGACGTAAAGAATACGGTTGGAGCACTTTATTGCTAAGGTGAGTACATGAGACTTTTAAACTGGGTACATAGCAAATGGTTTTTGAAAATACATATTGTAACACCTCAAATTTTAAACACAAAACATTTGCCCAAAATAAAACATTTTTCATAAATAGAAGAACTATCCCAAAAATATGGATTTACAAAAACCTTTGGTATGAATCAGAGTATAAAGTTTCGGTGTTACAAAATATATCAAAACCAAAGCTAAGCATAAATCCAATCTAAAGTTCTTCTATTCTAGGCCCCGCATCTCTATCCATGCGTACCTAAACCTTCGATCCCGAACCTGAGTACATAGCAAAACAAAACAAAACAAGGAGTACGTGAGACAAAAACGTCTCGTGAGCTACATGGGTTTAGACCCGATAATAAAAATGAATGTCGCATTTCGTATAACCAATCAATATACACATATATATCCAACCATCCAGTCTAGTCACCTTAGTATGACTCTAACAACTTTGCTTACCTAGCAATCACAACTAACGTGGATGAGTCGATGGGAATTCACCCCAACTGCCCCTCACTCCACACCTCATGACCGGGAGTATCCCGTGACATCGCATAACTAACGTGGATGAGTCGATGGGAATTCACATGGGAATTCACCCAACTGCCCCTCACTCCACACCTCATGACCGGGAGTATCCCGTGACATCGCATAACTAACGTGGAAGAGTCGATGGGAATACGCCCAACTGCCCCTCAATCCACAACTCATGATCGGGAGTAGCCCGTATCATCACATCATCTCAATCTCATCATAACCCTATGGTTATGCAAATCTAGCTCTCTGCTAGCACTTTCATCATCATCAAGTTAGTTCAATACTATCATAGGTATAACTAACTATCAACTACTAGTCTACACAATTAAGCAAATAGACCATAACACAAGTAATGAAAATATTTAACAGGGCTATGTACTCAGTAAATTCCACACGTACTCACCTTAGCAACAAAGATGCTCCAACTGTGTTCTTGACACCAAAGCTCTTGCTTCACAATTTCACCGACTTTCCAAGATGTCACCGAAAGCCTAAACAATGATCATACAATGATCAACATCACAATCTACTATCAATGTGTTCATCTACCTCTAGATAACACCCATCAATCCATTTCCCCCAAATATGATGATTACCAAACCCTAGGTTTAACCAACCCTTAAGATTCTTACAAATCTTAACCATACACTTGATTCCCTTGTTAATATACCATCTATTAAGTGTATACAACATTTATATCACCATAATCTATAACCCCAAGAACTAGGGTTTCAACCCCAAGCTTCTAAACCCATAGATCTAAAGCTACAACTACAAAGGATTGAAGATATACCTTAAATCTTCAACTAGGAGTGAAGAATCACAAGATTTGATGAAGAAATCGACTCCAATTGATGCTTGACACCCAAAATCGTTCACAAGTTCGAAGAGAGAAAAACTAGGGTTTCATTTGGCAATAAATGAGCCAAATCCCGACTTTAATGCTGCCAGACACAAGTTCACGACGCGACCATAGTTCGCGTCGCGAACTCTCCTTCTACACGCATACTTAGCGATCGTTATCTAGTCGCGAACTACTTAGCGACACATGGCCAAACTCCCTGGGGCAAGTTCCCGATCGGGAACTTATAGTTCGCGTCGCGAACTCTTGATGGCAGCAAGGCTGCACTTTTTCCAACTTGTCTCGACCCGGTTTCGCCCGTAACTTTCTCGTACGGTGCCCAAACGACACGAAACCAAATCCCACGTATTTTATATGATTTATCCATAATTATCATATTTTTATACAATTTATTTATTTACAAATTCGGGTCGTTACAACATATGATATGATTGGGTCTTTATTAATAAATGTTTTGATAAAGATAGTGACTGAAAAGATAAGAAAGTAGGTGTAATGTGATACTAGAATAAGTCTAGTATGATTGATGAATTTGGAAGTAAATATGATAAACTAAAGTAATTGTGAAATCTTTACTAAGGAACCATAATAATGAAGTTATGGAGTAATATAATGTATATTGAGTCTTTATTAATAATTATGTATTAGTAAAGCAATTGGAAATGGGTTGATAAGTAATGAGTACCTATTGGTAATAGTTACTAATAAAAGAAATGAACGAATATATATGAAAATGATTATGATGTGACTAGTAATAATTAAGTATTACTAGTCACGAAGAGATAAAAGTATTATGGTATCGATAGACAAGAATTGTATATTATGAAATAAGTGAATATGAACCTCCTAGGGTTCATAGATGTAGAAGTATGTGTAGATTGCTTATGATTGGGTCCATGGGACCATACGGGTACGTTCTCTATGTTGAACTAGTTAAATATAGTTATTATTATATAACTAACTTGTTTGATGATTGATGTGATAGCCGAGAGCTAGATTAACATAACTATTGAGTTATGGTAGGATTGAGATGATGTGATGTCACTTGACCAACACCAACTCGATCTCTTTATTCGGCCCAAGTGAATGCTTCCACTTGACCAACACCAACTCGATCTCTTTATTCCGAAGCTTCTTTGTCTTCGTTTCTAATATAGCCTCGGGCTCCTCAATCAACCGGTTCGGGCCGTCAACCCGCAACTCTTGCAATGGAATAATATTTTCAACTTCCCCGATAAACTTCTTCAAATAACTCACGTGAAAGGTGTCATGCACACCTTGAAGTTCGGGTGGAAGTTCCAACTTAAAAGCTTGAAGCCCGACCCGTTTCAATATTTTAAACGGTCCAACATACCTTGGACTTAACTTTCCCTTTTTACCAAACCGCATCACACCTTTCCAAGGTGACACTTTCAACATCACCATATCACCGACATCCAAGTCGTATGGTCTTTTCTTTAAGCCCGAATAACTTCGTTGTCTATCTTGGGCGACTTTCATGTTGTTTTGAATAATACCAATCTTTTCATTTGTCACTCTCACGATCTCGGGACCCGTGAGTTTCGTCTCTCCCGCTTCCAACCAACAAGATGGAGTTCTACATTTCCTTCCATACAATGCCTCATAAGGCGGCATCTTGATAGTCGAGTGATAGCTATTATTATATGAGAACTCGACTAACGGTAAATGTTCATCCCATTTACCACCGAAGTCTAACACACACGACCTCAACATGTCTTCAACCGTTTGAATCGTTCTTTCACTTTGACCGTCGGTTTGCGGGTGATAAGCCGTGCTCAACCGCAACTTTGTACCCAACTCTTCTTGTAATGACCGCCAAAATCTCGAGGTAAACCTCGCGTCTCTATCGGACACAATCGATAACGGAACCCCGTGGAGTCGAACCACTTCATCAACATACAACTTAGCCAACTTCTCAAGTGGCAATGTTTCCCGAATTGCTAAAAATAACGCACTTTTGGTCAACCGGTCAACTATGACCCAAATGGCATCGTGACCTCTACTCGTCTTCGGTAAACCTACTATGAAATCCATAGTTATATCTTCCCACTTCCCGGCCGGTACAATTAATGATTGAGCTACCCCATACGGTACCTGGTGCTCGGCTTTCACTTGTGCACACGTGGCACACTTAGAGATATACTTGGCCACTCTCGCCTTCATTCCGGGCCACCAATAAACCCGTTTCATATCTTGATACGTCTTTGTACTTCCCGGGTGAATCGAATACTTCGATTTGTGCACATCATACAACAACTCTTTTCGGATACCACCGAACTTAGGAACCCAAATACGACCGCCTACGGTCTTCAATCCTTGTGCATTTTCGAGAAAATGTTGGTTCTTACCTAACCGTTCTTGTCTTAACTCGTCTTTTCCCATAACTTCTCGTTGGGCATTCTTGATTCTTTCGATAATACTCGAGACAACTTCTATACGTGATAACATTCCTCGGTTCGGATTTTCATAAACCTTTCGGCTCAAGGCATCGGCCACCACGTTCGCCTTCCCCGCATGATACACAATCTCACAATCATAATCGGCAATCAACTCGATCCACCTTCTTTGTCGCATATTAAGGTCTTTTTGTGTAAACACATATTGCAAACTCTTATGATCCGTGTACAATGTACACCGAGTGCCATACAAATAATGCCTCCACAACTTCAAGGCAAAAATAATCGCCGCCAATTCCAAGTCGTGTGTCGTGTACCTTAATTCCGCATTCTTCAATTGTCGCGAGGCATACGCGATCACCTTTCCTCTTTGCATCAACACGCAACCGAGCCCTTGATTCGAAGCATCACTATAAACCACAAAATCTTCCATACCATCCGGTAACGCAAGGATCGGCGCGTTACATAACTTTTCTTTTAACAACTTAAACGCCTCTTCTTGCTTCTTTTCCCACACAAACTTCTCACTTTTTCTCGTTAACTTCGTGAGTGGAATCGCGATTCTCGAGAAATCTTGTATAAATCTTCGGTAATAACCGGCTAATCCAAGAAAACTTCTAACCTCGGTAGGAGTCCTCGGAGGCTCCCAATTTGACACCGCTTCAATCTTGGACGGATCAACCTTAATACCATCACACGTCACCACGTGACCTAAGAATTGTACTTCCCGCAACCAAAATTCACACTTTGAAAATTTTGCATACAACCTTTCCCGTTTTAACACATCCAACACAAGCCTCAAATGACTTTCGTGTTCTTCTTCGGTTTTCGAATAAATCAAAATGTCGTCAATGAACACGATCAAAAACTTATCAAGAAACGGTTTACAAACCCGATTCATCAAATCCATAAAAATAGCCGGTGCGTTGGTAAGACCAAACGGCATCACTAGAAATTCATAATGACCATAACGTGTACGAAAAGCCGTCTTCTCGGTATCGCCTTCTTTCACCCGAACTTGGTGATAACCCGACCTCAAATCGATCTTTGAGAAATAACTAGCACCTTGCAATTGGTCGAATAAGTCGTCAATTCTCGGCAACGGGTAACGGTTCTTAATAGTTACCTTATTCAACTCTCGGTAGTCAATACACATTCTCATCGAACCGTCTTTCTTTTTAACAAATAACACCGGTGCACCCCACGGTGACGAACTCGGACGAATAAAACCTTTATCTAACAATTCTTGCAATTGGGTCATCAATTCCCGCATTTCGGTGGGAGCTAAACGATATGGAGCACGAGCAATCGGCGTCGCCCCCGGAACTAGATCAATCTTAAACTCGACTTGTCTCTCCGGTGGCAAACCGGGCAAGTCATCGGGAAATACTTCGGGAAAATCCCGAATAATCTTGACATCATCCATTGACTTCTTTTCCTTTCGGCCATCTAATACATATGCAATAAACGATGTACAACCTTTCGATATACTTTTTCTCGCCTTAATGGCGGTAATCACATTAGGCATGTGATGTCGTTTCTCCCCATACACATACACTTTCTCGTTCTCGGGTGTCCTAATCGACACAATTTTCTTCCCACACAAGATCTTGGCTTGGTGCATACCCAACCAATCCATACCAATAACCACATCAAACGCCCTAATTCCCATGGGCAACAAATCCACCTTAAACTTTCTACCGTCTATCTCTAGTTCACAATTTCTATAAATACATTCAACCATAGACGTTTTCCCGTCGGCTACTTCTATTTCATAAACCTCATCTAACATTTCGGACGGCACATTCAATTTACAACCGAACTCATAGGACACAAACGAATAATTAGAACCCGAATCAAACAAAATATGAGTTGGCAAGGAGTTAATGAATAGAGTACCTGACACCACATCGTGTGCCTCCTTCGCCTCCTCTCGGGTGAGTTGAAAGGATCGTCCCTTCACCTTGGCCGGTTCCACCTTCTTTTGAGCCGTGGACACCATCGACTCGATTCCCTTCTTTGGGCACACATTGCTATAGTGCCCCTTCTCGTGACACGAGAAGCATTCAACATCGGCCAACGACTTGGCCCTACAATCTCGGGCTATGTGCCCCGCCCTTCCACAATTAAAACAAGATTTCGACTCTCCTCGGCACCCGCCGGTATGAGTCTTCCCGCACTTCTTGCACGAGCCAACACTACCTTGCTTAGAGAAGCTCGAGGTGAACTTCCCTTTCTTGAACGAACTAGAGCCGCTCTCGGCTTTCCTTTTCTCGCCCACATGGGCCCTCTCGGCAACACGTGCCACATTCACCTCTTCCACACCCCGGGCGGCACTAATGGCCTCATCTAGAGAAGCCGCCCTCTTCACCTCCAATTGGTAGTCCCACGGTAACCCACTAGCATACCGGACCACCCTCAACCTCTCATCCGAGTAGGTTTTAGCAACAAACGGGAGCAATCCCGTGAATTCCCTCGAATATTCCTCCACCGACATATCACCCTTTTTTAGGGTCACGAACTTTTCGTGCATCTTTTCCAAATCCCTTTCGGGACAAAATTTCTTTTTCAATCTCGCGGTGAACTCGTCCCACGACATCTTCTCAATCACCTCCCTCCCTAGGGTCTCATATACGATGTCCCACCAAACCATCGCATCTTCTTTTAGCAATTGTGACGCATACGTCACCATATCGGCATCCTTACATTTACTACTACCGATCACCCTCTCGGTTTCCCGGATCCACCTCATGGTTACTTTCGGGTCCGAACTACCCGAATACACATTTGGCTTACAAGCCATGAATGATTTAAATGAACACCCTTCTTTCACAACGGGCTTAGCCCTTGCATCACTTTGGCCACCCGTGGAGGACTTCCCTTCCCCGGTGCCACTACCTCCGGTTTTCTCATCCGACTTAGCCTCGGATTCCCGGTCTCCACCCGACCTTTCACGGTCTCCAATAATTCGGTGCACTTCCTCGGCCACCGTTCCCTTGATTTGGTCGATAATAGTTTGGAGATCCGCCATGGTCACCGGAGTTCTATTAGCTCCGACCTCCGATTCGTCAACCCGATGCATTGATGGTTGACTTTCTTGCTCATCCACCCTCTCAACAGGAGGTACTTCCTCCTCCCGGTTCTCCGGGGCTTTCCCACTTCTACGAGTGTTCACCATTTCTTTCAATCAAGACTATACGAAAGACATTAAACATTTAGTAACTTGTGTACAACCCATTAGTCGCGTACGACTCAATACTCAAAATCATATCAAATTCTTCGGTCCCCTAGGTTCAACCCTAAACTTAATATAAAGTCTCAAGGTCAACCTATGATCTTAAGGAATCTCATATTCCTAATGCTACAGTCTAAGACTAGGATGGTCATCCAACCTAATTCACTTAAACTATAGCTCTGATACCAAGTTGTAACACCTCAAATTTTAAACACAAAACATTTGCCCAAAATAAAACATTTTTCATAAATAGAAGAACTATCCCAAAAATATGGATTTACAAAAACCTTTGGTATGAATCAGAGTATAAAGTTTCGGTGTTACAAAATATATCAAAACCAAAGCTAAGCATAAATCCAATCTAAAGTTCTTCTATTCTAGGCCCCGCATCTCTATCCATGCGTACCTAAACCTTCGATCCCGAACCTGAGTACATAGCAAAACAAAACAAAACAAGGAGTACGTGAGACAAAAACGTCTCGTGAGCTACATGGGTTTAGACCCGATAATAAAAATGAATGTCGCATTTCGTATAACCAATCAATATACACATATATATCCAACCATCCAGTCTAGTCACCTTAGTATGACTCTAACAACTTTGCTTACCTAGCAATCACAACTAACGTGGATGAGTCGATGGGAATTCACCCCAACTGCCCCTCACTCCACACCTCATGACCGGGAGTATCCCGTGACATCGCATAACTAACGTGGATGAGTCGATGGGAATTCACATGGGAATTCACCCAACTGCCCCTCACTCCACACCTCATGACCGGGAGTATCCCGTGACATCGCATAACTAACGTGGAAGAGTCGATGGGAATACGCCCAACTGCCCCTCAATCCACAACTCATGATCGGGAGTAGCCCGTATCATCACATCATCTCAATCTCATCATAACCCTATGGTTATGCAAATCTAGCTCTCTGCTAGCACTTTCATCATCATCAAGTTAGTTCAATACTATCATAGGTATAACTAACTATCAACTACTAGTCTACACAATTAAGCAAATAGACCATAACACAAGTAATGAAAATATTTAACAGGGCTATGTACTCAGTAAATTCCACACGTACTCACCTTAGCAACAAAGATGCTCCAACTGTGTTCTTGACACCAAAGCTCTTGCTTCACAATTTCACCGACTTTCCAAGATGTCACCGAAAGCCTAAACAATGATCATACAATGATCAACATCACAATCTACTATCAATGTGTTCATCTACCTCTAGATAACACCCATCAATCCATTTCCCCCAAATATGATGATTACCAAACCCTAGGTTTAACCAACCCTTAAGATTCTTACAAATCTTAACCATACACTTGATTCCCTTGTTAATATACCATCTATTAAGTGTATACAACATTTATATCACCATAATCTATAACCCCAAGAACTAGGGTTTCAACCCCAAGCTTCTAAACCCATAGATCTAAAGCTACAACTACAAAGGATTGAAGATATACCTTAAATCTTCAACTAGGAGTGAAGAATCACAAGATTTGATGAAGAAATCGACTCCAATTGATGCTTGACACCCAAAATCGTTCACAAGTTCGAAGAGAGAAAAACTAGGGTTTCATTTGGCAATAAATGAGCCAAATCCCGACTTTAATGCTGCCAGACACAAGTTCACGACGCGACCATAGTTCGCGTCGCGAACTCTCCTTCTACACGCATACTTAGCGATCGTTATCTAGTCGCGAACTACTTAGCGACACATGGCCAAACTCCCTGGGGCAAGTTCCCGATCGGGAACTTATAGTTCGCGTCGCGAACTCTTGATGGCAGCAAGGCTGCACTTTTTCCAACTTGTCTCGACCCGGTTTCGCCCGTAACTTTCTCGTACGGTGCCCAAACGACACGAAACCAAATCCCACGTATTTTATATGATTTATCCATAATTATCATATTTTTATACAATTTATTTATTTACAAATTCGGGTCGTTACAACATATGATATGATTGGGTCTTTATTAATAAATGTTTTGATAAAGATAGTGACTGAAAAGATAAGAAAGTAGGTGTAATGTGATACTAGAATAAGTCTAGTATGATTGATGAATTTGGAAGTAAATATGATAAACTAAAGTAATTGTGAAATCTTTACTAAGGAACCATAATAATGAAGTTATGGAGTAATATAATGTATATTGAGTCTTTATTAATAATTATGTATTAGTAAAGCAATTGGAAATGGGTTGATAAGTAATGAGTACCTATTGGTAATAGTTACTAATAAAAGAAATGAACGAATATATATGAAAATGATTATGATGTGACTAGTAATAATTAAGTATTACTAGTCACGAAGAGATAAAAGTATTATGGTATCGATAGACAAGAATTGTATATTATGAAATAAGTGAATATGAACCTCCTAGGGTTCATAGATGTAGAAGTATGTGTAGATTGCTTATGATTGGGTCCATGGGACCATACGGGTACGTTCTCTATGTTGAACTAGTTAAATATAGTTATTATTATATAACTAACTTGTTTGATGATTGATGTGATAGCCGAGAGCTAGATTAACATAACTATTGAGTTATGGTAGGATTGAGATGATGTGATGTCACGGGCGACTCCCGGTCATGAGGTGTGGATTGAGGGGCAGTTGGGTGGATTCCCATCGACTCTTCCACGTTAGTAGACGATGTGATGATACGGGCGACTCCCGGTCATGAGGTGTGGATTGAGGGGCAGTTGGGTGGATTCCCATCGACTCTTCCACGTTAGTAGACGATGTGATGATACGGGCGACTCCCGATCATGAGGTGTGGATTGAGGGGCAGTTGGGTGGATTCCCATCGACTCTTCCACGTTAGTAGACGATGTGATGATACGGGCGACTCCCGATCATGAGGTGTGGATTGAGGGGCAGTTGGGATGGATTTCCCATCGACTCTTCCACGTTAGTAGTCTTACTCATTGGACGTATTCCGGTGGGCAAGGCAGGTGTCGGTAGCGTGGGCGATCCTATTGCCGATATCTTGTTTCTAGTTAGCTCGGGGGCGACCCGATAACTAGATATGTATGTGATTCTAGCTAGTTCGGGGGCAACCCGATAGTTAGACGTGATTGCTAGGTAAGCAAGGTTGATAGGGTCACCCTAGGGTGACTAGACAGTATTGATATAGTATATATAAATATGTTTGTATATATTTGTGAAATTGATTATTATTATTGGGGTCAAAAACCCATGCATCTCACGAGACTATTTTGTCTCACGTACTACGTTGTTTTTGTGGCTATGTACTCAGGTACAGGTTTGAAGTGATAGAAGGTTGCACTAGAAGTGGCCTTGATATGTTTAGCTCGGGAGCTCGTAGGTAGATCCCGTCTGCCTATGGTTTTGATATACTTGGTGACACCGTATTTTTGTATACTCTGATAAAGGTTTTAAAGTTTTTGTTAAACTGTATTTTGGACAATATGTCAAATATTGGGAAAATGTATTTTAAATGATTTAAAACGAGGTTATAAAAATACGGGTGTTACAACTTGGTATCAGAGCTATAGTTTAAGTGAATTAGGTTGGATGTCCATCCTAGTCTTAGACTGTAGCAATAGGAATGTAAGATTCCTTGAGATCGATAGGTTGACCTTGAGACTTTATGTTAAGTTTAGGGTTGAACCTAGGGGACCTATAGAAGTTGTTATGAATTATGAATTGTGAGTCTTTTGAGACCGTAGGGCATTGGTATGATAGGGTCGGCCCCTATGAGAAATGCCATGTTTTGATCTAATTGTGTTGTTTTCGATGGTCGAGTTGACCGTTTGAATCTTGTATGTTGGATACGTTAGTATGGTGAAAGAATGAATGTGAAAAGTGAATGAACTCCACTAAATTGGGAAGAGTTATGAATGAGAAGGTGAACCAGACGTTTGATAACCGTATGAATGAAGGTGGGCGGAATGATTCCAATACCCGTACGAAGGAAGAGTCATCGATTGGCGAAGTCCGTAGTGGAAGTTACCTACATAAAAAGGTAGCAAGACCTAATCGGAAGAAATTGAATAATGTTGTATAAGGCCTTCATAGCGTGTAAAACCTATGTGTAATTCGGAGGTTTTGAGCCGAAGGTCACGATGTGGTGGATTCGGTAGATTTAGTAAGTGCTAGAAAGTAGCAAATGAAGGAAGAACGATATGGCGACTTGACGTCACCATTATTGAAGGGTGAGGTGTTGACACGGTAGAATGTGTTGTATGAAACTTTGTGAAGGAGAGCACGATACAGGAGGTTGTGAAATGAACTCACAAGTGAGTTGGAATGGGAGTTGACCCGGAAGGGCCACCTCGGAGATCTTGGGCAAAATGAATGATTTGAGATTATGACTTAATTGTTTGATTGTTGCACGAATTGGTGCCTATAGAAATTGTAGATAAGTTGTATGATGTGGGGGTTTAATTTCGGGAATAGCCTTCCCGGTTAGTATGTGAATAAAAATCATACATGGGAAATGATTATGGGCCGGTGTGTCGCATGTAGTAAGGATATGTGGGTTGACGCTACTATGCAGTGTCAAAGGGGGGGAAACCATGAAAATGGTAGATGTTGTCAATAAAAGAATGATGGTATACTGAAGTACTAAATCTTGGTATGAATTGTTAGTTTGGATGAGAATTATCGAAATATAAACTTTGGAAATGGAACATGGATATTCGGCGGGAATCCGGATAAATAACGTGATGTTATTATACGCTAATGGTAAAGGAAAGAATGACTAAGGTATAGTGATACTTTAGATTTTATAAGTGGAAAATATGTGGAAAGAATAAGCGTCGGGGACGACGAAACTTAATCGTTGAAAACAATTGGGTAAAAGTTGGCGTGTAGCCATAGCAAGTTATGTGATCGGATTGATGGACTCGATAATCTAAGGTGAGAAAAAGATTGTCGGTAAAAGTGTCATGGCAATAGCGTGATAATGTGTGGCGTAGTGTAGTGTAAGACTACGATTGGGAAAAGAATATTCCTAAGCCCCACGAGGTGAAAAGGTAGAACATCGAGTCTTGGGCCGTTGGTTGCTAAGTCATGGGTTGCAAGTGTGGGCCGGAGTCGAATGCTTGACTCAAGGATGATTGAAATTTACCGGCGAATTATGCCTAATGGAATGTAGTGGTAACTACTCCGGCGGTGTCAAAAGACTCGGGAATTGTTAAGGAAATGAACCGATTAACGGCGGTTAATGTGTAAGCGAAACGAGATTTTATTAGTTACCCGCGGGGTACAATGCATGTGCTTTTTGTGATGGCCTTGGAAGGCATATAATAATGGAAGGATAATATTATATGAAATGTGCTAAGTTGTATGTCCAATGGGAGACATGTGAATGAGAAAGAAAATAATAATGTGATTTTAGTGAGAAAGGTGCTAGAATGTATGATGAACGAGTTGATGATCGAATGGGTAAGATAGTAGCAAGGCTACACGATGCGAAAAGTTGGATGTCAGATGACATTGGTGTCACATATACATAAGTTTGTATATGTGCATGATGATGATGATGTTTAGATGTTATTGGTGTGACGTGTACATGTGTTTGTATATGTGCACGATTGAGATATTGGATGGTATATGTGTGCACAATAGAAGTGCTTAGATGGAACTAGCGGGATAAATATGTATATACATGTATGTAGGTGCTCATGAGTGGGTATAATGAATGTAGAACCATGTGGCTAATGAGTATTGCTATTATGTTATGGTAAATGAGAATTCGGTTTGAAATGCGGGTTGCATTTAGGACATGCATGTGTAGGAGATGCCTACGATTCATAGAATAGGAGGAAAGAGAAACTCCTAGTGAGTAAATTATCAGTCGATAACCAAAGTATGGTAAACTTGTATGAAATAGTGGAATTTGTTGCAATAGGAGAACTAATTCCGGTAATTGAGAATAGAGTTATGAAATTGATTGATGTGACACAAGGGTAGTTGAAAGAAAACTAAGTGATGGTTTGAGTGACCAAATGTTGGTCAAGAATCGGTAAAGGTCGATGTGACCATATGTGAATGTACGACTCTCGGATAACTGGGAGAGAAAATGAAAGTGTGGAAAAGTTGGGGGCAATTGTTAAGGGGACAATAATGAGTGGAACCGGAAGTGAGATATTAGTGATGGTGCCGTGAGTGTGAAATTGATTAGTTGAAAGAGTATGGTTGACTTCACGTAAGTCAAGGGTGACCAATTGGTGATTGGTTGACTTAGCCAAGGATGGGCTTTGACTCTCGTTATGAACGGTTAGTGAATGTCGAGGGCATAATGTGCCGATTGTATGTATGTGAAAAGATTAATGGAATAGTTGAAATAGTTGTAGTCAGATTATACGACTTTGACCCGTTTGGGTGTTGTCAAGATTGGATTTGGGAATCGAGTACATGATTGTAGATGGATCATAAATTAAAGGTCAATTGTAAAGGAGATGGAGGATTTATGAGATCCTTGACGAGAAGGGAAAATGTTAAAGTATAGTTGACTTTGTGCTTAATTCAATGGGTAGATAATGTGGGGATATACCAATGTCGGGATATATCGGTTGGGTCAAAGCTAGAGTTTGACATTAGTTTAAATCAACGAGTTAATGGTATGATTGTGTTATACCATTGTTATGAGAATGAAAAGATCGGTCGAGGGAATGTCGGTGTTTTGGTCAAATTGTGAAATTTTGACCCGTTTGAATATTATGAGTTTTAAAAAAACAAAATTGGGTCTTGACCGTTCGGACTTAACGGAGTTAAGTGAACGTTTGGATATGTGATGTTAACGGAACTGGAATGAGGAAAGTTTGATGGTAATGACCACAAGGGAATGAGAGCGGAAAGCTCGGTTGTATGTGGGTTGAAATTCTTAGCGATTCCGAGGACGGAATCCTTTTAACGGGTAGATAGTTGTAACAACCCGAAATTTGTAAATAAATAAATTTATAAAAAATATGATAAATAAGGATAAATCGTTTAAAGAACGTAGGAATTGGTTTCGTGTCAATTGGACACCGTATGAGAAAGTTATGGACGGAACAGGGTCGAGACAAGGACGAAAAAGTGCAGCCTGCTGCATAAGTGAAGTTCGCGACGCGAACTATGTTCGCGTTTCGCGAACACGAGGCAGGGAAATGGGCCATTGATCGTGATGCAGTTTCCGACCAGGTAGCGATCGTGAAGTCCTTGAGCACGCATAGTTCGCGACGCGATTTATTAGTTCGCGACGCGAAGTCTGTTCGACAGACCTTAAAATCGGGTTTTCAGCCATTTGTGCTATCTTCAAACCCTAGATACCTCTTTGGCGATTTTTGGAGCTCTAGTGCAGTTCTTGAGTGATTCCTCCACGAATCTTGGGTAGATTTCACTCCTAAGTGAAGATTAAAGGTATATCTTCACTCCTTGATCTTTGTAGCTTTAGATCCATGTATTTTGAAGTATGGGTTTGAAACCCTAGCTCTTGGGGTTATGGGTTATGGTGATATAAGTGATGCATACGCTTAATAGATGGTATTTTATCAAAGGAAACAAGTGTATGATTATGATTTGTAAGAATCTTAAGGGTTGGTTAAACCTAGGGTTTGGTAAATCACCATAATTGGGGGAAATGTGTTAATAAGTGTTATCTAGAGATAGATGGACACATTGGTAGTAGAACGTGATGTTGATAATCTTGTGATTATTGTATTAGGCATTTGGTGAGGTCTTGGAAGGTTGACCGAATTGTGAAGCAAGGAAGCTGACGTAAAGAATACGGTTGGAGCACTTTATTGCTAAGGTGAGTACATGAGACTTTTAAACTGGGTACATAGCAAATGGTTTTTGAAAATACATATGATATGATTGGGTCTTTATTAATAAATGTTTTGATAAAGATAGTGACTGAAAAGATAAGAAAGTAGGTGTAATGTGATACTAGAATAAGTCTAGTATGATTGATGAATTTGGAAGTAAATATGATAAACTAAAGTAATTGTGAAATCTTTACTAAGGAACCATAATAATGAAGTTATGGAGTAATATAATGTATATTGAGTCTTTATTAATAATTATGTATTAGTAAAGCAATTGAAAATGGGTTGATAAGTAATGAGTACCTATTGGTAATAGTTACTAATAAAAGAAATGAACGAATATATATGAAAATGATTATGATGTGACTAGTAATAATTAAGTATTACTAGTCACGAAGAGATAAAAGTATTATGGTATCGATAGACAAGAATTGTATATTATGAAATAAGTGAATATGAACCTCCTAGGGTTCATAGATGTAGAAGTATGTGTAGATTGCTTATGATTGGGTCCATGGGACCATACGGGTACGTTCTCTATGTTGAACTAGTTAAATATAGTTATTATTATATAACTAACTTGTTTGATGATTGATGTGATAGCCGAGAGCTAGATTAACATAACTATTGAGTTATGGTAGGATTGAGATGATGTGATGTCACGGGCGACTCCCGGTCATGAGGTGTGGATTGAGGGGCAGTTGGGTGGATTCCCATCGACTCTTCCACGTTAGTAGACGATGTGATGATACGGGCGACTCCCGGTCATGAGGTGTGGATTGAGGGGCAGTTGGGTGGATTCCCATCGACTCTTCCACGTTAGTAGACGATGTGATGATACGGGCGACTCCCGATCATGAGGTGTGGATTGAGGGGCAGTTGGGTGGATTCCCATCGACTCTTCCACGTTAGTAGACGATGTGATGATACGGGCGACTCCCGATCATGAGGTGTGGATTGAGGGGCAGTTGGGATGGATTTCCCATCGACTCTTCCACGTTAGTAGTCTTACTCATTGGACGTATTCCGGTGGGCAAGGCAGGTGTCGGTAGCGTGGGCGATCCTATTGCCGATACCTTGTTTCTAGTTAGCTCGGGGGCGACCCGATAACTAGATATGTATGTGATTCTAGCTAGTTCGGGGGCAACCCGATAGTTAGACGTGATTGCTAGGTAAGCAAGGTTGATAGGGTCACCCTAGGGTGACTAGACAGTATTGATATAGTATATATAAATATGTTTGTATATATTTGTGAAATTGATTATTATTATTGGGGTCAAAAACCCATGCATCTCACGAGACTATTTTGTCTCACGTACTACGTTGTTTTTGTGGCTATGTACTCAGGTACAGGTTTGAAGTGATAGAAGGTTGCACTAGAAGTGGCCTTGATATGTTTAGCTCGGGAGCTCGTAGGTAGATCCCGTCTGCCTATGGTTTTGATATACTTGGTGACACCGTATTTTTGTATACTCTGATAAAGGTTTTAAAGTTTTTGTTAAACTGTATTTTGGACAATATGTCAAATATTGGGAAAATGTATTTTAAATGATTTAAAACGAGGTTATAAAAATACGGGTGTTACATCTCAATCACTCAACTACCTAACTACTCGAGACCAAATCAACTAACCGATCAAGAGTAGTAAACCCTAGAATACCGAGAGAGAGAGAACGAGCAGAGAATACAGATTACAAAATGAAAAATGAATGAATAATTACATACACCTCGAACTCTCTCCCATATAACTAGGGGTGTTCGTTTGGACGGTTTGGTTTTATCCAAACCAAATAGGTGAAACCAAATAAAGTCCGGTTTTTAAAAGTTCAAACCAAACCGTCCAAACTAATTCGAAAACCAAACCGATCCGAACCAAATAACAATTTGGTTGGTTTGGTTTTATCCGTTTGGTTTTTCTAAAAAAAATTCAAAATACTACAAAAGTATATAACATAAATAATATTAAGTTTGATATGTACAATTCTAAAATGCTAAACTACTTTGTACATAAAAACAAATCTAATTCATAACTTGTGACATTTATAATCATGTGTGCAAAAATCTTGACATCAACTTCATCAGAAACTCCAAAAAGATTGGTATATATATTACTATTTGGTTTGTTTGGACAATCCGGTTTTCACAACGGAAACCAAATCCAATCCGAAAATCAAAATATTAATTTGGTTCAAGTCCAAACCAATCCAAAAAACCAAATAACCAATCCAAATAGTCCGATCCAAAATGTCCAATTGGACAATCCGGTTATATCCGAATAGTGAACACCCCTACATATAACCTAACAAATTTACATAACAAGTCCCTGCTCTTTTCAATGTGTACCTGCAAACCCTTGAAATTAAAATAATAAAACTTAACAAAACTTACCTTTTACACTTAACAAGGATACAACTTGAAGTACTAAATTACCACATATTTCAACAACTAAATTAAACCATCTACTGACTAATACAACATGGTTTTAGCAACGGATTTTTGTTTCATAGTGACAAACTTTATGATATTGTAGGGAACTTTAACTGCTTTGACATCTTTTTCGGAGGGGAGACTAATGGACAAACTGAAATCGGCTGCATTGTTGAGCCCGATCGCGTATTTGAGCCATTTGAATTCTCCACTTAGTGTTTATGCTTCCCATGTCTTCCTTGGTGAAGTAAGTATCCTTTAATTAATTAATTAATTAATTAAGCAACACGTGTTCATTCAATTTCATAGATTTGGCTAAAAAATATTTTAATTTCTCTACAGGTTGGTCTAGCTTTAGGTCTTGCAGAGTTCGATCCAAAAAGGTAGTTGTAGTAATGTTTTTTTTTCATTCTTTATGACAATAATAAACTTACGGTCTCGATTCATGTATTAAACTTACAGTGTAGATGTGGGCCATTTCGTCGAAGGCCTATGTGCAGGCCCAAACATTAATTGTTTTGACTTAATGACATCCTTTACAGGTTAGCAAATATAATATTTAATCAATTTACTCTCTTCTAAATTTGGGTATTCATATAAATGTTGTTTAATTAATATCATGGCTATTTAATTTCAAAGGTCCAAATTGCTGCCTTAATGCCTCGACCGTTGAAGTATTCTTAAGAAACGAACCTCAGTCTAGCTCGATCAAGAACCTGGTTCATTTGTCTCAAAGTACGTTCGTTTATATCTATTTCTTCATAAATACTTTTCACTAAAAAGAATATATAAAACTCTATATGTTTTTTTTGCAGCTATTAGAGATGGGGTTGTAGCAAAATATGACTATGGATCTCCTGCCTTCAATATGGCACATTATGGTGCACCAATGCCTCCAATTTATAACCTCTCAAACATTCCAAGAGATTTTCCTCTGTTTCTCACCTACGGTGGTCAAGATGGTCTCTCGGATCCGACGGATGTGGATGCTTTGCTCGATGATCTCAAGTCGCATGATGTAGGGAAGATTAGTGTGCAATATGTCAAAGAATGTGGACATGTTGATTTTATCATGGCTGTAAATGCTAAAGATCTTGTTTATGATCAAGTTATATCGTTTTTTCAACAACATCAATAGGGATATGTGATTGTACATGTAACCGTGCTCGATTTGTGTTCTAATGCCAATTGTAACTTTTTAGCGTACGCCCAAATACATCGATTAATTGTTTATTGCTTCATGTTCTTGATAATGAAGTTTGCCAAAAGCATGCAACACCAAACTCATATATGATAAGTTTCAAAGGCTACCAATTTTTTTTGGAAAAAAATGTGATTAATGTGATTTTCACCATAATTCGTTTTTACTTCTTTATTTTACTTATTATGAATTAATCATTATAATCATATTCGTTAATTTTCTTATTATATTGTATTTTATCTAATAAAATTAGTATTAGCTCCTACAACAATCATCAAACAACCCTTCAAATTAAATAATTTGCTTATTTAAGAAATAATTTATTTGACCTTCCATTGATTTTACTTTAACCTTCTTATACCAAAAGTATGTAGTACACACCTTGATTCCATACACAAGGTGGGTACTAGATACTTTGCATGTGGTACAAGTGGACATTGTGATAGCCGAACAAGGTATGAAGGTGAAGATCACTACGGTCTCGACTTCATCGTCTGGTTCGGGTTCATCATCATCAGTTGAATTTAGGAAAGGAAAGATAGTTGGATAAATTTTGTTTAATTGAAAATAATTTAAATCTTTATATCCTAAATGTTAGAAACTTGATGATTTCGAATGTTCGGAATCTCGGAAGTTATTTCGGTTTCATTACCAACCTTACTTGTTTAATACTCTCCCACAGAAAACTTCTCATTTCCCCTTAAATTTTTGTCCCACAAAAAACTTTCCATTTCTTACATTTGATGGGCTCCACATAATAAAATATTATTATTATTGATTCCACCACTAACTATCCACTAACTATCTTTCTCTCTCCAAATCAATCATATATTTTAATCAAAATTAGAGCATCTCCAATGATAGTTTTTTTAAAAGCTTATTACTATTCCAATAAGTCTTTGAAAGACTTTTTACCATTGGAATAACTAGTTTTTTTTTTAAAGCTTATTACAGTGACTTTTTTCCAACTAACATTTTAATGAACTTTCCATGTTTATCTTTTTTAGTCCCTCTATGTTTAATAAGTTTCTATTTCAAACCTTAGATATGTGTTATAGTTTTAGACTTGTGTTTTTTTTTTAATATTTGCAATGTAATGTTTTTAATAATTTAATATTAATGTCAATTATTACAATATTTTTGTATGAAATATTTTAAAAAATATAAAGTTTTATAAAATGTCAAGAAAAAATTGTCAATTTATATATAGGGGGTATTTATGAAACATTTAAGATAGATAAATGTAAATTTGAAATATTGTAAAAGAAAAATCTTTTGTAAAAGGTTAAACATTGGAGATGTTATTTAGGAATAACTTTTTTTATTAGTTGAATGGTGATGTAGCAAAAGGAATAAGTTTTTGTTAGGTTAACCATTGGAAATGCTCTTAGTACCAATAGCCCCCACCACTAACTATCATTTTGAAATTTGTGTCAAAGTAAAATGATAAGTTTTTTATGGGACGAAGAGAGTATTCATTATGATTATTTTGGTTGGTCAATAAACTTATCAGGTTACTAGTTACATTTAAATTATATTGGCAACACACCTTAATAGAATAGGAAAGATTTATATAGATGCCCGTGAAGTTTTTATGATTATGGGCGTTTGTTGTCAAAACTTCAATTTCTTCAAGCAAAGGGTTTCACTCAATTAATCTCGCTAGTGTCGTTAAGCTCGTAATTTCGTGCCCGAATATTTTAGCAAATGAGGATTTCTTGAAGGTTTTTGAGGACAATGTTTTGGAGTATGATTGGAGCAAGATTCTTGAAACTTTGTGATTGATTAAGAAATTCGGTTCTAGCTATGAGGATTTAAAAGAGCTATTAAGTAAAAATCCAACTGTTCTAATGGAAGATTCGGGAGCTACAACATCGTCCTCTTGATAAAGTTTGGAGCTTCAAATGATGACGTATTATATATAGATAGAAAGGGTGTACTGTGCATAAAATACATAAATCAAGGGGTGCAAATATAATTTCCTCTAAAAACAAGCAACGAATATGTCTTCGGATCACAGCTATACACCATTTGTCTGTGGGCTACCCTTGAGAAAAAGACATAAATAACCCTCAAAAAATTAGCACCACTAGTTCTCAAATCTCAAGTTACATGACCAATAGAAAGTAAGGGGTAGTTTAGGAAAGTGAAGTCTCCGACAGGTGGGAAATATAGGTGAGCTTTTTGAATTTAAACCGGCCGGTCCACCAAACATATACTACCTCCGTATCAAAATAAGTGATACATTTGAGAAATTGCGGTTTTTAAGGCAAAAGATTGGAAAGTGATTTAAAATAGTATAAAGTGGATAGTTAGTTGATAATGGGACCCACTTCTTTTGGATGTAGTGAAATTAATGATGTTTAAAAGTAAAAGTAAGGGTAAAAGAGTAATTTTACTTTATTAAAGTAGATAGTTAGTGGAGAAGGGGTCCCACTTTTTTGCCAAATAAGGAAAGATTTTGAAGTGTATCACTTATTTTGTTCCACCCCTTTTAGGAAAGTGTATCACTTATTTTGATACGGAGGTAGTATAATCACGCGCTAAACAAAACCGTGTTTTACTGTTTCCCGTACCTTTTTTACTCCCGGTTCAAAACAACTGTCTTCACTATCATTCACTAGACAAAAATAGTAATTCCACACGTCAAAAATTACTGTAATTTTCTAGTCTCGAGTCCAACAAGTCCAAGCTAAATTGGATGAATCAGAATTTAGTAATATATTTATTTTATGTAATTGATATTTATACAAAATTGAGTAGATTTAATTACCACTTCTATCGTTAGAAGTTGCGAAATGTATTGAGTTGATATGAATCTAGGACCCAACAATTAGCAGGTCAAATGTGTCACGCTTCCCCTCATGTAGAACTCAACCGGTTTAACCATCATTTCTATATGATAAAACTTGGTCTTGAATGAACATAATAAAAAAGATGAATTTTGCCTAAAAACTCGAGTGCTACTTTGAATGATCTAATTACGGATTAATAAAACCTCGTTCATTAACATGTCAATATACTACAATTTGAAAGTGTATCCACACGATTCAATGTATATATTCATATTGTTATTGATTCTTTTCCTTCCCCATACTAAAGTAACATAAAAATTTAGATTAGTTTTCTTTGTGCTTAGATTTAAAGAATTAACGTTTAACTTGAATTTTGTAAATTGGTTGGTTAAATATCACATCTTATCAAAAATTAAAAAATACATGAATAAAGCATATATTAGATTTAAAAAAAAAAACAATCATATACAGTATACTATGATATTGACAATATAGTTTAGATTATAGCATTGTAATTTGTAACCTAGAAAAGTGTCATGTGGGATTCTTATATCTATTAAGAGTTAATTTTTTCTAAAATTACAATATCAAAATGTCAAAAAGGTTCATGATATTGGTACAAGTTTATGATTATATAGGGCTGAATGTATACTTGTATCTATATCAGGCCGAACTAGTGGAAATCTCACATGACTGTTTTTATCATAGGATAACTTTCTTCTCAAATGTTACTTGTTCTCAAGCAAGTTGTAATATAAGCATAAAATTCTGTACAGATCCCAATCGAGGCGTTCTGACAACATCATGTGTTTGTAAAGATATATTGTTATGAAAAAACATGTCATTAGATATTAAAAAAATAATTGCTTAAAAGGTATAATTATATTTTGTTATTTGTTCAAAAAAACACAAATATAAATACGATGGAAATTAGTACAAAAAAATGAAACATGATCATACATTTTGTTGATATTTCAACTTTCTGTTATTTACACATATATAAGATGGTGTTTATGAAAACTATGAAGGGAAAATTGAATAATGTAATTGAAAGTGGAAAATATATATAAAAAAAAAAACTATAAAACATAACACAACTTGATCAATAAAAATGCCATATAACTACTCTAAAAATTATAATAGTATGGTCACTTTTTATATCTCTAATCTCTTACAATATTATCAATACAATTTATATAACTTTCTAAATATCATATCATTATATTTTTCTTATCTAATATAATATTTATTTTAATTATATTATAATACATCATTTTTCTACTATATTTCTATTTTCTACTATAAACGCCCACAATTCCTTCTCTCCTTTCAGTTGAGCTATAGACTCCCTCACACCTCTTTTTCTCTTTGCTTCATATCTCTTTCAAATCCTTATTAATGGCAGATAAAACCCCCTTCAACCCTTGATTCATTTCCTAAATCTTCAATCAATCTCAAATTTTTTATTTTATTTTTCTAATCTGATTTATCAGTTCTTCATATTCAGATCGAAATCTTTAAATCTTTAAAATAACTTATATCAGCAAAGCGATAATCTTTTTCATGGGGTTTTGTTGATATAATTATGTATTTAATCAGTAAATCAATTAAATATTGTTTCAGAAATGGGAGTTTGTTTAAAGATTCAAATTGTGGTTGTTTCTTATCAGTTTAGCTTCATTTGGTATGTGTTCTTTCCTTCACTCTTATGTTATGTTATGGTTTTAGATTGATTCAATATTAAAGATCAAACCTTTTTTTAATGATGCTTTATTTTATTTGGGTTTAAAATCACTTTAATTTGTGTCATTTTATTTGATTGAAAATGGATATTTAGGTTAAATCCAGTTCTGTTATGGATTTCTGATGTTACAGTTATAATAATATTCATAGGTTTTGTGGGTATTGCATGATAGCTATAAAAGTCAAAATCTTGACTTAAAAAGATAAGATTCAAGATAAATTTATTTTCTTATTTCCAAAATGTTCTTGTTCTAGTGAACTTCACAATGGGTATAATTCATATCGATTTCAAAGCTAAGCAACTCATTTTGCACTTGAAAATCAAGTGTTTGACTTTTTTTAAGCAAAAGCTAGGATATATTTATTTGTTTAATATGTTGACTAATAAATTTCTGAATCAAGTTTAGGTTTTGAACCTAGAGTCATTCATTTGAGTCTTTATTAGTATTATATACTAGTTGTTTTAAGGTCAAATGTCATAAAATAACAATATGTTTCATATATAATTTAGATTAGATAGTGGTCTGTTTCGGTAATTATGACTTTCTACAAGTGTTGAGAAATTTATATGATTTTGTTTATTGTGAGAATTGTCAGGATTTGAGAAGTAGATAAGAAGTTGCTGCAATGAAACTGATTTTTGTGAATAAATTGTAAAATTATCTAAATATTCGTTACTTTAATTAAATTGTTGCAGCAAATTATCTAATTCTGGTTCTCGACCATGAATCGTTTTTTCTTTAATCTCAAATGGGTCTAACAAAAAATATTAGCTAAAAATGGAATGAGCAAGATGGGTCGTGGGTCGAATTCTTAAAACGGGTTAAAAGTCATATGAAGTTTATTTATAATGTATAGACAAAAAATCTTTTATGTACAAAAAAGACCCGTTTAGACCCTGACCCATTTCCACCCAATACCCAACCCGCCCATCTTTCCATCTACAAGAAACATATGTGCTTTACTGTACTATAAATCTAATTTTTTTTAACATTTCTTGCAGAAATCACAACAATTCCTTCAAAATTCAGGTACAATTTTCAAGTATTTTCAACAATGGGTAGAGGCAAAGGAAAATCAAAAAAAAGTTCAACTCGTGAAGATGGAAGTGGTGAAGAAGAAAAGTTACCCGTGAAACGAAGAGGAAGGCCTACAAAAGCCCAAAAAGAAGAAGAAACCGAAAAGATTCATGAAATTGAAGAAAATAAAGTTGAAGAGAATGGAAACAAGAGAAAGATTCCACCTTTACCAACCGAAGATGACCCAGAAATAGTGGAAGATGAAAATGGGGCCGAGTTGACCAAAAACGGTGTTGAGTTGACCAAAAACGTGGGGTTTAGACATAATGGAAGTAGAAGAAAAAACAAGCCACGAAGGGCGGCTGAAGTTGGTGTTAGTGTGTGTGAAGTTTGCAGTTGGTTGGTGTTAGGAAGCTGAGGAGTTTTGGTTACGGGTCGGGTCGGGTCATGATATGGTAAAGGGTTATTTTTCTATGGCGTTTTATGGACTTATGTAATGCTTAGATATGTTGATTTTGATTCACTTTTGATTTACATTGAGAATTTTTGCCGAAGGTTTATAATACCAACCAAATTTTGGTACAATTTATAAGTCAAATTGTGTTATAAGATGTTTATAAGTTATTGTGTGGTTGAATACTTGCATTGATAAATTAGCATGTTTGATTAGCTTCAATGTGGTTCGAAAAATGTTGAGTAGGTTTGGTACAAGTTTGAATTATTTTATTTTTTTTACCTTTTTACCACTATAAATACATATATTCACATACCCGTTTTATTCACACTTTCACCACTACAACAACAATCACAAAAATATGTTGTGTAACCACACAAGACTAAGGTCAAACAAAGATACAAGAATCAAAAACAAAAACAATTTATGAGAGTTTTTTTTATTCTAATCATCATCAAGAGGGACAATAATGAGTTAACAAGATATTACAAGTGGAACTGCAATTTTGATTTCCTAAATTTGTAGCAGCACCAACATAAATATGTCCAACTTGACACTTTCATATCTTTTTTTATATAATTGCAACACTTCACTTCTACTCACCTTGTAGGCAATATAGTTGTCTAATGTTCCCCGACGCTGGAAAAATGGAATTTCCGTCATATAACATCTTCTTTTTTATAAATAGATTCAAAATAAAATGATAAATTAAATTCACGTTTTAAATAACGATGACATTATTACCATATAACCAGTCTTTAAAGTAGACATGTAGTGCTGTCGATAATTCCTTTTTTCTGCTATCTTCAAGCGCTGCTTCTTTCAGCATCTGCTTAACCTCCACCAAATTATTTTCCTATAAAAAAAATATAAATTTCATGAAAATGATTTAAAAAAAAAAACAAAAAAAAAAAAAAACTGAAACATACATTTCTTTTTTGACATGACATGTACACATCAGGCAGTGGAAACGGGTTATCTTTTGTGGTACCAGATGCTTGACCTTCTAACCAGTTGGGAATCTATAAAACGGGCTGAAACGGGTAAAGGTGCATTCATGTTTAAGTGAAGATAAAGAAAGAAAATACCAAAAAGTTTGTAAACTGATCAGGGTCAATGCGGGATGCTGACTCAGCTTGACAATCTGATACACCAGCAGGGTGAGAAAGGGAATCATGCGGGTCAACCAGACCCAATGCAACGGGCTCTCCCCATCTATTTGGTGTAGTCTCAATTCCAACTTGTTGCATGTGTTCCTCTAATTGTGGGTAAAATGTATTATATGGTGCCACCTGTCCACAATACAAGAATGATAATAACAACAATAAATTAAAAAAATAATTATTAAAAAAAGGTAGATTAAAAGATACCTGCAGCTTATGATTATCACCAACAATAAGTGGTTGTTGGTTTACCCCCAAAAAGAATATACACTCACGACAGTTAGCAATGCAGATTCGTTTTGCTGCTGAAATCACATGAACCCTTTCACAGTGTTCAATTCTTACAGCCTAAAAACACAACAAACACCAATCAGAAATAATATATATTTATTTATATATATATACACACACACACACACACACACATACATATGTATAGGTAATTGTTCAAGGTAGTCCTTAATTTTCTTGTAGTCCCAAGGGACAAATCTCGACCATTGATCAATAATAAATTAATGGTCAAGATTAATCATATATTTTATACATAGAGGGGTATTTTGGTAATTTAACACCCACATAGTGGCATCATAGCATCCATAAACAAAGGAAAGGGGCTATAAACATACCATTCCAACAGCACCAAGAACTATAGTGGCATCAGAGCATCCATAAATGGTGGCATATTTTAAAGGAGCTAACACATAAATCACAGATTCATGGCAATTTATAACCTGCAAAGAATTAAAATTATATTTTAATTATGTTTTTTTAATATGCTATATATCTCTTTTTAATTCTAAATTTTACGAGGATGATGGAATGACCATTTGTTTTTATCTAAAGAGCGCATATACCAAGAATAAGGTAAAATAGTAAATTACATAAATCATCCCTGTGGTTTGTATGGAACTATGGCTTTCATCCCTCGACTTATTTTATTACACAGATAGTCCTTAACTTTGAATTATAGGGACTATCAATATAATAAAAATAAACTGAGGGACATAATCCGTAATTTCATACAAACCACATGGACGATTTATGTGGGGTTAAAAACAAAACTAACCTTTACAAAAGATCCTTTAAGTTCATGTGCTTGTTTTACAAAGGATTGTTTAGAAATCCCTTCAATAAAGCTAGGACCTTTTGCACTAGTTGAAGCCCTAAAACTAGGAGATGCATCAGTCATCAAAACATCTTGATCAGAAGGACTTGTGGGCCCGTTTTCTTTTGCAGCAATTCGATCCAGTGCATTAGAAATATTTTGTAAAATCCAATCATGAACTCGAGATGCAGGAACAGGGGCAGCTGGCATATCAGGATCTGAATTTGCAAAAAATGGTGCGTTTTGGCTTAATGGAGTTTTTTCTAGTCCTTTTTCACCAAAGTAGATTAAAAACCCTAAGTGCTCAAATTTCTCCATTGATAAAACCTGCAAACTTTTAACAAATATCAAAAAACTTGCAAGCTTTTAAAAAGGTAAATAACTCTTTAGGGCATCTCCAATGTATGCACCAAATATTTACTCTAAATTCAAAATTAATTAAGTTATACATATATACATTGTCATTTGTTTCAATTAAGTTATTATATTTATTAAATTAAATACATACAGCTCTAACCACGTTTTATTTTAATTAATAAATAAATTAGTTATAAATTATAATTATACACGTTAAATTATATAATTAGTTAATCTTTTAAAGTAATTAATTATAAAGCATACTAATAATAACTAGTATATGCATAACCAAACTACATAAAGATAATTTATATCTGATCATGGTATAAATAAGAACTAATTTGGTGTAAAATGACAAAAAAGAAATTGTGTTACACCAAATTTGGTGTTTTGGGGCCTACATTGGAGATGGTCTTATTAGAGAAAGATAAATAAATAATATAATGATTTTATAATATTAGTAGAGTTAGAACACAAACCAGTGAATCTTCACCTTCTCCTTGTACAGAGTCAGCCAAAAGAGAAATTATGTTGCCAAGATGTTTTTGTAAATATGATAACTGATGAGCTTCTTCATCACCTTGTGATGGCATAGATCTCCTGCTATTACTGCGAACAAGCTGCAAAATTGCAATATGATGATTAAACCAACATCACTCTAGATATTGTGCATTATTTCACAGCTAAACATTAATAATCGTTTTTAATGTTTTGATAAACATATTCTGCTTTTGGTTTATGTAATTATATAGGGATGAAATATCTAATTTCAGATAAGCAGTTTCATACCAACAAATACATACCTGTTTATGAAAAAGTTAACAAATTTACCTACTTTAAGCTACTGAACTCCTCCCATTTCACAAGACAAATCTCTCTATTCAACACACAAGGTGTTTTTTGGTCATTTTATCTATTAATTCCAGAAATGATTGGAATTTGCTAACCATGAATTACAACTTCAAATAGCAAAAGCACATCCAAACAGTATTATCATCTACAATTCTACATCCCATCAAAACTCAAAATTCTCAAATCGTAACAAAAAAATTAAGCAGAAAAACTCAATCAAATCACCTGTAATGGCGTAAGAGCCGATAAGAATCCATCAAAAGCAGAAGTAGACGGCCAAACATCCGCAACAGCAGCAGAATCCTTATGTCCTCTAGGAAGCAACCGCTTATACGACTGTATATACAAAAAAATTATCAGATCATACACATTGACACCAACGGCATCAACCTCATCAGGTTTCGCGGTAACGAGCGGGTCCAAATCAGAATGAAGAACAGACGCAATTATATCAATAACAAGGCGGGCGTGTTCGGGAGAGATCTGTAGGGTTTCGGAAACAACGGCGGTGTTAATTCTATTGTTGTCAGGCTGAAATTGTAGCAATTTGTCACGGACGGAGGTTAGGGTTTGTGAAGCATCGGTGAATATGAGTTTCTGCAAAGGAATTAAGCCATGCTCGAAAGGCTCGCGCCGAGGGTGTATGTACACTGGCGGTGGTTGTGACGGTGTTGACGGTTGTTCCGGTGGTGCCGGTGAGTCTGTCATGGTGGTGGATTGATTAATTGGAGGAATTGGATCTTGGAATTTGGGGGCAATTAATTTGTATGAGGATTCAAAGGGTGTGTGAGTGAGTACGTGGCAGCTTGGGAGGAGGTCAACATGGGAGTCTTTTTTTTTTTATGGTTATTGATTAATGATGGATGATAATAATTATTAAAAATTAGTTCATTAATTTATGTTAAGTGTTTCCGATTGATTTATTAGAAGTCGTAAATTTGACTGTTGTCGTTCAAAAATGATTTGATCCCTTTATGGTAAACAATAACTAGATGGTGAAGAAATTTAGAAAACAGTAACAACACATAAATAAACAACTCTATTATGTATTTTTTTTATGTGTTATTTTGCATTTGTGTATAAAAAGAAAATTAATCACAATTACATAAGTTTTATTGTCTCGATTGTTATTTGTTATATAAATGTTTTTGATTATCATATCCGTGCACATAAATAACATACATGTCTGACCGTAAAATCTCTACTATCTATAATGCATTTAGGACCTTTCCCGAAATAGCTGGATGAAAATTCAGCCAAATTCTTGCTAAATATGGAAAGTAGCACTTTTAGTTTAAAAAAATTAGAGTCAGGTTTTGAACTTGAGACCTACCAGTTCCATACCCACGAACATACCAGCTGGTCTTGACTTCAATTTGTGTATTTACCTAAACATTCCTGTAATAAAGATAAATATGTCAGCCTAGGCTTCGATAAAGCACCATAAAGTAATATTTCATATTTGAATCTTTCTGTATAAATTAGCAATTACGCACGGTTCGAAATCTCTAGCAATTCCTCCACCGACGCCCCTCCGCAACCACCTCCTTCTCCGTCTTTTACATGTCACAATGAGAATGGAAATTTTGCTTATGTCATCTTCTGAACTAGAACTTATGATAACGTATTAAAATTTGGTTTTGATTTATTCTTCCAACTTAAGATTTGTTGTTTAACCCTTTTATTATTGGGTTTTGCTAACTATGATTTATATAATAGGAGATGTGCCAAGAGATAGATTAGGGAAGAGGCTTTTGTGTTTTGTACATATGACCAACAAGACAAAAGTTTAGTGTAGTAAAATCATCCATTCCTTACCAAATTATAATTTTAGTTCTACCTTTATTCATACAACGTTGTTAAATGTCTACTTCTCTTGCTCAAGTTTATATGAAAAAAAGATGAAAAATGGTACACATTTTAGGAGTTTCAGTTCGCCATTTGAGGGGATGGTGCAAATATATGCCATGTTTCAAAGTGATTTCTTTCCGTTCCTCAAGGGTTTTTTTTTGCAACTAGGATTGAACGTTTTAATCGTAATTTTTTTTTTAAATCTATCCTGAACAGGCCCTTAGTCGAGAACTGCAAAAAATAGTTACTTTAACAAGTCAATAATAGTAGGGTCATATTATAGGATAATTCATTACAGCATCTCCAATATTTAGTCACTAAATGTCATACCAACAGTGATTTACAACACTAAATGTAACAGTATCACATCATGTTGATTGTTGATCTACAAATTAAGTTTTATTCATTCGTTCGTTCATTTAGATAACAATAGCATTGAGAAATTAAGAACATTTGAGAAGCACCACTGAAATTAGTAATTACCAAGTATCATTCATAATTTCTTAAGCCTTTAAAAATTGCAATTAACACCAAAGGACCTTTGACCTAGCGGTATGGTGTTTGCCTCTCAACTTTAAGGTCATTAGTTCGATTTCCGTCGTGGACATAGGTGGTAATTATGAGTAGATTAGATTTGCCGTTTCAAAAAAAAAAAAAAAAAAAAAAAAAAAAAAAAAATCGCCATACACCATTCATGACCACCACCATTACAAGCCATCATTATTACCGCCACTATCACCAACCAAATGATCGCCACCGAATATAGTCACAGAATGCGGCGGTGGGTACCCGGCTAGCTAACATACATGTCCGACCATAAAATAAGTATATGCTTTCTTTCTTTTTTCCTGTATTAGTAGAGGCGTACAATAGATAGAAAATTGCTACTATCACCCTTCAAGTTAACTTTAATTACAATAACACCCTAAAACATGCATATATTGTTTTCAATTTTAACCCAAAAGTCTACATCCTAAAAGCACCTAAAAACAAGAACAATTTCTAACATCAAAAATCAGCAAAAATAGGAACAACTTTCTAAGAAGCCTTGTCTTTGCTCCTACTTTTGTAAAAATCACATACAAAAAGTCAACCAAACTCATTGCAATTTAATCCGGTCCAAGCTATCCGAGACCATTCGCATCTTGGGTCGAACCTCAGGGTCAAGCTCGGTGCAATTTAATGCAATATGAAACGCACCCACCACTTGTTTCTTGGCATGAACTTCTTGCAAAAGCACCGGGTCGATAATCTCAGATAATGGTCTTTCCTCACGAAACACATTCCTTACAAAGCTCTCTAACCCTTTCCCATCATTATCAAGCCCGCCACCATCCGGGGCCCGGCCCGTTAACATCTCCAACAACACAATCCCAAAAGAGTAGACATCGCTCTTCGGGCTAAGTTTGTGGCCCGCAATCCGGGCCTCGGGAGCCATATAGTACACATTTGATGATGAAGACGATGAGTTTTTTGAGCCCATGATTGTTAGTTGGCTAGGGTTGCTTAGCTTTCGGGAAGTGGATTTTGAGATGGTTGATGATACTAAACGGTTGAGCCCAAATCCGGATATGAAAGGTTGTAAGTCGTCGTTGAGAAGGATTTTTGATGATTTTATGTTCCCGTGAACGTGTTTTCGAGGACTGCATTCGTGAATGTGGGCTAGACCCCTTGCGGTTCCTTGAGCAATCTTTAACCTTGAGGCCCATGATAAAGGTGGCAACGGGTTTGCAGGCCCGCCTACATCTAGTAATCAAATCCGGGTAAACGATTAGTAATGAATACGAGCGATAAATCAAACTACATGTTAGTTCTTACAAAGAATAATATATAATTTAGGGGTGGCAATTCTCAACCCGACAGGAAACATGACACATATCTGACACGAAAATAAACAAGTTAGGACTGTGTCTAAGTGAGTTGACCCAACTAGCCCGTTTAATAAATTGTTCGTGCTCAGGTTGAGTTGTTGATAAACAAGTTGACCCGCCAAATCATATAAATAAACAGGTTATGCGGGTCATGTCATGATACTAGCTTGTCTAACTCGATTAGTCAAACAAGTCGTGTTGGGGTTGACGGGTGACATCAACCCGCTAACCCTGAACCCGACATCAATTCCCACCCCATTACCTATAGACATTGTATATATATGCAACAAAATAGGAAACAAAATGGCAACAAAAAGCATTTAGAATATGGCTGTGTATTAGTAGGAAGATACAAAACAGTTTGTACACCTGAAGAAGTGCACAAACTAGAATAAGCACAAATACATGAAGGAGTACAAGTGCTACTGCATGGAGCACCACTAACTATATCATTATCATTACATTTTAAAATAGTGTGTACAAGTGGGCCAAAGTCCTATCCATTTTAGTTGGCGAGTCTCTTTCATAAAGATCATATGTAGCAATAATTTACAACATGTTAACTATATATATTGATTGTTGGATACAAAATAGTGTACTTACCATGAAGCGCAGAGTACAAGCTCCCATTGCTAACAAAATCCGAAACCAAAAGCTTCTCATCATTTGAATAGTAATAAGCTCTTAATCTCACAATATTAGGATGTTGCACTCTCCTTATAATTTCCACCTCAGCCTCAAATTCCTTCAACCGCCACACGTCGTCGCCCTCACTCAACCGTCTCACCGCCACCACCGCCGCACCGGAACCCCTTCCGGCCACCACCTTATAAACTATCCCACTTTTACTCTTACCTACCACATACGCTGATGCCCTTAATAAATCCTCTAATTCCAAACTAGACCCTTCATCCATCACCACAAATTTACCATCTTGCCCTTCTTGATCATTTACAGTAACATTAATTTGTTCTTTTTCAATTTCTTTTTTCACTAATTTGCCCTCGGTTGACCTCCATTTTTTTCGGCAAACCCACATTGAGAAAAACATTACTCCGATTACTAACGTTACGCCTGAGATTAAAGCGACCGTAACCGACCCGGATCCGGTATTTGTTTTACCCGATAACCCGGATGGAAAACCCGGATCTTTAGGGGTATCCGGGTTTGATAAAATCCTCGGGTTTTGAGCTTCCGGGTCCGAGCATTGTGTTTCTAATGGAAACCCACATAAAAATGGGTTTCCGGTGAATGCTGTTGGTCCTTGGTTTAGTAAAGAACCGACGAGAGGTATTTTCCCGGTGAGGTTATTATGTCGGAGGTCTAAACTAACCATTACCTGAAACAATCCGTACGACGCCGGAATCTCCCCGGAGAATTGGTTATACGATAAATTTACAGTTCCGGAGAGGTTAGTGAGGTTACTTAAGGACTCCGGGAGAGACCCATTTAACAAATTGGAAGAAAGGTCCAAAAAGGTGAGAAATTTAAGACTTGTGATTTTTTCCGAAAGAGGTCCGGCGAGTGAGTTGTGTGAGAGATCAATGGAGAAAATATTTGTGGCATTGAAGAGGTGATCGGGGATGGGTTTCGAGAAGTTATTGTTAGAGAGAGAAAGATGCCGTAGAGAATCGAGAGCTCCGACCTCCGATGGGAGGTAGCCGGTGAGATTTTTATTTGGTAGAAAAACGCTGGTGACACGGTGGTCGGAGTTGCAGCCGATGCCGGTCCAGTGACAAGGGGTTGAATCTGTCTCCGACCAGCTTGTGAGTGAGTTAGTTGGGTCACCGGTAACGGCGGCTTTGAGTGCTAGTAGTGAGAGCCCATCGGAGTTCAATGAGAATGAAACGGAAAAACAGAGTGTCAAAAAATAGGAAAATAATGAGAGAGAAATTGAGAAGGAATCCATGGCTTTTGGATTCAGATTATAAAGATTGTAATCATTGATTCATGATTTAACGAGGGGTTACAATGAATCGGAGGAAGATGATGAAATGATGGTGAGTGTTTGTGTGTGTTATAGTGTGTGTGAACATTTGAATTTATGGGTGGATTAATCGAGGTTGGTAGTGGAGTAACATGGGAATTTAACAGGTTTTTTTAATTGTAATAGTTTTATGGTGTTTTAAAAAAGATGGTTGGGATTGTGTGGCTATAATATGAACTTAGACCCTCCATATTTCCTATAATCCTATAATACTCCCCCTAGGTATGAAAAGTATTAAAAACACCCCCTCAAAGTTAGTGACATGCACATGCGAGTTTGTGTGTTGAACGAACTAGAGAGATCACAACCGATAATGTGGAACTTCTGTAACTACCTATTTGGAATGCAAGTGAATTGTTACATATACATAATAAACAATCGGTATACTACCTCCGTATCAAAATAAGTGATACACTTTCTATTTATGGGTGGAACAAAATAAGTTATACACTTCCAAAACTTACCTTATTTGGTAAAAAAGTGGGACTCATTCTCCACTAACTATCTACTTTAATAAAGTGAAATTACCCTTTTACCCTTACTTTTACTTTTAAACATCATTAATATCATTACATTCCAAAGAAGTGGGACCCATTATCTACTAACTATCCACTTTAATCTAATTTAAACCACTTTTTAATCTTTTGCCTCAAAAACCACAATTCTTCAAATGTATCACTTATTTTGATACGGAGGTAGTATAACCATTTTATTTGGAAAATTTTCAAACATGATAGTACGACTTGTGTACAAATCATTCCTATTTGGAAAAGTTGATTATTTGTTAAATATGATTCTTAGTATCGAATCTAAGCTATATTTGATACGTCTAAGCTAGCTTAAAAGTGCAGTTATCAAGTTTGAATACATATTTTCAAAGTGATTATCATAACGTTAAAAAAACAAAGTCAAATATTTTATAACAGTTGGGAAGTTTTTTGCATTTGCTCTATAAAACTAGTTTTCTTGTTACATCTCATAAGCTTTATAAAATTCTGCTTAGACTGGTGCCATCGGGAGGCCGGTTGGCCACCGACGGAACCGGCGCCGTTGGCACGGTCCGCCGGTTGGCCGCCGGTTGGGCCGCCGGTCGCTTAAGCGGCGAGAGAAGCGGCAGGTGCGGTCGATTTTTTAATTTTTTTTTTTCTTTTTTTTTTCTTTTCTAACGGTAATATTACCGTTAATATATATATATATATATATAATTTTTTTCCCTTTTAAATCCCTATAAATACCCCACTCTCATTCTAAAATTCTCACAAAAAAAAAATTCTCTCTTCTCCCACCCAACCATACTTACAAAATGTCAAATGCTTCCGATTCCTCTGCCGAATATGATTCCGATTTGGAAGCTATTTTGACGTGTGCCAATGCGTACAATGCCGAGATGGAAGCCATTGTGAATGCTCTTTCATCTGATACAGAGGACGATGAAGAGATCGAGCCGATCCCCAGAGCGCCGAGAAGGTATGTGCCACGAGATCGTGAAGGTGCCGGTGAGCGTTTGTACGCAGACTACTTTGCTGAAAATCCCACGTTCCCGCTGGATTATTTTAGGCGACGTTTTCGTATGGCCCGTTCGTTGTTCCTCCGTATATGTGACGGTATAACAAATTACTCCGAGACTCCTTTACCTGCGCATTTTTTGTATTTTCGTCAACGGGACGACGCTACCGGAAGGGCGGGTTTTAATATTCTTCAAAAATATACATCCGCTGTACGACAATTGGCCTATGGTTGTTCAGCCGATTTGTTTGATGAATATCTACACATGGGACAACAAACATCATATGATTGTTTGGATAATTTTGTCAAATGTGTATTCCATCTATTTGGTGCTGAGTACTTAAGAAAACCCAACGCGCATGACGTCGAGCGCTTACATCAACGTCATGCTGAGTTGCATGGTTTTCCGGGTATGCTCGGCAGCATCGATTGCATGCACTGGCCTTGGAGGAATTGTCCAGTGGCATGGAAAGGCCAATACACACGAGGTGACCAGGGGGAGCCAACGATCATGCTAGAAGCGGTCGCGTCTTATGATTTGTGGATTTGGCATGCTTACTTCGGCCCAGCTGGTTCGAGCAACGACATCAATGTCCTTAATGCATCAGACTTATTCAAGGACTTGCTGCAAGACAGAACTCCCACTATTCCTTTTGTCATTGCCGGGCAACAATTCACTAGAGGATACTATCTTGGTGACGGGATATATCCGGAATGGGCAACCATTGTGAAGACATTTAAGTATCCGTTATCTGAACAACAAACTCGGTTTAAAAGGTATCAAGAAGCCGCAAGAAAAGATATCGAACGAGCATTCGGTGTGTTGCAAGGTCGTTGGCAAATCCTTAAAAACCCGGCAAGACCATATAGCGTCAATAAAATAAGTCGAATCATGTACTGTTGTATAATTTTACACAACATGATAATTGAGGACAACGGTCGCAACATGTGTCCACATGAGGAGGCGTATATGGATAACCCGGCAAACACGCCGCAACGCTCGTGGAATGAGAGAGTTGCAACACACGCTCGAATGGCCAAAGAACTACGGGATCAAGCAACGCATCATAGACTTCGCAATGCACTAGTCGACCACATTTCGCAACTCCCACCAAATTTCCGCCAACGTTAAATTATGTTTTTAAATTATTGTATTTTTTTCCCTTTTTTTATGTTTTTAAATTATTGTAATGTGTTTTTTATTTTAATAAAAGTATTATGTTTTAGTTATATTTTTGTTTTAATTAAAAAGAAAGTAAATTAATTAAAGTTGGTGAAGTGACGGAGTGCTGTTGGCACGGGTACGTCAGTTTAGTGTTAGTTAGTCTGTCTGCTGACGTGGCGCTGAGTTGGCAGAAACTGACGGCGTCAGTTTCCGTCACCATTGGCACCGGTCTTATTTGTTTCTAGCAATAAAATAGATTGAATATTAAATTGTACTTTTCCAAATAGTGTGTACCGGTTACTATGACTTGACTCGTAATAATTAGGTTTATAATACACCGGAGGCTCTTTTAAACAAATCTGGTTGAACATTTATTTTTGTAAGATAAGTTACTTAAGGTAGACTATCTTATAGAGTAAGAATCTTAACTTACAATTACTTCAAAAATATATGAAGTATATTCTCTTTAAGAAAAATAAAATTAGTAATTCTGAGTACATTTGCAAAAAAGAGAAATCAGAAGGGGTAGGAATGATCAATATAGAGGTGTTGACTGTTTTATGTGATCCCGTCGTTAACGTTAAAATTAAAAACGGATCATATATAAAACACGGGGTTTTCTGATTCTTTTTTGTCTATACTTTCCATCTTAATTTTTTTTTAAACGGCAAATCTAATCTACTCCTAATTACCACCTATGTCCACGACGGGACTCGAATTCCTGACCTCAAGGATGAGAGTCAGACACCATACCGCTAGGCCAATGGCCCTTTGGTTACTTTCCATCTTAATAATTTTATATTTCTTGATAGATCGTAATAGTAACAAATTTATTACTTTTATAGTTATTGTTAAAATAAAACAAAGAATGACATAATTTTTGTAAATACAAGAAGTTATCTAATTTGTAGTTGTAGACAATTGTAGTCTTGCAGTTATATTACATATTACTCTTTAGTAATCATAGTCACATCAAAGCTTTATAAAAAAGTATTATTGGATGGCAAACACAAAAACCGGATTTACCGGTTCTAAACCCGCTTGAAGACTGAACCGACCCGGAACCGGTTTAACCGGTCCGGTTCTCGGTCTTTGAAATTTCCTTTTTCCGGTACCCGGATTTACCGGTTCCGGTCCGGTTCGGTCCGGTTCCGGAACCGAACACACCCCTACTGTCAACCAAAAAGCATGCCATTACTACACACCATGCCCATGGTCCATGGGCTTCTAGCTTTATTTATTACACACAGATGCGTATCCAAAAGTAGAATTTGAACTTCTGTTTCTTTGTCAAACTGTTTGACAGTTGGCTTTCGTCTCTTTTCAAAGTTTTATCGTAAATAAATATATTTAACATAAACATATAATCTTTTGATTAGTACTGCTAGACTAAAAATGGTGATATAAATATAATTACCATTGTGTAAACACGTTGCATAATTGTGACATAAAAGTGACAAATTATCTAAATCACGTGAACATATATCCCAATGAAGGATAAAATTGTCATTATTCATAACATTTTACCACGCGGGATTTGATATAAAGCAAGATTCATTCAGACCACATGCACACAAACACAAACCAACAATGATTTGTTACTCGCCACTTATAGCAGATTTGGTATATATATAAAAAACTGAATACTTGGTTTCGTATGCTATATATTTGTTTCAATAATTTGGTAACTCTGATACAAAGACAAAATAAATTTGCACGTCACCCTAACCATTCAAACCATGATTTTAACCATTTGCACAACCGTTTTGACCCATCCATAGGCCTGTAAAAGAACCAAACATTCAGCGAACCATTTGTGAATCGTAGTGGGAGTTCATTTATGTGTGTTCGTTTAGTTAAATGAACAAACACGAACAAGATTTTATGTTCGTTTAGTTAAACGAACAAACACAAACAGAGACCACGTTTGTAAAATTACGTTTGTGCATGAACAAGAGTCTGTGTTCGTTTAAGTTCATTCGTTTATATTCGTTCGTTAGTGACTTAGTATTCACTCGTTACTGTTCGTTTAAAATTTTATCACTACATCATCCCCACACCACAGGAAAAGGTCAAAACAACAAACTTACACATAAAAAATCATAAGAAAACAAAAACAAACAAACAAACAAAAAGGTTAAAATCTCCTAATCAAGATTCATAACTTCAACCCGCGCGATAATGGGCCACGATTGATGGTTCATATATCACAACACTAACTTAGCCTGTTAATTAACCGTGTTGGAAGGTTGAACTCTGACCCGGACATGTTTATTAAACAGGTTTTCAACCTATTTATGACCTCAATTAGAAACAAAAGCTAAACGATAAATGTTAAAAGGCGAGGATACATATTTTTTAGAAGTACATAGACAAATATTAAGTCATGCGTAAAAAACAAAAATACAAAAAATAGTGAGATTTTATAGAAAATTTGAGTATACAGTTTTCAAAACTTAATCTTCAACCGTATATTTAAACACGCAAACAGGTTAGAAACTTTATAACCTTAACCCTTTAACCCAATCATAACCCGTTTAATTCGTATCGGATATTGCTGCCCCAAGAAATGATTGATTTTTATCTCTTTTTTATTTTCATTTTTTGCATTTTCAAGAACTTAAGCATCTAAAGTGGCTGACAAAAGAGACGAGTAGAAACCTAATGTATTCTTATTTCTCATGTTATGGTTAATCTTATTATTCTGTAATGATCATCGTTTCTAAGGTACAATCGTACAATATAATTCTAAAGTCTGGATCGGGAACTAGGAATATGTAAAGCATCATAATGATTAATGACCAAACAAACCCGTGATACAAGACTTTAATAGGATCTTGTGTACCATATTCTTGACCGTAATCAGCAACAGATATCAGACCACCTAAATCCTTATCATTCATGTAAACCGAAATTGGCATCCTGCATAAATATGCAACATTCATTTAAGTTCACACTCAAAATCATGACTTTATCCAAACTTTGGTGAATTTATCAAGTAGACGAACAAATCAGAAGAAAAATAATAACAACAATAGTAACAGGTCAAGAAGATAGAAGAGGCCGTGCTCCAATTCTGACATGCATAAGAGATGAAAACAACATGCATTTGATGCATTTCAATTTGGTGGGACCCACGGTGATGTATGATACTCCCTCCGTCCCACAAAAAACTTCTCATTTCACCCAAAACTTTTGTCCCACAAAAAACTTCCCATTTGAGAATTGGAGGGACCCACTTAATAAATTAATATTATCTCATTAACTTTATGTCATTTTTAATTATTTTTTAAAGTTTCTCTCACTAACTTTATGTCAATCACTAAATTAATCCTATATTTTAATCAAATTTATTATCAAATACCCCACCACTAACTATCTCCTAAAAATATGTGCCCAAGTCAAATGGGAATTTTTTTGTGGGACAGAGGGAGTATGTTTTATGCAGGTTCTAATGGCAGAACAGTTGATCATACTGTCATGAATCTAAGTTTAATCACTCTACATAATATTATATAATTCAAATTAATGGAGGTAGAGCACAACAGCAAACATAAACTATCAGTAAGTTCATACTTATTCAACAATTTTTTGAATTTTACTTCAGCTTCCAAATCAGTAATTCCATCATAAAATATCTCCAAATGCATAATTTATTAATGTTTATGAATTCAGATCGAACCACCAGACAGAATCAGGATCAAATAGTAATTCGTCGTATATATCCAAATTAACACAAATCAATGGTGTATATTCTAGCAAAGTGAATTAACAATTTCAGTTTTCTAAGCTAAAACTGAAGTACGAGAACAGAATCAGACAATTAGGTATACAAATTGGTGGAAGTTGAAAAGGAACATACCTGTTTCAATGGAAATAAATTGATAATTAACAGTATCGATGAGGAAACCTAATGAAGAATTGAATTGAAATTGGGGAAACGGAATCAACGAAGGAGATAAAATTGATTATATTCTGTAATAATTACATAATACTCTTGTGTAATAATCGCAAACAAGTGGTTTCACTGTTTCAGACTCAGTTGATGCGTCACATTTATCTTTATAAATACTATAATTGGCCCACTTTCATCTCAATGGGCCCACGTGTATTGTACATGTTGTCAGATGCAGACAGCCCATCACTAATTGACAGTGATCCCAAATGGGCCATCTATACGGGCTAGCCCACTTTCATCTCAATGGGCCTTCATGTTTCAAATGACTTGGGAGTACTGTATATTGATTTAATTTAAATCAAATGATCAAACTAAAATCATAACAATATGGTGAAAACTACAAATAAGTTTTTCTTTTTGAAAAAAAAAAAAGAATGAGTTGCGACATTGTCATCATCCCACCCAAAGGAACCAAATAATATATAACCATCAACAAAATCAAATGATACTATTAAAAGAGAGAATTAGTAGATCACACATGTTATTTTATCAAGTGGATAGTATTATAAATAGAAACAAATGATAAAACTAGATAGCATTTCTCATTTGTTAAATGTATTTGATTTAGTTTGTCGGGGAAATGGGACGAGTTATGCAATGGATAACAAAAGTGTATATGGTCCCGGGATCACGTGCATAGCACGCGGTGGAAGGCCCACGACAAGTGGAACCAGGGGTGGACCTAGTATAGTGCATGGGGTTGCCAGTGCAACCCCTGAAATTTGTTCGAATAGTGTTATATTTAAGAATAAAAAAATTTATTAGTGTAGGTGACACCCCTGAGAAAATAATGTGCAACCTGGGACACACCTTAATTTTTTTCCTGGGTCCGCCACTAAGTGGAACGACCTTAAACTCAATAACCACAAATAATGTGCTCCTCTTATCTACTACTACTATATTGTACAACGATTTTTTTGTATATAATCATTTCCCTTTTAATATTCTTCTTCTACACCCTACTACCTCTATCTTAGGCTAGTTAGTATAGTCTCCCGTGTGCGGATCCTTTCATACATGGGTGAGCCGTGAGTGTGCTAGTTATTTTCTAGATAGTGATAGTGATGTGGTTATTAGGTGAAATATGATATGATAAAAATTTTAGCGTGATTGATGGTACTCATAATCATCATCCTTATTTTCAGTTTGCACTTTTGACCTTTTTCTGTAAACATAGTTCTATCTCATTATATAAACCAACTAATTTTATGATGACCATCCGTTTGTTGTCATTTGTTAATTGGGATTTGATCAAGAACACTCGAAAAATGCTAAGTTTTGTCACTTAAAATATTTTATCAACTAAAGTTATTTAAAGATGTTATTTTCGATCATGATCACAAACACATATCTATATATTTTTATTGCATACTCTCCACACTCTTATAAACGCCAGACACATGCATTTTTCCTATTTCTTTCTTGCATGTATTTACGTGTGCTTGTTTTTATAGGCATACATATACACTTATTTCACTTTCCTATTTCTCCCGCTAGCATTTGAATAGATTAAGTAGTATTGTTGTTATATATAAAATCATGTCATTACGAGGTTATATTGCAAAAAAGATTTATCATGACAACATTTGTACCATCCGTCGTCACATAGCCATATATAGTAGTAAGAGACAATGAATAGTCAATACTTCATACGGTTTAAAGTTTTTTGGTTATAAATATCCAAACACACCACCATTGAAAGAGAAACAACTTTGCCAACTTATCGAAAATTTTAGCATTTTGACGTTGATATATATCCATGTTAAATTAACCAAGTACGACAAGTACAATGATTTCAACGCATTGAGTACGCATATGCAAGGGTCGTCGATGAACACGTACCCTATTTTCGCGGATGACGCCTAAGTGAGTACATTTATATTTAGAGAATTCACTTTCATACCACAATTTTTAGTTACTACACCACACAATATAAATTTTATAACTAATTGTAAAAATATATCAATAATATTTATGATAGATGAAATAAAAGTTATGGTGTGAAAATTACCCATTATTTTTATTGTACTTATAACCCTCAAGGCATGTAATGATTAATTCGAACAATTTTTTTCTTCTTGTCCAATCATTCTAACTTAAGTCTTAATCTTTTGACGAACCATTGTGAAAGTTAATGCTAGTGTTCTACAACCATCAAGTTATCCAATTACTTTACCCAAGGCTTCTAGCCTAGTGGTATTGGTGGAAAAGTTAAGGTGTTGTCCATGGCCAAGGTCATGGGTTCAAGTACCGTCGTGGACAAATGGTGGGGTTTATTCCCCATATGTGAAGGGTTCGAGGGAAGGCATACTGTCCCTTGTAGATGTCACTGTCTAGGTTCGATCCACTAACTTATTAACTTGCCGTTCAAAAAAAAAAATATATATATATATCAATTACTTTTACAATAGTGGTTAAAATTTTATAAAAAAATATTCGTATACTTTGTTGGCCGTAAAAATTATGGAAGACAATGACGGATTATCCTTCATAGTTAAGACACCAGTGTCGGATTCGGTCCCCCGCCCCGGTCCCCGCCCTACCTCCACCACCAGTCCACCACCATATCACCCCCCCCCCCCTCCCCCCCCTAACACACACACCAATCTCTCTCTCACACACACACACTCTCTCTCTACAGAAACACCAAAAAAGCATCTTATCTAAATCATCATGTATTCGTAGTTCGTAATTGAATTGAATTGAAAACGTTGCTTTCTAACTTCTCCAACAAACGCTGGAAATAGTTCCGAATTTTCGAGTAATTCTAGATCAGCCATTGAAGCACTCATATCATCATCAACTAGTACAAAGTCCATAGCGTTTTGATTCTGCTTTGAAGAAAGAGAAAGCTGAACGTCTTTTCTCTGCCACAGAAAGTGGAAGAAAGTACGATTTGGCAGTTTTCTTCTTTTTCCTCTTATTCGGTCATTTTCCATCATCATTTATTAAATTTTCAGTCTTCGTTTCGTATTCTCCACCGCTATTTGTTACAATTTTTGAGTTATTTGATGGAGAAACTCGAAGAAATTGGTGTTGAAACGTTTCAATTTGGCGAGGAAGAGATTCAGAGCTTGATGTCGGTCGTGCAACCTTCGGAGGCCGGTAATTCGTTCACTGCGCTTCTAGAACTCCCGTCGAATCAAGCTGTGAAGCTTTTACACTCACCGGAGGAAACTACACCGATTATTTTCCCCTTTACATCAATGGAAACGGACAATTCAAGTTCAATTCTCCCTAATTCGAGCCCTAATGACTTCAGTTTGGTGAAACAAGAGCCAATTGATTCCGGTTCACATCATAATTCGTCACTGAATTTATCAGATCCGATAATTTCGAAATCAACGAAGCGGAAGGAGACAGAGAAGAAGGTTCGTGTCACTGTTGTAACTTTATTCATCGATTTCTACTCACATGTTAGCTTCAATTTCGAGCACAATTGAGTTCTAATTCTTTAATTGCTTCATACCACTTGAAAAAAATAGGTTAAATCATCGGCGAAGAAGAGCAAAAGCGTCGCGAATGAAACCTACGGCGAGAAGCTGCCGTACGTTCACGTTCGTGCCCGGCGAGGTCAAGCAACAGATAGCCATAGCTTAGCAGAACGAGTAATTATTTATATGCATTTAATTAAGTTTAATTAACATTAAGCTTAATTTAATCAGTACTTACTGGTTGACTTTTTTGATAGGCAAGAAGAGAGAAGATTAATGCTAGAATGAAGCTCCTTCAAGAGCTGGTTCCTGGTTGTAATAAGGTTAGTTAAATTGAAGCTCAGTATTCACATTCATTGATTACTTGTACTGTACAAATGGGTAATGCATGTGTACGTTGCTTGTTTCAACTTAGGTTGCTATCAAAGTATCAATCCAATTAGCATTAGTATCTATCTTTGCTCTTTTATCAAGAGATTTTTTCTAAAATAGTCTATATATTCTTAAAATTGCAGTCAAGAACTTAGTTTTTTTGACATTGATGAATGATCAAAATATTGAACAAGAAGTTCTAATCTTGGAGGCAAATAACCAGTAAGATTTGTGTAATCTGCAAATGGTCACAATTAGAGGTGTCAATTTCAACCCACTTAGTTATGAATGTGTCGATTTGGGTTATTTATAATGTCAAACTAGTCAAATGGAAAAAAAAGTACATATCTTAAATCATTTTATGCAAGAATTTAGATTATTATTATTCCAATACTGTGAATTCTTTTTGTGATCATATTTCTTGTTTTTGACCCGTTACCCACCCTGCCCGACCCGTCCATCTTGCCATCCCCATTTTAAAATCTTGAAAAGCTTTTTTTGGCATGTATCAACAATTTTAAATACCCAAGTATATTTTTATTCTTGCAGATTTCAGGTACGGCAATGGTGCTTGATGAGATTATTAATCATGTACAAACCCTGCAACGCCAAGTGGAGGTTTATTTTATTATTTTATACAATTATTGTACTTATGATACCACATGTTTTGAACTCTTGCATTTCATAAAAATGGAAAGCTCTATAAATATGTATAACAACAATCATTAAAATACCTTTGACTGATTCCACATCGTTTGTTTTTCTGCAGTTTTTATCAATGAGATTGGCTGCTGTGCACCCTAACATCGATATCAACCTAGACAACATTTTTTCTGCAGAGGTAACAATTTTGCAGTCCTTTTTCCTGTTTTTATGCAATTTCACATGCTATATGCTATAATTCATTAATTCCCTTCATTTTTCACCTACATTTTTTTAAAGTTTATGGCACCTTTTGTTAGGAAATGAGGTAGCAAATGAAATCAATGAACATCTGTCATAGTGTCCATAAACTCTAACTTTATATAAATATCTAAAAAGGACAGGCTCGATAATGGAAATGGAAATTGGACCACAATTGTCGAGTATTTTCATTTTAATAGAAGTTTCAAACTTTCAACTATGGTTCAGTGTATTTACTCTTGTGGGTCTGCACATTAATTGTTGCATATACTATAGTTTTTATAAAAAACTAATTAATGTCGGTAACTTAAAGTTGTTGGGCCCGGGCCCGCAATTCTGGTACCCCGGTTAGGTCTGTATGCAACAAAGGTGACATTTTTTGTATTTTCAATTAATTTTTTTTTTTTGGAAATCTTGCAGAGTGGGTCACTTATGGACTGTAATTTCCTGGGTATGGTTTCACCACCGCTGAGTCAGCAATTATGGCAGGCGGATGGGCTACCTCCACAGCCACTATGGGGTGTGGAAGAGATCAACCCTAATTTCATCACACCAGAAAATTCGCTTTTAAGTTATGATTCTTCGGGTAATTCAGGTAAATCACTTTTTGAAATACTCCAAAGGCTTTGGAAACATAGTATTCTAAATATTATGTGTTCGTCTTTTGCAGCTTCTTTGCATACAAACCAGCTGAAAATGGAGTTATGAAGATTGGATTTTGATTTCGATCAAGTGGTAGGTAAGGTAGGTATCCGATTGTATATATGGGAAGACATTAATCGATAGAAAATAGTGGTAAGTTAGAGAGATATTAAATCATTTATAAGTAGGATTAGAAATCGAGATTTGAGTGATGAAATTAAGATGGTATATGCATATATATATATGATTTATATATATATATAAACTGTAGCACTCATTTATGAGGAACAGCAACTCTCTGTTCCCTTCATTGAGAGTATTAATATCTGGTCCTCTTTTAACAAGTGCTGCTTTAATGATTTATGAACAACCGCAGGACAAAGTGTTTGTTTTTATTTTCAAGCGTAGAAAGCGACATGAATTTATATATTCGAAAAAGAAATTGGTTGAAACTTGAAAGTCTGTTTTTATAAGATTAGTATACTCGTACTAGATAGTGTACTCGAAGCATCAATTAATTATTATTTATTGCAAAAGTGATGCTAATTTTTGTATAATACGTCTATGAAAGATTTTTCTCCTCTCTATGAAAGTTTTTTCTTAATTTGATATGTTCTGTTTTTTTCTAGTTCTATTTGAACATCTTTAGAAAAAAGTGTCACATTTGCCGAAACTAAACAACGCTTAAACTACTGAAAAATTGTATCGGGTTTAGAACGTTGAAAACACGGAGAGAAAAGCGGCGTATAGCATTGCTCCATGATGTTTATGACTGTTTTATACACGACATCTATATGGCTATACTACACATAATTTATCAAATTTATGCCTATAGATTAATGTTAAACACGTTTCCTAGTAATTTTTTTTTTGCTGAAGTTTATGTTTTCTAGTCGGTAAAAATTGTTAACTTTTAGCCATCAAAATTGAAGAGTTTTATGTTTCAGTTGATTTTTAGCAGTCAAAGTTCATATACATATTGGATATCTAAAAATTTTAAAAGATTTCCGGGTTTGATATTCATAAGATTTTCGAATATCGTTTCCAGATATCCGGTTTTTCTAAACATTATGATGTTTAATACATTATAATTTTTTATTACGAATTTACAATTGATTATTCGACCCCTAAACAATTTAAATATGAATAGCAGAATAGGGTTTAATTTTGAAGATAGGAAACTATGAGGGGTGTAAATGACCTAAACCAAATCAGGATGAACGACGTCGTTTACCAACTGGAATTAGGATCCAAATCCAGTCCGTAAAACAAAATCGGAGTCTCATCAGTCACTACGATCACCATCGACATGCCGTCTGCGAAACCCTTCTCTGCCGCCGCAGGCATGCTCCGATCACGGCTAACCTCCACCCTCCGCCAACGTGGCGGAGACGCCACTATCCGCTGGACCACCCCTGGCCACCAGGTACGACCTAATGGCTATTTCCTCAACCGAACTCCTCTCCCGCCGGGCCAGTCAAGGAAATGGGAGGATTGGGAGCTACCTTGCTACGTCACCAGATTTCTAACGATTGTCATCCTCGGCGTTGGTCTCAACGCCAAGCCTGATCTAACTCTAGAAACCTGGGCGCACCAGAAAGCAATCGAACGTCTCGAAGCTCAACAGCGTTTAATCGCAGCGTCCGCATCTGAGGAATCCGATTGATTGATCAATCCTGAGATCTCTGGTAATATTTCCTAAAAAATTTCTTGCTCGGATGTTGGAGATCGAGTTTAATTCTCGTTTCTATATGTTAAACATTTGAAGTTGTGATTTGTTCATATGTGCGTTTTGTCAATGCTTTTAGTTTTCCTTAATAATGATGTCTAAAATTCTAAAAATTGTCTTCAAATTATTTTGATAATTTGCAATAATGTTTCGTCAAAAGTTTCTGCGAGTCAATTGAAACCGTAAGAACGGTGTTTTAGTTCGTGAATTCATCTTCTGATTCATGTGTTAGCTTCAGTCGAATTGTCTAGACCTGCCTTTTGATAAATTTGTGCTGGTTATGGTGTGTAAGCCATCCTTCGAATTCATTCTGTAGTTGTATCTTAAAGTTTTAGCCTGTAAATAATAAGATCATTGTAAGTTATTCTTCATGAACATTTAGGAAGCTATTGACAAAATTGAATTGTTGTAATGATTGAATGTTGGAGACAGAATTAGCTAAGTGTATGTCTTTTAGAGCTTAATAAACTTTCAATTCTTGCCATTGTATGTACTAGGTGACCTACTAACCTTCCCATCAGGTAACTGGCATTATTTTTTAAAAAAAATTGTCCGTTTTTTGCTGCCACGTCATTATAACCATCACTACGCCATTGGCTTTACATGTTATAGGAGGTCAGATACATTATACATACAATAGCAAGAATTGAAAGTTTATTACACTCATAAGACCGTTTGGAAGTATGCTATATGCAATAACAATAAGCGATAAGTTAGATACATGTATCATGTATGTATCATAATAAATGGGCTGCATGCATCTATGCTTTAGGGAGAATTTTTAATTCTTAAACTAGAATACTCACCAAATGTTGAGCTCTGATAAATTGGAACTAGACTAATATAGTACTGTTCACTTAAAAATTTGCTTAAAATAGAAATTAGATATATTCTCCAGGAAATTATTAAAAAAAAATTACGCCATAAGAGAAATAACTTATTTACTCATTGTACATGGGAATGTCAAGATAGTAGCATTAAGATTATCTTGAGTTTAAATTTTGCAACAGATTCAGTATTTTCTAGGGTTCTAAGTAGCCCCACTGATTTCACACTCAACTACTGCAGCATTCTTTGATATCTCAAACTATTTTGGGTCCTCAGAAACCGGATAATCTAAATTTTTTGAAGTTATTACATCCATATTACAAATATCTGAATTAATATGAAATTATGAATCGTGATGATTTTAGGAGTATCTTAATGATATTAATGTGTCCAAACACTCTAAAGTTTTGGCTTCTAAAAAACACAATAATCCATAAGCACATTAAGATATGCAATCCCAAACTCTCTTGTAGATCAATATCAGTATCTGTAGACTTTCATGCGTATGTTGAATTTAGCATATAAAACATATAGATTAGTAGATTCAGGTTTAAACTAGTCCAGAAATGTGAGCTTCTTGCAGGTGAATATTGTTGTGTAAAACGTTTTTCATTGTACTTCATAATATGTGGCAAAATGGGCAGGTCGTGCAATTAGTGTAGCAGGGGGTTACTTGTAATATTCTGTCAACATGTAATACTTCCATTATCTAGTTATGAAATTACATATTTGTAACTCCAATGTCATATATTAGACTAGAGATGGTGAAATTATGGGTTTAATTTGTTAATCCATCTTCAGAGTATTCCCATTATAATGGGCTCCAGAGGTAGTCGAGCTTTACTCATGATGTACGCGCCCAATCATTTCTGTAACTGTTATCAAACATTTCCTTCGCAATCTGAAAATGTTTAGGGATTAAACCCGTGATCTTTATGAAGTCGTTCATAGCCCTAACTACTAGTCAATCAAGATGTAAATACTGGCGTGTGTTGATTCAGATTGCATATGTCATGTTGTCCAAATCTTTTATAAGAAAAAAGAAAACTTATAAATAATTAGCGTATTAAATCTAATTACAAAAATTATGTCTTTTCACATTTTTCTTAATAGAATCGAGCAATGATGACTATCAAAACTAAATTAGCATCAACAAAGATCAATGCTATGTAGTTATCGCTGTGCAAAATCAAATTGCAGTCACCTACCAGTATGTGGAAATTTCAGATATCATGGTGCTATAGCAGTTTTTTTTTTTTTTATATTTATAGTTTCAGAAATATACCCAACGCTAAGTATAAACCATATAACCAATAAATTATGATAAAAGTTAAGTATATACCAAGTATCCATATTGATAACATCACAAAGGTCAATGCTAATATATATCACATAATTTACCGTGATTTTCATGATTTATCACCACTATTTTACCGTGAATTTCACGATGTTCGTGAATTAGCGCCGCAAAACACAGCTCTGCGAAAATGTTTCAGTGCATGAACCGCGATTACACTGCAACTGCGTGCAATTATCAATGGTGGATTATCCAAATAAACGATGATCAAGTACCTCACGAGAACAAGGTGAAAGTAATTTATTTATTCATATCTAACTCAAAACAAGACATTTTTATTCTCCTTTGTCGCACTAGTAAAAAAAAAAACTAAAATTACGAGTCAAACAACAAACCAACCTCACAACATAAGTCTTGAGCTTATTCACTCAAGTTTCACTTCTCTAGTTGGGGGTGCTAATTGCAAATAGTAGAACGGTTCAGTTGGTTCCTCCCTGCAAAAAGAAAACATGAAATACAATTTTCATCAAATTCACATTACAATTGCAGTTTAAATGGTCAAAATATTCGTTTTTGGTGGAAAATGAGGTGAGTATAAACAACAACACATACCCGGGTTTGGATTGCATGCATTGCCAAAAAAGCTTGAAAGGGCCTGGAACAGTCTTAAAGGGGTTACCTTCAAAACATGCCTAAATAACAAATAAGTGAAATGAATTACAGTTACAGAACACTAAAAAATAAACATTTTGTATTAAGAAGTACTAGATTTGAACATTAAAACTATAATATAGCTCAATTCTTCCTGATTAGAAAAAGTTGTTAATACAATTATAAGTCAGTGATCGCTTTCGTTATTCACCCTGAATTGCAAACTGCGCTAACTCTTTCTAACTTCAAGTTTATAGCATGTATAAATAATAAAACTGTCATATATTCATCAACATCTATGTAAATTGTGTAATCAGAAGTACTAGAGTAAACATTAAAATCATAATGTAGGATAAAACCACAATTTTCTCAACAAATCGCAAACTACTGTAACTCATTTAAACTTCAACTTTATAACATGTATAATTGATAACATTGTCGATTTTTCATCAATATTTAAGTCAATTTTGTATCAGAGGTATTAGAGAAATTCGTTTATACTTTCATGATTGTTATGTGCCCTAATTACGAATCCGATTAAGATGAAACCACAATTCTCTCAATAAATCGCTAATAAACCTACGAATCATTTGAAATCAGCAATAAAAGCTAACAATCATGAACAGATTCACTCATCGATCAAGCTAACAGCAACTTTTACAAATCAAAATTCATAAATCGATCAATCTAACAGCAATCAGAAATCAAGCAAAACAGGAAGGATGTACGATTACGAACTAACTTGAACCACATCTTCGACACGATCGTTGCATCTGTGAGCTACCGGTTGCCGTGTGTCTCCTTCGGGCCTTCCCCATGGACTCTCTCTCCGAGGGACTTCTCTCTCACTCATCTCTCTCTGATGAAATGTAAATTGTTAACAGTAGAATGTTGTTGATATAAACATTATTGCTTATAAATGGGCTCAATGGAATGGGCTTTGCATAATTTTAACATTATTGCTTGTAAGTGGGCTCACAGAATGGGCTAGATCTTTTGTTAAGTCTAAATGTCCAAAAAGGATATTAATAGCAAAAGTAATCTTCAAAAAATTTCAGTCAAAAGAAAATAAAGGGGTCCACCAATAAAAGAATAATACAAAATTAAAAACAACTGAAAATGATTTAGATTTAACCATCATTATGTCTTTATAAAGTACCAGATATTATTCAACTTTGTACTTATTATATTTCAATTCGGGTTACGCGTTACATGTTTTCTAATCCGGGTTATATATACTTTTTTCAATACTTATAATCGATTTAAGTTTGGAAGAAAGCAATCATAAACCCTTTAGTTTAAGATTGAGAGATATCAATCATAACCCCTTTAGTATTTTAGTAATTGTGTTTCTTTTCAATCATTCAAATGAAAACAAAACCTTAAGTTGCTTTTTAACACGCAAACAAATAGACTAAATACACTTAAATCACGCCTAAAAATAAATTAATTATTGCCAACAAAATAATATCCAAAAAATAATAATTTAAGAAAGATCCAAGCAAAGCTAAGCAACTCTTTCACCATCTTGCAAAAAGATTCTCTCCAAACGCTCATATTGTTTATCTCCACTAACCGACATGATTAAATTTGTAATTTTGTTTATTCTACAAACAAATTGCTATCTTTATTTCCCATCAAGTTAGAATTTGTGATTATTCTTTGCTACCCTACCCATCTCACATTCTACATTTATCCATCTTCGAACAAATTATTAGTGTCTACATCTTATTTTCTTCATACCATATCTTTGACGAGATTGAGTATCATTGTTGTTTTCGAACATATTACACAAGTCACGTGACCACAACTATATTAAGTTTCGTTTCGTTACCAAGATTTTTACAAGGAAAGCATACAAAATCGAAAATTTTGGTACATAATTTGTGACATATTGGTGGGACTTAATAAAGAATATGCATACAATTATGGAAGGTTTTATATTTATATGAAATTACTAATTTTCTTTTGGCATACAAAACAAAGGAATATGTTAGGTGTTTGAGGTGTAGGACAAGCATACCATACCTTTTATTATCCACACGAGTGGAAGGGGAACAAACCCTTATCTTAACATCAATATACGTTTCATCCATGGGTGTGATGTCAATTGCATATATTTGCATGGACCATTTTTTATTTTATATAAAAAAAGTGGGTGTGCATACATTCAATAAGCCTATTAAAACTTGCAATTAATTTTAGTATTTAGTATTTACATTACTTTAACCTTTTTTTTATATGATGGAATACAGTTAAATTGATGTACTTTTTTTTTGTTAACATACATTTTTTAAAACTTTTATTAGTCTTTTTAGTAAACATGGAGTACTAGTTTAATAAATGGGTGACGATTTCTGACTCGACCTGAAATCAGATCTAAAATCGACAAAAAATAAACATGTTAAGATTGAGGCAAACAAGTTTCAGGTTAATTTTGAGTCGGCTCAACTGAGCCATTTATTAAATATATTAGGTTCAGGTTGATGATATTTTAGATGGGTCAACCCGTCAACCTGATTAATTTTTAAAACATGTTTAAAAATATGTATATTTATGCTTTAGTAATTTATAAATGGGGATAGTGAGTGTGTGGCTGTCACGTACCTAAGCTTAGGTGTGGAACCACCTAAAACTATGTAGTTTTTGGTTTAAACACTTAATTTTACAAACATTTGTTAATTTCCAATCATACTAAAACACTTGAACAATAAAAAAAATCATACACACACATTCACATGCGTTTTATATGAACACCATTTCAAGAAACATGAAGCTTGAAATATCACTACAAAATAACATAATTAAGACAATTTTAAAGATAGGGATTTATATGAGTTTTGATCACCTAGGGCTTGAGTTTAGACATACTTTGATTCACTAATGAGTTTATGTGATGATTTTTAACTATTCTACACAAAACTACAATGTTTTTGTATGGTTCCACACCTAAGCTTAGGTATGTGACAGTCACGCATTCACTTTTCCCTTAACAATTACCCGGGTTTGTAATAAGTTGCAATAAATAGTGCCCCATTAATTTTTCTCCTCATAATATGAAATGTATGTCTCGTACATATAGACAAATTCATAATTATTTATTTATTAAGAATGATACGGTTAACAATAAAGTTTAATGTCTTTTTTTTCTTCAAAATATTCCTATTTACAATGGGTTTTTTAGCTAGCGATCTTTGCTCATAATGTACGCTACTTAACTGTTATCATGATCATTTTTGAATCATCTCATAGCCATATGGTAACTATTTTTCTAATTTGATTATCAAGAGTTATCCCAATAGTTAAAATTTCATGATACTCATGCATAGAGTCGAAATATCTAATTCAAAAAATGTTTTTTACAATTGTTGTTTACAATTCAAGATTACAACAACCACCCTATATACCAAACAATAAACATTTAGCGAATGGTCATGGAAAGACCCGGAAATGATCATGACAGTGTTTAGATCGTGTTCATCACAAGCAAAACTCGGTCAGCCTAAGAAAGCTCACTATAATTGGAATATCTTTTTTAAAAGGAAAGATTGATATGATAACCGACTATATATCAAATAAAAAGTTGGAAAAGTTTATTTGGATATGATGTTTGATGAAACAAAAATGGGGACCATAGGGTACGGCGTGCGGGTCAAAGTTTGTTTGGCGATCGCAATGTTGTTGTACAATACAACCATTCAAAATTCCAAAAGCAGAAGTGTTTATGCTAATCACATTTCAGTTGAAGACTTTTTGCCAACCACGGTCAAAATTAATACCACATTTTCAAAACGACATAAATGCTTACCTACTAAAAAAGTTTTCTTCCAATAAAGTTTTGTTTTTATTAGTTAAAAGAGTATTCATTTTTATGACCGGCTTCCCGGGGTGGTTAAATCTTCTTTTATGAAGTGTTCATGACCTAACTATTGTCATAATTATTTTCAAACCTTCTTCTAACCCTCCAATAAATGTTTACCTAGATTATCACCAGATGATTTTTCTTCAATGAAGTGTTTGTAGTATATTGAATTTTTAATCATATAATTATCATGTTATATCAACAATAAAACCATTAGGTGATGGCATGTTGGTAAATTCATCTCAAATGATCCCTTAAATGTTAGGGGTTCTATCATTTCCCTATGCAAATATTTACTAGATGACCAAGTTATATTTTAGAAACGACTACAACTACAGTTAGATCACTACATCAAAAATAAAGCTCGATCACCACAGAGAGTCCGTTATAGTTAGAATACCCTTAAAAAAATATCAACGATAAAGTGAAGAACATGTCGCATGAATGTCACAATTCGTACGTGCATCAGGGCTCATATCATTAATACTGAATAAGCCCGTAAATCATAACAATGATTTTCATCAAGATTCCTAATTTATTTATAAGCTCAAATATCCTAAATTTGACATGTCATTTTATCAATCACATCAATATACCATATGTAACCTACAGTTTATATAGAGTTGCATTGCTACTTTCATAATTAAGCAACAAACCGAAACTACGAGTCTCTACTTATTGTAATTTTATAATGTGTAACCTTAAGACACATACTAATATATAATTAATAAACATAACATTTTTATTTAAACCAAAAATCATATATAATGTATCCCTCTTATAACAAAAATTCTTAAATTTGCATATTAATTAACAGTTGAATTCATAGAATGCATCTTATATTATGATCTTAAGATCATGAGTATCCCAACATCACCCACGTGTGCATAAACGGCTAGAACCCTACAGCATTGTACCTCTTTTCAAAATAAATATTACATTTAAATGATGAGCAGAATATAATAAAATATGATTAACTGTAAAATTAAGAAGATCAGATTAAAAGGAAATTATGCATCAAACTATTTTTTCACTAACTTTATCAATGGACCAATAATTTATGGGGTGTTTGATATTTACATCAACCAATTTTGTTTTTATAACCCAAACCCCTCCCCCTATTCAAATTAGGGAATTTATTTGTGTTCTTTTTTGTAAGAATTTTTTTGCTACATTTTCTGTTATGTTATCAAACATTTTTATATAAATAAAAGTTATAACTTACGATTCTAATATAGGTTACAACTAAGTTTTACCAAATAACTGAAAGTATAAATACTTGTATTGTTTTTTTTAAAGATATTTAAATAGTAGACATATTTCTGGTGAAGATGTTGACATCATAACTGTAGGCCAGTGCCCAAAGGACAATTCCCTTTGGTATGATTTATGAATGCTCTCCACTCCCCTTTCTATTCAATTTCAATCTGTAAATACAAGCAAAGTTTTTAATTTCCATTTCTTTTTCATTTTTCTTTTTTTCTTTTTATATTCCATCTTTAAATCTCTTGCCTGTTTGGTGACCAACTATCCCTTCCATTGATCCAAAATAATAATAATAATAATAAATAAACAAGAAAAAACACACCCCCTTTTTTAATTATTATTTTATTAGTGTTATGTCCCTATACTTGAGTTTGTATTCCCTTCGTCCCACAAAAAAATTCTCATTTGATATTGGCACAAGTTTTAAAATGATAGTTAGTGGTGGGGTCATTGGTAATAATTTGATTAAAATATAAGATTGGTTTGGAGAGAGAAAGATAGTTAGTGGATAGTTAGTGGAAAGATCTTTAGTAATAATAGTATTTTATTATGTGGAGCCCATCAAATGTTAGAAATGGGAAGTTTTTTGTGGGATACAAATTTAGAGTGAAATGAGAAGTTTTTTGTGGGATACAAATTTAGAGTGAAATGAGAAGTTTTTTGTGGGACGGAGGGAGTATCCTCATTTCCATGTGTGTGTTTATGTGTAGAATTTTTTTGGTGTTGAAGTTGCTTTATTTGAGTATTGTTTTTTCCACCTATTTTGATAAATAAACAACTCTGAAAAATTCAACTTCAATACCCCACATTCATCTCCTCAATATCATCATAGTTTGAAAATTTCATAGCTTTTTTATGTCAAACTTCTTAATTCTAGGTTTTCTTGCAAGTTTTGGACAAACCCTTTAATTTTCTCAAAAACCCAGAATCTTGAAGCTACAAGTCCTGAAGATTTTGAGTAAAGCAGACAACTTTGTGGTGTTTTGAGGTACAACCCACCTGTTTTTACTTACGATTTAGCTAATTTGTCGGTTTTATTTGAGATTTTAGTTGTAAAAATTGAAACTTTTTTGTTACTGGGTTTTAGGGTTCTAAGTACATGTCCCAAATGGAAGCAGAAAATGGTGATAGCAAGTCTAAGATTGAAGATTATGAAATTATTGAGCAAATTGGCAGAGGAGCGTTTGGTGCTGCTTTTCTTGTTCTCCATAAGATTGAAAAAAAGAAGTACGAGTTTTATTTATTTATTTTTATTTTCTCCAAATATTCATTCCCACTACATAAAAACTATCATATCCGTTTTTGGCTTTTAGCAATTTCTAGGGTTTAGGGTTAAATTGCAAGTTCAATTTGGGAGCAAGTTTATGCAATTCTTGAGAATCAGAATTTTTGTTTGCTCTTGACTACGACTTTCATGTTTTTATATAAATTTAAATAGATGGTTTTTGATTAAATAGATGGATTATTTATACTTGATTTTATATTTAAAAATCTTTAAATTGCATAAAATGACAATTTATTTTGAATAGGTATGTTATGAAGAAGATCCGATTGAACAAGCAGACAGAGAAGTTTAAAAAGACAGCACATCAAGAGGTATTTCCAAGACCCTTTTTACTAAAATTAGCATTATAATTAATTTATACCCTCTTATATTCCGGGATGAATTAAACTTTTTTTATTTATAGTATATGTTAGGATTTATAAATAATTCGTGAGACCACAACACTCAAAAAATGGCGGTAATCTTGGGATGAATAACTCGAGGTTGCGTGAATCATGTAGCAAATATTTAATGTCAACAACACGACGGCATCATGACCAATTTAAATTATATTATTAATATCTGAAATATAGCAAATGAATTGATAGTTTACTAATTTTATTCTTGTCATTGTACATAAACTCATCACTCATGACCTGTCATTTTATTTAATCAATTCATGTAGAAATCCATTCGGGTGCTAAAAATACATTTTGACTTTGTGGTCAAACATAGACTTATTTGGATAAAACAAAATTAGATCTTTCTTTTAATTTAAGTGAATATGTTTCTTTATTTGCGCTAAGGATACTTTTATATGTTTATATTTTTAGATGGATTTAATATCCCGACTTAATCATCCATATGTTGTGGAGTACAAAGATGCTTGGGTGGATAAGGTAATGTGAATCTTCTGAAATTTTGAACATTTTATGAAGTAAATTGACTATTATACCCTTGGGGTCCTAAGTCCTAACCCATCCACACTTTCTACACATATATATATTTTTTTTGTTTTGTAGGCGGGCATATGCATAGTGACAGCTTATTGTGAAGGTGGAGACATGTAAGAATGTTCTTTGACTTTTAGTCAAAATCACAACATTTTAACTTTGGCACATAATATATGAAGTTCCCTCTAACAAAAAGCAAACTAGAGGAATCTTTGTTGACCCAAATTACTTGTATTTTGATTTTAGTTATGTTGATAGAAAATTAAAGGAAAAACAAAAAAACAAAAAAATTTAAATTTAAAAATGATACTAATTTTTTGGTTGATCAGGGCCGAGCTTGTACGAAAGGCTAGAGGAGCATATTTCCCAGAAGAGGTAGTCACTTAACATTTTTTTTAAAAACAAATTATTATTTTTAAACAAAAACTGATTTATTGTTGTATTTATTTTTATAGAAACTGTGCAAGTGGCTGACACAACTATTATTGGCATTGGATTATTTGCATAATAATCGTGTCCTTCATAGGGATTTGAAGGTAACCTCGTTATTGTTATTTACTTATTTAATCCAAACTAATAAATGGTATTTTTAGTATTTAATTTTTGTCTAATTTCAGTGCTCCAACATATTCCTCACAAAGGAGAACGACATCCGTCTTGGTAAGAATGAAGTATATTCTCATTTATATTTTAAATTCCAAGTAATTTGTTATTTTTTTAATTATTATTATTTTTTGTGTGGTGAGTAGGCGACTTTGGACTCGCGAAACTCCTCAACTCAGAAGACCTTGCTTCCTTGGTATTCTACTTATTATATTTTCACTTTAACACTATGAGAACAAATGTCCAAAAAACGTGTAATTTTTATTGTCTCAATTTTGATTTAAAATTAATGTAATTTCAATAATAATCTAATTTCTCAAATAAAAATAATCTACGAGGTTTTGTGCATTAATAATAAGCTTCGGCCACCCGTTTTCTTTTCAGCTAATTTCTTTTCATTTTACTAAAAAATAACCTCTATTTTTAATTTGAATATTTTGATTTTTATTAGGTTGTGGGCACCCCCAACTACATGTGTCCTGAACTTCTTGCAGACATTCCTTACGGTTATAAATCTGATATTTGGTCCCTTGGTAAGAACATGACATCACTTATTTTCAACATGACATGACATAACATCACTTATTTTCACTTTTTTATTAAAAGTGAAAACTTTTAAACTTTTTGCTCTTTGTGTTATCTTTTAGGTTGCTGTATGTTTGAAATTTGTGCACATCAACAACCATTTCGAGCTCCTGTAAGTTCGATTTAAGCTATTTATATACGCTAGCAGCCTATTTTCACTCTTTTATGATAACGGGTCAAAACGGGTTTGGGTCAAAACAAGTTGGGTTGGGTTGCCCCAAAATACCTTTTAACCAAATTTTCAATTCTTTTTGTAAATAGTTTGTGTGTCAAAAATTATAAAATTAACCAGTTCATTAGTAATATATATATTTTTTGAATAAATTGATTTAGAAGGTTTTGTGCGTTAATAGTTTGCATTGGACTTTGGACCCATTTGACCTGTTTCCTTTGTAAATATTTTTTATTTTACCCAATTGACCCGATTTCCTAAAATTACGACATTTCCAGTGGAGATTGCATCATTTCCTTTTTTTGAAAGTCCCAAGTAAAAATTACCGGTTTGCCCTATATCATATAGTCCCAAGATTCTTTATTTTGACCTTTTGAAGGGTATTTTCGATTATTAACATCTTTAATACCTCAGGATATGTCGGGACTAATCAACAAGATAAATCGATCTTCCATTTCTCCTCTCCCCATTGTGTATTCTTCAACATTGTAAGTATTTACTCATCCAAAACAAATTTTGAGTAATTTCTCAAGATTTTTAGTTATAACACGGAATTTTTTCTATTGATGTTTCAGGAAACAGATCATAAAGACAATGCTAAGGAAAAGTCCAGAACATAGACCAACTGTAAGTCAACTAAAAAGTCAAAGTCAAAAATACTCTACAAATTCCATTTGATTTTACTTATTTTGTTATGTATGATATCAATAGGCTGCAGATCTTCTAAGACATCCACACTTACAACCGTACCTCCTAAAATGTCACAACCCGTCTTCCGTGTTTCTACCCGTGAAACCCCCAAACAGTCCGAATGATAAAACCCCAAAAAAACACTCACCCATGAAATCACATGATGGAAAAGTCACACGGGAGAGAGATGTACAAGTCCTAAAGCAGAAAGTACAAGTAACAAAGCACGAAGAGAACGGTAACAGCCCTGTTAGAAGTTTACACAAGAACCCGATATTCGCTACAATTGAAGAAGAAACCGAGACCAAAAGAGTGGACCCCACGAGTTATTTTAATGATAGTGGGCCCGAAAATTCAGATTCTTTAGTACAAAAAGTGAGCACAAAATCGAGCTCGATTGATCTTTCTAACAGTGAACAAGAAGAAACAAGTTTTCAACTTTTTGGAAAACCCGACGAGGGTATTTTAGGAAACGAGGAAAAAATGTATCTTGTGGAGATTGCCAATACGGGTTTCAGTGAAAAATGTAAAATTGTCGATCAAGAAACCGTATCGGCCCAAATGGTCATTTGTGAGGTGGATACAGAGCAACCTAGGTCAGTTGAACTGAAACGGGCCGAACCCATTAAGCAAGAACAGGACTTGAAGCAAACCGAGAAAGTTGCACCAGTTACCGACCCGTTAGCAACCAATGTTGACCCGTCAAGTGATGCAAATTGCAAGCTTGAAAGGGTCAACCCGACCCAACAAAGAGCCGATGCATTGGAGTCTTTACTTGAGTTATGTGCACGGTTACTAAAACAAGAGAAACTTGAAGAACTGGCAGCTGTTTTGAAACCATTTGGTGAAGAATCAGTTTCTTCACGAGAAACTGCAATTTGGTTAACGAAAAGCCTCATTGGTGCACAAAAGTTTGCAGGTGGATCTTGAAATCTTGAATTTCATGGTCTTTTTTGCAACAAGTGAAGTTATGACTTTTTTTGAGTAGTTTGATAGAATTATAAGAGTGTGTGTGTGTGTGTGTATGTATGTATGAATGGTTTTTGGGTTGGAAACAAAGGGAATTGGGGAAGGAAATGTGTTTAAAAGAGAATTTGAGTAATTAGAGGTTTAAAATGTGTGGGGGGTTTGACTTTGACTTTCTTGTTGTAAATACATGACTACCCCTACACTTTTAGCATACAAAGGGTTTAATTTGATTGTTGGTGTGGGATTTCTTTTTCTAATATGGGTGTTTGTTATGTAGCATTCTTGTTTGCAAATATTATGTTTGTGTTTTTTATATCTAAAATAATAACGTTTTTTTATATTTGTTATTGTTTAACTATTATGTGCAGTTTAATAGTAGTTGGGTGACTAAAAGAGAAAAATGAAAGCTCGAAAGGGATATACAATTAGAGCTTAAGAAGCTTATGAACATGGTGTGTTAATATATGTGCAATTAAAGTTACAACTAGTTGAGTTTTTATTGAGTTATTTGAATTTGACTTGAGCTTTCGAATTGAGTTTGACTAACTAGACATGGTTTCCAGTATTATTTTTGGATTTGAATAAATATGAAATGTATTAATAATCACTATAGATTATTTTATTTGTAAGCATTTGAAGATATGTATCATTATTTTTATTACAAGACCTTTTTTTTCATACTATACATTAATTTACTTTTAAATATTATATATATTTTTACGACTGGACATGAATCATCGACTACAACTCTATAAGATTGAGGGGACAGTGTAATGCTAGGCTGAAGGCCTTTTGGTTTTATTACAAAAGTTAATGCTTGTTAATTAAGCTAACTTTACTAGATATTTAAGGCTAATTAATCCTTTTTCTAACCTAATTACCGTCGACAAAGATAACACGGCACGCCAAAAAGTGGTGGTGAATTACAACGTGTCAAGAAATAATTTGACTTTTAGTCAAATCATGCTACAACTCATCATTGAATCTGGACCGTTGATCTAAAAAGATATGCGTTTTAACTTTTTTCTTTTTCTTTTGCTTAAGAAAAAAGAAAACAAAGTTCGGTCACCAATCTGTAACCCGAAACGCTGTCACTGGCCCTAATTCCATCCTATAAATACACACAAACATCACTTCCGTTTTCCTCGCCGGAGAGATTGAAGGAAACCCTAATTCTCAAATTACAACATTCACTCTTCACAATTTTGTTTGAATCTAGATACATAATGGCTCAAATTAGCATTGTGAAGAAGGCTGGCATGCTCGCAGTTTTCGCCGTTGCGATCTCTGCTGCTGCCGTTGCTGCTCAGGCTCCTGCACCTTCACCTGATGCCGGAGCGGCGTTCTCTGTACCGTCGTCTGGTATCATGATCGGAACATCTCTGCTTCTCTCATTCGTTGCTCTATTCAGGAATTGATTTGATTTGATTTCCGATGATCCTCTATACAGATCTGTTGTGATTACATTATTATTATGATTATTTGTTAGTGAATCTGCTGAATTCGTTCTTTTTTTTCCTTCTGGTATTACATTGAGCAGTTTATTGTTGAAGTTTAATACTATACCAGTATACCCTGATTTTGAGTTTGTGTTTAATTTACTTGTGATTTTGTTTGATTTTTATCTTATTGTATAAAATTGATAGTATTTACGTTTGTTGATGATTAGGGCATGTTTGGCAATCTTTTTGAAAAGCTACTTGACTTATTGGCTTTTTGAGAAGCCAAAATCAAGAAGTAAGTTCCTTACTTCTTGATTTTGGCTTCTCAATAAGTCAATAAGCACTTTTGAAAAGTCAATAAGTCAATAGTAGTTATAGTTTTAAATTTTTGCAAATAGATTAGTAAATTAGTTGTATTATGGGGATGGCTTTACAAACAATTAAATAATTGATTTTGAGTTGTAAACGGTAAAAATGCTAAAATACAAAATAAGTATTAAGTAAATAAATTTTCCACCTATATATGTAGCTAACGGCCTAACTAGGGGTGTAAATGAGCTTCGAGCTCGGCTCGTTTAAGTTTTAAGGAGCTCGAGCTAGAGTTCGGCTCGTTTCGAGCCTTATATGTAAAGCTCGGGCTCGACTCGTTTAGGTTTTAGCAGGTTCGGGCTCGGCTCGATTAGGCTCATTTAAGCTTCCATATACACAAAATATATAAACTTTTTTATTTAATTATAATATTTAATATACTCCCTCCGTCCCACAAAAAACTTCCCATTTGACATGGGCACAAGTTTTAAGGTGATATTTAGTGGTGGGGTCATTGGTAATAATTTTGATTATAATATAAGATTGATTTGGAGAGAGAAAGATAGTTAGTGGTGGGTCCTTAGTAATAATAGTATTTTATTATGTGGAGTCATCAATTAAATGAAATGAGAAGTTTTTTGTGGAACAAAAAATTAAGGTTAAATAAGAAGTTTTTTATGGGACGGAGGGAGTATTATGTAAGCACTTTATTTTTATATTATGTTATATATATATATATATATATATATATATATATATATATATATATATATATATATATATATATATATATATATATATATATGTATAGTATACATATACACATAAGTATAAAATATATAATATATAATTGTATTTTTCTAATAATTAATATATATGTGCTCGTTTAGGCTCGCGAGCCTAATCAATCTTAGTGGATCAAGCTCGGGCTCGGGCTCGTTTAGTAAATGAGCTCTTAGTTAGGCTCGAACTCGGCTCATACTCGTTTAAACTCGGCTCGCTTCGAGCTTTTAACAAGCCGATCCCGAGTAGCTCACGAACGGCTCGGCTCGTTTTCACCCATAAGCCTAACCATGACATGTATAATACCTTGTCAAAGGGTAACTTTGTCACTATCACATCTTTTGGAAAATATCATCTGGTGGTAATTTGATTCCGTAAAACACTCCAATTAATTGATTTGGAAAATATCATCCGGTGATAATTGATTCAGTAAAACATTCCAGTTAATTGATATCTAAATTTTATCCATATCTTCCTTAAATTTCAAATGTTATAATTGGTAACTTACAATTAATCAGAATAAATTCTAAATATACTTTAAACAATAATGGTAACTACATTCGTTTTTATAGAAAGAATCTTTAATCAAAATTGTTTGCAATTATTTTGAAATTACAGCCACACATAAATATTTTAGAAATTACAGCCACATATTTGGTAACTTCCAATTAATCAAAATAAATTCTAAATATACATTAAACAAAATAATGACAATTACACGAACTCAACAATAAACGTCATATACGAAGAAGTTTTATTTCGTGTCTAAAAAATTTGTATAATGTGATATGTATCAAAACATGTTTAACATTATTTCAATAATAGATTTAATTATTTTATTTCCTAATTTTTTTTATATATATACCGTTTAATTTCTCGAAGCATGCCCGCCGATCAGGGCAGGCTACGAAGCTAGTTGTGTATAAGTATTAAACAAGCTTATAAAATAAACAATAAATACTATAAAATATAGATTTTTCCCCGAAAACCTATTTTGAGTATGATTTATTATTTTTGAGTTTTCAAAACCTATATAAAGATCGATATGTTTATTTTATTAATCTAATTTTTTTATTGAAAAACCGGGGTGTTAAAAACAATTAGTATATTTCGACCGAGCTATGATCATCGATTTAATTTGCTCATTCAGACGGGCTAACTTCTCAATTCGACTCGAAGGTTCAAAAACACTAGGTCAAAGCCAAGTTGGGCTTCTTGGGTTACGAATCCAACGGACGTCTACTTGGGTCTAATATAATTTTCTTGTCTGTTTTCCTAGGATTTTTTTTAACGGGCTTTGCGCAGTTTCTTTTGGTCCCTTGATTAATCTTGGAAATTATCTTTTGGTACAATAACTTTTGTGTAATTTGAACTTACTCGATAGGTTTAAATTAATTTAATATGCACTATCTAAAATAACAGCGTAGAAAATTATATTTTCGTACTTGTTCGTTACAGTTATTG